>OZ020608.1:29368953-30772448 GCA_963971545.1 Philophylla caesio | reverse complement strand
TTTCTAAAAATTGTAATCAAAATTTCAAACTTTTTATTCAGGACTTCTGGGTATGCTGTTTAAACAAAATGTAGGTTTTAGTTCTCTCAAAAATATCGTTGATTTACTAAAAGTTGTTTCTCTCAAGGATGTTACGACTGTCTTCCATATAGAAATAAATTATGCTTTTCAAAAAATTTTATTAACCAGAATTTTTATGAAATTTAATACTGTATTTTTTTTCGAAATTTATTTTTAATTGTTTTCAATACTAAAATACAACTAGTTTTGTTTTAATTGAAGCTGCAGAAAAAGTTGGAAAAATTATTCGGCAATAAAAACTAACACCCCTATGCTGGAATCCGTCGTACGTTCGATTACGCTACGAATCGTAAAATCGGTATTCTCAAATCCGCTTTTCGTAATCGTAAATTCGAAATTCGTAGACTGTTTTCGCAATTCGTAATAATAAAATTCTAAAATTTATTTCGCTCCGACACCAGTGGCTTTTCGTACAAAAATTCCGACATTGACAGCTCCGACGGATTCTGGCATACCGATATTACGAATTGCGAAAACAGTCTACGAATTTCGAATTATTGATTACGAAAAGCGGATTTGAGCATACCGATTTTACGATGCGTAGCGAAATCGAACGTACGACGGATTCCAGCATAAGGGTGAGAGCCTGGCAGAGTGGTCATAATTTACTAATTTACTTAATTAGCAAATTATTTTCGTGAATTTTTGGTAGACAAAATTCCCTAAATGGCGCAATTAATCGCGGTCTGAAATCCGCATAAGAATGAACTTTGATAATTGAGATTATTTTTTGGCGATAACGCACAATCGGGCTTTTAAAACACAATATTTTTATGTTAAGAAATTAAAGGATTACAACTTTTTATATAAATCCAGGATAAATTTAAAAGCATGAAAACATGTCCCTTAATAATTTCTTCGGCAAAGCTGCCACCGGTAACTGATAAGCAATTTGATAAGCATTTTATTTAAACATATACATATACATATGTATGTAATATATACATATGTAGATATGTATGTAGGTGCGGACATTTACGTATAGAAGTTGTTTATTCAATGCAAAATCTACATACATAGGTGAGTAGAAATAAGTCTGAAAAAATTCCGACCTTTTTTTAACTCCTCGTAAGATCTAGCATGCCCACAAGTTATTAAAATCTTATTGGATCTCAGTCATTTTATATCACTCCAATTACATACGAAAATGCATTTCACATCAGATACACAATAGTATAATAAAAATGGTTTCGTATTGCAACAAAACTTACCGACAAATTATTCTTGTAGTCAATTAGTTGGTTGCTGGCAACGTCACGAGTCGACATTTTATAAAATAATATTTAAGAACGGTATTCGTAAAAAAGTATCACGCAAAAAGCAACCGAAAAACTCCAAGATAAGATATCACAATCAAAACAATATTAAAACCTCCAATGCACGGAAAATGATATGCAGGTAAAAACTGGAAGCTCTTTTATACTTTTTGACAGCAAAATTTAGCAGGGTTTCCGATCAAAGCTAAGTGGAGTAGACAAGGCTGGTGCTGCCAGCTGAGCGAAATTTACTTAAGTCAAGTAACTGTAACTCTAGGATACCACTACAATTGTGTTTCCAATCGTGACTTGAAAAAGAGTCGGGTTTGTACTCTAATGAAAATGCTTTAAATGTTTCCTACCAGAACATGCTGACAGAATTACCAATGATGAAAGAAAAGATAAGTTCTAAATGAAAAAAATAGCTTTTCTAAATGCTAATTATAAAGAAAAGAGGATTTCTTAATATAAAACATGAAAGAGCTCTGCGTAAAAATACTGATGGAGTAGCCATAGGTTGTCTGGTCAGGGATATTTTTTTTAAGAACGGACGAAGGAGGCTTACGCAGAAAGTAGTAGTTCTGGGCAAAAAATAGTTCATCAAAAAAATATTTCATTTTTTTATCATGATTAAAGTTATTAGCTTGTAGTAAATCAATAAAATTTAGTTGAATTAATTAAAAAAAATGTTTATTTAATCAAACAAAATAAGAAAATATCATTTGATGTAGGTATAAAGGAATATTTTCAGTACTAATGATTTTATAGGGAGCAATGACCCAGTAAAAAAACGAGAGTGAGCATTAGAGCTACATATGTATATGTATGTCTATTCGGTAATATTAATGTGTTAGAGTGAAATACAATATCACACTTACACATTTGTTGACATGGGTTGTTACATAGTGGCGCTAAGAAACTGAATTTTTTCAGCCACTGACCATCAGATGTACGATAAATAGACCGGCACTGTTCTTGTAGGGTTGATATATTATGAAAAGTTATGTTTGGCTTTTTGTTTTTTTAAGACTACGTTCTAATTGGCATCATTTAACTTGGAGTTATTTGCAGTTTGATTAAATATAAAAAATTACAAAGAAATATTTAATATCAAATTTCGGATTTCAGTTTTTTTTGCGAACGGCTACTTCAAAATATTATTACTAACGGCATACTTAAAGGCCTGCCAGAAAGAGCACGTTACGTGCGTTCCGGCGAAGCATTCGACTGACAGCTAAGTATATTATATGTAGTTGAATGCAGAATGCCCCATTCGCCACGCATGCGATGCCGCAACGTACAACAGTAGCCCAACTTTCTACTTTTGACGCATTCAAATCCGTCGCTAGTGTTAGCTGATTGGTTCTTTTCAATTATTTCCATTTTTTTTGTATAATCTTTACACAAAAGTAAATATCAGCACAACTTTAAGATATATTTAATTTGCATACAAAAAAAATTAACCGCCAATACAAAACAACTAATTTGTTTACATGCGACAACGCTTTTAATGTGGCGTACCTTTGCGTTTCTTAAGGGCCGTACACATACAACTTTCCTCGCTTTACTTGACAATTCGAAATTTAACAACAAAGCATGAGATGTAGAAGGTTTGCTACATAGAACGCTTTGACAGTTTCTACGTTAGTGGTTTGTTTTCAATTGTTATTTGTGTCTATTCCAAATATTTTGTTTAATAAAATATTAAGAAATGAGTTTTACGTATATTATTAAGTGGTAGTTATGCTACTTATGTATGTTTCAAAGTCTCGAGTGTAATAAACTATATTGAGGCCGAGCATATTTCGACAAGATAAATAAAAACCGATCAAAGAGGTGTTTTATTTGCTATTTATTAATATTTCTCTTCTTTTACCTTTTTAAAAGTAATTATACACGCAAAAACTATGAAATACTAGTAAATTTTCTAAATCGTGTGTATATGCACGCAAAATAAAATGGAAATGCAAACAGTTGGTTGTCAAAGTGTACAAAAGTTGAGAGTTCGCCATGATTTTGCTTCGTTTTGCTTTGCTTTACTTTTCTCGCCTTGTATTTAGCAGCACTCATATAACAAAGCAAAGCGAAAGTCTTATGTGTACGGCCCTTTACGCCTTGTCAGTTAAATGCCTCGTTGGAGCGGACTCAACGTATTCTATCTGGCAGGCCTCTTAGAGAGTAAAAAATGTAGATCATTGTTGGAACGATTTTCCGCCATCTTTTACCCGACATCTCCACCAAAGATAATATCTCCACAGAAAATAGCTGATGTTCGAACATCTGTCAATTCGGCAGGGACAAATGAAAAATATTTTGTCAAATTTTATGTGTGGGCAGTTTTATGTCTTGACATAAACATTTGTAAGATGGCGTCAAACAAGTAAGTTCGTTTAATAAAGCGCAAATATGCTGAAAATAATACAAGAAATATGTTTTCTTTCCTCCCAAATGCAAAACATTAATAATTGCAATAGAAAACAACTCAGTTTTTGCTTCTGAATGAAAATATATTCGGTGTTGACCCCACGAAATTTACAGCCGAATGAAAAATTAGCTGTCAAAGTAACTATTTTACGACATCAGCTATTTTCAATGGAGATGTCGGGTAATCAATAATATTGAGGTTTTGTATGAAAAACTTTGGCCCCTGCTTATTGGCTGAAACAATAAGTTTTTTGATACAACTCTGCACTGAACTGGTTTTAAAATGAGATAAGGAATGCTGTAACTCGGTATAGCTATGAGATCCAAGGTTCGAGTCTCAGCCGGGCATGTACGATCGCCTCTCAATTACTGTCTGTATACTCGTAACTTCTTGGGCCGAATTCATTCGCAGCCTCATTTTCATTAGTTCTCTAAGTAGTGATATCTTCAGACTTTACTTCAATATTTTCTCGAACTTATTCGTTTATAATATCAAGGATAATAATCAAGTCCGAACAAGTATAAATTTCTTTGTTGCAATTCTGCGAGCGGTACAAGATCAATGCCACATTGACGTACAAAGGGACAGTTAATTTGAAAACAAAACGTGGTAGAGTTTTTTTCTGTCCGAATTACAGAGTTAAAATAACAAAACTGTCCGAATTTTCGATATTGTGGTGTAATTTAAAGTGATATTTACTTTGTGAAAAGTGTACATAATCAAGGATAAGTATTATCTTTATATTCATACATACATAGGTATTTTCATTTTAGCTGAGTTCGTGTCACGAAGCACTTAACTATAGACCATCCTGAAGTAAAAATAAACACACAAAAATTCGCTACACGGTCATCCGTCAGATAAGTTTGCGCTCAATAGTAAGCGATGGTCCTGAAATTGTTCCTATATCTGCGAACAGCTGATTATTAGTTGTCAAATAAAATTGTAAAGAGGTAAACACTAGTAATTGAGAAAATCTATAAATTTCTGAAACATTGAATTTGATTGGATTAGTGATGAAGACAGTGACTTATAGTACCAGGAAGTAATAAATATATTTGTATTGCGGAGAACCAAATTAATCCGAGGTCGTCCAAAATTTTTTCAATTGTATGATGAGAAAGATTTGGACTCAATAATGCTTGGAATGTTCTTTATAAGATAAAAATTGAAATAAAGCATAAAACTGTCAGATATGTGGTGAAAATTTTATAAAATTTAGACAAAGAAAGAAATAAGACAGTGTCAAAATATAGTTTACCCCTAGATTAACCACCAAGTCGATGTCATTCGGAACGAATTTGCTTCTTCTCTTTGTATTTCCCTTTTTTGTTTTAATTAAATAAATTAAATTCTCTAATATTTCAACGTGACAATACTTTTTAAATAAACCACACACAAATCTATGTACATATGTATGAGTTGTTTTGTAGTTGCAAAAATGTCAAAATACGGAAAATAGCAAGGTTTATATATGTATATAGATCTTGGAAAAATACATCCTTGTGGTGCTATCTCATTCCTGCTCTTAATGGCCTAGCTAAGACAATACCGTCCAACAGGAGTGGGTACTGGAAGAAAATAAAAAAGCCGATCTGTTAGAGACGCTGTTGCCGCGACTTTCATGCTACCTGAGCCCTGGTCGACTCACTGTGCCGCTTCTGTGACTGAGTGCGAGGCCATAGCATGAAGACGGGGGAGGTTTCTGCCCGAATTCAGTAACTTGGTTTATCTCAAGTCTCAAATTGAGTTAAGGATTATTGCTTTTCCTCGCTTTCACGTTTTCTTTTTTTGTTTTTATTTTTGTTGCCTTTTTATTGCTAATAACCAGGTCACTATTTAGAGACTTTATTTTGAGACTTGAGGGGCTAGAGGCTTTATTTTGAAACTAATGATTGCCAACTAGCCTAAAATTCTTTCTCTTTTAGAGACTGACCCCCAAATTCAGTAAGCAGCCTCAGTCTCTACCCTACAAGAACATGGTAGCAGAATTTCCAATGCACTCTCATTCATAAAATCAGCACTGACTGTCAGCTTACCGGTAAAATGACTGCCATGGTGCTTGCCAAAAAGAGGCACTCGCGACGCCCCACGCTTACTAAGGTTGCATATATGCGAGAATGAGACAACGAAGTTTACGTCTTTTCCTTTATTGACCGTCTGATGTCCGCTAAAATGGTTGTAGTTTATAGTTGCACAAAAGAGATAATCACCATTAAGGCTAATTTCGCATATGCGTGAAAGAAACACAATAAATTCATAAGAGTTTTGCAAATGGCACGTAGTATTCGGAAAATTCTGAAGTGTAAAGTTGAGGAAACATTTTAATCGTCGTGTTTTTATAAAAGATAAGTTTTGAATAAAAAATTAGATTTTCTAAATGCTAATTATAAATAAAATAGGATTTTTTAATTCAATATAATATATAAACGGAGTTCGGCGCAAAAGTACTCCGGTTACTCCAGAGTTTATCCGGCCAGCGATATTTTTTGCAGGATAGCACTGACCATCAGATGTACGGTAAATTTACCGGCACTGCTCTTGTAGGATATTAGAGAATAAAGTCACAATTGAAGCATGTTCGCGAATAACGTTGTAAGCGACAATTTTTTCAAAACAATTTTTTTTGCAGATTACCCTTATAATGGGTCTCTCTTATTATTTCAAATCAAAATTTGGCAAATATTGCATTTGTTCTTATTCAAATCGTATTTTAATACAAGCACTCAGTGGAATAACGTTTCAACTGACTTATTTATTGTGTGTACAATGGCAAAAAGTGAGTGTTCTCGTGTGCTTGATAAGTGTGTTAGAGGCTCGAAAAGAAAAATAAATTTAAAAAACTGGAAAGATATCAATAATAAATGATTAAGAAATAGTGGAAAATCTTATATTAATAGAAAAAAAACAAGTTATACCAGCAAAAAATGTCCCAAAGCAGGTATAGTGGAAAAACGTTTTAAGTACATAATTTTTATTTCATATACATTTTGAACTATTTTTTTTTATAGGTTTTTGATTGCCATTGTAATTTTGATTGTCAAAAACTTGATGATGAACAAATGAAGAACCTTTTTGATAACTTTTATAGCAAAAATTTCAACGAGCAATGTTTACTTTTTTCCTCTTTTCTTCTATTGAGCGAGCCTAAGAGGAGAAGAGTTGACGAGGGAAGTTCTATACGAAATACAACAGTATCTTATATTTTGGTGCTTTCAAACGGAAAAAGAGAGAGAGTGTGCAAAAAATGTTTTGTCACACATTTCAGGTAAATATTGTCTTATTGTTGTTTTTCGTTGATGTTTACATTTTACTTCAAAATATGAAGATAACGCAGCGCAGAGTACAAATTTTGGTTGAAAAAATTAAACATGGTAAAAACATTGATGATCATCGCGGAAAACATGAAAATCGTCCCCACAAAATCATAGAACAGAAAAAACTGAGCGTTGATAAACACATAGTAAGCTTTCCCAGCCAAGAAAGCCACTATAGTCGTTCAACATCTCGATAAAATTGTCTTAACCCCAATTTAAATATTAAAACAATGTTCGAGTTATACAAAGTTAAATATACGGATACCCAAATTTCGTACAACACATATAAGCACATGTTTCATACAGAACACAAACTACGATTTGGTTTCCCAAGAAGCAAGGTTTGTGACAAGTATTTTATTTGTTATGATTGCCGCTGCTGATACGGAACGATTTGAAAATATTCAAAACTTGTCAACACGAGCAAGCAGATAAAGCATATGCGCAACTTAGAGATAATTCCAACGCTGGTAAAAATTCACCAAATACAGTTGTCATATGTGTCGATATGAAGCAAGTTATTTTCACACCGAACCTCACACATTCTGATGTATTTTATTCCAATTATAATTTTGCTGTCCATAGTATCGCTAAAAATACGGTCGATATGTATACATGGCACGAAACGATTGCTAAAAGAGGAGCTGCTGAAATAGCTTCATGTATTTGGAAGCACATTGCATCAAAATTCAGTATTCTGGAAAATGATCAAATTAGAAATTTTATTATATGGTCCGATAGATGCGTTGCACAAAATAACAATTGGACTATGATTGCTTTGTGCCACAGCCTTCTGAATAAATACTTTTCTGAAGTGAATCAAAAAATTCTTACTTCGGGCACTGCTTTTTGCCTTGCGACCGGGATTTTGCACTTATCTAAAAAAATAAAAAAAGAGCTCAACTTTATACACCAGCAGATGTGTGTCAAACGATTCAATTTGCAAGGCCTTCGAATCCATTCAAAGTTCATAAAACGGCTCCACTTTAATTTAAAAACTTCGAGATGCTAGTCAAAAATTTATATAGAAGTCCTTTGTGCAAAATAACTACTGCAAAAGTGGATACACATTTCTATAGACGATCCAAGCACACCTAGAATCCGTCAGCAGCATTACATAGCAGAATCATGGACTTCTTACAATTTGCGCTCAAAAAAAACTAAACATTATGCGAGTTATACTTTGCCAATGCTCAGGAATGATCCAATAAAAATCAGTAATGAAAAGAAGAAGGATCTTCTGGCAATGGCGTCGTATTTACCAGAAAACTATGCAGAGTTTTATAAACAGTTGCCATGAAAGTTCAAACAAGTACATATATTGATACTATATACTATTTACTATATATCCGTTGTGAATTACATTTTGTGTAAATATCGTTTAAATTTATATGAAATTAAAGATTTTTCGTTTTGTTTATAACCTTCTTTGTTTGTTTGTACTACTGATATAAAATTGTTTGGATTTTGAAAACTTAACTTTCCAAATACGTTGATGGAAAAATGTTTCAAACGCCATCATACTATATGCTATGCTTAGTGGAATAACGTGTTAACATCCATTTAATTTTGGATATAAAACGTTTTTCCATTTTAAAAGTTTAATTTCGCTTATTTTATTAGTGTACCTATTTTATTAATTTTTTATTTCAATTTATTCATACTAAATAGACAGATTACTATTGAAAATTAAAAAAAAAATCCAAAATAGATAAAACTTCAAGCTTTAAACGTTTATTTCATTTCCTGAACATTTTGCAATTTGTCGCTTACAACGTTATTCGCGAACATGCTTCAATTATAGACCAGTTGGCATTCATTAGTTTCAACAACAAAAGCCCCTAGGCCCCTTTAGTCTCAAAATAAAGTATCTAAATAGTGACCTGGTGATGAGCAGGTAACAAAAAATTTAAATAAAAACAAAAAAAATAAACGTGAAAGCGAGGAAAAGCAATAATCTCTAGCTCATTTTGAGACTTGAGATGAGACTGAGTTACAGAATTCGGGCATGATACTGCTTACTGAATTCGGGGGTAAGTCGTAACAATTCGTATCATTATTTTCGAGTACATCGTGAACACTCCAATTAATTGATAATCACGTAGCTCATTTGACCATTTTAGGGGTGGGTAATAGCGCAATTTTTCATGCTTTGATACATTGGTGCAAGCGCATTGAGTAAGCTTCATAGCGCCATGATACAAACTATCCATCGAGCAAAGAAATTGTAATACACATCGTATTGTGTACTTGTCAAAAAAATAAAATAAGTATCGATTGATCTCACATCGCCATACATAATACGAACAACGGTTTTAGTAGCCATGGCCATTAGACCGGCAACTATACACTAGTATCCATACATAATAGGGGTATAGAAGTGATTGTAGAGTTCTCAACGCAGTATTGCCACGGTGCAGCTAAATAACGTATCCTATTATTCTGTGTAGTGCGTTATCAACACAATGTATCGCTCTCAACGAATTGTGCTCTCAAAGTCATGTTTCACTCTGAATGCATTTTTGTCCTGTCAACGCTTTATTGCGCTACTGCGCTATTGAGTTCAAAAGTTGGTGTATCAGCGCACATAACTCACCTTGAGTATCAACACAATATCGCAGCGCTGCGTTACGTTACACATCACTAGACGATTTACACCATACATATTAATCAAAGAAACTTTCTTCGAAATTTTCAAAAACATTTTTGTTTTCTGTATTAAAATTATATTATTTTTCTCATCTTTTACCGCCAGAAACAATTGCTGAAATGTGTTAAATTCGATTAATCGATTAACACAATTAATTGTACTAATAGCTAGTGATGGCAATATTTTTTTATTAACCGATTGATTAATCAAATGATTAATTGAAAGGGTAAATTAATAATTGCAATTAATTGCAAGAATTTAACCGATTAATCGGATTTTTCGGTTAATAGTACAAGGAATTTTTTTTTAATTCTAGGTTAGGTTAGGTTAGAGCGGTTGTCATTTTAGACACACTTAGGCTCATGGCCTATTGTGATGCCGCATTTGGGTTGTAACTCCCCACGAAGGAACCACCCCCTAAAACCAATTGGTGCTTCGAAGGAACTTAAGGAGATCTCTTATTTCAATATCTCTAAGCTCTTCCAGGTCGTTGAAGAACTGTCTGCCCAGAGTGGAGAGTCTTCTTCGGGATAGAGCAGGACATTGGCACAGAAGGTGCACGATAGTCTCTTCCTCTTCCTCGTCGTGACAGCTTCTACAGAAGTCGTACAGTCTCATCCCTAATCGGAAGTCGTGTTTGCCTATAAGACAGTGTCCTGCTATGACCGATATTATCATGCTCAAGTCGTGTTTATTCATGCTTAGTAGTTGCCCTGTGCGTCTTGCGCTAAGAGCCGGCCACAGTTGCTTCGATATTTTGCAGGTTGTTTTCTGCCGCCATCTATCGTTCGATGATTTTGTAAACCTTTCGGCTATACGAAGCTTGCAAGTTTGCAAGGGTATTCCTAGTTCATCTTCTATATCTTCGGTCGAGAGCCCAGTACCGAGTCGGGCTAGCTCGTCGGCCTTACAATTTCCCTCTATTCCGCTGTGGCCTGGGACCCATGTCACTCTCAGGCGAAATGACTCAGCCATCTCGTTAAGAGATGCGCGGCATTTCATAGCCACAATGGAGGTCGTTGATTGTTTTGTGAGAGATTTTATTGCCGCCTGGCTGTCAGTGAAAATGTAGATATCAATCTCGGGTATCGTATCACACTTTACCAGTTGTGTGGCCTTGTATATCGCCATCAGTTCCGCCTAAAAGACGCTACAGTGGTCCGGAAGACGGAAGCTATAAGAGATCCCCAGATGCCGGGAATATACACCTCCACCAACCTTCCCCTCAAGCTTTGATCCATCTGTGTATACATGGATGGACTCGCTATTTCCAACTGCGTTCAGTTTCCACTATTCCTTTGAAGGTAGGAGGGTCGTAAACGCCGTAGTGGGGGTAGCGGGCGGATGAGC
Source organism: Philophylla caesio (assembly GCA_963971545.1). Classification (NCBI taxonomy): domain Eukaryota; kingdom Metazoa; phylum Arthropoda; class Insecta; order Diptera; family Tephritidae; genus Philophylla; species Philophylla caesio. The sequence goes on along the minus strand of OZ020608.1, from coordinate 30,761,369 downwards.
ATAATCCACCAGACCAGGAAGCTCCGAGAATTCCGCTAGTATCTTGCCGTGACCGAAGGTACAGTTTGACCATTTCTTCAGGGTGTTCAAGCGTATCGCCGTAGCACTTGCTACCTGTTTGGCATGCAGGTCTATCGGAAGTAGATTTAGTACGGTATATAGTGACTTCGATGCCGTTGTTTTCATCGCACCAGTTATGAGAATGGACGCCAGTCTCTGAACTTTATCCATCATTTTAAAGTTTACACCTTTCTGGAGGGAATCCCACCATACTACTATGCCGTAACATAGGATCGGCCTAATCACCGCTGTGTATAGCCAGTATATAATTCTTGGTTGCATTCCCCACTTTTTCCCAATTGTCCTGTTGCAGGAGTAGAGAGCTATTGTCGCTTTACGCACTCTGTCTTGGATGTTCGACTTCCAGTTAAGCTTCCTGTCCAAAATCAGTCCCAGATATTTAGTCTGTTCCTTTACTACGAGGGTGTTTCCCCCTAAAGTTATTTGTCCGAGATCTGGTGTCTTGTGCTTCCTAGAAAAGAGCACCAGGTCCGTCTTTGATGCATTTACTCCAAGTCCTCGGCTACTGCACCACAGAGTTAAGCTATTTAACGATCTTTGAAGCAGGTCCGTTGTTGTGGAGAGGTGTTTGCCTGAGATTGCTATGACGATATCATCAGCGTATGCAATTATTTTGCCACCCGCCTCCTCGAGTTTTTGGAGGAGCCCGTTAACGGCTACATTCCAGAGGAGTGGTGAGATTACTCCTCCTTGAGGCGTTCCTCTGACTGGGTACCTCCTAAGGGAAGACCCACCTAGCTCAGCGCTTAATTCTCTTCCAACAAGCATACGTCCAATGAGCAAGGCCAGTGAGTTGTTCACCCCGAGGTTGACCAGTGATGAGGTGATCGCCGCGGGAGAAATGTTATTAAAAGCACCCTCGATGTCTAGAAAGGCAGCTAGGTTGTATTCCTTGTAATGCAATGATCTTTCGATCGTGTTGACTAGGGAGTGTAGCGCTGTTTCCACTGATCTTCCTTTGCTGTAGGCATGCTGCGCCGTGGTAAGTCCACTGCCAATATTATCTCTAATATGCTCGTCCAGTAGCCGTTCAAACGATTTGAGTAAGAAGGACGATAAACTAATTGGTCTAAAGTCTTTCGGTCTCGTATGGGTTGTTCTTCCTCCTTTAGGAATGAAGACTACTTTTACCCCTTCCCATCTCCGTGGTATACGGCTATACCGTAACACCGCCTCATAGACGTGTACGAGTATAGGCGCAATTAGCTCCGAAGTGTTCCGTAGGTCGGCAGGAATGATCCCGTCTAGTCCAGGGGATTTAAAGGGCTGAAAACTGCCAAAGGCTCGTTTTATTTTCCCTTCGGATATATCGAGCATGGAGAAATCACTGTTGTTCTCAGATCGAGTACAAGCTATGTTGACTCTGTTATCCAAGCACCCTGGAAAGTGTGTTTGCATTAGTAGTTCTAATGTTTCACCGCTGTTTGTTGTCCAATCTCCGTCATCCTTTATGAGATAGCTTATGTTGCTTGGACTCATCGACAGTACTTTCCTTAGTCTGCTAGCTTCCGAAGTGCTTTCTATCCCCTGACAGAAGTCTCTCCAGGAGGATTGTTTAGCACTTCTTACTGCATACTTAAAGCGTCGTTGATTATCCTTAAATTCATTCCAGGAGTTTGTTAACTTGGCCCGGTTGAATTTTGTTCTGCATTCTTTTCGAAGACTTGCAATTTCAGTCGACCACCATGGAGGTTTCGATTTCTTACTCGCTGCCCTTGCGGGACAGGCTTCCTTAACGGCCCGTTGGTAGGCTTTAGTTACATCGTCTACGACTTTGTCCAGTTGATGCTCTGAGTCTATTTGGCAATTAAAGCTATTAATATTGTTGGAAAAGGTTGCTTTAAACTTTTCGCACCTGGTTTTTTTTCGGTTTAGGAACGGTTTTCGCTCTTTTACCGGTATAGATAAATTATAGATCACATACATATGATCCGAGAGTGAAGACTCTTTCGAGACTTTCCAGTCATGCAGAAGTTCTGCCCCCTCCCCAATGTCTAGGACTTCCCTCCTATTTGAAGTAACGAACGTGGGAGTATCTCCTACATTGCTAACCTGTAAGTTATTGCACATAATGAATTCAAAGATTGACTCACCCCGTTCATTTGTGTCTGAGCTACCCCAGATATGATGATGTGCATTTGCATCTGCTCCAATGATTAGCGGGGTGCCGCGCTTGAAAGCTTCCGTTACCGCATCTCTTATTGGCTGGGGTGGAGGTGGTATTTCCGCGTCGTGCGCCATGTATGAGGACGCCAGCCAAACTGTCCTACCTTCAGACTCCACTGCCACGACAACATTGTCCGCATCACTGAACTGTATTAAAAGAAACGCATTAATACACTTTCTTATCAATATGCACGACCTGGGTTTACCTTTGTCAGTAACATAGATTAATTTGTATTCCTTACTGCTCAGTCCGCACACCCGATCTTTTACGACCCAAGGTTCTTGGATGAGCGCGACGTCCTCTACTCTTTCAGTGAGACGGAGGACTAGTGCGGCCGAGGCCGCCTTGCTGTGGTGAAGATTAATTTGTATTATCCCCACCATCAGCAGTGTTGGGTGCTTCTCTCCGACTATGGTCTGGTTGGCGTCCTCCTCATCGGATATGGGAGGGAGCTCCCCTGTCTCCTCCTCCATTACAGTGTCGGAGAGGTCAGAGAAGTCTCCCAGCCCTTCTTGCAAACTAACTCTTCTGAAGAGTTCGCCCACCATACCAGAGTTGGATGCTGCGTCGTCCTCTAGGACATTTTTCGCCGCCTCTGAATTCTCAGCCAGGTTCGTCTTCATTGACACATCCTGACGATAAATGTGAAGATTCAACGCTTGGAAGCCATAGTTGATCTTCCACCTCTGGTTCGCAAGCGGTGCTATTGATTCCTCATTGAGGACTATTACCGCTAACCTGCGCCTACCATCCACTTCACCGATCTTGGCTACCTTCCAGTCGTGGGTGGGTAGCTCTGGATTGCCCAGTTGGATTAGCTCCATCACTTCCTTTGGTTCGGTGTGGAACTCCGGAATCCAGGCTCTTGATCGGGGCCTGTTCGGAATGTCCTCCCGACGAACTACATCGAGGCGCGCTCCTTCCCAGAGTTCGCCTACACGACGCGAGAGTAAAACCATCCCGCATCCGCGCAGCTAGGAGGTGGTCCTGGGTTTTCTTCCAGGATGCCTCTGTACACCGTCCATAGTTTCCTGTTCACCAGCTCCCAATTCTGCGGTGTAATCGCTCCATCAGGGGAACTGCGATCTATTACCGCTCTCTCAAACGCTTCCTTTGCCACATCTGCAAAGGATCTAGCCGGCTGCTCTCTCATAGCTAGAGAGGGGGACGTTTTCGTCCTCTTCGGGTCTGACCCCTCCTCTCTCGAGTTCTTTCGTTTTCCCTGAGGAACCTCGATCTTTACCTTTGCGCGGTGTTCAGCCATGAAAGTTTCAGCCCATTTCTTGGAGTCCAGCTCCTCTTTGGAGAGTTCCTCTTCTTTGCCTTCCCTCAGTCTCTCCAGGATCCTGAGGGCTGACCGTTTCGTGCGGTAGTATCTCTCAGACGCGCTGATTGACTTCCGGGGATGGCTACAATCCGGGGTTACATCAGAGTCAGAGGGGCGCACATCGGCGACCGCTGGCTTAGCCATGCGGACCGATGTCGCCGACGCCTTTTTAAGGATAGCACCTTCCGGTGCCTTTGTGCCTCCTGGAGTGGCAGGGATAGCAGAGGAGCTAGCTTGTCTTTTGACAGGGCTGCTCTTGCTTCCCGAAGACCTATCAGCGAGGTTGGGTCTTTTGCCGGAATTATTCAAGCAACTTGCGTCACTAACTTGTCTAATGACAGAGTTAGGGCGCTTCCCGGCAGATAACCTCGATGCCGTAGAGGCAATCCCCGAAGGGATGGAGCGTGCGCTTGGCCCTGGCTTAGCCACAGGCTTAACACCGCTGACAAGTTTGGTCTTGTCCGCAGACAGACCTGATCTTCCTGAAGGGTTGGGACCAGACCTTTTTTAGAGGAAGTTAACCCCCCACTTAAGCCTCATCCTCACGGCAAGGAGACTAACATGATTAGGTTTTTAATTCTAAGTAATGCAATTAAATTTATACTGCTTTTTTTATATATTTTGTAATGCATTTTTTTTATTATTAAAATTAAATAAAAAGCAATGCGAACATTATTTCCGTTTCATGTCATGGGATATAATTTTATATAGCGAAAAAAATATAAGAACTTAATGTTTACTGATTATTATAAAATACTGAATTTAAAAAAAGTAATTTCGACAAATGCTTAGTAGTCAATCTATTTCTTTTTTCCGTTGCAGTAGCACCAGCTTTTGAAAATAAACGTTCGGCTGGAACGGATGTTCCTACTAAAAAGCAATATTTTTGAGCAATAATATATAACTTAGGATAGACTGACTTCATTTCTTCCCAAGCGTCAGGAACATTTCTTTTCAACTCCAAGACCGGAGCATTGAGATAAAAGCTGAGTTCGTCTTGAGTGGATTCATCGTCCTTTCTTCTTCGTTTATGAGCTAAATTTTTATGAAGCGCCCACAAATCCAATTCGATTTCACCAGTAGAGGATGCTTCACTACTACTCCCTATGCTGTCTTCTGTAGGAATTTCATCCATTTCCTTTCGCAGGTGTCTCATAACTTTGGATATATCTAATGGATCTTGGAAGTGGATTTTTTTAAATCTGGGGTCTAATAAAGTTGAAGCTGCTACTAGAAATGAATGCTCAATTTCCCCAAAACGACGGTTAAATTGAGCTGAAATGATTTCCTTCAATTTAATAGCTACGGGGCTCACACAATGTATTTTATGTGTTTGTAGCCGCCCACAATGAGTAAGTGGGATTATATGACTTAATGTGGAATATTTTTCTCCACTTATTTGTGATGTCATGGCCTCCAAGGGCCTCAACAATTGTACTATTTCTACAATTTCCTCTTTGTTTTTTGTTGTAATCATGGGTGGTGCGTCGTAATAATTCAACAAAATTTGGCTTATGTAAGCTATTAATTTAAGAAATCGGTCCAGCAGTTAATATGTGGAGTTCCACCTACATAGTTTTTACGTCTATAATAAGTTTTAACATTTTACCTTGAGGAATACCAGCATGATATTGCAATCTTCGCAGATCATCGTTGGCTTTAACACTCCGCTTAAACCAAGTTACAATTGCTTTGCATTTCGAGATGACATCAGAAACTTCAGGCGTATTTAAAGCGTTTTCACAAACTAAATTTAACGTGTGCGCAAAACACGGAATATGACGCTTTTTCCCAAATGTATCATGAATTGCTTTTACGATATTAGCGCCATTGTCCGTTACCATCGCCATTACGTTTGCTTTATTAATTGAAAATTCGAGCAAAACGCTTTCAATACTTCCGAAATGTGTACAGCTGTATGGGCTTCGTTTAATTTGAAGACACCAATTGTTCCAGAAAATTGCTTGCTCCCAAACAAACCATGAATTGTCACACCGAGCATGCTGTTCATTTCAGTGTCGGTCCATATATCCGTAGTCAAACACATATTCGGGATTTCTGACAGCTTCGTTTTGAAATGTTCAGCTTCAGTTTCGTAGGTTTTTTCCATAAATGCTTTGATAGTATTTCTACATGGTACTGCATAGAGTGGAAAATTTAATTTCATAAATTTTCTGAACCCTTTACCTGCAATAAATTTTGATGAGTCAATCAATCGCTGCCAGGGCACTTTTAACTTACCTTCGACATGTGAAAATGGCAAATTGTCAGTGACAATCATTTCCATTATTGATTGTGTCAATTTTTGATGCTTGGAACCACCTGATGCATAACTTTGCACATTTGACAAACAGGTCTTTAGAACTGGCTGCCTCAAACTTGACGTACCATTTTGGCTGGTACTGGCTGATTCTACGGTGCCTGATGTTGTTTGCTGACGGGTGGTTGCTTTTTCGGCGTTTCTATATTCACCATTGTCAACGTTTTTGAACTGTGCCTAGTAAATATTTAACACAAATTAAACTAATGAAATGCTGGAAACTTTTCGACATACCTTGAGATTTTCGGCGTCCTTTGGATGTTTCAGTTGTAAATGCTGAAACATATTTGACGTGTTTTTTGAGCACTTCAACAGTTTGCCACACAAGCCACATTTGACTGTTGCATTGCTCTCCTTCGTGAAATGTTTCCATACCTTTCTCTTTGGTGGAGCCATGATTCCACTAATTATTAAATTAAATAAATTTTTGGATTTCAAAACGTATTAATTGTTAACGGAGAAATCACGAAAAAAAATTTGCACGTGTTGTACGTAGGTATGGGCAGATACTTCTTACAAGTAAGCAATACCATACTTATTAAAGCGATGGCTGTATACCGATAAAAAAAATTTTCTCTTCATGCTTAAAAAACCTATAAAAATTTCGGTTATTTTCAGATTAATCTTTCGATTAATTGAAACGAAATTTTCGATACAATTAAATCGTTAATTGAAAGAAATTAACCGATTAATACTAATCATATGATTAATCGTGCCATCACTACTAATAGCACAATCACTAAATACACAGCACCTTTTTTCTCATGGATACCTTCGAGACGACAACCACGTGGACTGTGACCGACTTTTTAAGTTATAATCTCATAAACAAACAAAAAAGCGTGTGTTTATTATTTTCATAATTGTTTGAGCATTTCATTTAAGTTTAATTATATTACTCTGTAATCTTATTTTATATTTTGTGAAAGAAAATAAAATCTAGATTCTGCCAGTGTTATAAGTTCGCCTACCTCCTATGGAGGAAGGTACAGAACTGTATCCTACCATGGGGGAAAAAAGAAAACCTAACGAAAAACTAAGCAGAAAACATAATGAAGATGGGGCGATAGCGGCTAAGGAAATTTTGAATCCGTTGGTAAGTCTAACGACAAGCGAAAGCCCTCAACTTAACCTCAAAAATACAGCGCACCCCTTACTAATGAATTCTGAGAAGGAGCAATATTTGTATCAACCGGAAGACAATGTCAAATACGTTGTGTTGTTAGAAGTTCTACTAGATGCTAATGGCATTAGGAAACGGGTGTTTTTTAATCTTTAATTTATGGAGCTAATCGACGACCTCTCAATTGATGGACTTATCGACTTTTCAGCTATTGGCAACGGTCGAGCTAAACTCACTTTCGATTCGGCAAACAAAGCCAACAATTTTATTAAAGCAAATAATTTAAAAGCCAAGAATTTACATGCCTATATTCCACGATCACTGGTCGAAAAGATTGGTATTATAAGAAAAGTTTCTCTTAAATTTAGCGAAGAATATATCATGACCAATATCGAAAGTCATATCCCGGTGGTATATGTCAAAAGATTAACCAAACGGCAGGGAGATGATTTTATCCCCACTACATCTTTGAAAATTGCTTTCAAAGGCAACTCCATACCAAAACAAATGTATATGTGAAGTAGATTACTTTGTGCCTATTGTTAAACAATGTAGATTGGGCCACATTGCTAACTTCTGTAAAGCAAGAGAGGCTAGATGCCTTCAATGCGGAAATACTCCGCGTTGTGAGGAGGAATGCAAAAATGTTAAATGTCTTCTATGCGGGGCCACAAACCACCTTCTATAGTTAAAGATTGTCCAGCTCGCACCAAACGACAAGACATTCAAAAAAATTTAGTAATCGAAAATATTACATTTTAAGAATTCAAAAGCAAGTATGGTACTGAGAATCGCTTCTCTCTTCTTTACAATTACGACAGAGATTTTCCAGAAGGTGCAGTAGGTGGCAATGGCTTAGACATGGTTAGAGATCAGCAATCGGAAGTGAACAAGACACTTACGAAAACCAAGTATAGCAGAGTGGCAAGAGGCCCATTTCCTAAGGTTTTAGACAACTCTGGTAAAGAAAACGTCATGCGTAGAAACGTAAGCCCGAAACCAAAACCAGTTGCAAATGTGCCGGTCAACATTCACAGAGTTACCGAACTGGAAAAAATTATTAGCGAACTAGTTAAAATCTGTTAAAATCAATAAGAATTTAGACAACGGTTATGCAGACTGTAATGAGACTCCTCCAATACAACATCCAAAGTTATAAAACAAGCAAATACGACTTAGAATTCTTTGTAAACAATAATAGTATAGAAGTAATTTTACTCTCTGAAATTTTTTATTTTAATGAAAATGATGCCGCTTTACGGCTTCTAAATTATAATCTTATTCGCAAATTCGGACAAGACAGATATGGGGGTGTTGCCATAGCACTAAGGAACTCCATTCGGTTCAAAAAAATTGTTTTTAATACTCCTCTGGATATAATAGCGATAAGAACAACGAATCTAAAACCAAACATCAACATATTTTCAGTATTTCTTCCTCCACAGATTTCGGACGCTGTGTTCACAGACGTGTGCAACAAAATTTTTCAATTTATGATTACAAATCCTTTTACAATTATAGGAGGAGATTTCAATACTCGCTGCGTTGACATTGTTGACAATGTCAATTCTCGGAAGGGTCTAATACTAGCTGATATAGTTAGGAATTCTAGAATTTACTGTCTTAATAATGGAAAACATTTTTTTTTCGCATGACAAATCACGGCATTAACCATAGTAGTGTGTTAGATTTGACTTTTACAAATTTTGGTGTTGCGGACTCTACTTAGGATACATCAAGTGTGTATCTGGGTAAAAGTCCGCATACACCTATTATTTTTCGAATAGATAATGTGGAGTTGCAGTGGCCGCTGTGGTCGAGTTGATAGCGGTGCGTGCTATAACTCGATACGCTGGTGAGTTCGAGGTTCGAATCTCAGTCAGGGCAAACAAAATCTTAATCATAGAAAAAGTTTTTTCTAATTGCGGTCACCCCTCGACAGGCAATGGCAAACCTGCGAGGGTATTTCTGCCATGAAAAAGCTTCTCATTAAATACATCTGCCGTTCGGAGTCGGCACAAAACTGTAGGTCCCTCCATTTGTGATATAATATAAAGACGCACACCCCAAATGGTAGGAGAAGCTCGGCCAAACACTGAGCTTTATAGTGTAAGCGCCAAAATTATATTATTATTAATGTGGAGTTGCTCACTTTGTTAACAGTACCTCTGGACATTTCCAGCGCTTTTAAGTTAGCAATTGATGGTTCAAAGATTAGAATTCCTATCGAATCCGGATACTCAAGTCGTGGTGGAATAGTTCTCTTGACGTTTTATTCAGACTAATGCGGGCAGCACGAGCAAAGCTAACGCATTATTGCAGTTATCCTAACTACTTACTATATAAAAAAGCGTTGGAGGAATGGTATGTGGCAAGAAAAAAAGCTAAGAAAGATGCCAGAGAGGAACACTTATCTGAAATTAGTAAAACATCATCTGGTCACGAATTTTGGAGATCTGTACGTAGCCATAAAATACTTGCAAAGAACCCCCCTATCCGTGAAACTTGGGATTCAACAAAAAATCTAGCTTTTTTATCACACCTAAAGGATCAGATTCCACAGAATGATAACTCCATACCTATAACATTGGCAAACGACCGTGTGGTGACCCCATTTGAATTAGAAGATCTAGATGAAGTTTGCTTAGAAAGCCCAAAGCCACTGGGTTTGACGGGATTAAATACGGAATGATCAGAAAACTATCGATAGCTGGTCGAACAAATTTTTTAGAGGCTCTGAATACTTGCTGGATAAACAACACGGTATTGGATGAGTGGCGAATAATTAAAATTATTCCCATTCCAAAACGTGAAGTTGACTTGAACTTAGTGGAAAACTTTAGACCAATATCCCTGATATCTGTATGTGCAAAAGTCCTTAATCTTATGATTAAAAATAGATTACAAGAAATCTTAAATGGAAGCAATATCCTCCCACGATCTTCGTTTGCTTTCCGCAAACTTTTTTCTGGAACTATGTGTATTAACGAAATGACCCATTTAATTACATCTAAAAAGAACAAGGGATATAAAGTAGTAATGACAACTCTGGACATATCTAAAGCCTATGAGTGCATTGATCTTAGTAAATTGAGTAAAATTTTCAACCACGATGGGAATAATTTTGACATTTCATCTTTTAAAAAGAACCCTAATTTTAGGCACTGAATCTGTGGATGTGACAGGGGGTATCCCTCAGGGATCCTGTCAAAGTCCTACAATATTCAACATATACACGGCATCTCTCCATGACCTAAAAGACGAAAACACTTCAATTTTTCAATTTGCTGATGACTTTGCACTCATATCATATAAAAGAGATTTTGAAATGGCAGTACTCAATCTTACTAATAAAACGAATATTTTTTATGAGAAGTGCAAATAATGAAATCTACATCTTAACCTAACCAAAACGCAATGCATATACTTTGCTAAGGGCTCAAAAAAGGTCTTAAAACTCTAAGTTGACAATACTGCGATAAGACAGGCTTTCTCAATTAAATTTTTAGGAAAATGGATAAACAATAGCCTGACAGTGAAAGACCACTATTCGCATATAATCAAAGATACAAACTCAAATGCCAATGTAGTTAGAATTATGACCAATGCTCACGGAGGTCTAACTCCTCAAGCTGCCCTTAACTTGTACAAATCTCTTGTAAAATCCAAAATTGAGTATGCCAGAACTACCACATGTCATTCACCTTAACATGTTGTAAAAAAAATTGAAACATTTCAAAATCAGCTACTACGTCGATGCTTGATGTGTACTCCGTCGACACCTAACCATTTATTATATTCCCTATCAACCATATAAACAAAGAGGAATATTCTTAACATCTAAAGAATTATTAAACACAATGACCTATAATTATCCTTTATATATCAATGTCGCTGCTGAAATGCTGCTTAACACTAGCTACGGTTTTTGCTGCAACAAATTCAAACATATTTTTGACAAGGTAGATAATAATACACAAATGGTTATTTGTACAAAAAACGTCGTTGAATTGAATATGTTATCAGATATAGGTTTTAATAAATCAAATATATCTAAGGATGCAATACAAAAACTATGTTTGCAAAAATATCACTTTTATAAAAATAACAATTTCCAAATATTTTCCACCGATGCTTCTATAAAAGATAACTTATGTGGCATAGCTGCATATTACGAATATGGAAACGTATCATATTTATATAAAATCAATGACAATATCTCATCTCTTTCTGCTGATATTTTGGCTATGAAATGCGCGGGTTTAGTAGCAGAGGCAAGCAAATTAGTAAAATAGTTATTTTTCCTTACAGCAAAATCAGTTGCATTATGTTAAAAAAGCATAGTAAAAACAACCATACAGTTAATGAAATAAACGCTATAATTGAGAGGTCGTCGATTGGGGACTGCAGGATAGTATGGATTCCCGGCCATTCAGGCTTCTTTTTAAATGAAAAAGCAGATAAAGATTCAAAGCTTGCTACTTCTCATGGAACGGTGGTCGATATTAAATATAGTAAAAAAGACGCTTTACGCAAAATATATAATTCTCTAAGAGATGAATGGAGTGAAGAGTATGTCGAAATTTCAAAGAATAAAGGGAATTTTTTTTCTGAAATTTTTCCTGAGCCGCCGTCAAAACCATGGTTTCACAGAATGAATTTATCATCGAGTAAAATTAAATCAATAAATAGACTTATTGGAACAATCCAATCGAATATCTGTACTACTTGCAATGTTATCGAAAGTATTGAACACTCGGTTTTTAAGTGTATTAAATATAATTCCACCAGATCTAGATTTTCTTTCTTTCTCAAATGGAATTCCATCAAAGAAATTTTGTTAACGAAAAATGCCAACTATTTTTCCGAATTAATCGATTTTATAAATAGCAATGAAATTAAACTATAATACAAAAATAAATTTTGTCATAACATATGAAATGTTCACTTATGTATTTAGTTTGTAAGAGCCAACCTCAAATCGTTTTCAAATTATAGATAAGCCATAATATATGAATAATATGTATACTTATGTATGTATTTAGTTCGTAAGATATATCTTTAAATCAAACTGGAATATGTCAAGTTAAACTCATTTTGAAATAATATTTATTTCCTATTATAACGTGACGAAAATTTGTAATATGACTTTTACTGTTGACTGATCTGGCAATATGTTTGCTGACCATACAAAATACACAGCACAACTAAACTGTTAAATTTTCGCAGTTCTTGAGACATTTATGGGCCGTACACATACAACTTTCCTCGCTTTACTTGACAATTCGAAATTTAACAACAAAGCATGAGGTGTAGAAGGTTTGCTACATAGAACGCTTTGACAGTTTCTACGTAAGTGGTTTGTTTTCAATTGTTATTTGTGTCTATTCCAAATATTTTGTTTAATAAAATATTAAGAAATGAGTTTTACTTATATTAATAAGTGGTAGTTATGCTACTTATGTATGTTTCAAAGTCGCGAGTGTAATAAACTATATTGAGGCCGAGCATATTTCGACAACATAAATAAAAACCGATCAAAGAGGTGTTTTATTTGCTATTTATTAATATTTCTCTTCTTTTATCTTTTTAAAAGTAATTATACACGCAAAAACCATGAAATACTAGCAAATTTTCTGAATCGTGTGTATATGCACACAGAAATAAAATGGAAATGCAAACAGTTGGTTGTCAAAGTGTACAAATGTTGAGAGTTCGCCATGATTTTGCTTCGTTTTGCTTTGCTTTGCTTTTCTCGCCTTGTATTTAGCAGCACTCATATGACATCAGGTCTTCAACTTATTTGTCAAAGCGAAACTTATAGCCGCTTTACTTTTGTACATAACTTGCGATCTGCACCGGTAAGAAACTGTCGCATGCAACTTAATTAAGTAAGCAAGGAATTGAAACACTTCCTGTTCATTTCAACTTCCAGTTAAAAATAGATGCTGCCAACGAGACATTTCTAATTCCGGAGTACCGCTACTTTTGTTTTGCCGATATGAAGAAATCTCATTTATTTCTAGTTGGTGGTATATTAATTAAACCACTGTTAACAACTTTTGTAAACAATTTTTTAAATTAAAACACAAAAAAACAGTTTCAATACGGTTTACTTTCCTTCAAATTCTCGGGAAGGTGTGATCTTGTTATCTAACGTACTTGCATCAATCATTGTACAGGTTTATAACTTTGAAAAGTTGGCAATCTAATGGCCCTGACAAGACTGTGACATTCACCAAAGATTTCTAGAAAGTTAGAAACAAATATATGGAATAACATTAAAAAAAAATATCGAAAATCAATGTGCTTTTATCTGTGATTAAACGTTACAAAAGTAGGACAATAGTGTTGGATATCAACTTGAGACATATGAATTAATCTATCTTGCCAGTTACACGATCAAGTTTTCATTCAATTTACCTTTCAATTTACCAATCCACTCACATTTTTCGAACTTGAACATGAACTTGAATTCAATTTTCTTTTCAATTCGCCTTTCAACTTGATGGTCAAGTTAAACAGCTTATTACAAATTTTGCATATATTTTGTCATGTCTTGTTTTGCATATATTTTACTATATATATAATATAAAAATATTTTCATTTAGTATACGCGCTTACACACAATTACATTATCACGTGTGGCGCTTTTTCGAACCCGACCCAAATAATGACAATTTACAAATCTAATAAGGCTTTCATCAAATATTTTCTTAAAACCTTCCGTTTTTTTACTTTTTCGGTTAATTTATTAATTTCTTGGTGCACCTTCAGTGAGGCAAGAATTTTAAATTGTTTCCTTGACAACGGCATCTTGAAAATAAAATTGACTATCAAGTTGCGTGCAGGCTACGTCACGGCTTCCAAGTCAGGTCAATTTGACAAGCAGTACGTGTGTTCAACTTGCTTTCAAGTTTTTGATCGTGTACTTGCATTGTAAGGGCCGTTTGCACCATCTCTGGTTAAATTACCGGCAGTTAGCTACAATTCAGCTTACTTATTCAGTTCCGATTAAGCGCTTAACCGGAGATGGAGCAAGCGGCACTAAGACTGGACAAATATATTTGTTGGAATAGTTTGAGGAAACCTCTAAAATGTATGAGCAATTTGTAAAATCTCAGCTTCATTTTTTCAGAAAAATTATAATGTGTTGCAACCCTGTCAAATAATTATTCACCACTCATTACATGGTTGCACTGGATATTACTATGACCCCAAATGGTTTAGTAAATCACAACTTCCAATATAAATCTTTAATTTTCAATATACGTTTCTAATTAAAACATATGAGTTGCGCATATATTTAGAAGCAATTTGTGATTCCAATAGCGGACCTCGAATCGAAGGCCAATTAAATTAATACCCAATTTTCAATGCCAAGTTCGGCCAGAGTTGTACATTTTGGATTAAGCACAATTAAGTGCGATGGTAACACTGTAGTCGTTTTAATTTTTATATCGTCGTCGTCGTCTCGTTTTGTGAAAATGAAGCAGTGATTTTAAAGAAAAAGTAAAGAAAACTCCAATATACTTATATTTTTATTACAGAATTTATATATTTTGTATTGTATAAGTTCCCTAGTAATAATAAAATTCTAGTTTTCGTATTTAAAGTAATCACAGTTGAATGTGAATAAAACGTGAAATTTGTCGTCGAAGTAGGCCAAACAACAAGACAAGCAGTCAAGCACCCGATCAAAGAAGACAAGTAGAAGTAGAAATTTTTTTGCTTTTGGCTCATTGAATTTTCCTCAGCAGCAAGTTGATGCACAGCTAAGTAAAGCAAAGTAAATCAGCGCAAAGTCAAATTCAAAGCAAAACGAGTCGTCGAGTTTTGTATTGTAATTGTGTCGTGAAGCGAGCGAAGAATAGTGCAGCATGGAGGAATTAGGAAAGTGGAAGTGCTCAACTAAAATGTGTAAAGTGAATTATAATTAAAGGAAAGCACGAAGAAAACAAAAATGATTAGACATTGTGGTGTAAGAAAATAACAATCAAAACGAAATTAATCAGGATTTATTTAAAAAATGGAGCTTTAGCATGAAATTCCTTATTTCCTACACTCCTTGCTGACACAGCAAATTTGGAGTGGGAATCGAATCTTGTATCGGGAGCGTCTACTGTTGGAGCAAAAGTAAAAGTACCAAAAAAGGTTATGATTTGGTATATATTCGCATTTGAAAGATTTCTTTGTTTCTGTTCAGGCACCGACATTGCTGATTTCATGCGTACATGGACGTACATATATACATACATATAGTATATATTTATATGTACATATGTACATACCATGCACATAGTATATACCATGTATGCACATGCATACATATTACGCTTGCGATAAAGTTTAAATTCGTTTACACGCATTTTCCGTGAAGGTGTAGATTTTTTTATGTACGAAAATGTTCATTTCCACATTGCATATATTATACATATGTACATACATACATATATGCATTTTTTTTATTATTTGGGTATTAATTGTCATAAATGAGTAATATTAAATCGTAGGGAAGCGGGGAAATACCATCTAACCATCACAATTGGTATATTCATGGGCCCCTTTCTCCACCCTAGTACTTTAGTGTTCGTCCGATATCTTTATGTACTAGATACCTGTACTCATTAAAAGTATCGAATAAAATAACCGATGATACTTAAAGTATCGCTGTATTGTATTCGATCCTGCTAGTTCTCAAAATGCAAAAGCTTAGAAAACCGTGAAGCTGGCGGTACACACATATGTACATATACATACATATCTTATCATTTGAACATCGTTGGCCATTCACTACTCTTATTCAAATTAGAACTGCTAAGAGCCGATAAATTATTAAACGAAAATAGGTGCTAACGCGTTGCAGTTTCTTTTGACACGCAGCGGTGCTTGAGAAATTCCAAAAAAAACATTAGGGCAGTGGGGGGTTTAGGGGTATTGTAAAAAACGTCGGTCCTTATGCGATCCTAAGACAGTTGAGTAAGAGCTCTAATCTACTAAATCTCTACGGAAATGCATATTTACCATAGCTCCCTTTATGTCGGTGGATGTTTGAAATTTTACTATTATATTTTTGAAACCGAACGGTATTTTTGAAAAAGTTAAAAACTTCGTTATTCAAGCTTTTATTGAAGGTAAATTATAATAATAATTAATGTTCTCAGCGGTATTCTTTCCGCTATCACAAAAACATAAAATAAATTATGAATAAATTTTGAAAACATATTATGAAATGTTTTTCTCGGTTTTACCTTATAAATTTTTGTATCAAGGTTGCTAGTTTCTACTCCCAGCAGACATTTGACAGCAATAAAACCGTTTATCTGAAAACATTTTTCTTTGGTATTTATATTTGGGCAAAGAAAATCTAAGGCATAAAAAAGTTTTTTTCTTAAAGCGCTCACCCCTCAGCAGGCAATGGCTAACCTCCGAGGGTATTTCTGCCATGGACAAGCTTCTCATAAAATACATCTGCCGGTCGGAGTCGGCACAAAATTGAAGGTCCCTCCATTTGTGGTAGAATATAAAGACGCACACTACAAATGGTAGGAGAACCTTTGCCAATCTGATATATTATTATTATTATTAGAACCAAAAACAAAACTAGAATGGGTATGCTTATCCACTTTTTGTTAAAGAAAATTAAATGAAAGATAATAGTCACTTTCGATTAAAATATACAGCTGTACAATTCCGATGATATGTCATCTGTTTTCTCACAAGAGAAAAATACAAACACACACGGAAAAACTGTTTCAAATGCTTCTTTAATTAACTTTCTTCGCACATTGTTTCCATTCTTATATATTTCTACTTAACTTTTGGTGTATGATTTTTAAAAATTTATTTATTAAAATTATATTTTATCAATCAATTTATGAAATATATTGGGAGATCCGGCAACTGCTGAGTAATTCTATTGTGTATTCGTCGCTGTAGTTTAGAGTTACGGATGTGTAAGGATGTGTCCAATTTTCAGGGTTTAATTACATTGTATGCTTTCCCGATGAGCAACTTGATTGTAGTAATGCTTAGATAAAAATTTTGTTATAGCTACTCTCATTCTTGCACCTATGCATTTTTCGGGTGAAAGGTTCTTGTGAAGCTTGATCCCATCCGAAATTATGAATCCTTAAAAAAGAGTTAAACAATTCAAAAATGCTCCCACTTACAGGATTTTTTTCTATCTGAAACGCTTACCTGTAACTTTGGACCGAAACTTGTAAAAACTTTATGAATCTGAAAGAAAACTATTTTAAAACATTTACCAGCCAAATTCTTTTGAGTGATTCATCTTACTTCAGCCTTTTTTTTATTACAAATTTTTCCAAATTAACCCTCAGCTGATCGTTAAACTTGCAGTTTCGCGAATACTTAAAAACTTCTCACATTGAAGTTTTAGCCATATCAGTTTATTAAAATTTTATTGTTAAGAATTGTTGTACTGCACCACCTATTCTGTGCATCGAGACGACATACATCATAACACGGTCTTGTGAATTTACCAGTACTGTGGACTGAAAAACATAAAACATTATTTTTCAGTTAGAACTTTATGTCAATAGCTATAAAAGATATTTAATTTATTTGCAATTTCATACATATGTATGTTTACTTTTTGGACCTCCGTAAAAATATTTTATTTAAAGTTTTGGAAAAAGGAGCTAATTTAAAACTTCATACCAAAATTATTAAACGACCATGTGTATAATATAGTAATATTTTCTAATCTTATCCAAATCGTTAAGAGCCGTTTGGAGAAGGCATTGGATAAATAATTTCACTGCGTCTTGATAAAATTGTGCTTATGTAAAAGCTCTGCTTCATGAATGCATTTGATACAAAATTTGTTTAAATTTGTATAAATTAATTTCTATACATGTTATGGCAGCTAGCTTTTGCACCTACAAACATAAACGATTTACGAGGCTTTAACACGTTTAGATAAATATCCTTGTTGGAAAAGGTAATCTCCCGTTTGTTTATCAAAACCTATAAACGTTAGCCTTACAAGTGTTGCCAGAAATAGCAGTCAGTACAGAGCCTGTGACTGTATTTGCCAATGCTTCCATTAGTTTTTTCTTCGATTCCAAGATTAGAGTACAATTTAATATTGCCAAGCAATTTTCGATGAATAATGTATAAGTAAATGCCGCTTAATACATTTACTTAATTTATGAATGACAATTAGTATTATAGGAGAGTGATTCGTAACTTTTATAAAGAGAAAATCGCAAAAAAAAAAATGTTAGCTAAGTACTTAAGGTCTTCTCATAGTTGAGCGTTGTGCAGTTGCTGAAAAAGCCATGCAAACGAAAAGCCGATTTAATAAAACTTGAAATAACTGCAACAAAAATATCGCTTTTAGTGTGACCAAATTATGTGAAGAAAGCGAGTGAAATTCGAGACCGTACATCAAAGAGCAACAATGGAATGAAAATACTGGTTTTCAGCTGCTATACTTGCAATAACGGGTACAATAAATAATAGGTCTTCTTACAAGCATGCAAGCTGGAATGCTGGAAAGCTGAGAAAGTGCCGAAGAGAGCTTACAAAAAAGTGTAAAATATTAAAAGCGCACACTACATGCATACATACAAGTACGAGTATGAGCATAAGTGACTTTGAATAGCACGTTTTTCAGCTTTACAATATAATGTAATATTGTATTTTACATATGTATGTGTACAGAAAACACATACATATGTACATACATACAAAAATGAAACTTACAAAATTTATTTAAAATTTTGGCAGAAACTAAGGCGTTGTGTGAATCCTCGACAAATTTTAAAATTTTTCTTAGCTCTGCGGATTTTAATTTTAACGCAAATCCTTTAATTGATATCTAGAAAAGAAATTCTATTATGGCTCTAGCATTGGGTAATACCAACGTACATACATACATAAGCACAAATATACGTACATTCATATCTGTGGTCGTATAAGTATACAATTTTCATTGTTAAAGTGTTGATATCAGCAATAGACATGGGAAAACACCGCCAGACCATTAACTGTGCGACAAAGGAAGAAATTAAAAAAAGACTTTGCTATGGCAAATCCCATTGCGAAATTCTGCTAAATTGGAAATCTTCGTTGGAGTGGTGACCAAAATCCGTTGTCAGTTTTCGAACATTGTCAGTAGAATAAGATGTATGGAACTCCAAAACGCGGTGGAAATAAGCCAAAACCTTGAAAATGACAACAATATACATACAACGTTTTAGAAGAGAAAATCTGTCGAACTTTGCGAAGTTCTGGGTTGAAGGACCAGCGAACATTAAAAACCCCTACTTGCTGATCGACACAGGAATCTACTTTTGGCCTTCGAGAAAAAAAGCAAATTGGAGCTCAAGCGACTGGGAGCAAGTTAAATGCTCGGATGAGACCAAAAAAAAATTCGATTTGGGCCAGATGGTCGCGAGTGGGGCAAAATTGCAACCACTAGGTAGGAGCTCAATAACGAACGAATAACGACAGAGTCTTACATTAATATTTTAGAAAATAATTTTTGACCACTGTGGAGAGCTTGGGAGTGAATGTTTCGGACATTGTTTTTTAACAGAACAATGACTAGCATACAGCTAAGATCGCTTTAAACTGGCTCCAACATAAGAAAAGATCGACGCTTAACTGGCCACCATAATCTCTAGAACTTAACCCCATAGAAAATGTATCGGGCATATTAAAAAAATCGATGGCCTAAAGCACAACAAGCGTGGAATTCTATATCACCAGAACAAAGTGAAACCTGGTAAACAGCATGCCTGGAAGTATTAAAGCTGTTATTGATGTACGTGGTGGTTACACCTTCATTGAACTTCATTTAAAATATTAAATTTTTTGTAAAAGATCAAAACTAATGGTGCAGACAATTATGCCAAACAGCTGTTTCTTAGCTTGGATTCGGTTTTCTCTTGACTATAACCAAAGCGAATTTCATACAAGGATGTAGCACATCGCCAACAACAACATTTTTGTGACTGAATTTTAGATTGATTTTTCGTCATCCTCGTCAACTTCTCGAACGAAAATGCAAAACGACACAACGCCGAAACTGGTTTGTCTTAAAACCAAATTTGACAAAGGGACGATGGAAAGTCGTTCCAAGATTCAGTCGTAAACTTCAACAACAACAAAAAGGAACACATTTTTGTTAATTAACATGTTATGATAATAGAGAATATAAAAATGGAAACTAACTTATCAAGCGCTCTTTATTTACATACGCAAAACTGTTATATTTTTTTCTTTCTTTTTCCGTATATTGTCCAATTTGACAATAAGTTTCTTCAAATCTTTCCCAAAAAACTTAAAATTACGAAATTGGATTTCATCACTTCGTTTTACTGATATCCATAGAAGAAAAATGCAATCGCCTTTTATAGTCACCACCTGGTATGAATTCGCCTTGACTATAACTACACGGCAAAAGTACTCGTAAAATAAGTTTCTTTGTCAAAAGTTCACATGTATGTATGTATAGTATATGTACATACATACATACATATTAGGAATGCCAATTTTGAGCATTTTGTTGATCCCGGGATTTTCGAGATTTGAGAACGAAATCCCGGGATCCCGAATTTCACGAAGTTTTGATTCGTAATTTTTAATTTGCCAAAAAATGTAACACGTCTGTAATCGTTGTATTAATAAGTATACAATCATGTATATGTATATTTATTGGTCTTTTTAAGAAGAAAAGGGAATAAACGTAAAATTTGGCATACATACAAAATAATTTATACTTCAATTGCAAATATACATATTTGATACAGAAGAAGCGCTGTTGAGCCTAAACACTTGGTGGATGGATTGTAGACAATAAGTTAAATGCTATTTATGACATAGCCTTTATAGCCTTATTACAAAATCTATCAATTTCTTTTACCAAGCCTTCTGATAAATTGTATGCCTTTCGATTATTGGACAATTGCGAGCTGCCCGGTTAAAACTTGATGCAATTTATCTTTGAGAATTTCCGCCTTATCCACTTTAGGCACCACGTTGTTAGTTCTATTAACATCGCTTACATAGTGAGGCTCATTTTCTACTCGAGTGGATATTCTCCAGCTTATTTATAATGGCAAGAACAGAACAAAGCCTTAAGGGAGTTAACACGCTGCGTTATTTGTCGATTGCGAACTCTCTACAAGCTTTGTTTTGCCCTTGAAAGGGGAATTTTTAAGAATGATAAAAAATTAAAAAAAAATAAATGGCTCACTAATTCGCTGTTTTCTACAATTCCGGGATTTGAATAGACTTATCCCGGGATATTCGGGAGTTAAAAAAGGCTGGGATCCCGGGATTGACATGCCTAATACATACATACATATGTATATACCCAGCCGTCAACTCAGGTAATTTTTAACGCCTTTAAAACTATTTTTTTCGAAACTAGTTGTCGTTGATGATTGGATTAATTTAAATGGGGCCAACTGATTATTTTAACATGGCGATGTAATAGGCGGTAGTCAATTGTTCGACTCTGCATGACTTTTCAACCATATGTATTAAAGTTAGTTGAATATAAGTTAGCTAATAGTTTGCTTACGAAATTGTCAAAAAAAAGTCGCAAATGTCACTGAATAGAAACGAAAGTATTTTTTTTCCTAGTCGACTACCGATTTGCTTATAGGGTATTTATATGTTTGTATATATGTACATATGTGCACATGGGTACCAAGAATGTACTCCATCCGAATTTCATACAGCTCGTACAGCTATATAATATTGGGATTCGGGAGTACAAAAAAAAATAGACGTGTGGTTTTCAGTGAGGCAATACTTTTCGGAGTTGGTCTTTTTGACAGTTGGTACTTGATTTATACTCAGTTTGGTTTGCCATTTCACCCTAATATTGGTTGCTAAGAAAACACCCTAATTTGTGAGCTTTAAGGCCCATTGGTTATGGGAAAAAATATTAAGGAAATAACTGTAGTCCCCTATTGAAATAACAACGTGAACGTGTGAACGCACACGTTGCATTCACACAATGAATCAGCAATGTAACTGTGACTTTATATAACAGTTTATCTAATAAAAATAAACCTCAAAAGATGTTAAACAGAAAGAGCTGATCGAATAATCCACACAAATAACACACTAAACATACCTTTCAGAGTTGTTTTGAAATAAGAAAATTTAACATCTGAAACAAAAACAACACGTTTACAACTGTTGTAATACGATAACACAATACGACAAATAACACGGGTTGTGAACGCCCTATATTATAATATTAAGCCAAATAATTCATGGCTGAATTATTTTTCCTGATACGATGTGGTCAACGTAAACACTTCTCACTAAGAAGGCACTGAAACTTCGATTTTCATATGCATACGCTAGACAATTATTTTGACAGATAATTACGGCAATCATTTGTAAGATGGCGTCAGACAAGAACGTTCGATGCATTACAGCGAAAATATCCTTTAAGTATTACAGAAGATGTATTATTTCCCTTCAAATTACATACTTATAGATAATCCAATAGGAAACTACTCAATATTTGCTTTCATTCTAATGAAATGCGTATGATACTAATGATGTTACCGCCACGAACTTTTCGTGGATATGAAAATTTAGCTGTCAGAGCATCACTTTGACAGTTGATTGCCAGCAATATGTTGGCAATTGATAATTTAAAATATTTCGAAACATAAATTGCTAACATCATTAAATTTGCTTCAAAATTGCGATTGAACGCAATCATAAATTGCGTGTCGAGTTGAGGGGTTACAATACCATGCAATTAATCGAGAATTCGCATTTCTCTTTTGTGCATGCAAACTGTGCACGTCATACGTACGCTCTTTGAACTCACGCTCACTCTATGCATGGTCAAAGATGATATGATACGAAACTCTTTGCTTCGTGAGAGCGCTGCCAAAATCCGCATTTTTATAACATTTTCCTATAGTGCCCTATGTAAGAAATGTGATTTGGGACTATTCATTTAATTTTTTGGGGATTTTGCAGTTTTCACACCACCGTTGAAGTATGTAAATAGAATAAATGCAAATGCTATGAATAAATGGAGTAATACACGTTATAATATACTATCTTCCCAAAAATCACAAACTATTGAAATCAACATGAACAACATCAAATCACAAAAATTCATATATGTATATGTTATATGTACAATCAGCTACCCCATACCCAAAAATATGAACTTAAAAAAAGATGCGTATTTTTATATAAATATGTATGTATATTGCGGTAATTTAAAATGCAATAAATATCCAGTTCTCTTTAAAAAAATATTTTCATGATATGTTTTTTTAATAAAAAACCATAATTTCAAGTAAAGCTAAAATCTGAATACTTTTTATTTCTAAACTATGAAATTTATCTCTTAGAGATTTAAACACAACCTTTCGTAAAATAAATACATCAACTCTATTTTTTATCCAAATAAAATTGCACAGATTTGATAGCTTTTTTCACGCATTTCCCGTCTTTTTGTGTATCAGCTGTTCGTGGTCCCCTGATTCGGTATTGTTGCCAGCTCAAACGGGTAGTTCAGGGGACCAATTCAGTAGCAGCGAAAGAGAGTTTCGTATCATATTATCTTTGGCATGGTGGCAAAATGCGTGCTGTCGCACAATTGAAAAATTTACTACTGGTTCTGTTCACGTAAAAGTATCAGAGCGTATTCTTGGATACATAAAGATAAAAATTAAATAAAAAAAAAACGATTTTTTGAAACCGGGAGAGTACAGGACCCCCTTTTACTTTAACGCGGGAATTGCACAGCAGCCAAGAAATGATTCTGTCCCGGTTCATTCCGGTGGATCTTGAAAATTGAGGGAGTTTAATCTTTTGCGATAGCCAGAGATAAGCGGATCCAAAGTGCCACGGGACTCGCGAAGCATCTGAAGTTTCTTTGCTGCTACTAGTGGTGTTTGCGCTCAGGTGACGCCAATCCAGATTCAATTAGGTTTACCCAAGAAGGACTGAGCAAAGAGTTTGCCTGAATATTTTCTAGAAGGGCTCCCTATTTCTGCTCTATATACTGCTCTAGCAAATCGAAACAATTTGAAATGTATCCATATGTACATATGTCGGTATGTATGTACACGTCTGGGGTAGTATAGAAAATTAGCTTATGTTCAGTTAAGAGAGAAATGCTTACCATTCTACAGTCCTGACTTAACACCCTAACAACAGGAATGAACTGCGTGGTTAATGTTTTCGACGGCATATTTTGGACAGACTGATCCTTAAGTGATTCAGCTCTTCACGTTGAATAACTTTGTGAGAGTTTCACAATGACATTTCTAATTTATTAACAAAGCCACTATAAACTCTCAAACTCTGATTTGACAGTTGAGTGACGTCAATATAGTGACAGCGATGCCACAAAAACTTTAATTTAATATCAAAACTCTAAAAAAAATGACCAAAACCAGAAAACTATTACCAAAAGGCGTTTTACTTGTTAAAACCTTAAATTTTTTTAATATTTAACTCCATTAAGGTGCAACCATATATGTATGTACATGTCGCTCATTTACTAAGTGCCAGTTTTTCAATGGAAGTTTAACTCTGTTTGTCGTTTAAGCTGAGTGTAAGCTCAGTATGCAGCTGTTCCGTCAACTTTAAATGGCCGATATTGAAGTGTTGAACTTAATCTAACCTATCAGGGGTTTGTTGACTACTTTATTTTGTTTGCAAGAAATTTAATTGAAGGGAGTATAACCTAACTTAGTTTAAACCAACACAGAAAAACAGGCCCTAAATGGCTAAAATAACTCATAAAATATAATAATCGGTTTGGGTATACAACAAAAAACATTTAATAGACAGTCTTTTAGTTAAAGATAAACAAGCAAATTTCTTGTGCAATTGTTAAGTTTAAAGTTTTAAATTTTTTAGTAGTAACTTAGTATCTAAAACTTAAAAGAAAATACTTTGAAATAATTCCCAAATTGAAAAAACATTTACCAAATCTATTGAAATATAAAAAACTTCCAGTTTTGGTTAAAAATGCTGTTCTGCAGTCGCTCTTCCACTTTTACTCTCTTTCGCTCACTCACTACAGTGACGTCAGAAGGCGCAATATTCCTCTATATTCCTTGATAAACTGTTTAACATTTGTATTTTCCCTTTTTACTGCACGAAAACAATGAACAGTGATGGAAACATTTAATTCACAACGGTGGCTATTAAAAATATTGTTTTTTTATATTACCGTTTTTATATTTGAGCCGTTTTAGAAATTACCTTCGATAGGTTTTAGTTACCTAAGAATAATCATTTGAGTATAAAAATCTTTTTTTTTTTAACTTATTGTACAAATGTATACACGTCAATAATGTAACTTAAATTGCATATGCAGGTATAATTCAAAGAAATTTAATAAGTTGAAAATTCTCAAAAAAATGTATGGAATTTATTTAGTAATAATTTGATTACTTGTGTTTACAATGATAAAATTTAATATCATTTCTTTTAGATTGTTTAAATAATTTTCTTACAAACTTTATATATTTTTTATATATATTTTTTTGTGATGATGTTTTACCATATTTTTGTAGCCTTAAGTTATTTGGGTTTCTTAATCTGTCTGTCATTTTACCGATAGTTGTCGTGTATTCAAATGTACGTGTTTTTAGCTCCAATCTTTGCTGCACGTTCAACCATTTTTCCATCATGTGCTGTTTTGGTGTATACTTATTGCACCCCAGTATTATTCGCATAGCTTTAATTTGAAGTTTTACCATTCTCCCGATTTGCGGATTATTACAATAAAAAAGAAGCTATCATTCGTTATACCTTCCACTTTAGATAGTGGGTATACAAATGTAGTCATTAGCATTTAGTTTACATCCATTTTAATCGAAATATTAATTCTGCTTTTCTAAATAACTCGGGAGAAGTTTTTTTATTTACGAGTATTATCATGCAGTTGGTATACATTTTGAATTTAAATGATAAATACGAATATTTTAAATATTTAAACATAAGCTCCATATAATGAGGCAATACTTTTTTTGAACTTGGGCTTTTTGACAGCTGTTACTTGCCATTTCATAATGAACATACTTACTATGGACCAACGTTTGCAAATCGTGCCAATTTATTATCAAAATAATGGTTCGGTTCGAGCAACGCATCGCGCGCTACGTGCAATATTCGGTCGACATAATCGCCCAACAGAGTCGGTAATTCGAACAACCATGGATCGGTTTCGCACAACGTACAGTGCGCACCGAAGATGCTATTGCTGCTGTGGAGCAGAGTATCGAAGCAAACCCGAATGAGTCCATCCGCTATCGCTCGCAACAATTGGAGCTGTGCCCATCCACTTTATGAAAGATTTTGCGGAAGGATATTTTTTTGCGGGCTTACAAAATCCAACTCGTGCAATAATTGAAGCCGAACGACCATCAAGCGCGTCGCACGATGGCATTTGCATTTGAACCGGATCTCACCAGTTTTTTTTACATATCTCTAGTCCAACGCCATATATCAATCAAATTAATTTGTTTATGTGCAGAAATAATTATGTTCACATAGTGACTATACGAACTAAATTCCATTGCGATATTGGAAGCCCCTCTATGCTTATTTAATTACTCTTGCGCCACCTAGCAGTTCCTTTTTTCGAGAACCTGTTTTTCCCCATGCAAGTAATATAAATTTTGGTTTTAAATAAAATAATAAATTATTAAAAACTGGACTCCAGTGCCATCTAGCGGGTCAATTTCAATAAACATCTGTGGAAACTACATTCCATTCCTTGCAGTAGTTTTTATGTGATGCGCGTACACACATACAGGCAGACAGATAAAAATTCTATAAATTGTGGTTTTGGCTTCAATTACTCTAATGAGAACCCTCATATAAGTTTTATTTCAAAATTTGTTATGTGCAGACATTGGTCATTAAAATTATATATATTTTACATAAAGTTATTTATAATTATTTGCTTTTATATCTTTTTAGGTTCTTTGTAGAATACTATGGATCCAAATAGACATCACGATTTCATTGGTGGCAATGAAGACAGACAAAGTGCAATGTATTTTAATAGAGGAATGGAAGAAAGTAGAACCAATACTCAATATTATTCGCAGGAGAGAGTAATCGTTAATAATAAGTCTTGCATGTGTCAAAGCATGCCAAATAATATAACGTGCAATGTATGCCCATCAACGGTAGATGATAATTGGAATTCAGAACGCACATCGAGATTAGATTTCCATAGCACGAGTACACCTCGCGAAAAAGTCAATCAAAATCCGATATACGTTCACGATGGCAGACAATATTTCCACCCCGCCAACGGGCCGAATTATGGGGCAGAAGTAATGCCTGGCAATAGAAACATTATAGGATTACAACAAGATAGAAATTCAGTGTCTAGTAAAAGTTGTGCCTTGGAAACAAATTATAATTTCAAGCAACAACTTCAGCATCAGCAACCTCAACTGCAGGCTCAGCCTAATCTCATACAAATGCAAACGCAATCGAATATAGCCAATGTAACAAATCTACCACCGCAACAACTACCACAACGGCATCATCAACATCTTAGTGCAATGGGTAACTATTCTAAGGAGAGTATTTACGATGAAAAGTATCTAGCGAGACAGGATTTGTATAAGGATGTTAAAATTGGATACACTTCAGTTCCAAACCATGGAACAGCACACACATCAATGTATAGCGAGGTAATACATAGCCAGAAGCCAGCTTCAGTGCAGCCAGTGGAGATAATACATAGCAATAAAATGGACCCTAGCAATATTATAAATCCGAGCAATTCGTTGGCTTTGAAGGAGCAACAATCAAGTCCCAACTACGCACGCAAGTGCCCGCAAATTTTTACACACAGTGACCACGGAAGCACGCAAACAACGACCCATCAAAGTTTATATATGTCCACACCACAATTCAGTTCAGATAAGTTCACTAATATCCATGCGCAGAGGAAAATCATACACGAGCCAGAACTGAAAATGCGTGGATGTACATCTGAGGTGGTGAAGGCTAACGAAATTCAAATGTCTTCTTTAAGTGGTTATACACCTAATAGTGGTGGGAATAAGTATCACCACCAACACATGCACGAGCCCCCAATTCAAGCATCACAATTAGCTCATCATCACCATGAATCGATATTGAACAATGTTAGTCCGTCTGTTTCTCGTAGCCAAAGCTACTATATGCCAGGTGCGAAGACACAAGTTGCTACCATTTCAGAAATGTCTCCTATTATCGCAAAGCAAACACAAACTACAAGTCAGTATTCGAACAGTCCGAAAGCCCTACAATCTCATACGCATGTGCAGTCTTTATCACATTTGCACCATGTTGCGAAAAGTACTACTCACGATTTATTAGATTTTAAAAAGAAAGAGGATCTATATAATGAACCCATGCTCCATCAAAATACTGGATTATACACGAACCCGTACAAAACGTCGCCGCCGATAGACACATGTTGCAAGGACATATCAGCGCCCTATGTCAATATGAGCTACAATGAAAATACCGGCCAGCACAGCTACTACAAATATGGTAAGATGACAAAAGAAACGGTTACAAAGAACAATTTATGTGCAGAAAATCAAAATACTCCTCCACCTACACCCGTACATCGGACTACTAACTACAAAACCCAGCCGTACTACTACGAAACACAACATATTAAGTACGATGGCAATGTTCATAACACAACTTTCAATTTGTCACCATCTGTCGCAGCTGTAGCCTCGCCGTCACCTTCACAGACAACACCGCCATCCCAAATGCAAATGCATCACTCGAACTTAACTCCACAGAGCCAATCGCAATCACCCGCGAATTATTCTCCAATAATTCGTCACCCGCAGCATAATCAAATTGACATTCAACACACTCCAGTTCGAACACATCACGAAAGCGCGGCGGTGCATCCGACACCAAACTTCTGTGCATATGATAGGCAGCCCCACAATTCTAAGTCTATTAATTCTCATTCTGTAACCATACCGCCTACACAACAAACGCAACCAAACGACCCACCGATGCAATCTAAAATAGTTTCCAACCTAGCGACTCAAGGACAAAAGCAAAATGCAATTAAAAAATCTCAAGTTCCAAAAACAAATTATCGAGATTTAATTAACAAAGTTTATGAAATGAGAAGTGCAACATCGGAAAAGGAGTTAGACTTACAAATTATTAAAAAAGCCTTAAACTCTGCAAATGGGTCGACAAGGACTAAATCTGTAGAAAAGATGCCACAAAGCGTAGGAGTTCCAAGTAACGGTAGTTTGCCCCTGCCAATAAACCATTCAATACCTTCAGACTATGTGATGGGAGCTTCAGAAAACGGATTTACCGTGGGTAATGTGCCTACTCCTCCGCGCAATTTGGCGAAAAATTGTATCGATTCAAGATTGCCTGATATACAACGAACGATCAAAGTAGAGGAATCTTTAAGTTATTCACCCTTGGATTTATCAATGCGCACGGTCAAAACGAAGGCTGATTCCACCGAGTACTGTTATAACCAAGCAATTTTGAAAAATTCCCAAATGGATTATAAGCATGCACTACCAAGGGTAGATTTTACACCAAATTTTTCCCTACACTCTGATGATAAGACTAAAATTGTAATACACCAACAAAATCCATCTATGCACTCTTCATCGGAGGTGTCAAAATCCATGTTAATGTCGGTTAGCGCTAAAGGTCTATCGCCACAATTACAATCAACTCAACATATGAAGCATTACACAATTGAAAATTCCTCCAGAGTGTGTGCGGTCGCCCAGCACAATGGCCCGATTCCAGCATCTGGTCTAAAACCAAACTCTATAGCTTTCAAAACATCAGATGAACGTTTAAAGTTATGTCAGATTCGTCCGAGTGTTGTAGAAACGAATCCATTCGCTACCGTAAAGGCAATTAAATCCGAAGCAACTTCAGTGATCGGCAAAAATAAACCAATATCAGTCGAACATTTTAAAACAAGCAATAATACATTGCCGTTGCCGAAACCGCTTCAATCAAGTGGCGCTGAAAATGCTAGCGCAACGGTATTTTGTAGAAGCGTTATAAAAACTGCAGATCAAATTTCCTTAGTTGGCATTAATAACCCTCTTAATTCTGTTGGTACGGCACATCCAAATGAGCAGCGAAATCCCAACTACCTTGGTCGAAAGCGTCATCTTCAAGAATACTCAAATTCACAGCGTAATGAAACAATGATAAAACAAACCCGATACCAAGAACATGATGGACCTCAAAAGGCTGAAATGATACCTATGACCAACACGGCGACGACAGTGATTGCATTTAATAAACGAGCTATAAATGAGGACAGAGAAAGGGAGCGAGATGTTCGAAATGTTCCAAATTCCATACATCCCGAAATCATCCCTTGTCATCAACGGGAAAGCTCCATGATTGTTAATAACAATTCACTTATTTGTAAAATAGAGCCGCTAACACCGACTATGGACGCGCCTTCGCCGACGATTTTAAAACCAGTTCAAATGGTTCCAATCAAAACGGAAACGAATTCAGTTATAGCCGCCCGTATTAGAACAAAAGCGGAATTGAAAGGTTTTACATTCAACACACCTGTAGACATACTAAGTACGGATAAAGAGACAATACAAATAAAAGAGGAACCAAGTACTTGTCAAACTTCTATACCAGAGTTGCCGTCCATTCCAGGGCTAGACGAGAAGTACGATTCGATTAGTCTTTTAGATTTTAGTTGGAATAATAAATGCACTGAATTTATGGAACAGTTACTTACAAGTTCACAAAAGAAATATTCCAAACGTCGATATGAGAATAATAATACGGACGTAAATGAATATTGTCAAATAGATGCGAATGCTAACAAGCGAATAGGCGGGACCGAAGCGCCCACAGAAACCAACACTACCAATGTTGAATCTGGTGAAAGCAGCGGATCGTGTGACATGAATGAATCAGTGATTGATAGCGCTATAAAGAGCGAGCGTACAGCCGGCAAATCTCCAGAAGGAAATTCATCGCAGTCAACCATGATAGTCATTCAGAAAAAAATTAGTAAACAGGATCGGGAAAAAATGCGGTTGCAGCAGGAAAAGCGAATTGCCGCTCGTTTGCAAGTGGACAGTAGTTCGGAGAGTGACGATGAATTTCTTAAAAGGAAGTCGGACCGATCGAAAAAGCCGCTCAAGAAATCCAAAGGAAGGCAAAGTGCTCATGCTGACACAAATCAATTTTCAGATTGCGGTTCCGATTCTTCGGATACTAATGATGTAAAAAATTCCCCCATTAAATCTCTATTGCAAACTAATGATAAAATCGAGATAAATACGATTTCGGCGACGAAACCGAGAGCCAACAACTTGCAAGAGATAAAAACAAAAGCAGATTTCAAGGAGATGTGCCAAAGCAATGCTATTAAAAATAACCACTTATTATCTAGTGAAAGGAAATCCTCTGAGAATGAAGATTGGCCAAAATCATCATCGAAAACAAATCAGGTAAGAGAATTCCAGGGTATGAATGCAGATAAAGATGTAAAGCAAGATATGGAACCGAAGGCAGCAGACAACAATTCTACACCTAAAGAGGACATTGCGAAAGGTGCAAAGAAACCGAAAGTGCATTTAAAAGTAGGCTTAAACACAATGACGCGTTCCAAGCGAAAGCGGGAAATGGAACTACAATTGGCGAATAGCAAAGTATTGCGCAATGACAAAATCATTCGCAATTCAACAACAAAAATTAAATCAATCAAACGAAAATATGTTCGCAAATTTGCCAACAATCAGAGTTCTGTTTGTAAAGATCTGGCGAGTAGAGAGTCAGATCGGGAACCTTCAATGCGCTTGCGATCTAGAAATGAGAAGGATGTGAAAGGTGACAAAATTGAAAAGGTACCTGGTTCGAGTAGTAAGAAAATAAATAAGGCAACGCTTGCTGTTGGCAAAAGTGATAGTCAAAATAGCAAACCTAAGCGGAAAGAACGGCAAACTGATTTGTTTTTAGAGGTTTACCGTTATAAGCGCTCTTTAAAAATTCCTCCAAACCTAATTACAATAGAGCATCCACACAATATAAAAATGGCTGCCTCATTGCCAGATCTTGAAAGTGAACACGATTCTTCCTTGGCCAGCGCAAATAGAAGTGCTAAGTTTGCGAAATCGATCGAAAAGTTACTTCAAAAATCCACACCAAATATCAGTGAGAAATCCCTATTGAACTCTAAAACAGAACAAGAGAACCAATTGCGTGAGGAAAGGCGTTCAATAATTGATGTGCTGCATTCTCGTGTTCTTAAAGCAAGCGTCTCTGGGAATGCAAAGCCGAAGAGTAAAAAATGTTCTAATAGTTGCGGTATTTCAAGCCAAATTCACAGCGATGTGTCACATAGCGCGGAATCGTGTTTTATTACAGAAATGCTTTCTATTCCGGTTAAAAAGGACCTCGATGAAGAGTCGAGTGATGGGAAGAAAAGGCACTTTAGCATTTTTGAGACAACTGTTCTGAAAACTAAAACTCGGACAGAATCGAAAATTCAACAACGCAAAGAGATTATTCGAGAAATTTTTGTTGGCGACGATCGACCTGCTTCAGCGCCACCAGAAATTATTTCTCAAATGTCGGATGGCAATGATAAAATGACATTCGAACAAAAGTATGAACAGTTTTTACAACATTACATTGTTGTCAACGACGAGAAGCTGCGCAAGAATGGCAAGACAAGCACCATTTCTTCACATTCTGTTTCCGGTTCGGGTTCGATTTCGGCATCTACTTCGACGGCGAATCATGGGCATGACAACGTTAAGGATGCGGAAGACACTTTAACAGGCACATTCGATAAATCTGCAGGCACAAATGCTGGTAGCAAAACAAGTCTTGATGTCGGTATTGCAACGTCCAGCTTTCGAAGGCGACGTCCAGGAAAGTATCTACGTCGAAAAGGAAGCTCTGGTTTTGATTACATTCGTAAAAAAAAGAAACCAAATCCTTCTTCTTTGAACGTTAACTCCATTCAAAATTTGCAAATTCTTGCAAAACTAGACAGGAAAACAGAAGATAAAAACTATGAAAAGAAAGTAAAGACCGAAGCTGATGTTCATCGTGAAATAGGTAAATGGGTGCTTAATAAGAGCGTTGGCCAAAGCACAATGCACAAAGCGGCGCGTCTGGGCTACATTGATGTTGTTGTTTACTGCTTGGATCGTATGGTTATGAATCCAGATCAGAAAGATAATGCCGGTTATACACCGCTACACGAAGCTTGTACGAAGGGTTGGCTGGAGATTGCTAGGATTCTTTTGCAGTATGGCGCGAATCATTCCGAAGCTGCGCATTCGGGCATTCGACCGCTACATGAGGCAAGTGAAAATGATCATGAGGAGATTGTGCGTTTGCTACTTTCGTATGGCGCGGATCCTTTACTCGCTACATATTCAGGTTCGTTAAATTTCATACAATCAAATTTGTTTAGTATTTTTCTATTTTGTTCTGTGCTTAGGTCAAACACCTTTAATGCTTGCTTCAAGCACGGCAATGAGAGATCTGTTTAACAATTACTTGAGTGATGTGCAGAACGTTGGACCAGACAGAAAGCCCTGGCATTTCAAAGGACCGTGGGAGATTTTAGGTCAGTACTATTTTATAAGTAATGTTAGAGAAACTAACTAGACCTAGACTTTTTAAAGTGGTTTGATATTAGCGCCAAATAATTATAAATGCTTGTGTTTATTTAATATTCAATCTTAAAAGTTCATTCATAGTGCCCGTTGGTTTTGTTAAATTACAATTACGTTAAGTTCGCAAAAAGTAGATTTATGTGTTACAAACAGTAGTTATTAAGTCGTAACAAGTTCACAGACTTAATATTGGTATAAAGACCAAGATTTCACGCTGTCGGGCCATTATTATTTGCTGTTATAAAGTTCCTTTCCAAGCAAAGAAAGTCTGTTGAAACCATTCTAGAAAAGATGAAATCCAGTGTTCCCACGACAGTCGGGTCTACGATACCGGAAAGACCCGGATTTATGTCCGGCCAAGGACTGTCACTTCAGCTGTATGCTGCTATAACAACAACAACCGATGAAATGCAGGTATATCTTTTTAATGAAGGCAAAACCCCACTTGAAGACGATCCACGACTAGGATAACCAATCCTTTACGGAATTATTCAAAAGGTTGAAACATTTTATATTGAAAGAAACTCGTAGAAATTATCGGATCATCCAATGTAAGAATTTTTTAAATTCTCCGCTGCGATCTAGGCATGACTAATGTCAGCGCAAGATTGGTGACAAATCAGCCCTGAGCTCGCTCTCGGTGTTTTTATTATTATATTTATTCGCAAAGATAAGATGGCGGGTGCATTGGCCAAGTGTATAACCGTGCGTGATATAACTCGTTTTTCCAGGTTATAATCTCAAACGGGTGCGTTTTTTTTTTATGTGTGGTTTTCAATGAGTCAATACTTTTTTCGGAGTTGGTCTTTTTGACATTTCTACCATACATATCTGCCATGTCAAATCGTAGTAACACTGTATGTCTGTCCCTTTGTAGTACAACACAGGAAAAGCTTTAAAACCAGGACATTCTCAAAACGGCATATCAAAAAACGAATAACAGTCTGAAGTGCTGATGGCCAGGGTAGCCGATGCTCATTATAATTTCAAGTATGTTTTTTAAGTCAACGCGAAGCACCAATCCGAATGGTTTGTATTATCACATTTGCTTCCATATAACGCATAAAAACCAAATTGGTTCTTGTTTGGAAGAAAGCGGTAATCAACGGTAAACTTTGGATTCTTATATCTCTTAACTGTAAAAAATCTCACACTAATTTGAAATTTGGATGAAAAATTCCGTTTTTTTTAATAATTTTTTTTTTTTTTAATACAAAATTGTTAAAAATATATAAACATAAGCAGCGAAAAACAATGTACTGTAGGCAGAGATAAAGATGAAAAAGAGATAGTTATGGATACAGGTAGGAATAAAGAATTATCCGCAACTGAACTTAACACGCAATAATTAATTTATCACATCTAAAATCACTACACCTGAACTCACTAAAATTTCTTCATTTAAGCGGAAACA
Source organism: Philophylla caesio (assembly GCA_963971545.1). NCBI lineage: Eukaryota > Metazoa > Arthropoda > Insecta > Diptera > Tephritidae > Philophylla > Philophylla caesio. The sequence goes on along the minus strand of OZ020608.1, from coordinate 30,726,259 downwards.
GCTGATACCGTTTCGTCAGCCTTTTTCGTTACACATATACCTAAAACTATAAATGTAAATGTACTTTTATATTTATAAGTCTTTCAATCAATAAGTTATTACATTCATTAGATGATATGTATATGTACATTTTTATTTATTTGTATTTGTTGTTGTTTCGAAAGCGAAATCTTTTTTCGCTTGAATTTCTGTAAATCGGTACATTAATCGTTTTATTTCGTATTCAGATTTACATACATATATATGTATATATATATATATAATTAAAATTTTTTCTTTGCATTACAGATTCATCAATATATGGTTATGATATATTCGGAGGAGCACCGAATTTTACATGTGATATGAGCAGAGCTCTTAGAAAAAGTTCAGTATCAAATTTGATAACGAACAAAAAACAATTAAATTCGTATGTAGAGGCGGAGAGTAATTGTAAGACTAAGATGGAAAATTGTGCAGTCGTGCTTGACAATATTGACCGTTTTAACTCCGTTCGATTGTACAATGACAACAAGCCAGAAATCTTGGTAGAAAATTCGGACAGCGAGGGAGAAATGTTTGAATTTGAAGAAGCTGATGTGTTACTACCACCCTTGTATTTACTCAAAGATGAAGGAACTGAGAAATGGGTTCTATTGAGTGATTTGTGCAATTTGCTTAAAGTGAAATCTAAAGATACTCTTTTGAATAAGGTATATATAACATTTTTGTCAGCCGGCACATATGTATTTATAATTGGTATGATGACTACATTTGTCTGATTAAATTTTTTCAGATATATCCACCTTCTTCATCAGCATTTCCCGCACACAAAAGTCTGATGAGGGAACTTAAGATGTCAGATTTTTTGGAGAGAGCGACGTGTTTGCAACTTCTTTGCTCTGGGGAAAAAATTAATATTTGCGCTTCAAAGGTTGTTTTGATTAAATACAACGATAGCGTTCGAAATTTATTAGGAGTAAAAACAATATTGATGAAGTTTTAAAAATAAAAGTAAAATAAATTATGTGTAAAGAACGTGATACTAAGGTGCTATACGGAAAGATATTGAATGAAGTGTAGATAACCTGCATATTTGTGTAAATATGTTTTAATATAAAAAGAGGATAATCAAAGAGAATATAATTATGATGATTGTAAAAATTGTGACGAAAGCAAAGGAAAAGCATAGAATTGTAAATGTATTTGTAAGAAATAGGCTAAAAAATTATGTTTATGACCAACAATTAACTATAAAATTGCATAATATTTTCATAATATATAAAAGAGATGCCGTTTTAATACAATAATGTGTATGCTAATTTTTATTATTAAAAATAACAGTTTCATTTTAAATACAAATTCCCGATATCTATTTTATTTTTGTTATGTAACTTTCACCTCATTCTACCCCTTTCGTTAGCTTAACGAGGCTAGCGTCAGCCGAGGCTGCGGGCAGGAGCTTAAAGCACTCTTGAAAATTTAAGAGGCCTCTTCTACGTTTGCGGCTGTTGTTGTTGTTGTTGTAGGGGCTAGCTACGTCCCACTGGGCTGGCGGGTTCCCTCAACCATTATCGTCAAGCTCAACTAACGAGAGCTCCAGGAAACGAGTCGTTTCAACAGGGTCGGACCACAGGGAGAGGGGTGTTAGTTGAGTGGGTTTGACCGGGCATGTGAATAGGTGGTTGGTGTCGTTGCGGAGACTCTCCACATGCCGGGCAAGTGTTAGGGGCTTCGGGGTTGATCCTGGATGGGTAGGAGTTTAACCTGCTACAATATCCAGATCGGAGTTGAGCCGGAGTGACGCGCGTCTCCCGGGGCAGCTGGAGCTCCTCTGCTGCTATAGTTGGTGGTTGGACTCTCAGGACTGCATTCACAGGGCGGGTGTCGATATATTTGGATACCGACTCCCTGTGAATGCTGTTAAGAGATTGTCGGTACGTCCTTGGGTCCAGCGGTAAGCGTACGTAAGTCTGGACCTCGTCCTTCAGTTGTGAGAGGTGTCCCCTGATGTGCCTGGGTGCCGGCTCCAGCGCGAGCAAGTCTCTATTAGGGTGCCCCGGACGGTGGCACCCCAGTAGAAACTCCTTTGTGAGCATTAGATTGTGCTCTTGCACTGCGAGCACGTTAGCCTCATGATAGAGGTGAGTCCTGCTGGTTTCAGGCGACCATATCGGCGCAGCATAATTTAAAACCGGCCGGCCAATCGTCTTGTATTCTGCCAACAACGTTTCTTTGTCTTTGCCCCAAGTGCTGCCGCCGAGCGATTTGAGGACTTTGTTGCGGCTCTGTACCTTGTTGACGGTTGCGGTTGTATGCGCTGAGAAGAAGACCAGGCTGTCGAGGGCGACCCCCAGGATCTTCGGGTGGTTAACCGTCGGGATGGGGGTCCCCTCGATGTGTATGTCCAGGGTGAGCCCGACCTCCTTCGTCCAAGATGTAAATAGGGTCGCCGTGGACTTCGCAGGAGACAGCGTCAAATTCCGATCTGTGAAGTAGTGAGCAAGTTCTGGGAGGTAGCTGTTCACCTTAGAACACAGACCATCAATTCCATTGTCGGTAGCTATTATCGTACAGTCGTCGGCATACGAGGCCAGTGTGACTCCCTCTGGCGGGGAGGGGAGTCGCGAGATATAGAAGTTAAATAGCAAGGGAGATAGGACGCCACCCAGGGAGATCGGCCGGTAGAACTCGCCTAGGCCGGCAGGTTTCCCTGGTTTCAGCAGTGGTATCACCCTGCTAATCTTCGAGATGTCTGGGATGATCAGGGTGGTGAGGGACAAATTGAGGACCTTGGTAAGGTAAGCTACTCCCGCACTGGCCAATTTTTTCAGCATCAACATGCTTAACCATTCTGGGCCAATGGATTTGGAGGCTTTTGCCTTCCCGATGGCTTCCTTCACCTCAGTGCTAGAGAGGACAATTGGTGCGCTGGATTTTTGCTTGCGCAGCCTTCTGCTAACTGACCGTTTGGATTTGTCGGCCGAAGGATGCATTGTGAATTGTCGGCTAAAATAGCTCGAGCATCGCTTCGGGTCCGACGAGGCGTGGTCTCCAAAGGAGATTTCTGTTCTGTCGTCACGCCTCGTCGGATTGGACAGGGATCTCACAGTCGACCATAGATTGCCCACCCCAGCACCGAGGTTACAGGACTTCAAGTGCTCGCTCCACTTGTTCCGCTTGTGTTCGTTGACCAGCCATTGGATCTCCTCATTTAGTTGCCTAATACGGGGTCCGCCTGCCGAAGGTGGTCGCGTTCATCCGCCAAAGTGACCGCCTTACCCGGGAAGTCAGGACGGATCTCAGGGATCCTACCTGCCGGAATGAAACGGGCTGCAGCGGACTTCACCACCCTGCGGAACTCGCGCTCGCCAACGCGAACGTCGGTAGGAGCTGGAAGGGCACTGAAGGCGTCTTCAGTGAAATCTTCGAACCGCTCCCAGTCAGCTTTTTTGAAGTTAATGTAGGTGTAGCGGACCGAGGCAACATAGTTGGCAGGTCTGTCAATCGAGATGATAATGGGTAGGTGGTCTGATGCAAGCGATAGCATAGGTCGCCACGTTAGGCTATTTATCATCTATCTGATCTGCCAAAATATTTCCCTTACAATCGTTTGGTAGGCTTGAGAACCAAAGATCGTGATGCGCGTTGAAGTCTCCGATTACCAATCGGTTTTCACCACTGAGGAGCGCACCTATATCAGGGTGATATCCAGCGGGGCAGCAGGAGACAGGGGGTATATAGATATTAAATATCTAGAGCTCGACATCGCCTGACCGGACAGCAATCCCTTGACATTCTAGGGTGCTGTCCCTTGGGTCGATGTCTACATCGATGAGACGATACTGCACGGTGTTGTGTAATATGAAGGCTAGGCCCCCATCATTGTCTCGCTCGCGATCTTCACGAAGCACGTTGTAGCCATCGCAGCTCGTTAAAGTTGAGCTGCGGCGTTGCTTCGTTTCTTGGACCGCAGCTATTAACAGCCCGTGCCGAGCCATGAAGGCAACCACCTCCGAGATCTTGCTCGAGAGTCCGTTGCAGTTGAACTGTAAGAGTCTCGTCTAGGTAGGGTCGTCGCGTTGAAGGGGGTGAGGGGCTGGATCCGGGGGCCAGAGCACGCTCGGAAATGGCACCAGCCCTGACAGGCGTTACACCTGACTGAGCAGGCATTCCGGTGCACTCTGACCCGGCACACACAGCAGATTGTGGGGGCAACCAGCAGTTGTTGGTTGGCGCCACGTGTTGTGGAGCGAGGGGGGGGGTGGGGAGGTTAGGTGTTGCTGTGAGCTCCGGGAAGCCGTGGAGGCAGGGGGGGTGCGTTGAGGCACCGGCGCGGGGGGCGCAAGGGGGGATGCCGTGGAGGCTTGGGGCACTTGAGTGCGCGAGCAACACTGGCCCACATAGGTTGTGGACCACCCCCTGGTTTTCTAAAGGCCAGAGCAGACCTTAAGATGGCACCATCCGTTGCACGAATTACACCTCACCGAAGTGGAATTCGGATGGAGCCTTCTCTTGCAGATAATTGCACAATGAAATGAATCCAATCTGGGTAGGTAGAGAAAGTCTCCGCATCCTTCTTCGGAATGTAATACGAAGTAAGACTTCACATCTTTCAGACCATTTTGTTGAACGTACAGATTTAGCCCTCTGATTCCGACCGCCATTTTCAGATTTTTCAATGTACCCCCTCAAAAGCTAAATACTTTTCGGTTTGCAGAAAGTTGTGTAAATACATATTCAATAATTCTCAAAAAATATTTACTTGCCAACTATTCACCAGTGGATTTGTATAACAGAAATAGATCCTGGGGAATGTTTTAGAATATTTAACGATTGGAATTTATTCACGTAGCCGACGATGTACATATTTTATGCTACATATACACCCATACATAAGTTATACTTAAAGTAAAAAGTCTTGAGAAAAAGATTAGGAGAAATTTTCTTGTCGTTTTAATCAAATTTATAATTTATACTTTGAAATCATATTAATTTTCTCAATCGTCTTTTAAATATATGCCGTCGAAGAATTAAACAGGCAGTCAAACCGCAATTTCAAAGATAACTAGTTTGTGCAATATTTATTTTGGAATTCCATTTATCTTTCGTATGGCATTGATTTGCTTATCGTAGTAGCTCCCAGGTCCCACCCCGTTCCCTGCTAAGTGATTCGAATATTGAGCTACGGCATTTCATCATAAGTGGACTATTTCCTTAAATTTTATAATAATCTTATTTTATGCTCAAATAGTGTCTCACCTACGAGTTTTCACCGATTTAAATATAATACTGATGGAAATTCCATACTTTTTGAGTTTTGGTTAGTGTCCGATTTCAAAATATTCCAAGACAATATGTTCACGTATCGGTTACAGAAATCTAAATCATAAGAGGGCGTGGTCATTCCTATTTTAAAATTTTTTTTAATTCCTATTTTTTGTCCAAAATTAATATTAATACCAATTTTCCTTTGATATATGCTGAATCAACGCAGATTTTGGATTTTGGCGAGATGGAGTTGGTCTATACATATGTAGGGAAAAAATTAATATTTGCGCTTCAAAGGTTGTTTTGATTAAATACAACGATAGCGTTCGAAATTTATTAGGTGTAAAAACAATATTGATAAAGTTTTAAAAATAAAAGCAAAACCAGGAGTTTATGTAACGTGAAATGACCAGTCCACAATCCAACAAGTAGCCTACAGTCCGTTCTGCCAAGTAATGTTAATGCTCAGTTTCTGATAGTGGATTCGATGGACGAAGGTGCTTGTGCTATATCTAGTTGCAGACCGTAACTTGGCATCTAGAGTAAAGCAGGTTTGATTTAGTTTATCAACATCATTTAATCGAGACTTCCATTGCATAACTAGTTTGGAAGTAGTTAGAGGGCTTGTTAACGCCTTGAATGCTGTTTGGTTGTCGCTGCAGACTCTTGCAACTCCTTCATTTCCATCTATTTTCTAAAACGTCAAAGTATCGAGCGCAAAAGAAGTGAAGCATTTCATCATAATTTTTAACAAAACCGCAGATCCTGTTGAGAGTCAGTTCAGTAAAGATTCGACAGTGTGTGAGTCCGGGCTCAGTGTGTGGTTTTAACCAACATTCAGCTTCAGGGAACTCAACATTATAGAGTTTCATCAACAAAAGTAACGGTTGCATACTAACCTGTGGAATTGAAAAGACACAGACATTTAAATCGGTGCCGCAAGAAATGTCCACCTAGCCCTACTCAGTGTTACGCCAACGCTCATTTCATTTCAGTCTGCATGTGGCTAGATACAAAAGGAAGGAAAGTGCTGCAGTACATCAAGAGCAGCAGGTGTTGCAGAGGAAATTCCCGTTCAGCAAATGGCAGATTCGGCACGATTTCCACGACAATTTTTTCTCCGGAGTGACTCTAAGATGCTAAAATATTTGACAAGTTCGACTTGTTACACATTTAAATTAGAGGAGAGTGAGACCATAAAACCTTTTACTTCTAGTGAAGAGGACAACCCCAGTTTAGGTAGAGTTTGCGGAGAGCCTATTTCATCACACCAAGTGTCAAATATATTCACACAGGCCAGAGCGTAGATATCAGGGTCGTGAATGAGAAGAACGGAAACAAATACCATGCACTAGAGGCACACTGAATCTTGAAGATCCTCTAGTTTTGATCGAATATAATTATCAGAACAGAATTAAGTCCATGCCGCAGAGCAGTGCTATCGAAAGTGTCATAATCAAAATTAGCCTCAATCTCTACAAAATTGCGCTGGGTTTCAAATTTCAGGCTATGAGTTAGAGATTATTGCCTTTACCTGATTTTACGTTTTTATTGTTTGCGAATGACTTATTTTTTGGTGAGTTGTTTATCACTTGGTCACAATTAATGAAAGAATACCGCCCGTTCAGCTACAAAAAAAAAAGTGGGCGTGGTCCGCCCCTTTTTTCTGATGTTAATGGTATAATTTTTTTTGGTGCAAATCAATAGGTGAGGGAGGTTAGTGAGGGGTAAAGGGGGAAATTTCAATATATTTTTCAATAACTATTTGTCCGATCTTCACAATATTGGTATCGTTAAAAAGGTAATTAAATGACCTTTTATTCGTGATGCCTACTTTTTTCCCGAAAGACATTTTCCCTTTTTCAAAGATACATAGTTCATGATAGCGGGAAAAGTGAATAAATTTCCAGGGAGTTTTAATTTGTGATAGCGGGGAAGAGAAAAGAGAGAAAATTCCTCGGGATTTTCAATTCAGAAACGGGCTGTTAATGAAATTTGGTACATATATTGCTATTTGGACGAGGTAGGTTGGTATTGAATATGGTCAAGATCGGTCAATAACCACGCCCACCTCCCACATAACGCAAATTTTTAAAAAATGTAAAAACTCCAATTTTTCGGTATCCATTAAAGCAAATTAAGTGAAATTTGGTATTTGGATCGATTTTAAACTAAGAAATTGGGTATTTATGAAATTTTTAAAAATGGAATAGGAACATATTTCTGTATCTCAATAACGGTGTAAGGTATCGGCACAAAACTTGGTGGACTTGATATCGCTAGCATCACCGTCAATAATTTTTGAAATCGGAAAAAAACCACGCCCAAGTTCCATATAACGGAATTTTTGAAAAATGCAAAAAACTTCGTTTTTCGGTATTTATTGGAAGAAATTGAGTAAAGTTTAATACTAGCAGCGATTTGAAACAAAGAAACGGGAATTTTATGAAATCATGGGCACCGACCATGCAAAAATATATCGCGAGGGTATATAAAAATCGGTTTTGCCCGAATTTAGATTTTCTTACTGGTTGTAATAGTGATCGCCTCACAATATACACACATACATATGTACATATATGTATGTATGAATGTACTTATCATCTGTGAATACATGTAACAAACACATAAAAGTGAGTTTAACATATTTGCAGCTGCGCCAAAAAATAAATTTGAAAAGGGTTGCTTCACCCTTTTGTTTTAATTTTACTCATACAAAATAAAGTGTGCTGATCATGGTACAATAAACAGGTAATACAATGTTAGCAGCTGATTGGAGTTTTTTCTTATAAGTGGTCCATAACAAGTCAAACTTTGTTTACAAAACAAACTTTTTTCTAAAAAAAAAACAAAACAACTTTGTTTACAAAACAATATTTGCCTACATTTTGTATATTTATAATTTCTAATTTATACAAATAGGGGTGTAATGGGGTGCAGTGGTGCTTCTGGGTATGCGGTTACAGTTGCACGGCTGTACTCAATCCCTACTCTAACGTCCACGTTCGTGCACCCTGGGCAACGTGAGCAACCCATGTGCGAGATACGGTAACCAACCCGTGTAGAGCCATGGGTCACGGCTAATAGAGAGGGAGCTTTAGCGGAGCCACTCCGACATATTCGGTTTAAGGGTCCACTAAAATCCGCAGCGTCTGTCCACCAGGAGGTGCGGCTGCAAGCGGGCGTCTGTCTTGGAGCAAGCGGCTCGCTATATGAACGAATATAAAATTTCAACCCCCAGCAATGGGTTGTGCGCAGGGCTTGGAACCCGCCACGTAAAAACCAACATCCAATGAAAAACAAAACAAAGCCTCGGATGAGACCCCCCTTTTTTGATGACGACCACAGCAAACGTTTAAAGGACAATGATTTGAGGGCATGCACCTGGAATGTCCGAACCCTTAATTGGGAAGGTGCCTCTGCCCGGCTGGTTGATGTCCTCAGCAGAGCAAAGGCTGACATCACCGCCATCCAAGAGATGCGATGGACGGGGCAAGGGAAACAAGTGATAGGCCCTTGCGACATCTACTACAGCTGCCATGTAAAGGAGCGCAAATTTGGTGTCGGATTTGTGGTGGGAGAGAGACTGCGCCGTAAAGTACTGTCGTTCACTCCGGTGGACGAGCGTCTCGCCACAATCCGCATCAAGGCGAGATTCTTCAACATCTCCCTAATTTGCGCCCACGCCCCGACGGAAGAGAAGGACGATGGGACTAAAGATCGCTTCTACGATCTCCTTGGCCGCACGTATGAGCGGTGCCCCCACCACGATATAAAAATCGTGTTTGGCGACTTCAATGACAAGGTGGGCAAGGAGGGCATCTTTGGTTCCACAGTCGGAAAATTCAGTCTCCACGACGAAACGTCCGATAACGGATTGAGACTGAGTCTGTAGTACCAGGTTCCAGCATAAGAAGATTCACCAGGCTACGTGGCTGTCTCCAGATGGTAAGACACGAAACCAAATCGACCACGTGATAGACCGAAGGCATGCTTCCAGTGTCCTAAATGTGCGCACGAACCGAGGAGCCAACATCGACTCGGATCATTTTCTTGTGGCAGCTAAGATCCGCACGCGTCTCTGTGCAGCAAAAAGCGCGCGCAAATGGACACAAGGAAAGCTCGACGTCGGAAAGCTGCCATCGCAACAGACAGCTACCCACTTTGCCACTCGACTTGCACTTCTGCTCTCTGAGAGCAATAACCATCAGAACGATATTTCCGAGCAGTGGAACCATATTTCTCGCTGTCTAAATACCGCCGCTGAAGAATCCATCGGATTTCAGCGAGCCCGAAAGAACAACTGGTATGACGAGGAATGTCGCGCCGCTACGGAACGTAAAGACGCTGCCTACAGGGCCACACTGCGATCGGGCGCAACGCGAGCTGTGCGGGAGCGTTATCGTGAGCTGAAGAAGGAAGCAAGACGCATTTTTCGTGAGAAAAAGAGAGAGGCTGAAATGCGTGAGTGCGAAGAGCTTGAGATGCTGGCCGACAGGAAAAGCGCCCGAAATTTTTTTCAAAAAGTTCGACGGCTTACAGAAGGTTTTAAGACCGGGGCGAATTCCTGTAAGAATGAAAACGTCGACCTGGTGACTGATGTCCACAGCCTACTTAAATTATGGAGGGAGCACTTCTCCACACTGCTTAATGGAAGTAACTGCAACCCTGGAGACGTTGAACCCGAATCCCCAATCAATGATGATGGACGCGATGAACCATCACCCGACTGTGACGAACTTCGGAAAGCGATAGCACGGTGATCCTGCAGTCTGTGCCAATTATCGCGGGATTAGTCTTCTTAACATCGCATATAAGGTTCTGTCGAGTGTATTGTGTGAAAGACTTAAGCCCACCGTCAATGAACTGGACCTTATCAGTGTGGCTTTAGACCTGGTAAATCTACCACCGACCAGATATTCACAATACGCCAGATCTTGGAAAAGACCCGAGAAAAAAGAATCGACACACACCATCTTTTTGTCGACTTCAAAGCCGCCTTCGACAGCACGACAAGAAGTTTCCTATATGCCGCAATGTCTGAATTTGGTATCCCGGCAAAACTTGTACGGCTATGTAAAATGACGTTGAGCAACACCACCAGCTCCGTCAGAATCGGGAAGGACCTCTCCGAGCCGTTCGATACCAAACGAGGTTTCAGACAGGGTGATTCTTTGTCGTGAGATTTCTTTAACCTGATGCTGGAGAAGATAATTCGAGCCGCAGAACTTAATCGGTCAGGCACCATCTTTTATAAGAGTGTGCAATTGCTGGCGTACGCCGATGACATTGACATCGTCGGTCTTAACAACCGCGCAGTTAGTTCTGCCTTCTCCAAACTGGATAGAGAAGCGAAGCGAATGGGTCAGGAGGTGAACGGGGGCAAGACGAAGTATCTCCTGTCATCAAATAAACAGTCGGCACATTCACGACTGGGATCAAACATCACTGTTGACAGTTATAACTTCGAAAAAGTAGAGGACTTCGTTTACTTAGGAACCAGCATTAACACCAATAACAGCGTCAGCCTTGAAATCCAACGCAGAATCTCTCTTGCCAACAAGTGCTACTTCGGACTGAGTAGGTAATTGCACAGTAAAGTCCTCTCTCGACGGATAAAAACCATACTCTTGGCTATACTTGAGATTTCCAATTGGCGCCAGTTAGCAAAAGATAGGGACAGCTGGCGTGCTTTGTTGACCTCGGCCAAAATCGCTTAGGCGGTTGTTGCGCCAATTAAGTAAGTAAGTAATTTATACAAATTTTTCATTAACGCGGTTTGGAAAACATATGAACATACTCAGAAAGGAGACATTGTGTTCTAAAAGACGGGATATGAAAACCAATTGGAACAGAAGTTCGGCATGCCGCTTTCTGCAAACCGTTGGGTGCGTTCCAACCATTTTTTTTTTTCATATTTGAAGGTATACACAAGACTCTTTTCCAAATTTTGTGACCAGGAGCAATGAGCGTTGAAAACAAATGTATTTTTCAAGCAAAATGTAGAAACGCGTACATTTTGTTTACATTTCGAATTTTCAAACTCGTCAAATTTGATATATCTATTTTGAAGGGTGATGGACCACAATAAATCACAAAATATACCACACAAAATATAAACACGATTTTATTTATAATGATTAGCAATTTTTTATTTAAGAATATTTAATTCATGTGTTTATAAATTCAGTTTTAATTAAGTAAAAGTTTACTCATTGATTATTCTTTAGTAAAAACCTATGAAGCTTTGTTGTTTTGTACTTTCCATCAACTGTGTAATAATGTGTTTTCAAAGGACGGTTTTGATTAAGGGAGCCTTAGAAGTATTACTAAAACCCTGATATATGAAATTTTGTTTAATTTTTAATTTTGCTTGCAAATCTTCTTGACTTGATCGCGTTTTGGTTAAGCATATTAACTACTTTAGAAACATATAAGGTAAAGAGTTTTTGCTACAAAATGCATAATTACGGCTAAGTAAAATATTAAATTGTATATACATCTTGCTAAGGATTATGTTATTTGAAATCGTCTGCCTCACTCATCAGTTCACTAGCTTGCCTCGCTTATCTGCTCGCTCATGTGTGGCCGTAGTACGAGCGAGAATACTCTGCTCCTGCTGTGGTCTCGTTAGCCTGCTCGCTCGCTTGCTACTCGGGTGTGCGCTCGTGCTTATGAGTTGGTCATTAGCAAATAACCTTGTCTGACGCTCAGTGAGCTGCAGCCTTGCGAGTGAGGAGCTAGAAGATAATCCTTGCTAGAAGAGCCAAATCCAAACTTTGCATAAGTATGAATCGAAAGTATCGATCGGGATGAGTTACAGAAGCGCTATACCAAAGATAATATGATACGAAACTCTCGTTCTCGTGAGAGCGCTCTCAATGTGTACATTTTTTATAGCATTTTCCAATGATGCCACTATGAAATAAACCAAATGTGGTAATTACCATTGCATTTTTTGGAGATTTTATGAATTGAATACGACCATTGCGTTATGCAGAAGTATATAATACAAATACAATAAGGTAACAAGTAAAATACGGGTATTAATAAAAAAAAATTATAAATTTATGAGTTTTGCATGAAAACTTTAAGGAATACCAACAATTTTTACTTAAATAAAAAATATCAATTTTCACATAATCAAACATATAAATTTATTCGAAATGTGTATATGTTTGTATTTATATACAGTATGTAGTTAAAAAGTATTTAAAAAAGTAATATATAAGCAGTTTTCTTTGAAAAATATTTTTATTAGCAATTTTAAAGCCGCTTTTTCTAAATAAAACGCAACAATTTTGTGAAAAGTTCTAAATTTCACACGTTGCTCTTTATTTTGAGATTGTAACACTTTGTTGTGCAAACAACAAACACTCAATATCTTATTTTACACAATTAGAAAGCGCACTGATTTAATTGATAATTTACACATTTTGACTCTGGCATCTCGCTATTTTACTTGTCAGCTGATAATAGGGGGACTCATTCCGTTTTGTTGCCAGCATGAAAAACGAGATCAGTCCCCCTATTTTAATAGCGGTTGAGAGAGTTTTACATCATATAATCCTTGGCTATACTGCAATGAACATGTCGTGAGCATTAATGATGATGCTTCGATGAAAAAATATTTCGATAACACAGGCAGGGCATAAAACTGGTATGGCACCAACTGACACAAAAACTCGTGAAAGCACATATTTCGGATGAAATTGCGTCGCTATCGGCAAAGTGTTAAATATTGAGAATTTGTGTAACTACAATATCTTGTGTCAAAAGTCGAACAAAATAATCTTTCGGGTATTTTTAAATACATATTTTTTCTTTAAGTTATTTTTCACATAATTTTCAATGCGTCGGCGATATTTGGGAGCAAGTAAAGAATAGGGGCCGTTGTGGGCGTGCTCCGCCTTCTTTCAAAGATTTTGATGATGTAATTTTTTTTGGTGCAAATTAGTAGGGGGGGCGTTAGGGAGAGGTAAATGCGGGAATTTCAATATTTTTAAAAGCTGATATTTCAAAATATATTGATCCGATTTCCACAATATAGGGACCTTTAGAAAGGTAATTAAAAGACCTTTTATATGATATGTACATATATATTGTGAAAATCGGATCAATATTTTTTGAAATATTAGTTTGCGCCAAAAAAATAATCACCATCAGAATCTGTGAAGGAAGGCGGATGACGCCCAATTTCTTATTTTTTTTCTACTTAAACAGGCCGAATTCTTTACTTATGGTGATATTAGTTACACTGTGTAAACGACAACAATTTTAAATTTAATTTGACTGCCGAAATCATGCAAGTAGAGCTTCGTGGAAGCTCTCTTCATCACATTTTACCTTGCGCCTGTGCACGCGTTGTAAGAAGCAGCTCTGTTCGTTTTTCGCTTATCAAAGGAAACATGCGATATGCTACCAGACCCGAATGTTCAAAGTTGTTAAAACGGCTGACAGACGGGGGCACTTATGCAAATTAACGAGCTCATATATCTGCATAATATTTTAGGCCTGACAGACGACACTTATCTGCATTTAGACATCAGCTGATTTGACAAACGAAATTAAGCTGAAAATGGAAAGAAGGGAAAAAATACGATTGGCAGCTATTTTATTGGCAAAAAATCATCTCGCATTTAAAAGAAAGCTTAAAATTATTCTCTTGAAGTTGCTAAATAATATTAAAATAACCAATGCATTGGCAAGCATAATTCTTAGCAGGATGCCTCTGTCTTGTATGGTTACACTTCCCGCCGACGTTAGAGAAAGGCAGGTGTGGAAATTTGTGAGTATTTTTTTATTTGCTATGAAAGATACAAATAATGTATACACATGTTTGCTATTCCATGAAGGATCGCTATGGATGCTTTTGGGAACGAGACGTGCCTTCAATGGACGAAAATCGATTCAAAGAAAACTTTCGTGTCAGTAGAACTGCTTTTCGGAGAAATTGTGGACAGCAATATGAGGACATGTATTCCACTTCATAAAAGAGTGGCTATCTCATTGTTCGCTTTAGGATCTGCTGCGGAATATAGAACTGCTGCAAGTCTATTCGGAGATGGACGCAGTACTGTTGGTGAAATTGTTGTGTATTTTTGCCAAGCAGTTTGCTTACTGCATAAATTCCTATCCTACAAACCCACCAGAAATCTAAAAAAATCGCATTTTAATTTATAATAGGGTTTAGTTTTCTTTAAAATTAATTAAAAAACAAACCTTTGATAATTTTGCAGCTCTTTTCTTTAATAACAAACACTTTTGACAGCTTCTGTATACATTTTGCTAGTTCACAATAGTATTTATCTGTCAAAAGTGGCAGCATTGCCATATTGAAATCACAATATTCAGTACTTATGCACATAATTTTCGTGCATTTATATGAGTGCTTATGCGCATTTGGAAGAGGATTATCCATGAGTTAATGCAGATCAAGGCTACTTATCTAGATAACCTTGCCCGTCTGTCAGCCCTTTAAGAGTCTTTTGCATTCGACTTCCTGACTTTGCTACTAGTTCGCAATTCAACAAAGCGAGAAGCATATAATAAATGCTACAATAGCAGCTTTAAAAGATTCTGCGCTATATATTTATTTTAGTGTATGCTTTTTTTTGCACAGAAATTTACTTAAAAGTATTACAATTAATGAATCTGAATTTACTTTATGAATGCCAGATTTAAACTTATGCGGAGTTATATAAAAATATGACTGCAAGCGAATGAAAAATAACCAGAGCGAAAAGGTTGTTAGCAATATCGGTACTTTTGCTGTCAAGCGAATCCGAACCAACAATTATTGCGACGATTTAAATTAGCTGATTTACTTGGATCGACATTCTCGTTGTTTCATTCAAGGCGAATTTAACAAGGTGTTGTTAAGGAGCCAGCTGATTTTTTCGCTTTGCTAGACTGAACGTCAAAGGGCTTCGTTCGGATTGGCTGGCGAAGTAGATCACCTACAGAAACTTTACATTCAGTCCAGCAAAGCCAAAACAAAATACATGGAGGCCTTTTATTTATATACGCTTACCACCACCTTGATAAGTTCGCCTTGGTTTCATCGTTCCACGTTTTTTTAACGTTGCGACTGACGTTACGCTCCACATTCTTGTAATCCACGGGCTTTATGGATGACAGTTTTGCTACGATAAAATCTGGCAGCACCCTCAATTCGACTTTCGTTTCTCAGTCAATATTTTCATTTTGGTTTCGAACGACCAATATTTCTCACATATAAAAAAATATTGCAATCAATTTGGTTTATCACTTTTGGAAAATATTTTTATAAATAAGAAGGCTATGACTTCATAGTAGCTTCGAAAATTCGTTGGAAACCAAGTAAATAACTGGGAAGGAGAGAATATATCGGCGAAATTTTTCCATCACATTACGAAGTACGTATAATTGGAATATGTTTTGTTTTCTTAAGATTGTGATACAAACGTGTGTGAGATCAGGGCCACCGAAAACTTGGAAATAGTCATAAAAGAAATACATATGTTTTGGAAGAGTCAAATATAAATATGTACATATGTGTGTACATGTATAAATACTATATGTATATCTGCAGTTCTTGGGAGAAGTTTGATTAAGTCATGTCCATTGTTTATGACTGTATATATGTACTTTACATATGTATGTATATATGTATATGGAGTTACTTTGGCATAAATGAAGAATATCAGTAAAAATTCGGCAAAAATACCATTAATATATTTTAAAAACTATTGAACACCAAGCTGTTATTCTAAAAAATTGTGATATTAAATGCAATTGTGTGTATATATATGCACTTATATATATACATATATAACCAAATGTATCTAGTTTATATGTATGTATAACAATTAAAATAAATACTAGCTTGCCAAAATATGAGTTGTTAGAAAAAGAGCTACATATGTACATATAAGAAAAAATAAATCTTGAATTGATTGAAAATCCTATATTACGGCTAGGATTTAGTTTAGCATCCCCGGAATTGGAAAACAAGCGGGTGATGGGGGGGTAGAGGGGGACCTCCTGATCACAAATATATAGTTTTTAGCTGCCGCTGACTTATAGTTTTCGAGATATTTATACTTAAAGTTGAAAAAATGCCCCCTTTTATATTGGTTATTTCATTGAATATTACACTAAATACACATAACTTCCGTTTGTATAATGAAAATAATTAACATTTCCGAGCCCGCACAATTAAGAAAGTTAATATTTAATCGTTTTATTAACAAATATTAAGTAAATACAAATAACCTAATTGCATTCACCCAAAATGGTCGGCACAAACATTAGATGAGTGTGTTGCCATATTTGTGATGTGCATAAAATACGAAAAATATGTCTTCTAAATATGTTATTTTATACTGACTTTTTGTGAAAATTTTTAATAAAAAATCGCGCGATTTTTTCAACTTTAAGTATAAATATCTCGAAAACTATAAGTCAGCGGCAGCTAAAAACTATATATTTGTGATCAGGAGGTCCCCCTCTACCCCCCCATCACCCGCTTGTTTTCCAATTCCGGGGATGCTAAACTAAAATTTTCCCATTTTTATTAAAATACAAAATTAGGGGAGGGATTAAACTTACTATTTCATTAATCAGATATTTGAGGTTATTCTCCTTGGCCGCTGCAGTTAAGTTTTGCCTTTAGTATGTTGCCAATTAGTTGCACAAAAACTAATTGTCGTGCAATTAATTAGCAACAAATTATAAACACGGTTAAAATCTTTAAATTGCCTTTTGAGCCATTTTCAAAAAACAAAAACCAAAAAGCCCTACAAAATTAATTTGTGTGTAATTAATTAATTAAAAAATCTTGCACAAAAAATTGATTTTTCCGTAACTAATGATCAGCAAATTAGGGACAAGTTTTGAATTTTTTGTATCACGTTTAAGTCGTTTTTTGGGAGGGTGCTCATAGGCTATTCTAATATAAACGCAATGCGCTTTTTTACGCACGCCTTTACCTTATGTTACATATAAATTTTTATTTAAACGTTAAAAAGAATCTTAATTTATATGCAACGATATAGCACATGTACCTATTAACAGGTTTTGCAATTGATTTGTTTCGTGTTTAATATTTTAAAAACCATAATTACATAAAAACTCCAGCATTCGTAAAATTGCTTTTTGTGCACGGCATTCAATTTCGGTTACTCCCATTCAAGTTGTATAAACATGATAAATGTTTGACAGAAAATTAACGCCGTGCGTTTATATTACGTTGGGCTGTTAGCTAAATACCAAAAAACCAACAAAATTAATTTCTACGCAACAAATTATAGGCAAAATACCTCAGCCTCTATTTGAGACAAAAGTCACAAAATAAAGTCTCTAAATAGTGATCTGGTGATGAGCAGGTCATAAAAGCCTAAAATAAAACAAAAGAAAACAACGTGAAAGCGAGGAAAAGCAATAACCTCTGGATAAGAGATAAGATTGGGGGTGTCCGGCAGCCTAAGTGGGGTTAGGTCGCCGAAATAACAGTCCTTGGTCGGATGAAATCCGAGTCACTTCGGTAGCGTAGAACCGACTGTTGTGGAAGTGATGACGCCTGACGCCTGCGGATCACCTCTACCATGAGGCTAACGTGCTCCCAGTGCAAGAGCACAACATTATGCTCACAAAGCAGTTTCTACTGGGATGCCACCGTCCGGGGCACCCCAATAGAGACCTGCTCGCGCTGGAGCCGGCACCCAGGCACATCAGGGGACATCTCTCACAACTGACGGACGAGGTCCAGACATACGTACACCGACCGCTGGACCCAAGGACGTACCGACAGGCTCTGGCCAGCATCCACAGGGAGTCGGTGTCCAAACACATCGACACCCGCCCTGTGAGTGCAGTCCTGTGAGTCCAACCACCACCCATCGCAGCTGAGGAGCTCCAGCTGCCTCGTGAGACCCGCGTTACTCTGGCCCAGCTCAGATCTGGATATTGTAGCAGGTTAAACTCCTACCTATCCAGGATCAACCCCGACACCCCCAACACGTGCCCGGCATGTGAAGAGTCTCCGCACGACACCAATCACCTATTCACATGCCCGGCCAAACCTACTCAACTAACACCCCTCTCCCTATGGTCCGACCCTGTTGAAACGGCTCGTTTCCTGGACCTTTCGTTAGTTGAGCTTGACGATAACGATTGAGGGAGTCCGCCAACCCAGTGGGGTGTAGCTAGCCGCTACAACAACAACAACAACAATAACCTCTGGATCATTTTGTAACTGGAGTTGATACCAAGTTACTGAATTCGGGGTTAAGACATTGCCATATAAAGTTGCCAATAGCTAAAGGCCATGTCTTAAAAAAAAATTGTATAGTTTGATATTTTATCCTAAATCGCAGAAATGTTTTTTGTTCACACAGTTTTTAAGATCCGTTTAGTATTTAATTCCTATTCGCCTTGGTGTGCGTCTTTATGTTGTACCACAAATTGAGGGACCTCCATTTTTGTACTTGCCATGGTATGATTTAGATTTTACGTGCCCGGGCTCAGATTTAATTCGAGAATTCAACGGCATAGCGAATTATAGCACGCAAAATTAATTTTAATAATGAAAAAAACCCCGAAAATAAAAACTTAACTTCCATATAAAACGCTAGTGCAGCAGGTATTAGTCAACAAAGTTGCATTTAAAAGCCACCACGTTAAAATAAAGTATATTGTGAAATATAAAAAATAAAAATGGACATGCTAAACACAACAACACTTACCCAGTCAAGTGTAAAAAGCGGCAGATCAGCTGGTCTTCATTGCAGTTATACATATGTACATATATGGGAGATGGAAAAACACAGCAAATATTTTTAAGTTTTAAAATCCTTTCTTCTGGCTTTCGAAATACATAAAAATGTATCTAATAACGTACATATAAGTATAATTTCAAAATTTGAAGTCTTCTATTAAGGCGAATTCATAGAAGGTGGTATATTCCCATCAGCTGGTTGCTTGTTCTACCTTCGCCTTGCGCGGTGAAAGTGCCAAAATTACTATTTTGTTTACATTTTCCATTTCTATTTACATTCGTGATAGGAAATTCCATGCGTTTGCATAATATTACGAAGACATTTAATTAAAAAATTTTACTATAAATCCTTGGTACGTTTTGCATTTTGTGCCCAACTTGAATTTCCGTCCATTTGTTTTTCTAAGTTTCTCTGACATTTTCATCGCAAAATAAACCAAATTTTTACTTATATGAAGAGTATACCACCTTGAATGAATTCGCCTTGTCTTCAATCCAAAATAAGTTTTAAAAAGTATTCGATACCATTGATAATTTTATCATCTATCGATAATATCAAATGAGTTGACTGTCTACAGGCACAGTATATACAGTACGCCAACTCTTCGATAATTTATCGGAAAAATTCACCCCCCAAAAGGATTTGGGTTTCGTGTTACTCTTTTTAACCAAAAAAATCTTTCAACAGGGTTTTGTGTAGCAAGGAAATACACAAGTTTTTTTTTATTCATTAATAAATAAAAAAACCGCGTATAGCACAAACTCACAGCTTTTACTACTTCATTAAAGATATCTTATATTTGTAATTGCTGAAGTGAGGACTACACACAAAGCTCGTGAACGTTAAATTCAATACAATTTTGAAGCGACTTTGTTCATGTAAAATTACAACTTCAACGAACAAAGTTTAATCGAGCTATAAAGCTATACATAGTTCTAAAGAATATCTTCACAAAACTGTGTCCGTGCGATTTGAGCTAATAGGTAGTTCGTATTATTCTTTTGCATATGGTTTGCTTTACATTTTCAATTTGGTTTATTTTAAATTGATCTTCAAATGCTGCTTAAAGTCATACGCATGTTTACCTTTTGTTGACATAATAAGAATGAAAATAATTAATTCTAAAAAATATTTACTGCTAGAATTTTAACTGGATATTTTAAACCGACGCTAAGATAGCAATTAATTCTAAAAAATATTTACTGCTGGAATTTTAACTGAATATTTTAAATCGACGCTTAGATAGCAATTTAGACCTACGTTATTTATACATAAGGTTTCGACATGCAAAATATACAATAATATTTTCGTATATATTTATTATACAAGTATATATTTTAATACACAAATGCTTATAATTGTTTGCATATTTTCTGTTCTGATTAAATTTTTCAAACGGAATAGAATGAAAACGTATTTTCGAAGGAAAATTATCCCTGGCAAATCACTTTTGATCCTGAGTATACATATATGTATATCCCGTCAGTATTTATATACTTTGCAGGCTCCATGGTTCGAAGTATGTATGTATATCGAAAATGGAACAAGAAAATAAAATTCGAGCGTGATTAACTACAATACGGGAATTTTAATTAAAATCACAAGTAAAGAGAAGGTACTGGAGCAGAAATTAGTCGCATCGACGAAAGAGAAATGCAACAATATGTATTGACGGTATTGCGATCCATATCCATTGATTTCAAAATTTCTAATTATTTTGCAATCTTGGATCACGTCAAAAAATACTGAACGTGTGACAATGCCCAATGCCATAAATCTGTTACCAGCATCGTGATATGCATGTATGTACTTATATATTAATTTATGTTTTTACAAATCTATGCACTTTTAAATTTTGTATATTTGGACATATTCAGAAATCTTCACCATGAATATCGAGCTACATATAATTCGATGTAAATTGTGAGGTCTTGAAGTATCAAAAGTCCTTCGCAGCTGCTTTATTGGCCCTGAAATTATAAAAAAAATTTGCTTTCTTTTTGATTATGCATGCAGATGAGCCACATAAACTATTCTAGGAATACCCTGCTTCAGTTTATGTATAGATATAGTTTCGCTTACGCTCCATGCCAGGCAGTTATTTCCATCTGGTAAATGTAAAAATGCTTCAGTTAGAAGGAAATTAATATATTTATTTGCAAAATTACCTACTTATGTTTACAAATTTAACCAAAACAATTAAAAGAAACGAAGATAACTCACCACCGAGAAGTTTGCTACCCAGGGTTGCTTTTTTTATTGAACACTTTTGTTGTAGGAGAATTGTAGAGAGCCGTTGAATAATTATTCAAATATGCAAATAAAACCAGCCGTCACATACATATTTTGGTTATAAATTTTCGGTTTTAAGTAATAATTATAAAGTGTATCTTCACTTGTTAATGCTAATATTTCACATTCCACAAAATTTTCTATTGGATTTTCAAAGTTTATTATCAAATATCATTGCATGCAACTCTGCTATAGTTTATTTTCATTATCCACCATCAAAACTCTTATCCCTGAGTAGGACTTCACCACAGTTTTACTACTGTATATACTGTGATATACAGTACGCAACCTTTTCGATAATTTATCGGAAAAATTCACCTCCCAAAAGGACTTGTGTTTCGTGTTACTCTTTTTAAAAAAAATCTTTCAACAGGGTTTTGTGCAGCAAGGAAGTATACAAGTTTTATTTTATTCATGAATAAATAAAAGAAAAGCGCGTATAGAACAAACTCACAGCTTGTACTACTTTATAAAAGATATTTTATATACGTATTCGTAATTCCTGAAGTGCGGACCACACACAAAGCTCGTGAACGTTAAATTCCATACAATTCTGTCGAGACTTTGTTCATGCTGTATTAAGTTCCAATGAATATCTTTACAAAAACCATTGACGGCGCGAGTGGTTCCTATACTAATATTCTGTTGCATATGGTTTGTTTTAAATTTTCAATTTGTTTTCTTTTAAATTGATCTTCAAATGGTGCTAAAGGTCATATGCATGTAATTTTTTTTTGTCATAATTAGAATGAAAATTAATTCTAAAAAATATTTACTGCTGGAATTTTAACTGGATATTTAAAACCGGCGCTTAGATAGCAATTCAGATTTACTCGCTCACAGGTTGAGTTCAACATTAAGTAATATATTCATTAATTTATTTGTTTAAAATTTATGAAGTCAATGAACATAAATTCTTACTGACTATACTTAAATTTTCATATTTCATTAACATTTCAATGCGTTATTCATACATAGGATTATGACCCTACCTCTAAATAGTTGCATGCAAAATATACAATACATTTTTCGGTGATATTTATTATACAAGTATATATTTTAATACACCAATGCTTATCATTTTTTATATATTTGGTGTTCTGATAAAATTGTTCAACCGGAAAAGAATGCAAACACATTTTCAAAGGAAAATGATCACCAGTATATATATCCCGTCAGTATTTTTAAACTGCAGGCTACGTGGTTCGAAATATACATATATAGACAATGGAATAATAATTATTATTAATTATTATTAATTAGTTATAAAACTGCTATTTTCATTAAAAACAAAACAAGTAAAGAGAAGGTACGGGAATAAAAATTAGTCGCATCGACGAAAAAGAAATGCTACAATTGACGGTATTGCGATCCATATCCATGGATTTATAAATTTTACATGATACTCGGTCAAGAAATAACACGATATTTGCATAACGTCAATAAATACTGAATGTAAGACAATGTCCAATGGTAGAAAACTGCTCGCAGCATTGTGGTATGTGTGTATGTATATATTTATTTACGTTTTTATAAATATATACACTTTTAAATTTGTAATTTTGTACACATTAAGGAATCTTCACCATGAACATGTAGCTACAAAAAATCTATGTAAATTCTAAGGTCTTGAAGTATCAAAAGTCTTTCGCAGCTGTTTTATTGGCCCTGAAATCATTAAAAATTGGCTTTCTTTTTGATTATGCTTGCCACTTAAACTATTCTAGGAATACTCTGCTTCAATTTATAGATGTAGTTTGCTTGTGCTCAATTCCCGGCAGTTATTTCCTTCTAGTAAATGTAAAAATGTTCCAGTTATAAGAAAATTAATATATTTATTTGCAAAATTAACTGCTTTTGTTTACAAATTTAACCGGAATAATGGAATGAAGAAGAAAACTCAACACCGAAAAGTTTACTACCCAGGGTTGCTTATTGTACACATTGGTTATAGGAGAATTGTGGTGAGCCGTTGAATAATTATTCAAATATGCAAATAAAAACAGTCGTCACATATTTTCGCTATACATTTTTTGCTTAAAGTAATAATTGTAAATTGTATCTTCACTGGTTAATGCAAATATTTCACATTCTGCAAAAGTTTTTATGTGATTTTCAAAGTTGGTTATGAAATATCATTGCATGCAACTCTGCTATAGTTTATTTTCATTATCCACCATGAAAACTCTTATCCCTGAGAAGGACCTCACCTCAGTTTTACTACTGTATATACTGTGCTATGAACACTTTGACGACTCTACTTCACGACGTAGAGGGCTGTCTTCACCTGCTTTCAATCCTCGCTTGTTTTGTGCTTCTTGTTGTAGCAAGCGAGATAAGCCTAACGATGAAACAATTGTAGTATGATTTTCGTAAAATCTACGAAAAAATCATCGCTGAGTTCGAATGGCTATGTCGAAGATTCGAAATTGAGTAGACTTTTTAAAATTTGTTACTGTCAATTACATTAAGATTCTTTCTAAAAGCTGACCTATGTAAAGAAATATCAAGGCAGTGCGATTTGGATAGTATATTAAGTTCTCGAAGTGCACGAGCGATAAGTGCATTTCTTGCAAAATTATTTTTGAAACAATCCACATGGAATGGGTCAAAATGACGAAGATTTCTTTGAGGGACAATAAAGCTTAACCGCTCAAGTAAAAATGGACAACCATTAATATACTGTAAATAAAAGATAAGAGTGATGATCCCTACTTTTCCAAAGTATATAAATTAATGAGCATAAGTCGGTATTGATAAGCAGGAACAGTGTCATCGAAGTTTAGGGACCGTGGTGCGTGTTTAAAACAACTTTTTGAATTCTATCTGTCGGAAGTGGATCATAAGGCATCCATACAATAACTGCATATTCTAATTAAGACCGGAAAATGCAGAGGAATTGCGCCTAACGAAGGCTAAAATTGAGCATAATTTCGATATAATAGGTTAGGTTATAGTGGCTAACACCATACAAGAGCACGGTGGCACACTTAGGCTGAAATTGCCCATTGTGACACCACTGGCGTTAGCCATTTGCATTACTTCCCTTAGAAATTGAGCCAACCTGTCCGTTTAATGTAGTATAGAAAGTCAAGAATGCTTGCCGAATTCATGTCGGCCAAACATTCCACGAAATGGTTTTTGAAAAAATGGTTGCGCGTCTTGGCCAGGCCTGGGCAGTGGCAGAGGTAATGTTCAATACTCTTCACCTTTTCTCCGTTTCGGCAACTGCGGCAAAAATCATTTGTTAGGTAGGCCAGTCTCTTTTCCATGGATGCCCATAAGGCAGTGCCCGGTTATCACTAGAACCAACAGCCTAAGAGAGGAGCGGTCAAGCATAGTGAGAGCTTTAGAGCGATTCACAGCGATCACTGGCCAGATTTGTCTGGTGATATGATAGGTGGTGTTCGAGGCCCATCTGAAGTTTACCTTCTCCATAAGCTTAGATCTAAGCCTGTGTTTGTAAAGGGTGTTTTTTTTACAGGTTTGTTTTTCGAATAGAAATAAAACTGGCATTTTGTGGTCAAATCTGGCAACTCTAATGTCATTTATGTTCAGTTTGGTTTGCCATTTCATCATGAACAGGTTGACAAAAGAACAACGCTTGCAAATCGTGCAAATTTATTTCGAAAATAATGGTTCAGTTCGCGAAGTTTACCGTGAGCTCCGTCCATTTTATGGTCGACATAATCGTCCATCAGAGCAATTAATTCGGTTAACCATGGATCGTTTTCGCACTACGTTTACTCTATGTGATAATACGCATCCGCAGAGACGTCGAACAGTGCGCACCGAAGAAACAATTGCCGCTGTAGAGCAAAGTGTTGAAGAGGACCCGAATGAATCGATTCGCCACCGTGCACAGCAATTGGAGCTTTGTCCACCAACTTTATGGAAGATTTTGCGCAAAGATCTTGGCTTGCGACTTTACAAGATCCAGCTTGTGCAAGAATTAAAGCCGCGAGACCATGCAATGCGTCGTGATTTTGGTGTATGGGCCGAAAATGAGATTGATCTCGATGCTGATTTTCATCGCAAAATTTTGTTCAGTGATGAGGCTCATTTTTGGTTGAATGGCTACGTCAACAAGCAAAATTGCCGCATTTGGAGTGAAGAGAATCCACATGAGACCCTTGAAACGCCATTACATCCACAAAAACTGACTGTTTGGTGTGCTCTATGGGCTGGTGGAGTCATTGGGCCATACTTCTTCCGCAATAATGCTGGAGAGGCAGTTACCGTTAATGGAGACCGGTATAGAGCCATGATAACCGACTATTTTGTTCCCGAATTGGATGGCATGAATGTGGATGAGTTGTGGTTCCAACAAGACGGCGCTACATGCCACACAGCGCACGTCACAATCGATTTATTGAAGGAAACATTCGCTGAGCGCATAATTTCGCGGAATGGACCTGTCAATTGGCCACCAAGATCGTGTGATTTGACACCATTGGATTATTTTCTTTGGGGATATGTGAAGTCGCTCGTCTACACCAACAAACCAGAAACGTTAGGGGAATTGGAAGCCAACATTCGTGGCGTTATTGCCGACATACGGCCCCATATGCTCGAAAAAGTGGTTGAAAATTGGACCTGTAGAGTTGGCTTTATTCGAGCCAGCCGCGGCGGCCACATGCCCGAAATCATATTTAAACATTAATGGCATAAAATTATCCTTCCAATAAAGCTAAATTGATGGACCTTAAAACGATTTTCTTGTGTTTTATTTCAATTCGAAGTTCTATACCCCTAAAAAAAACACCCGTTAGGATGTTAGAGGTATGCCCGCATCTAGGGCGGAGTTAATTATGAATATTTTCGTCCCTTTCCTTGCCAGCTCGTTAGCCAGACAGTTGCCAGGAATGTCTTCATGGTCAGGGACCCATACAACATGTACGGAGCACATTTCTGCTAGCCGGTTTAGAGTCCTTCTGCATTCAATGGCTACCTTGGAGGTTGTACCGCAAGTATATAAAGATTTAATAGCAGCCTGGCTGTCTGAGTATATTGTTACGCCTCGTTCTAAAGGAGCGTGAGTTATAATGTTATGAGCAGCCTCTGTTATTGCATTTAACTCCGCCTGAAAAACACTACAGTGGTCCATTAACCGAAAGCTGAGGTTTAGATTGAATTCACCTGAGTGAATTCCGGTTCCTACTTGCTCGTTCAGCTTGGATCCATCTGTGTATAAAGCCGTCGACTCGCACCGGTCCAGGGTCCTATGCACTCGTTCCTCACAAGCATTCTTGTGTAAAACTTATTTTCAAAACATAGAAAAGGAGTGGGGTAATCTAGTTTGCCTAGGTTATCAGGCAGAGTTTCAGGGACATTTGCATGGCCGGAACTTCTATCTCTCCACGGCTGGATCGCATTTTGCCCAACTGTACTACAGCTTGCCAGAAATTTGCAATAGAGGTCCAGTGGTGGAAGATTTAACATTATTTCCAGAGATTTGGTGGGTGTAGAGGGCAGTGCTACCGTGACAAGCATCGAGGCTGTCCTCTGTAACCGCTCTAACTTTGTTCTGGGCCACCATACGGCGACTCCGTAGAAAAGGATGGGTCTTACCACAGCTGTGTACATTCAGTGTACGATGTGTGGGTTTATTCCCCATTTCTTCCCTACGGCCGTCTTCAATATTCCGCTTCCAGTCAAGTTTTTTATCTAGAATGACTCCTAGGTATTTGACCTCGGTTGCAAGAGTTAATAATACCCCATTTACATTTGGTAGTTTGAAGGTGGGAATTTTATATTTCCTCGTCAAAAGCACCACCTTGGTCTTCGTAGGATTGATGTTGAGTCCACACTCCGCAGACCAGGTGGTAACAATGTTAAGAGCGTTTTGCAGCAAATCACTTAGAACTTGATGGTATTTACCCGTTGCTATGATCACTATGTCGTCCGCGTATGCGATTCAATAGTAAGTTATTCACTAGTGTTTGAGAAGAAGCTCCAGAAAATCCACGGGTCTCTGCCGTACGCCCACCCTATTGAGTGAGTTGATAAAAGCTTTGAGTAAAGTACCTAGCATGTGTATCTTTATGACCAACCCTTGGAGAGCAGTTCCCACAGATTAGCCTATGAGGTATGCATGTTGGTTCAGGGAGAAGCTTTCTTTTGTTATATTCCTCCGAATATATTCATCTATGAGCCTCTCAAGAGTTTGGAGAAGGAAAGAGGTAAGGCTTATGGGCCTGACATCTTTCGGTTTCGCATGGCAGACAATGCCTCCCTTTGGTAGAAAAACCACCTTCGACTTCCTCCACTCATGTGGGATGTGGGTGTATGTATAGTATAGCAGGCAGTATAGATATATTTAGGTGAGCAGAGACATAAAATGTCCCTGGCCTCTTGTAACTATGCGGGAAAGATTCCGTCTAGTCCTGGAGATTTGTATGGTTGGAAGGACATAATTGCCCATTGCACCTTATTATAACTCACTATGTTTCGTGCGGAGTTCCTTTAAGCAGATTGAGTGATGAGGCCACGTGCGATGTTAGGCTCGTCAGAACACCCGGGAAAGTGGGCAGACATTAGTAGCACCAAGATTTCACTTCACGTGGATGTCCAGTCCCCGTTTGGTTTCTGGATAGAGTTCATGCTTGGAGAATTTTGCGAAAGAACTTTTCTCAGCCTATTGAAATTTTTAAGAGCGCCTTAGACCTGCTCGAGGATTGGTGTCGGTAGAGCCCCATATATCATGATGGCAGTTGAAGTCAGCCCCAATTATAATTCGATACAATAAAATGTATATGAACTTCAAACGAAAACTTAATATCAAACATGACCCCAAGATCTTTAATCTCAATAACCTTTTGAATTACATAACTAGCAATAGTAAAATGAGTGTCGAAAGCATTGCGGCGTCTCGTGTATAGTAAAATACTTTGTAATATTCAAAGATATGTAGTTGCGGCTTTAGAGACCACCCGTGAAGATTGTTCAATTATTTTTGGAGCTTCAAAACATCATCTGAATTTTTAACAACCGCAAAAAGCTTCAAATAGTCAGCGTACAGCAAAAAATTAGAAAAAGTAAAGCCAATAATTAAGAGGACAAAAAGTAAAGGTTCCCCAGAGGAAAACTTAATGTAGCAACATATGGAAACGAGGGTACACCATCAATTTTTACACTACACCATCTACCAGAAAAATTAATCCATTGTAGAAAAGTGGAATAAACTGGCTAACATATGTATTTATATGAATCGTGTGGAAAACTCCTGGCAAATTCACTATAGATTATGCAGGTATCACGAATTTGCTACAAAGTGAAAGTCACGAAGAGTGGCTTAAATACTGGGATGTTTGATTCAGTGAACTCTTACTTAATTTATGTTTATAATTTGTTTTGTGGCCGCTGTGCTATTTCTTGATAAGCCGCTGCGTTCGAGGTTCGAATCTCAGCCAGGACAAGTATGATTTTTTTGTTTCTTCAATGCTTTATTGAGCACCTCTATGTTGAATCACTAATTGAGTTTTATGCCGACTGAAATTGGTATTAGAAACACCTTTTTCTTTAATTTGGATTTTCCATTTCCTGTATGAGGTTAAAGCGAAACAATCCGCAACAATGAGGGACCGAAATCAATTTTTGACTTCGAGGGTAATATTTTTGTGGGACAACCGGAAGATTACTAATAGCACAATTGATCAATTGATTAGAAACTTTATTTATTTATTTATTATTTAGACACAAGTAAGACATAGTCTTTTAACGTGTAATAATCACAAAAATTACTTAAGTATAAAAGTGAATACTTTAAAACTATTTATTTTGAACAATATAGGACTTAATGTAGTGTACATATGGTAGCAGAAATTTGAAAGGAAGAAAGCGATTAAAAGTATATAGAAATATTAAGACTTAGAGTAAGAATATAGAATAAATTGCCATTTATCTCACAACATTTTTTAGGGCGTAGGTCCGAGAGATTTGCGGATGCATTTGAACAAACTCGACATACAACTTAAGGCGAATTCATTAAAGGTGGTGTTAATCAATCAGCTGATTGGTGGTTGGTTGTCAAAATCAATTCTTTAGTTGCAAATAATGAATTGTTTCCTTTAACTATAGAAGATTTCAAGATATGGTTCACTATAACTTTTTGCGGTGACTCTAATTGTTTAAAAATTATTTCGCGAAAGTTAAATACAAAGGAGAAAAAGTTTGACAATAACCCACCAAAGGGTTGCATTTTTTGAATCGCTACCACCTTAAATCAATTCGCCTTGATACAACTATAGCTGCTCCTTTCTTGTCATTTAATATACATACATTTTCTGAAAAAATTGTTTGATTTCATAAATGTGTGTAAGTTTATTTACGTTTTTTTTTACCCAATTTTGTTTGGAACGGAACCCCGGTTGGACTAAATTGCTAATAGAGGAAAGTAGGAACAATATAACCAATTTTTGCCAAATTCAGTTGATGTATGACTAAGAACGCTGAACTTTTTTTAGCTCAGTTTCTTATTTCTGGGACTGTTCCAATACATAAAGGGACGGGATACGTGTGGGGGCCCTTTTGGGGGTCATAATTGTATACAATTCATTAAATAATTACTAATCATTTTATTTCTAAATGGTCGTTAATTATGTAATGTCTCATTTCATAAGTAATACAGTAGTCAATACTTTGACGTGTTTACAGTATGTAACACTATATTTGTATATTGAAATGATACTACTGGAACGACTCTGCTGCGAATACTGCAACGATATGGTCAAACTCTAGTTCGCGCAGAATATCTCTTCTGAACTCAAAATAACTAAGTCAATGAGTCGGTCTTCCCCCATACATGTGCGTAGTCAATCTTTTATCAATTTCATCTTAGAGAAGGATCTTTAACTTGTGCAATTCGTCACCATCATAGACAGGTATAATCGCAGAATAATTTATAAATAAACAAACGTAGACTGTAAATGGTTTTTCATTATGCGGTACAAAAACATCTCAGTTGATTCGTTTTCTCCTTTTGTGTAGAGATTTGCAAAATTTTTGAGTTGGATGAGCTCATTCCCTAAGGAGGCTTCTAAGTATCTTGGGTAAGTTTCTACAAGTTTTTTTGCGTTCAAGTCCATATCATCTGATTTCATGTTTATCAGCTCACCAATAAAATTAAATCGCTCGTAAACGCTTCCGTACGAAATTTGTCCCTCGCTGAAAGTTGCATTGTCGATACCTGAGAACCAAGAGGTTGAAAACTAACATTGGCTAATCTTACTCGGAAAGATTCATAGTCGCCGATCTCAGAGAATTCTCTGGCATTTTTTCGTACGTCTCGAACTGATATCTCTAGGATATCACGAATGATTCCAAAGATAATAGACATTTAACAGCAATCCGTACTGTAATCGTAGAACTTTGGAGAGTTTTAATTGTTGAATTGAACCTTTTAAGAATGTCATACCAAAAGGTAACGTATATCGCTGTTTCAAAATTTCCTTCAATTAGAACCCCGTTATTTCAACTGACGTGTGTTTACTCGATATAAGTCGTTAGTTCGACTGCGTTGCTCACATTGAGAGGTAGAAGGAAAATTGAACGAAATATGGCCTAACCAATATCGCGTTACCTATTTGTAACACGATTTTAACCAAAAATTTAATTAAATCCAATTAAAATAAAATGATAACATCAACTATGTAAATATTTATTTATTTATATATGAAGATATTGAAGCTATAACTAAATTATAGAACAATATGAGCTTAGAAGCTATGGCATCTATGGCCTTAAGCTATCGATGGTAAATGGTTTAAGTAGTAAATGTTGGTGTACTATATAACTATTGTTATTTGTATGTGTGTGGTATGTAGACTAGGGTGACAATTAAATGTATGGAGTATTTTTTTTTCTTTATTGTTTTGGTCTCAGTGTTTTTTTGTGTGTAGTTTTATTTAAAAAAAATTCTAGTAAAATTTCAAGGTCGTAGGAAGAGGATTAGGGGGCGCGTCGGCCCCCCAAAGTTACACAAAATACGTTTTTTCACGCAAATTCTTACTTTGACTGCTTGTAACTTTCTCTGTGTTTTTTTTTTTTTAAACATTACTGGCGAAAGATGTTCATTAATATGTCTACAATAACATCTGTCAATAACATTTTTGTCTAATATTAATATTTAATGAAAAAAACTTAAATATAGGAGAAAAAGTACGCCTCAATGTCGATTTATTATACTTAAATAAAACTACTTATGTATATGATTTCTCTTTTTATTAATATTGTTTAAAGCACTTGAGACAATGTCTTTTTATTACAGTCCGGAAACCGATGGCGGTAATCGCTAACAATTTTTAAAACAAATTGTTTTTGGCGTTCATTTTTGGTAAATAGTTTATTATACTCTTCCATCAATTTAACCCCCCTTTCGGCAGTGTCATTTGTAACATTTAATTTTTTCATCAGTTCAGCCGCTTTACAATAAGATTGTTCCTGCTCCCATTTGTCTGGGTTTAATTTAAAAAAATCAGTATTTATTTGAAATCTTTCAAATAATGCTTTTGTTTCGGCAGAGACGAACTGTTCAATTCCGTCATGGAATATTTCAACGATTTCTCTATCATTTATTGTAGCTCGCTTTGTGTTTTGCTCTTGTTCAAAATCATTTTCCAAAGCCGCCACCATTTTTTGTTTTGAAAAAAGGGATACGTTGCTGTCAAAAAATGCAAGACCAACCGCCTCAGGGCTTAAATACCACAAGTGGTTCCTGAACTTTTTAAGAGCAACATAAGATATAGCAGCATCAATTTTTTTGAAGTTTTCAAGTTTTTGTAAAAATAAAAAATCTTGATATGGCGCTTTAATGGCCAAAGGAGCAGAAAACCACGCTTCGACATAGACTTCAGCAATAAAAACACAAATTTGACGAAGCCCATTTAATTCAGTTGCTGAAAGCTGGAACTCGTTACGGAATAAAAATATTTTTAGACAGTAAATCGCTTTTGCCATCCACCTTGCATGGTGAACAGCTCCTGGCGATCGAAACATTAGGCTGTTTGGATGTGTCTTTTCTGGTTTTTGACCCAGGAAGAGCAAAGTGAGTTCCAAGAATTCTTTATAGTCTTCCCTGGGTTGTTTTTCTTCCAAGATATTATTTACTGCACCGATAATGCGAACAGCAGACTCTTTCATGTACGTCTTGACAGTTGGATCGTTGATGCCATACTCATAGTTTTTAGCGTCAATCTTAGCCCAAGCATTTTTAAATTTCTCAAACATTTTAACGTTTGGACTTCCATAACAGCTTATTTTTTCTTCGAAAACGCATCTTAAAATAATCTCGTATATATGATGACGGCATGGTAACCATAAAAGTTGTCTTTGTAAATTATTTTCAATTAACGTACAGGTACCATTGAAACGCCCAGTATTGACCGCTGTTGTATCAAACACTAAAGCTTTGATGTGATTTTGCAGACCATATTCATAAATAGCATCGCATACAGCGGATGCCTGTTCTTTTCCAGTACCGGAATCAAGTGCAGGTATTTCAAGAAGCTGTTCAACTTTACCGCTCGATATTATTATAGGCAACCTATCAACTTTATCATTTCCCGTCAGCGCCGGCAAAAGTTTACCATCCCAATGAAGGCAGATAGCGTCGAGCTCATTTAATTTTAATTTATTTTTTAATGCTGTACAGACGTTCGGTTTAAAATATAATCTTCAACATTATTACCCAGAGCTTCAACGACTGCGCTTATTAGATGAACCGCATGTCTGTCACTGATTTTACAGACATCGAGTGCGGCCGCCAGTTTTGGTGTTAGTATTTTATTTGTTCCCCTACATTTTTTGGCTGGAGGTTGACTACAACTTGGGTCACATTCCATATCTGGAAAACTGTTATCATTCTCTGAAGATTCAGATGACAGCAACTCTGCAGTTTCATCTAATAAAAACGACTTAATTTAAAGAAAATAAAAAATAAACAATAACATACAACGAACCAATTAATGCAATTTCACGATTATTCCGCTCCACTTGTTCTAATAAATTGTTGTTGCGTTCTTCAAGTCGGCACTCTCGGCGTACTTCTTCGTAATCGATACCATACATAAAGCCTGGGCGCCCCGTTTTTCGTTGACTTATCAAGAAATCAATATCTTCTTGATTCGACATTATTTTTAATGCACTTGCATGCGCCACGTCAAAAAGCATATCCAATTTTTCTTTCCACGTGTTTACTTTGCTCTTATGGAAATTAGAAGTCTTCTTTGAATCTTTTTGAAAGCTTTGCCATTCTTTATACAATTTCTCTACATTTGTAATGCAGTGTTGTTTATCCTTGACCGGAATGCGGGCTTTTTCCCAGAACACGAATAGTTCTTTTACAACTAAATCTGAACTTTCCCGTAAATTTTTTTTTACTACACGTAAATTGAAAAACAAAACTTTCAACATTTCTATATTGGAGGGTAGTTTACTTCCCGTTAATGAGTTGGTACAATAACCAATTAAATATATGCGTTCACGTAAATTTCTAGCAGACATTTTCGACTTTTCACATTCAAATATTCACTTCGAATGATTTTTTTGCAAATTTAATGCTATTAAAAAATGTTTGCGGCTGCTGCATATAACTGTAAAATAAGAATCTATTTTCCGAGAAACATTGGTGCTGATTTTTTGTCGGTAGCTTACGCAAGCATTGAGAATAATATTGTTGAGGTTGTAACGGGAATATTCTCGGTCACAATTGTCAATATTATAGATCGCTTCAGCATACAGGCAAAAAAAATTTGAAGCAAACTTTTAAAGACAATTCTTACACTTGAAAACAAAAGTAAACAAAAAAAGTCTGAAGTTCGGACTAGCGAGGTCTTACTGTATATAGTTGTTGAAGCTACTCTTACGTAAATCATAAGGAATTTTCTATATGAATCTTTAATTAAATAAATCTGAACAAAATCCAAAATTTGAATCATATAAGTAATTTTATTTAAGTATAATAAATCTACATTGAGGCGTACTTTTTCTCCTATATTTAAGTTTTTTTTCATTAAATATTAACATTAGACAAAAATGTTATTGACAGATGTTATTGTAGACATATAATGAACATCTTTCGCCAGTAATGTTTAAAAAAAAAACACAGAGAAAGTTACAAGCAGTCAAAGTAAGAATTTGCGTGAAAAAACGTATTTTGTGTAACTTTGGGGGGCCGACGCGCCCCCTAATCCTCTTCCTACGACCTTGAAATTTTACTAGAATTTTTTTTAAATAAAACTACACACAAAAAAATACTGAGACCAAAGAAAATATCACTTTCGAAATTAACTGTCACCCTAATGTAGACTGTTAAATTTCGTCGTATAAATTGCAATATGTCGAAGGATATGCATCTAGGATGTGCTCTACGTTAGTTGGGTAAGCGTTGCAATAGGTACAGATGTTAGATACATTTTTGTCCATTAAATGTTTATGGGTAAGTTTATTGTGTCTCAATCTTAATCGGGTAATTTATGTCTGATCTTTTCTGGGTAGATTCTGCAGTTTCATCTAATAAAAACGACTTAATTTAAAGAAAATAAAAAATAAACAATAACATACAACGAACCAATTAATGCAATTTCACGATTATTCCGCTCCACTTGTTCTAATAAATTGTTGTTGCGTTCTTCAAGTCGGCACTCTCGGCGTACTTCTTCGTAATCGATACCATACATAAAGCCTGGGCGCCCCGTTTTTCGTTGACTTATCAAGAAATCAATATCTTCTTGATTCAACATTATTTTTAATGCACTTGCATGCGCCACGTCAAAAAGCATATCCAATTTTTCTTTCCACGTGTTTACTTTGCTCTTATGGAAATTAGAAGTCTTCTTTGAATCTTTTTGAAAGCTTTGCCATTCTTTATACAATTTCTCTACATTTGTAATGCAGTGTTGTTTATCCTTGACCGGAATGCGGGCTTTTTCCCAGAACACGAATAGTTCTTTTACAACTAAATCTGAACTTTCCCGTAAATTTTTTTTTACTACACGTAAATTGAAAAACAAAACTTTCAACATTTCTATATTGGAGGGTAGTTTACTTCCCGTTAATGAGTTGGTACAATAACCAATTAAATATATGCGTTCACGTAAATTTCTAGCAGACATTTTCGACTTTTCACATTCAAATATTCACTTCGAATGATTTTTTTGCAAATTTAATGCTATTAAAAAATGTTTGCGGCTGCTGCATATAACTGTAAAATAAGAATCTATTTTCCGAGAAACATTGGTGCTGATTTTTTGTCGGTAGCTTACGCAAGCATTGAGAATAATATTGTTGAGGTTGTAACGGGAATATTCTCGGTCACAATTGTCAATTCAGCATACAGGCAAAAAAAATTTGAAGCAAACTTTTAAAGACAATTCTTACACTTGAAAACAAAAGTAAACAAAAAAAGTCTGAAGTTCGGACTAGCGAGGTCTTACTGTATATAGTTGTTGAAGCTACTCTTACGTAAATCATAAGGAATTTTCTATATGAATCTTTAATTAAATAAATCTGAACAAAATCCAAAATTTGAATCATATAAGTAATTTTATTTAAGTATAATAAATCTACATTGAGGCGTACTTTTTCTCCTATATTTAAGTTTTTTTTCATTAAATATTAACATTAGACAAAAATGTTATTGACAGATGTTATTGTAGACATATAATGAACATCTTTCGCCAGTAATGTTTAAAAAAAAAAACACAGAGAAAGTTACAAGCAGTCAAAGTAAGAATTTGCGTGAAAAAACGTATTTTGTGTAACTTTGGGGGGCCGACGCGCCCCCTAATCCTCTTCCTACGACCTTGAAATTTTACTAGAATTTTTTTTAAATAAAACTACACACAAAAAAATACTGAGACCAAAGAAAATATCACTTTCGAAATTAACTGTCACCCTAATGTAGACTGTTAAATTTCGTCGTATAAATTGCAATATGTCGAAGGATATGCATCTAGGATGTGCTCTACGTTAGTTGGGTAAGCGTTGCAATAGGTACAGATGTTAGATACATTTTTGTCCATTAAATGTTTATGGGTAAGTTTAGTGTGTCTCAATCTTAATCGGGTAATTTATGTCTGATCTTTTCTGGGTAGATTCTGCAGTTTCATCTAATAAAAACGACTTAATTTAAAGAAAATAAAAAATAAACAATAACATACAACGAACCAATTAATGCAATTTCACGATTATTCCGCTCCACTTGTTCTAATAAATTGTTGTTGCGTTCTTCAAGTCGGCACTCTCGGCGTACTTCTTCGTAATCGATACCATACATAAAGCCTGGGCGCCCCGTTTTTCGTTGACTTATCAAGAAATCAATATCTTCTTGATTCGACATTATTTTTAATGCACTTGCATGCGTCACGTCAAAAAGCATATCCAATTTTTCTTTCCACGTGTTTACTTTGCTCTTATGGAAATTAGAAGTCTTCTTTGAATCTTTTTGAAAGCTTTGCCATTCTTTATACAATTTCTCTACATTTGTAATGCAGTGTTGTTTATCCTTGACTGGAATGCGGGCTTTTTCCCAGAACACGAATAGTTCTTTTACAACTAAATCTGAACTTTCCCGTAAATTTTTTTTTACTACACGTAAATTGAAAAACAAAACTTTCAACATTTCTATATTGGAGGGTAGTTTACTTCCCGTTAATGAGTTGGTACAATAACCAATTAAATATATGCGTTCACGTAAATTTCTAGCAGACATTTTCGACTTTTCACATTCAAATATTCACTTCGAATGATTTTTTTGCAAATTTAATGCTATTAAAAAATGTTTGCGGCTGCTGCATATAACTGTAAAATAAGAATCTATTTTCCGAGAAACATTGGTGCTGATTTTTTGTCGGTAGCTTACGCAAGCATTGAGAATAATATTGTTGAGGTTGTAACGGGAATATTCTCGGTCACAATTGTCAATATTATAGATCGCTTCAGCATACAGGCAAAAAAAATTTGAAGCAAACTTTTAAAGACAATTCTTACACTTGAAAACAAAAGTAAACAAAAAAAGTCTGAAGTTCGGACTAGCGAGGTCTTACTGTATATAGTTGTTGAAGCTACTCTTACGTAAATCATAAGGAATTTTCTATATGAATCTTTAATTAAATAAATCTGAACAAAATCCAAAATTTGAATCATATAAGTAATTTTATTTAAGTATAATAAATCTACATTGAGGCGTACTTTTTCTCCTATATTTAAGTTTTTTTTCATTAAATATTAACATTAGACAAAAATGTTATTGACAGATGTTATTGTAGACATATAATGAACATCTTTCGCCAGTAATGTTTAAAAAAAAAAACACAGAGAAAGTTACAAGCAGTCAAAGTAAGAATTTGCGTGAAAAAACGTATTTTGTGTAACTTTGGGGGGCCGACGCGCCCCCTAATCCTCTTCCTACGACCTTGAAATTTTACTAGAATTTTTTTTAAATAAAACTACACACAAAAAAATACTGAGACCAAAGAAAATATCACTTTCGAAATTAACTGTCACCCTAATGTAGACTGTTAAATTTCGTCGTATAAATTGCAATATGTCGAAGGATATGCATCTAGGATGTGCTCTACGTTAGTTGGGTAAGCGTTGCAATAGGTACAGATGTTAGATACATTTTTGTCCATTAAATGTTTATGGGTAAGTTTAGTGTGTCTCAATCTTAATCGGGTAATTTATGTCTGATCTTTTCTGGGTAGATATTTGGCATTAGTTTTGAGATAATCATTAATTGTTTTTGAGTTCAGCGAAATGTTTGTATACCATTAAGATAGTTTTTTTGTCTGTGTTGGAATGTTTTTGGCGGATGTCTGTTTTTATGAAATGTTTTATGTCCGAGAGCAGTAGATTTGGTGTGACTGTGAGGGTGGCGTTTAGGGCATGCTTTGCAGAAAGGTCGGCGAATTCGTTGCCTGGTATTTGCATGTTGCCAGGTATCCAAATAAGCTTTATCTTGGTTGGTTTTTTAGCAGGTAGTTCCGAATTGATTTAGTGTAAAAGTTGTCATTGTTAATATTTTTTATTGCTTCGAGAGAGGTCGGTACATATTGCGAATTTGGATGAGGGCGAGTTTTCTGCGTAACTAATGGCTTCGTGGACGCCTATTAGCTCGCCTGCAAAGCTTGAACTATGTATAATGAGGTATGTAAGCTATTTTTATTACTCTGTTGTTTTCAACTATGCTGTAGCTGCTCTTAGCGTCAATCTTTGAGCCGTCTGTATAAAGAAATCTGAAGCTAGTGAGTTCTTCCTTGATTTGCTGGAATTTGCTGTGAAAGACTAGTCGAGGAGTCACTACGCAAACGTCAAGCTGTATAGTTGCGTTTTCTCTGTGCTACTTTTTTCTTATTGAAATTTCATTATTTCTTTGTATATAAATTAATAATTTAGTGATAAAAGTTTTGGAGATTTATCTGCATTTAAAGCTAAGTATAATATTTGTTGAGCATTATTTGCATTTATTTTATTACACTTTAATTTAGTTTTCAATTTGCCGAGTCATTAGTTGATTCGCATTGTTATTGTTTCTTATTTACATTGTTTTTGCTTCTTTTTTTGCTTTAAACTGTGTGTATTTGTTTAAGTTTGCGCGCATTTTCTTTTCTCTTTTTTGATTGTCATTGTTTAAACAGCTGTTTGCGTTTAGTTTTTTAGGTGTTTATTACTGTGCGTCTAAAACGGTTCGTTGCTAAATAGCTCTCAAACCTTAAATAAATATAAAACTTGCATTACTTCTAAACTGCTTTCTTCTTTGTTTTATTAATACAATTTTTGTTTTTTCTCATATTCAATTTTACTGATTAAATTATGTCTTGCATTTTTGACAACTTCAAAAATAAAAGCGATAATGAGCAACGCTCTGTTGCATGCTGGTTGTGCGATGGGTTTGCTCATATAAAATGTGCCGGATTGATTGGTAGAGTCCTAGACTTAATAAATGAAGAAAGAGGTATTCGTTGGTCTTGTTTAAAATGCAGATCAACTGAGGTTAAACTTTTCCAATTTTTTAGAGAAACCAGAAATGGAGTTTTCGAAATCGGTAAAGACCTTCGGGCACTTAATGATACATTTAAACGTTATGAAAACGTGTTTAAATCATTTAAGTGCCTAGATAAACAAACTTCGCAACCTGTAAGAAAGACCAAACTCAAACGGACACACAGTCCACCCAAGGAAAGTATTGTAGCTCCTGTTACATTACTTCAAAAGAATATTGTGCCTCAACCCCAACAAATTGAGCTAATTAATCTTTTGTCTCCTGTCCCTCCGTCTCAAGGCCCGTCTTTATCAACTTCATCAAGAGCTATCTGCACTCGCGCATTTTCCTCTAATAAAAGCAATTCTGATCAGGTATCTTCACCTGAAGTGGGTCCATCACCACCTCAATCGCTTCCACCATCCCAATCTGCTCCTATTGTTGCAAAAACTGTAGCACCATTGGATGAGACTGACTGCTCTGCAAAGAAGCTGGTTGTGTTTCCTTTGAGAAAATCGATTTTTGTTTTTAGATTTGCTAGGGACACTTCTTTTGATGATATAGAGTTTTACATTTCATCAAAAATTAAGACTTGTAACTTAGCAATCCGAAAATTTAACTTTAAATACGAACGTAACGTATCATCTTTTAAAATTTATGTGGCACCTGAAGTTTTTGATACTTTGCTTAACAATTCTTTGTTCGCGAATTTGAATACAAGCCACATAAAAATAAAAATTAAATAAATAACTTAGCATCAATTCCTAATCGTGACACTGAGCCAAAAAACTATTTTTAAATTCTACTTTAAGTATTTTCTACCAAAACGTTAGAGGTTTAAATACTACATTGTACGATTTATATTTAAAAGGCTTAGACTGTAACTATAACGTAATTTGCTTTAGTGAAACCTGGCTTAAACCACATATTTTTAATTCAGAGATTCTTCCTAATCAATATCAAATTTATAGAAATTACCGTAAGGACAGAATCGTGGGGGGTGTTCTTTTTACAGTTCATTCTTCAATACCATCCGAAGATGTTAATATCCCCCTCATCGAGTCAATCGAATTTAAAGCAATATGAGTTATGGTAGGAAATGGTTTCATTTATTTAGCTGCTTGCTACATCCCTCCTAACTCTGACTTATCGGTTTATTCTCAACATATTCCGTTACTTAGATCTTTAAGTACAATGATTTCTGCACATGACTCGATGATTGTACTTGGTGACTTCAATATGCCAGGCATCTCATGGACCCTTATAGACGACTTTATCGTTCCAATATCATCAAAGGATAGATACAATGTGTTTTTAGAAGATATGGCTGAGCTCTGTCTAAATCAGATCAATTTAACTCCAAACAATTTTGGCACCATTCTGAATCTTGTTTTTGTTTGGCATTTTCCCTTCAGCTTGGAAAGAGTCATTAATTATACCCCTTTATAAGACCGGGAGTAGGTCCTCTATAGAAAATTATCGCGGTATAGCTAAGCTTTCTGCTATTTCTAAATTATTCGAAGCTATTGTTGTTGACCATTTAACGTATTCCATATCCTCTACAATTTCTAGCGCACAACACGGGTTCTCTAAGGGTAAATCTACCGTAACAAACTTGCTTGAGTTCAGAACTCATGTTTCAAATGGATTCAGAGAATTTATGCACACTGATGTTATATACACTGATTTTAGTAAAGCATTCGACAGAGTAAGTCACTCTTTACTGATCCATAAACTCGATCTCCTTGGTTTTCAACCTAATCTCCTTCGTTGGATGTCTTCTTACCTCATTGACAGAACACAACGAGTTCTTTTTAAAAATAGTTCCTCAAACATTATTTATGTTTCTTCAGGGGTCCCGCAAGGAAGTCACCTTGGTGCGATTCTGTTTTTACTTTTTATAAATGACTTACCTTCTGTATTAAATTATTCAAAAATTTCATTGTATGCTTTTTATATCGTATCATTCTTTTGAGGAAAGGTCCATACTACAAGCGGATTTAAATAGCATGACTAACTGGTGTGAAATAAATAACCTTAAAAAATTTAAAGTAATGTGCTTTTCTCGCAGAGCAGTTCAATCAGCTTCTTATGACATATGTAACCATATCCTCGAACAAGTGTTTAACTTTGTTGATCTTGGAATAACAATGGACCCGAAATTTAATTTTAATCTTCACTTAAATGCTACAGTTAACATAGCCAAGGGTGTTTTTACATTTGTAAAGCGGTGGTCAAAAGAATTCAATGACCATTACATCATGAAGGCTCTGTTCACAACGTCAGTGAGGCCCATACTGGAATATGGATCTGTTGTTTGGAACCCGCGCTATCAAGTTCATTCCGACCGAATAGAGTCAATTCAAAAACAATTTCGGCTTTTTGCTTTAAGAAATATTCGTTGGAATTCTCAGTACAACCTGCCGCCATATATAAGTCGTTTAAAACTCATTAATCTTCCTACACTTGCTTATCGCAGAGAAATGCTAGGCATTGTATTTTTGGTCAAGTTACTGACAGGCTTGATCTCTAGCCCATCTCTTCTTAGCGAAATAAAACTAAACGTTCCCTCCAGAATTTTAAGACATTTCCGGCCTCTCTTTCTGAAGCCATGTAAAAGTAATTTTGAGTTAAGTGAGCCACTCCGTAGTTTGTGTCAGAATTTGAACACTCACTCCGGTTCTTTTGATATTTCAGACTCACTTTTTTACATAAAGAAAACTATACTCAATGCTCTCAATAATTGATACATACATACATATGTATATATTACTATTCGATCAGCTGATGAGCATTTGCTCTGTAGCTGAACAGTTTTAGATCTCGACACTTAACAAACATCTGCCTTGCATGACTCGGCGCAACATACATATGTATATGAAAAAAAAAAAAAAAAACATTTTTTTTTGTATATCCGTGCGTCATGCGGATGCGCCCCTCGCATCGGTCGGGCGGGTATGGAGGGATAAAACCGTTGGGATTATAATTATTAGTTGTTGAAATTGTCCAGAAGTCGATGCTTTACTGTTAATGGTAGATGTTGTAACATTTGGTAGGAGAGTCGATCCAGTCCAGGGGTATTGCCTTTTAGGCATTTTAAAGCAGCGTCGAATTCGTTATAATGAATTGGTTCTTCGATAAGGGTAGCCGATTGGTTGGGGGTAAAGTTGGGAATCCGATTGAGGGTGGTGTGTTTGTTTTGCTGGAAACTATGTAAATAATATAATAAATCAACTGAGTAACGAAAATGAAATAAAATAAGATATAATAAAAATGTTAAAGCAAGAAGAATCGTTTGTACTGATAAAAAAAAAATTTCTTTCATTTTGTGGGGGCCCCACATTCAGGGGGCCGCGGCCCCGTCGACCCTGCCTTTAATCCGGCCCCGAATACATTATATATGCTCAATACGATACGCTTATGTATATTTCTAGAAGAGTTTTAGTGCGGTTTATGTTCCAAGCTACTGTTATCGTTAAAAACACATCGCGATCCATAGTTTTTAACATGCAGCTCAAATTGAAAAAAAAATTATATTGTCACAAAAGAGTGATGTGATAAACTTATGCAGGATCATAGATAATATGAAACGAAACTTCTCTCTTAATTACTTTTATTTTCATAATTTTTGCATTTATTCTGTTTTAATTTCACGGTGGCGAAACTGCAAAATCTCCTAAAAATGCAATAAAAACTCTCATTTCCCATTTCTTGTATAGTGACTCTATTGGAAAACGCTATAAAAATTCGCATTGCACAAAAAAAAAGAATATAAAACTCTCATCTTTGTGCAGGATTATTATCACTAGTCCCCAGTATATATTTTCAAGAGCCAAAACACTTCCAAAATGGCACCAGCTGAAAGCCTTCTTGTTTCGATACCCTTAGAAGGGATTTGCAGTAGTTCTTCTAAAACTTCTTCTTTAATCATAAAA
Organism: Philophylla caesio; assembly: GCA_963971545.1. Lineage (NCBI taxonomy): Eukaryota > Metazoa > Arthropoda > Insecta > Diptera > Tephritidae > Philophylla > Philophylla caesio. Next base: position 30,683,042 of record OZ020608.1, on the reverse strand, counting down.
AATCATAAAATTTTTCTGTTTTGAAGTGCCAAGAAAAATGTATTGCATTCGGTTAAATCACAAATAGAAAAGCCCTTCTAGGAAGCATGCTGGCAACCACTTTGTCGGCCATTCTTGGGTAAGCCTTGTAGAATAGCTTTACTTAAGAAGGCCTTTCAAAGTTCTCTTCTGGGTTAATAGCAAAGAGAGTTAATTTTAGAACTAATTTCTATTAAACACTTACGAACTAATTGATACAGTTTATATACTTTATTATGTATATCCGAGCGAGTGGCCGCTGTGGTCGAGTGGGTAGCGGTGCGTGCTTTAACTCGATATGCCGCTGAGTTCATGGTTCGAATCTCATCCAAGGCAAGTAAAATGTAAATCATAGTTTTTTCTAAAGCGGTCACCCTCGGAAGGCAATGGCAAACCTCCGAGAATATTCCTGTCATGAAAAAGATTCTCATTAAATACATCTGCATTCGCCAAATTATTATTATTACCCACAAAGTGGAGTTTGTATTGGGGCGGAATCGGTCAATAACTTCGCCCCTCCCCCTATAAAAGTTTTACTAAAAATGGAAACAAAATTCTTTGTTTCATTAAATTGGTAAAAAATTTGACTTAGATCAAATGTATGATAAAATATTTGTCCCGCATTAACAGTTGCACAAATCTTCATCAAATCTACTATACCTATTTCCTATGGCATCAGTAAACAAATTGCTAAAAAGATTTGTAATCTCGCCTAATTTCCGTAAACTCCGAAAAATCGATTTGTTCGCAACTTGAAGTCTCTTAACGCAAAACTTATGTATATTAAGAATTTTGTAAGAAAATAATGAATTTATTATAAAAAAGTGAAAAAATTATGCCTCATACATGTGGGATTGAGGAAACCCCAACATAGTTGGTAACCCTTAAATACAAACCACATATTGACCACTTTGCTACAAAACTACATTTCTACGAAATAAAAAAACTACTTCGACGCCGACAAAAGAACCGACGAGTCTTGATGTAACCGCGAAGTAAATAAGAAGCTCGACGAGAAGACCGAATACAATTATTTTAACTTTCATTTAAATCACAAATTTACTTCATTAAACTTTTCAAATAACTTTTATTCAATAATAAAACTTTGTAAAACCTAAAACTATTCGTTAAATCATTGATAAAACGGATTATACAGAAGTGAGTAAAAGTCCTTCATATTTGGGGGCTCGAACGGAAAATTTTTTTTACAAGAACCGATAGTGCGAAAAGTATTTTATTTAAACTGCTGAATTACTAAACGCCGCCGCGAATAAGTCGATCGGTTAAGTTTCCATTAGAAAAATCAAACATTAAAGCGTAAAATTGCAACAATGACCAGTTTGCCGAAATTTGAATTTGTACGAGCGAAGCTACGTACAAGCCGAAAAGAAACCATAACAGCCCTGCACAAATTCGTATTCGAATCAGACGGAGACAGATCGAGCAGACAACGCATGCGTGAATTTACAGGATTCCAATTCGACGAGTACGACGACCGCTGCAAACAGAAGTTTGCATACATCGAAAACAATTTGACAACCAATGATCTAAATTCAATTTGTAACGTATTGGGTTTAAGTAGCAATGTAGCCGATGTAAAGCTGCATATTTTTCGAAATTTGCAGAACACGACATTGTTATGTGCTGCAGCAGAAAACGACGAGAACAGCGACGACGAAAACGAATGTGGAGTTGACGACAACATCGATAATGACGACCAGAGAACGGCATTGAGTGCGCTCGAGTATGCATATTCATCATCCCTAAAATTTGAGACAAGCAAGCACAGCCGTCTGCTGCTGTGCGCTCATTCATGCTCACTCATAAACATAAGGCTGACATGTGCGGGATATATCATTACATTTTCGAGTGTGGTAGTTCACATGATTGGCCGTGCATGTGAAGGCGCAAACTTGCGCATGTACACACTCGAGTGCACTCGGGCATCTACTAATGGCGATTTCTTTTCTACAAAAAATGTTGCACTTCATTGCCCCGCTCTTGTGTGTACGTGCGCAGAGGGCAATGTTAAGGCAACATTTTCTCAGTGGCCTCTTTTTTTATCCAATTCTGTGACTGGTTTGAAAACTTGTGATTCCTTAATGTTTTTGCAGCATTTATGGCGATTCAAATTGGATGTCTGGCCATGGGTATACTTTAGAACTTGACAACAAATGCGGCAGTAAACAAATCCAGCCACAACAGTTTCGTCTGGCTTTAAGATTTCCGAAATCACACCCCATACAAAACTTGTCCCTTTACGTTTTCTGGACAAAGTGTAATTCCCACTAAGGATTTGTTCAGAAACAATATCTGCCATCTCACGTAAAAAAAAACAATACAAAAAATATGATAGAAAACACACGCTAATCAACTGCTGCTTGCAAAGAAAAATATTGTTACGGGTAACCCGAGTGGCTCGCAAACAACACCCGAGTGTCGCGAGCGTTTGTCGCCGGCGAGTGTGTTACCAGACATGCAACTTTGTACGCTGACGCAAATTTGTCCGACGGATAATGTAGTGAGCATGTATGCATCGTCATGATCGTATTGATCTATGAGCAAACAGACAAGCGACGGTTTGTACACGAAAACAACAAAGCATGCAAAATACGGCTACATGCGCGATTATACACACAATTTCTGCACTCGTTGCAGTTTTTTGATGACGACGTTGATATTATGCGTAGCTTTGACGAAACAGCAGCGAGTAATATCATTTTCGAATGTCCACAACGAACGAATGCAAGAAGCAGCGAACGGAGGAGAAATGCAGAGGAGAACGTCGAACTTGGCGAGAGAGCAGTTACAAAAACAACTTCATTGGCAGAACCGACGCAAACGTCACGATTTGCAATCAACTTTAGAGACGTCGAAGATTCTGTCCGACATTTCGATGGCAGCGAAAATATTTCTGTATGGTTAAGCGATTTCGAGGAAACAGCAATTTTGATGGGTTGGGATGAACTACAAAAGTTTATTTTTGCAAAGAAATCACTACGCGGTTTGGCTAAGTTATTTATCCAAAGCGAACAGGGAATAACATCTTGGCAAAGACTAAAATCGGCACTGGCAGAGGAATTTAAAACTATTGTAAACAGTGCAAATATACACAAACAATTAAGCGCAAGAAATATGAAAGCCGAAGAGAGTGTACAAGAGTATTTTTTGTGCATGAAAGAGCTCGCGTTGCGTGGAAATATTGAAGAAAATGCCTTAATGCAATACGTTATTGAGGGTATTCGCGATATGAGTATAAATAAAACTGTTTTATATGGTGCACATAATTTGAAAGAATTTAAAGAAAAAATAAAAATATAGTAAACAATGCGAAAGAGTAATAAGGAAAACAGTGAACTGAAAATAGATGAAAAGAAAGTAGTCAGATATGAAAAAGATAAATTTACTTGCTATAACTGCGGTGCAAAGGGTCACAAAAGTTCCGAGTGCAAAGACAAAGAGAAAGGTACAAAGTGTTTTCAGTGTAAGCAATTTGGACACATTTCTAAGAATTGTCCAAAAGCTGAAGCTAAAAGTGATAAAAGCAATACGCGATACCTGTGTACAAAAAATAATATTATGAACAAGTTGGTGGTTATCGAAAACCAGAAATATTTTGCTCTGTTCGACACCGGCAGTAAGTTTAATATAATGACCGATAGTGTGTACAATTCCTTGGGTAAACCTGTGTTAGAACAAACAAACGTTTGTTTGGTAGGTTTTGGCGAACGAAAATCCGAAAACAATATAAAACCAATTGGCAAACTAAATATTGAAATAAATATCGATAATGAACTGTTTTGCGTAAATTTTTTGGTGGTATCTGCCAAGTACATGGACATTGACTTAGTAATTGGCGAAGAGTTTTGTTCTCAAGCCGAAATACATATTAATCGTGATGGACTTTGTATAAAGAAAAATAGCTTTGAGAGCGAAGTGGTATTTCCTATGATGAATGTAGAGCTAACAACAGCTGATATCGACATTGACGAGAGTGCTAGTACGTTAGCAAAACAAGAAGTGCGTGATTTAGTATATAATTATAAGCCGGAGAAATGCAAATCAACAAACATTGAAATGAATATTGTACTACGAGATGAAACACCGATATCGTTTAGACCGCGTCGACTTCCATTAACGCAGAGATGTGTAGTTGATGATCAAATAGAACAGTGGCTAAAAGATGGTGTAATTGAAAGTTCGGAATCGGAGTTTAGTAGCCCTGTAGTGCTAGTAAAAAAACGAGACAGTGGTCACCGATTATGCATAGACTATAGGCAGATTAACAAAGTTATAATTAAAGATCGTTTTCCGTTGCCTTTAATTGAGGACCAATTAGATCGTTTACAAAAGGCAAAAATAATTAGTACTATAGACTTAAAAAACGGGTTTTTTCATGTGCCCGTGTGTAAATCTAGCCGCAAATATACATCTTTTGTTACGCATGGCGGTCAATATCAGTTCTGTAAAGTGCCATTCGGTTTGTCGAACTCGCCTGGTGTTTTCCAAAGACACGTTAACGCAATTTTTCGTGATCTTACGCGACGTGAAATAGCACTGCCGTACATAGACGACATAATCATACCTGCCGAAAATGAACATGATGCGTTGTGTAATTAAAAAATAGTGCTTAATCAATGTAGAGACTATGGACTTATGCTAAATTTGAAAAAATTAAATTTTTTGAAAAAACGCGTAGAATTTCTTGGCCATGTTATAGAGAGCCAAAAGATTTCGCCGTCACCATCCAAAGTCGATGCTCTGGGTAAGTTTCCATTGCCGAAAAATATTAAGCAGTTGCAGAGTTTCCTGGGTCTTGCGGGGTACTTTAGAAAATTCGTACCTTCATTTTCCATGATCGCAAAACCATTGACTGATTTGACCAAGCAAGATAAAAAGTTTGAAATAGGCGCCGAACAAATTTCAGCATTTGAAACACTGAAGAAAATATTAAGCGAAAAACTAGTGTTAGGCATTTTCAATCAGCAATACAAAACCGAAGTTCATACTGACGCCTCTATCGACGGTTATGGGGCAGTACTCCTTCAAAAATGCCCTGATGACAACCAGTTGCATCCTATCTATTATAGTAGTAAAAAAACTTCCGACGCAGAACGAAAGTACTCAAGTTATGAACTATAAATCTTAGCCGTTATTGAAGCGCTGAAAAAGTTTCGAGTGTACTTGTTAGGCTTGCACTTTAAACTTGTTACTGACTGTAACGCTTTCGCAAAAACGTTAGAGAAAAAAGATTTGAGTACTAGGGTAGCTCGATGGATATTATTCCTTGAAGAATACGATTACGAAGTAGAACATCGAAGTGGTCAACAAATGAGGCACGTAGACGCCCTCAGTCGTTACCCAATTATGATTGTAGCAGAAGCAGATTTTCTAAGTTCCATACGTCGTGCTCAACAGCAAGATGAAGATTTAAGGGCAATTTCCGAAATTATAAAAGAAAAGCAGACATACAACGATTACTTTGAGAAAGGAGGCATTGTTCATAAATTGGTTGATGACATCGAGTTGGTTGTGGTACCAAAGCGTATGCAGCGAGACGTAATCAGACGTGCACATGAAAAAATGGCCGTAAAGAAGACAAAGGAGCTAATTTGTCGAGAATTTTTCATTCCAAAAATTGATGAAAAGATACGAACGTACATCGCCAATTGTGTTTCATGTATTGTCGCGAATCGAAAGTTAGGTAAACAAGAAGGGAAATTGCACCCCATTCCTAAAGAAGCAATGCCGCTTCATACATACCATATCGATTTTCTTGGTCCTTTGGAGACTACAAATAAGTCATACAAGCACATTTTCGTCGTAATCGACTCTTTTACAAAATTTGCATGGTTATATCCAACCAAAACTACGTCAGCGCAAGAAACAATTAGCCGTTTGAAAATACAAAATATAACGTTTGGAAGTCCTGTTCAGATTATATCTGACCGTGGGTCCGCATTTAATTCCGACGATTTTCGACGATATTGCGAAGAAGAACAAATTCAGCACACAACAATAACCACTGGTCTACCTCGAGCTAATGGCCAAGTGGAGCGATTAATGGGAGTTATTACTAGCGTTTTAGCGAAGCTCAGCAAAAACGATCCGACAAAATGGAATAAGTTTGTAGATAGAGTACAACAAGTCATTAACTCTACTTATAATCGAAGCATCGACATGACTCCATTTGAGTTGCTAATAGGCGTAAAGATGCGAACACCCGACGATTTTAACATTAAAAACCTTATAGAAGAAGAAATACGTCTACAATATCAAGAACAACGAGATGAACTCAGACAACAAGCAAAAAAGCAAATTTTGAAAATACAAGACGAAAACAAAAAAACGTATAACCTACGACGCAAAGAAACCCCAACATAGTTGGTAACACTTAAATACAAACCACATATTGACCACTTTGCTACAAAACTACATTTCTACGAAATAAAAAAACTACTTCGACGCCGACAAAAGAACCGACGAGTCTTGATGTAACCGCGAAGTAAATAAGAAGCTCGACGAGAAGACGCGAATAAAATTATTTTAACTTTCATTTAAATCACAAATTTACTTCATTAACCTTTTCAAATAACTTTTATTCAATAATAAAACTTTGTAAAACCTAAAACTATTCGTTAAATCATTGATAAAACGGATTATACAGAAGTGAGTAAAAGTCCTACATACATACATACATATGTATGTATTTTAGAAGATATTTGGAAAATTCATCAAATTCTGGACACTACAAAGTGTACTTATACTATACCTTTTGTAAAATTAAAAACCAAATTATTTGTTAGAGAAAAACAGTTTACAAGATTCAAGTTTAAAAAAAACATATTCGTGCCACATTAGGACATAGACAATTTTAATAACAATAATTTTTAATTACAGTATTAAGTTCCTCAATAAGGCAGCGCATATATCGGTCTCTAATATCGTCTCTTTTAATGCTCAGCTAGCACAGCGCCAGGGAAGATTTATAAAAGTAGGCGGTTTTGCATGTCTGTATCCTGCAAAATTTTGTGTGACTAATCTCTAAAGAGAGTTTTCCGGGATTAACTAGTCTCTATCGGGTACAACAATGTCGCAACAATGAGCGTGAGAAGAAAAGTTTGTACATCCCTTAAATCATACGGTAATGCTGAAGCCTTTATTTTCAATAGAAAATATCTGTGAAGAAATAGTTCAAAAGAAAAAAAGTGTTGAGATTTTACTTAACAATTAAAGAAATAAAATTTAGATTTTTATGTTTATTTTAGAAAAAATAGGTTAAATAGCAATTTGTCGGTGTTATATTGAACTTTTTAGAAATGCCAAAATCAACTACAATTAATAACTCACAATGACACACGTTTAATGCTATTGGAGTTGATCTTTGAGCGACGTATTTTTTCCCTGCCTACTAAATATACATATATGTACATATGTACGTGGCGCTTTGACGATCTGGTGCCCAGCAAAATCAAAAATTACTTATTCCTGGGAATGGAAATGAAACTCGGAATCTTGTACTAACAGAAGTTTACAATAACTAAAAATGTACTCTCACTCTTACTTTATGTCTGAATTTTTTGTTTGTGTTTTTTGTTTTTAATCAAAATCTAAAAAAATTAAGTTTTTTTTGTATTACATTTAAAGATCTTAATTAATCACTTTTTGTATCGTGGTAGAACCAATCATTTGTATTTCATTCGAATAAAGATACTTGGACAACGCCACGGATAAGCGCTAGTGTATGTATATAAGTAATAGAGTGCGGGGTTATGGAAAACTTACATTGTCAATGCCCGCGGAATGTTCGCTGTTTGTAAATAAATATGTAGTTCAAGATATTTATTAAAATCAAGTTTTCAAAGTCGGTACTTTTCGATTTAATATAAAACGTTGAAGTTCGAAACCGAAAAAAAAATCTGCAGTTTATATGATACTAGCAAGCACACTCTTTCTCATTACACAATTGAACTTATGTGATATTTGTGGAAAGATTCTTTGTCTGATTTGAAAGCGTATGTTTGTAATTAGTCTCCAAAAATTTAGTTATGAAAAGGACACACAATTTACTTCGTCGAAGAGATTGCCGTCCCCGCAGTTAAATCAAAAACTTAGTTTAATGTCGCAATACTACGCCGCAATATTCGGCATACAAATTTTGAGATTTTCGAGAGTGTATAAATTATAATATTAATGTAAATAGGATTTCGAATGTTGCTTTATAGTTTCTATTTTTATTTATCTTTTCAGGGTCTACTGTGAAGCAACCTCTTAGAAAGCTTAGTTTCTGGAAAAGCTTGGCTGAATTTTTTATTGAGTGTACACACAGTTCGGCCCTCTCACAATGAGTGCAGACGGTTCTTCAATTCGTTTTAGCGACCATACACTGGATAAAGCAACAAAAGCTAAAGTAACTCTCGAAAATTATTACAGTAATCTAGTAACTCAATATGCAGAGCGTAAACAGCGTCTTGCCAAACTCGAGGCTCAGCTTAAAGATGAAAGTTTAACGGAGTCACAAAGACAGGAAAAAAGGCTCCAACATGCGCAGAAAGAAACAGAGTTTTTACGTCTTAAACGATTGAGATTAGGCGTGGAAGACTTTGAAGCATTAAAAGTTATTGGAAGAGGGGCATTTGGAGAAGTGCGTCTCGTGCAAAAAAAGGACACAGGACATGTGTATGCTATGAAAGTTTTGCGAAAAGCCGACATGCTTGAAAAGGAACAAGTAGCGCATGTGCGCGCCGAACGCGACGTCCTCGTTGAAGCCGATCATCAATGGGTCGTTAAAATGTACTACAGCTTTCAAGTAAGTCGAGTGTATGGCATATTTAAACTTGTAATGACAGACTAAAAAGTATAATACGAGCACTTTTACAGAAAGGTACATATGTATAACATGGCCGAAAAATAAAATTTTAATGAGCCACGCTATATCTGATGTTGCTCAAAAGAGTTATTCAATTTGTCTTTTATTAAAGATTGTCTTAAAGTAATTAGTAGTAATATAAAAATCAAATTTTGCAATAATTTAGGAATAGAGAACAAACCAAATACCTAAAAGTGGTTTTTATACATGGGGTTTTTAATAAGAAATAAAACGCATATAATTAATGATATGACCAAGAATTTAGCTTTAAGGGTTTGCTATTATGTTTTAACAAGCAAGGAAAGCGAAACCGAATTTTATATACCCTCGCGATATATTTTTGTATGGTCAGTGACCATGATTTCATAAAATTCCCGCTTATTTGTTTCAAATCGCAGCTAGTATTAAACTTTACTCAATTTCTTCCAATGAATACTGAAAAATTAAGTTTTTTTGCATTTCTCAAAATTTTCGTTATATGGAAGTTGGCCGTGGTTATAGTTCGATTTCTAAATATTTTGGCGCTGATGCTAGTTATATCAAGGACAATATGTTCTCCAAATTTTGTGACGATACCTTACATCGTTATTGAGATACCTACAGACGTTTTTTATAAGTGGGCGTGGTGTTGCTGTTACAAACAACCGTTATGCGAACAAAGTTATAATACCCTTGTGTACAAGTACGCTCGGGTATAAAATTGATTTCGGGCAAGTGACCGCCGCGGCTGGCTCGAATAAATTCCAGCCGAGAGGCCGAATTTTCGACCACTTTTACAGCAATTGGGGCCGTATGTCAGCAATAACGCGCCGAATATTATCTTCCATTTCTTATGGTGAGCATCTATTAGAGCGGATCTTTATACAATATGGGCCATATGTACATATGCCACAAAATGACCTGAACATCTTTATTATACTTTATACAATAAATGTATTTGTGATGCAAACAAAATTTAATACAAAGTTGGTATTTATGCCAGAAAACTTTTCCTTTTAATTTTTTCTAAATTTTTTGCGATCTTTGGAGATATAACCTTCAACAGACAGATTTTTTTAGAAACACTTCTAGCAAGAAAAATTACTGGTTATTAAAACGCCCTTTAGGTTTCTCAAAAGGAAAAAGTCATTAGGTGATAAATGAGACGAATATGGACATTATTTCCAGTTTTTTAACCTTCAAGTATGCAACAGTTCATTTGCTGCATAAGAGCTGACATTAGTGAAGGATAATGCGACGTTTCCTGTTATTTTTCCTGGTGTTGTCGATGACCTCGGCCAAGCGAATTGACTACATATACTGAAAAGAGAAATAGTACTACTCTTTGGGGAATATGGATAATTTTAAAATTCCGAGGCACCGGGCTGCAGTCTTTTTTTACAGCCAAATGCTTTTGGAAAATCAATTGTACATTTCGATCTATCTGAATCATTTGTCGTACAGCATCGATGTTAGACACAGCAACGGCAGGTGAAAGTAGCCCATCTGGATATTCATCACATACTGCAAACTGGTCATAAAGTGGTTTATGATAGTGCTTCATTTTCAAAAGCACAATGAACCCGTTCGAAGCTTTGGTTTTGAGCTAAGCGGCACATAAAATCGTATATTTTAACGAGATATCTTCAATTATACAAAAAAAGGCACTTATTTTGAAAATAACCATTCATGATGTCAATATTTGGAAACATATATGGCTAAATCATGAAAATTTTTAGTAGCAACCACTAAAACATCAGTATATATATATAAAAAATTCAAGTATTTGTGTTTTCTTTGGCGGCCAAAAGTGCCTTAATTTATTGGTGGTATTACCACCTTAGCGATTTGGCCGAGCTCAACTTAGCAAGCCAGCTTACTATTTCTCTCACAAACTGGCACCAATTGAAAGAACCAAAAGTACCCAAGTCTTTTACCGTTTGGTCTTTCCAACGTAGAGAAGGCTTTCCTTTTACTCTACCACGACCAGTGGGTAAGGTATGAAACGCACATGGCGATTGGCGATCGCCACGCAGCCAATGGATATTAATTCGCTACACTATGTATATGTCCTTGTAAAGCTGGTACAGTTCATGGGTTGCATCGTCTGCGATATTCGCAGTTGCGAAGACATATAAGTCTATACATCTTTCAAAGTTCCTACTCTCGAACACTCTTACAGTCCTCTCATCTGGTATTGTCATTGTTCATGCTGCTGCGCCATACACGAGGACGGGCTTACAGAGTGTGTTCTTTGTTCGTGCGTTAATGATCTGACTGTCTTTGTGATGAAATGAGACCACTCGCTTTGCTTCTCTTTAAAGTGTGAAAAAGTCAGAACTAATTACGTTATTTTTAGAAGCGAATATATTAAATTCATCGACGTACGCTCTTATAAATGATAGCTAAAGAAGTCGCTCGACAAAGAGTCACACCGTTGTTAATTAACGGCTCCCAGTTCTACGGATCTGGTGATGTTACTCCACAACATTTAACAAAGCCAACACGGCAATACCAAATGCAGTAATTACGGCATATAGGAATCTTCTTTTTGTGCTGTCAAAACCGGTCCGAAATCGGTCACGTACACGTACTGTTCGAAAAATAAATGTCTAGTAGATGGTTAATTTACCAGGTCTTAAGCCACACTGATAAGGCAAAAGAGTTCATTGACGGTAGGCTTCGATATTTCACACAATACGCTCGATAAACCCAATACATATGTAAGTGCTCTTAAGAAGACTGATACCGCTATAGATGGCGCAAACTGCAGGATCGCTCTTTTTGGGGATTTGGTGAAGTACACTAAAATTGCAATCTTTGTTGTGAGAAGTGAGCCTAAAAAATGTAGATATTTTCTGGACGTGAGCTACCAGGTCGCCATTGGGCCCATTTCCTGTCGGCTAGCATCTCAACCTCTTGCCACTCATATATTTCGGCCTTTCTCTTCTGAAGAAAACTGCGTCTCCTTCTTTTTTGAACTCTTGGTATCGCTCCTAAACGACATTTCTCATCGTGCCCGTTATTCTCTGGGGCTCCGATGGATTCTTGTTTTAAAGCATAGGCCTTTGGATCCTTATGGAGATTTCGTACAAGGTGAAAAATATCACATGTACATGCTAAAACCAAGAAAAACCAGTATGAAACTTACAGGCACGATTGAATCATATACAGTCACTAGGAGTTACCCTGAAGGGGGTGTACTCTATCCCATGCTGTGGGCTCTGGTTATAGATTAACTCTTCTTCCAACTCAACAGTAATGGCTTTAAAACGCAAGGCTACGCAGATCATCTGGTAATATATATACCCAGAGATGATATGAAGATAAAATGTTGTATGTATATCCATCTTACAAAATCTGTTAAAGTACAGTTTCCCCGAAAAAAAGTAATCTGCTCGTGTAAACACAATCACTTTGGGTTGTACAGTACTAAGATATCTTAGTGAGGTGAAGTATATGTGATGCTGTTATCAACAAGGCGACGAAAACTCATTTTACTTACACATGAATATTTGGTAAAACATTGGACCTTGTCCCAAAATTAACTAATGGTCATTTAACATAGTTGTAAAGCCAATTGTAAGGTATGTTTCCTTAAGAATTCTCAACACCTCCGAATACCTCCATATTTCAAATGCGCGTTGCAAAGTTTCTGAAAATATCTAGGAACTTTACGGCGCTCAAAGCCTATTGAGCTTACTGGAATACAGGAATGGATATCAACTTGAAAATGGGAATGCAAAGGCTGGCTTATTTGTGCCGAACTTATAAAAATTGATACCAATCGGCGGCTCGGAAGAGCTTTGAACTTCTCGTATATCTGCATTTATTCTGACAGTCACTTCAGTAGCGAGAGGGCCATGCACAATAGATCAGTTTAATAATTACACCCATAACAATAATAAACTTTATATGATTATTAGAGCGTTTGATATTCAATTAATCAAATGTTGGAATTATTTGATGTTTGCGCTGTTCGAATAACTAAATTCGTTTCGGTATATTCGAATAATCGCAGAGAAACAACCTTTAAACTAGTAATATTCGACATAAGGTCATACAAGAAATTGGCAATGAAATTTGATTTTTTGTCAACTGCATTTCCTGGTTCAAATAACAAAAAAATCTATCTCAAGATAAATGCTTTCGTCTTTTTTTCCTAAATATGTAATTACATGTGTGTATACATGGTTTATACTCATATAAGTACATATACCAAAACCGATATATTTTCGTTAAATTAATTTAAGCTCTAGGCATTGTATATTGTACAAAGTTTAAATCGTTCATCTGTACAGATTTAGTTGTATAGTTAATTATAATTTAATAAACACATTTCTAAAATTCAATAGAATATACACAAACAATATTAAGTACATATGTATATATATAATTTTTGCTTTTCAAATATGTAACGCAACAAGGATCCTGTCAATTTATATTTAATAATGGAGTTCTTGCCGGGCGGCGATATGATGACGCTTCTGATGAAAAAGGATACGCTCTCGGAGGAATGCACACAGTTCTACATCAGCGAAACTGCCCTGGCCATAGACTCAATTCATAAATTGGGCTTCATACATAGGGATATAAAACCCGATAACTTACTTCTTGACGCACGTGGACACTTAAAGGCAAATATCATACATAGTTAAATACTATTCGATTATAACTTCCCCTTTGTAGCTCTCTGATTTTGGTCTGTGCACGGGTTTAAAAAAGTCGCATCGTACCGACTTTTACCGGGATCTCTCACAAGCCAAGCCATCCGATTTCATTGGAACATGCGCAAGGTATTTATTAATATAATTTATATAAATAATTTCTATATTTAAAAAAAATAATTTCTATATTTAAAAAAAATAATTTCCCACGTTTCAAAATTTTCAGTCCGATGGATTCAAAGCGGCGTGCAGAGTCTTGGAAGCGCAATCGCCGGGCTTTGGCCTATAGTACAGTTGGAACACCTGATTACATTGCCCCTGAAGTATTCTTACAAACCGGTTACGGACCGGCGTGTGACTGGTGGTCATTGGGTGTAATAATGTATGAAATGCTTATGGGTTATCCACCATTTTGTTCCGATAATCCTCAAGACACATATCGCAAAGTGATGAACTGGCGAGAAACATTAATATTTCCACCAGAAATACCAATATCTGAGGAAGCGAAAGATACAATTGTCAAGTTTTGTTGCGAGGCCGATCGTCGTTTGGGTTCGCAGCGCGGTCTAGAGGACTTAAAATCAGTGCCATTCTTCAGAGGGGTGGATTGGGAACATATTCGCGAACGTCCTGCAGCCATTCCCGTCGATGTGCGATCAATTGATGATACGTCCAACTTTGACGAATTTCCCGATGTTTCTCTAGAAATACGTATGTTTCGCTTTGCATTTTCGTTTACTTATTGTGACTCATACAAACACGTTTTAATTAATTCCAGCGTCGGCGCCCTTACCTCAAGGCAGCGAAATAGCCAAGGACTGGGTGTTCATTAATTACACATTTAAACGATTTGAGGTTAGAAATTTGGAATGAAGTCGCTACTATCTGGGCACTGCTACGTAGAAATGCTTTATTAAACTTGATTAAATGATTTAACATCGGACATCAATAATTTAAGATTATATTTATTGAGTTGAACTAGAAAAAGTAATTACCAGTGTGCATAATTAACTATAAACTATTTATTGTTGTCTCACAAGCAATCATCTTCAGATGCAAATATGGTATACCGTTTGCAATGATTCTATCAAATCTACATACCTACATTAAGTTTTTTTAAATGTAATGCCCATATTTTTAGATATTGGTTCCCAGGAACAAATATTTAAATCTGTTCTTTATATTTTTAAATTTAGTTCTTGCTTTCTATCTTTATTTTGTTTGGTAATTATTTATCCATATCAAGTAAATCGACCGGGTATAATCAAATCCAATAGATTTCAAACTACGGAATCCGCTATATGCCTAAGTTAAACGCGATATATTGTGAATATATAAACTGAACGTAGTGTTTTAATTTACAATGCTAGAAGTAATATATGTACTGCGCAATACTTATTATGAAATACAAATTTGTTTGCGCTTCTGTGCTAGATGTTACGTGTAAACACGTTAGGAATCACATTCACCCACTCACAAACAAATTTTAAATTATTTTTGGTAACGCATAGAAATAGACGATAAATAATATATGATAAAATAGATATTGCAATAAATGACGAATGTGAATTTACAAATAGAACGAAGACTTGTGTTTTATTTTAAAATTCAATATTTTATTTTTTATTCCACCAATTGTATTTGTATGAAGGCTGACTTCCGCAGCGTACCGAACCAAATCGTGCATATAATTTATTGCGGTATCCCCTTCGATTTTTCCGAGCTTAAAAAACATCGCATGTTCCCTCATTTGCACAATTTGGCGCTTACACTATATAGCTCTGTGTTGGGCCGAGCTTCTCCTACCATTTGTAGTGTGCGTCTTTATATTCTACCACAAACGGAGGACCCTACAATTTTTTTGCCGACTGCAAGCGGCAGATGTATTTCATGGTAGAAATAACCTCGGAGGTTTGACATTGCCTTCCGAGGGGTGATCGCTATTAGAAAAAACTTTTCTATGATTCAGATTCTGCTTGCTCTGGCTGAGATTCGCACCTCGAACTGAGCGGTATATCGAGCTATAGCATGCACCGCTACCCACAGCGGCCGAAATCATCTTTATTAGTCTTAAAATCAGCCAATTTTGCTTAAATAATCCTGAACAGCTCTAATTTGTTAAAAAAAAAGTATCTCTAAATGGTCCAGAAGTAGTCGTAATCTATTCCACAGGTGTTTATTTTTACACACAGTAAGCTAATCTATTGAGTTAACACAAATTTTAGCTACACTAAACTCCTATATCTAGTTGTTATCACAGTACCGATTTGCACATACATAATAGAGGGCTGCATGAGCACATTCATTTCTTCTGTTAGCCGGATTACACGAATGTGAATGCGATACTCATTCAACTCAGGCACTCATGCGATCATAAATATGTGTACTTACAGAGAAAAAAGAGACCAATATGGGTACTCTCTGCTTATGATTTAAGGGATGTACACATTTTTCTGTTCGCTACGCTCATTTATAGTCATCGATCATTCATGCATTCACGGCCTGTCCGGGTTTTGCACGAATGTGACGAATGTGGCGGACGTTGCGCAGGGAGACGCCACCAAACGCACATACATACATATGCAAGACGCAGCTAGCGATGGCTGTTATTATGTGTGTACGTAACAACGCTTTGCATATGCGTTGTTTTCGCTTATGCTTACTACTTTGTTATTAAAGCGGATTAGAAAATTCTTTTAACTCATGTTATTTATACAATACTATTATTATTTAAGACTTAAATAATATTGATGTGAATAAAATATTAGTGGACATTTGACTTCATTAAATTATCCAAATAATCCTCAAAGATAATTTGAATATTTAAATATTTTCTGAGTTGTTTTTTTGATATTATTACTTTTCCACAATTCAATGTACATACATATGTATGTAGGTATTAATTAATTATAATGGTTTTTTTTGGAATAAATTCGAAATGTCTTATGTATGAATATGTTTTATAATACCATTGAAACTATAGTGCACTTCCATTTTCAAAAATCAGAACCAGAAACTTTATAATTTTTTTTTTCAAAGGTATACAGAATATGATATACGATCACACACAGGAAGGGAATATATGTATGCATGTATGTACATATGTACATACATACATATATATGTGTTCACAAGCGCAGACGCACACTATGCATACGCACAATACACATGTATGTACATATGTATGTGTGTACATAAGTACAAAAGGGATAATCACCAAGTTGAGCAAATGGCCTGGCGCTTAGTAAGTAGGCTGCATATACATACATGTACATACATGCATATTTACGGATGTGAAGAAGCTAGCGAATATTTATAAAAGGGTTTTACTACCAAACATTATACCCACACATAAATAGACATATGTACGTATATAAATACGTATATATATATGTATGCACCTCAGCGTCAAAAGCAGATTACAGTTTTATGCAATACTTACAATGTTTTTTAACACATATCCTTTCCGTTAATTCTTTATTAAATAATATCGTATTCTTTAACTAGAACCATATCAATTAAAGTTTCAAAACTTGTACAGAGTGCAAACATTTTCCAAATATCAAAGTTTTCCATCCAAAATTTCTAATGTTTTAATGAGAAATTGAAAATTTCTAACATTTTAATGAGAGTCTTAAGAAATTCTGTATATAAAAACATTGTGAAAATTTTTTCTAAATATGTTTTCTTTCCATTTACATTTGCGCCTACATATGAACATATTTTCATACAAATGTGCATTGACTTTATTATAAGTGTATGCATTTATTTAATAGTTACTTATTAATTTCAGTAAAATTCAATGTAGATTATGCATGTATGTATGTACGTAAATATGAAGAGACATGCAATTATTGAATTTTTTCTATTTAATTGCTTTCATAATGTAGCCGCTATCATTTGCAAAAATTGGCGCCGTCATAAAATTTTTCAGTCGAATGTGGTCTCATACACCCGGATGAGGTCTCATACGCGCATGACTAGTTGTACAACATATTTGCCACTCTTTGTACAACGAATGCCTCTCTTTCTGAATGCGACTGAGCGCAGTATTCTCAGCTATCTGCACACTCATTCAGTCATCTCGCTTGCTGTGAACAGAATGCGTAGAATGTTGCGCTTACGTGTGAATGTGTTGAAACGGCCAATGAGTACATTCATGCAGACGTCTAATACATAATACCATTTACACTGGGTGAAAAAATGAGAACAATGGCCGAAAAAAGTTCAGAAATGTTTGTCCCAGAAGTATAACTACCGAAAAACGAGCTTGGAGAAACTGTTCCCATGTTTTCGATTCCCTTTTTATGAGATAAGGTGAAGTTAGGAACTTCGAAAAATTGGAAAATTTAGCAAAGACCAAAAATTCATATTAAAAGCAATGCATCCCTGTCGAAATGTTCGTTGAGTATCGAATTTTGCGTTAAACAGAGCTTTGCGTTCGATACTGTAGCGTATCGAATGAGCGACATAATGCACAGCGGATAATTGTTCGATCAACGTTTTCGACCCCTTTCGAAGTTCGAATGCAACTCATAATGAAAGCCATACTTTTCATATTCGCCCTTATGTTGTTGTTTTTGTTGTAGCGGCTAGCTACGCCCCACTGGGCTGGCGGGTTCCCTCAATCATTATCGCCAAGCTCAACTAACGAGAGGTCCAGGAAACGAGCCGTTTCAACAGGGTCGGACCACAGGGAGAGGGGTGTTAGTTGAGTGGGTTTGGCCGGGCATGTGAATAGGTGGTTGGTGTCGTGCGGAGACTCTCCACTTGCCGGGCAAGTGTTGGGAGCGTCGGGGTTGATCCTGGATGGGTAGGAGTTTAACCTTCTTCAATATTCAGATCGGAGTTGAGCCAGAGTGACGCGCGTCTCCCCGGACGGTGGCACCCCAGTAAAAACTGCTTTGTGAGCATTAGATTGTGCTCTTGCACTGGGAGCACGTTAGCCTCATGATAGAGGTGATCCATAGAGGTGAGTCCTGCTGGTTTCCGGCGACCATATCGGCGCAGCATAATTTAAAACCGGCCGTCCAATCGTCTTCTATGTTGCCAACAACGTTTCTTTGTCTTTGCCCCAAGTGCTGCCGGCGAGCGATTTAGGGACTTTGTTGCAGCTCTGTACCTTGTTGACGGTTGCGGTTGTATGCGCTGAGAAGGAGACCAGGCTGTCGAGGGCGACCCCCAGGATCTTCGGGTGGTTAACCGTCGGGATGGGGGTCCCCTCGATGTGTATGTCGAGGGTGAGCCCGACCTCCTTCGTCCAAGATGTAAATAGGGTCGCCGTGGACTTCGCAGGAGACAGCGTCAAATTCCGATCTGTGAAGTAGTGAGCAAGTTCTGGGAGGTAGCTGTTCACCTTAGAACACAGACCATCAATTCCATTGCCGGTAGCTATTATCGTACAGTCGTCGGCATACGAGGCCAGTGTGACTCCCTCTGGCGGGGAGGGGAGTCGCGAGATGTAGAAATTAAATAGTAATGGCGATAGGACGCCACCCTGTGGTAGCCCCTGCTTTATTCTTCTCGCTTTAGACACTGCGTTACGGTAGCACACCGACGCCTGACGACCACACAGGTAGTTCGCGGTCCATCGCCTCAACGCCGTTGGGAGAGGTGAGGCCTCCACGTCCTTCAACAAGGTGGAGTGGCTGACTGTGTCGAAGGCCTTCGACAAGTCCAGAGCCACGAGGACCGTTCTCTCACAGGGGCGGTTGCCATTGAGACCACGATTAATCTGTGTGTTTATGGCGTGAAGTGCCGTTGTGGTGCTATGCACTTTCCGGAAGCCATTTTGATGCTTCGCCGGGCTGAGCTAGTGGTTGGCGTGCGGGAGTAGCAGGGCCTCAAGTGTCTTGACCTCTGGGGAAAGCAGGAAGATCGGCCGGTAGGAATCGCCTAGGCCGGCAGGTTTCCCTGGTTTCAGCAGTGGTATCACCCTGCTCATTTTCTAGATGTCTGGGATGATTAGGGTGGTGAGGGACAAATTGAGGACCTTGGTAAGGTAAGCTACTCCCGCAGTGGCCAATTTTTTCAGCATCAACATGCTTAACCATCCTGGGCCAATGGATTTGGAGGCTTTCGCCTTCCCGATGGCTTCCTTCACCTCAGTGCTAGAGGGGACAATTGGTGCGTTGGTTGTTTGCTTGCGCAGCCTTCTGGTTACTGACCGTTTGGATTTGTCGGCCGAAGGATGCATTGTGAATTGTCGGCTAAAATAGCTCGCGCATCGCTTCGGGTCCGACGAGGCGTGGTCTCCAAAGGAGATTTCTGTTCGGTCGTTACGCCAAGTGCTCCCTCCACTTGTTCCGCATGTGTTCGTTAACCAGGCGTTGGATCTTCCAGTTTAGTTGCCTAATACGGGGATTACCGGGGTCCGCCTGCCGAAGGTGGTCGCGCTCATCCGCCAAAGTGACCGCCTGATCCGGGAAGTCAGGACGGATCTCAGGGATCCTACCTGCCGGAATGAAACGGGCTGCAGCGGACTTCACCACCCTGCGGAACTCGCGCTCGCCAACGCGAACGTCGGTAGGAGCTGGAAGAGCACTGAAGGCGTCTTCAGTGAAATCCTCGAACTGCTCCCAGTCAGCTTTTTTGAAGTTGATGTAGGTCTGTCGATCGAGACGATAATGGGTAGGGGGTCTGATGCAAGCGATAGCATAGGTCGCCACGTTAGGCTATTTATCAGACCCGTGCTAGCTATTGTTAGATCTGGCGAGCTGCACTATCCTGGTGGGGGCTTCGTCGTTCATTCTGCAGAATGTCGAATCGTCTATCTGCTCTGCCAAAATATTTCCCCTATAATCTGATAATCGCCCTTTTCGTAAGTTTCGCCTGAAAAAAAAATTCACCCGAATTTTTTCCATTTATCCGGATTTAATCCGCTTATTGTAAGTTTCACACGAAATATTTTTCGCTCCGTAAATTCGAACATGGAAATAACAACTCTGGAATGTGTATACTTGAAGTGTAAAATTGTCAAATAGTTCAAATTTAATAGTAATTTGTCAAAATGTATCAATTTTCCATATCTTTGAAATATAACAGGCAATAAAGAAGTATTTATTAGATCTGTGCTAACCTCTGCAATACCAGCAGCACGACAACAATTTGCTAATATTATCCCTCTTTGAACTTTGTTTTCTGTTTTGTTCCTGGAATAGGCGATCTTATGCAAAAAAAATTAAATTAAATTACTTACGTTATGAATCCGCAAAATTTTTCGCCTCTCAAAAAATAGTGAACAAATTCAACTACGAGATCCGCCAACTATCAACGGCAGCAATAAGTGTTGCCGATAAGAGAAAGCGAAAAATTTTCGCCCGAAATTTATAATAAGCGAACTGTGAAAAGTGAACTATTTTGGGCGAAAACGAAACTACATAATCAGTATCCTGGATACGACAAAAAAGCATGCTCTGCGCAATCTACAAGGATAAGCATGCAGTTTGCGGCAACTATCGCGGCATCAGTCTTCTTTTTTTTTTTTGACTGTAGAGATTGATTTTAGCCGGGCTATTATTATTATACCCATACGGACAGGATATCAAACTTTCGATAAGTTTTTTCCTCCAGTTTATTGTAATCGAGTATCCTGTTGTGTTCGTTCCAGGATTTGTGCTCCACTCGACGTACGTTTTTATTTGCTTGTAGTATTTTTCAGTTCTCTTGAAATTTTTTTGCATCGAGACATACATACATATGTATGTATATTAAATGTATATGCTTGTATATGTATTCTTATTTCTCCGTGACAGGAAACAAAAAATGAAGGCTACAAAGCCCACTTCTGGGCGTGCAATGAGCTATTTAAATGAGAAAAAAAAACAAAGAAAAAACAAAAACAAAAAAAGATTTGATAGCAAATTACGAGGTTGGTCTCCCCTGTTGTGTGACCTTATTTTACATTAAAATTTGTTCGCGAAAGTTACATATAAACGTGTGTTAAAATCAGTCTTAACTCTGCTTAAAGCTAAATTGTATTTTTTTTTTAGCATTATTATACTTCTCAAGTATGTTATATTACTGTAAATCTCTTGTTTTCTTTTTCCTTTTTTTTTTCTTTTAAATCTCTATTTTTGCATCTTCAATGAAATTGCAAAGCTCTTTAATAGCTGCAGCATCATAATTGTTAAAAAATTCAATAAAATTTTTATATTTAATAACTGCATTGTATTTAGCTCTTGCGTCTTTTTGTATTCTACAAACGAATATCGCGTGATTATATGAGTCTACAGTATGGCAAAGATCACACTTGTCAGAATTAACTATTTTTACAGAGCAAATAGTAAGATTTTGACTTAAGTTTTTCGTTTGAATAATACAAACATTATGGTCAACATAATTAATTCTCTTAAATTTTATTGAATTAAGGATTGCAATCGCAACGCCTCCATAACCTTCAACCCTCTTCTTTTCTATAAGAATGTAGTTGAGTAGATTTTTACTTTTGCCGTCATCTCCATGAGAAAAAACCTCACTGAGACATACAATTTGATATTCATAATTATTTACAAAAAAGTCTATGCTACTAACAATTTTTTTTAACGACTGACAATTATATTGTAGTATCCTCATAATGTACGTCTTCCAATTGCCCCACTATTTTCCAAAGTTGCAAACTGCTGTTTAATGCGATCATTAAAATGTACAAATGCATTTACCCCAGCAGGAAAGTTTATCTTCCTGAAGGCGTCCCTTGCAAATTTCGTCATTTCTAAAGTAATTTTTTCAATCTCCGACACAACGTGTAGATTTGGCTGACTAAAAGCTACACCTTGTTCTCTTGACTTGTTTTGTCTCATTTTCTGAACAACTGTAGAAGTTCCTGAACTTCTATGGTTTTGTTTTAAATGAAATTGCTTGATTTTCCTTGCATAAGTATCTGGAGTTAACAGACTGTTGACTGCCTTTTGGTTGTCTATAAGTTATCCCTCCTGTGTTTTAGGCAGAGGAAAATGATCCTCACTTAATATTTCAAATCTATTTGACGAAGCAGCAAATGCCTTCTTAAGTACTTCTCTACGTGATTGCTTTTGTATAAGTCATTATTATGTTTAAGTTTTGTTCCTTCTACCACACTGGGCACCTATTTTTTTCAAAAGCATTATGAGTGACATCCCCACATAGGATGCACTTTTTTGCAGCCCAGGTGTTTGCACATACTTCTTTGCTTCCACATTTTAGACATCTCCTTCATCCATTAAACACAGATTTTCCTTGTCATTTTCACTTTTCTTTTTCCGTTTATGCGCAAAATCACCATCATCACCTCCATCCATCAAATCCTCATTTGACGTCATGGCGTCACCTGCCCTAACCTCACAACCACGTTTCAACTCGTTGGTATTTAGCACAAATTCACAAGACAAAAAAAAATAATCTAAATATCAATGCAGCTTACCGCTTTTCTCAAAATTCCGATGTCCTCAAATAAAAGAAAATGATGCTGCTCACTATTAGAGATAAAAGATTTTGTACACCACGGTTTTTTAATTTTACATACTCATATGCTGTTTGTCGTCGTCACCAGTCAGAAGAAAAAACCATCCACGCACATTGCTAGCTCTGCACGAAGGGCATCTCTTCTTCTTTTATGGCGCTACAACCGTTTGTCGGTTTGGGCCGAGATCAAAAAGCTTCGCCAGTTCCCTCTCTCCTTCGCGAGGTTACGCCAATTACTCATACCAAGCGTAGACAGGTCCTTCTGCACTTGGTCCTTCCAGTGTGTTCTTGGGCGCCCTTGCCGTCGTTGCCCACCCATGGGTGCCGTTTCGAAGGACTTTTTCACTGGAGCATCATCATCCATGCGAACGACATGGCCAAGCCATCGCAATCGTTGAATTTTTATGCGCTTGACTATGTCCACAGCTCATACAGCATTCCATCTTCTTCGGTACCCGTCGTTTTCGCGAACAGGGCCATAAATCTTGCGAAGAACATTTCCCTCGAAAGCCCCCAAAGCTTGCTCATCGCTGGTCAACATCGTCCATGTTTCTGCGCCATATGCAAGGACGGGCACGATGAGAGATTTGTAGAGCGAGATTTTTGTTCGTCGAGAAAGGGCTCTGCTTTTCAACTGCCTACCGAGCCCAAAGTAGCATCTGTTGGCAAGTTTTATTCTTCGTTTGATTTCAAGGCTGACATTATTGGTGGTGTTTATGCTGGATCCAAGGTATACAAAATCTTTGACTACTTCAAAATTGTAGCTGCCAACAGTGACGTGGGTCCCAATACACGAGGATTTTTTGTTTGTTGCCACAAGGTTCTTTGTTTTGTCCTCATTCACTACTAGACCAACCTCTTTTGCTTTCTTCTCTAGACTGGAAAATGCTCCACTGACGGCCCTGTTGTTAAGGCCAACGATGTCAATAAAATCCGCATACGCAAGCAGCATCGTACTTTTTTTATATATATATAGTACCACTGCGATTTAGATTGGCAGCTCTTATTACAGTTTCCAGCATTAGGTTGAAGAAATTGCACGAAAGTGAGTCAACTTGTCTAAAACCTCGTTTGGTCTCAAACGGCTCGGAGAGGTTCTTCCCAACTTTGACGGAGCTAAATGTTGTGCTCAACGTCGCTCTACATAGCCATATTAGTTTTGCGGGGATCCCAAATTTAGACATGGCGTCGTACAGGCAGCTTCTATTCGTGCTATCAAAAGCGGCTCTGAAGTCGACAAAAAGGTGGTGTGTGTCGATTTGCTTATCTAAGGTCTTTTCCAGGATTTGACGTGCTGTGGATATCTGGTCGATGGTGGATTTACCAGGCCTAAAACCACACTGATAAGGTCCAATCAGCTGGTTCATATATGGCTTCAGTCTTTCACACAGTATCGTCGATAGAACCTTATATGGATTAGGCAAAGAATACTAAGGTTCCAATCTTCTGGCATGTACTCGTCAGACCAAATTGTGCTTAACAGATGGTACATGCTTCCTACCAGCTCTTCGCCGCCGGCTTTGAAAAGCTCAGCCGGTATACCGTCTGCCCCAGGCGCTTTGTTATTCTTTAGCCGCCTAAGTGCTGTTCTCACCTCGCCTTGGTCGAGTGGAGGGATTTGTTGTTCATACCTAAAGATTGTTCTGGGCTCGTCTTCTTCAAACTCCTCACCAGAGTTCGCATTCAGTAGCGTTGAGAAGTGGTCCCTCGCGTATTTCTCTGCAGCAGCGACGCGGCATTTGTCATCGTACCAATTATTTCTGCGAGGCTGGTAGTAGCCAACCACTTCCTCCGCAGCGGTGCGAAGAGATTGGGAGATGTTATCCCATTGCTCGTTAATGTCGGGGCGATGAGAAGTTGCTTGCCTTAGCAGGATCGAAAGTCGAGATTGAAAATTCTCAGCTGTCCGTTGCGATTGCAGCTTTTCTACGTCGAACTTTCGTTGCGTTACTTGATGAGCGTTATTCATTGCAGAGAGGCGCATGCGGACCTTAGCTGCGACAAGGTAATGATCCGAGTCAACGCTTGCTCCTCGAATAGAACGAATATCAAGCACGCTCGAAGCGTATCTCGCGTCTATCACAACGTGATCAATTTGGTTTCGCGTTTTTTGATCAGCGGACACCCAAGTGGCTTGGTGGATGCTTCGGTGTTGGAACCTGGTGCTACTTACTACCATGTTTCGCGCCGCGGCGAAGTCGATCAGCCTCTCTCCGTTGCCGGAGGTATTTTTATGAAGGCTGAAGTTTCTGACTCTTGGACCAAAAATTCCTTCTTTGCCCACCTTAGCGTTTAAATCGCCAATCACAATTTTTACATCGTGGCGGGGGCAGCGCTCGTATGCTTCCTCCAAGCGCTCGTAAAATGCATCCTTGGTCCCATCATCTCGCAGTCTCCGCCCAACCACAAATCCAACACCAAATTTGTGCGCCGTCTCATGACAGCTGTAGTAAACGTCGCACGATGCATATTTTTTGCATCCATGCCCCGTCCATCGCATTTCCTGGACTGCAGTGATGTCAGCCTTATAGTTATTTATGACATCCAGCAGTGGGATAGAGGCACATTCCCTATAAAGGGTCCGGAAATTCCAGGTGCATATCCGTAAATCGTAGTCCTTGTTTCGTTTGCGTGGGTCGTCAACGTGTGGGGAGGTCATTATCCGAGGCTCCTTCGTTCTTTTCTTTGGACTTGCATTTTACATGGTGGGTCCCAAACCCAACGCATAACCCATTGCTGGGGGTAAAAAGTTTGAGTTCATCTATATAGCGAGCCGCTTGCTTCAAGACAGACGTCCGCTTGCAGCCGCACCTCCTGGTGAACAGACGCTGCAGACTTTAGTGAACCCTTAAACCGAATATGTCGGAGTGGCTCTACTAAAGCTCCCTCTCTATTATCCGTGACCCAAGGCTCCTCACGGGTTGGTTACCGCATCTCGCACATGGGTTGCTCACGTTGCTCAGGGTGCACGAACGTGGACGTAAGAGCAGGAATTGAGTATAGCCGCGCAACTGTAGCTGCATACTCAGAAGCACCGCTGTACCCCATTACACCCCCCGCACGAAGTGCAACAGTCTTCTTAATATCGCATATTGAGTGAGAGATAGGGATGTCAATTTTGGGCATTTTGTGGATCCCGGGATTTCCGAGATTTGAAAACAAAATCCCGGGATCCCGAAATTCACGAAGATTTGTTTTGTAATTTTTAATTTGCCAAAAAATGTAACACGTCTGTAATCGTTGTATTATAGAAGTATACAAAATAACATTAATATAACAAAGAACAATATTGTATAAAATATTTGTTGTAAATCAACACACATTCAAAATAATTTATACTTCAAGTACAAATATACATATTTGGTATAAAAGAAGCACCTCGGCGCCTCAACACTTGTTGGTTGGATTGTCGACAATAAGTTAAATGCTGTCTGGAGGACATAGCCTTTATCGCCTCATTACAAAAACTATCAATTTCTTTTACCAAACATTCAGATAAATTGTATGCCTTTCGATTATTGGCAATTGCGAGCTGCTAGTTAAAATTTAATGCAATTTATCTTTGGGACTTTCTGCCTTATCCACTTCAGGCCCCTCGTTGTTAGTTCTATTAACATCGCTTTCATAATGGGGCTCATTTCCTACTCGAGTGGGATATTCTCCAGCTCATTTAAAATTGAAAGATCAAAACAAAGCCTTAAGGGAGTTAACAAGCTGTGTTATTTGTCGATTGTTTACTCTCTAAAGGCTTTGTTTTACCCTTGAAAGGGGAATTTTTAAGAATGATACAAAATTCGAAAAGTAAATGGCCATTAAATTCTTTGTTTTCTACAATTCCGGGATTTGAATAGACTTATCCCGGGACATGCCTAGTGAGAGACTAAAGCAAAACGTCACTGAACTGATTGTCTGAATTTATTATGCCCCAAAATTTATAGCGCTATGTCGAAGAAGAGTACAAGATTGCGCTGCTAATAAAATAGTGTCGTTAATTAATTATATAAACAATGAGGATGGCGGAGCCAAGAAGTGGAGAATCAGAAAACATAGTTAGGCGCTTTTTCGTTGATTTCTCAATGTTTTCTTAATATTTGTGGTTGTAAGAAAGCAAAAAGTAAACCTTGAATTTAATGAAGGTGCAAAAATTGCGATTTACAATTTCAACTAATTGAACCGTGTGATACACTTCCAGCCACTTTTGTCCATTTCAGCAAAACCAAAGTTGCGTTAACCTGATCGGCGTCATCTTTAGTTCGCTGCATCGTGATGTAAAATGACGTTGAGCAACACAACCAACTCCAACGAGTTTAACTAAGGAGAGCAGTTTCGACAGCATGCAAATAGGTGTACGGGGACTCTCCGCATGACGGACAAGTGTTTTAGGTTTTGGAGTTGATTCTGGATAAGTAGGAGTTTAACCTGCTTCGATATCCAGATCTTAGTTAGGCCAGAGTGACGCATGACTTACGAGGCAGCCGAAGCTCTACCACTGCTCCCGGTGGGGCTTGGACTTCTAGGGCGGCATTCACAGGCCGGGAATCCGTGAAGATGGAAACGGATTCCCTGTGAATGTCGCCTAGACATCGTCTGTATGTCCACGGGTCGAATGGTTGTCGGATGTACGTCTGGACCTCGTCCGTCAGCAAACAATTATGCCAGCTTCAGATGGAGATGCTCTTCAAATGACATTAACAGGCAGCCGGTCACCGTCTGGAGTGCGGCGTTCTGTGATGACTGTAATTTCGTACACTGAGTCCTGCTAGTTGCAGGCGACCAAATTAGCGCAGCGTAGTTTAGAACCGACCGGCTAATCGCCATACCAGGCTGTCGAAGATGTAAAAAGGGTAGCCGTGGATTTAACAGCAGATAACGTAAAGTTGCGTTCAGCGAAGAAATTGTCTAGCACAGGAATGTAGATGTTAACCTTCGAGCTCAGGTCATAAATTACATTGCCCGTAGCCAGTATCGTGTAATCGTCGGTATACGAGACGACGGAAATTCCTTCTGGCGGAGGAGGGAGCTTCGAGAAGTAGTAATTCAACAGATTAACCTAGGTGTTTATGTCATTAAGAGAAGCCGTGTTGGTGCTTGCCGGGCCGAGATGATGACGGAGGTGTCTTGTGTATTGGCCACTGGTGAAAGTAGAGGATCGTCCGTTAAGAATAGCCTTTGTCGGCCGGTTTCCCTGGTTTCAGAAGTGGGATCACCCTGCCCATTTTCAAGATTTCTGGGTTGATGAGGGTGACCATGGACAGGTTGAGGACCTTTGTCAAGTAGGATACTACCGTTGGTCCAAATTTTCCTGCACCAACATACTTAACCCGTCCACTGGTTCGTCACGCTTCGTGGGTTTATACCGGGACCTCACAATCGACCATAGTTTGCCCACTCCAGCCTCAAGGTTACAGCACTGCCAGTCAGCCTTGTTAAAGTTGACGGTCCGTGAATACAAAGTCGGCGTGTCTGTCAATCGAGATGACAATAGGCGAAGCACATTGTAACCGTCGCATCTCGTTAGAGCGGATCTGCGACGTAGCTTCCTTTCCTGGACCGCAGCTAAAAACAGACCATGCCGGGGAGGCCTGCGACGCTAATGCGGGCCCCAACCCTGGTTTTCTTAAGGCCTGTGCAGTCCTTAAGAAGGCACCATCCGTTGCATGTATTTCGCAGTACCGAAGTGGAGTTCGGATGTAGCCTTCTCCGGCAAACGCAGCATAAATAGATTTCTGAACCAGGGTTGTGCTCATTGCCCGCACTGACCAGAATTATAAGGAGCAGCTCCGCTGCAAGCGATTGCTCCAGGGGAGAGGCTCTACTTGTCTAAACAGGGTCAGGTCGCCGAAACAAAAGACCTTGGGCGGGGAAACCCCGGGTCATCCCATTGCATCCCATTGGAATGTCGCACTTTCGTCGTGCTGCTTGCCGTGGGCTCTTCAGTGCACCGATCGGCATAAAGAACTTAGCCGCAATGAGGTAATTATACGAGACTGTAGGGTTTATAATATATGTATCTACTTTATTAATTTGAACTTGTTTTAATATTTTTATTTTCATATATAAATTTGTCTTTCAATATTTTTCAATTTGATTTTTTAATAATTAATTTTCTGGTTGTATAAAATAAAAGTTGTAAAAATAAAATATTTTAAATAGAATAAAAACATATTCTATATTGGCGATCCTGCATTTATAAGTACTCATTTTAAAAATTCATCAATAACCATCATTGAAACAATAATAACAATTGTGAACCCGTTCGTGTTTTCACTTTGATCACTTACTCCCGTTTTTACATATAACGCTACAAACCGACGCACCATATCTTGCAGTAATATTTCACAAGAATTTGTAATAAAAGGAAATCATCGATTCAACGTGTTATTAATTGTTAGAAGCTGGCTTAACATTAACCCAGGACATTTTGTGCACTCACAAAGTTAGCATTTCCGAGCGTTGCAAGCAAACCAAGAGTGCGAATACTCGAATACCGAAAGCACAAGATTTGTTATAAATTTGACTACTTTCCTGAATTAAAACATTGCGAAATAAACAATCTCAACATTCAACATCAAATTCAGCACCAACAATCCGCACAACATCACTTCAAATATTCACATTTAACGTCGCTACAACCATCACAGTGTCTACAACAACGCAATAACACTCCAGATCATCTATAATCTCTTTTATAATTACAAATACTACAACCATTTTTTGCTGAACATTTTGTGTGCAATCAAGTTCGTATCTTAAATCTTTTATTAAAATAAAATTATTACAAATATTAAATATTAATTCTTAATATTAATATTATTTAAATTATTATTATTACTTATATTTAATTTACTTTTGTAAACTTTCTCTCCAATTATTTTTTTTTTTTATATGCCACTATCACGTTCACATATACGTACACGCAACTTCACAACAATGGAAAACCAAAATAACAATCCAACTTACACTTCAGACTTAAACACTACACAAAATATACACAATGATAATTTAACTCAAAACACTAATAACTTAAGAACAAATTTTTCAAAATCAATTAAATTACCTCCATTTTGGGAAGAATGTCCTGAAGCTTGGTTTCTTCTTGTTGAAGGACAATTTGAAATCAATAATATTCAAGACGATAATATAAAATTTCAAAACATACTTATTGTTTTACAACGTGAAACAATTTCCAAAATTTTGGATGTTATCAATCCACCTCCTTTTATGAATAAGTACGCTACTATTAAGAAAGCGTTGTGTGAAAGATTTTCTCTTAGCGAAGAAAAAAGATTAGAAAAGTTATTTTCAAATACAGAACTAGGCGATCGTTCTCCATCAGAACTTTTTAGATATATGAAGTCTCTAATAGGTTCTGATTCTATCGTCAGTAAGGAATTACTTTTCAAATTGTGGATCCGAAAATTACCACAACAGATACAAATTCATTTAACATCAAGTAATAATCAAAATAAAGATGAAAATGTTATTCTTGCAGATAAACTTTTTGATTTATTAAATCAATCTCAATCTTCTAAATCTTTGTCAATAGCAAGTGTTGAAAATAACATCCTCGAACAATGTATTAAAAATTTAACAGAATTAACTACTGCAATATATCAAAATTTAAACAAAATTACTTCTGATATTAATGAATTACAAATTAGATCAAGATCTAGAAATAGAAATAGAAGTAATTCTAATTCAAGAAGATTTTCTAGATCAAAAGATAATATTATTCAAACCATTTGTTGGTATCATAGAAAATTTAAAAATAATGCTTTAAAATGTATTAAACCCTGTAGTTTTAATACAAATGAAAAACAATCAAATCAAAACTGTTTAAACTGAAACGTTCCATTATGACGGTGGCTAATAATGGAAATAACATTAAATCATCACGCCGCCTATTTATTTATGATAAATTAAATAAACTAAATTTTTTAATAGATACTGGCGCTATAGTTTCTGTAATTCCTTCTTCCAAATTCAAATCATTTAAAAGAAATTCCGATCTTAATTTGACTGCAGCTAACAATTCCTCTATTAAAACATTTGGTACCAAACTTTTAAAAATTGACTTAGGTCTTAGACGTGATTTCGAATTCCCTTTCATTTTAACAGATATTTCAACTCCAATTATAGGTGCTAACTTTTTAGAGAAATTCGGGATATTAGTGGATATCAGAAATAAAGAAATTACTGATTTAACAACAAAATTAAAAGTTTCTGGATCTTCTGGATTTTGCGATATATTTTCACTCAAAATACCAATTTCTGAAAATAAATTTACAACCCTTTTAAATAATTTTCCTTTAATAACCTGTGAACCAGATTACACTAAACCAGTGCAACACCATACGGTTCACAGGATTGAAACCAAAGGAGTTCTACCTTTTTCAAAACCTCGTCGTCTAGATCAAATTAAATTTAAAATAGCAAAAACTGAATTCGAATTTTTAATAAAAACTGGTATATGCAGACCAGAGAACGGCATTGAGTGCGCTCGAGTATGCATATTCATCATCCCTAAAATTTGATACAAGCAAGCACAGCCGTCTGCTGCTGTGCGCTCATTCATGCTCACTCATAAACATAAGGCTGACATGTGCGGGATATATCATTACATTTTCGAGTGTGGTAGTTCACATGATTGGCCGTGCATGTGAAGGCGCAAACTTGCGCATGTACACACTTGAGTGCACTCGGGCATCTACTAATGGCGATTTCTTTTCTACAAAAAATGTTGCACTTCATTGCCCCGCTCTTGTGTGTACGTGCGCAGAGGGCAATGTTAAGGCAACATTTTCTGTAGAAAAGAAAACGCCATAAGTATTTATCCTATTATTTACAGATAAAAGAAACGACTTAGTTAATTTTAATTAATATGTATTGTATACAGTTATTTAACAAAAACATTTCATGAGATCCAACATGTAGGGTTAGTATTTAAAAAAATTTTAAATAGTAGGAGTTAAATTTAAAATGAAAATAAACATTTCATAAGACTTAATTTAATTTCAAAGTTCTTAATCTGCTAGATAGAAAATTAAAGTTTTCTGGACAAAGCGTAATTCACACTAAGGATTTGTTCAGAAACAATATCTGCAGTATCTGCCATCTCACGTAAAAAAAAAAACAATACAAAAAATATGATAGAAAACACACTTAAGATCGCTAATCAACTACTGCTTGCAAAGAAAAATATTGTTACGGGTTACCCGAGTGGCTCGCAAACAACCCTTGAGTGTCGCGAGCGTTTGTCGCCGGCGAGTGTGTTACATACATGCAACTTTGTATGCTGACGCAAATTTGTCCGACGGATAATGTAGCGAGCATGTATGCATCGTCATGATCGTATTGATCTATGAGCAAACAGACAAGCGACGGTTTGTACACGAAAACAATAAAGCATGCAAAATACGGCTACATGCGCGAGTATACACACAATTTCTGCACTCGTTGCAGTTCTCTGATGCAGACCTTCAAACTCTCACATTGCATCTCCTTTACATTTAGTTCCAAAAAAAGAACCAAATGATTGGAGACCTTGTGGCGATTACAGAAGACTCAATTTTATAACGATACCTGATCGTTATCCATTACCACATATTCATGATTTAGCTATAAATTTACATAATAAACAAATATTTTCGAAAATTGATCTTGTTCGTGCATATCACCAAATTCCAATGGCTGAAGAAGACATTCATAAAACAGCAATAACCACACCTTTTGGAATGTTTGAGTTCGTACGGATGCCTTTTGGTTTACGAAACAGTGCCCAAACATTTCAACGTTTTATTAACGAAGTATTTTCCGGTTTAGAATTTGTATTTGTTTATAATGATGATATTCTTGTTGCTAGTGATAATGAAGAACAACATTTAGAACATTTAAAACTAATATTTAAAAGACTTGAGAAATATAATTTAAATATTAAACCTTCTAAATGCATTTTCGGAACTAATAAACTATATTTTCTCAGTTATGAAATTTCTAATCAAGGCATTAGACCATCTTCCGATCGTATTGAAACCATTACAAATTTTGAAAAACCACTTTCAATAAATAAATTACAAAAGTTCTTAGGTATGGTAAATTATTACCATAGATATGTGAAAATGTTAGCAGCAGAACTTAGTCCTCTGCATGAAATGTTAACATTTGCAACTAAACAAAAACTCAAACAGCTTATTTGGACAGAAAAGACAACCACTGCTTTTGAAAACGTTAAACAACTCTTTGCTCAACAAACTTTACTTACTCATTTTGATAAAAATGGTAAATTATCACTTGCTGTCAAATGTAGCAATTGGTGCAGTTTTACAACAATTTAGTAACAACACTTTAGAACCACTTGCTTATTTTTCACGAAAATTATCTTCTACAGAAATGAATTACTCAACATTTGACAGAGAACTTTTAGCCATATACAATTCAATTAAACATTTTAAACATTTTCTTGAAGGTAGAATTTTCACAATATACACTGATCATAAACCTTTAACACATGTTCTAAATTCAAAAACAGATAGATCACCTCGACAAATTAGACATCTTGAGTACATTGCACAATTTACAAATGATAATCAATACATTTCTGGAAAAGAAAACATTGTTGCTGACACACTTTCACGTATTTCAGATATTAACACAATTTTAACTCAAGATATTAATTTTCAAACTTTGTATAAAGAACAACAAAAAGACCAAACTCTTCATGACTTAATTTCTGACAAAAATTGTAACAATAATTTAAAAGAAATTAATATTCCAGTTCTTAATCTCAATATTTGGTGTGATATTTCTCAACAACCTTTTAGACCTTTTGTTCCAAATTCTATGAAGAATATAATTTTTGATAAAATCCATTCTTTATCACATCCTAGTGTTCGTACTACTAGACGTTTAATTCAATCAAAATATTTTTGGCCTAACATGCGTAAAGAAATTAATAGTTGGACTTCCGCATGTATTAACTGCCAGAAATCAAAAATTTCTAAATATACTAAAACACCAGTACAAAAAATTAATATACCATCTGGACGATTTGAACACATACATATGGATCTTGTTGGTCCATTACCTGTTTCAAAAGAAAATCGTTACATTTTAACTATAATTGACAGACATACACGTTGGCCGGAAGCTTATCCACTTAAAGATATTTCAGCGAATACAATTGCCAAAACATTTGTACAAAATTATATTCCCCGTTTCGGCGTTCCACTTAATATAACAGTAGATCAAGGATCACAATTTACATCAAAATTATTTACTGAATTAACAAAATTATTAGGATCTCACAAAATTCATACATCTCCTTATCATCCTCAATCAAATGGAATGATTGAAAGATTTCATAGAACATTAAAAACTGCTATTACAGCATCAAACGATTCAATTCACTGGTCTGAAATTCTTCCTTGGATTTTATTAGGACTTCGTATATCTATTAAAGATGATTTAAAATGTTCTTCTACAGAATTAGTTTACGGACAAACACTCAGATTACCTGGAGAATTAATCGTTTCAAATAATAATAACAATAATGAATTTGATAATACAATGGAAACACTTTCCAAACTGAGAAC
This sequence comes from Philophylla caesio, assembly GCA_963971545.1. NCBI lineage: Eukaryota > Metazoa > Arthropoda > Insecta > Diptera > Tephritidae > Philophylla > Philophylla caesio. Next base: position 30,648,477 of record OZ020608.1, on the reverse strand, counting down.
ATTTTTCACACGTTCGTTCCAAAATTGTACATCATAATAAAGAAGATTTTTTTGTTCCCAAAAATTTGGATACTTGCGAATATGTGTTTGTTAAAGTTATTCATAAGTCAAATCTACAACCACCTTATGAAGGCCCTTTTAAAGTTATCTCTAAACACAATAAAGTATTCAAAATTCAAAAAGGTAACTTAATCAAAACAATTTCCATAGACTTATTAAAACCTGCACATACAATTTCTAATTCCAGTTCACTAACACTTCCAAAGAAAACCAAAAAAATTACATTTAATATTAATTAATTTTTTTTTTTAATTGGAGGGGGAGTATATGTAGGGTTTATAATATATGTATCTACTTTATTAATTTGAACTTGTTTTAATATTTTTATTTTCATATATAAATTTGTCTTTCAATATTTTTCAATTTGATTTTTTAATAATTAATTTTCTGGTTGTATAAAATAAAAGTTGTAAAAATAAAATATTTTAAATAGAATAAAAACATATTCTATAGAGACTACGCTTGTTTATCGTATAGAAGACACGCCGCGTATCTGGAGTGTAACAAAACTTGATCAATTTGGTTCTTCGTTCTTTGGATCGGGTAGCGCCCAAGTAGCTTTGTGGATGCTTCGACGCTGGAACTAATCCTAGGTCTTTAACCTCTCTCCGTAGTCTTATGAATGCTGGATTTTTTTACTCTTACGACTAAACATGCTTTATTCGTCCTTTACAATTTGGACATCGTGGTGAAGGCAGCGCTCATACGCTTCCTGTAGGACAATTTGTTTTCACGAACGTACTTACCAACATATTTTCATACCCAAAAATGTATAATACAAAATCGCATCTAGGGTATTTATTTCCAATTTAATAATTTGAACCATTACACACCCAAATTTAAAGATTTCAAGTGCCATGAACAAAACACATTATTATTTTTTGTTTTTGTTTTTTTTTCTACACTTATGTATACGAATTTGATTTTGAAATCTTTATTAGATGTTGTAACGGCAGTTTTATCCATAAAATAATAAAATGTTAAAAGTTTAACTATGTGCTTAGAAACTAATGAAAATGTATACATAGACGAATATGTATTATGCAATTGTTTTTACTTGTATGTTTTTTTTTTGTATCTTTCCTTTTTTTGGATGTTGGCTTTCACTTTACTTCAAATTGCGGTTTAAATAATTTTTATTTTTTTTATTTTGTTTGTTTTTAATTAGCTTTGCATTCTCGGGTTTTCAGCTATTAAATTCTTTTATCATTTTCAAATGTATAAAGAATTAAAATATGTATACTTTATTATGTACAATTCGTTTAGGACTGCTCATCCACCAGGAGCATGATCTGTTGAGTTGTTGTCTGAGCAGGATTCCTTGTACATTCCACTTGATGAGCGTTCCAATCTTTTCGTTGACAGAATTCCGAGCAATATGGAGTCTTTCGACAAAGCGAGCACTCGGCTAAAGCTTCTCTGTTACAGTTAGCACACTAAACCCAGAAAATATGTAATTTAAATAGAATATTAGTTCAATTTTACTTAAATATATTGCTTGCGATTATTTTCACAAGTAGTATGTTTCAAAATGTGTACAATATTCACCTTCTTTGCCGAAATTATTTCGTTGCCATGCAAAGAGCCGGAAATATTGGGATCTTCGAGGTTACGCATGGCGGCCACTGCTGCATCACGTTCCTTCTGAAGAATTTCAATCTTTCGATCATATGAATTCTTTAAGTCGGTCAAAATCCGTTTGAAATCATTTGTGGCCTTCACCATTGTGCAGTAGACATTCTCCAGGTTTTTCATTGTTTGGCTGTTATCCAACAGGGCAATAGAACTAGTGTCATTTATATTGACTACGTATGTCTCGCGATCATAGGGATTAATTTGAGTTTGATCAACCAATTCAGTCGATGTGTCGAGACTGTCATTCAATGTGGGCCATGGTTCGTCCTTTGATGTGATATTATCTTCAGTTAAGAAGATGTTGTTTTCATCAACAACTGTTGCCGTTGGTGGCGGTTCCGCAATATTACTACTGTTGTTTGGGTTGTTATTACGCTTTCGCTTTGGTACCGAGTCGACATCGAGATCCGTTTGGTTTCGCTTTCGGCGTTTGTAGGGCGTAAATAAACGAACCGGACCGGATGCTAAGTAAAAAAATAAGAATTCATATTAAATAAATACATTTGTAACAAATTTTTTTTATTTATGTCAATGATAATATGCTGCTCATTGTTTAAATTTAAAAACTTATAAATACATATACATTTAGAGTCTATAAATGCAGTGGCTAAGTTTGATGTAGCTTACAACACTAAAATTGTAATATGAAAGACGCTTCCAGTTAAGTTCCTAAAAGTTTACTGTATTTCATATAATAATACGATTTACAAGTTTTTTCTTGCAGCACTATGTGTGTCTTACACGGTAGGAGATCGACAGCGAGTGGCGCGTTCCAAAATCTAACGATACCGTATGAAGCTTACAGTTTGTATAAAGATAATAAAATATGATTACAGCTAGGCGTATGTACTAAAACTAGAAATGTAAGGATAAAGTGAATCTGCAATTTACTTAAACGAAAGCGATAACTAGAATACGAAGTTATTACCGAAATGGGCGAATGCAAATGTAACATAAGAGAATGTCAGAAATATGGTTATGTCGAGCCAACAGAAAACAGGGTGCTCTACATACATACATACATACATGCATGCACAATGAATACATATCTATGCAGGTACATACATGAGTTGTGTACACCTGCGCCAAATTAAATAGAAGTGATGTTTTTTAAATTTTGGGTTTTCCTTTAATTTACATAAATTGTATTTTAAATCAAATGAATTCTCTAACAAAGCCATATACAGTATACTGCAAAACATATGCAACTGGCATGCTTAATGATTTAAAGTTGCTTCTCTTTTATTAAAACCTTTTCAATTTAAAAATTGTAAATGCTTTTTAAACCCTCAGTCTGTCAGCATTGGAATGTATGCTTAAATCTGATTTTCGTAATCGTAAATTCGAAATTCGTAGACTGTTTTCGCAATACGTAATATCGGCATGCCAGAATTCGTCGGAGCAGGCAATTTGCGGATTTTTTGTACGAACAGTGACTGGTGTCGGAGCGAAATAAATTTTAGAAAAATTAAACGTGTATAAACGCAAAAATAAGCAAATATGCATGTATGTACATATGTAATATAAACTCGCAAGAAAAATGAGATTTATTACCAGAAACATAATATGTACATACGTATGTATGTACGTAATTGTGGAGATCACAAACAAATCGTACGCGTGTTTCTTGTACAAATACTTCTTTGTTGAGGCAAAAACTTGGTATAAATCTTTAAAACATTAATATATCAGAGCAATGAATTCGACAATATCACCCATTTCAACATGTAAAAAATTTGTATTTACATCATCTCAACAATGTACATACGATGCATATTTATGCAATTAAAGTTGTTGTCACTATCATGAAAAAACGCAAATATAACGTTTATACACAGTTGGCGATAATTAAACTGTTTCGAAAAGGTTCTTCTCAAAAATAAAATTTCGAAAGGCCTACAGTTTATAAATCTATTGAGCCCAGAGCTATTTCACCGCATCCAAAAAAAAAAATTAAAACTATGCATTCTGAAGGTCGTCCACGTAAAACAAATGAGAAAACTTCCAAGAAAATCATTGCCTCAATTGATAAAGATCCATTTATTTCTCCATCGGACTGTATTAACACAGTCGACGAACGGCAGAAGCCATTTCTAAGCTTTTAATCACTAAACTGACTACATTATTAAACTTTGCTCGTTAATATGAAAAAAGGTCGCTGCAAAGTGGAAAACAATATTGTTTAGCGACGAGAGCAAATTTAATCTCTTCGGGTGGGACGTGATAACTCAATTTCGCCAAAAGACTGGTTCTCGGAGACATTCGAAAAATGTCGTGAACACTTTGAAATATGGGGGAAGACTCTATGCCAAAAAGGAAATATCTTTGTTGAGGCATTTTTAACATAATAACTGCGAAGTGTGTTTGCGGAACAGTGGTTGAGCGAAAAGAAAAATGGCGGACTTGGCAGGCTCGCAGAGTCACCTGATTTAAACCCCCGCCATGCCAAAAAAAATGGTTATTGGACTAAGTATTAAAATTCACTACTATTTTTTAAATTCACTACTATTTTTTTTAACACAACTGTATATCTGCATTTCTGGCTAGAGTTTTCTAGAACATAATAAAAATAATAATTTGGCGCTTACACTATATAGCTCAGTGTTTGGCCGAGGTTCTCCTACCATTTGTGGTGTGCGTCTTTATATTATATTACAAATGGAGGGACCTACAGTTTTGTTGCCATTCCGAACGGCAGATGTATTTTATGAAAAGCTATTTCATGGCAGAAATACCCTCGGAGGTTTGTCATTGCCTGCCGAGGGGTGACCGCTATTAGAGAAAACTTTTTCTATAATTAAGATTTTGCTCGAACTCACCGGCATATCGAGTTATAGCACGCACCGCTATCAACTCGACCACAGCGGCCACGCTAGAATATGCCCGTGTTAAATGTTAATAAAATATGAAGTTATGATTTAATTTTTTGGGCAACTCTCATACCGGATAGACTTATCTCCTTGATCAACCCACAGTCCTCACAAATCCAAACAGTTATAGAATGTAGTCATTTTTGACAAAATAATTCATTTGATTAAAGTCACAAGTGATTGCAATAATTTTTTGTTAGGCTGAACCTACGCCGAAGGCGACAGAACGTTTTTCTATTGGTTGAAACCTTTATTTCTAGCCCACACCGACTCAAACGTTCTTCGACAAATAAACTAATGAATTCAATGAACACACGAGTATGTATGATATGAAAAAAAAACAACGAAACGCATTCGAAATGATAATTTGTTTTGCTTTGTCATATGCTGCTTCGATTGTTTGGTTCTCTGTGGGTTAGGCTATAAGAAAGTTTGTAATTACCGACACGACATTTGTTCGTTACATATGTACATATGTATTTATTATGTTCGGCGTGTGTATAATTCGCTTTGTAAGATCTACGTTCGACCAACAATCAAGCCTAGTCGCAACTTTGTCGTTTTACGACTCATTTGGTATGGGTTGAATAATAATCACTAATGTTTATCCTCCATAGGTTTTGTCATCTTCTTTGAGGGATCAATCTTAGTCCTGACTAAGATTATAATAAATGTTTTTAGTAATTTTTTTAGCAACTTGACTTTGCTCTCAGCGTTAAAACCTTCTAACCTTCTAAACCTTCTTCGACCTTCGACCCTAAACAAAAACATTTTACAATCGATCTCTGAGTGCGAGTAAAATGAAATAGGACAAATACATTTTATGAAAGTTTTTTGACTTTGAGCAAAATCTCCAAAAACGTAAAATTTTTCAAGTTTCCATTTAAAAATTTTATAATATTTCATAAGACTCAGCTTTCTTTGTGTGGGACAAATCGAATATAGGAAAAAATAAAAATGTTACTTTAATTTGATTCTAACCAATTTTTCGATCTCTGACACCCATGGAAAAATTTTTCAATCAATACGACTTCAAAAACAACAAAGGTTCATGAGCCTTGATTGCAACAATGGATATGATTTAAAAACAAAAACAAACTGAATGGGAAAGTAATATTAAATTTAATAAAATTATCACTTCATCAATTCAAACAAAATTAGAAATATTTATATTGTTTTTTTCTTTTTCTGGTCCGACAGGGAAGAATGTTGATATTTGTTGCAACGATTTTCCGTCAACGATCATCAAGTTTGGTTTGGAGAAATCGTTCCAACAAATATCTACAAATATTTACTTGCAAAACTTCATTAGTTTTATTAAATATTCCTGAATTTGAAATCAAAACCATTCATACATACATACATATCTAAAGATATATGTACTTATTTTATGTACTGAAATCTAAATTTAATTATTTAAATTATTTTTTAATTCGGAAATAAATACTTATTACTATTACCCAAGATGTTTTAAAATTCGGTTAAAATGCTTCAGCTTGAATTAAGTATAAAAAAACCAAAAAGTAAGCGTTTTAATACAGCGACCACGTTGTTATAAGGTCATGCAAAAAATTTCACACTTTCAGCTTGCTGTCCTAAATCCTGCCATTCGGACGCTAGAGCATTGGACTGCATATTTTTAATAGTTTTATACATATATTAGGAAGCATTATACGAAGTAATTCCACTTAAAACAATTACAAAGTACTGTAAAAGGCTTTAAAATAATGCAACATTTGGAACAGCAATGACTGCAATCATTGGATTGCGATTCCAAAATAATGCCTCATTTGTATTTTAAAAGAAATATAAAAAGTGTCTCAAAAATGTGAATAACAGGTTGCAAGTATAATACAGTCTATCTAATTTACAAGATTTTAACAAAAAATCACATTGAGAGCACCTTAAATTATATTAAGCAACGAATAAATCCATACTTCTTCTTAAAATAATATATTAATAAGCGCTGAGGTTTCTCTTTCTGCATGTCGATATATAAATCCCAGTTGCACTCCATAGTTTTTTTTTAAATGTCGACGAAATTTTGCTAAACGTTCATCATTAGCGCTTCCAAACCGCGTTTATGTTAAAACTAAAAGACAAATTCAGATTGATTCGCAAGCCGTGGATTGTAACTGCGGGTTAAAATGAGATCGACTGTATTTTGGCTTCGGTCGTTAGACAGCTACTGAAAGCTTCTATTATAGAGTTGAGAATGCTCAAATAACCCTTGGGCTGACGCGGAGTTTGTAGGTTTTAATATTAATTGTATAACATTTTCTAGAGAAATACATGCAAAGATTGCTCATTCATCTAAGATTTCAAAAATTACTTAAAACCCTTTAAATAACATGAACGATTTTGTAGTCGTTAGACAAATGCATATGTACAAATGAACGTGATTCATTAGCTATAATAAAAATGTTAGTGAAGGAATGTATTTCAGAAAAACACAAATGTATTACTTTTGACTTTTCTGAAATACCTTTGCGTTTTTCTGAAATACAATTGTGTTTTTCTGAAAAACTGTTGAAAAAGTTGTAGTTTGGAGACAAACAGCTTTCGGCGTTGTGCCATTTTCATTGTCAAGGAAAATTCTACAATAGTGAGTTTTTGCGTCGTTGGATAGTTGCAGACTTAGACGGAGATATGGTTCAATGTTGCTAACCCAAACGCATAGCGGTAACATGGTTAAATGTTACGTAATTTTTTAAGCAGGTTGAGAACTCTGTGGGCTCGTTCAGGGCAGCATAAATATGGATGAAAATGTGTTGAATTTAAAACTTGAGCTTATGTACATACATATGTACATATGTATGTATGTACATACATATGTACATAAGTATATAATTTTGTAAGAGATTGAATTTAATTTTTTTTAAAGAAGTTTAAAACTAAAAAATAACATTAAGTGGCAGGTAATGTCATTTTGTATTTCGTTACAAAAAATATGAGAACCACTTTCGGATATTAAACCCTTAATTTATCCCATTCATAAGTATGAGTAGTTTCCCATTTCCCTTTAAAAAAAACTATTAAACATCAAACTGCCTTTTTTGAAGATGTACCGTCAATAAAGTGTTCGAAATCTACATACACAGTGTTGAACATACTTATCTATGAATCGAAATTCAAAAGGATATCTTTTGCTTCTTCCATAAAATATAGTAGATCGATCTATAATAGAATAATATTTATTAAAGCTTAAAACTTTTAAAGTAAACAAATTTTCATCAAAATTTTATACTAAGACTTTACAATCATAAAATTAAGAATATTTTCTAGTATGCTGCTTTTCTGAAATTTCAAGTTAAGAATATCTTAAATAGTTCTTTGATTATTTTTCTTTATATTCCAAACCATCGAAATTTTTTTAAAAATTCTGATTTAAAATTTTTATTTTTATTCTTATAGATTGAACTACATATACATATGTAATTGCATACGTATGTTCATATATTAAATGAATATTATTAAAAACAATTGAAGAAAAGTGGGAAAATAAATATTTTGCATTTTGTTCGATAACATACCTACTTATGTACATTTGTTCAAAACTTTATATAAGGTATTAGGCATACCCTACATACATACATATAAGTATGTATGCAGTCTACGATGCAAAAATATATTTGACATATAAAATATTTATATTAAAAAACGTTGGCTTGCATTAGATATTTGAAAATCAGTTCCCAAGACCATTCAAACTTTTTCAAATCTTACAATCTACGTAACTTAACTGAGTTATAAATAAATTAAATGTAGGAACTTCAGAGAAATTTGTCTAATTTTTTTCTTACTTAAATTTAGCACTTAATAAGTTAATACATATGTACTTACCAGCTTCATCATCACAACAAACTGTGCAACTGCAGTTTGTAGCGTGTGGTGTCAAGATTCCGTCATCTATTAGGGATTGTAGGGATTTACCTCCGTACTTAATAGATCTCTTCCAATCCTTGCTAGAGCCACGTCCACATACATTTTCAAACTCACTAGGCGTATACCATTTATCCTTGTATTTAACACAGCGCCCACGACCTCCTGATCCCAGTTTACTGCGATACAAATCAGCGCTGGTTGTCTTACAACGAATGGGGAATACCTCCATATGGGTAGTTTCGGCCCAATTGACTCCTGTCCCCGACCCACAACCTGAGCCAGCACCCTGGTTCGGATGTTCACTGGTTGCAGTACTATCATGACTATTATTACTGCCAGAACCGTCATGATTAATTCCAACTCCTCCACCTCCGGTCGTCTGCTGGATGACAATTGTCTTCAAATCTCCCCCCATACTGCCTACAACGGGACTGCTCGATATATAGCCGTTGTCGACGCACAGCATTTGCTTGAAATGCGGTAATTGGTCCGGTGTGATCACATTAAAGGAGGCTCCAGTAATCATTGATCCTATCGGCAGGGACACCGGTACTGAGACCACACCCCCACTACCACCACTATTTTCATTAGAGGTCACCATTCGCACCTTAGTATCCAGCTTTTTGTTTTCCAATTGTAAAATCGCAAAATTAACAATCGCAAAAGCATAAGAGAAAAAAAGAAAAATTGTGTACACATCAATTGCGCTGTTGAAGACAGAAGGCTGTATGCAAGGGAAAGGGGTGCAAAGGTTGTGAGCGCGGGAAGGGGCTGCGCGCAAACTTTTGTTCGGAACGCCACGCCGCCAGCCCTATTGAGAATTTTGTTTAATTACCTGGTGACCAGAACTCTCCAAAATTACTTCTTCCTTAACCACGTCGCGGGCTTCATCATTGAGACCACCCAGGTCTTTTACATCGCGTATCCTGCCTAGATGTAGCTCAGCAGAATCGACCTGTTCCATCATTGAACTACACTTTTTTCACACTTAATTTCACTTCTATGTGGCACTTAGTGTGCACTATAATACTTTCCACCGATTTTACTTGATTTTATGTTAAGTTTACTCAGCAAAGTTTTTTATTCGTAAGTTTTGTAAACAATAAATCACATTTTGCTTATAAATAAAATTTTGTGGAAAATATTAACTGAACATGACATTTCTTGATAACAATAGGTTTGTTTGATTTGTGGCCGCTTAAACAAAAATCTGACGTTTGGAAAGCGATTTCTTTCGAGTTGCTTTCATTTCCCAGGTTGTTGCCATATTATTTATTCGACAATCAAACAAAAAACGTGCCAATAAAAACTGTCATACAATTAGTAATACAGTGTTCCATTTACACAAAGTAGTACAGTTAGGGCCAGTTTTTGAGTGCAAGTTGAACTTAGTATGTCGTTAAAACTAAGTTTAAACAAAGTATGCAGTTTTTCAGTAAACTTTAAACGGAGTTTAAACTAACGCACGCTTAAACTTCGTTAAACTTATCAGCTGTTTGCTGACTACTTCGATTTGGTTACAACAAATTTAATTGTGCGCAATGAAACTAAGTTTAAATTTAAACCAGTACTGAAAAACTGGTTCTTAACAGAGAAGTTTATACTTAAACTGAGTTTAACTAATCTTAGTTTAAACAAAGCTTAAACCAGCACTGAAAAACTAGCCTTACCCGACATCTCCACAGAAAATATCCTACAAGAACATGCTGACAAAATTACCAATACAATCTCATTCATAGAATCAGCACTGACTGTCAGCTTACCGGTAAAGTGACTGCCATGGTGCTTGCCAAAAAAGAGACACTCGCGACTCGCTACGCTTACTATGGTTGCATATATGCGAGAATGAAACAACGAAATTTTCATGTTTATCTTTACTGACCGTAAGATGACCGGCAAAATAGTTGCCATTTATAGTTGCACAAAAGGGACAATGACCATTTCGGCTAATTCCGCATGTGCGAGAAAGAAACATACGAAAAATTCAAAGAAGTTTTGCAAATGGCGATCAGTATGGGGAAATAGCTTTTCTAAATGCTAATTATAAAGAAAAGAGGATTTCTTAATCTAATATAAAACATGAAAGAGCTCTGCGCAAAAATAACGATGAAGTAGCCGTAGTTTGTCAGGTCAGCGATATATTTTTCAGGACGGACAAAGGAGGCTTACGCAGAAAGCAGTTCTGATCAAAAAATAGTTCATCAAAAATATATTTAATTTTTTTATCATATTTTCAGTACTGATGATTTTATAGGGAGCAATGACTAAGTAAAAAGAACGAGAGTGAGCAGTAGAGCTCAAGGCACATTCAATAGGTAGCAGCAGTAGAAAATTTGAAAAAAAAAAATTTGAGCTCTGTATATTTTGTTTTTGCTTTTAAAATCTAAAATTTCAAAAATATTTTATCAACTACCTTGAATTGTACTGAAAGCATTCTTATCACAACAAAATTCAAAATTTGACAATTCAAATTAAAATAAAATATGAAAAAAGTTCAAAAAAAAAAGTTTGCTGCGGCTACCTATTTGATGTGCCTTGGTAGAGCTATATGTTTGTCAATTCAGTAATATTAATAAGTTAGTATGAAATACAATATCACACGTATACATTTGTTGACATCAGTTTTTACATAGTGGCCCTATGAAATTGATTGGAACTTTGTTTTACATGCTGACGTTTAGCCACTGACCATCAGATGTACGGTAAATTGACCGGCACTGTAGGGTTCATTCCTTGCTTACTTCTGGAATAAAGCGAAATGTCGCACGTGCTCGCTTGCTTTCAACTGTCACCTTTGCAATATAACAGCCATTTTCGCATTTCGTAGCATCTTTCATTGAGGCAACATCGTTTATCATAGGCTCTTCTAGCAAAAAAAAAAACCTTTCGATAAGTGTGAATAGCACGCAGGGCACGAACCTTCTTACTCGCCGACATGTTGCAAATAAAAAAGTATGCTTTCAAAATCCCCAGTGAACAAATCTCTATCTCGCTGGCGACGACAAGAAGCAGAAAGCAGGCGAGAATTGAAGAGCGCCCGTTAGGTTGGTTGTCCGGATTTACATTATTCAATTCGTTGAAAGCAATTCTTGCTCATTCCCTTTTGTGTTTTCTATTTGCTTTTACCCGCTTCAAAATCAAGAACGATAGAATACAAGAATGCGCCTTCCTGACGAAAAATGAGCAAAATGCGTGCAACGTCACGAACATGAGAATCGAAAGAAATTGTAAACAAAAATGTGAGGTTAGGTTCTGCTAGGATTTCTAAATTTTAAAGTTTTTACCAATTTCGGCTCTTTATGCAACATATTTATATTCAAATAACTTCATTTAAGCTCTGTGTTTGATTGGATGCTTTGAAAAAAAAACTACATTGCAGTATTAGGAGCCACAAGAAGCTTAACTTGCTACCAACTGCGCACAGCTACACTTTCACATCATTTTTAGCGAGTTTTATAGCCCCGTATCATTGATAGACTTTGCGATTTAATACTTAACACTGCGCACTTCATGTTTAATAACTTTATTTTAAATAAAATCACTTTAAAGCATTGAATTTAAGCACAAACAATTGTATGCTTACATACATACAAACAAAACCAACCGCGTTTTGTGACGTAGTATACACAGCTGATTCTGTCAAATTTGCTGAGAGCGAATAGCGGTTTGCGGAAGGCGCAACCTCTGTACTTTCTAAATCGTGCTTCCACATAATTTAATTCAACTTTTGCGTTTTCTGTTTTCTCACAATAACAAATATGAGAGAAAAAGAGAAGATGTCAAAAGCAAACAACGAAACTTGAAAGGAATTGACGGTACGGATGCAAGAACGATAGAATACAAGATTGCGCCTTCCCGACGAAAAATGATGTGAAGCAAAATGCGTGCAACGTCACGAACACGGTTTTTCTGAGAATCGAAAGAAATTGTAAACAAAAATGTAAGGTTAGGTTCTGCTAGGATTTCTAAATTTTAAAGTTTTTACCAATTTCGGCACTTTATGCAACATATTTATATTCAAATAACTTCATTTATGCACTGTGTTTGATTGGATGCTTTGAAAAAAACTGCATTGCAGCATTAGGAGACACAAGAAGCTTAACTTGCTACCAAGTGCGCACAGCTACACTTTCACATCACTTTTAGCGAGTTTTATAGCCCCGTATCATTGATAGACTCTGTGATTTAACACTTAACACTGCGCACTTCATGTTTAACAACTTTATTTTAAATAAAATTGCTTTTAAGCATAGAATTTAAGTACAAACAATTGTATGCTTACAAACATACAAACAAAACTAACCGCGTTCTGTGACGTAGCATAAACAGCTGATTCTGTCAAATTTGCTGAGAGCGAATAGCGGTTTGCGGAAGGCGCAACCTCTGTATTTTCTAGATCGTGGTACGGATGCAAGTGTACTCGTCCCTTTGCTTCTCATCCCCTCTGTTCTAAGTCGGCGCAGAATTCAAAACAAAAGTTGAATAATGTAAAACCAGACGTTCTAATAGGTCGAGATTTTTATATACACCCCTATGCTGGGGTCCGTCGTACCTCCGATTAAGCTTCGAATCGTAAAATCGGTATGCTCAAATCCGCTTTTCGTAATCGTAAATTCGGTATGCCAGAATCCTGCGGAATTCTTGTACGAGCAGTCACTGTTATCGGAGCGAAATAAATTTTAGAAAAATTAAACGTGTATAAACCCAAAAATAATATATGTATGTACATATGTATGTTATATAAACTATGCAAGAAAAACTAGATTTATTACCAGACACATAATCATCCTTATCGTGAGTTTCGTTTTCGCCCGAAATAGTTCACTTTTCACTGTTCGCTTATTATGAGTTTCGGGCGGAAATTTTCCTCTTTCGAACATTGTTTCGCCTTATCGGCAGCACTCATTCCGGGCGAAAAAAGTAGCCATTTCAATTGAATTTTTTCACAATTTTTTGAGAGGCGAACAATATACACGGATTCCAAATGTAAGTTGCATCTGTTTTTATATAAGATATATAACAATTATTAATAGCAAATTTTTACATATGTAATCTATAATTCCAGGAGTAAAACAATCAATAAAGTTCAAAGTGAGATACTTTTGAGTAGAATGCAGGAAAAGCAAAACTTCAGAGAGAACGTGACTAAAAGACGATTGCGCTAGCCCAATTTCACAATCCTAGTAAATACTTAAACGCATCATCTCAAAAACCTGAAAGAATTATAATTTTATTAATAGTTGCATGAATGTTCACCCATAATTTCTTACAAAGTCTCTGGCATTTCCAGTGCTTCCTGCTCGTTAAAGCGAGTTTTCTTCATCTTCGCATAAAATTCTCATTGCAATGGAATACATTTTGCAAAATTACTATTTACTTTGTCTATTTGATTATTGTACACTTTCATTAAACAAGTAAACAAATTTCAGAGTTGCAATTTCCATGTTCGAATTTTTCGAAGCGAAATGTATTCCGGGCGAAACTTACAATAGGCGGATTCAATTCGGGCGAATGAAAAAATTTGGGGCGGATTTTTTTCCGGGCGGAACTCACGATAAGGGTGAATATGTACATATGTACATACATACATATGTACGTATCTCAAACAAATCGTACGCAGCGTGTTTCTTGTATGAACGCTTCTTTGTTGAGGCGAAAACTTGTCATAAATCTTTAAACCATTAAACATTAATATATCAGAGCAATAAATTCGACAATATTACACACTTCATCATTTAAGAAATTTGTATTTAGATCATCTAAACAATGTACATACATACGAAGCATATTTATGCAATTCAGTCTTATAAATGTTGATATTAAACTTTATTCTTCACTTGCAATAATATCGGTACATGTATGTACATATATTTCTGCCAATATGCGTAATTACGAACTTTGAAATTCTTGTTTTTGGTTGGCGGTTGATAGTTTCGATCGGATTTCAGCATACCAAATTTCGAGCTTTCGGAACGGAGCTACGAATTCGTAACTACGGACATTCGGATTACAACATAGGGGTGATAGGCAAATGTTTATTCTTGTAATTTACCAACACTGATCGATTAGGACCAGTTGCTCAATGTCTAAATAAAAGTACGGCACTTTTCAACTTAATAAATAGCGCTTACTTCTAATGGATGGTCGTAACTGCCACTTTATCAGTCCTGTCATGAATTCCTTTGGAACTCCCGACAACGTTGGGAAAATGCTCTCATCAATTCCGACGTGATCACGAAGTTCTTACGAAATTTCGAAATTCGGGAGATTTCCACCACGGATTCCGAGTGAAACGCAATTTTAACATTTATTCGTGAGAATAATCCATGATTCAATTATTAAAGGTTTAGTAACTAAGCAGCTAGCTCCCTCACAATTTTGGCAAACGACTTCCTTGGCATCCAAACCGTGTCGCTTCTTAAAAATAAAAATAGTAGTAACCTCAAAACTTTTTAATATCAAAAACTAACAGGCAACACTTTTTGTTTCTTTTGTCCGCGTAAACGGTAAGTTCAAATCCGGCTTTTAGAGACAGCCTTTTTTCTAATTACAAGACTGACGTAACTATTTCATGTAAATGTGTATAAATGACGTGCTTTTCTATTGAATGGTTTTCGAACGCATATAAATTCGATGTGACGGAGTGGAAAGTTTTGTAATTTCTAGAAGGAATAGGTTTAATTAAATTTAAAATAGTGCGACATAATGTGATAATCATCAAAAAACATGAATTTCTAAGAACTAAATTTTTGAGTTATGAAGTTTAATTAATTTTTTTTGTAATATACATATGTATGTATAAAGATTCTCTTTCTTAAATTTCGAATTGTTATGGTTTTCGCCGTCCAGGGGTTCGTCATAATATTAAGAATAATCCTGATGTCAATGGTATATATGTAAATAAAAGGAATAAAGCGAATATACATATAACTTAAATATTTCAAGATAATGTTTTATGATCAATCAAAATTATTTGTCGTTTAGTTCATGGGGCAAATAAATTGAAAATTTTTTTTAGCGGTTTAAATATTAAAAAAAAATTTACCAATAAGTACATAATTACGTTTTGTAAGAGAACCTATTATATTTGAAAAATTAAAAAAAAATGTACCAATAAGTACATAATTATGTTTTGTAAGCGTAGCTTTTGTATTTATTAATTTCTTTAACTAGAAATTTATTACTATTAATTATTTACTTTTTAAGAAAGGGAAAAAAAATTGTATTTAGAATAATAAAATGAACAAAAAAATACAAGTGAACTAGAAACTAAGTGGATACTTTTCACTGAAGTAATTATAAATGTAAGAAGTGTTTATTAATGGCTGCAGGGCATACATTTAAATTTATTTTTTAACAGGTCAAGACCATCCACTAACCGGAGTTAGTATGAGACTAGTGAATACGATGGAGGAGCGGGCAGACATTGCGCAATGTTTTCAAAAACCCCCGTACAGCTGAAAAGCCTTGGGCCGTCAGTTAAGGATACGACTTTCGTAGTCATCTTAGTAAACTGATACACATATGCACAAGGAAGTGCTGTTTATTTGAATTGAATGTTTCGTATTTAACAAAAGTATAAAGTGTCAATGTAGATTAACCTATTATGTATATAACATAAAACTTCAACAGCAACCACCTGGAAAAAAGTAAATAGGCAAAAATGTTTGCTAATTTGTTGAGTTATAATAAAAAATAGAACGGTTTTTTTTTTTTTGTTATTCTCTTTATTATAGAGGTTTGATTGGACTAGAAAAGCAATGTACAACGAAAGCCATATCTAAACAAAATTGAACGGAGAGCAACGAGAAAAGAAAGCAACAACATAAACAGATTCAACAATTTACAGGACCTGTTAAAAGGATTTGCGGGTTGGAAACATCTATTTCGGACTTCGCGCTTGCTCTTTTAATAAAACAGCTTCCACTCATTTAGATATTTTTTGTATTTAAATAACTATTGTAAACTTTTCCCGTGAAAATATATGCATTTTCTTTCGACTGCTGTCAAAATAGTAAACAAAAAACCGCTGAATTTCGTGTAAATAGTTGGTAACACTCATTTCAACTTAGCGTAACAGTTGGCAACGCAAACTACGAAAACGTCGAAATTGCTGATAGTACTTTTCCCGAAATCGTGACGGTAGACTTTGTCACGACGGGAGTTCCTTCGGAATCAGTGATTGGGCTGTAAACCGCTGCCTGTAATTCAAGAACGATAGAGTACAAGATGATCACGCTTTTCCACAAGATGTATCTATTACAGGTGATATCGATATAAGACGTGCTTCCTTTTATCCCAGTTGTCAGAAAATCTTATGTCAAACTATTAGGTGTGTTGCCTTTGTTTACGTTTTATTGCTTACAATTTTCGTTTGCCACAGGATTGTGTTTTGTGACTACGCGTTATTTTTGTTAAAAATTTTGCTAAAAACCTAAATTTTGTGCGACATTTGCGGAAAGCCTAGGAAGATGGGCGAATAATTTTTCCGTGTTCCGCTTGATGTGCTACGCAGAACTTATCCTTTAATAATTGAATTATGAGCGTGAAGCATAATTCAATTATTGAAGGTTGAATACTTTTTGACGTTTAAGTTTAAGCCTTGTAAGGTTGCATTTAAGAAGGTCAGTTGAAGGGGAAAATATTTCATCCCTTTTCGGGCAAAGGTAGTAGAAAAGTAGGCAACTAGTAGCGAAATATGGTTTGTACATTGCATAAAACATATTTGCAAAAATTTGATACTTCAATTAAATGTTCATAAATATGGCCGAATACTCAACCAAGCATGTATGACTGTACATGTGGATGTACATACATAACAGCTTAATATAACAACCTACATACATATGTATATGATGTTTGAACCATGGTGAAATTATATACAGGCGAAGTCAATAAATGACATAATTGTAAATCTTGGCATTTCTCGCTGTGTTAATTTCAGTAATGTACACTTAGTCAATATTCTATTACTTTTCCATACAAAATAAATAACATGGTACTTTTGTGTAGAAAAATTTTTGTTGGGATTACTGACAAACTGACAATAATTTATTTACATTTGGTATTCCAGCATTTCCGTTACTTTTGAGGTAAGATTTGAGCGAAATATGAAATCATAAAATGTATATTCAAATTTATATCTTTACAGAATATTTTTCACGATTTTGCCATCGCTGCCCAACTATCCTGGCTGCTGTATCCAGCACATTCTTTGGTTTATGCATGCACTCTTCAGGTGATGTGGCGAAAATAATGATGTCGTCCATGCATAAATGCATTCTGAAAAATATGGATCACGAAACGCATAAACGCTGATGGAGAATTGTAGAATCCAAAAGGCGCTCTATTAAACTCAAAACGTCCTTCGCGCGTGACGAACGCTGTTTATGCTTTGCTGCGTTCTTCGACGGGAACATGGAAAAACCCGTTTTCCAGATCCATAACCGTAAACCATCTTGCCCCCTGCAGCTTAACTATGACGTCTTCGATTAGTGGCATTGGAAAGCAGTCATCCAGCCCCATACTGTTTAATTTTCTGTAGTCTATGCAAACTCTGAGTGTGAGATTATTTTTTTTATCAACGACCACTCTACTAGCTGCGTTCAATGACGACTTCCGTACAATGTCCTGCTTCAGCCATTCGTCGACCTGATTTTTAACTGCTTCATCTGCTGATAAGCGACTCGGTGACTGACGAAATGGTTTAATAACACCATCAGGAATGAGTTTCCGCTCTACAGGGCATTGTTTCGGTGCTAAGCCCAGCTTCTCCTAGTCATCTATTAATTGCTCAACACAATTAAAATATTGTGGTGGAGCTATAATTACCGCAGCACTGCCGCAGCTTAAACACCACCTGTAGCAGCTAAATCCCTCATATGAAACATGTATTCATGAAACGATTCATCTTTTTTCTTTTTACGGTCTCTCAACTGCAAATGTACATATCACTTCTCAGATTGCGCTGAAACTCATCCGTTAGTACCTGCTTTAAACCGTCATAATCACTTACTGTTTCTGCTTGTAAAAGCAATTTTGCCGAACCACACATTTTGTCTCTATCCTGAACATATTTCTGTTTTGCGGTGTGTCCATAGGCATCGGCATTTTTTTATTCAAAATTATCAAACCACTTTTGCACACTTTAGCAGGACTGCAAATTGTATACGTTCTGCGTCTGCGATTTGAGGTAAGGACGGTGTAAAATAATTTAAAGTTTTGCAATAAATTGTGAAAACATTTTTAGATAAACATAATACATACATATGTATATACATATATTCTTATGCACATATATCTATTAAAGATTAGAATTAAAGATTTAAACAAAAACATTAAATGTAAAAAGTGAAATTAAGACGGCAGTTAAATAGATAGTATTTTTTTTTTTTAATTCAGTTGTTTTATTATTATTTTATTCATACTAGTATGCATATACATACATAAGAATCGATTGCTTTAAAATGATTTATACTATAGCTATACAATAGTACAAAATTGAAGAATAGCTGGACCCATTTCAAAAGGTCCGATTCTGTACTCGTCATAAGTTCTTACTTTTATTTTTAACATTTATTTAATGTCTGAACTCAAAAACTAAGTAAAGGGGGAAGGAGATTTTTTAATTTCTTCTTTTTATGTCTAAATATTTCATTTATTCTCAGTATTCCTTGTACAATTTTTATTCCGGTTTTTTTTTTAAATTACGGCGAGTACTTTTTTCCTTACTAGTACTTATTTGCTCCCTCTTTCTACTGCTTTCAAAATGCATGCCACAATTATCGCAGCATACCATCTGGTGAATTCATACTGATTTCACCTGTATGTTATTCCACCATGGTTTGAACCAAAGATTTTTTTTATGAAAAACACCACAATTCCTATGTCAAACGAGTAAAGAAGTGGCTAAGTTCGATTGAACTTTATATACCCGGCGCACGCTTTCTGCTAAATTTTTAAATTAACTAGGTACAATCTAACATGTGTGCCAATTTTGACGAAATCGATAAAGTAGTTCCAGACATATACATATGATCTCATATAGTCGGATTTCTGGCTGCAATACAACACCACATACTAAACTCAAGATATTTCCCTTCAACATTTATTGAAATGTCCGCTTTTTAGTATTTTCGAAAATTACCGTTATATGACCGGTGGGCGTGGTTATGGTCAGATTTTGATAAATATCGCTTAAATAGGCATAGTGTAATACGTGTACCAAATTTGAACAAAATCGGGTGGGTGGTTCCAGAGATATACATTATATGAACTCATAAGTGGGCGGGGCCACGTCCTTGTAAAAATTTTTGATTCAGTCGGATTTCCTGCTCGAATACGACAACAATCTATAAATATATGTGTACTAATACGAATTTTGACTTATTAAATGGAGTTAATTTGCTTATTTTGTTATTTTGTTAAGTACAATGCATTGTTTTCTACGTTTTTGTTATTCAACCTTACTATTATTAATTTTTTGCGAAATAAATTGATTTTAACGCATTTTTTTATTATGAGAAGGTGTACCAATACGAATTTGCATACTGTCCATGTGTTATAGAGCAATTTGTAGATGTCAAAATGTATGCATATTGTTTTTTTACAGCTCCCTTGTATGTACATACATACATACTTATGTATGTATGTATGTTTGTGATTGTTTATTTAGTCAAATTAAAGGGACAGTATTCTAAGTCAGAAAGCTTGCTTGCCACTGCACCTGTCCAGTATTTGTTGGACAATCGTATATACTTGTTCACACATATACGTACATACATACATATGTAATATGTACATACTAGGCATGTCAATCCCGGTATCCCGAAATCCCCGAATTGTAGAAAACAAAGAATTTAATAACCATTTATTTTTCAAATTTTGTATCATTCTTAAAAAGTCCTCTATCAAGGGCAAACAATACCTGTTGAGAGTTCGCAATCGACAAATAGAGCAGCTTGCTAACTCCCTTAAGGCTTTGTTTTGTTCTTTTTATTATACATGAGCTGGATAATATCCCGCTCGAGTAGGAAATCAGCCTCATTATGAAAGCGATGTTAATAGAACTAACAACGAGGTGCCTGAAGTGGATAAGGCAGAGAGTCTCAAAGATAATTTTCCTTAAGTTTTAACGAGCAGCTCGAAAGTGACCAATAATCGAAAGGCATAAAATTTATCCGAAGGCTTGGTAAAAGAAATTGATAGTTTTTGTAATGAGACGATAAAGGCTATGTCATACAGAGAGCATTTAACTTATTGTCAACAATCCAACCAACAAGTGATAAAGCGCAGCAGTGCTTCTTCTGTATCAAATATTTTTTATATATTTTTTTTTTATTTTTTTTTTTTTAATAAAGCTTACATAATAAACAATTATTATATAAACTAAAGTACGCAGCACTAGCATCATAGGCTATCGGCTTGTATCAAATATGTATATTTGTACTTGAAGAATAAATTAAATTTTGCGTTTATTTCCTTTTTTTCTTGAAAATACGTATATGTATGTATATTTGTACTTGAAGTATAAATTAAATTTTACGTTTATTTCCTTTTTTTCTTGAAAATACCAATAAATTCATACATACATGATTAACAACAAATCGTTCTTCTTTGTTATATTAATGTTATTTTGTATAATTCTATAATACAACGACTAGACTTGTTACATTTATTGGCAATTTAAAATTACGAATCAAAACTTCGTGAAATTCGGTATCCCGGGATTTCGTTTTCAAATCTCGAAAATCCCGGGATTAACAAAATGCCAAAAATTGACATCCCTAGTACATACATATGTACATGATATGTAATATTCCCAGCAAAACCTACGTGACCGAAACTCTAATACAACTACAAAAGTTTTGAAAATACTAACACATGTGTACGCGTAATTTTTTTATGTATAACATTTGATGTAGAAGTAGCAGTCTAACCTAATATAAACGGCTTGCGTTTTGGGACGCACGCACGCAAAATTTTTAACCACGGCCACCCCAAATTGATTTGCATGCGTTTGCCTTACAGAGTTGCATGGCTGTCAAGTTCGTTTGAGAACAATACAAGGTGGAAGTTTTCAGCGCTGGTTCAATTTATTTATTTAGTTCAAAGATTTGCTTTACCCTATGTTACATATTAAGTTTTATTTAAACATTAAATATTATCTTAATTTATACGAAGAGCTTCAACACAGGAACTTATTAACAAGTTTGGCAATTGATTTGTTTCCTCTTTTATATTATATAAACCATAATAATCATAAAAATCATAATCCCAAGTTCCAAACAATGTACATACAAATTTATAAAAAGTTTTCATTCAAAGCTTTTAGATAATTTTTTTTGCTCATTCAAACAAAAAAGTCAGTATTCGTTATATTTAAGACAATGCGCATTACCCTCAACGGTGGGATAAACGTCAAATTGAAATGTCACGCAAAATAAAAATTGGAAATTGAGTTAGCTTTTGGCGCACGCCGTTCAATTTGGGTTGCTCCTATACAAGTTGTATGAGCATGAGACATTTTTGACAGAAAATATTAGGTTAGGCTGTAAGCAGGCAAACTAGTCGATTAATTAATTAATTTTTCAAAAATAAAGTGAAATTTTCCTTTTTTAAAGACACCCGGGTGGCAAATGTCAAAAAATTATTTATTTTTTTGCCGTGTGTGCGTTTTCCAATTGTTGTCCCTGAATTTGTTTAATTTATTTATATTTAACATAAAAAAGGTAAGTATTGAAATTAAAAAAAAAAAAAAGAACTTTAATACTCCGTTAAAATAAAGTGTGGCAACATGCATACATAATTTTTGCACTCTTTTTTAGATCTTTTAAAACTGGAATGACAGTGATTCTGAAGTTCGTGAAGTTGAGTCACCACAGATTAAAGCAGAAGTTTAATTTGTTATATGTATATACATAGGTATGAACTTTATAAGTATATACATATACATATATAAGAATTGAAATACATTCTTATGTTAACTAATTTATAAATTTATTTTCTTTTTTAATTATTAATTTTTGTTTATTTATTTACTTAAGATAAATGTAATAATACATTTAAATAAAATAAACAATAAATAAAATACTTTTTATTAGAAAAAAATGTTGGATTAGAACTCGAGACTTTTGGTTATTAGGAAAGAGTGCTACCTCTCGGCTACTGACCTAGCAGAAAGTCTGAGCGCTAGTTACAGTTTTACTTTACAGCCTACGAAAAAAGGCTAAAAAGCAACGGGCGGAACAAAGATAGATATATGTACATATATAACAACTGTTGGCATAATCGTGTATGTAAGAGGGTGATAGAAAGTCACACGTATACAAGAAAACTTCACACGTTTATCACTGGGCTCTTAGCAGAGTGATTGTAATATGAAGCGTTTGGTGACCCATTAATTGACTCGCATGCCCGTAACGTTACTAGGTAAAGCGACCGGGACTGTTCTTACTGGGTTAGTATTATTTTTATATGTATATTTGCACAAAACTACCCTTAACCAGTTATGAATGTTCATGCATTCTTGAAAGGATTATATGTATGTATCAGAACAATTGGGTTTTAGAAAACCCCGAAGCCGTAATAAAGTTCAAAATTTGGTTCAAATCAATGCACTTAACGCTGGCCGATCACAAGACTGAAGGGGTTTTGTTAAGCAGCAAAAGGTCGTGAAGTCTCTGAATATTCACGTGGGGACAGACATCATAACGACCAAGCCCGCTATCAAATATTTGGGGGTGGTGATTGCTTCCCAACTAAATTTAAATGCCCATTTGGAGAACGTTGCTAAAAAAGCACCAAGAGTGCAGTCTAGCCAAATATCGTGGGACCAAGGCACAGCAAACGACTTCTTAACCATAGGGTTATCATACTGCTAGCGGAAGTTAATTAAATAAAATGATAACGAAATTACGGGAAATTGTACACTCGGTCCTGAAGGTTTTTGACGCGGTATCCGCGGGTGGTAGCAGAGGAAAAGGAAGACCTCCTCTGCGTTGGAAAGACCAAGTGGAAAAAGACTTGGCTATACTTGGGATTTCCAATTGGCGCCAGTTAGCACGAGATAGGGACAGCTGGCGTGCTTTGTTGACCTCGGCCAAAATCGCTTAGGCGGTTAATGCGCCAATTAAGTAAGTAAGTAAGTACACTCGGTCGCGTTTTCTGCACAAATTCAAAAATAAAATTACAAAATTTTTGGTTTTTAAATTGAACGAATAGTAAGATCAAATCAAAATGATAAGCAACAAATGTTAAGTTCACGGCTGTATTTAAAGGGATATGTGCAAATTTATTTCTAATACTTAATTTGATACATATTATGAAAATATAATAAATGGTATTCGGAAAATTTAATTTTACAAAAGTTTGTATGTACATACAATAATTTACATTATTATTACTGTAAAGTAATAACACAAACGATTGTACATATAATTATCTAATCAGTCAGGGCTTAGTAAAATCTGATTGCTTTCAAAATTGATTCGAATAGTTGATGTGTAAGAGTGCGCTAAAATCCTACATAATTTAATTTATATGTACGTATCAAGAAAGGATTACGGATCACAACTGTGCAATATTGGTTGATATAACATATGATTCTGAAAGCGATTAGATTTAAAATCAGTGCTGATAAATTACTTTAAAATACCATTCAACTATATTTTAACTTCTAGCAACTGACTCCAACTAATGAACTTAATAAAAATGGTCTCAGCTTTCAATTCTTACTAACTTGAGATATGACTTTTCTCCCAAATCGATCAGTAAGCGAGCTCTCGCTCATTTCGTCACATCTTTCATTGTGTCAACGTCGTATTTGTTAGCGTCCGCTCTATCAAAAAACGGCCTTGGATTAGTAAAAATGACAAAAGTGAGTGTCGCAATGGGGTACAGTGGTGCTTCTGGGTAAGCGGTTACAGTTGCGCGGCTGTACTCAATCCCTACTCTTACGTCCACGTTCGTGCACCCTGGGCAACGTGAGCAATCCATGTGCGAGATACGGTAACCAACCCGTGTGGAGCCATGGGTCACAGCTAATAGAGAATTTAAAATTTTAACCCCCAGCAATGGGTTGTGCGCAGGGCTTGGAACCCGCCACGTAAAAAAACAACTTCCCATGAAAAGTAAAACAAAGCCTCGGGCAGAACCCCCCTTTTTAGATGACGACGACGGCAAACGTTTTAAGGACCATGATTTGAGGGCATGCACCTGGAATGTCCGAACCCTTAATGGGGAAGGTGCCTCTGCCCGGCTGGTAGATGTCCTCGGCAGAGCGAAGGCTGACCCCACCGCCATCCAAGAAATGCGATGGACGGGGCAAGGAAGGAAAACGGTGGGCCCCTGCGACGTATACTATAGCTGCCATGTAAAGGAGCGCAAATTTGGTGTCGGATTTGTGGTGGGAAAGAGACTTCGCCGTAAAGTACCGTCGTTCACTCTGGTGGATGAACGTCTCGCCACAATCCGCATAAAGGCGAGATTCTTCAACATCTTCCTGATTTGCGCTCATGCCCCGACGGAAGAGAAGGACGAAGGGACCAAAGCTTGCTTCTACGAACTCTTGGAGCGCACGTTCAAACGCTGCCCCCAACACGATATAAAAATCGTGCTAGGCGATTTGAATGCCAAGGTGGGCAAGGAGGGCATCTTTCGTTCCACAGTCGGAAAATTCAGTCTCCACGAGGAAACGTCTGATAACGGATTGAGACTGATCGACTTCGCCGGGGCCCGAAACATGGTAGTCTGTAGTACCAGGTTCCAGCATAGGAGCATACATCAGGCTACGTGGCTGTCTCCAGATGGTAAGACACGAAACCAAATCGACCATGTTGTGATAGACGGAAGGCACGCTTCCAGTGTCCTAGATGAGCGCACGATCCGAGGAGCCAACATCGACTCGGACCACTACCTTGTCGCAGCCAAGATACGCACGCGCCTCTGTGCGTCAAAAAGCGTGGGGAAACGCACACAAGGAAAGCTCGACGTCGGAAAGTTGCAATCACAACAGACAGCCACGCACTTCGCTACTCGACTCGCACTCCTGCTCTCTGAGAGCTCTAATCAGCACAGCAATATTTCAGAGCAATGTAACCACATATCTTGCTCTTTACGTACCGTCGCTGAACAATCTATTGGTTTTCAGCGAGCCCGGAAAAATTACTGTTACGATGAGGAATGTCGCGTTGCCACGGAACGGAAAGTTGCTGCCTACAGAGCCACGTTGCGGTCGGGTGCAACGCGAGCCTTGCGGGAGAGATATCGTGAGTTGAAGAAGGAAGCGATACGCTTTTTTCGAGAGAAGAAGAGAAAGGCCGAAATGCGTGAGTGCGAAGAGCATGAAATGCTGGGCGACAGGAAAAGCGCCCGAAAATTCTTTCAGAAAGTAAAGCGGCTAACAGAAGGTTTCAAGACCGGGGCGAATTCCTGTAAGAATGACAACGGTGACCTGGTAACTGACGTTCAGAATATACTTAGTTTATGGAGGGAGCACTTCTCCACACTACTTAGTGGTAGTGACAGAGACCACCTTGGAGAAGATGATGATCCCGAAACCCCAATCAATGTAGACGGAATTCATGTTCCGTTACCCGACTGCGATGAAATCCGTATAGCAATAGCACGGCTAAAGAACAACAAAGCGCCCGGAGTTGACGGGCTGCCAGCTGAGTTATTCAAATACGGTGGAGAAGAGTTGGCAAAGCGCATGCACCAGCTTATCTGTAGAGTATGGACGGACGAATGCATGCCTACTGATTGGAATCTAAGTGTACTTTGCCCAATCCACAATAAAGGTGATACTGTAATTCGCGCCAACTAGCGTGGTATAAGCCTTCTTAATATTGCATATAAGGTTCTGTCGAGCGTATTGTGTGAGAGACTTAAGTGGCTTTGGACCTGGTAAATCTACTATCGACCAGATATTCACAGTGCGCCAGATCTTGGAAAAGACCCAAGAAAGAAGAATCGACACGCACCACCTTTTTGTCGACTTCAAAGCCGCTTTCGACAGCACAATTTCGAATGGCCGAAAATGGAAAAGGCTGAGCCGAATAAATACGTTCGGATAAAATGAACAGGGAACGCCAGGGTTGCGAATTTACTTTCCAAAAACAGGTGATTTCAGCTGTTCCAGATTTTGACGTTTATGGAAAAGATATCTCACTTGTTATTATACACAATGGTTGTATGTGTACGGCCATTAAATGATCTAACCTGAACGGGGATCGAACCAACGACTTATAAATTGCATACATGCAAAGAAACAAGTTTTTCAATTGCGGTTTGGTGCTAGAAAAGCAAGGCTACTGAAAAACATACGAGAAAGCCGTCAATTTGATTATTTAATGTAAGGCATGCTGAAATCATTTAAAAACAATAAAAAGCAAGCAGTGTTGCCCGCTAAGCCATTTTATGAGAATAGTACAAATTTCCACAAGTTTGATTACATTCTTTTTCTAAAATTAAGAGAGAGCAACACAGGCTATGATAAGGCAGCAAACATAATTAAGAACCAAATGCGATGAAATCATGACATTTTAATCGAACGTATTACAACTGAAGGCTAGTTTCAAAGCTTTTATCAAAAGCTTTTTGACACAAAGGCAAAAAAACGAATTCAAACAGAAAACAAGCACTTTGTAAGTAAAAATTTCGTTAATATACTATATGTATGTATATTTGAAATATTTGAAACAATATCCGTATTTTAATCATTCATTTGCAAATTTCAGAACAATGGAAAATAAATGAAAGAGGAAATTAATAAAAATGACTTGGCGCTTACACTATATAGCTCAGTGTTTGGCCGAGCTTCTCCTTAAATTTAAATAATCTGATAAGGAGATGTGGAGATCTCCTTAATTGCTGCTATAACTTCTACACTAAAACTGTTGTTTTTTTTTCAAATAAAATCTTTTATAAACTTGCCTCGAGCTCAATAAAAGTATCAGTTATTAAACATTTAAAAGGCCAAAAGAAAAATAACAAAATTTTAATTATATTTTCATGTATCAACTACATTTAATCAATTATATTCAGTCTTAACAGTTAAGAAAAATGGATTTTTGCCTTCAGGCATTTTTCCTAAAGAGTTTTTGCCGTCATTCGAAAATCTGTTCCCACAGGGCATATTAGTCGTCATCTTTTGTAAGCGACTAGCAAAAGAACGTCCAATTCGATTATAATCAACTCTCTTATATTTTGAATACACTTTACAACACTAGTCTGTCAAAATTAATGGTAGTTTGTGAAATTTGCTAGCAATACAAAACAAAATGAGTATTTCTTATAGAGGCGATTTTACTTACGTCTGCTCTTATTAGTTTTTTTTACCTATTTTGATGTTTAGCGGAAATTTTCCTATTTCCCTTGGTACTTTCAAATGATTATTCACAATAACACCACTTTCTCACTTTCCAACACTTTTAATGAGGTCGGCTCTTTTTTAAGCGAGTTTATTTCAACCCGCTTATTTTTGCTGTTGCTCTCCACGCTATACGATAAGCTACTTAGTGTTCTTTTGCAAGTCGCTTACAAAAGATGAGGCCTATTGTTACTATGATGATAGTTAATCTTATTGATATTTTGTATTTTATGTATCACGTATTTGGCAACAATGATATGTAACAAGAAAACTCTGACGTCAGTGCAGCACCTAGTACAGAAGATAGCGGAGCGAAGAAGTAGAGAATGGGAAAACAGAGAGTTGAACAACTTTTACATAGAGCGGGTCATTTAAAGTTTAATCGTTTCATTTCGATATTTCTCTATGTTTTCTTAATATTTGTGAAAATAAGAAAGCAGAACATAAGCCTTGAACTAAATAAAAGTGCAAGTATGCATATGCAAACAAAAAATAATTAGCAAGTATTGCCATTAACAAGTACTTGAACCATGTGAAACACATGGAAGGAAAATGCTTGTTTATAATCTGTACTAAGAACGATAGAATACGCCTTCCCGACGAAATATAATGTGAAGCAAAATGCGTGCAACGTCACGAACATGGTTTTAGTGAGAATCGGAAGAAATTGCAAACAAAAATGTGAGGTTAGGTTCTGCTAGGATTTGAAAATTTTTAAGTTTTTAACAATCTCGGCCATTTATGCAACATATTTATATTCAAATAACTTCATTTATGCTCTGTCTTTAATTGGTGATCTTTAAAAAAACACTGCAGAGTAACATTAGGAAACACAAGGAGCTTAACTTGCAACCAAGTGCGCAGCTACACCTTCACATCGTTTTTAGCAAGTTTTATAGCCCCGTATCATTGATAAATTCTGTGACTTAACACTGCGCACTTCATGTTTAATAACTTTATTTTAAATAAAATTGCTTTTAAGCATTGAATTTAAGCACAAACAATTGTATGCTTACAAACATACAAACAAAAATAACCGCGTTCGACAAAACCAATGTAGCGGTACCCCGGAATGCGTTATCTTTAGATTGCTGCATTGTGCGTATATGGCACTTAGTGCACACGTGAAAAAGAAATATTTTCAAAATTCCCATTCCCATTGCCATAAAATTTAATTAAACCTAAAATATTCGAGTTCTTTGGAAGTTGTTTAGGGACTTGGATGAACTCATTAAAGTTACACTTCAATAAAGTTCAAGAGTTAATAAAGTTAGTGAATAGCAGCCCGTAACTAACTTAAAAGGTACACCCCCTTTCGAGGGACCTACAGTTTTGTGCCGACTCCGAACGGCAGATGTACCTTCAGAGGTTTGCCATTACCTGCCGAGGGGTGACCGCTATTAGGACCAATTTTTTTCTATGATTAAGATTTTGCTTGCCTTGGCATACCGAGGTTTAGCACGCACTGCTACCAACTCGACAACAGCGGTCACCCAAAATAGCTCTTGCTAAATCTGCTTGTTCTTTTGCATGTCTCTTCCAAGTGCTTTATTCCTGTGTTTCGGATGTATATCGCAATGGTAATTTGTAAATGATAGTTCCGTAAATGATAGTTCCATGACACTTTGAGCTAGGGAATAGTGTTAATTTATTTTCCTTTTTTTTTAACGTTGTGGTATCTCTGTAACCTCAAGCGACTCATTAAAACCAGGCTTATCTTGTCCAAATCTTTACACTTTAGGAATTACGTCATTGATTTCGCTTCATTGCCATCTTACCTAGTTACCTGTTCATGGTTGTTCCCTCTCGATGAAAATGTGCACAGTACAATAGTACACGTTCCACGTTCGAAATTGATATCTCTTAAGGAGGTATATAAACTTTTTGAGACAACCACAACCTGTTAAAAACTGATGATAGTTCAATTCTCAATGTGACTGTAAAACCCATTCTGGTACATATGTCAGAAATTAAACTGTATATATGATCAGCGCCGTTTTGTTGACAGTTCCCATCTTTGTTGCCACGTCTCATAAGTGAGTGATCTCACTACAGGCCACTTTACGTATTAGAATGCAGATTGTGCCCTCGGATTCTGTACGATAGGCCCAAGCAAATCGCCGGTATAACCTTTTAGATAATACTTCTTTGCATTTGACGACACTTGATGCATACAGTGTGATTAAACTTGTCACATTTAAAATCAGATGCCGTATACTCTCTCATGTACCACCAATATTTTACAACATGCGCGATAAGTTTATTAATTCCGGTGGCTTTTTCTCTCACCTCCCATAGGTGTTCCTTAAATTTGATTTAAGAATTGGTATTTAATGAATGGCTTTGAGGTGATGTGATGAACTCCTAAAGTTACGTTCAATCTTTTAGACAAATGTGTATAGCCAATTCCTGATTTTTCACAAAAGATATGATTATATATATTAGCACAGCCAACAATAGTTGAGTTTCGGCAGGTAATACGCTGTCGTACAATGCGTTCCACAACATCGGACCTAGAAGGAATCCTTGAGGGGTGCCACCAGTGACAATGTGGTTCTTGACCTTGTTGTATGCCATGTAGTGATGGGAGCTTTGAATATAATTGTTATGTTCCTATTTGTAAATACCATAAGTTTTGTTTTGTATCTGCCTAAATCTTTAAACCTCTTCTTGTTGCCAAAACGAGCCTTTGGCTGCTAGTAGTAATTAACCGGCGTTCGCCGCACCCTTGCCACCCCATTTGTTGACTCCATTATTCTAACGTTTAGAACCGATCGTATCCACTTGCAAACCCATTCATCCACTTTGAATTGTTAACAGAGTCTGATACGTCGTCTAGTCTAAAAGGCCTGCCAGATAGAGCACGTTACGTGCGTTCCGGCGAAGCATTCGATTGACAGCTAAGTATGTTATATGTAGTTGAATGCAGAATGCCACATTCGCAACGCATGCGACGCCGCAACGTACAACAGTAGCCCAACTCTCTACTTTTGACGCATTCAAATCCGTTGCTAGTGTTAGCTGATTGGTTTTTTTTCAATTACTTCCATTTTTTCTTTATAATCTTTACACAAAAGTAAATATTAGCACAACTTTAAGATATATTTGATTTGCATACAAAAAAAAAATTAACCGCCAATACAAAACAACTAATTTGTTTACATGCGACAACGCTTTTAATGTGGCGTACCTTTGCGTTTCTTACGCCTTGTCAGTTGAAGGCCTCGTTGGAGCGGACTCAACGTATTCTATCTGGCAGGACTTTAAATTCCACGCTAATGTCAAACAGCAATAACGCCTTAATATCAACCATCGCTATTTTACTCTTAATAATGTGTCGATTTTCTCAAACACGACTGATTACAAGACTATTCTTTACTCGATATCTCACAGAAAATAGCTGATGTCCTAAAATAGATGTCAGCAAATATATTGTTAATGGAGAGCGCTTATTTCTTCATGTCAGCCATTTATGTCAGCGTTTTTGTCTTGACATCTATTATATAAAATAAACTGTCACTTTGTTACTTTGACAGCTAAATTTTCATTTGGCTGTAAATTTCGTGGGGTCAAAATCGAAGAAAAAACTGAGTTGTTTTCTATTGAATTTATTAATGTGTACGTATTTGGGAAGAAAGAAAAACATCGTTCGTAAACGAACTTACTTACTGTTCGATGTCATCATACAAATGTTTATGTCAAGACAGCAAACTGCCCGTAAAAATTGACAAAACATTTTTAATTTTTTCCCGCCCAAATGACAGATGTTAAAACATCAGCTATTTTCTGTGGAAATGTCGTGTAAGTAAAGTAAACAAAAACTATGTGGGAAAGCAAAACGAAGTGAAGCTGATTTTAGTTTTTTATGTGTTTAAATTTCGAAAAATTGCTAAAACATTAGTTGTAGACAGCGGTTTATTTAATAAGTTACTAAAAAAAAACTAGAAAGAAATGTGTCTTGTTAGCCGTTTTGCCGAATTTTAGTTTGTTTACTTTTCTTGAGAATTGTAAAAATCGGTTAAACCAAAGTAGCGGTAATCAAAAATGCACCATATCTGTTTCGCTGCATCGTGGATATTAAAAAATACGAAAGAAAATATCGATGGTTATCGAAAGTACTCGATTGCAAATGTTCCATTTCGAATTACCTTCGCTGGAGTTTTACAGGACAGTTTAATCAAGGATTATATGATACGAAACTCTTTCAACCGCTATCACTTTTCATGCTGGCAACAAAACCGAATGAGTCCCCCTTTTATCAGCTGACAAGTAAAATAGCGAGATGCCAGAGTCAAAGTGTGTAAATTATCAATAAAATCAGTGCGCTTTCTAACTGTGCAGAATAAGATATTGAGTATTTTTTGTTTGCAAAAAAAAGTGTTACAATCTCAAAATAAAGACCAAAGTGTAAAATTTTGAACTTTTCACAAAAATGTTGCATTTTATTTAGAAAAGCATCTTTAAAATTGCTAATAAAAATATTTTTCTAAGAAAACTGCTTATACGAGTATATTACTTTTTTTAATACTTTTTAACTACATACTGTATATTAGGGTGGGTCGATTTGTAAGGACAAAAATTTTCCGATATTGTGCCATCGATTTTTCGATAGCTTTTGGCATGAGGAAAAAAAAGTTCCACTACGACATATCCAAAAAATCATTTTCGAGGCGCCAAAATTTCAATTGTTTGACTTTTTCTCAACTTTTAATTTTACGGTTTTTTTTAGTAGGTAATACATAAAAAAAATGGACTGATCTAATTTTTTTTTAAATATTAGATTTCCAAGGTGAAATTGTACGCTAAAAACGATGGCGATAGCAGTTTTGCCAAAAAAAAATGTTTTTCTTTAGGTTTTGAACGAGTTTTTGTCGAAAAATCAATTTTTTTGAAGCATTAATTTTTAAGTTTTTTTTTTCTCCACAGGTATCGTCAGCAGCCCTGAAGGTTTCACAGCAACTAATTTTCGTATATAACTCTGTTATTGCTTTTTTGTTTTGTTTCTTGCGACTTTAGTGACAGTGTGTTTTTAATAAATATAAATACATAAAATAAAAATTCATCAGAAAATTTAGAACACAATATGGAAGAAGAGGGAGAACCACCAGCACA
Source organism: Philophylla caesio (assembly GCA_963971545.1). NCBI lineage: Eukaryota > Metazoa > Arthropoda > Insecta > Diptera > Tephritidae > Philophylla > Philophylla caesio. The sequence goes on along the minus strand of OZ020608.1, from coordinate 30,615,546 downwards.
GGCTTTAGAACACATGCCTTCAGATAATGTGCTACTATTCGGTGCACCAAGCGAACTAGATGGAATTTCTTTGCCAACTTCTTTTGATATTTTGAAATATTACTTTTTTTTGGGCGACCAGTGGAAAAAAGGGAATAAAATGTTCTCGTACAAGACATTCACACCAAAAGTTGTCGATAAACTTTTAGAAATTTGGGGCAAATTGAAGATTGATCTAGTTAAAAGATTAACCGTCACAAAAAAACTAAATACACTAATTGACAACTATTAGTATTTGAATAAATGCGGAAAAAATTATCATAAATTTAAACTATTCGTTGATGGTACAAATGAAATATTCTACATCGCGGAATGCAAATGCTCACTAAAATCAAATCGTTGCAACTGTGGTAAAATTCCAGATGACCTCAAGGGCTTCATGTTTGATCAGCACAATGAAAGAAAATTAACATACATACATACATTCGATTGAATTGATATGTTTGATTATGTTAAAATTGATATTTTTTATTTTAGTTAAAATTGTTGGTATACTTTAAAGTTTTCATGCAGAACTAATAAATTTATAATTTTTTTCATTAATACCCGTATTTTACTTGTTACTTCTTTGTATTTATATTATTTACTTCTGCACAACGCAATGGTTGTATTAAATTCATAAAATCTCCAAAAAATTTAATGGTAATTACCACATTTGGTTTCTTTCATAGTGGCATCATTGGAAAATGCTATAAAATATGTACACATTGAGAGCGCTCTCACGAGAACGAGTTTCGTATCATATAATCTTTGTTTTAATGTCTTGCTGACCGAACTCAAAACTACTCGTAGGAAATCCTCTAAATACATCTATTGTAATCCGCTTAATTCCAACCTAATATAACATCTGCTTAATTCTCTCCATGGTTTTCTTGATTCATACGTGTTCTCCATTCAAACCACTGTGAAATTCCTTGAGAACATCCGCAATTTTTAAAATTTGGACTACTATTAAATTACAAAAGCATTGACCATCCTCGGTATTCCTTATCCTCTGCAAACAGCCTGATCTTATTAATCTTAAGCTGTTCTACTACATCCAATATGCATTTCCGATTGGACTTTCCGCTGCCATCATATCTTTGGTTGGCCGTGTACTCATGTACAATCCATGCATGAGAACTTTCAGATCTCTGGCACTTCATCAAATGGTTTGTTTCCCAATCATCCGCTGGTCTGCGATAGTTAAAAACACGGTCAGAACTACCTTCCAGGACCAATCGCATGCTACTAAATATACCACCATCATAATCAAAGTGAAGCGGCATTTCTACGTTGCTATTCGTCATCATCTGTCTACCCAAATCGATCTTTATTCCTTGACTCCTGATGAAGTTTGTAACGGACTTTCCGGGGTGCTGGGTGTAGCTCTCGGTTGTCCAGGGTATCTGTAAAGAAATTAACCCTATCTCCTCTGGTAAATCAATACACCTTCGCTTTGCTTCGCTATCTTTATTAATTCTTCGTGATGCTACCTCGTAAGCGTAGAGCTATGGTAGGTTTTAAGCCCTACAGCTAGCACCCGTCTCAGTGGTTTAAGCCCACCTCGAATATAAATTAATAGTCTCAGAGGTTTGATCCCTCTTTAACTACTCGTATGACTCACGTTGCGACGCGTGTCATGTATGCCTAACGACTGCCCATTTGATATTCATATTGCTCCTTTTATACTGTTTTGCTCGTAGGCAGACAGTTATCCTTATAATAACAATTTCATATATTGTGTGAAAAGTAATAACTATATATGTATGTTGTATGTACAAAGTAATAATTCAAGTTAAGGGTGTGTGTATGTACATGTGTAGATACGTGTGTGTGTGTGTAGATAATTCAATTTACATGCTTATATGTGTGTGTGTTTAAACTAATATAATTCATGTTTGGTTTTCTTATGTTTATTGTGTATGTTATATATATATCTAAACAGTTGTGAGGGCTCAGGGTCATAGGATCCAGGGTCCTCACACTCCCTCCTTACTCCCGGCAGCGAAGCTTACGGCCACCTTTCCCGTCTTCGTAATACGCACCCTGTACGCCTGACCGTGAATGGCACGTTTAAAGGATTGTCGCGTACGGCTCTGACGTTGGTAGCTTACGTGTGATTTTATTTCTGCTACCAACTCCTCCGGTAAAACGCCTATATCCGGATGGACCTGCCAATCTGCTGGCACACTCGGCTCACCTTCTTGTAGCCAACGCTCGATGTCGGCCACCAAATCCGTCTCTGCTGACAGGTTTAGTTCTGCATCCAGCAATGCTTCATCCAGCCAGTCACCTTGGTCAGCGCCTTCTTTGTTACTTGCCGGAACCATTCCCTCTCCCATAGGTAGACCTTGCAGTGGTGGGCGTGGCTCTCCGGATGTCTCCGGTCCGTATAACCGTAGGCGCATGTCCACATGGCGTACATAGTCGACGTACCCGTTGCCGATATGTTTGTGGTGCTCTGTCGCCAGTGAAAATTCGCCTCGCCTCTTTGGCTGCTCTTCTTCTTCTTCTTCGGATGATATGGTCATTGGTGTCGTCGCTCGCTCAATATCGTAACCTACTTGCTCGTCATCATCGGAGTAAATACTTATGTGTGATGGTTCATTTTCCATCTCCTCCTCATCGCTCGTCGCTAGTGGCGTATTGTTGGATAAGTAGGCTGCACCCCAAACGTTTGCCATATCCTCTGCATCGTCCGCGTCATTTTGTGGTGGCACAAATGGTTGCGTACTTGCCAGGCTCTCGTTGTCACCGGGTTCTTGCTGCTGCTCCTCGTCGCTCCGATCTTCAACCCCCCCCTTGCCTTCGATATGGTGCCGGATCTCCTTCTCCGTCAGGCGCTTGATACGCACCCTTAAAGTGCCATCTCGCGCTGGTTCGGCCAAGAAACCTGTTGGTTGATGCTGGTGTCTGCTCATCCTTGCGCGCACTTTTTTTCACTTGTGCCTGGGCGCCCGTGGCACATCCTTTTTATGCGTGCAGTAGTCATTGCGCGACCAACTGTATTTTCTTCAATTTTCGGCACTTTTCCAGCAAAATTTCTGTTATTTGCTGCCGTCTCACTTTTTATTTGTTTTCTCAGCTGTAAACCAGTGATGCCCATCTACAGCAACATAATTCAGTAGTGCCAAATCTTTTGCTACTGCCGCTTCGGTGTTGCCAGCATTGACAATATGATAAAATCTTGAGATTAATATTAATTATTAATGTAAGAACTACTTGTTTACAACATTATTAAGGTAAGTATTATTGTTTCTCTCTGAATACTCTAAAAAAAATATATATATTTTTTTTTTCTTTCTTTTTTTCTATTTTTTTTTCTATCTTCTCATTGTTGTTAAGTTTTTACTCTTTTCGCTCTCGGTTTATATACCCTTCGGGTGTTATGTGCCGAATTTCTGCCCTCGTTTATTTCCAGACGCCCTCTTGTAACTTCTTTTTTGTCACTTATCCCCTTCCAGGTCTCTTCTGCCATGATAACAACTCTCCTGTTGGTGATTGCCGAGTTCACACACTTCACATACGTTGAAACTTATCTGTTCGTTGTTTGGCGGTAAGCTTCGGTAGCGTCACGAGGCAATTGTTAATGGTCGCCTCGTAGTATGGTTTAAGATCGCTCACGTGCGCCGTTCTTCTTTTTCCTTTGTAAATTTTGTCGAGTTCGACGATTACGGGTGAAATAAAGTTTAACACGCGATGCGGCCCTCCGTATTTCGGTGCCAGTTTAGCCGCAAAGTTGTCTACGGCCTTGGAGAGGTAGTGCTCTCTTACTAGAACCTTATCTCCCACGACCGGTTGCCACGATCTTTTCCGCAGATTGTAGTGCCTTGCTTGCTCTGCTGAAGCCTTCTGTTGATTGTGTCGTACAAATTCGAAGACCTCCTTCATTTTTGTTGCCTTAACGTGCGGTGTTGTTGGGGTCTGACCGGTTCCCACTGTATGTTCGTCATACAATGCGTTCGGTAACCTCGGTTCTCGACCCTGGATTACAAAGGCTGGGCTGTAACCGGTTGCTTCACACACGCTGGAATTGAGTGCCAGAGTCATCTCTGGTAGCAAGTCATCCCAGTATCTTTGGTCCTTAGTTGTGAACTGTGCCATAAGTCGTTTAATGTTGCGGTTAGCTCTCTCTGTCGGGTTTTGCTGAGGTAAATTGGTGCCTTATCCCCATCTCCTCTAGGAATTGCTTAAATTTTGAGCTAATAAATTGCGCTCCATTATCCGTGATTAGTATCTTTGGGACGCCGAATTTGCCAATGATTCGCTCTCTGACTGCCCGAATTAGTCCTTCTGCTGTTGCCCTCCGCATTGCTACAATCTCGACCCATCTCGAGAAACGATCCAATAGTACCAACGCCATAGTATTTCCATGTTTAGACCGCGGGAGAGGTCCCACGAAGTCTGCTCACACCGTCACCCAGGGTTCTTCGGCAAGCTGCGTCAGCATCTTACCGGCTGCTTGCTGTTGGCTCGGTTTGTATAGCTGGCATGTCTCACACTGTCGCACGTATTTCTTTATGTCGCGAAACATTCCGGGCCAATAGTATCGAGCAGTTGCCCGCGCGATAGTTTTACGGATTCCCATATGGCCTGCACTGGGGACGTCGTGTATCTCCTTTAAAACTCTTTGTCTTTCCGTTGTGGGAACGCACAATTTCCATGGCAGCGCATCGTCGCCATCCATTTGACCAGATATTCGCCGGTACAGTTCACCATTTTCGATGATGAAATCAGGAAATTTTTCTGGACACCTCTCCACCTCTGCCATTTTCTCTTTGAGCCATTTACACCCGGCTGCGACAACTCTTGCCGTCATCGAACCTAGCTTCGTTTCCTGAGGTTGACGGGAAAGTGCGTCAGCCACTACATTCAGTTTTCCCTTGCGGTACTGGACGTCAAATGAGTACTGCTGCAGTTCTAGCGCCCACCTTGCGATTCGACCAGACGGACTCTCGATCTTGCTAAGCCACTGAAGTGCTAGATGATCGGTTATGACAGTGAAGGTATATCCCTCCAGATACGGTCTCATTTTCCTGATCGCCCACACTATTGCCAAACACTCTTTCTCAGTAGGGGAATAGTTGAGTTCAGCTTTGTTGAGCCGGCGACTCGCATACGCTATTACTCGTTCGACGCCGTCGATTTCCTGAGTCAGAACAGCTCCCAGCCCGAAATCGCTCGCGTCTGTTTGAAGAGTGAACTTCTTTGTAAAATCGGGACAAGCCAACACTGGCGCCTCGGTTAGCGCGTTCTTCAGTGCCTCAAATGCTGTCTGTTGTTCGCTATTCCATTTCCACTTGTGGCCCTTCTTCAACATGGATGTCAACGCATGTGCCACTTTGGAGAAGTCGGGGACGAACCTACGGTACCAAGAAGCTATACCTAGAAATCGGCGCAACTCTCGTATACCGGTCGGTGGCGTGAGATTTTTGATGGCCGCGACCTTCTCAGGGTCTGTGTGGATGCCTTCTTCGCTTACAACGTGACCCAGATACTTCAGCCGCTTCTTGAAAAATTCACACTTCTCTGGGTTGATCCTGAGATTCGCGCGTCTTAGTCGCTGGAAAACTATCGACAGGTGTTGGACGTGTTCCTGCAGTGTTGTACTGGTAATAATAATATCATCTAGGTAGGCAAATGCATGTGGCTCTAGCTCTGGACCGATGACCTGGTCCAACGCACGCTGAAACGTCGCCGGGGCGGAGTGTAGCCCAAACGGCATTACACGCCATTGAAAAAGGCCGCGTCCTGGTACTGTGAATGCCGTGTATTGCTTGCTCTTCTCTTCCATCGGGATTTGCCAATAGCCGTTTTTCAGATCTAGGCTGCTGATGTAACGCGCACTTCTTAGACGGTCGAGGATATGTTGGATCCTCGGTAGAGGGTACGCGTCAGGCACTGAACGCTCGTTCAGCTGCCGATAATCTACACAGAGTCTCCACTTTCCGTTCTTCTTCTTTGCCAACACTATGGGGGCGCTGTGTGGGCTGTGTGAAGGTTCAATGCACCCTTTCTCTATGAGGTCGTCGATCTCCGCGTTAATAATTTCCTGCATCTTCGGATTCTTTGGGCAATACCGTTGTTTGATTGGTCGATCGTCCTTCATGACGATTCGGTGAGTGGCGATGTTAGCGACTCCCGACATCTTCTCAAATCTGCACAACTCTTGTTTTAAGAATTCCTTTACTTCATCAGTAGTTGCGGCTTCAGTCGGCGTAGGATTTGAGGACGGTTCGTCGCCTTTATCCGGTCTCTCGGTGTCTTCCTGCCGTATCGCCGTGAGTTTCTCGCTTCCTTCATCGTGACTCTCCTCCCGGAACGTGACGTTCTGGTCTCCACAACTCAGTCGAACGCTTGCCTTTGACATATAATCCGTTCCGAGGACCACATCGTCCATCAAACCTGGTAGTATCAAAAGGTCCATCTCGTGGGTCTGGTTCCCCAATTTCACTCTTGCAGTTACTGCCTCCCGCACGGTCCTGGATCTGCCATCGCCCATTATAACTTGCGTCGTTATGCGTTTGGACATCCCTGACTCTAGCTTTCCCGACATGGCTTCGCTCAGAAAACTTCTGGTTGCTCCTGTATCCACTGAGGCTACTACATGGATCTCGTTTACTTTGATCGTAGCCATAATCCGCCCTTTCACTTGGTTTAAAACGTTATTTAGTCTGTGCGAGATTGATCCACTCGAGACCCCACCCCTCGCTGCGAATGAGGCCTCAGACCATTTCCCGATGTGTTACGGCAGCAATTTCGAGTTGGGATGTTGCATCGGCCACATGTCCAGCAAAACTCCCTCCGCGCTGCTCTACAGTCGCGTGCCAAATGGCCTTCTTCCCCACAGTGTCTACACGCCGTCCACGGATTCACGTACTCCGCCTGGGGCGCCGGAGTGTTGTTGCGCGGCACGGGTTGGCGTTGTGTGTTCGCTGTTTCGCTTCTCCTAGGCAGCTCGCGCATGTGTTGGTACCTCTCCATGGTTCGTGGAATTGTTCGCACTGCGGCCCTGGGTGTGTCTTTTACCGGGGCGATATTTTCCCAATCCTCAGCCAGACTCACTAGCTCTTCCAGCGTGGTGAACTCGGTACGTTTGACGTACCATTGATACTCGCTTCGAGAGTTCTTGTAGATTCGCGTTAGCTTCTCTTCGAAGGAGTAGTTTGCATGACGCATCAGACTTTGGAGGACCAAGACGTAGTCCTTAAATTTCTCGTTCGGCTGTTGAACACGATGCCTGATCTCGTCATCTAGTCTTTCGTGATAGCGAGAGTTTAGGAAGAACCTCAGGAAGTCCCTTTTGAAGTCTTCCCATTGTCGCCAGTTCTTATGATTGCTGCGGAACCATGTTAGGGCCTTCTCTTTAAGAAGCTCCGGCATCGCTCGCGGCAATAAGTCCCGGTTCACTTCGTACGCTTCTGCCAACTCTTCCACGCGCTCAATGAAGCTGAGAGGATCTCGTCCGCCGTCGTATTTGAAACCCCACTTACGGACTCGGTCCATGATGGTGGCTAGTGATGGCGTTTGACACGCTACGTGTGGCTGTGGTGCTTCGACCTCTGGTACCGCACCCTCGTTCATCGGTGCTTGCCTATCGCTGATTTTCTGGCTTCCACTCGGTGTGGTAACGATCAGTGCGGGTTTTGTGTGCCTCGCCTCCAATTCTTCAAATCGCGTATGGTATTCTTCATTGTCGCTCTCTTCCTGTAGGAACGTTGAAAATCGTTTTCGTAACTCCTCGACGGTACCGCTTTGTTCCAAGCCGAACTCTGCCAGATATGTCAGCAGTTCCTCTCGGTTGAGGAAATGCACCCACCTTCGCCTCACCATATTATTTATCACGCTATTTCCTTCGCGGGATTAGTTTCCCTTCCTTGTGTTTTTTTTTCTTCTTTATGTTGTGTTCGGTTACTTTCTTTTTAAGTCCCTGCTCGGGCGCCAATTGTAACGGACTTTCCGGGGTGCTGGGTGTAGCTCTCGGTTGTCCAGGGTATCTGTAAAGAAATTAACCCTATCTCCTCTGGTAAATCAATACACCTTCGCTTTGCTTCGCTATCTTTATTAATTCTTCGTGATGCTACCTCGTAAGCGTAGAGCTATGGTAGGTTTTAAGCCCTACAGCTAGCACCCGTCTCAGTGGTTTAAGCCCACCTCGAATATAAATTAATAGTCTCAGAGGTTTGATCCCTCTTTAACTACTCGTATGACTCACGTTGCGACGCGTGTCATGTATGCCTAACGACTGCCCATTTGATATTCATATTGCTCCTTTTATACTGTTTTGCTCGTAGGCAGACAGTTATCCTTATAATAACAATTTCATATATTGTGTGAAAAGTAATAACTATATATGTATGTTGTATGTACAAAGTAATAATTCAAGTTAAGGGTGTGTGTATGTACATGTGTAGATACGTGTGTGTGTGTGTAGATAATTCAATTTACATGCTTATATGTGTGTGTGTTTAAACTAATATAATTCATGTTTGGTTTTCTTATGTTTATTGTGTATGTTATATATATATCTAAACTGTTGTGAGGGCTCAGGGTCATAGGATCCAGGGTCCTCACAAGTTCACACCCATCATGATTTCGTCGACAATCTCTGCCCCTATAAACTTGTTTACCACTACCACATTCCCAATCGCACCTTAGGTTACTTCATCTATAACTCGCGTGTGATCACCAGTTGCTGTCCTCAACTTTGCTCCAGATAACGTTCTTCATTCATCACGTCCGGTATTAAAATGCATTTTTTAGACGAACTTAAGTATAGTTTAAGATTTTGTGTTTCACCAAACAAATCTTAAGCTCGCCGAATTTCTTGTCTTAAACTGATCTTATGTCTGCGAACAGCTGATTATTGCTTGTCAAATAAAATTGTAAAGACCTAATTACAATTAATTGAAAAAATCTACAGAAATTTCGAAATATGGATTTTGATTGGATTAGTGATAAAGACAGTGACTTAGAGTACGAGGAATTAATAAATGTTATTTTATTTCAATAATGCTTGGAATGTCCTTAAATTGATAATAACGAATTAAAGCATATGTATGACTATCAGATATGTGTATCTTTATTATTTCCAAAGAACCATGAACTACTTTAATTTGTCTCAGAAACCATGTGTTGTGTCTGGAGAGTATGTTTTTATTAACATTTCTCTGTCTCACGAGCCATAACATACGAGAAAATGTATAAAACTTCCACAAAGCGAAAAAAGAAGACAGTGTCAAAATTAAGTTTGCCCCTAGATTACCCACCAAGTCAATCTAATTCGGAGCGAAATTGCTTCTTTTCTTTGTATTTTCAATTTTGTTTAAATTAGATAAATATATATATTTCTGTAATATTTGAACTTAAAAATACTTTTTAATTAACTGCACACAAATCTATTTATATGAGTTATTTTCTATTTGGACAATTTTTAAAATATGGGAAAACAAAGCAAATTCTTGTGGTGCTTACCAAGGCACATTAAACAGGTAGCAGCATTAAATAAAATGCAACCCAGGTGTATATTTTCTGGTTTGTTGTAGTCCATCACCCGCAAAAATAGATACATACATACATATGTATATCAAACTTGACGAGTTTGATAATTCTACATGTAAACAAAATTCACGCGTTTCCACATTTTGCTTGAAAATAATATTTTTTTCAATGCAAACAGTACAAGACGCATCCTACTTGAATGGATCCTTAGGAGCAATGCCTGGTCACAAAACTCTGGAAAGACTCACAAGGTATGCCTTCAAGAATGCAATAAATGATGGAACTCACTTAACTGTTTACAGAAAGCGGCATGCCCAAGCTCTGTTCCAATTGGATATTAAAACAAGATCCGACCATTCTCCGTCTTTTATAAAACAATGTCCCTTGGCCAGTCTGAGGCCTGCTAGGTTACTCCAGTGTTGACTCCTCAATCTGATAGTCTTCTTCCTTAGCATCTCTTTAATCGTGCTAGGACCCACTGCCAGGATAGGCGCAGGTCCAACAGGAGTGGAGGCCGCCGCCGTCCTGGCTAGCAGGTCAGCAGTTTCGTTGCCAACCACCCATTTATGACCTGGTACCCAGAGGAGTGGAATCCGGTTCTTCACCGCCAGGGCGTTCAGTCTCTCAAAACACTCCATGACCAACGATGAGTTTATTTTATAAGAGGAGAGAGCCCTGAGCGCCCTGGCTGTCGCTCGAAATGAGAATCGTCTCGTTGCGGTATTTCCTTTTCATGTTTATCTCAGCGCACACACTGATGGCAAGGACCTCTGCCTGGAAGATGCTTGGGAAGGCCCCCAGAGGAACCGAGATATCGGTTATGGGACCGTGGACGCCTGCCCCAACACCCTCAGGGGTCCTAGAGCCATCAGAATACCAATGCAGAGTACTCTTCCGGATGTGGTTATCCAGAATGGAGTCCTTCCAGGTTGCCTTGCTGTGAATCTCCACTTCCAACTTTCTATTAAATTTTATCTCTTTGTGAATCTCACCCCTGGGGAAGCTTACCAGACGAAGCCGAGGTTCTAGTCTATCCTTCCACCATCACTGCTCTCCTAGCCCTGGAGACGGCCGCGTCTACATGAGCCTTCCACAGAAGCTTAGTATCTCGGATGAGACCTAGGTATTTCACTTCTATTACCCTACTACCGAGTAGTTTTCTCTTCCTGGTGAAGGGAACGATAGCAGTTTTGGCAGGATTGATATTCAGTCCTACCTCCATGCACCATTTCCTTGCCAGGTTAGGCCTCTTTGCACTATGTCAAAGAGGGTGCTCACGAACTTGCCTCTTGCCATTATAACCAGGTCATCCGCATATCCCTGGCAGCGGATGCCGTTGTTGGTGAGAATATGCAGAAGCTCATCCACCACTAAGCTCCACAACAGCGGGGATAGTACCCCTCCTTGCGGGCATCGTTTGGTTGTCTGCAGTTGAACTGTGCCTTCGCCAGTGTCAACTTCGGCTAATCTGCTCTCTAGCAGCCTTTTTATCCATTTACGAATAGTAGGTTGCACGTTCCTCTGCTCCAGGGCTCTGTCCACAACCGCATTCGAGGTGTTGTCGAAGGCCGCCTCGATGTCTAGAAAGGCACAAAGCACTGTTTCTCCGCTCTCGAAGGCGTCCCGAATGTCCGAGGTCAACACATACAGAGCCGTTTCCGTCGATCGGCCGACTCTATAGGCATGTTGATCCGGATGTAACGGTGCAACCCTGAGAGCGTTTGATCTTATCTCCGGGTCGATTAACTTTTTCATTGTTTTCAAAACGAAGGAGGTGAGGCTGATCGGCCTGAAGGATTTTGCTGAGAATAGATCTCTTCTACCCACTTTTGCGATGAAAATAACCGGAGCCCTTTGCCATATCTAGGGAATGTGGGCCAGCGCTAGACTGTCCCTCAAAATGCTTACGAGATACGGAAGAAGGAGTTCCCCGCCCGCTTTAGCAGAACCGGACTGATGCCATCCACCCCCTGGGTCTTAAACTGTTCAAACGAGTCCAGAGCCAGCCGATTGATCTGAAGGTGAATAAGCTTCTAGCTACCTTAAAATCGGCCGAAGTCGGACTCGACTCTCAGCGTCCAGCCACCAGCGGGCTTTTGGCGGCACCAGAGAAGTGGGCCGAAAGTAGGGCGAGGGCCCTCTCCCTCTCGTTTCCTGTGTAGAACCCGTCCGACCTTTTTATTGCCATTGTGGTCCCCGGAATATCCTTCGCTAAGGCTTTGTGTACGCTTTGCTTTTTGATCTCCTTGCTGTACTTCGTTAGGCAGGTCGAGTACTCCTCCCACAGCCCCGTGCGCCTGGCTCTATTAAAGAGCCTGCGCACTTCTTTTCGGAACATTGAGAGCTCCCGAGACCCCAGCCTGATCACTGAACCTGAATTTGCCATCTCATTGCTTAGACTAACGTCCAGTACCTCTTGTCTTACCCTAGTCACAAACGTCGGAGTACTTCGGAGTACAGATCTTGCGTTAGGAACTCTGTAATGCAGAAGTGTTTAATGTTGTACTTAAGCATTACACATACTCTAGGTCTATCACATACCTTGTTACTCCTGTGATTCAGTACTGATTAGTACTATGCCCAGGTCGTCCGTGGTAAACCTCCTTGCGATGACCGCTGAAGCGGCTACCGCATGGTGGAGGTTGACCTCGGCTACTGATAATGCTGGCGGACTCATAGCCCGGGCTCTTCGAGGTCCGAGAGCAGTATGTCGCCCTCGCTACCTATACCCAGCTCAAGTCTCCTCATGTCTATCCCCTCAAGGAGCTCCTCTGAATTGAGAATGTCTTCTCCCTGGCGCTAGTGTTTCTAGCTCTCCAAAACGATACGGCAGCGAAGGCATTCTCACTGGCGTCTACGAACGTATGGAGTTGTAGTTCTTCCGGAAGACCATTGCGGAAGTAAAAACGTGGCCAGGAATATTCGGTTACTGCTGGCAGTTGGCTGCGCCATTTCTCCCAAAGTGCGGCAATGTTGACGGGAAGTGGTTCGTCCCAGCGCGTTTCGTACCTCCACACCTCTCGCATTAGCAGTTTCGCACCGACGACGAAGTTTTCCAAGAACCCCAGTGGGTCGAAGACAGACATAACCACGCTAAGGAACTCCCTCTTAGTAGGACATCTGGCGCCGCTCATCACGGCTTCGCTTACTTTAATGAACTTGAGTCCAAACTTAATGCTGTCGGTCGTTGAGTGCCAGTGTAAACCGAGGACCCTTTCTGTATCCAAAACGACCTTAGCGCCAATCACCTTATCCACGTCGACGCCATTTAAAGCAGCAATCACTTCTGTCGAGTTCGATGTAAAATTACGTAGTTCGAAACCGGCGTTCATATGAATGGCTCTTACTTGATCTGCAATGGCGATGGCCTCCTTTGGTGTACTGAAGCTGTCTACGAAGTCGTCTACATAATGGTTTTCCAAAATAGCGGTTATAGCAAGGGCTGTGTACTGTTTCCACTTTATCACTAGGCGGTTGCTGGCGTAGCGACGTGGACCGAGGTTTTGCAAAGTGGGTGGCACTGCGTGATGACAGCGTAGATGCAGATGGTGTGTGCTCTGACACACGTTCATGGAGCAGCTTGTGATGTGCCCTGTCGCATCTATCGATACCATAGGCTTTACGTTTTCTACAATTGATGGTATTGTGGCCCCCATTAAGACACGTGAAACATAGTCGTTGCGGTTTTACCATGTTTGACCTATCACCCAGCGTGGCTTCAAGTAGGCGCTTGCAATCAATAGGCTTGTACTGACCCATGCACAAAGGGCATTTTCTCGGCGTGGCTTCGTCCACGTGAAGTACTATGCGAGGTTTAGGTTCGCGAACGGCAAGTTCGCATTCCTCGTTAACCGTGTATATGACGTATGCAAGCGATGTGAGCCAACTGCTAAAATGTAATGCGGTGGACGCAAGTCTTGAACTACCCTCATTTCGTCCCTAGGTATCCCAACTGTCTGTATTCGATAAACCACGTCAATTAGCCGTTTATGACCTTGTACGGACCTTCCCAGTTGCACTGCAATTTCTGGGACAAACCTTTATTTCGTTGTGGATTATACAACAGCACCAAATCTCCTTCTTTTGGAAACAAGATCATGCACTTCTCGCAACTCCTCCTCTAGGGTGTTGGACGTTTCCCTACCATTCTTGCGCGCATCACCAGTAACTCCAAACTTCAGATTACCAAGCTAATAGAAATTTACTGCCGAAAATAACCTTCGCAGGACCTTTACCCATCGTTTTGTGTACAGCTGACCTAAACCCTAGTCTACTCATAGGAAATGGTTTGGACACACCCGCCGTAATACGCTTAAACTTTGTCTGGCCGTGACTTCATGGTTTCGGTGCCTTGGCTGCAATACACCCCGTGCAATTGCCGATCCACTCTGCTACCCAATAGAACTTCTGTTTGATTCCCTCCATGGTCTTGGCGATTCCCAAAAGTCTTCCACTCGGTCCATCGTGGTATTCTTTTAGAACATCAGGAATTCTTGCGCTTGGGACCACTATTAGATTCCGAGAGAATTGGTGATCCCCGCTTTCCCCGAGTCCTATACAAACATCAAGATATTAACCTTAATCTGTCCCATTGCGCCCAATATGCATTTACGATTGGACTTTCCGCCGTGTACCCATGTACAACCCATGCATTACAACTTTCAAATGCCGATTTTTCTGCTGGCACTACCTCAATTGGTTTACTTCCCAATTATCCGCAGGGTTCGCTTCCGATCTGCGATAGCCAAAAGTCCGCTCAGAACTACTTTACAAGACCACTCGCTTGCTGCTGAATAGGCCGTCGTGCCCAAAGCGAAGCGGTATTCTCACGTTGTTATTCGTCATTATCCGTTTGCCCAAGTCGATGTTCATTCCCTGACTCATTAGGAATATGACTTCGTCGAAAATCTCCGCTACTATAAACTTGTGTACAACAACCACATTCCTAATCGCAACTTTGCAGATGACTTCTCCTATAGCTCGCGTGTGCTCACCAGTTACTGTCCTCAACTTTGTTCCAGATAATGATCTTACCTTCTTTGTGACCAGATCTGACCGAATGATGGAATGTGATGCTCCCGTATCCACACTTAATACTCGCGTATGCCCGTCCACATACCCGCAAACAGTAATGTTGTTTGCTGTCCTGCCAATTCGAGGGTTATCGATTCTAGGGCATTCAATTTCAGGAGCCAGCCTACGCCCTCTCCGGCTGGCTCGTTTTAGTTTAACGATCACACATTATCGATCGTTATCGAAAGTTCTCGATTGCGATTGTTTTATTTGCTTTTTCTCGACGTCTCTATCTCTATCTCTTTCTCGGTTTCTCTTTCGTATGTCACTCTTGTTTTTGAATATCGCCACAATACGTTATATATTTTACAAATTGCATAGTTTATATGACCAGAACAGCTCATCCACACAATTCAAAATATTTAAATTTTGGCAAGTTGTGTATTTTGGGGTGTTCAGGCCTGCAGCCTGAAACAGTTTACCGCTGGTAATTTTCATGGTTTTTCCCAGGCTGATTTACTGCTGGGAATCAGCCTGGTTTCAGAAATACTGGTATTTTCTACTGTGATATAGATTCCAATTTGTTAATAAACAAATACATATATTTGACCATTCTTCTAATACGAATTACTTTTCTTTTTATTTAAAAACGGACTGCCCACGAGATCATTTGACATTGCGGCAGTTTCGTCCATGGTAATTCGTCGCCGTTGGAAAAGAACCAACATTTTTCACATCACGGTCCCATCATAATTATTCTCGCCGTATTTTACCAACACAAGAGGAAAACCCAAAAATCCGACTTCAGAATAAAGAAGTAATTGGACACACACATCAGCAAATTTGGACACCTACATACGTACATACATATGTACATATATACAAAAGTAATACAACATAAAAGACGAAAGGTATGTGACTCGCTTTCAATTTGTTTGTAATATACACCGCGAGACAAAATAGTGAAAATAATTATATTTGTGCAATGTGCTAGTGACCTTTGGGTGTGATTACAAAAAAAAAAAAGGTATTCATTTGGTGCAGTTTCGGTTGGCGATATTAAATTTTCCATATTCGTACGTAAAAACCGCGAAAATCAAAATAAACTGCGTGTTGCTAGTGCAGTGCTTACTACGTTAATTTTTTTTCAATTGTTGAAATTTCAAGATAGTGAGTTTTCAAATATTACTCATACCAAGTAGTGAAAATATCGACTTATCACTTGCATGCGCTTTAATGGAAATTTTATTTTAAATTACATTTCGCAACGATTAACTTTTGCACAGTACTGTACTTTGAAAAATAAAGGTCGTAAGTTCTGAAGGAAGAGCCGCCATGATTTGTCTTTGCTTCCTGTAGATTGTACAAACCTTGCAGTTATGTATGATCGATTTAATCATTACTTTGACACGAGAGATCCAATATTGCGCTCGAACATTAATTGGTTTTCCCCATGCAAGGAGATCTCGTGAATGAATTGAGTTACCAGTCGCGAAAAATGAGAGTTATAGGGAAGAATAATAGGACGACGTTCGCTGTAATTTAAGTCTTTCGACGCCCCTAGTCGCCCACCCGCTCGAAGTATACTATTTGAATCTATGAACGGATTTAGTGAAAGGATTTCACTCTTGTAATTTATCCTCTGTCCCTTCTTCAAATCTGAACACTCACTCGGAAAGTGTTGTTCTTGACAGAGTGCTATCATTCGTTGAGTGGTGGCTTTGATTTCCTCAGAGGAAATGGCGGTAGAAGTAGCTGCAAATTGAGCTTTCTGAATAGGGTGCGTAGCTTGTATAAATCTGAAGACATACGACAGCACTCGCAAAGCTCTTGGCAGTGAAGAGAATCTTTGAAGGATGTCGGACACCTCTACAACCTTTGTCGCGTGCGATAGCACCCGCTTATCTTCTTTGTCGGTCTGAAACCCCGAGTCCTGAGAAGGCCATTCAGTTCTACCTTCTTGAAGCCAAGAAGGGCCCTGCCACCACAAGGAATTTCCAACCAAGTCGGGAGCTTCGACTCCACGACTTCCTAAGTCGGCTAGATTTGAGGACGAATCTACATGATACCAACTCCGTTGGCCAATCTTCTCTACGATTTTGGTTACCCTATGCGAAACAAATGTCGACCAAGAACATGGTGGCTTACGTAGCCAAGCCAGAATGATGGTGGAATCAGTCCATAAGAGAAACTGCGCCACACAACTCCAAACGAGGTAGTGAGATAGTTTTTACCGGTGCAACCCTCGTTTTTGCTAAGAGGAGATTGACCGTAACACTGTCTCCCTTTCGACGCGCAGGTAGATAGCCGCCGCATACGCCTGCTCCGATGCATCGCAGAATCCATGAAGCTCCATCTTTTCCGTCGGTGAGAATTGTACCCATCGTGGAATTTGGATTTCTCCTATTGCAGAGTACACCATGGCAAACTTTGACCAGCGCTCACGTGTTGTTGAAGATACCTGCTCATCCCAATCCGTTCCTTGCAACCAGATGTTCTGCATTAACATCTTCGCCACTATGATGATCGGTGCGAGCCACCCTAGTGGATCGAATAATTTAGCGATGGCTGACAAAATCTTGCGCTTTGTCACTATTTGAAATTTATCTAATTCTTTCGCAATGAAGTAGAATTGATCCGAACGCGCATTTCATCGTATACCGAGAGCTTTAACGCTGCTCGTATCTTCGAAATCTAAGAAGTCTTGGCTGAGCAAATGAGGGATAGGAATATCGCGCAAGACTTTTTTACTATTGGTAGTCCACTTTCGAAGTGGGAAACCTGCCGAAATTAAGGCCTCGGTGATTTGATCCCGCGCCTCTAAGTCGTGCCCACCTGCAAGCACGTTGTCGACGTACATATGTTGTCGGAGGACTATCGAAGCGAACAGAAGCGATTCGTGAACGTCGTTGTCTAGTTGCAGAAGCGTCCTTAAGGAGCGAGATAAGGAGCGCAGTTTACCCCGAAAGTGACAGTATTCAATTGAAATTGACGAACTGGTTCACTTATTGAATCGCTAAATACAATTTTTTGAAATTTGCCCTGTTGAGGCTGAACTAGGATCTGACGATACATTTTCTCTATGTCGCTGCTGAAAACGAATTGGAATAACCTCCATCGGAGGATCAGTATCGTCAGATCGCTTTGTAGAATGGGTCCAGGCAGTAGCACATCATTGAGGCTTACTCCATTGTCAGACGGAGAGGACGCATTAAACACCACCTGAACCTTCGTAGAAGTGCTTTCGGGTTTGGTAACCGCATGATGGGGCAGGTAATAACTATCGGCCCGGCCCTCATCCGGGAAACTGGACACCTCAGTCATGTGACCAAGTTGCTGATACTTCTTGAGTACCCTAGTATATTCGTCTCCTAAAGAGGGATTTTTCACTGGGAAAGAACTGCGAGAAAGCTATCTTTCAAGAACACCCTAGGGAAACCTCTGTCGGAAAATGGCAACAAAACTACATATTTCCCCGATCCCTCTCGCTGGGTCGTAGCTTTGAAAACTTCCTCGCAGGTCTTCTAGTTCCCAAAAGGCTGCAAGCTGTCTATCCAGCGTTACCTCATTGTAGAATGAGACGCATGTCGTCGTCGGCTTGGGTGACGTCGTCCTTCCCGTCAGTATCCATCCGAAGACAGTCTTCTGAGCTAGCAGTGAGCCAAGAACGTCCTTCCGTAGACCGCCGAGCATTATTTGCGGATAAACGTCGCCTTCTAAAACAAGATCGACTTGTTCGTTCGCGAAGAACCGTTTATCCGCCAAAGTCAGCCCCGGGAACGAATGTTGTATAGCAGGATCGATCTCGCAGGTCGGCAGATTTCCCGTCAGTTAAGCTAGCACCAGCGCCGTTGTGTGAATCACGACCAAAGGATCGACCGGAGATCCCAAGGTTATGGAACTCGCCTGCCTGGTTTGCGCTGAAACCGTGTTGTTGATTCCAGACACCCGTGCATTCACTTTCCTCGTTGGCACCTTAATCCGACGTGGAAGTCGTTCCGTCATGAACGAACACTCAGATCCAGAATCTATGAGCGCTCTGGCCGAAAAAATAGACCCACGATGTCTAATGTTGACCTGAGCTGTTCCCAGTAGAACCCCTTTGTTCGTGTTCATAAAACACGACTGTACATGGGTGGGAGGCTCAGTATTACCGCTGGAGGAACTGGTACCAGAAGTGGTCCGGTTGGAACTAGTTTCGGACGCACCTGTGCATATCTTCCCACCTCAGGTAGCTTCCTTGAGCAAAGGTACGTTATAATCGCATCCCAATTCGTTATGTCAATTTTTGAATCTGGAGTGTCGATATGATATCAACCTCGGCCAAAATCGCTTAGGCGGTTAATGCGCCAATTAAGTAAGTAAGTAAGGAGTGCCGATATGCAGTTATTGATTTCGCGCTGAAGATCTTTGATAGCACTTCCAGATTCAGATCCTACCGGGGATAGGTTGAAGAGAATCTTCAATTGACTATTAACGAGAATTCTTTTATTCTCGTAGCGATCAGTAAGGTTTTCCACGCAGTTGAAAACCCTTCATTTGTAAGTAGGCACTTACGAACTATTTCCTTTGCTTCCCCCTGAGTCTTCTGGTTTAAGTGGAATAGTTTTTCCACAACAATCAGCGGTAACTTTTAGACCGTATTGTTTTCTTTTTTTTTCTGTCGAGTATTTTTCCCATTACAGAAAAGATAACTCGGGCGGTGCTCAGTCACCGCTATTGTCCGAACTGCATTTCTCCCTGCCACCGACCTGAAGTTCTACATGTCGTCTTCTACTCGACTGACATTGGGCGTCGACGTTTACCCGCATCTGATGGTCAACACTACGCCCCCAACTTCGGTAGGAGGGCTGCTGGTACAAGCGACCGTGTTTGGCCTGGTAGTTTCTGGAGCCCACTAGCAATAATAAATTTATAAAATAATTTATGTACCAGTCTTGGGATGGACTTAATGTTGGCTGGCGCGTCCAATTGTTCCTCCCTTTTTTAATATTGCCCATGGCAAGGGGCCCGGCAGGTTTTTCCCAGGCTGATTTACTGCCATTGGCTTAAATATATCAATCGTTTTAACGGGATACAAATAGGAAGAAATCCATGGTTCACTCCGTTTTGGACCGACAGCCAGCAGACAGCAGTTATTTTTCTACGCCAGCCAACACCTAAGGACATAACCAAGTGTAAGTAATATTTTCTACTGTGATATAGATTCCAATTTGTGAATAAACAAATACATATATTTGACCATTCGTCTAATACGAATTACTTTTCTTTTTATTTAAAAACAGACTGCCCACGAGACCATTTGACATTGCGGCAGTTTCGTCCAGGGGTATTACAATATCATCATTCTTTGCCAGGATTGAGGAAAACCCCAATCAGACCATTTGCTTGTTTCATATATAAATTTCATCTCTACTTTGGTCCTCGAATCTCATCTTGCTTTTCAGGTTCACAGATCGCGCTACAGCTAATGGTTTCGTCAAGATATCGGCGAGCTGTCTATCTGTAGGGATAAACTTAAGAATGATAAATTAAAAGATTGCGACACTTTCGTCCCGTTATCTTTTTTGTTTCGGCATGACAGCAGTGTGACGTCATAGCATACCAGCGCTGCAGCTAATTGTTTCGTTAAGATATCGGCGAGCTGTCTATCTGTAGGGATAAACTTAAGAATGATAAATTAGAAGGTTGCGACACTTTCGTCCCGTTATCTTTTTTGTTTCGGCATCACAGCAGTGTGACGTCATAGCATACCGGAATATCGAATCAAAAGAGAGAAGAGACAGAAAATTCACATTCGTGTGCAAAACTATGAAACAATTAATTAAGGGTTTTTAATAAACGAAGTGTATAGTGGCAAATTGCAGTAACGATAACATGAAACCGTTGTATTTTCACTATATTTTGATATTAAAGTGCTTAAACAAAAGGATTTTATAATTTAATGTTCCTTATCCACTTTTTGAAAATTATACAAATACAAACTATACTGAGTCAACAACACCAGAATATCACAATTTCACATATTTTAATGTACCAATTGCTGTATATTCCGTAAATTACATTTCGCTTCATACTCATATTTCGTACGCTATGATGTAGAAATGTCGCAATCTTCTAATTTATCACTCTTGGGATAAACTCAATTTTAATTAATTTATTTTCAATTTGTTCCCTTGAAAAATAATATTTAATATCCATATGTTTCGATCACTTGCGACATGAGGGTTTAATTGTTATGCTTATACAACCCTGATTTTCTTACAATATCTTAAATGGTTCGTTAAGTTAAATTTTTATACATTTTAGTACATATGTATCTCAACCACAAAGTCTATTTTACTGCTTCTAACAACGCCATGTACTCAGCTTTAGTGGATTAAGTTGCAACTGAATTTTGTTTCTTTGTATTCCAGCAAATAAGAAACTTGCCAGTTTTACGAACAGCTGGAAAATAGATTACATAGCATTCGTGCTTTCCTGAAACGTTCTACAAACGAAACTTAACCAAATTAACATATTATTGCTTCTTGCATGTTTAATAACTCGGATATTATAATACTCACCTCTAAAAATCTTTAACAAAAATTTCTTATTTATCTAAACTACAATCAGCTGCTGTGGTCAGTTGTTTTCTTTCTGGCAAATTGCTGTTGGCAAAAATTTTTCCAACTTAAATTAACAATTTCCCCTCGAACTTAACTGTCAAATTGCGCTTTTAATTTTACGCACTTTCCTTGAAATTTGCGTACTCGCCATCCAAAAGCTGATAATTTGTGATAAATATGAATTACTATCAGTACTCGAACAAACTTAATGCAATTTCCCTTTTTACTACTGTAAAAATAAATGACAAAATTCGTTGCGACTTCACCTTATTTAATTCCACCATGGATAGGCTGCGATTTTGACAACTGATTTTGGTCCGTTTTTATTAACATTCACAAATTGCTGAAAAATGGAATTGAATAAAAAGTTATTGGATCAAGGATGGTAATTTATTTATTTTCGTGCTTTCCTGAAACGTTCTACAAACGAAACTTAACCAAATTAACATATTCTTGCTTCTTGCATGTTTAATAACTCGGATATTATAATACTCACCTCTAAAAATCTTTAACAAAAATTTCTTATTTATCTAAACTACAATCAGCTGCTGTGGTCAGTTGTTTTCTTTCTGGCAAATTGCTGTTGGCAAAAATTTTTCCAACTTAAATTAACAATTTCCCCTCCAACTTAACTGCCAAATTGCGCTTTTAATTTTACGCACTTTCCTTGAAATTTGCGTACTCGCCATCCAAAAGCTGATAATTTGTTATAAATATGAATTACTATCAGTACTCGAACAAACTTAATGCAATTTCCCTTTTTACTACTGTAAAAATAAATGACAAAATTCGTTGCGACTTCACCTTATTTAATTCCACCATGGATAAGCTGCGATTTTGACAACTGATTTTGGTCCGTTTTTATTAACAATCACAAATTGCTGAAAAATGGAATTGAATAAAAAGTTATTGGATCAAGGATGGTAATTTATTTGTCTTTTTAGGAAAATAGTAAAAGTATTTTTATTTACATTTACATATTTGTAGGTTCATAACTGACGATGGCATCAAAAAAATTATTTCTACCTTATCCGCTACGGTTGGTTCTGATGTCAACGATGTGCGGAAAGTTGTTTCAACCATTATGGACGTAAGTGCCTTCTATTTTGAAAAGGATAAAGAATTGTTGGAAATTATATATATTTATATATGCATATTAACAAATAGATGGACTTTCGCGACGTTGCTGGGGGCGCACTTCCTACTAAAAGGGACGACTATATACAGGGTCGGATAGTACTTCAGTTGCAGAAGACCCGGAATATCTCGTCGCCGAAGTGTAATGAGGACTCTAAAGCGGCACCTCGATTTTTACAATTAGAATTAAGTGATGGGGTTACCACAATTCAGGCATTAGAATTGGAAAATGTTCCGGCCCTGAGTATGAACTTACCTCCGGGAACTAAAATCTTTTTTCGCCCAGAGAAACTTCAATTAATACAAGGTTTCTTAATATTACGATCCTCTGAAATTCAAGTTTTAGGTGGGCGTGTAGAAGCAATGGCAGAAAAGTGGGAATTGGCTCGCACGATGCAAAAGTATGCACGAAGTGGCCGCCGTATTAGCGGAGCCGCCGGACCTCCGCCATGGATACCATTTGGGAAAAAAGTTGAAACTTCACTTTCAAAGGAACTTAATTTTAAAAGCTTACAAGCGGGAGGTTCTGAAGGAAAAGAGACCAAAGAGAATGAGGAGTTTAAAGCAATGCGTAGCGAGGCTATAGCAGAAGCTAGCAAAGCTGGTTCGAAAAAGGTATATATTTATTTAGTATTTAATGTTTCCGTTGCTTATAAATGATGATGCTCCAGCAAATAGGTATTTTTACAAAGTCATATTTAGGCATCATTAGCAATTGGTATTGAGCTTTAGTCCAGTTTTTATGGTAATCATTTATTTAAAAATTTGTATGGTGGTAGTAAATATAGTTGCAATTTCCAGTAAATCGTCGATGCTTTTAATATATCATTCTACAGCAAACTTGGCAATATTTAAACTTAACTGTGGAGGCTCTTGTCTTTTGCAGCTATGTTCAAAATTTTTGTAGGTGTGTTTATCTATTGAATATGAATATACCTTAAGGTTGTAGTCTGCAGAGGATGCGTATACTTTATAATGGTTAGTAGCATTTTACGTTTTCATGGAAATGTGCATATATGTTTTTAATATTTAATACATAAAATTTGGACCATAAATAGAGGGTTTCTGTGTCACTTGATTCAAGCGCCATTTACCGTATCAATTTTGTATAATACATACATATATAGATATTTAGGGCGTTGATGCCATTTATATATTTAAATTTGATGTAATTTTTGATGAAGACTTTGATTTTTTTCCTAAATTAAAACAAGAATTTGGTCGTAAAATTAGAAAATATACAAAACGATTTCATGTATCAAAAATTTGCAAAGATATGGACAAGTTATTTAATCTTCAATGTGTTCGCAGTCTTACAAAAAAAATATTCCCCAAATCTTGCTTTATAAAAAAACATAGAACATTTTTAATTATCTACCTTCTTCGTACTATAAGTCTTAATATTGTTTTTACAAAATCCAATTACAAATATATTTAACATGTTTATTAGTATCAAATCCCCTATATACATATACTTGTATACATATGTATATACATACATATATATTAAAATAACTGATCATATTTAATTTTTTAATTTTAAAGAGTAAATTTTGGAAGTATTTTAAATAAATTTACTATTTGCTCCAAATACATACTCGTACGTTAATTGTAATCTATTACTAGGTATTTGGTGGAGGAGGTCAACAAATGCTGGATCATAATGTAAAGAAAATACTCGAAAAGGGGTTCACCGAAGAGGACGCCAATCAAGCTTTACGTGCTACTCATAATAACCTGGAACGAGCTCTTTATAATCTTAAACGTCGCGGCGAGATGAAGCGGGCCGAAGACATCGGAAGCGCCAAAATTTCGCAAAACAGTACATTTCAATCTGCAAAACCTAGCCGAGGGCCGCCTGCGCGAGATATGGGATCAGGAAAACGTGGTGGATCGTTAGTAAAGGAAGAAGCAATAGCAGCAAAACCAGCTGGAAATGTTTCGCTCTTTGATTTTTTGACTGACAAGTTACCAGTAGATGCCGGTTCGAATGCGCCTACACCGACTATAACTACGTCTCAAACCATATCTTCCTCTAATATAACCAGTAATCCGTTCAAATCAAGTAAATTTGAGAAAAATAAGAAAGATACCACGAAATTTACACATTCTGAAAATAGAAGTGCAGAGGATAATATTGATTCTGAAAGCAGTGTTATGCGTCCAAGGTTTGAAAACAATATGTCTAGCAGCTTTGCCGCCAACCGTACAACTGGACCACCAAATATTCGCCAAAGAACTGATAGGGGAGGTGCTAACATTCGAGGCGGTCGCGGTAATCAGGAACGTGGGAGAAGTACATCAACTTTTAACCCTTTCAAAGACAATGTCAGCGAACGTGTCAACGGAGCTTCGCGTATGCCTGCCAATCAGTCAATAAATAATAACCAAAATCAAGGGCGTAGTAACCGCGGGACCTCTGAACGTGGAAAAGTTTTTAATTCCTCGAGTGGAGATTTTAAAGAAAATGGACCAGGAGGATATGGAAGCAAACGTTTAAATGAAAAACAGCAACAAAGAAGTCATGGTGGGGAGGATCGTGGCAGTGGACAGAATGAAAGTAGAAATCGTTTTAACAGCAAGCGTGATGGCAGTAGTCGGCAACAACATAGTAATGTTGAAGATCTTAACAGTGGTGTTGCCAAAAATAGTGGTACTCAAAACACGAGTGCCACAAACGCCAATTCAGTGAATAAACTAATAGAAGCTACTTCTAAATTGAAAATTTCTGATCCCGTACGTAATGATCACTTCGCTGGAAATAGCTCAACTGGGGAAGGCCGCTCAAATTTAATTAGGTCTCAAACCCCCTTACAAAATTACGCCACTGGCCAGCTACCTCAGCAAATTCAAAATTCTACGCAATTCCCTAATGGCTTTTCTTACGATACCAGCAAAATTATTGGATTTCAGAACAAAGAGACTAATGAATTTGCTATGACCTTATTAAAGAGTCAAGGCTTAAATTCTTCGGAATCAACAGCAGATAATCAACAAGAACAGCAAGTACTGTCTCT
The DNA here is from genome assembly GCA_963971545.1 of Philophylla caesio. NCBI lineage: Eukaryota > Metazoa > Arthropoda > Insecta > Diptera > Tephritidae > Philophylla > Philophylla caesio. Next base: position 30,590,249 of record OZ020608.1, on the reverse strand, counting down.
AAAAACAAATAATTTGGGTGCACAACCAAGTCAACAAATTTCTAATGATAATTATGTTTCACTTATTTTGCCCCATATGCAAGCACCCTCTCCGTTAAGTGGATATGCAGCGCCTACGAGTGGCTACTCTGTTCAAAACCCATCAGCTGTGCCCACTATGGCAACAATGTCAAATCATTTTGGAATGGTACCAGGCGAAGGGTGGCATTGGAAAGTCGGAGATCTCTGTTTTGCCAAGTACTGGGATGATGGCCGTGTAAGTTTTCATTTCATTTTTAAAATTTTCTTCTAATTGCCGGTTTCACTAAGAATTTAAATATAACTTAAATTTTTTTGTCTGTTTTCAAATATAAATCAAACCACGTCTTTAAAGATTAATAACTTAATTACGGATGTTTTTTTTTACTAAAATTGAGTACATCAACACATTTGGAGCCCTGGAACAGGTAGAACCCAGTGGACGAAACTTTAGACTTGCCAGAAAGCCGCAGTCCGAACCTGACTCCTGATATCGCCTGAGGAGCTAAGCGTACTCCCAGTCAGAGACTATAAATTGAAGTTCTCCAAACAGTTTCTGCAGAGATGCCACTGTCAGGGACATCCCAAAAGAGACATGCTCATGCTTGAGCCGACTCCCAGGCACATCAGGGGGCAACTAATGGACGAGATCCAGACCTTTATTAGACAGCGCTTGGACCCAACGATGACTTGGCGACATACATAGGGAGTCTGTCTCCAGATTCCTGAACTGTGTGTGCCACCGTTGGAGTCCAACCACCACATATTGCAAGTTGGAAGCTCCAACTGCCCCGTGGGTCGCACATCACATTGCGCCAATTACGATCTGGATACTTGTACCTATCCAGAATCAACCCATACACACCCAACGCTTGTCCGATATATAGAGAGTCCTCAACTACCACCCCTATCCCTATGGTCCTACCCTGTCGAAACCCCTCGTTTCCTGAAACTGCTAGTTGAGCTCGACGATAACTTCTGAAGGTGCTGCCGTCCTCAATTGGGTGTAGTTAGCCGCTACAACAAGCCCTTTCATTTATATTAAATCTCTTACTAGTAGGAACTTAGAATATAAATTTTAATCCGATGGGTGAACTCTTAATTTTTATTAAGATGGATTTTTTAAAACTCGTATAATTTTCGAGAGAGATTTATCCTACGTTTACTCGGGAACTCATTTCTATAAATGTTTAGCTTTGTTGACGTAACGGTTTTTCGATTATATGGAAATTTACACAATAATATTTAGAAATCGATTAAATCCAAGAACCATAATTTAGACGATTGCGACATTATAATTCCGTTATCTTTTTTTGGTGTGACAGCTTATGACGTCAAAGCATACTACGTTCCCACGACAGTCGGGTCTACGATACCGGAACGACCCGGATTTATGTCCGGCCATGGACTGTTACTTCGGCATATTTTATGCTGCTATAACAACAACAACAACAACAGGGATCAAAAGGCAAAGACGCAGAAATTCACATTCAGATGCAAAACAATTAAACAATAAACGTTTTTTTTAAATTAAGTGTGCGGTGGCAAATGGTAGTAACACAATGAAGCCATTGCATTTTTACCATTTTTTTTTATTAAAATGGTTAATTGTTTTAGATTCACTAAACTGCTGACCATAAACTGCTCTTTTAGTTGTAGGTATGCCCAACAATTCCATAAGGTATTTTCACTGTGTTTCCTACTCATATTCAGTAAGCTATGACGTAAAAATGTCACAATCTTGTAATTCATCATACCTATTAAAATTAAACTATCTCAACAAATCGTCGGAATTGTAAATATTGGAAATAAGGGAAACCCTAAATGAAACTTTTTTCAAAACATTGCTATATTCTACCCGGCAATAACGCTTTCTGTTAAATAACTTATGATATGATATTCATGGTAGCTCTTGTAGCGTATGACAAGATGGGATTTATTAGTTTCAAGTCAAACATTTTTTTTTTATAAAGCCCACTACATCTAACTTATGAAAGTATTTTTTGTTATTATATTTAATACTAGTATTACGAGGCTGAAGTCACAGCGGTGTCAGAGAAAACATGTGTGGTGTTTTACCTTGGATACGGCAACCACGAGGAAGTTTTAAAATCTGATTGTTTGCCAATAACCGATGGTAATCATTGTCCTATCAACAACTATAATACACCTTCCTCATATCAACAACCACAACTAGGGAAACCAAATGCAATAACTAAGGCTCATGCAGGTCAACAGGTCATCCCAGCAGGTGGAGCCTATCAGCGAGGAGGAGGTGGACTACAACGTTTTCGAGGTGAAAGGAAAATGTACGTGCCCCCACACAAACGTGAGAATTGACGTGTTATCCGAATTCAGTTTGCATCAACAAAATATTTATTTTCACAATAAAAACCTTTGTATAAATTTAATTATGCCTACCATTGGAAATACGTTTCAAACAAAAATCATCGTTAAGTAAAATGTGTGTGTTTTTTAACACCAAAACTATAAACCTATTCGTATTATGAATCTCTTAAACAAAATAAAATAAAGTGTTTGAAAGTTCTGGCTACTCTATGAAACTGTTTTATTTACACATATACAGAAACGGTCCAAGAATGCTCTTAACTCGACTGTCGTTATCTTGTTTTGTATCACATTTCGGGGTTCCGCTACTTTGGTTTTGCCGCTTTGACATTTCTGGCAGTTTGTAAACAAATTCAAAATCGATATTACATCTAACACAACAACATTGATAAATAAGAGATTGCGCCTTGCGCAGATCCGTTACCTTTTTGCCTTACGATATTGGCATTCAGCTGCTCAAAATGACGTCACATCGGCAAAGTTTCTTTAAAATTCCAAAACGAGTGAAGTGAATATTTAGTGTTCTATTATTTTAAAAGTTTAATTAAAGTTTTTTGTGAAGTGCAACGCGATTTTATTATATTATTCGAACTTATAAAGCAATTCTCCAATCAAAATGAGAATACGTTATTGTAGGTGAGACGTACATGCGCAGATCGTAAATTATTTTTGTTAGCTTTCGGCGCAATCTCTTATCAAAACACATCGCATTTCTTTCTAGGTATTTGGCTTATTAATTAAACCGCTGTCTACAACACATATTTTCACAATTTTTCGAAATCCAAACACGGTTATTACTAAAAATCCTTTATTCTCCCAATATTCTTTGTTTACTTAAATCCAGTAATGTCGTTCGAAAAATGAGAGGCATATATGTATATACAAAAAATTAATGAGGTTAGCACTTCGACCTTATGATACATTTTGTCCCCATGCTCTTTATAGCACTTTGTCCAATTCTACTAACTAACAGCCCAATCACTGATTCCGAATGAACTCCCGTCGTGACAAAATATGCCGTCACGAATTCGGGAAAAATGCTATCAGCAATATCAATCTTGAGCAATTCCGACGTTTTCTTAGTTTGCGTTGCCAACTGTTACGCTAAGTTCGAATGGGTGTTACCAACTCTTTACACGAAATTCAGCGGTTTTTTGTTTACTTTTGTGACAGCAGTTAAAAAAAATGCATATATTTTCACAATCAAAGTTTACAATAATTATTTAAATACAAAAAATTATTAAATGAGTTCCATTGTGGAAGTTCTTTTATTAAATTATATGTTTCCAACCCGCAAATCCTTTTTACCGTTTTCTCTACGTTATTGAATGTGTATGTATATGTGGTTGTTTTCTTTTCTCGTTGCTCTGGGTTCAATTTTGTTTAGATATGGCTTCCGTTGTATATTGCTTTTCTGGTCCACCCAAACCTCTAAAATAAAGAGAATAACAGAAACAAAATATCGTTATACTTCATATTATAATTCAACAAATTAGCAAACATTTTTGCCTATTTACTTTTTTTTCCAGGTGGTTGCTGTTGAAGTTTTATGTGATATTATAGTTGAAGGTACATTGACATTTTATACTTGGGTTAAATACGAAACTTTCAATTCAAATAAACAGCACTTCCTTGTGCATATGTGTATCAATTCACTAAGATGACTACGAAAGTCGTATTCTTTACTGGCGGCCCAAGGCTTTTGAGCTGCACGGGGGTTTTTGAAAACATTGCGCAATGTCTGCCCGCTCCTCCATGGTCATGAACTGTTAACAAAAAATTTAAATGTATGCCCTACAGCCATTAATAAACACTTTTTACATTTTTAATTACTTCAGTGAAAAGTATCCATTTAGTTTCTAGTTCACTTGCATTTTTTTGTTCATCTTAATTATTATTTTCACTTTTGCCGATAATGCTCACGAATAAATGTCAAAATTGCCTTTCACTCGGAATCCGTGATGGCAATCTCCCGAATTTTGAAATTTGATGATAGCGGAATGAAGAGAGATCCGGCGGAATTCATGATAGGTCTGTCATACTTATATATTGGCAGTATCGACAAGTGCAGTCAGCAAACAGTTCAGGACAGATATATAAAAAATTAATAGGAAAACCAGGTAATCGTATGTAATAATGTCACCTGAATTCAAAAATAAATTCCAGTGGCGTAGTCAAAAATTAGTTGCCGAACTCAACATTTTTTTATCATTTTAAAATATTTTTAGTTAATGTTTTATTTTTTAAATTGAAGTTCATTCACATATAAAAATTGCTTATCAATACAAATCAAATCGCTTTTGTTTGATTTTCAAGGAGCAATGCAATTTTAATACTTTACACACTCTAGTTTGTATAAGAAAAAATCGCCAAAAAGGGTATAAGCCCCCCACAGTAAAAGAATTATCTTCAAGATTATTTCTAGGTGCTCCTGCATATACATACATACATATATCCACACAGATGCTAATACATGTAAAACCTGCATTGCGCACAACGTTTATTTGTACTGAAACTATCTCTTTTTACTGCCAATATATACTTACTTACTGAATTGGCGCATTAACGGCCTAATCGATTTTGGCCGAGATCAACAAAGCACGCCAGCTGTCGCTATCTCGTGCCAACTGGCGCCAATTGGAAATCTCAAGTATAGCCAAGTCTTTTTCAACTTGGTCTTTCCATCGCAGAAGAAGTCTTCCTTTTCCTCTGCTACCACCCGCGGCTACCGCGTCAAAAACCTTTAGGGCTGGAGCTATTTCATCCATTCGAACGACGTGACCTAGCCAGCGGAGCCGCTGATTCTTAATCCGCTGCACTATATCTACGTCAATGTACAGCTCGTACAGCTCATTGTTCCATCGTACACGGTATTCGCCGTCGCAAAGACGCAAAGGTCCATAAATCATTCGAAGAATCTTTCTCTCGAACACTCCAAGAGCCCTCTCATCTGATGTTGTCACCGTCCATGCTTCTGCGCCATACAATAGGACGGGCATGAAGAGAGACTTATCGAGTATGGTTTTGGTCCGTCGAGAGAGGACCTTACTGTGCAATTGCCTACTCAGTCCGAAGTAGCACTTGTTGGCAAGAGTGATCCTCCTTTGGATTTCGAGGCTGACATTATTATTGATGTTAATGCTGGTTCCTAAGTAAACGAAGTCTTCTACTTTTTTAAAGTTATAACTGTCAACAGTGATGTTTGGTCCCAGTCGTGACTGCGCCGAATGTTTATTTGATGACAGGAGATACTTCGTCTTGCCCTCGTTCACCTCCAGACCCATTCGTTTTGCTTCTCTATCCAGTTTGGAGAAGGCAGAACTAACTGCGCGGTTGTTAAGGCCGATAATGTCAATGACATCGGCGTACGCCAGCAGCTGCACACTCTTATAAAAGATAGTGCCTGGCCGATTTAGTTCTGCGGCTCGAATTATATTCTCCAGCATAAGGTTAAAAAAGTCACACGACAAATAGTCACCCTATCTGAAACCTCGTTTGGTACCAAACGGCTCGGAGAGGTCCTTCCCATTCCTGACGGAACTGGTGGTGTTGCTCAACGTCATTTTACATAGCTGTATAAATTTTACGGGAATACCAAATTCAGACATTGCGGCATAAAGGCAAGTTCTTTTTGTGCTGTCGAAGGCAGCTTTGAAGTCGACAAAAAGATAGTGTGTGTCGATTCTTCTTTCTCGGGTCTTTTCCAAGATCTGCCGAATTGTGAATATCTGGTCGGTGGTATGATTTACCAGGTCTAAAGCCACACTGATAAGGTCCAATCAGTTCATTGACGGTGGGCTTAAGTCTTTCACACAATACACTTGACAGAACCTTATAGGCGATGTTAAGAAGACTAATCCCGCGATAATTGGCACAGACTGCAGGATCACCCTTTTTGTGGATTGGGCAGAGCACACTTAAGTTCCAGTCAGCAGGCATGTGCTCTTCCGACCATATTCTAGAGATGAGCTCGTGCATGCACTTAACCAGCTTCTTTCCACCGTACTTAAATAACTCAGCTGGTAACCTGTCAGCACCGGGGGCTTTGTTGTTCTTCAGCCGTGCTATCGCTTTCCGAATTTCTTCATAGTCGGGTGATGGTACATCACGTCCATCATCATTGATTGGGGATTCGGGTTCAACATCTACTCCATCGTTCTTGCAGCTGCTTCCATTAAGCAGTGTGAAGAAGTGCTCGCTCCATTATTTAAGTATGCTGTGGACATCAGTCACCAGGTCGCCGTTTTCATTCTTACAATATATACTTATTATATATGTGTATGGGTCCACGACCACCTCCATTACAGCCTTCTGAATAGCCCCGTTGTGCAAACAGATACTACTGGGTTGACATCTTTGTCGGATATGAACCCTAAGTTAGTAACTAAACGTTGCGCATTCGTTTCTATAGCAACTTTCTTTCAAAATATTTTTTGAATTAGGGAGCCCTGCTATTTGTCGTATTGTGTTATCGTAACCGGTTTCGGCGTTGTGCCATCTTCAGTGTCAATTTTCGTTCCAACAAATATCAACAATTCACCCTGTCGGACAAGAAAAAGAAGAAAACAATATACATAGTTGTAAACTTGTGTTTTTTTTGTTTCACATGTTTCTTATTTCAATACAACTCTGAAAGGTATGTTTAGTGAGTTATTATTTGTGTGTGTTATTCGATCAGCTCTTTATATTTATCATCATTTGAGGTTTATTTTTATGTGAACAAATGTAAAATAAAGTCAAATGGTGATGTACGAATTAATATTTTAAAGAAATCGATCGCTCAAGTTTATTATAAGTGATTTTTTGCTGATTAATTGCTTGAATATCACATACAATAGTAAAGGAAATAACACAGAGCTTTCCCACAAACCTCTGTTCCTCCCTAATTCTTTCAGTGGCCGGTAGCCAGTAGAGAGTTGCTATGAGTAATGAAATTGTAGTGTACGGTTGCCTAGCGGCTACTAGTATCCTGCTAATCTTACACAATTAATAATGGATATTAAGAAAAATAAGTTTCGAGAGATGACTTGGTATTCACATTTACATAAGCTTTGTAACCGAACCCCAACCATTTACAAGCAAAAGTTTGTATCTTTACAACCTTAGGAGACAAGCTATTGACAATCGAAACAGTACCATGGTTATGCAGAGCAGTAATTGGCGGAGGTTTGAACTTGGCTGCTAACAATTATCACTTTGCTAATAGGCAGCTTTGCTTTCCTACAAGTCGAATTTTTATTGAAAATATTTGAGAAATAAAATTAAGAAATAATGAAATAAATAACTTTCAGGAGTTCTGAAAAACTAGATTTTACATCTGAGGAGGTTAAACAAAATTCAAATTATAGTAAGCATAAATTTATCTGGAAATACGACTCAACCTCAATTTCAAGCAAATGTATTTTGTATTGTATTTTGTTATTTACTTGTAGATAAACATAACAAGTTTCTCACCGAAAATCACTTCCGCAGTACATGCCTGATAATTGATCAATAAAGTAAGTTTTTTTGTTATTTTTTATCTAAAAGTTGTAAAACATCGTGTGCAATCTTATAGAGTCTGCTAAACAGTGCTAAAAACATACAGTCTGCTTCTTGGCCCTACTAGTCCCAAATAGGGTTAGTTACCCTTATTAAAGCAAAATATATTCCTTGAAGAAGACCTAGTTAATTGTAAGTGAGAATAGATCTCCAATTGCTCTATTGTTTCGTGGAACATATCCTGGAAATTTAAAATTATAATCCATTCACAGTTTGATCCGGAAATCGCTTGGACATTTTATTTTGCAATTGTGAACCTAACCAAGTTTACAAATTCTCTACTCTGGCAATACCGTGTTGTCAAACACAGAACTGCCAGTTTACAGAAATGTGCGTAAATGGGAATAAAGCGTAAAGAAAATGATATAAATATTACAAGCGCCAATTACGAGAGCATTTGTTTCTTTACCGTGGAGAAAAGCAAATCGTGTTATGAAATTGTTTGGTGCAAATAATCAGAGGGAGGACAATTGAAATAATTTTTTTACGTTCTATACAGCTGTTGAAATAAACCAGTATTATTCAGCAATATATGTATGGATGTGTGCATACATATTTATTTACGAGTTTACAACAACGAAACCTGACGCAACTGTTAAAAGTGGGGAAAGATTGTGAAAGTGCCAATGCGAAAAGTGCGAATCTAAGCGAAAAACATAGTAGAGGAGGGTGAAGGGCATTGAGCCAATTAGTCAAAGTTGCTTTAATACATTCGCACAATAAACTATTCGGCGAAGTATAATTTAAATTGGTAATTGTAATAAGCAAAAAGGCCGGAAGTTAAAAAAGAGTGGCCAGTACTGCCGTTTAGTATTTCGAGATATTTGGTGATTGAGTGAAAATACAGTATATAGTTTTGTGGTGTTGAAAGCAATAATAAACTAGCGAAAAGTTAGTTTGCAAAAACAATGAATCTTTCATTTGCTGGTTGTGGATTCTTGGGCATTTATCATGTAGGCGTAGCAGTGTGTTTTAAGAAATATGCACCACATCTGTTGTTGGAGAAAATTGGAGGAGCGTCTGCTGGAGCACTTTCTGCCTGCTGCTTACTTTGCGATTTGCCATTAGGTAAGTGCTGGATAAACATTTCTAATGTGGGATAAACATATTTACATACATATCGCTCATTTACTAAAAAACTGTCATAACTCAAAAAACCAACAACCGAGAAAAATGATACATACTACATATGGGTGTATGTATGTACATATCTCAATTTTTGAATTTTTTTATAAATCCAGTTTTTAGTAAATGGGGGCTAAAGGTGGCAAACGACATAATTTACAACATTCATGTTAGGTAGAAATTGATAACTTTCTGCTACCACAAGTATGTAGTTACGGCGAAAGAATTTTTGCTTATGTGCTCAATTGTATTTTGTTTACAATAAAAAGCACGTCTACTTTCTGTCATTTACATATGTACATACGTATGTATGTACGAGTAAAGACATATGTAGATATATATTGAAATATATATGTATACACATCTATTCGTATATATACGTACATATGTACATTATTTAAAATAAATACGTTTTATTGAATAAAACGAGTAATAGCGAGGCGCACATTCATGTATTATAAACAAGTATGTATGTATGTATGCAAATATGAACATATAAATGTGAGTAGGTAGGTACGTGTGCATATAAAAGCATAAACATGTACATAAGTATATGGATATGTAGATAAATATATTCATACATATATGTGTGCATATACTTACTAATGTATATTTTAAGGTAAATCAATTGGTACTCGATTAAAACGCTTCTGGCGCATTCCCGAAGTTTCGTAGTTATGTTCGCTAACAATACATAAATATATACATACATAAATTCTTGCATACAGTAGTTATGTATGTATGTATGTATACATACTTAGGTATGTATGTGTTTAACAGACAATCATGATGCAGCGAGCAGATAGTAGTAAGAAAACAGCTAACCTGTCCACCCAATTAGTTTCACTTCCACAACAGTCGGTTCTACGCCACCGAAGTGACTCGGATTTCATCCGACCAAGGACTGTTATTTCGGCGACCTAACCCCACTTAGGCTGCCGGACACCCCCAATCTTATCTCCCCCTGGGTGCAATACCTTGCAGCAGGATTGCTACTCATACTTCTGGCCAGGGCGGGCGTCGAGCCTAACCCTGGCCCAGAAACCTACTTCTGCTGCATCTGCCAGAGAAGGCTCCATCCGAATTCCACGTCGGTGAGGTGTAATTCGTGCAACGGATGGTGCCATCTTAAGGTCTGCTCAGGCCTTAAGAAAACTAGGGAGTGGTCCACATCCTATGTGGGCCAGTGTTGCTCGCGCACTCAAGCGCCCCAAGCCTCCACGGCATCCCCCCTTGCGCCTCCCGCGCCGGTGCCTCAGAGCACCCCTCCTGCCTCCACGGCCCCCCGGAGCTCACAGCAACACCAAACCTCCCCACCGCCCCCTCGCTCCACCACACGTGGGGCCAACCAGCAACTACTGGTTGCCCCCACCATCTGCTGTGTATGCCGGGTCAGAGTGCACCGGAATGCCTGCTCAGTCAGGTGTAATGCCTGCCAGGGCTGGTGCCACTTCCGGGCGTGCTCTGGCCTACGCACCGCAAGGGACTGGTCCGTGAGCTTTACCGCCTCCTGCTGCCGCAACAACCCCCCGCCAGTGTCGCTCACGACACCGCCCACAACATCCACTGGGCCTTTACCACCACTGCGGGAAGCACAGCCGGGGCGGGCCGGCCCTCGGATCCAGTCCCTCACCCCCCTCAACGCGACAACCTTACCGAGACAGACGAGACTCCTACAGTTCAACTGCAACGGACTCTCGAGCAAGATCTCAGAGGTGGTTGCCTTCATGGCTCGGCATGGACTGTTAATAGCTGCGGTCCAAGAAACGAAGCTACGTCGCAGCTCAACGTTAACGAACTGCGACGGTTACAACGTGCTTCGTAGAGATCGCGAGCGAGATAATGGTGGAGGCCTAGCCTTCATCCTACACAACACCGTGCAGTATCGTCTTATCGATGCAGACATCGACCCAAGGGACAGCACCTTAGAATGTCAAGGGATTGCTGTCCGGTCAGGCGATGTCGAGCTCGAAATATTCAACACATATATACCCCCTGTCTCCTGCTGCCCCGCTGGATATCACCCTGACATAGGTGCGCTCCTCAGTGGTGAAAACCGTTTGGTAGTCGGAGACTTTAATGCGCACCACGATCTTTGGTTCTCAAGCCTATCAAATGATCGTAGGGGAAATATTTTGGCAGAGCAGATAGACGATTCGACATTCTGCACCATGAACGACGAAGCCCCCACCAGGATTGTGGGTAGTTGCAGCAGCTCGCCAGATCTAACAATAGCTAGCGCAGGTCTGATAAATAGCATAACGTGGCGACCTATGCTATCGCTTGCATCAGACCACCTACCCATAATCATCTCGATTGACAGACCTGCCAACTATGTTGCCTCAGACCGCCACACCTATGTCAACTTCAAAAAAGCTGACTGGGAGCGGTTTGAGGATTTCACTGAAGACGCCTTCAGTGCTCTCTCAACTCCAACCGACGTTCGCGTAGGTGAGCGCTTGTTCCGCAGAGTGGTGAAGTCCGCTGCAGCCCGTTTCATTCCGGCAGGGAGGATCCCTATGATCCGTCCTGACTTCCCGGGTGAAGCGGTGTCTCTAGCGGATGAACGCGACCACCTCCGGCAGGCGGACCCCGGTAATCCCCGTATTAGGCAACTAAACGGGGAGATCCAACGCCTGGTCAACGTTCACAAGCGGAACAAGTGGAGGGAGCACCTGAAGTCCTGCAACCTCGGTGCCGGAGTGGGCAAACTATGGTCGACCGTGAGGTCCCTGTCCAATCCGACGAGGCGTGATGATAGAACAGAAATCTCCTTTGGAGACCACGCCTCGTCGGACCCGAAGCGATGCGCGAACTATTTTAGTCGACAATTCACATTGCATCCTTCGGCCGACAGAACCAAACGGTCAGTCACCAGAAGGCTGCGCAAGTCAACACCAAGCGCACCAATTGTCCTCTCTACCACTGAGGTGAAGGAAGCCATCGGGAAGGCGAAAGCCTCCAAATCCATTGGCCCAGACGGGTTAAGCATGTTGATGCTGAAAAAATTGGGCACCGCGGGAGTAGCATATCTCACCAGGGTCCTCAATCTGTCGCTATCCACCACGGTCATTCCGGATATCTGGAAGACCAGTGGGGTGATACCACTGCTGAAACCAGGGAAACCGGCTGGCCAAGGCGAGTCCTATCGGCCGATCTCCCTGCTTTCTCCAGTGGTCAAGACACTTGAGGCCCTGCTGCTCCCGCATTTCAACCACCATCTCAGCCCGGCGAAGCATCAACACGGCTTCCGGAAAGTGCATAGCACCACAACAGCACTTAACGCTATAAACACCCAGATTAATCGTGGTCTCAACGGCAACCGCCCCTGTGAGAGAACCGTCCTCGTGGCTTTGGACTTGTCGAAGGCCTTCGACACAGTCAGCCACTCCATCTTGTTGAAGGACGTGGAGGCCTCACCTCTCCCAGCGGCGTTGAAGCGATGGACCGCGAACTACCTGTGTGGTCGTCAAGCGTCGGTGTGCTACCGTGACTCAGTGTCAAAAGCGAGAAGAATCAAGCAGGGGGTACCACAGGGTGGCGTCCTATCCCCCCTATTATTCAACTTCTATATCTCGCGACTCCCTTCCCCGCCAGAGGGAGTCACACTGGTCTCGTACGCCGATGACTGCACGATAATGGCTACCGGCAATGGAATTGATGGCCTGTGCTCCAAAGTGAACAGCTACCTCCCTGACCTTGCTCACTACTTTACAGGACGGAATCTGACGCTGTCTCCTGCTAAGTCCACGGCGACCCTTTTCACATCTTGGACGAAGGAGGTCGGGCTCACCCTCGACATCCATATCGAGGGGACCCCCATCCCGACGGTTAACCACCCGAAGATCCTGGGAGTCACCCTCGACAGCCTGGTCTCCTTCTCAGCGCATACAACCGCAATCGTCAATAAGGTACAGAGCCGCAACAAAGTCCTCAAGTCGCTCGCCGGCAGCACTTGGGGCAAAGACAAAGAAACGTTGTTGGCAACATACAAGGCGATTGGCCGGCCGGTTCTAAATTATGCCGCGCCAATCTGGTCGCCTGGAACTAGCAGGACTCAGTGGTCAAGACTGGAGACCTGTCAGAACGCCGCACTCAGGACAGTGACGGGATGTCTCCTGATGACGCCTGTGGATCACCTCTACCATGAGGCTAACGTGCTCCCAGTGCAGGAGCACAACATTATGCTCACAAAGCAGTTTCTACTGGGATGCCACCGTCCGGGGCACCCCAATAGAGACCTGCTCGCGCTGGAGCCGGCACCCAGGCACATCAGGGGACATCTCTCACAACTGACGGACGAGGTCCAGACATACGTACACCGACCGCTGGACCCAAGGACGTACCGACAGGCTCTGGACAGCATCCACAGGGAGTCGGTGGCCAAACACATCGACAGCCGCCCTGTGAGTGCAGTCCTGGGAGTCCAACCACCACCCATTGCAGCTGAGGAGCTCCAGCTGCCTCGTGAGACCCGCGTAACTCTGGCCCAGCTCAGATCTGGATATTGTAGCAGGTTAAACTCCTACTTATCCAGGATCAACCCCGACACCCCCAACACGTGCCCGGCATGTGAAGAGTCTCCGCACGACACCAATCACCTATTCACATGCCCGGCCAAACCTACTCAACTAACACCCCTCTCCCTATGGTCCGACCCTGTTGAAACAGCTCGTTTCCTGGACCTTTCGTTAGTTGAGCTTGACGATAACGATTGAGGGAGTCCGCCAACCCAGTGGGGTGTAGCTAGCCGCTACAACAACAACAACAACAACCCAATTAGTTTATATGTATGTCAAGAACGATAGAATACAATAGATGAAAAAACGATATATTATTAGTGTTCTCGAAGTCAATTGTTACAATTGTTATAAACCATCACGTTTGCAAAGTTGGGGAAACCGAGAGAGCGAATTGACATTTCATTTTGAGGGAAAGCTGTTGGTTTCTGCTGGAAAAATTTTTGCCAGCAGAAATTTGCCAACAGCAAAACAGATGATTGCAATTCGCATAATTGCGAAATTATTGTTTAAGAATTTTAAAGGTGAAAATTATAAAATATGAGTGTTAAACATGCTAGTAGCAAGTAAAAGTTAGTTTGGTTCCTTAGTAGAATGTTTCAAGAAAACACTAATGCAATGTTTTCCATTTTGCATATTTGGATGCGGACAAGAATTCAATCAGCTGTTCGTTGAATTTGCAAGTTTCTGCAAATTTAGCGTTCGCGTACTGTTTTGGATATTATAAAATTATAATTTTCACCTTTAAAGTTCATAAACAATAATTTCAAATTGAAATGTCACTTTGCTCTCTCAATTTCCCCTACTTTGTTAGTTTTAAAAGCTGATAGTTTTCGAAAACTTTTAAAAATTATCCGTACCCGAACTTACCTAATTTTTACTGGACAAATTTTTGCCAGCAAAAACTTGCAAGCAGGAAAAACAGCTGATCTCAAGCAAACGAGACAACGAAAAAATTCAATTTATTTAGTGAAATTAAATGAAGATAAAGTAGTTTACAATGGAAACAATATAATGCCGATGCTTTGGCGGTAGTCAAAATCTGCGATTTTAAACAAACAAACAAACATGTGTTTGTACACTATGCAAAAAATTTATTAATTGTAATTTAACACTTTCCTAGCGATTGTATCTTTCGAAATGCTCCAGGAGAACAATGAATGGCAAAATATTTTTAGTTTTTCATGCTTAATCTTATTTTTTGCGCCAAAAATGAAATCAGCCGTTCGTATAACTTGCAAGTTTTTTCTAGTTTTGCGTTCTTGTACTTTTTGGGATATTTTTCGCTCTGAGAGCAAATGTCAAATTCTAAAAAAAATTTTTACTGGATAATTCTTACTGGAAAAGTACGAGTACAGACCTATTACAAGATCAGGCAGTGCAGCATTGGGGGACGCAAATTTGTAACTTTACTTAAAACCAAGTCTGCAGCTACACTTTCAAATCATTTTAGCAAGTTTTAGAGCCCCGTATCTTTGAAAGACTGAGAAAGAATAGTGGTTTGCGGTACATATGTATGTATGTACATACATACATAAGTTTGCGTGGTACAGCTGCACTGCCTTGGTGTATGGAATGTATGTATGTACATACATATGTATGTATGTACGTATTTCTAATATTTTTAAAAATATTTATTTAAGATATTCGGGTGAATGTAAGTATGGCTATGTAAGACTCTTAAAACTTTTTGTATACCTCTGCAGGATGACAGTAACAAAGTTTAAAAACTATATTCTAGAAGAGCGCAATGTAAGCTTAAAACTAACTGTCAGATAATTTATGACATAAGTCTTAATATAATAATAATAATAATCCCAACTTATAATTAAATTAAAGGCTATAAGACAAGAATGAAAGAGTTGAGAATGTAAAGGTAAACACGAACACATATTATTAGAAATATATTGAGAATATACATATAACGTTTAAATTGCATTTAATTTAGAGAATTAAAATAATTGTGGATTACTTTTCAACAGTTACCCCTTTTAAAGCAGCCTCGGCTGATTTTTGAATGGAAAACAGCCTTGATGAGGAGATATATGTATGTACATATGTATACTAGGGATGTAAATTTTGGTAATTTTATTGATCCCGGAATTTTCGCGATCTGAAAACTAAATCCCGGGACAATTCCGGGATCCCGAATTGCATTTAAGAAAAAAGGAAAAAACGTAAAACTTGACACACATTAAAAATAATGTATACCTACTTAAAATACAAATATACATACATACATTTTTGGTACTGAAGCAAATTCACCTACATAAAGTAAAATTAGTTTCACTGTTTGAGACCAATATTAAATATTAATATATTACCATTCAGTAAAAAACATCACCCATTCCATTTTAAGCGAAGCAGAATTATTCCTTATTTTGATTGAAATGCAATCTTAAAGTAATAAAAGCTTTAAGTGGGTTATCATCGAACCTGGACAAATTTAGGTTCTGGTTGCATTTAAAATCTGAAGTGGAGAAGCACCGCTCCGACTCAACCCTTGTTGGTTGGATTGTCGACATAAAGTTTAATGTTCTCTGTAGGAATTAGCCTTTATAGACCCTATTACAAAAACTATCAATTTCTTTAACCAAACCTTCTGATAAATTTTATGCCTTTCAATTATTGGACAATTGCGAGCTGCTCGTTAAAACTTGATGCAATTAATCTCTGAGACTTTCTGCCTTATCCACTTCAAGCACCTCATCGTTAGTATTATTGACATCGCTTTCATAGTTAAGCTCATTTTCTATTCAAGGAGGATATTCTCCAGGGCTAACAAGGGCTAAACAAAGTCTTTAGGTAGTTATTCGTCTTATTGTGTTATCGTAATACAACAGTTGTAAACTTGTTGTTTTTGTTTCTCATGGTAAATTTTCTTATTTCAATACAACTCTGAAAGGCTTGTTTAGTGTGTTATTTGTTTCATTCGATCGGTTCTTTTGGTTTTAAATAATTTGAGGTTTATTTTTGTTTCAAAAAATTTAAATTTAAAGTTAAAAAAAATAAATGGCTAATAAATTCACTGTTTTCTAAAATTCCGGGATTTTAATAGACTGATCCTGGGATATCCGGGAGTTGAAAAAGGTCGGGATACCGGGATTTTGGATCCCAGGATTGACATGCCTAATTTATACCTAGAATCAATAAGGCATTGATGCCTACTACATCTTGCAAATTTTACTTTTTCATAAAAATACTTAGGAGTTTTAGAATAGGTGTTTACACATGAAAATACATTCTCTTGCCGCAAGATAATCAAAAATGCATAAGTTTTATGAGACGAAACAAATTAAATTTTGCTGTATACAAGCTCGGATTACCTAATGTGAGTGACAATAAGTTGAATAGCTAACTTCCTCTTTGTTTCTAAAGGTGTAAATTAAGCTGACATTTTTGTCTACGCAAAACCACATATAACATATAAAACAACTCAACGTAGAATTTACAACAAAACCTTAATTTCTTATCTTATAAAGTCTCTTTTACTACTTGACCGTTTTGGAAAATCATTCACATATTGCTATTAATAGAATTGAACGTATTCAAAAGATTTTTCTTAAATATGCTTTATCTTCCCTTAATTTTTCCACTCCCGTCCCTTCCTACAATTCCCGAATCCTATTGATTGATCTTAAGACCCTAGAATGCAGAAGGACTATTCTTTCTTTGAATTTCGTGCACGGATTGATAAGTGGCGAAATCGATTGCCACTCATTACTGCTTTCTATTCAATTTCTTATTCCTGCGAGAACACTTCGTTTTAACTTTCCATTTTACCTCAAGACCCTTGGCACGAATTATGCAAGAAATGCCCCATTAGCGCGTTCACTTCGAGAACTCAACGAGATTTCGAATTCTACCCTGCTTGATTTTTCTTTGCCAAAGAGTGTGTTTTCTAAATTATTGAATTCTATTTTGTTTTAGTGCTTTCTGCACTTTAATCCTAAGTTTTAGTCATAAGAACCTCTGTAGTAAACTCTAATTATTATCGTTTTAGTCAGTAAGAACTTGTAAGTTATTTGACTTTTGAAATAATAATAATAAATAAATAAATAAATAAATAATACACTACAGTTATTACAGGCCCAATGCGAAATTGCAGATAGATCACTATTAATTTTAAAACTCAAGTACTCACCAATACCAACATGACTGGACAAATACAAGTGAATGTCGTCGACAAAGGCATGAACATTGACATACTGTCACACAGAAAAAACATCATTGACGAATGACTCAACAAAAAGGGGCGAAGTACAGAACCTTGAGATCTTCCTCCAAAAATAATATTTCAGTTTCTTTCAAAGTACATAGATCCTAATTTATCAAATCAAACGCTTTTGAAAAATCTAGAACACAAAGAAGTGATAGAATACCGTTGTCAACCTGTATCTTAATATCAGCAATTATTTTTAACATAGTCTTAGAACAGCTGTGTTAAGGCCTAAACCCTGACTACAAAGGGGTAATAGAATATTTCGTTTAATAAAAGATGAAATTTGTTTTGGCATCAGAGACTTACACACTTTAGACATGTGTTAGAGTACTCAAAATAAATGGAATAACAAGTTTTGAAAACCTCAAGGAAATTTCATCTTCACCAATAGTAATGGACTGATTTATGTGTGTTTGCATGCCCATTATATTCCAAGCAAAGGCTTCGCTGGCCGCTGTAGTCGCGTTGACAGCGGTGCGTTCTATAACTCGATACGCCGGTGAGTTCGAGGTTCCAATCTCAGTCAGGGCAAACAAAATCTTAATAATAGAAACAGTTTTTTCTAATAGCGGTCACCTCTCGGCAGGCAATGGCAAACCTCCGAGGGTATTTCTGCCATGAAAAAGGTTCTCATTAAATACATCTGCCGTTCGGAGTCGGCACAGAACTGTAGGTCCCTCCATTTGTGATATAATATAACGACGCACACCACAAACGGTAGGAGAAGCTCGGCCAAACACTGAGCTATATAGTGTAAGCTCCAAAATTATTATTTATTAAATCCAATACCTGGAAATCAATGGATTGCAATAAATACAGTACAACCAACACTAATTACTTAGAACGAAAACGGCACTGAAGATGACACAACCGCGAAACCGGTAAGTGACAAAACCAAATTTGACAAGGGATTAAGGAAAATCGTTTCAATATAACATATAGTACATTATATTTACTAAATCATTTATTTCGGGATGTACCTACAGCTCGTTCGTGGAGGATATGTATGTTTTTTGGTCTATGCTTTAACACAGGACTTAGGCGATTATCGCTTGTGACCACAGATACATATATTGCAATATACAAACGTACATATGCAATTTTTAATTTTCCAATAAAAATATCGTAGGCACGAAATTTCGTGAAAGAAATCGTAAAAATGTGGGCGGATGGGAAGCAGTGCGTGCTATAACTGGATATGCCGCTTATTAGGAAATTCGAATCCCAGCCAGTGCAAGTAAAATCTAAATTATAGAACAAAAAATTTTCTAATATGTATACATATGTATGTATATATATGTACATATAAGTTCGATAGAAGAAAGTACGATAATTAGCACTAACAGATGTACATACATACATACATACATACATATGTACACATAAACAAGTAGTACAAAGTATCAGAAAATTTTTAAAATAATCTTTATTAGGCTTGTGTTGAAAGTTGGTTGGGCTAATCATTACAAACATACATACATACATACATACCTACAGTGGCATGTATGTACATACATAAGTAGTTAGAACACAATTCGAAATAATATACATATGTATGTAAGTATATATGTTAGCAAAGTAATTATACATTTATTTTAATAATTCAAAATACGAGTATGGTTCGATGCTTGCACAAAGTTAAAAAAGCTTCGAATGTTTAAAGCTCACCGATTTATTTGATATTTTTGCTGAGAATTTTACTCATATTCTGTGAGTGTTACTCATATTCTTCATATTTTTCTCATGCGTTACATGGAAGTGAGCAATACCCTCGGAAAAAACAAATTCTAATAAATCAACAGTACATATATTTGGAACTTCATTTTAAACGGTTTCTGTTATGAATCGAGCTACCTTCATAGATTTTAAGTGCAATAAAGCGTTGAGTAGAATGATGATGACGCCATTCGCCTTATAATTTTTTTGTTGCTTATTTCGCGGAGTGGAACAATGTTACGTATCCCAGCAATCATCAAAAAGTGGTTGTTTTTATTAAATGTTATCTTGAAAGACTAATGTCATTATTTATATTTTCAAGATAGTATAAAAATTCATGGTCATATGTACATAGCTCAATATTATCAACGATGGAGTGGTTTTTTTAATTTTCCCAATCATAAATTGGTTTAAGGCTCATAAAAAGTATTGACAATACTTGAAAGTTATAAGGCTTCCAATTATAACTGAATACAACTATCGTTATGGTATCTATTTAATTTATCAGTTCTTGGAATATGTTTGTACATACATATGTAGGTAAACATGTAACAAAATTAACTTGTGTTTTATTAGTTTCTTATTTATTTTTTTATTTTTTATTTGAAATTCAAGGAATTAGTACTTATGTATGTATTTTCTCTAATGAGCTGGTCCGATTCCTTAGCGCTCGAATTGTTTTTACAAAACGTAAATAACCGTAAATTTTTTTGTTTTGATATACGTATGCGACTTATGTAGCGCACAAAACTAATAAATGAGGACTGATGACAATTTGTAATACAATAAAATCATTATTCATTGCCGTTCTTTGTTCAAGTAAGTTTAAATAGCTACATACATTTCTTATTCTACTTTCTTGCCAAATACATATGTACATATGTATGTACGTATGCATTTGCAAATTGCACCATAATAAAGTATATGT
Organism: Philophylla caesio; assembly: GCA_963971545.1. Lineage (NCBI taxonomy): Eukaryota > Metazoa > Arthropoda > Insecta > Diptera > Tephritidae > Philophylla > Philophylla caesio. Next base: position 30,569,830 of record OZ020608.1, on the reverse strand, counting down.
TTAAAGTTCAATTTTGTAATCAAAATTATAAAAAGTAACAATAATAGCTGTTGAATAATAGACACGAATTCACATGATGGAAAGATGCTAAAAGTTCATAGTACATACTAACACTATGTACAAAAAGGGTGTTTTTGTTTAGACATGTGGTTTTTAAAAAGAAATAAAACGCACATAATTTAATGCTATGGCCAATAATTTAACTTTATTATAACTATAAGGATTTGCCATTATGTTTTAAAAATGGTTTCGGGCAAGTGACAGCCGAGAGGTCCAATTTTCGACCACTTTTTGCAGCAATTGGGGCCGTATGTCAGCAATAACGCTCCGAATATTATCTTCCAAGGCGTCTTGAAATGGCAAACCAAACTAAGTATACATCAAGTAACAGCTGTCAAGAAGACCAACTCCGAAGAAAGTATTGCCTCATTGAAAACCACACGTCTAAAAAAAAACACCCTTTATGTACATATGTACACATACATACATACATACATATGTACATGTACACTCACATTCACTTAAATATGGTCAGTGCTTTTTGTTTTTTTTGATGATTCTTCTTAATTTAATTTCCATTATTTTTCAATTCAAATACTTCTATAACAAAAACTATCTTAACTCAAGCTTCAAAATTTATTTAGAATCTATAATTATTCCTAAAATTTTCATAAAAGTACCAAATTTAAGAAAAAATTAAAATTTTTTAAATACACAGTTTTCTAAACACTTTTTTAGCTCCGATTGGGCTATCTCCAAAACACGTGTTTTAAACGCTTCAACCGCTTCTTCAAGCGGCAAAAAACTTTAACCAATTTATTTTCGATCTGCGGGAACAAGAAGAAATCATCAGGACTGTAAGGCGGACGATCTATCAATTCGATATTTTTGTTTGAGCTAAAGTCTTAGAGCTTGCATTGTTGCGGTGAAAAATAATTCGTCTTGTGAGATTGGTTTATCTTATTTTTCCGAACACTTTCGCCAAACCAATAATTGTGTACCATTCAGAATTGACAGTTCTAAGCTGCTATAATGGAAAGGTCGATTGCTGTTGTGTTTCCGGCTCTTAAGGGCCGTACACATAAGACTTTCTCTTTGCTTTGCTTCAGAGTTTCGCTTTGACAGATAAGTTAAAGTACAGATGTTATATGAGTGCTGCTAAATACAAGGCGAGAAAAGTAAAGCAAAGCAAAACGAAGCAAAATCATGGCGAACTCTCAACTTTTGTACACTTTGACAACCAACTGTTTACATTTCCATTTTATTTCTGCGTGCATATACACACGATTTAGAGAATTCACTTGTATTTTATAATTTTTGCATATATAATTACTTTTAAAAAGAGAAAAGAAGAGAAATATGAACAAATAGCAAAAAAAAAAACCTCTTTGATCGGTTTTTAATTATCTTGTCGAAATATGCTCGGCCTCAATATAGTTTATTTCACTCGCGACTTTGAAACATACATACTCAAGTAGCATAACTACCACTTAATTATATAAGTAAAACTCATTTCTTAATATTTTTAACACACAAAATATTTGGAATAGACACAAATAACAATTGAAAACAAACCACTTACGTAGAAACTGTCAAAGCGTTCTATGTAGCAAACCTTCTACACCTCATGCTTTGTTGTTAAATTTCGAATTGTCAAGTAAAGCGGGGAAAGTTGTATGTGTACGGCCCTTTATGCATAGGTCCAAGATTCGTTACATGTTACGATGCCATAAACGTGCTGCTATGAACCAACGCGGCTGAATTTCAAATTATGCGGTATCCAAGGAGAACAAATCTTCTTGACGACCAAATGTTCATGCGATGTTCTTGGACTTACTTACTAGCAAAATTTTAATTCTTAAACTGAAAAAGCAAGCTAATAGTCACCAAGTTTTTCAATGACAATGCCTTCAGTGGGGACCAATATATGTATGTAACAATTGCTTAACACTTCCAAACTCCAACATGAAAGAGTGTAGATAAGAAATAAATATACATATGTATGTACAAACATACTTATGCATGTAAAACAAATCCTTATTGCATCAAGGCATGAAATAATCGTATACAATGCAATGTGAAGGTATTTGTATTTTTTAATTGAACAATTTCAATTGAACATCTGTGAAAAATCTTGATATTCTTTCTTTTAATAATACAGTTATATTAGTAGGTTAAATTGATTATTTGCAAAGTGCATCACATGAAATAAAGCAAAGGAAGACAAAGAGAACAATTTACATACGAATACGAGTGCAAGTATGTGTATATACATACAAACATACATATGTATGTAAACCTGTGTACGCTAGTATTAGAAATATACGAGATTCTTGAAAACTGGTGTACTCGTATGTATGAAAGTATATCGTGCATACATCGCTCATTTACTAAATCAGTATCATAATTAAACAAAAACAACTTTACGAGTAAAACAAGTAAGAAAAGCTAAATTCGGGCGAAACCGAATTTTATATACACTCGCGATGTATTTTTGTATGGACGGTGCCACGGTCATTTTTCGAAATTTCATAAAAACCCCGTTTCTTTGTTTCAAATTGCTTCTAGTATTAAACTTTTCTCAATTTGTTCCAATAGATACCGAAAAAACGAAGTTTTTTGCATTCTATAAAATTTCCGTTACATGGAAGTTGAGCGTGGTTATGGTCAGATTTCACAATTTTTTTATGGTGATGCTAGTGATATCAAGGACAATATGTTCACAAAATTTTGTGACGATACCTTACACCGTTATTGAGATACAGCAATTTTTTCATAAGTAGGCGTGGCAACGCACATTTTTTAAATTTCATAAATATTCAGTTTATTTCTTTAAAATCGTTCCAAATATAGTATTTCACTCAATTTGCTCTAATAGATACCGAAAAAACGAAGTTTTTGCATTATTCAAAACTTTATATGGGAGGCCTGGACCATTTTCAATACCAACCTACCCTGTCCAAAGGGCAATCTATGTATCAAGTTTCATTAAGAAATATCAGTTTTTACTAAAGTTATCGTAACCACGGACAGACGGACGGAAGGCTTTATACCTTTAATGAATAGAAGAATTGTATCGGAGCTGTATATTATATTTCTCTGATCCTTTTGATTTGCACTTACATACTCGTATAAAATATTGCTAACAGCAACTTATATTTGTGCCTTTAGCTCCGTAAATGAAAGAGTTTGAACAAAATGCAATATCTGAACACTCGGTTGAATGGGAGCTAGCGCTATATATATCCAATCTATGGTATATAATTTTCCCTGCTAATATATTGCTAGCAATAACTTATACTATTGCAAAATTGCAAGCCTGTAGCTGCTTAAATGAAGGAGTTATGGTGCAAAATAAAATATCTGAACAATCGGCTCCCATATACGTTATAGTCGTCCGATCTAACCGATTCCGACAAATGATTAATAAATTATAAAGACTGTCGAATTGCATGGCAATAGTTTAAAAATTGAGGAACTATTTTACATTCAAAGCGACTCACCTTTTTTTCTCTAAATTTTTTTTCAAATTTTTCACTGCCGGAAATGAAACTACTTTCTAAGTAATTAATAAAGTACTTGTTTCCAATTACTTGAGTTATTGTTGTATTTAAGATACTAGTACACTTTAGAATTTTCAAAAAATCTAAATTTTTTTTTTGCATTTTCAATTCCTTATAGCATCAAAAATAAGTTTCTAAAATATTTTGGTGAAAGTAGAAATTTAAAATGTGCTCGCGCAGCTGCCGGCGGGAAAGCATAAACTTTAAATGCGTTTTTCCTCGAAATCACAATTTTTCAACTTGCGGACAGTTATTCTCCGGATTGGCTGGACCGATTTTAATAAATCTTGGTGCGTTTTATTTGTTATTATATTCTGTGTGAGAATTTATCACAATTTGACTAAAAATTAAAAAATAAAGATTTTTTATCCATGAAAAACAGAAGAAAAATAGGCTATTTTGTCACAATTTTTCTCAAATTCCCGCCATTTCCTTTTTTGAGGAATTTTTCTCTAACGGTGGTAAATTGTCATGTGTTGTTCGATTTTTTAGTTCCACAGAACGCAATATTGAGATTAACTGTTCGCAATCGGAACAGCATTTTTCGAGGACTCGACTTTGGCGCCCTCTATAATATGGATGTATAAATTTAAAAAAAAATTTTGTAAATATTAATGTGTAATAAGTTTCATGTTCATATTTAATAAGGGAGATGGGAATAGAATTCTTGAAAATATGCCTATTTTTGGCCTTCTAAAGTGTATATTGATCAGCTGTTTTCTTTCTTACAAATTTGTGCTGGGTAAAATTTGTCCAGCAAGAATTTGCAACTTCCCCTCAAAATTAAATGTCATTTCGCTCTCTCAATTTCCCCTTCCTTGGACATTTTTGTGACACCGCGAACGCGATTTGCAAAAATTGTGATATTTCGTAACAATTTGTAACAATAATCTGCTTCGCATACACTCTTCATGTGTACTCGCATATACATATGTACATACATATATACCAAAAACACTCATAAAAATGAATTTGCACTTTAATTAGACGTAGGCGATATTGATGTCAAGCACATTTAATGCAACCTTGCAGTTGCCTGTCCTAAATAAATGAGCGTTGATCTAGATATGTAATTTGTGAATAAGTATATGTATATATATGTATATGTTTATATATATATACATATCTATGTATATGTATGTATGTATATAAATTCATTCACATTTTTTTTTTTTTTAATTTATTTGCATTCATTTACATTTTTTTTTGTAATTTATTTGGCTTCATCCTCTAAAACTCAATTATAAATCGTCTCTAGTCGTACACTTGCAGTATGAAAATAAAAAATCCTCTCCATTCGTTATTTAACAAACCAAATAGGCACATTCGTTGAAATAAAACCTCTTTAAAATATTGTTCAATAGGGCGGCAATTATTAAATTGTTCGTCAAAAGCGCATTAATATTTGCAACCTTTACACATTAATACATATATTTATGTATATTCATTCATACTACTTGCATGTATGTATTAGATAGGTACATATGTTTGTATTTGAGCACATTATGTAATTAACTACATAAGTACATACATACATACATACATACATAACTATGCACAATTTGTCATACCAAAAGCTCTTGTATATTTCTAGTAGATCATCAGATTTCATTATATGTACACATGTACATGTATGCATGCACATTTATGTATGTATGTGTTAAAATAGATTGTAAGGTTTTAATTGACGTCAGTTAAAAATAAGTATAAATAATAATTTTTAAGGTGTCGAAAAAAATAAATTCATTGAAACCCATTCTTATAAATATTTTCATACGCACATACCCAGTAGAAAATTTGATTGCTTCGGCAGTATTACTGTTCATAATGCTTTCTACTTTACTTCTGTGTGTTATTTTTTTAATCCTTTACATGCTTATCCTATAAGGGTGAGGAAATTTGTACTCAAAAGAGTCATACGTATCTAATATGTGCCATTTTTTGTGTGACTTGTTTCTTCTTCCTTTCTCGGAATTCCGGTTAGAATAATCAATTTATTGGGAACGAATTTTCGTCTTACTTGCCAAATTAGGAAACGAACGAGTTTCGACGTTGCTTCCAATGGATTAAATGGAGGTCAATAAGATATACTTAATGATGATAAACGAATAAATGAGAGCAACTTTTATATTGGTACTTATCTCAAATTAATTTGAAGGAAGGTCATCTCCTTTAGGAAGGACTGCGCAATGATTTTCCACTGTATGTTAGATTGTGAGCTGGAATAGGATATTCGCCATCCTAGGACATGCAATGTATGTACATTGTAACTTTTGCATTAGGCTATCTGTCTTCCTGAAAAATTGCTATATTAGTAAAAGAAAACACCATCAGTAAGCAATCCTAGAACAATCCAATAAAGGTTGCTAGTTCTACTGGGTAACTACTCTTGTGCACACATGCAATTTCCTACTGAGATAAGAGCAAAACCCTTCACAGCGCCTGCTTCGGCTTCTCTTGGAACATACAAAGTTGCTTGGGGGCAAAAACTAATAAAAGTTCATAGGCTTCAGCAATGGGATTCGTCGCTTATCAGTTCAATTCTAATTAAAATATAATTGAAGCATTATGTGGAGCGTAAATTGCGGACTGTTTACGAGTCGTACATGCATATGAATGTATATACATATGTACATATTCTTCATGTGCAAATACATACATGTACATACATATATATTTTACATATTCATACCCTGCAAAAACACGATTACCTCAGAAATGAATGTGGGTCTGAAAGAAATTTCAGTAAACGATTACCCATTCACTTTTAGAATGTAAAATTAAGTATTCTGAGCATAAATATTTCATTGCCGGTAATCGTTCGAGGCCATTGCGTTCCCTATAATGAATAATAAAGACCAAATTCGTTTGATTCCACACTCGTTTATAAGTTCTAGATTTTTTGCTCATATACTCGTACATATGTACATAAAATTCCGTAAGCCGCTGTGGTCGAGTGTACAGCGGTCCGGGCTTTAACTCGGTGTGCCGCTGATATCAAAGGTTTGAGCCTTAGCCGGATTGTATAGAAGTATATTATATAATCGAATCCTTACGTTACGGATACAAATTTTGTTTGCTCATCAGCTAAACAATTGGCCTCAATACCATCTTCTCCTGGACCTATACTAGTATTACGTAAAATTTTTAAGACGCTGTTTAGAGGAAGGTTAGATATTCTCCATCCATTGTTAACTCTCCTGATTGACGTTGTACCCTGAGAAGCGAGTCCACCTTTTCTTTGATGGCTGTCACTTATGCCAAAATTTAGGCCTGACAGAAAGTACCTGATTTACAGTTTTGTTTGCACTAAACGCAGAGAAGAATGCCTTCCAACTTCGATTTAACTATTACTTCTGGTAGACCGTTTTTGAAATCTCCCTCAATATTAAAAAAAGGCTCATACAGCAAAGTATTTGTGGATGTAGGTTTTCACTATTCACTAAACTTTGGGGTCTACCGATTTCCGTTAACAATAAGCATAAGTGCGGTCTCGAGGGGTCCACCAACGTTTTTAGCTAAAATGAGGACAGACTGATCTTTGGTAGCAAAGTCAACATGTGAACCTTCTAAGCTTTTTGAGATACGTCCTAACCTCATCTTTCTCCATCTGCGAAAATAAAATGCCATCAGGTGTCCTAGATTTGAAGGAGTTAAAATAAAGTTAATGCCCACGCCAGGCGACAATCATCCAAAGGGAAGGAAGGGAGGCTCAGTCACCGAGCTGTTTGGAAATAAGAATCCGGAGGGGGTTTTACCATATTAATGGGAGAATTAACTTCGCGCGGGAAAATTTCACCCATAAGTAATTTTCTATTAAAATTCCAAAAAAAAGTCATTTTCAACCTCACATTCTCCTTTGTTCAGCAAGGTAAGCAAAATACGGTTCTGCCATACATAACGAAAATATGTTGAAAAAAAAAATTAAAATTGTAATCATTAAATTAAGTTACCCTAAGGGCGCAATCTTAATTTTTTTTTAAGAAAAAATCTTTTTTCCGCTTGAGCGGCCTTCAGCCGTGCTTTAAAAAAAATAACTCTGGCCGAGCAAACTTCGGCTACGCCAATAACAGTATTTTTGCGCGAAATTCATTAGTTGTGGTCAAGGCGAATTTTGTAAGTTGGCCTCAGTAAGCAGATGATTGATTTGTTTTTTCTATCGCCGTGGTACAGCAAATGTCAAAATCATTTGTTTGTTGTTCGGTTTTGACATTCGCTGTACCAAAAGTAACAACAAACTATATTTACTTTTTTTTCCCAAACATTTGCTGCCACCTTTATTAATTCGCCTTGGTTGTGGTGTATTTACTTTTGAAACGTGTAGCGGCACACTTTTGCATATACTGTCGGCCATTCTTATTTTTGTCTGTTTGTGAGGAGTGGTGGATTCAATAAGGTGGCGGTAACCGCATATAAGTTAAAAACCAAAACGTATTTTTTTTTGAGCACCATGTTAAATACCATTAGACTTTTATATTGACAGCCAATCAGAACGAAGCAGTTTGACATAATGCTCTCCAAAGCGAAAAAACCAGCTGGCGCCTCAACGCCACCTTATTGAATCCGCCTTGGGTATATACATTATATATACATATGTATGTATATTAATAAACGCGTTTATTTAGTAAAATATATGTTAAAAATATATACAAAGCTTTTAAACGCACGAAAATACATAAACAAAATAATTTACATCGCACAAAATATAAGTGTGTAATTTGGCTAAAAGTTTTCTGGTGATAATAGAAAAAATTCAACAATTTCTGAAATAGTATAATTAATAAAATTGTAAGAGATAAATTAAGATAAATAAGGCCTCTCCCATCACCCCACCTAGTTGCATGAACAAATTCAAGGCGAATTTAACAAGGTGGTAATGAGCGTATTATGTACATAAGTTAAACGCAGGCCCGTAGCGTAACCCAGTTTGCAGGGGAGGCCCAGTCTCAGGCACGTTACGTGAGGGATTTTGTAGACCCAATATACATAGTTATCTACGCCAATTATCTAATATTTTATCTCTCCCACCCCTATATTCTGTTAATATACAGTTTAGCGTTGCGTGGATAATGGGACACTGTAGAAAAAGAAGAAGAAGGCTTATTCAATAGTTTGTTTAAATTCACGATGAAGAAAGATCCAGAGTTGGTTATCAGTCAAAAGCATATGCCGCCACATATAACATATAGATCGCCACAGTAACATAATGAATTCATTACTATTATAGCAAATTCGTTGGGTGAAAGCATTGCTGATGAAGTGAATAAATCGGACGCCAACGTTTTTATTATTCTCCTTGATGGCACAAAAGGCAAAAATGGCTTTGAATGCGTGTGTTTCGAGAGGACAACCTCTTGAAGCTCTACTGTTCTTCGAATTCACTGAAGAGGTGGACGCTCAAAGTTTTACACAACTTTTGTTGTCTTCGTTGGATACATATGGTCTAGATGCCGATAGGATCTTTCCTCAATGTTATGATGGTTCAGCTGTAATGAACGGTTACAGAAAAAGAGTTGCAAAACATCTCCAATATATTCTAAAAATAAGTCATACCGTATATACATACATTGTTTATTATTGATACAGTGAAGCAAGTTGCTGGGATTAAAGAATTCTTTGAACAGTCACAGCTCATATACGCAGCATTCAAGAAAAAGAGAAAAAGTTGTATGAGGATACTGCCGTAAAGCGCTTAATAGACGACACTCGCTTGACCGGACAATCGAATATCGTGGCAACGTTGAACAAAGTTGAAGATGACAAAAGTAATAGCATGAAATTAGATGATAATGACATATCTACTTGTATTTGTATTTTTAATGTCATAGAAGGGAAGAAATTCGTATTTACTTTGATTTACATGGATAAATTGTTGACAGCTTTAGCACGCTTTAGCTGGCGCTATTTTTGAAAAACGTGAAATGAAATACCACAGAGCTGTGCCGGTAATAGAAGCTGTAAAAGCAACGATTGCCAATTATCGAGAGTCTGAAATGTTTGATGAACTTGTTTCAAAGGCTGAACATCTTATTTCAACATTTGTCAACTTTTCTAGAACCGGCAGCTTAATAAGAAATCGGAAGAATCCAACATTTTTCTGATGATTACGTTATGCACGGAGGGATTGGAGAAAGATCTGACAAAAATATTCATCACAAATAACGTTTTTATGCAGTCATCGATGTGATATTAGCAGAATTTGACGCCCGATTTACAGTAAACAATAAAATGCTTTTGGCACTTTCGAAATCACCTTATATGAACCTTGACGGTTTGAAGGCTCTCACAAAGCTTAGTATATCATTGCCGCCCGAACACGAAATGAAAACTGCAAAGAAATTCGTTGAGTTGAAAAATGAAGAGTGGAAAAAGACGACGATTATGAAAATCGTACACAGTTTAACATTCTTCCTGTGTTGTACGAAGTGCGAAAAGCGTTTCTAGAAGTCTACAAGTTATTTGCAACAATTGAAACTTTTGCCTGCAGCACTGCTGTCTGCGAGGCTTCGTTTTCAACACTCGCTCGGATCAACGTTTCATCTCGTCTATCAATGTCGAATGAACATACATACTTAGATACATATGACAAATTTAGCTTGCATTGGCTTTGAAAATTGACGACTCAAAAAACTTTCAATTGATAATGTTAAAAAAAAGTTAAACGAACAGAAAAATAGGAAATTTTAATTATTCTGATTTTAGACATGAATGTGAAATTTTAAGATAAACATAAGTTTTTTAATGTATTATTAAAAAATTAAATGATGACTACTGAAAAAAAAATATACGGAAATAAAAGATTTTATTATAATCAAGGACGAATATCTTCATTATGTAATACCCAAGAATTATATTCAATAATTTTGCAGTGAATTATGTTTTTTATTATATTATATTGAAAAATTGTCGTTCCCGGGAAATTTTCCCAGGGTAGGCTCAACTTTTTTTAGGGGAAGCGCTGGCTCCTCTAGCCTCATTGACGCTACGGGCCTGACTGAATGTCAAATTTCTGTAGGTGATTTACATCGCCAGCCAATCAGAACGAAGCCCTTTGACATCCAGTCCAGCAAAGCGACAAACCAGCTGGCACCTCAACACTACCTTGTTAAATTCGAATTGACCAAGTTCTATATATGTATGTACATATGTACTTTCGTTGAAATCGCGAATGGTTCCGTATTGGAAAGTTTGTACTTTGGTTTGAAAACAGGCCCTATTTATTCCGAATTGCTCTCGTTTCTACAAAATACAACTTTTTTCTGTACAACACCTACATATGTATGTATGTACATATGTACATATGTATGTATGTATGTAACTATTTTCTATTGTTCGATAGCAGTAAAATTTTTACGAAAAGTGTATTTTCCAATCGCTAAACTGACTCGCAAACGACTGAAAAAAATTCTTGAACAATTATCAAATGCTGTTTGGCTATGAACATATATGTATGTATGTATGTACATACATATGTACATTTGCACGAGTACGTACGTATACTTGCGATCAACACATTACTCACATACCTACATATGTATATACCATACATATATGTATGTATATTTATGGTGTATATATGTATGTATGAATGTATGCACCTACCCACAAAAAGTCGCCTTCTGCCGATCAAAACCTGTTTTGTTTAAGTGCAAGCGGAAAAGGGGCTCGTCTTGGGTGTGTGCGCACGCCTTTGACGAATAAAAAATTTACGCAGTGAGATTCTGAAAAAAATATCTTCATATGTACATATGTACATATGTATGTATGTACATTTGTATATTTATAGCCACATGGCATTCAGTATCTTACAAATGCACACATTCATTTGTAAATATTTATGTATATACACACATAAATATGTACCTACATATATTTCCATATATAAATATGTTCATATACTTATACATACTTATATTCATATATATGTACATACATTTGTATGTATAATAGATAAAAAGAAAACGAATAAACAAAACAATGCGGTGTAGAAAAAAGGGCACGGGCTGTTTGTAGAGAGGGCAGCTTAAATACGTCCAGTATATGAGCATTTTTTAAATCGGACGGATTTTCGATTTGCTTCAACTTCTTTTTATACATAAATAAACTAACAAAAAAAAACAAATTCTTCGGAAATATGTCTTGTATGTTTTGGATTTTTTCGTAGTTTTCACAAAACATATTGCATATGTATGTATGTACACATATGAATATGTTTATACATAAGTATGTAATTATTTGTTTGAAATTTGTATAAGAGCCATTCCATTAAGAACTTGATAAGAAGTCCAGATAAGTTTTTTTTTAATTTCCGCAGTTACATACATACATATGTACATACATATATACCAATGTGTACATACATATATCGATATATGCGTACGTTTGTGCATACGAATGGCTTTCCTACAAATATTGAACGCACAAGCAATACGAGCACGCACGCAAAAAGCATACAGCTGGTAATGACACACCTCTTTTTCGAGTTTGCGGTGTGGTATTGAAAACAACAACCTCGTTGCGCTCGTACCCTCTACCCTAACATCCGTTCTCTGATGGCCGTTTGCAGCTGTAAACAAGTAAATACATTTAGCTACATTTTATATAACAGAACCTTGTTTTATTTGTTTTTTTTTTAATGTAGAGCGATATCCTCAACGCAATATGTATGAAGGAAAGGTACCAGCTGACATTAGAGAAATGTATACATAAGTTCATATGTACATATATACATAGGTACCTATGGATATGCATGTATGTATATACATACACATTTGGACCAACATGCATATGTACTTACATATGTACATAAAAACCCGTTTGAGAATGTTTACATTTTCTAATGTGCAAAGTAGACTCGAATATTTTTCATCCTTTCGCTCGCATGGTGCTATTTTTAATTGCTTCGTCAAGGCACAATAAATTGCGTTGTTTTCTGAATAGAACGCACAATTTCGTATAGGCATATGTATGTATGTATGTTTCTAAACCAGTGCCGTCTTAGGGTTTTTTGAAAGATGTTTACTTTTTCGTAAAATATTAATGATGAATTGGATTAGTAGGTATACAATCTAATATGTAGAACACAGACAACAAGCGAATTCGGTAGGTTATTGAACTACATGTTTTTTTTTTTTTTTTTTTTTTTTTTCCATGGGCGTTGTGGTAGCGCGCTACCCTCAAGTGAAACCAGGATAAGCCTGTTTTCCGTCGAATTCCACTCCCCACGGGACTGCCGTCAAGCATAACATCATGGGGGGGAAGGGCGGTTAGCCGCCCCTGCTAAGCCATTTCTGCTTCTGTCTTTGCAACACAAGCTGTATTCCATATACATATGTATATTTTTTTTTTTTTTTTGCTCAAAGGGAAAGATAGCCCAGTTTTTTTTTGCCTCTGTAGCTCTTGGCGGTTGGAACGGCCAGGGTTCCAATCCGCCAAGACGCTTTACATTCTTTATTCTTTGACTGTATTTATATCTGAGAAACATTAAACTTTTACATCACTGTATCTTTTCGTTGCTTAATTTTACGGTTGGAACGTCCTAGGTTCCAATCCGCATTGACGGCTGAATGTGAATGTTTCGGCACGCTCGTGAGCCTAGAAAATCAGCTCTAATTTCGCATACGCAGTCGGAAAGTCCGAGATTCCGATCTGCCCATTTTGTTGAGTCAGGCGAGCAATCTGAGAGCGCCATTTGGCGGTTGGAACGGCCTAGGTTCCACTCCGCTGAGATGCCTAGGACCTTTTTAGTAAGCTAAGTGCAGTCGGAAAGGCCTAGATTCCGATCTAGCACTTACTACCACTCTTATGGTGCTGTTACTACGTATCCAGTGTCACTGTTGCGTTGGCGCTTCTGCGTCTTTGTCTTTCTTCTCTTCTAAGAATCTTCATCGTCGTTGAAATAATGCCATTGGCTAGGTTCCATTCGTCTTTGCCTCTTAGCATGTAGTTCACAATTGCTTCCGGCGAAAGGATTTCGCAAATTTGTCTTTGCAGTATAGCCCTTTGGTCGTTGAAGCGTGGGCATCTCAAGAATACATGTTCCACACTGTCTGCTACGCCGATCCCGCAGCAGTCACAGTAAGGATCAACCTCGTGCTTGAATCTGTGCAGATACGACTTAAAGCATCCATGACCGCTCAGAAATTGGGTCGTGTAGAAGTCAACTTCGCCGTGGCTTCTTTGAACCCAGCGCTCTAAGTCTGGAATGCATCGGTATGTCCATCGTCCGTTTGTCGCAATGCTCCATTTGTTTTGCCATTCGGCTAGGCTCTTTACTCTAGCTTCCTTGCGGGTGGCTTCAGTAGTTATCTCCGTACTTGAGAACATATGAGCAGACTCCTTAGCTAGTAGGTCTAGTGGGTACATACCAGCAATTACCAGGGCTGCTTCATCCGATACAGTCTTGAATGCGCTGCATACCCGGAGTGCACACAGACGATACGTTGACTTTATGCCCCGATAATACGATGAGTGACATACGGCATCGAACCACACCGGAGCTCCATACAAGATTTGACTTCTTATTACGCCTGCAAGCAATTTTTTGCTTCGTTGCTTTGGTCCTCTTGCGTTGAGCATTATTCTGGACAAAGAGGTCATTGTAGTGGCCGCCTTGTCTCTGGCGTATTCGAGATGCATTTTGAACGACAACCTTCTGTCGATAATGATACCCAGATACCTTATCGCAGGCTTCGTGGAGACAGGAAAGCCATTTACTCTGAACGTTATATCCTCCAGCTTTTTTCTGCTTGAGATAAGAACTGCCTCTGTCTTCTGTTCCGCTAGGGCGAGCCCGTGGTTGTCGAGCCATTCTTTAATCTTCTCCACAGAAGCAGTAGCTGTTTCGGATATTTGTTGAAGTTGTTTTGACGTTATCACCACCGCAATATCATCGGCAAAGCCAATCACCTTCACACCCTGCGGTAGCTGCAGGCGTAGAATACCGTCGTACATGATGTTCCACAGTAATGGGCCTAGGACTGAACCTTGCGGTACGCCGCCCGTAATTTCCAACTTCTTTCTTCCTTGCTCCGTGTCGTACCACAGTATGCGATCTTGGAAGTAGCTTCTCATTAGCCGTCGCAAGTAGTATGATACTCCTATGTGCTCTAAGGTGTCCAAAATTTTTGCCCAGTTATCCGAGTTGAACGCGTTTTTGACATCGAGCGTTAAAATCAAACAATACTGTTTTGTTCCACCAAGCCATCTGGACCCACTGGTTGCTTTTCTTGCTAGCTGAATTACTTCTGTTACAGCCTGCACCGTAGATCTTCCCTTCCTGAAGCCATATTGCTCATTTGAGATGCCACCCAGTGTCTCCAACTCAACGTCCAACCTGTTACAGATAATACGCTCGAACAGTTTACCCGCCGAGTCTAAAAGACAAATGGGTCTGTAGCTCGATGGGTCTTCAGTGGGCTTGCCAGGCTTGGGAAGCAGCACCAGCTTTTGCTGCTTCCAAATCGACGGAAAACGACCTTCAGCAAAACATGCGTTGAAGACTGAGGTGAACGCCGACGTATTTTTACCGATAGCCACTTTTAAGACTTTGTTTGGTACACAATCGGGGCCAGGCGCTTTTTTTACGTTAATTCTTTTTGCGGCTTGAGTGACTTCATCAGTCGTTACCTTGTCAAATAGGTGCAGATTTACATCGTGTACTGGAGAGACGAGCCGTCTTTGTGAGGGAAACAGAGTATCTACTACTGTTTGTAGAAACAGTGGGCACGTTGGAACTGCAGCTTTGGTAGTTTTGAGCTTCTTCATTACAACTTTGTATGCCGTTCCCCAAGGATTTTCTTCGGCATCATCGCACAGCTCGAGGAAACACTGACGCTTGCTTTCCTTGATAGCTTTTTTAAACAAGTTTCGTGCGGCCTTATATATAATTTGGCATTCTAGAAAATTTATCCTTCCTCTTGCGCGTTGAAAGGATCTCCTAGCTTGCAAGCAGTTCTTTCTCAAAGCTTCGATGCGCTCGTTCCACCAATAGACGGCATTGGAGTGTTTATAAGAGGAGCCTCTCTTCATCGACGCGTCGCAAGCAGCCCTGATGTCTGTTATTAGCTTCTTCGCCATAATTTCTGCCGACCCCTGGTACTGTGATGTGGGAAACGCTTCCGCAAATAGATCGGCGTCGAAGGATGTTAATTTCCAGCCCCGGAAGTTTCCTGGCCTATCTGCCCGTTGGGGTTTTTCGGTCCCACGATTTATTTGGCAGATAATTGCGGCGTGGTCGCTTTGGGTGTAACAGTCGCTCACTTCCCATTCCGCTTTTCTAAACATACTCCTGCTAACGAACGTGAGGTCGATAATTGACCCAAACCCATTTCGGTTGAAAGTGTATTGAGTGCCCGTGTTTAACAAGGCAACGTCTAGGCATGCCAGCGCCTCCAAAAGAGCTTTGCCTCTTGGAGACGTTCTAGGGCAGCCCCATTCCTGCGCCCAAGCGTTAAAGTCACCGGCTATTATGACTTCACTTCTATCGCTGGCATCCCTACCAAGGCTCATCACAATGTTTTCAAACGCAGCAATTGGCATGCTGGGTGGGATATAGCAGCTATAAATACTTACGTTTTCTACCTTTGCGCACACGAAGCCTACCTCTACTGAGACGCATTGCATATGTTTTGGTTCGTTGCCACACATCCATATTGCAGCCTTGCCATCAGCATTTTGAAGCCATGTAGCGTCATCCTTATGTTTGTAAGGCTCGCTAATGATTGCAATATCTATGTTGAGATCTTTCACGGTTTGCGCCAACAGGTCTTGGGCAGACTGGCAATGGTTTAAGTTTAGCTGAAATAGTCTCATATCTTTTTCATTTTCCGGATGGCTTCTTTATAAATTGGGCATTTTACGCCACCGGTGTTGTGGTCAATACGGTCCGTGCCTTTCTTAGCGCAAAGCAGGCATTTAGGCGTATTGTTGCAGCCTTTAGCGGTATGCCCTGTTTGTCCGCACCTAAAGCAAATGCCTCTGCGGTCCTCTCGCAGTGAGCGAATGTCGTTGGCTTTTATATCGAGGTCGCTGCTTAATGAGTTCAGGGCTAGGCATATCTCATCACTCGAGGTAATTTCGTCTATGTCGTACGTACTTGCTCCGTCAGGGCCTTTACCTCGGCCTTACCGGTCAACAACTTTCCAACGGCAGCCTGCAACTTCACGGTGTTTGTGTCAGATGCTTTACCTAATTGGAAAAGTAAATCGCCGCTCGCCGTTTTCCTTATTTTTCGGACGGCGTCGCTGAAACTTATTAGGCTCTCTTCCGTCTTAACCATCCTCAGGATGTCAGCGTATGAGCAATCTCCAACGCTTTTAACCACGATGGCATCAGGACGAGCAGTCTTCATTTTTTGGCGCTTTTGTTTCACGACTTTCGTCCACTCCGGTTCATGCACCTCTGGGCGCAGTTTTCCTGCCGGGTTTTTCGTGGTTCTTCCTTTCCCTATGTTCGACTCTTCGTTAGCCTTTTGGTTGCCAAGTCTAATTTTTTTTGTTTTTTGTTCCGACTCATTTCGAGGAGAAGGAGCACGTGCGCGCTTTTCCGTGGGATGACTCGGTCTTTCCACGGTCACGCCCCCATCTTTAGAGTCTCTAAACCTTTTTCCCTGTTTAAAGGGTTCAGCTTTGGACTTCGTCTGTGTTGATTTCGTATCTACAGACGGTTTCCTTGGTGGAGTGCTGACGCTCCATATTTCTTCGCAGAGCTTTGCTATGCTGGATAAGCTGTAAGCTCTTCTATCTTGCTTTTCATTTCAATCGCCGCACTTGTGCTCTCCGGACCGGCTGCGCTGCCAGCTTCGCACGGCACAAATTCGCTTTCTCTGCTTTCCCTATGCAACTCAATACTTTTCTGGCCCTGGTGACTTAGGGGGTTTGGAGCCGTTCGTCCGATATCCACTACCGATACGTTTGCAGACATCATTTTGTCCTCACCGCGATCAACGGCTGACTCTCCATTTACCTTCTGTGCTTCCTGCCCTGAGGAAGTGGGGCGCTCCGGAGACCTCATTATTTTTGAGCTCCGCAGAAAAGGATACTCCGACTCTGTGTTGACCGGCATATTTGCTCGGTCAGGACGCACCCAACCACCGCGAGGTGAGTTGGCGTCCATGCGCTGAGTCCTACTTATTTCCTTATTTATTTATTTATATATTTATTTATTTTAGGTTGTTTATTTCGTTGATTTTAATTTACTTTAATTAATTTATCGGTATTTTTTTTTTATATTGTTTTTGTTATTCTATTCAGATTATTATTAAAATTATGTTATTTTAATTTAGTTTAATTATATTTAATTATAATTATATTCAGTTATTATTGTATTGCCGGATTTATTATGAATTTAGTTTATTATATGTGTTAATTTAGTGTAGGCTTTTTATACTTATTAATTTTTTGGTACCGCGTATTGGGTACCGTATTAGGTACCGAATATTGAGCGAGCAAAACTGCACGTCACTGGCAGTAGTTTGACAGTTTCCTACAGTGGCTTCGCAATATTCCTTTTTGTTTTTTATTCTCATAAACAGTTTTTGTGTAGCTTATATGTACACACGTATACACATCTGTATGTGGAAATATGTGCGTATGTAGATATATGTGTCTACACCCGTTGGTAAAAACACCCCCTTCGAAAACAAAAAATTAAATTTTATACTTAGCTGAAGATTTAAATGTTAATCCGCCAGCACAGACTTGAAGTGATGAGCCCCAACAGCTTTGGTCTATCTGACCACCACTAGTTTTATTATTAAATAGATTTTACTAAGCAATTTTTTATAAAAACTTAAGACCGCCGGAAAATGTTGTCACTTCACTTCACTTCACACTTCTATATCCTATGTATGTACATACATATGTATAACCAAGTTCTTAGGTTAAAAAGTACAAATATATGCACAAACTAGACTAAAAACTTCGTGAAGCGGATAAGTTTCAATAACAACTTTGTTCACTTTAATTTATCCAATGGATTTAATAACAGGTCGATGTCATGTCATAGTGAGCAGTCAATTGCCATAATAAAATTGATTTAAAAAAAAAATAATTTTTCAAAAAAAGTTTGAATAATAACTACTTTTAAATTACTTTTATCTAGGTATGTAGTACATTGTTTTATAAAACGAGTGAGTGGTTTCCGATAGAGTGACAAATATAGACATATGTACATATGTATGTACATACTTATGTATGTAGATATGCTTGCTGACATACATATGTGATGGTAAGTGGTGATAAGTGGTGTTTTCTTGTGGTCTGCTGAAATAACGAAAATTCGCACATTAAGGCAGAGGAAGTTGGCCAATATAGCGTAAAGCCAGAAGGACTTACCCAGGAATATCCGGTGAGTTCGTTTCAAGCTGCAGGCGGCCATTGCAGGCCCCGTGGCTAAGTTTTTTCACTGTGTTGCTAGCCATTTTTCCATAGATTTTCCACAAATTTTATAAATTATATTTTTCATACAGGAAGCACACACGAACGAGACAAATACAAATCCTCAAAAGCTGTGATTATTGTCAAATACAGCTGATCTTGTCGCCCACACTGGGAACAGATCGGCTTTGTCTATTTGACAATAGCGAAGCTACCCTGCGTATCTGATACTCACACCACCCACAGGAGTCTAAGACAGGGTGCGTCATATACAAAAAAAAAAAAAATAATAAAAATATATAAATAAAAAAAAATAATAATATAATCTAATTAAACTAATAATACATATAAATATAAAAATAAATAAAAACCAAACTTAGGAAAATACCTACAAATCAAAACTAAAATAAATTTTATAATAATCAAATAAAATATAATAAAGATAAAAATAAAGTCAAAACAAAATAATATACATATACATATTCTTAAGAAAATTTATTTACCCTGACTGATATTGCCGAAAAAACTGCGGTGCGAAATCTCAAATCGTAGTTCGGTGGGAGAAGAGCCTCCAGTGGATGAGCTCGCGTTCACCACAGTGCGGGAAGCTGCGCGCAGAGCGAAGTGTAATGGAGAAAGTAAGTCCATTTGCACGCAGCGCCAAAGTGGCAAGATCGCCAGAGAGGACAACTTCTCCGAATGTTGTCAGAGCGGATGATGATAAGTTAGGAGCCTCCGAGTCCAGGAGCGATCCTACCGCTGCAGAGTTTGCAACCATCAGCTGCTCTCCTCCAGGTGAAAGTGAAGTGGGGAACGCTGCCTCCCCCTTGGATAATACCGACGCTTTAAGCCTGCTCGGTTCCAGGATTGATGAGCTGGCTAAAATGATGGTACTCCAAAGGCACGTAAATCAGCAAATGAGAAACTTGGTCTCAACACTGGCTGACTTACAGAAAATGGCGAAGTCGGAGAGCTTGAAACCAGCAACAAAAAGATGCTTAGGTGTAAAAATAGACATGGCTTCGCAAACTGATAAAGCCAGCTTTGGTAGTGGGAAGAGGTCTAGATCCCGTAACGATGCGGGTTCTGCTAAGGAGAACTCCCCACCGCAATCAGGAAAGCGGACCAGAATATTGTCTCCACGAGTACCGGAATCTCACCCTAAAGGCGATGTTAAGAAAGGCAATTTACCTAAGCCCACTGCCAAGTCAAATGAGAACGAGGCTTGGACTGAGGTGCGCAGAACTAGGCGACCCCTTGTTTCAGAAACGGGCAAAAATAAAACACCGACCTTTTCGGAAATAGTGCGTAGGGATACCCCAAAATCAGTTGCAAAAGGAAAACCTGACGCTTTTATAATTTCCAAGAAAGGTGAAACGTCCTATGCCGATATACTTCGGAAAATAAAATCTGAGCCTAGCTTATCCGAGTTCGGAAATCTCGTCACCCGTATCCGTAAAACACAAAAAGGAGAGATGTTGCTACAGCTTAATACCAGAGGGGAGGCAGGTAGGTCCCAATACAAAGACCTGGTTAAAAAAGTGCTGAACGACGAAGCTGAAGTGAGAGCCCTCACACACGAGATAACCGTTGAGTGCAAAGACCTGGACGAAATATCTACCAGAGAAGACGTTGTGCAGGCAATTAACGAGCAATTTACGTCCATAAATGTAGATGTCTCGGCAGTGAAAAGTCTTCGCAAGGCATATGGCAGCACACAAATCGCCACGCTAAGTTTGCCTGCGAATACCGCAAGTACCCTTCTGTCGAAGGGTAAGGTGAAGGTAGGCTGGGTTGTGTGCCGTTTACGAAAGGTGTTGCAGCCAACACGCTGCTTCCGATGCTGGTCATTTGGCCACATTGCAAACGAATGTACAAGTTGCGATAGATCCGAGCTGTGCAAAAGATGCGGTGGCGCAGGGCACGCAGCGAAGGGCTGCGTAAATACACCTAAGTGCCTGCTATGCCAGCATGGAAAAGAAGAACCGTCTGACCATGTCTCGGGAGGTAACAGGTGCCCGTCATACAAACGAGCAATAGCCAAAATGCTAAAATGAAGCTTATACAAATAAATTTAAATCATTGCCAAGCTGCTCAGGACCTACTGAAGCAAACGGTGGCAGAGACGAAGACGGACGTGGCTATTATATCAGAGCCATACAAAATCCCCACAGCTTATGGGTGGGTTGCCGATGCAACCAAAGGAACAGCAATATGGGCATGCGGAAACTTCCCCATACAAAGTGCGCATCCTGAGTTTACAGGTAAGGGTTTTGTTTGGGCGGTTATCAAAGGTTACCACATTTGCAGTTGTTATGCACCACCAAGCTGGACGCAGCAGGACTTTCAGGAGTTACTGAACAAAATAGTTGAGACAGCATCCGGTCGACATCCTTTAATAATCGCTGGTGACTTTAATGCCTGGGCTACAGAATGGGGTAGCAGAAGAACAAATGCAAGGGGTGCAGCCCTGCTAGAAACCTTCGCTCCTCTAGACCTCGTATTGGCGAATCGCGGAAATATCAGCACATTCCGGAGAGATAACAGAGAGTCTATCATTGATATAACATTAACGAGTGGCTCACTGGCTGGATGCACTAAGTGGATGGTCAGCGAGCATTACACTCACAGCGACCATCAAGCAATCCTGCTAGATATCTCTAGAGACAACCGCACCGACCAAAGCGGTCACGGTAATAAACACCATCACCGCTCTTGGCGCCCGGCAACTCTTGACAGGGACCTGTTTACTCTTGTCTTAAGAGAAGCATCCAACAAGATGTGTCCAGAACAAGAAGCAGTAAAGGGAGCCTGCGAGTTGGTTTCCGACCTCACAATGGCATGCGACGCAGCGATGTCACGTAAAATGTTTAATACAACCCGTAAACAGGTGTACTGGTGGAACGATACCATCAGGGAGCTAATAGCGAGTTGTCTTAGGGAAAGAAGAAGTTGTCAGAGGCAAATAGCGATGCCAGGACATGAAGGTAGGCGAGAAAGATTCAAAATTTTAAGAAAGAAATTGAAAGATGAAATTCGGAGTAGCAAAAAAGCATCATTTAAGATTCTTTGCGACGAAGCTGACAAGAACCCCTGGGGAAACGCTTATAAGGTTGTAATGTCAAGAATTTCTTAGGCGCCTCAGGAAAAATGCCCACTGTTGCTAGACGTAATTGTAAAATCCTTGTTTCCTTATCGTGATACGGTGAGCGTACCACGCGCTCCCGCTTCCGTTAGCGGAATTGTCGGGGTGACTGCTGATGAAGTGATGGAAATCGCCAAAGCGATCGGTGACCGCAAAGCAACCTGATAACATCCCAAATAGGGCTCTCAAAATGGCCATAGCGGAGGACCCGCAGTTGTATGCCAGAGTGATGGAGTCCTGTCTTCAGCAAGGAGTGTTTCCGCAGGTGTGGAAAAAACAGAAGCTCGTGCTTCTTCCGAAACCAGGCAAACCGGCGGGTTTACCTTCATCCTATCGACCGATCTGCCTACTCGACACCTTGGGTAAGGTTCTGGAGAAAGTCATATATAACCGATTGTTACGGTTCACTGAAGACGAAATGGGATTATCACCACGTCAGTACGGCTTCCGTAAGCGAAGGTCGACCATAGATGCAATACAGGAAGTAGTCTCAATTGCCACAAATGCAATTGCTGGTAGAAGATGGAGAGGGGGCGATAAACATTACTGTGCCACAGTAACACTCGATATTAAAAACGCCTTCAACTCTGCAAACTGGGAACACATCCTAACAGCACTCCTAAAACTACAGGTTCCGGCATACATATTTAATATCATTAGAAGCTACCTGGAAGATAGAGTTTTGGAATATTCTACCGACGCTGGAACTAAAAAGTATACCGTTACTGCGGGGGTTCCCCAGGGCTCAGTACTAGGTCCAATATTGTGGAACATAATGTACGACGAAGTCTTCCGCCTACCGCGCCCCGACGGAGTAGACATAATTGGGTTCGCTGATGACATTGCACGGGTAGCAGTAGGTAAGCAAATATCCGATGTCGAAGTCAAAGTGAACGCCACAATAGAGACGGTCACTAAATGGCTAGATAGCGTAGGCTTATCTCTAGCAGCAGAAAAAACAGAAGCTGTTCTAATAAGTAGTCGGAAGAAAACTGAGGTGGCGGTATTTAAAGTAAATAGCCACACTATTCGATCCTCCCGCCAGTTAAAGTACCTTGGTGTGATTATCGACGATAGGTTATGTTTCGGACCACACGCAGATTATGTAACACATAAGGCGTCAAAAACTTACGGTGCTCTATCAAGAATGCTCCCAAACATAGGCGGACCTAGAAGCAGCAAACGGTCCATTTTAGCTACAGTTATCAGCTCAGCCTTGCTATATGCAGCGCCAGTCTGGGCTAAGTCATTGAAAGTAAAAGCCTACCGGAAGCCTTACGAAACTGTGTATAGACTATGCGCTCTACGAGTGACGTGCGCGTATAAAACAACTTCGGATGACGCGGCAATGGTCGTCGCGGGTATGACTCCCTTCGATATACTGGCTGAAGAAAGAGAGAGACTATATCAGCGGAGAAAGCAGTTCGACAACGCAGAGGTAATTGCTGTCCAAGAAAAAGCGTTATCCTTAGAAAAATGGCAGGAGCGCTGGGATAACTCCGAAAAAGGAAGATGGACACACACCCTTATTCCCAACATTCAGAAGTGGGTCAGTCGAAAGCACGGGGAAGTCAACTTTCACCTTACCCAATTCCTTACTGGCCATGGCTGCTATAGAAAATACCTTAACCGCTTCGGGCTGGACGATTCCGCCCTCTGCCCAACGTGCAATGTAGACGAAGATGCGAGGCACGTCTTATTTTCTTGTCCACGATTTTCAGCAGTTACGATTAACATAAGTACTCTATCTGCAGATCCGCTTAGTCCGGATAATATAATCGATACAATGCTTAGCTCTATCCGAAATTGGGAAGCAATAAGTGGCGCTATAGCAGAAATACACAAAAAGCTAAGGTACGCGGAGTGGTCCGAAAAAAACCGGTGAGATTTCTACCACTTTCACAGCGTACTGCATCATTCGATTTTGCTCGGAACCACGTCCGTTCCGACAGAATCGATCGCTAGGGAGATTTTAAGTAATTTACATCGTCAAAGTGTAAATAAAACACGGGTTGGAACCGAACGCACTCCTCCCGTGTAATCAGGACGGATCTGGATATCGCTCGCCGGACCATCCAAACAAAGTTTAGCCCCGTTAGATATAGCTCGGAACCTCGTCCGTTCCGACAGCTACGATTGAAGATATGCTCTGCGAATGACCAGCAAAACTACATCCGAGTCCCTCTACCTGCTGAACCGATGCTGCCGTAGAAATTGCCCACCAGGATCTACGGCTGCACAGCATACAACACAATTCGTTTGCTGGACCACCTCGGTCATGCTACTCGCTGAGTCTGCGCAGCAAGGGAACTTGTTCATCGGGCTCGTTTTGTCTGCAGAGTTCATAGCCGGGCAAGAAGCCGCTCGGAACCAAGTCCGTTCCGACGGCCTCGGCTTACTATAGCGCTGTTCATAGTATCAGCAATGCTGAGTAGGCAACTACTAGAGTAATCAACTAACCTGTGAAATTGGCTGCTCGGATTCCCGTCCATTCCGACAGCCTCAAGTAAGTTCAACTTCGAATTATATAGATAATAAAACTAACTTAGAACATTTAAGTAGTGTCAGATGTCAGGCATATAAACGCAATTAGGCGGACATTACACAAGTGGGCGGGGACGACGGACCCGACACGGGTGGGCTAGTTAGACCAACAGAGGTGGTGCCAAGTAGATGCAACTTCCACGGACTGCATCAAGACGGTAACGGACTTAGAGCTTAGTGCTCAAACTGCCTCCCGACGAAATACTTGACGGTAGTACCGGGAGGGGAACGGTACGTGGCAGTAGGAGGTTTAGGGCAGGTTAAAGTCCCACACTGACGGGGTGAAGGCTTTCGATGCTTACTCCTCGTAAAACAAAAAAAAAAAAAAACAAAAAAAAAAAAAAAAAAAAAAGATATGCTTGCTTGTATGTACATCCATACAAGGGATGCCAATTTTTGGCATTTTATTGATCCCGGGATTTTCGAGTTCTGAAAACATAATGCCGAAATTTAGGATGGTTTGATTCGCAATTTTTAATTTGTCAAAAAAATGTAAGCGTCCTATTATAGTAGTATTCAAAATGGCATTAACACGAGTATAACCGAGAACACTTTGTTGTAATTCATGTACATACATATACATATATGTATGTATTTTTAATCACTGTTTGAGATCAATATTAACTGCCCGATTCTGGTTCATTATAAATTATAATTTATTTACACATATTCAAAATTTAAAATTTATTAAGTTTAATGTATTCTAATAAAAATAAAACGGTTTTTTCTTTGCTTAATATATAAAAATGTTATTGAGATACATACATATGTATGTTGTATGTACTAAATGTAATAACATCTATACAATACTGATTCCAAATGTAATTGTTTATTCCGATTTATATTATGATTGATAAGGGTATATATGTACATAAGAACATACATACATTCTCAAAAACTAACGGTACAATTAGTCACTTTAAACTTGCACATTATACTTAACTATAATGGGCTAAAAAGCTGCATACCCAGAATTTTGCGAAACAATTTAGATAAATGTTGAAATATTTGATAACGATATACTACATACATAAAGATTTCTTAAACTTTGTGAATATTCAATAAGTTTTAGGTGACTTACATTGCTAAACATCTACAAGTCCTAAGTGATTTACTTCAAAACGCTATTAATACTGTTACCTTTTGGTCTGTGGAATGGGGACTCAGCGTCAATCCTACCAAGACCGAGGCGGAGCTCTTTACGAGGAAATATAAAATTTCCACTTTCAAACTACCATCCTTAATCGAGGTAGTAATAACTCTTTCAACCGAGGTCAAGTAACTTAGACTGGAAGCGAAATATTGAAGACCGCTCGAGGGAAGTCATTATTGCTCTTTATGCCCGTAAGACGGCCATAGGGAAAACATGGGGAATAGAGCCACATATTATACACTGGACGTACACAGCGTTGAAAAGAGCCATACTCTTCTACGGAGTCGTCGTATGTTGACAGGCATTGGCCAGGATCCTATCCAGAGACAAGCTACAACGAGTACAGAGGGCAGCCTCAATGATTATCACGGAGCACTGCACTCTACACCCACCAAATCTCTGGAGGTAATGCTAAATCTTCCACTTGTGGAGATTTTAGATCAGGACACGCAAAGGTCCTGGAAACTCTGCCGGACAATGTAAGGAAACTAGATTATACTACTGATCCTCTATGTTCTGAAAACAAGTTTTCCATAAGAGGCCAATTAAGGAACGAATGGATAGGTACCGTGGACCTAGACCCAGGATCGACGGCAGTATATAAATGCAATAATGGAGGCAGCTCATGGCCTCAAAGCTCGCACCTCTCTAGAAAAAGGCATTACTATATACTCTGATCGCCAGGCTGCTATTAAATCTCTAAATTCATACGGTACAACTTCCTAGGTAGCCATAGAGGGCAGAAATGTGATCCGTGTGTGTTGTATCGGTCCCTGGGCATAAGGCCTGGCTGACGAGCTGGTATGGTAAGGGCGGGAGCAACAGTTTTTAACTCAGCCCAAGATGCGGGTATACCTCTAGCATCCTATAAACACAGATTTAAATCTGAGCTTATGGAGAAGGTAAATTCCCGATGGTCTACGGAGCCCAATAGCCATATTACTAGACAAATCCAGCCAGAAGTCGATGTGAAGCGCTCAAAAGCTCTTACTAAGCTTGGCCGCTACTCTCTTAGATTAGTAGTTGGGGTGATAACCGGGTAATTCACTATGGGCACGCATGGGGAGGGACTAGGTTATCCATGCCGTAGCTGTAGGAACGTGGAAGAGGTGGAGAGTATCGAACAGTATCTCTGCCCCCGTCTGGCCAAGACGCGCAACCAATTATTCAAAAATAACTTCTTGGACATCAAACGTACGATATGGATCAATTTTTTAGGGATGGAAAGGAATACATGGCTTATGCCAGTGGTTTCACAACGGGCTTCACTACTTTCAGCCTAAGTGCGCCCCCGTGTTCCTGCGCGTGGAAGCCACTTTAACCTAACCTTAATTGCTGACCACAAGGTTATATAAGATCAGCCGTTTGTGTTTCTGTCCAAATTACTCTGTCAAGATTATTCAATATAGATCTAACACTGAAGTGATTTCAAGTACTGAAGAATTACTGCATCATTCACAATTAAATGTGGTTTCAATCGTTATTGAAAATATTGTGTTGTATACATAAACACATATACTTATGTACATTTATACTCGCCCTGTAAGAAATGAATCTAATTTTAAACTAGCTTTTAGTTGATTCGGAATCATATACTAGGAGTACATACAATATGTACATATACATACATACGTATGTAGCTATATATTTTTTTTAAGTAAGCTAATTATTTTTGAATGACGTGGTCGCAAAATAACCACCGCTGCTTTGCTACTGCGTTAATGCAATCTAATCTAAATGCAAAGTTACGAAATTCACAAACCGGAGTTATATTGCATTCAGATGCAAGCTCAGTCGGGGCATTTAAAATATAAAATCAAAGAAAGGTTAACCTACCTTTCGGAAAGTTTTATTTTTACAACATAAATCGCAACCAAAAACAAAATAAACGTCAACTTTGTTAGTGACGCGCTCATTACTCTAGCTTTGCGTTCCAATAATTTATCGGATGCGTTTTGGAAAAGCTCACATTGTCAATATTTTGCGGTTCGGCTTTATGGAACATTATACTTTGTAAATATGCAAAGCAATAGACATTTTGGAAGTCAGCCATACACATGTACATATGTACATAGTACATATGTATAAAGGCTACTGTTATCTCACCCATCGGCTGGTTCCGTCAAATTTTCCGAAAACAAACAGCAGTATGTTTCGCTGCATCGTGTAAACACTTACATTTACTTTTAGTGATTACAAATGTAATGCCCTGATGTAGCGCGAACATAAACTCTTAGATGCATGTGTATACAGTGATAGTCTTATCATTTGCAACCAAATTCAAAACGATGTAGTTTTACACTTATTTTCATTTGTATATTTTTACAAATTTTCAGTTTAAATTCAGTTCCCAGGTTCTTGAAACTTTCTCATTGTTATACTAAAATTGAACGGGCTATAAAACTGCATATTTAAAAACCAAATTCTAATACCTGAATAAAAAATTTAAAAATTTATAAAAAATTGTTTAATTTTTTTAAGTTTTCTACAAAGTTTTAAACTTGATTTTATATGGTTTATTTTAAATAACGAATTTTAATTGAAAATGAAAAAAACATTTAATGAATATAAGTGGCAAACTATGTTCTTAAAGAAATTTCTCTAATATGAAAACGTAGAAAATTATTGAAGGAACTGTCTCTTAAAAGGAGAATTAGTTCCCGATGTCAAGGAAAAAATATTCATATGTACTTAGATGTGTAATTGTATTCGAACGTTAAGTTCTAGTTAGCTTCTATTAAGAGTATCTAAATTTATTAGCCAACCCTTATGACATACAGTGTATCACTTCAGTAAGTATACACCTCAGTATACTTTCAAATTATTCCAATTTTGGGCCCAAATTTTTAAATTAAACAGCAGTTTTTAGTTAAAATGTTTAAGTTATGCCTTGCGTTGTCATGCACGCACCAAAATAGCAAATTATTTGCTTTCCGTTACCTCCAGCTAACTTTTTTCAAGTATATGTTTAAAAATTACATCAGAAGAGTAAGTACATATATACATATGTATGTACGTACAGTTTGTTTGGTAAGCATTGAATTTGCGATTTAAAAACATAATTAACACGTTTAAAAGTTCAGGCACTATTGAAAATGATCCTCGTTATGGCCACCACGTATTTTTAATGACTCTGAAAAACGCAATATCGTTCGGAAAATAAAAGAAAATCCTAAGACAAATGCTCGAAAATTAAAATTTGAAGTGGAAGATGAAATAGGAAAACAATTTTATGCTCAAACTTGTCGCCGTGTTTTGTATTTTGCAGGTTACCACCGAAAAAATATTAGGAAAAGGACATTTGTAAGCAAACAAAATCTGCGTAAACGCACAACATTCGCTACATAAAATCAAAAACGCGATCAGAAATTGGGGAACAATATTACGAGAGCAAATTAAATATTAAAGAGTCGGATGAACGACAAAAAATGTGGAGAAAAGTGAATGATGAGCTAAAGCCGTGCAATATGACTGGAATTGTTAAGCATGGAGGTGGCTCTGTAATGGTTTGGGTGTGTATGGTAATAATTGAAAACATAAAGGGCCGATATGCCTATTTAAACGTTCTTATTTCCCCTTCATTGCAAGTTTTTTGGAAACCGCGAACGCGATTTGATAAAAATCGCGATATTTCGTAACAATTATCTGCATCGCGAACACTCTTATATTTTACCCAAGACCATATGACTTTGTGCAAATTTATATCGGGTGATAGTTGTTTGTTTTGATAATCGTAACCTTCATATGACCACTACTATGCTGTTTGTAGTCTTAAAAATATATACATATGCATATGCACAATTATGTATGTATGTATGTAAACGTGATCAAAATGTATAGAAACATTTAATAAACATACATATGTACATAGCTGTTGTTATTGTTTGCTTATAGTGTTTTGTAAACAAAATAATTTCCTTGATGTAAATAATCTCTAGCTTTGTTGGTTATTATAACGCTATTTCTTAGTACATCAAAACAAAAGCTAGGTTTTCATTAATTTCGGTATGTGTGTATTTATTTTTCATGTATGTATGTACGTATGTATACTTGTTTATTTTATGAGATACCTTAAACGTTAAGGATTTTTTCAGGAATGTTATTAAGTCATATCATTTGGATGTAGAGATTAACAAAATATTGAACCATAAGATGTAAATCTTAAGAAAACCTATTGTACAAAATTTTCTAATACCTACATTTTTTTTTCGGTGACTAACATTTTAGCTGTATCAATGTGTATTCAAACATGTGTGCTAAGTATGATGGTATGCCTATTATGTCAACTATAAAAATTTATTTTTGTACATTGCATTAACCCATAAAAACATGTGGGAGAAAAAATACAAATAAAAAATAAAAATTAGGAGTACTTAAACAATAAATTTATATAAATACGAATACATATTTATGTATTTGTTTATAAAGTCAATGAAAACAGATTCTTACAGACTACACATATTAGATAGAAGTATTACATACGCTGTGGTCGAGTTGGTAGCGGTGCGTGCTATAACTCGATATGCCTGTGAGTTCGAAGTTCGAATCTCAGTCAGGGCAAGCAAAATCTTAATCATTGAAAAAGTGTTTTCTAATAGCGGTCACCCCTCGGCAAGCAATGGCAAACCTCCGAGGGTATTTCTGCCATGAAAAAGGTTCTCATTAAATACATCTGCCGTTCGGAGTCGGCACAAAACTGTAGGTCCCTCCATTTGTGGTAGAATATAAAGATGCACACCACAAATGGTAGGAGAAGCTCGGCCAAACACTGAACTACTTATATAGTGTAAGCACCAAAATTATTATTATATATAGTGTAAATATTAGTGTAAAATATTACTGACATTTTTACTGTATAAAGTTTTGCTAAAAGCTACCTTAAACAAATAAACATTCCAAAAATTCTGCTAGGAACATTGAAATATATTCTGCTAAGCAATGAAGGGCAATCTACATTATCGGAAATCATATCAAAAATGAAAGAAATAGACAGGAAGATTCTTCGATTCTTCATATATGCATATTTGGCATTTCACACTGGTCGAAAATTCGAAAAAGCTGCCCAAAAGTGTAAAATTTAAAACTACCGGGTCAAAATAGTTCTTAGATATGTCTCAGAGGTGGCGTTGGCGAGTCAATTTCTGTAAATTAACATGCAGTCACCCACATGTGTTTTTTGCGACAGCTGTTTGAAGTTGACATGCGTATTACTACTGCTACAAAACTCGTTTTTGATGTATATTGTATATTTATAGGAGTTTTTTTTGTTTTCTGCAAAATGGAGTGCGATTGTGAAGGTATGAAAAACAGCATTTCGATTAAACATGTTTGTTTTTGTCATTTACTTGTGTTTGTTTAATGTTGCGATACATACTTACTTGCGTTTTTTATTATAATATAATAATATAATATAATCTTGGCGCGTATACTATATACATATATAGCTCAGTGTTTGGCCGAGCTTCTCCTACCATTTGTGGTGTGCATCTTTATATTATATCACAAATGGAGGGACCTACTGTTTTGTGGCGACTCCGAACGGCAGATGTATTAAATGAGAAGCTTTTTCAAGGCAGAAATACTCTCGGAGGTTTGCCATTGACTGCCGAGGGGTGGCCGCTATTAGAAAAAACTTTTTCTATTATAAAGATTTTGCTTGCCCTGACTGAGATTCGAACCTCGAACTCACCGGCATATAAAGTTAAAGCTCGACCACAGCGTTTTTTATTACTTTTACATAAAATTATAGTAAAAAGTCTGATGCCAGTAGATCTATAATAGAATAAGAGCATTGTTAGAAGTGTATTGTTTAATATCATTCCAGAAAAAGTTCCGGAATCCTTCACAATTTTAGTTCTTAAATTTACTTTTTCCGAAAAACTGTCGTTCATTTTGTGTTAGCCATTTTGAAATTTGCTATTTTGACATTATTTTTGAAATCAGCAACCTACAAAACCCCTTTGCACTCAATTTCAGCTCTTAAAACTACTTTTTCCGAAAATTCGTCCGCTATTTTGTGTCAGCTATCAGATATGTACATATGTACATACATATATATAAATGTTCCATAAAACTTTTTGTTTTTTAACACATTTAGGGGTTAACAAATTTCATAAGGTTTGACATAATAACGCTCCGGAATTCAGGCGCTGTCAGTTCTTAACACACTTGTAAAATACACGTTGAGTTGTATGAGCTGTCAAAAACAGTTCACTCATTTCATGCGACTCTTTTGTTCATTGCTAAAATCTTCCAAAAAATTAGCTAGAAATGGAAAATTTTAAACATTTTTAGAGATTCGGTTTTCTTTTTTTTTGGCGATCGAGTTTTAGCGAAAGCTGGAATCCGGGTGGAGGGCTCGAGATGGATTAGCGAATTAGACTAGCATAATTGGAATCACTCCCTAACGCTCGAGATACTACTAAATATGTATGTACATACATACATATGAATGAAGGTATGATAATATGAGATAATTTAATAAGAATCCTTCAAACTATGAATTTACGGCTCTCGTAAAAGAGCGTTTGGCGATCCATAAACATAGAATTAAACGATGGTTAACACTAGTTTAAGGTCTTGTGTTTATAAACCATTGTCAAGTGTTCTCATTAGGGTGTGTAAGAAAATCAATTTAAGTTGACATTTTTTGGTTGTTTGACATTTGGGTAACATTCCCATAAACGAAAAATACAAGTGGTGTTTAATAGTACGCTCTTTTTCTTTTTTGACACAACAACGGTTTCTTGGTCAGTGACCTCTTTCGTTTTCGATAGTAATAGCACGTTCACATTGCGCTTTAAATACGAGTGTGAATGTATTTTAATGTAAATATAAATAATTGTTTATATTTGAAAAGCAAATATATTATTACCAAATGGTCTGTTAAAGTTTTTTTTGGAGAATAGTCGCAAAGTATGCCAGCAGAAGAAACACACCTGCGATGGAAATAATGTTAACGATCCTTAGGGGATAGAAATTGTTTGTTGGGATATGTTGAAATTTACTGACGTATTCAGAAAAATCATTACTGTTATCTACACACACACATAAGTGTGTTTAATCGACCAATGACAGCAGCAATATTGATTCACAATAAAACTTGCGATTTACGTAAATATTTACATAAACTAAGATGTTTTGTTTTGTGCTTTGTGACAACGTATGTTCTTTGCCCTTATCTGTTATGCAAAATACACTATTGTAACAAAATATTGAGGGGATGTAAAAACATCAAACTTCAGTAAAGGTTTGCCGTCGCAAATATATTAAAAAATTACCTAATTGAATTAATTAGAAAATTAAGTGTTTACGCCTGCAATTTACTTAATAGCCTCATTTCCAGAGCCGAAAGGTTCAAATGTTTTTTTAATTTAATTACAGTCGATCTTCTTTTAACGCGGTTTTTTAACGCGGAGTTCTCTACAATCCGCCATTGTCTCTTTTTACACGGTTTTACATTTTTGAAGCGGATTTTTTGAACACGGATTGCTTTGTCACCCCCCCGTTGCTTTTTTAACGCAGTTTTACTTTTTTAACTCGGTTCGCGATTCATTTCGATTTTGTCCATTTGTTTTACTTTTAACGCGTTTTGCAAGCGCTAATGTTGAACATTTAGCGAAATTTCGTCGAGGTTTTAAAAATACTAAGAATGTGCTACCGGGATTTATATAAAGACATGCCGAAAAAGAAACCTCAGCGTTTGTTTACAGTTTATTTTAGGAATATATAATATAATTAAATTTATTGGTGATATCAATATGAATTTTTGTCAAAATCGTGTAAACAGAGTGTTTTTAATATGTATCAAAGCATAGTGAACATGTATATGGTACATACATATATGTAATAAATTAGTTTACTTCCCTAAATATGGGTTTTGGATGGAAACTTGGTTATTTAAACGCGGAATTCTTTTTTTTAGCGAATTTTTCGCAAAATAGGGCCAAAAAAGCAAATTTTTACTGAAATGTTGTTTTTTTTTCCGAAAAAATTTCTGTCCCTGTGAATCGCATTAAATGCAGATCGACTGTACATGCTTTCGATATCTAAATTGTTGTAATATGCTCCTTAGTCGCGGTAATCACTTAATTCAATGAAAATTAAAGTTTTAGTAGTATGTACCATATGTATGTATATAGGGACATTCCCTTATTACTCTGTACTATTCCATAACTTTGTATATTTTTGTGCTATTATTTTTATATTAACTGTAAACTCACGTTAATTAACGTTACTTTATTGAATAAGAACTTAAAGCTAAGAAGCCGACACGCTTTTGAAAAATTGCGCTTTAAAGTTTAAGAACATGTTCTTGAATTAAAAAAAATACTTAATAGGGACAGAATCAGTTTTGCCTTTTGCGTTAAAGCATTACCGAAATTTCGAAAAAAAATTTATTAACTAATAGTGATTTGCTGTGTGATAAGTTTTGAATAGATATTGCTAAAAAATTCGATGTATCGCAGAATAATAGTATTTAATGGGTCGCGACAATCATTGCTCGGAAATCCATAAAAAGAACTGAAAAAATTGGGAAAATCCATTCGCGAAATAGCGGGTACAATGAAATTCTCCGAAATTCTGGTATTTAACGTGCTCCAGCCAAGGCGAATTCATTAAAGGTGGTGTTGATAGGGCAACACCAACAACCACAAGAAATTTGTTTTTGCTTCTGGTGGGCTATTGTCAAAGTAATTTGATTGCTAAATTCAAAGCGAATTCCATTCATAAAATAGAAAACAAAAATATTTACACTTTTGTTAAGTTGCCGGAACGTAACCGATTTTGAATATTATGGTTAAAATGTTTTATTGACGGATCTGTGCAACCTAAATCGCATAAACCGGTGCCTAAGACAGTGAAAAATAAGAAGGATCTGATACACAAACATTTAAGTACTGGACCTTCGATTATATGTACATATAACCTTTTGTGCGTGCTATTTGGAAAACATTAATCGGAAACATAAACTACTGCAGCTAATTTCACTGGAGTCATTACCTGACCATCGTTAATTGTATTTGGAAACGAGAGATAATTTACGCGTTCTGAAATATCTGAGTTGAACTCGATCTTTCATATGTACATATATATTTTGCAACAGAAAGTTTTGGGAAAGTAATACAAGATCAAAAAATAAAAATGAAAGCATATGTATTAATATTATCCTTTGAACTTTTAAATAATTAAATTGAACTATTTTCTCTGTATATGTATATATATAATTTTAAGCCAATTATGAAAAATGTTTAATGGACTTGGACAAAACGTAATAAAGGGTGTTTTTTTTACACGTTTGTTTTTCGAATAGAGATAAAACTGGCATTTTGTGGTCAAATCTGGCAACTCTAATGTCATTTATGTTCAGTTTGGTTTGCCATTTCATCATGAATAGGTTGACAAAAGAACAACGCTTGCAAACCGTGCAAATTTATTTCGAAAATAATGGTTCAGTTCGCGAAGTTTACCGTGAGCTCCGTCCATTTTATGGTCGACATAATCGTCTATCAGAGCAATTAATTCGGTTAACCATGGATCGTTTTCGCACTACGTTTACTCTATGTGATAATACGCATCCGCAGAGACGTCGAACAGTGCGCACCGAAGAAACAATTGCCGCTGTAGAGCAAAGTGTTGAAGAGGACCCGAATGAATCGATTCGCCACCGTGCACAGCAATTGGAGCTTTGTCCATCAACTTTATGGAAGATTTTGCGCAAAGATCTTGGCTTGCGACCTTACAAGATCCAGCTTGTGCAAGAATTAAAGCCGCGAGACCATGCAATGCGTCGTGATTTTGGTGTATGGGCCGAAAATGAGATTGATCTCGATGCTGATTTTCATCGCAAAATTTTGTTCAGTGATGAGGCTCATTTTTGGTTGAATGGCTACGTCAACAAGCAAAATTGCCGCATTTGGAGTGAAGAGAATCCACATGAGACCCTTGAAACGCCATTACATCCACAAAAACTGACTGTTTGGTGTGCTCTATGGGCTGGTGGAGTCATTGGGCCATACTTCTTCCGCAATAATGCTGGAGAGGCAGTCACCGTTAATGGAGACCGGTATAGAGCCATGATAACCGACTATTTTGTTCCCGAATTGGATGGCATGAATGTGGATGAGTTGTGGTTCCAACAAAACGGCGCTACATGCCACACAGCGCACGTCACAATCGATTTATTGAAGGAAACATTCGCTGAGCGCATAATTTCGCGGAATGGACCTGTCAATTGGCCACCAAGATCGTGTGATTTGACACCATTGGATTATTTTCTTTGGGGATATGTGAAGTCGCTCGTCTACACCAACAAACCAGAAACGTTAGGGGAATTGGAAGCCAACATTCGTGGCGTTATTGCCGACATACGGCCCCATATGCTCGAAAAAGTGGTTGAAAATTGGACCTGTAGAATTGGCTTTATTCGAGCCAGCCGCGGCGGCCACATGCCCGAAATCATATTTAAACATTAATGGCATAAAATTATCCTTCCAATAAAGCCAAATTGATGGACCTTAAAACGATTTTCTTGTGTTTTATTTCAATTCGAAGTTCTATACCCCTAAAAAAACACCCGTTAGTTTAAAATTTTTTGTATTTATTAACCATACTGAAATTGCTTTAATAAATGTATTAATAAACTTTTGAATGTTTACTTAATACAATGGTGTTCATGAAAATTTTGTGCCACCAGATTTACCATACGATATGCAGGGGTTACATTTCCGTATAAGCATCTGTTGTACATGCTGCGGATTAAGTGCTGCATTATGTACTACATGCTTTATACTGCGTGTATGTATGGCCGCTGTGGTCGAGTTGGTAGCGGTGCGTGCTATAACTTGATATGCCGGTGAGTTCGAATCTCAGCCAGGGCAAGCAATGATAGAAACAGTTTTTTCTAATAGCGGTCACCCCTCGGCAGGCAATGGCAAACCTCCGAGGGTATTTCTGCCATGAAAAAAGCTTCTCATTAAATACATCTGCCGTTCGGAGTCAGCACAAAACAGTAGGTCCCTCCATTTGTGGTATAATATAAAGACGCACACCACAAATGGTAGGAGAAGCTCGGCCAAACACTGAGCTATATAGTGTAAGCGCCAAAATTATATTATATTATATGTATTAGTAAACATAATAATATAAATATAACGTAATACTTGCGCTGCAGTTACATGGCGATGGTGGACGTCTCTTTTGCTAATGTTACTGAAAAGAAAGGCTCCTTGATTTCGACGCGTTTTTAATATATTTATTTCAATCAACCTCTTTAACAATCTTGCGATAAGGCTTATATAAACAAAAATTCATTATAAATCGTTAAGTTAACATCGGATTATATTGAGTCAAAATTAGACAAAAAAAATCCAATACTACTTAAAACCTAAGTTTAAAATTTAATATTAATCTTAAAATAGTAATGGAAATACAGCTTACGGCAGCAAATTTGCCATTTTCGCAATAAATAAAATGTTCGAAGGCAAAAAATTATCTCCGCATATAAGATCCTTTGCTACCAAGTGTTTCCGGCAATTCGTGCTCCACATATTCCTTATTTGCTCCTCTCGCGGAACTTGAAAAAATGGTCCACTTCCTTTTTCCACTCGCTTAGCGCACATAACACATTTTGTTATTATTTTTCTTATATCTATTTAAAATAAAATTGCCTCACCACACAAATTTGAAAAAAATTATTTTAACATTCATGTCATAACATAAATATTAAAGGAGAGAAGATGTAATGTAAACAAAAAAATAAAAATAAAAAACATTTCATTTGACAATCTCCCACCAATCATCTGCTGGATTACGACCACCTTAAATGAATTCGCCTTGGCTCCAGCCATGCTGAAAAAATAAAAAAATAAAGAATTCGTAAAACATCAAAGCAATTTGACAATGTGACAAAGGGTAAAAAAATTATCAGTTTTTTCTCTTCAACGACGTCAAGGAAGGAAAAATGCTCTAGTAACTAACCAGACTATTCACAACAAACTACCAAAGGCATGGTTGAGTGGCAGAAGTGCTATAAAAGAACCGTATTTGAGCAAAAAAGACGTGAATCAACGATTGGAGTTCGCGCAGAGGCACTTGTTTCGGGAAAACTGGAAAAACGCTATTTAATCTGATGAGACCGAAGTAAATTTATTCGGTACTGATTGTGGAATGTTCGTTCGACGTACACAGAACGTTAAATCTAATCCCTTTTATACCCGAAAGGGAATTAAACATGGCGGCGGTTCTGTAATGGTTGGTGCTGTTTTTCGGCGAGTGGAGTAGGGGTGCGCCCCAGACTACCTTAATATCCTTTATAGTGTAATGTTGCCCTATTCAGAGCATCACATCCTGCTTAGATGGGACCTTATGCACGACAACGACCCAAAACATGCGTCCAGAGTTGTTAAATCTTGGTTTGAACGAAATCAAGTTGGACTTTGAATTTGACTCACAATCACCGGACTTCAACCATATAAGACATCTATGGGGAGAGTTAGAAAAGTCGATAGGTGAAAGAAAGCTTGGTACTCAACACCGGTCAGAATTTGTTCTGATTTTGTCAACGCCATGTCGCGAAAATGTCAGGAAGTCAATAAAACTAAAGCAGCTTCAACTTATTATTAAATAAGCCCAACCAAAGAAATGATTTTCTAGTTAAATTTGAAAATGTATTAATTTTTATTTTTTAAATAAAAATTATCAAATAAAAACCACTCAATCATTATTGAATTATCCTATTTCTGCATTACCTTGTGTAAAATAGAAAAATTTCGTCTAACATACACACATAAATAAAAACTAGCAAATCAGTGTTGTGTTGTGCCCTATTATTTTTTCCAACATCGTATATGAATGTACATATGTTTGTATAATTACCTAGTACATTAAAACCCAAGTAAATAAGCTAATAAGTATTGTTTTTATATGTAATTTCAGGCAGCATGACATCTGACTTCTTTCGTGTAGTTAATGAAGCCCGCCGCCATTCCCTCGGACCATTTAGCCCGTCATTCAACATACAAACTTGCCTTTTCGAAGGCTTGCAAAAACATTTGCCAGAGGATGCGCACAAGCGGGTCAGCGGACGCTTGCATGTTTCGTTGACACGGGTTCATGATGGTAAAAATGTGATAGTTTCCGAATTTAATTCACGCGATGAACTCCTGCAGGCGCTGCTATGTGCATGCTTTATTCCGGGCTTCTCAGGCATATTCCCACCACGGTTTCGTGGTGTGCGCTATATGGATGGAGCGTTTTCTGACAACTTGCCAATATTGGATGAGAATACAATTACTGTTAGCCCCTTTTGTGGTGAAAGTGATATTTGCCCACGTGATCAGAGTTCTCAACTCTTTCATTTAAATTGGGCCAATACGAGCATTGAGATATCCAGACAGAATGTTAATCGTTTTGTTCGTATTTTATTTCCACCTCGTCCTGAATTTCTTTCAAAATTCTGCCAACAAGGATTTGATGATGCAATGCAGTTTCTCCATCGCAACAATTTAATAAACTGTCGCCGCTGTGTGGCTGTTCAGTCGACTTTTGTAGTATCAGAGACTGTGGCGCAACCTCAGGACTTTGACCCAGAGTGTAGAGAATGCAAGAAGCATAGAAACGTAAGTCAAACAATGAATTATAAGATAATTATGCTACATATATATAATTCTATATAACTTAGGACGCTTTAAGCTCAAATATGCCACAGACTGTATTAGATGTCATTCAAGATTATATCGAGCAGGCAAATAAAGGCTTGGCCAACTGGATTTTTAAGCACCGCGGAATAAAATTACTTTCATTGCCAGCAACAGTTCCCATGGATTTCTTTATGGCCACAGTATCGAAGTAAGTACCTATGTTTAGCTTTTTTAAATTTATTTCTGTATTAATTAGCATAATATTTAGCTAAGTTAGGTAAGCTAGTCAAAAAATTACTTCGCTTTTATTATGATAACTCACCTTCGGCTTTTACCCGTTGTATTTGATAAACGATTGTGGGGCAGTCCACGTAAATGGAATTACGGATTTTTAACCGAATGACAATATTTCCAACATTTTTTGTTTCCAATTCTCTCTTTATATGTATGTATGTATTCCGCATCGCTTCTCTTATATCACTATATTTAGCGCATTCCTGGTTGTGATCTCAAGTCCAAAAAAAAAAAAAATTTAAGACCATCCAATAACTAAGCTGAATTGTAGCTCACCGCAGCACACTGGTCTAGAAACCCAAAAAAGCTGGCCAAAAATTTAAAATTGCAAAGATTTTTTTTTAAATTGAAATACAATATATTATTTACAACTTATTTATAAAGCGAATGCTGATAATGTACGGCGTTATCGTGCTAACTTCGTTTTCTGTTCAATTTGAAAGTCAAGTGTTTTTATAGTCTCGTGAGATTTACAAAAACGTTGAAAATCAACCTACGTTAAAAGTGCTATAACTCATAAAGGAGTAGCTTAATTAGCAAAGTATAACATGGGAAATGTAATTGGTAGTATGCATTTTAATTTAGTGTGTTATTCCTTGAATATAATCACGTGTGATGTATTTGTGACAACAGCAAAATTCACCATTCATGAATTTCTATATTTTGATAATTGGTTAATAAAACACGCTGCAAACTTTTGATTGGTGTTGATTGGTTTTAGTTTCGGTGAATTTTTGAAAATAAAATAAAAATGCTTGAGAAACAGTTGCAGCCATTTGCAGCCCTAATTATTGTTAATTTTTTTGTGAACGTAACACAGTAGTGTCTCCAATCAACGCCACAGTTTATGCCTTAGTATTGAACAAATTTTAACAGCTAGCGACCCCACCGAAAAAACACACGAATAGCAGAAGTGAATTTATGAAATTTCGATCCGCCATTTTGGTGTCGCCATTTTGGTTTTTACAATTTTAACCATAAATTCGTATTCTCCGAGCCCAAAAATAGTAACTTTATGACTTTCAAATTTTTTCGGGGATAATTTGAATTTTGGCCAACTTTTCGGGTGTTTTAGACCAGTGTGCGCCGGTAATTTTAACCGAAGATGGTGTAAACTGCTCTAAAAGTAAATATTTGGAAAAATGTTTACTCATTTATATGCAAGGTTGATTAAAGTATACATATAACTAATTAAGTATTTATTTATAAACTGAATTTATTCTTTATTGAGTTTTATTGGCTTTCTTCAATTTAAACTTTTTTTGCTGTTTAATTCTAGAACAGTCAAGCAGCTTCCAAAGCCATTTGGGAAGACATTTGCAAGCGCCTAACGAAAAATTAAATATTTAGTAAATATTAGTGCAATTCGAAAACAATGTATGTATTTATAAATGTATGTATGTTTGAAGTTACAGATGCTTACCTGTTTTTATTGTGTAAACTAGTGAATTGAAAGTAAAATTACACGTTTTTACCTATTTTTTAAGAAACTGTTTCCTGCTTCAAGAGTTCGGAATTTTGATAAAAACATTTATTATTAATCAATCCAACTTTTTAGTTTTATAATTCTCGGTACCAAAAACACCCTAAACAATAACGTTCCAATATAATATTTAAGCAAGCCATATTTTTATTACGTTTTGAATTATATTGCCTTACAACACCAAAAAGCAATTACAATTTAGTTATCCTATTTCGTATACATAAATGCTATATTTCCTTTCTAAACATATACATATATACATCAATGAATAAAACTAGTGGGTTGTTTAAATAACTAAGCATTGGCTTACCAAATTGGCTTGGAATTATCACATAGATTTAATTAAATCGTGCATGTTATTACCATTTAATTTTATGTGAACAAACTAGAATATCAAACAAGAATTGAATTTTAAATTGAAGGTTTTTATTCACTATATTTTTTACTACAACTCATATCAGTAACCAACTCTACTATTTTTGCATCCTCTATATTACTCTATTACTTTTTAACTTAGGATTACTAAACTTACACCAAAACTCACCAAAAACGTTCGCTTGAGGATAGAAAATATTTTAAGGCAATTAAATTACACAGTACAGACAAACATTTTGAGTAAATTTACGGTAAGTTGTTGTAAAACATTGCTAAACTTTTGCTAATATAATCCACAAATATGTGTATTTAAAAATAGATTTGTGAGCCGCCTCACTTCGATACGACTGGTTTACTCCACTCCAAGCATCTATACGGTCCAAGAGTATCGATATTAGTTGATGAATGGTAAGTTATAAACCCTGAAACTTATGTCAGCATAAAAATATTCTGAAAGAATAATCTATATATTTGAGGATATGAGAATTTGATTTTAAAAAAATACTTATTCGTCTCCGTCAATATGACCCGAATTCTGTAAAGTGTGCGTTTTTCGTACAACTCTATGTCCAGATAGAGAGCTCATTATTTCAAAGTTCACGATAATGGAGAAGGATTTTTCTCTGCAATTTTTCAAAGGACCATATCAATTGTCTTCGTCCATTCTTTTATGCAGTATAAAAGGAGAAATTTTGTTCGCCGCGATAGTATTTTGCTTGTCAATTGTTGGGCAAAGTTATTATACTTTGTGAAGTTCTGTTAATATTTGATTTATTTATTGATGAAATGTAATTATTAATAATTATAATTATATTATAAAATTAAAAACTGCGAAGGCTATCGGCCTAGGTTGAAATTATTTTCAGTCTTAAAGACTTAGTACTATACTACTATATTATAATTGTCAACAGCCATACGTATAACAGACGCTTATGCGCTTTTTTTTTATCTGACACCGGTTGGGCCAGATGAGCAATTAGTTTAAAAAGTCGAAAGACATGAAATGCCTTGGGAAATTCCTTCTCAATTTTGATGAAGCTGGAAGTACTACGCTTTGTGAATGTGATGTTGAGAATTTTCTCTTGGGTATTTTCTCAATATTTGGCGATATGTTGCTTTCACCAAGTTTAAAGGTTCGTTGTGTTGCAGCGACCATATTTTCATTATTAATCGATTCTAAATCTCTCGTTTAATAATATTGAGTTCTGGCTGTCATCTAAAGAAAATAACTTAAAACGATTTAGAAAAAAGTGGGATTAAGCTCAACGACGATTGTATATATGAATGCTCGATGAAGTCTCTTTTTACATAACCCATTGAAGTGTTCTCCTCCTGTGATAATTACGAAATTTAGATATTAAATTTTTGATATGACCTTGCCATGTACATTTGTAGTATACGAGTATTATACTTAACAATTGCCAATTTCAAATATCTTATAATATACTAAATTTTTCTTTAGTGGCGCTCCTTCAGTAGAAGGTGATGTGGACAACTACGAACATGTTCTTCGAGTCACTACACATAACGATGCTCTATACGCTTATTATTATACGGATGACTTAACGAACAAAGTAAGTTTATCGTTTTAAAAATTGTATTAAATAGGAATAAAACATTAACAATCTACAGGTGAAAGTAATGGAAATATTTGAAATTGGTGATGATGAACAACTTGCAACCAATCCGAAATTATACGAAGGCATTGTAGAAGATCACCCAAATCTCCGGCAGCATCATCATAACGTTGTTAGTGAATGGAACGGTGTAGAATCTGGTAAGCTCATTAAAGTAGCTTATAATCCATATCTGAAGTTCACTTAGAAAGGCAGACATTATTTTATAATTCTGCATTTAAATGCACA
Source organism: Philophylla caesio (assembly GCA_963971545.1). Taxonomy (NCBI): domain Eukaryota; kingdom Metazoa; phylum Arthropoda; class Insecta; order Diptera; family Tephritidae; genus Philophylla; species Philophylla caesio. The sequence goes on along the minus strand of OZ020608.1, from coordinate 30,526,391 downwards.
TACATCACATAGACAGGGTTATACTAACATGAACATCGCTTCCTACACCGTTTATTACCGCAAATATGCGATCCAGTCAACTTAAAAGGAACAGAACAACAAATATCCAGGATGATTGAAAAATTAGTCTTATATACATATTAGTTTTTGTGAAGAGAAACGAATAACACATACAAATCATAATTTTTGAATTAGATTTAATTACTTAATCAGACGGAAATATAATGCTGGCATAAACTTGCTTGATTCATTTCTTGGTTCCATCCAAAAGTTAAAATAAACAACGCTGGTAAAATGTCTCTCTAAAAGCGTTCGACTGAAGAAGCTTGCCGAAACTAATATTAATTTCTTGTCGCCTGTTTCATTTGCTTTATATAATAATTTTCGGCGCGTAACGTAACGTAAATTCTAAAATTTTAAGAAGCTTGTTTTTACAGAAAATTTGTAAAAAAAAATTATATCAAAAATCTGTTTCTAATTTGACTATATATTCATCTCTAAAATTTTTTTACTTGACTAATTTTCAAATACATTATTTTGCCCGCTATGATGAGCTGTTTTCTAACTGGCAAAAAATATTCCAGTAGAAACTAGAAACTTCTTTTAAGTACACTGCGTTACAAAAACGAGCTTTAGTTCTGTCCTATGAACCAAATATACTTTTCCGGAAAGAGGAGAAAAAATAAAAATACACGTGTATCGGCGATTTTCATGTACACGTCAGAATTTTTTTATGTATAAAAGTATATAAAGAATATATAGAAAAAATACTTTATACAAAAAAAAAAAATTCTGACGTGTACATGAAAATCGCCGATACACGTGTATTTTTATTTTTTCTCCCCTTTCCGAAAAAGTATATTTGGTTCATAGGACAGAATGTGTGTAACGCGGTGTTTGTAACGCAGTGGTATTGATCGAAATTATTATTCTTAGCTCAGGATTGGTTTGTATTTAGAAAAAAATAATGTATTCATAGAAGGAAATATTTGAAAATATTATAAAAGGGATAGTAACACAGATAACGAAAGAAACGAATGCAAGTATAATAGGAAATTATCACTTGTTAACTGGCAAAGCAAAGTGCAGTAAGCCTGAATGTTCTTGCGTTTTCGACATTCAATTAAAAACATATGTATCTAGTTGAACTTCAGAAATGGCACTTTATTTACTAATTTAATTTACGGATCATTCGAAGCTTTAACCATCGTAGATAGATTTGATTCTGTTATAAAAATATATTTTTTAGTTACTGCACAAATTGCTTCACTTTAAATTTTTTTCTTTTACAGTACTAGTTATGCCCAGCAAGCCTGAAAATCGGGAACATATTTTTTAAAAGAAATGCTTACGATTTTCAATTGGTAAAACAATTGCGAAAACTTTGTAGACGAAAAGTTATTTAAAGTTTTAAATATTACAAAATTAGCAGGTAATTTGGCTTTGATCAGAGCTGAAGCGTATATATTTTTTATGAATTTGAAGTTGCTTGTACACATGTTTGCGTATTGGTATTGTCTATATAATATTATTATTTTCGTATGTAGTACCTTACGTCAATGATTTAATTTGATAAAGTTTTTATTTGGTTTGTCGAAAACATCGAAATCAGTCACATCTTGTTTTATTAGATTGAAACAATAATTAAAACAAATTAAAAATCTTGCAATTTTGCCCTATGAGATTGTCCATGGAACTTTTCCACTTATGCTAGTCGTTTAAAACTTACAGAAGTTAATTTTAATGTCTCCTTTTCGAGCATTGTGACTTTCTAAACCACCATTTTTGAAAAAATTCAAAACTGCATTTGATTTAAATGAGCCATTAGGATGTTTATGTGATGATTTTTAAGGTGACTCCGACACATTTGATCTAGTAGACTCGTTTTTCAGGCATTATTTATTAATAAATTCCTGCTAATTACAACAGTTTCATTTAGATTGCTTCAGACGTTCTCATTTCACCTTAGAACCGATTACTTCGTCAATTTTCTTAACTCTCCTTGAAATCTCTAAACTTTCCATAAATAATGTTTGTCTTCAAATTATGAACTTCAGCAGCCAAAAAGGAAACTAAATTTTCTTCACATTGAATGATTTATTCAACAAACATTAAAAAGAGAACTTATAAAAACTTTTGTTAACACCCCTAGTAAGGTTTAAAAACCTTCTTGTCCGAAAGCGTGTGTGGCTATTGAAAGAAAGAAGTAATATAGTTGGCGTGACACTCACGTCCCGAAAACATTGAAGACGTTGGAAATAAGCAAATAACGACGAAATATGGCCCCCAGCTGTAACATTATTTTCCATGTGCTCTTATGTAGATGATTATTTTGGTGACTCCAGGGCCACGTGACGAACAAGGAAAGGGTCGCTGTGGCCAGATAAGAACCACTGCTGTTCTTAAAATGCTTATTTTTTCTTTAAAGGGTTGGCAATATGGCTGTCATTTGTCATAACCCGTCACCATAAACTACAGTGCAGAATATTTATATCGATAAGTGAAAAATCCTTTCCGTAAGTCCTGGCGGTTGTCGTCATAGAATACTAAAATGTATGTATATCTATGCAATCACATTTAAATAACTAAATGTCTGATTGTAAGTAAAACTGTTGATGATGTTAAGTAAAACTTGATGCAGTATTAAAAGTTAGGTTGCATTTTCCCTCGCTTGTACTTTTTTAAATATGAAACTTAATTCTGTTCAATAAAATCGTATGTCTGCTTTTCATTACGGTCTTGTCACGAAAAATACCATCGTCCTTTTCTGATTATTGTTGACATTTTCTGCCAAATCCGAACTTCTTTAATTACTTATGAGCACACGTTACTTTTAACTCATCTTCATATTGTAGATTTGTCGCCTAATTTATATGAAGTAGAGTAGATGTAAAATGCTTTATAACATGACCATAACAAATTTTTCCTGAATATTTATTTTATATTTAAAATATCGAGCCTTAACAGCAAAAATAACGTAATCGACACATTTCTCGGCAGGTGCACGGCGCATTACATATAGTTGCGTTTTGTAGGAAAAACAAAGTAAAGCTTATATACAAAACTGCTTAATAGCGGAGAAAATGAGGTAAAATGCACGTTCTGAATAAAAGAATGTATGTGTCGCTTACGTTATTTGAGCGGTTATGGCTCGATTTAATTCATTCTATATATAAAAATGTAACAAGGTAGTTTTGGTTTGAGAAACTTGTAGTATGCTTAACCTCTACTCATTCATTTTGTATTCGTTATTTTAATATTACTAAAAAAAGTGTGTTATCGTTGAAACTCTATAAATTTTTGTTTTATGATCTAACTACATATTAATGTAACTGTAATCTATTTTTAATAGCCTTTTATATCGACGAATATGCCACTTACCAACTACCTTTTGAACGAACAAAAAAATCAACAAACGTCACTCACAGTACCTATCAGATTGAAAACATGAGTAAGGCCACTGATGCCAATAATGATGAAGATGAAATTGAAACAGGAGTATTTAGCGATCCAGAAGTGGATCACTATTTTGGCACACAACAGCAAAGAAATAAGATCTTTCAACACCAGATGTCTGGCACGACCGGCAGCTAAAAACTGAGTGCAAATAAATTCCTAAACAAACAAACAAAAAGGCAAGCGGGCTAACATGGAAAAATTTAATATGAATTTACATTTGTAAACACATGTCGGACTAATTTAATCATTGGGTTTAGTGATAAAGAAGTGTACATATACATATATATGAGTATTGTTTATTTTATTGATGCGTAGTTATTGTTAAGAACAAGTTAACGCTAAAGTTAGCAAACAAATTTTTGACTTTTTAACTTTATAGTCTTCTTGAACTTGACTCTAACTATACGCCATTTAGTTTACTTTGTGACACAAAGGACAGAAACTTATACTACTATTATGTATGGAGACTAGTAGCCGCTAGGCAACTATATCATAAATTCCATTATGCAAGCCAACCCGCTACTGGCTATCTACTACTGGAAAAATGTAAATGTTTCCCTTTTAAAACGGTTTTTGTATTTGTTCACTATTTCTTCTAAATGGTATTGTAATGTTGTCTGCACTTTTCTGTATATTGAGATCAATCGCTTACTTAATAAGAAGAACGGTTTTAGTAGCCGTGGCTAGTAGACCGGCAACTATGTATACACCAGTCTCCTTACATAATAGGGGCATTAATGTTGTGATTTATAAGTTCGATGATATATTAGTTTTGATTGCCAAACAAGATGGCGGATCTATTTGGGCCGACAATTATGTTGGCTGTAAGAGTCACTCTCGCTCTCCGAGTTTGCACTCACTTCTTCGTTATGGCTTGGAAGTTTTGTGTTATTCTGAATCTAAAGAAAAACTATTCATTTCTACACCTTTTTTCAGTTTAGTTCAGTAAGATGCAATTCAAATTCTGAATTTTCATTTCAAATAGAATAATTTCCCTCTCACATTCAGAAATTTCCAATTCATTTTCAGAATTCTATTTTAAATTTCAGAAAATTGCAATTTTCATGTTCGGAATTTTCATTTAAAATTTAGAAACTTTCATTAAAAATTCAGAAATTTTTCTTTCAAGTTTAGAAGTTTACAATTTATATTCAGAAAACTTTCAAAGCCTTGCATTCAATGAAATTATATTCCATTTCATTATTATAATTTATCATTATTATGATTATGAATTTCTCACTTTTCCAGAAAAATTCTTAATTTGAAATATAAATTTTCAACTTGAATTGAACTTTATGAATTTAAATTGCAATTTTTTTAACCAAAACTGAAAAATTTGTAGATTATGTCTGTTGCCATACCTTGGCCCTTTTAACGAGTTTCATTCGATCTTCGCTGATTTTTCGAAAATCGAATAAGTTGAAATTATGATCTGTGCATCTTTGTCTAAATTTCTGTCCAAAAGAGCATTCGATGCTGAAGCGTACGGTACGAGCGTCAAAATTTTAAATCGAAGTCGAAGATCAAATACAGCTCAGAACCGGGCATTTGATCAAAACATAATTTTCGGTTCCGTTTCGATTTCTATATGTGGATTTTTGTTCAAAACTATATAGATATGTACATATGTACATATATATGTATGTATGCTTGACTTCTTAAGCGCATTAAAGCAAACGATCCCTTTTTGTCTATAAGTCATTGAGCATACAGATTACAAAATCGTAGACACCTGACGACATGTAAACTACTCGTAAGTTGCGCTTGTTCGATATATTTCATTCCAAAGACTAGAATAATAAAAATGTAATTTTTTCATTAATACTTTAGGAATATACCATTCGTTAGACTGTTTTACGTATTAATTTCTTCAAATAAATATTTTATTAAAAAAAAAATTAATATACCATACATACATACTATGTAACTTGTTTATACGTCGCTTTGATTTTTATGCAGGCAAATTATAACACAAAATTATATTTTTTAGTGTTGAATCATGGTATTTTAGATAAATGTATTACATATTAATTTATGCTATTGGATACTGGCGATACGTCCCGTAAAAAAATAAAATTTTTATTTTAAGTAGCTTGTGTACATATAAACATAAATGCAGTTAAAATTGAAATATATATAATATATATTTAGAAATATTATAAATCAAAGAAGAATTAAAAGTTAATGAGAGCATTTTTATTTTCAAATCTAAACGAATATGGATCTTTACACCGAAATCTTTAACGCTGAAGTTCGGTATTCGACTACATTTGTCGTGTATTTTTTGATTTAAAATTAATAATTTATCGAGAAACTGAGCTGGCATCTCTTATAAAGTTGTAAAGTAAAGGAGTAAATCAAATAATTTATCGATTGCATTACAAAGTTCAGTGTACGCTTTTATGGGTTATACCCTGCTTTTCATTGCAGAAAAACACTCGGAGTGCGTGGCTTATGCCTTTCTTAATTGCGAGTGACAAAATTTTTCGGGTTTCTGCATTGAATTTTAACAGAGTTGGTTACAAAAAAATCTGCCCCGAACGGCAGAAAAAAACCAAAAAGCGTATACCATTGTGTATAATAACAATTGAGATATCTTTTCGATAAACGTCAAAATTTTGAACAGCTGAGATCACCTGTTTTGCGTTCCCCGTATATTTTACTCGAATGCAGGGACGGATACAGGGGAGGGGTCCTGGGTGTCTGGATTCCCCCCAAAAAATCGGTAGTCTCAGAAAATTTCAACCGTGTTTTCAAATTCGTAGCACACACAAAAACTCACTCTAGGCAAAAAAATTAAAAATTAGTACCCAGTAACTGGAATACAAAGAATGCTTTTTTGCCGAAAAAGTATATTTTATTCTAAAAGTTTATGACTTATAAAACCGCCTTCGTAATATGCAATTTTACAAACACATTTACCGAATATTTCAAATCACTGCTACGTTGCCAGTCGCGGTGGCTTCGAGTGAACGGTCCTTTTTTATTTTACGGATAATGAAGACGTATCTCAAGATATTGAGATTACTAGTGACCTAGATATGTTGGCAAAGAAAAAGAGGAGAATCGATGAAGCACTTTAAACCCCTGACGTTTTATGATTCTACTGATTCAAATGATATCATAGCCTATCGATGGCTTTTTAAAAATGCATTCAACATTTTACCCAATATTATTATATCTATGTTTATAATGGATATTAATCGAATATCTCAAAATATGTAAAATATTATAAAAAATGTAAACCCCCCCAAAATATTTTCCGACCAGCTTTTTCCAACTTCGGGCCATTCGTAATTGTCGACATATTGGCGGCCAGCTTAGGTACCCTGTCAAACGCCATCTTAGGTATACTGTCAAATCCAATTGTCAAATAAGATATCTCACTTGTTATTGTACACAATGGCATATACATTGTGCTACTGGACAAATCCTAATGTAGGGACATGAAAAATAAAATAGGTATTACGGTTTAACACTTTTTGACAAAATTCAAATTTTTCTTATAAAAGACATTGACCGTATTTATGCTATAGGCAAAAGCCTATATAAAATACTTTTTAAAAACGCTGCTGGTAGGTAACAATTTTGTACTGAATGAAAAGATAAATGATAATAATAAAAAGCTTTTGGGCCTTCATTACAAAGACAGCAATAGAAACATACGGTGTAGTAAGGGAAAATCCGACCTGGTATGAAGCAGCTGAGATTAAGGTTGATGCCATCTCCAGTGTTCCAATTTCTAGCGTCCTACGCTTCACGCGTAAAAGTTCAGAAAATGAGTCCTTCCAAATGTGAAGATTAGTCTTGCCAGAAAAGAAATGTTCCACCTCTAAGGCAATGCCTTAACTAAGGCAGACTGGGAGCAAGTCGAAAAAGAGATGCATCAAATGTGACACTGATAGCTACAATAACTTACCTACACGGTGTGTGAAAAAGAACGATCGGTAAATTATGTCCGAATAGTAAAAAAATATCTCGATATGAAGCTATAAAGACCTATTTTTCGAAAAGTCAGAACCGTTCGACTTGCTGACTACCGAAGATACAGACTTTCTAAAAATTTCCAAAAACAATGAGAACACACAAAACAGAGACCTTAATGTTATTACAAAACTGACTAGAACAAAATACGGTGTAGTAGCCCGTAAAACAAGTCCATTTAAGGCATCACAGGCAAAATCATTAGCGAACAGGGAAAGTAGGATTAGAACTCCCAGAGAATCAGGACTTGACAAACCAGAATACCTAAAAGAGAGAGTTACTGAAATAGAAAAGCTCATTTCAGAGCTATTTAAGATCATTCACGGCATGCGCGAGTGAGTTTTATTTTGTGAGGTTCAAAACATTTAACAGAAATTTGACCAATGCACGATTCGGGAAGATTTGCAATAGATAAAAAGTGAACCGATCTCTACTCTAATATATAAATAATGAAGATATGTTTCCCTTTCGTAATTCGCTCTTTCATTCGTAATTGGCAGCACAATCACGAACCGAATCCACTTGGTTCCCCCTACAAATTTTTGTGAGCGAATTATCTCAGTTGTAGTGGATTCAATCTGAATCACCATGCGAATCACGATAAAATCGATGACGTCTCTAATTTCAATCGGAAATTTATCTAAAAAAGCTGTCAAAGTGCATATAACTAAATATCAAAACAACACAAAAATTAAACAAACAAGAAACAATTAAATGCTTAAATGGAGTGAATGAAGACGCAAAAGTATGTACATATGTAAGTATGTATAACAACAGCAAGAGATATGGCAAACGAATTACGAATGTGTCGTGTAAACGGGGTGATTCGCCATTCGTAGTTCAAATAGTTAAACACGAGATTCACTTGCCGTGGAAACAATATAACTTGCGTCTTCACCTGCTTTCTTACTTCTGAAAGCTAGCGACATGTCGCACGTGAAGACCGCAAAAAGTAGAAAGTATGCTTCGTCTCGCTAACCGATCGGTAAGCCAGCGCTCGCTTGCTTTCAACTATCATTTTTGTAATTTGACAGCCATTTTCGCATTTCGTAGCATCTTTCATTGTGGCAAAATCGTTTATCATTGAATCTTCTAGCAAAAAAAAAGCCTTTTGATAAGATATATTGACAAAATCGAGTGCAGCGTTACTGATCGTTATAAATTAATTAATTTATACCGACAATATGAGTGGGTTCGGAGATTTTGAATAGCACGCAGGACACGAACTTTTTTGCTCTACGACATGTTGCAAATGAAAAAGTATGCTCTCAAAATGCCCAGTGAACCAATCTCTCTTTCGCATGAGACGACAAGAAGCAGAAAGCAAGCGACAATTGGAAGCAGGTGAAGACCGTCCGTAACCAGTACACAACCTTTTCGATAATTTATCGAAAAAGTTCACCTCCCAAACGGACTCGGGTTTCCTGTTACTCTATTTAACAGAAATAATCTTTTGTGCGGCAAGGAACTAAACTAGATTTATTTAATTCATTAATAACTAATGAAAAGTGTGTATAGTAGTGAGGATCACACACAAAGCTAGTGAAGGTGTAATTACATACAATTCTGTCGAAACTTTTAGGTGGTTCACAAATGTCGTAAAATGTCTTAAAGGTGTAAGGTCATAAAAGTTTTCGGTAGTTCAAATTTTTGGCGTAGAATACGTATTACCTTACGGTATGGGCACCCATGTCAGGTTTTTATTGTTGTAATCTCTATTTCTTTAATTATAAGGAAACGGCACGGTAACTTTTTTTAAAAATTTTTTTGTAGTCAAATGAAGATGTTAGCTTTCGTTTGACATACATTTCATGTTGGTTGATTTCTTCCTAATATTTAAATTTCGCAAATGAAAATTGTATAAACACATGCACACAAATATGTGTGTGGTGTTTGGTTGAGTGTGTAGTAGTAGTTTGTAGCGTGAATAGACGTTTATTTTATTGCATAATTTTAGGCGGGAAAATTTAAGTAGAGTAAAGGCAGAGAAAGCGCTGCCAACTACTGCTTATTGGTGGTGATTTTAACACAGAAATCACTTCAAATACTAGATTGGCGAAATTTATGAGCGATACGTTTAATTTGGATTATATTCGAAATGATGCTCCCACAACTATTGATAACACAACCATTGACTTAGTTTTTGCGAGAAATTTAAATGTTAATTTAAAAACATATTTATCCTATTTTTCCCATCATAAGCCTATATTCTCAAAAGTAACTTTCAAATAATCAAATAGATTTGGGTCTGTTATTTATCATTTATCTTTACTATTGATAACTACCATTGACTTCGTTTTTGCGAGAAATTTAATTGATAATTTAAAAACATTTTTATCCTATTTTCCTATCATAAGCTTATGTATATCATCAAAAGTAACTATCAAATAAAGAAATTCATTTGCTTGCATTATTTATCATTATAAATTATCATTATACATATGTTTTCTGTCTTATCAGATGGCGTATTCTACGTTAAACTTAATGGCCGTGTCTCTGACACAGCCTCCTTCTTTTTTGTTTTGTTTTTGTTGCATTGTACAGAATAGGGATGTAAAATAACACAACATGGAATTTTAAAAAATTGTATGACTGTATAAAGTTCTAAGGGATATCTTGGGTCGGATTCGATATAGCGCCGCATAAGTTTGGTTTACTGTGGCTAAACGCGTAAACCAAATTGAAAAATTCAAATGCACTTAGGTGAACAACAAAATAAATTTTTGTTTAACTATCGTTTGACAAATTTTAACAGAATTTTACTTTAAAAGTGCTCTATTTTTCTTTTCTTCTTGGTCATGTGACAACAATAAAAACTTCCTAAATCTGCTCAAAAATTAAGTTCCTTCTGACAATACTCCTCTACCAATCAATCTATAAAATGATGAGAACCATCTCTAGAGAGTCGCTAAAAAATGTACGCGCAGTTCTTAACGAAACATTTTTAACAAATCAGATACCTGAAAAATGGCGAACGATCAAGGTAGTCCCAATACCAAAAAAAGGACTAAGACGAGCTTTTATTCGAACTTTAGGCCTATAGCTTTAATAACTGGACAGACTATCTAACTTCTTTGAGGGATATAATCTTCTTCCAAAACATTCATTTGCATACATCAATCGCAGATCTGCTGCCATCTGCATCGGCCAAAAGGTCATTGTATGCGTCTACGATATCAGCAATGCCTAAAACTGTGTAAATATTAGCAAGTTAGCCGAAATCCTTAACAAATTCAACGTCTGCAGTACGTACACAGAATGGATAATGAACTTTGCAGCCTACAGAGGGATACAACTAGGCAACGATAACAGAAATCCACGTTGGACTACCTATACCGAAGATCTACATTGCATTCAAGATGCAACTCCAAAGACTTTCAGTTTGCGAATGATTTTCTCATAATGTCACATCATGACAGCGTTGTTCTAGCGAAAACAAATCTGCGACACAAATTATATATTTTTTCGCAAGGATGCAATAACCTTAACTTGTTTTTTTACACAGACAAAACAGAGCTAATGTATTTATACAATAAATTCCTAGGGAGTAATATCATCCGATCACTTCCAGTCCAAGAACACTACAACGAGACAATCGAAAGATCAGCCGAAAATTCTGGACGATGAAGTAGTGGGTACCTGGGCTTCGGATGGGGACAGGGAACCAAAAAGACGCAAACAAACTAATAATAGTTCCTAAAAAACACTAAAATCTTGAATTTTAAATCTAAAACCTTGCCCCCACTTAGCGGAATGATTGTACCTAGAGGTTCGTTAAATAGGTAATGGCAGAAATTACAGGAAGTAACACCACTAAGTTCTTAGCAAATTGCTTCATCGAGAGTGTTGTACGGGAAAAAACTGTGAATGTGAATGTAGGCAAAGAAAATATAGTCTCTGAGAGTTGTGATGGTACTGTAGAAATGGAAGTTGCTAATAGATCGTTTAATCAGGGCCGGAGTGATGAAAGTGGAAAAGGCACTGGTGCCATTAAAAAAGTAATATTTGACAAAAATGTTAGGGAAAAGATAGAGTATAAAGCGGGGCATACCGGTATTTTTGCGATTCTTATGGACACGGCAAATTCTAGTCTGTTCGAAAATGTCAAGGCGTAAAACGGTTTGGACTTATGGAGTAAAGTCAGAAACTTTGGTATTGAGGGTGTAAAAGATGTAAGAGTAGTGGGAAAAACTGTTTACAAAATAATTTTTAACTCGGCGAAAGCAGCTAATGATTGCATTCACAACAAACAAATTTTTGATGTTGGTATCAATTCTTTTATTCCTAAGTCCTATGGGGTTGTGAGGCACATACCGAAAGATTTCATTATTGGTGAGCTATCAAATAGCTTGATTTCTGATGTGAAAGTTACGGAAGTGAAAAGTATTTACAAACGAGACAGGGATAACAGGGAAAAATTAGTGCCGACTGAGTCGGTCAAAATCAGTTTCGCAGATGATAACATATTCACCAATTTTAAAGTATTTCACTACTTTCCACCGGCCAAGCAGTGCTAAACTTGCGGTCGGCTTGGGCATACAAAGTTTAGTTGCGTGTAATGAAAATTGCGAAAACAAAAAATGTATCCTGTGCGGAGACCCAAGTCATACGTCGTTAAACAGAAATATATGTCCAACGTGACAAAAAGAGAGGACAGTTATAGAAGTAATGACCATCAAAAAAATAAGTAAAAGAGAAGCCTATGAATCACATTCCCATCTAAGCACACAAAACAGATTTGCGATATTGGAAAACTACAATACAGATTTCCCACAAACACTGCCAGAAGAAAGTAAAACGATGAACCCAAATAATGAAGTAAACAGAAGATTGCTCAAAAAGAGTTTCAGTGCGATTGCACGTGAAGGTAGAATCGGTCAGAAAGGCCTATCTCCAGTTAGGAATAGGGTTAGCCCTTCTCAACCCATTACACCGTGTTACCAAAGACCAGGCTGGTCCAAAGTGTCCGAACTGGAAAAAATTATTAGTTTGTTATGTGCACGCTTGAATGTGGACAACAGTGATCCACTCATTGCTGCCTTACATAAGATTCGTCCAGAGAATGTTATGTGCGTAAGCGTCTAGGTAGACTTAGACAAGAACAAGATGGTGAGAATCCTACAGCATAATTGTCAAAGTTTGAAAAGAAACAAAAAATGTATAGACATTTTAATCAGCAAAGTTCTATTGACATAGTTTGCCTTCAAGAAATTTTCTCTCATGATGAGGCAATTAATAATCACAAACTCAGCAACTTTAAATTAATAAAAAACCAGACCTGATGATTATGGTGGAGTTGCGATTGTTTTTTCAAAAAATATATTGTTCAATAGAGTCAGATATCATACACCTTTAGACATAATAATAGCAAAAACACGCAACCTTAATCAAAATATTACTGTATGCTCATATACTTTTCTAAACTCTCAAAATAACGTAATCTTACTAGGTGACTTTAACGCCAGAATGATCACTTGGGGGGAAATTAATTCACCTTAAGGCAAATTATTATTAGAAATGATCAGTAACTCGCAATTAAGGTGTATGAACGATGGGTCGAAAACTTTTTTTTCTTTATCGGATTTAGCAACGAGTGGACACAGCAGCGTTCTTGACTTGTCATTTACAAACAGTAAAAATGGCATAACATGGGAGTGCAAAAGGTCTTTCATTGGAGGGAGCCATCACTGTCCGGTTGTCATCAAAGTGAAAGATATAACAAAGAATTCAGTGGTTTTTGTATCTAAAAATAGATTAATGGAAAAAATTAGCAACATGTCTAGTATACACAATGTTCACGATCTTGTAGACAATGTTGAGTGTGCCTTGATGGAATCTACTATGGACCTTAAAAAGTTTAAACACATTCCCTACTCTTGGTGGAATGATGAGCTGGCAAAACAATATAGGCTGTTAAATGCAGCTAGAGGTAAAGCATGAAGAACGGGTAGAAGGGAAGATCTTGAGAGAGCGTGTATTTTACTTGATGAGTGGAAAAAGGCTGTAAAGAAAGCCAAATGCGATAATTTCCTTGAGCGGTGGAATCATTAAACACACAACGATATACTAAAAAGGCGTGGTTGTTCTTAAATAACATCAAAAACTGTCAAAAGAGCTATGAGAACCAATGGTGTATGGAAAATAATGAGGAATACTTACAATATCTGCGACAACAGGTTGTGATTCCAAATTCACCCAAGTTGGATGAGATGTTACAAATGTTGAAAACAAGGCCTGAACCTTCTTCTATACAATATGAAAAACTGGAGAGACTTATTAAGTCCAAAAAAAAAATACAGCTGGAGGAATCGACAAAATTTCATACAAGATGCTTAAGACACTGTCTAAAAAAACGTGGAACAAGCTAGTTGAGATTTTATTTAACCATTTCAGCTGCAATAATATTTGTGACGAGTGGCGTTATATTCGGATTGTCCCAATTTCAAAGAGAGAAGGTTGTCTTGATAATATAAAAAACCACAGACCCGTATATCAGTATTACTAAAATCAATTAACATGTATGTTAAGGAAGTCTTAACAGAATATCTAAACGAAAGAAGTATAATCCCTATCAGAAGCTTTGCATACAGGAAGGGTAAATCCGCACCAATGTGTTTGAATGAGAGTATACAGGCGGTTGAAATGGCAAAACACCAGAAACTCAAGCCTTTGTGTGTGCGTTAGACTTATCGAATACTTACAATTCTGTGGATATTTTCAAGCTTATTACGCTGCTTAAACCGCATGAAGTTCACTATAGCATTTATGCGTGGGTTTACAACTTTCTCCACAGAAGGGTATTGATTTTGGGCAAGAGCAGAGTTATGGTTGAAAATGGTTTACCACAGGGCAGCTGTTTATCGCCGTTGCTCTTCAATTTATACACTGCTAAGTTACATAAACTTGAGGATAACCAAACACAGATCTTTCAATTTGCAGACGACTTTTTAATAATTTCTCACCATAAAACATCGATAGGAGCTATGAGTAACTTGAAAAGAAAAGTATCTGACTTTCAAGATGAATGCATACAATTAGGTCTATCATTCAATTCGAACAAAACAAAATTTATGTATGTACATGGCAAGAGGCTGCTAAAATGCTTTTTCGTTACAAATCGGGGAACACAATATTGAGCAAACAGGACAAATTAAATTTCTTGACAGAATAATATCAGCGGGAGGTGTGTTGAAAGGGCATGTCCTAAAAATCAAAAAAAGAAATTAAACCAGCTACCAATATCATTATCGACTCACCTCAATAAAATCAGGACTTACGCCCAAAGTGGCAATGAATACTTACATACAAGGCCTTTGTTAGATCAAAGGCCCAATATGGAATTACAACTTGGGCAAATGCTCCACTTAGTTATGTATAACCAGAAAATACAGGTATGCCTAAACAGCTCTATCAGAAGATGCTTGGGAGTGCCACCTAGTAGCCTATTCAATCCATGTTTGTATTAGCTGGTGAAATTCTTCCCTTGTCTAGGGCTGAGTGGCTCACTGGAAAAGAACTGATCAAATAATGGTTAGCTAACAGCAACATAAAAGTTTCTGTACAAAACAATCCATCACTTTTTTTTTTTGAACTTTAGATTCTTGGCCGGGAAGTAGATTTCCACAAAACGCCAGGTTATTCCTCGGTATGGTTAATGTATATCGTGAAGTTTAATATATATACATAAGATACGCGTTGAGCCAGATTATCCTTGATAATAAGTTGGTAAACGAGTGGATTAAAATCCCGTGCTGGTGTCTTCCTTTCAGGAAATTGTGTAAAAGCCGTAGGCCACCACCAATGTGAGTGATGACAGATCGGCAATAAAGATTACTTGGTTAAACGTAAGAATTTTTATTCAGACGTTCCAGTTGAATAAAAGGATTTGTTGGATGTGAAAATTGGTGAGAATAATTTGGAGGACTCTAATGTTGCTCCAACAGCACTGTTTTGGCGCAATGCTTTACAAGGCTTGAGCGACGTGGGTACGGTATGCTAAAATTTACCATTTAACAATATACGACAACAGATTGGGAAATGGAATTTTTTAATTTAAAAATTTATATTGGCTTTTTGTAAAAACCTAGACAGTTGCGTGATTTTGGCTGTGTTCATGTCTTTAAAAATCTCTAAGGAGCAATGGTTATCAAAAATTTTTTAATCTCTTCTGGTGTTTACCAGCCTTTCACACTGAAAGGTTTCATGGATATATCCATCAGTCTGACCGCAACAGCATCGCGTTGAGTTTGCTACATTAATTCTGTAAAAGTAAGTTTTGTCATAGGTTGTCAGAATACGGTTTGGTCTTTTCACTTCCACAAGGGGGAGCGGCAATTTCTTAAAACTAGTAGTATTTCTCCTGGTTTTAAAAATGGAGGCGAATAGATTTGGGTGATTAGTGGAGTAGGCCCGAAATTCATTATACCAGTTGGTAAATATTTCTTCCTT
Source organism: Philophylla caesio (assembly GCA_963971545.1). Lineage (NCBI taxonomy): Eukaryota > Metazoa > Arthropoda > Insecta > Diptera > Tephritidae > Philophylla > Philophylla caesio. The sequence goes on along the minus strand of OZ020608.1, from coordinate 30,510,500 downwards.
AATTTGCTTATAAGCTTTGTCAATTGTGCATTTGCAGTGCCTCATGGGACTGTTAATCACCGTTTGTCTGGCAATTTCGTCAATATTCTCATTACCTTCTATGCCTTTATGGCTGGGCGTCCAAATGATACCTATTTTAAGAATATCATAATTAGACTGAAAGTGTATTTTTTTTTTAATTAATGTCCTTTCTTATGGCTATGGCAACACAACCATATCCATCAGCGCGATATTTTTTTTTAAGATTTAAATTTATGACCTTCCTATAAGGAGTACGTCTCAGAAATATTTCACTGGAACAAGCAATATCAAGTTTATATTTATGAAGATAATATTCTATAGCATCTAAATTGGCACGTAAAGATTGGCAATTATATTGCAATATTTTCATCAATTTGGGAATTATTAAAACTGTTAATCTCCGCCACATTTCTTTGAGATGTGACCATGTCAAATTGTCCTTTGAAAAATTGTACTTGTTCAAAAAATTCAGCGTGTTGGTTTTCTACAACCAGTTTTTGAGTAATTTTTAATATTTCTGAAATGAGGCGCTTAAACTGCGAAGCTATTCCCTATTGGTACTCAGGCGTACCAAAAACCGGATTACTAGGAGCTTTGGCCGTCGCACGACGGAATGGTTCTTTGATTGGAGATGGCGAGCTCACTACTCTTCTTCTAACAATCTGATTGTAGGTTTTTTGTGTTAATTTCCTATTTATATTATCGTCTCGACCTACGATCTCTGCAGTTTGTTCTCCTAAGGTAGGAAAGATTTTATCATCAACTTCTAGCAAGCTGAACGTGTTATTTCTAGGGAAATATTGTTTTAGGGCCTCGCGCCTTGAAAGTTTCTTGATCGCTTTGATGCGATTGATTGTTTGCTCTTTTTGCCACTGTGGACAAACCTCTTTGTTTTTGGCCGAATGACCAGAGCCACCACATAAAATGCACACACTAGACTTGCAAGGAGAGTCCTTACATTCTACCTTACCACACATAAGATATCTCTCTTTGCTCTTACACGAAAGTTTTGTATGTCCAAGACGTCCACAATTATCACATTGCCTCAAAGAAGGTATATAAAAATCAACAGAACATTCTGTATAATTATAGATAATATATTTCGGGATGTCATTTCCCGCAAACCCTATTTTGACTAGATGTAGGTACATAAGTATTGCTAATAGTGTCTTTTCTGGCGAAACGCCTCTCCAAAATAATTTGTATTGAGGACATAGGCTCCTCCTTAATACTGGTTTCGTCGAAACCTGTTGCTAAGCCCCTTACCACACCATATATTTCAAGAGCGGTTTTAGGAATAAAGGGTCTAAGGCCACGTTTGGTAACTCTATTGTCCTCTACAAAGTTATATACGTGTTTTTAAATGTTATTTTGTATAAAGTTTTACCTATCGAGGTTATACAGTCAATGTTCTTAATGCGTAAGTCTTTGATTTGGCTGTATAAAGCCAGACCAGTTGTGTTTTTATCACTATTTATCAATGTGTTGGCTGAAGAGTCAACCAGCATAAAGATGTATCCTTTAAATTGAGAAGGGTATGTTGTTATATCAATTTCATTGTTACATTTTCCAACTGGACTAGCTGTACCACCAACTGCATTCAAACCACTGTTATCGATTGTAGCACACTCAACCACCATGCCGCCACCTGAGCCGACTATTTTCACTAGACAATTTAATGTCTTTATCATTACATCGTACGCTATGCTTTTCTTTATTATCCAATATCTGCTCTGGGATTTGTGTTTCATCTGTCATAATAACTTACAATCAAATAAAATTTTGCGCTTTAACTTTTGTAAAACGAATAAATGAATGAATGTGAATTTACGGAAATAGAGTGTCATCGATAACAATCCGATACATTTCAGGGTTGACTGGCAAAACAGTGCGACTATATGTGATTTGACGCACATTATTTACTACGTTTGCGCAAACTGTGCAACCGAAAAATTGTGCGTGCACATTAAATAGGGTATTTTAATATTCCACCAAATTTAAATAAAAGATTATAGGTAGATTTGAAAGACGTTATAAACGTATAATTTCATAATGTTTCGTTAAAAGTAGAAAACACGTTCGAACTATTTAATTATTTGTTTTTTTTTTTCTCAAATCGTTGTTGAATTCTGCTATGCTATGAAAGTTATTAAGTTATCCAATATTACCATTAAGCGAAATAAATAAGTAAATGGTTGGGTAATTTGATATCCACTTGCTGTTCTTATCTGCAGTTAAGTTTTGTTATGTTTAACTCATTCACACAAAAAATTCATATATTGAATTCCAACAAAAAAAAATTACAACAAATGATGTTGTAAAAGCCTGGTTAGATCAATTTCAAACACATTCACATTAAAGTAGTGTCGACTTATGTATAGTAAACAACTGAACGAGATCTTTTCACACCAAGCAATGAAACAGCTGATTAGCTTTGATACACGGATTACGGAGCACTCCGCAACACTAATATACTTGTTGTATTCTAACAGTAAGGAAGTGTTCTGTGAAAATTTACAGGATCACAGAATAACGTATCACGCAACTATACTGTTTCGATTTAATACAAACAAATTAATCCCATAAAAAAGCTGTCAGAATTTACTTCCTGGGATATGTATACCCATGATGATTTACTTAATTTGCTGAGACATAAGTAGTCTTGATGTTGAAAGGATGCTCAAGCACATTAATAATTGTATGACGTCGGCTATGCAATAATTAACCATCAGCGACAAATTTATATTAAGATTAGAAACAAATGGTATGACAGGCAACTAGCTGAGGTTAACAAGAAGAAGTTCAAATTACATGAAAAAGCAGTGCTTACTGGAGATTGGGCAGAATATAACATGGTAAAAAATCAGTACAAAAAATGATCAAAATTAAGAAAATTAGCTACATGGAATAGAAAGTCGAAGCAAATAGAAATGATAGCCGATTAATGTGGAAACACTTAAAACAAGTGGTTAATAAATCAGATAGTAAAGAAAAAATAACCGTGGAAATAAACAGAAACATAGAAGACATTAGCAGTAACTTTTTACCGCAAGCTAATCAGGTAAACAACTTTGAATTCCACCAGATTAACTCTAGGAGGTAAAAATTTATTGTCTGAGGGTGTAATTAAAGACTCAGTAGAGTATATGGGACACTTCTACTCTTTACTGATAAATAAGAGCCTTGAATCAGGAACAGTACCTAAAGATTGGAAAATTTCCAAAACTTATAACATATTCATAAAAGAGCAATCAGGTTTCCGGGAGAAGCACTCGTGTGAGACTGCACTAAATTTGGTACTATCCCAGGGGAAGGAAGATCTTAATTCAAAGTTGAATATCGTAGCGGTGTTTATTGATCTGAAAAGAGCTTTTGAAACTATTGACAGGGATAGAATGTTGAAAAACTTGAGCATATTGGTATAAAAGATAAGGAGCTTGACTGGTTTCGGAGCTACCTTACCGATCATATGCAGCAAACAGTGATCGAGTCAACTGTGTCAAAAAAGTAGCCGAGAACATTGGGTTACCACAGGGCTCGGTGTTAGCACCAGTTCTTTTCAATATTTATATCAATGATATTAATATGGTGCTAAAACACTGTAAGATAAAATTGTTCGCTGATGACACACTCCTAACAGTCAGTGATAGAAACGTGCATAATGCGATTGGAAAAATGCAAGAAGATCTGAATTCCTTAGATAACTGGTTATGCTCTAATAAACTAAAACTGAATGTTAATAAGACGCAGTTCATGGTCTTAAATAGGTCAGTCAATAACGGATGCTCAAACTACAGCCTAAAAATAAAATATGAAGTTATTAAAGAAGTTAAACTCATTAAATACTTAGGGATATACATTGATAATAAATTTAAAATGGATGAGAATGTTGAATATACAGTTACAAAAATTGCAAAAAAAATTGGCTTTATTAAAAGATCTTGTAAATATCTAGGAAGGAGATATAAAACCATTGCCTATAGATCTATAGTGGAACCCCACTTTATATATTGTCCAACGATATTCTTCATAGTTAGCAATACCCAAGTAGATAAACTGCAAAAACTGCAAAACCGAACTATGCGCTTTATACTAAATAAGCCTAATGATACACCCACGCGGGATATGATCGCTGATATGCATTGGCTGAGTGTGAAGCAACAAGTTTTTTATCATGCTATTAAATTTGTGTTTAATATAAAAGAAGGCAGACTTCCGGATTATTTGAGTGACAACCTGCGATACATTAACGACACCCACTCATACCTACTAAGAGAGAACAACAGCTTTAGGCTACCCTTCTATAGAACCGAAGTGGATAAAAGAAACAGTTTCTAATTTCCGTCGCACATAAAAAACTGCACTAACTTTACTAGTTTCAAGAAATTACTGTATGACCATTGCAAAACATTGGCTATCCGGTAACGGCGCGGAATGGAAACTTGGTCGTTCCATCCGTCCTAGCACCAAATAAAGGCGATATGACCATGGATCGGAAACACGGCCTTTTCGACCGTGACAAACTGTTCGTATGAAAAGTAAGAAGTAGAATATGGATCGGAAACTCGTGCTTTCCGACCATTATAAACCAAGTAACAGAAATGTGGAGCGGAAACTAGGCCTTTCCGCCCATGGCACATAATGGTAGACTGGAAACAAGGCCTTTCCAGCTACCCAACTACCCAACTACGCAATTATTTTTAAGCAATTTTATATTTGATTTGTAAAAATATATCTAACATGTACATATGTATGTACTTACGCTTTAATGGAAAATATATTATAACTTTGTAAAATTGTACATTTTAAAGTCGCAAGACTGTAAACAATTAATAAATAAAAATAAATAAATAAATTTAGCTCTCCACTGCTGGAAAGCTCATAAAAACCTGAGACATTTTCATCCCTAATAATTTTAGGTTTTTTAAAAATATTACTTTGCACCACAAGCGGCACTTTTGCCTTTGGTGTAAGCGGCAACTTAGAGATTTAGTTTGCAAATAAACACAAAATATAACCAAAACCACTCACCTGTCGCAGACAGATTCCCAGAATTTAATCAAACGAAAATAATTATTTATACATGCACAAAAAGCTAGAAACAATTTTTCTTTTATGTATGTATTTCGCACTGAGCACTAATATAGCAGACGCGCACGACCCACACACGCTCGCTGACAGAAGAGAAGTGAATCCATCACTTAATATGTACAAGCTACTGTGTCATGATTCAATTATTAAAGGTTGGGTAAATAATGACAGCCAAATTTGGTTCTATCTTACAAAAGGTTGCATTTACGAAGGAAGTAGAAATGGGGCAAAATGTAATCCCCTTTTGCGAGAATGCGGTAGAAAAGTACACCAAGTAGGTCATTGGTGGTAGAATGTAAATTACATAATAACAAAATATATTTTTGAGAAAATAGTACTTATTATGATTTTATGCAAGAGGTTTACACCCGTAAATACTGTCGCGCGTATTAACATCAATTTAATGTTATTTGAGCTTTTAAAAATAATTTCGGATTGAAAAACCATTAAAAAAGTGAACATAGTGAATATAACGAAAATTTCACTCGAAAGCATTTTTAAATTTACTTTGTACTTTAGAAAAGATTGTCGAGAGGCAGTTCTCGAGGCGCAGAGGAGGAAATCCTTAAAAACAAATTCGCTGAATTTGAGGGGCTCTAAACAAATGTGGAGTCTATTTTCAAGGAAGAGCAGGTGCGGAAACTTAGATATGTCGACAAAAACGTCCATTGGACATGGAGTGATATTTCTTCCGCTATTAATCTGCACGCAGTCGATCCTAGGGCGTTTGTGCATTTTTGAAGGAATGGATTTGAACGATTATAACACTTACATACAAAATACCACAAATATAATGCGTATGCGTACTCGTAAAAGGGCACTGCACTCGGGCAACGCTATTCATTCCGATTACCACCACATTTTTTTGAAATCGAAATGAGAACAAGCCTGATTATTTAATTTGAAATACATTTGATAAAATTAAAGTTTTTATTTCTGGGATTGCAAAGTTTTTATAGATTAAAATAAGTATAGTTCATAATTCAACAAAAAATCGCTTAAATGAGATTTTTAACTTTTAACAAAATTTATAAAAACTCTACAAAAGGTCGTGAAATTTTTATATATTTTGTTTATAGCCATAAATAAAATTACTTGAATCAAAATTTTAAAACTAGGTTTTTTTGTATATTTTTATAAAAAATTATAAGGGTACTGCACTGAGGCATGAACACACTGACAAACGGGTGCCAATACGGTGCTACACTCGGACAGAAATACGGATCCAAAACCTGAAAGGAAAAAGTTCTTTTTAATATTTTCATATTTACATTTAAGCTGCGATTTGCTTGGACTTAGTTGTACGTGTACAAGTGAAGTACTCGGGCCGGAATACACTCACAAACAGGTGCTGAACTGGGCAGGAACACTCCAGAAAAGTAGCGACAACATAACATATGTGCGCGTAAAACTATGCTGTCCTCAGCATCGCGACGCGTCGTGGAATCTAAGTTAATCGTGATCTGCAAGAAAAACTTTTGCATTGATGTTTTTATATAAATGTACACTTCTTAGCGCCGAGTTTTCCATCTCCGGTTAAAATTGCAAGTTGTTGGCTACTATTTTGCGCCTACTATTCTCACAAATGGCCTTAACCCGCTCTTGTTGCTCAAAAAAGTGCTTAACCGGAGATGGATAAACCGGCCCTTATAAGAAAAATTTTGTTTACCTTACTTGCACGTGAGACGGTTCTCCGTGGCCATCAGGAAAACTTGTGTAAACGTTGCGCGACGACGACTGGCAATGTACTTCAGCAGGAAATCCTGTAAAAAGGTTTAACAACATTATCATTGTGAAAAAGCCGGAATGCAACTTACTTTAATACATATATGCTTACATACATCTTTGGCCAAGAAAACAGCAACAAATCTGCGAAAAACAGCACAACTCTGTGGAATAAGCAGCTGACGAGATTTTATGACCTAATGAATGTAAAATATATAATTCTATTTCAAAATATCTGAATTTCTTGTAAAATACTTACTCACTTCACGCAATTTGAAAAAATATGTTTAGCGAATAAGAAAAAGTCAAACAGTCAAAACGAAAAAGTGATGTCAATTTCCTATTTTCTGTTAAAAATTTAACTTTCTACCACGATTTTAAAATATTTTAGAAAATTCACACAAAAACATGCTTAAAAAATGCACCTATGTTAAATAAGATAGACCATCTGTTAAGAGTAAGGGAGAACACTGCTTAGTTATCCAACCTTTCATAATTGAATCATGCTACTGTGTAACATACAATAAACACCAAACAATTTTTAATATTTAGACACAAATGTCAAATTTAATAAACATCCAAACGTGACAATTCATACACAAGTCCACCCTTGCCACATCCAAATAAAATTTATCAAAAATTAATTACGGAATATAATGCAATTACGGAGGATCTGGTTAATAAAAAATTTTTTTATTTTTTTTTGTTAGTAACTGTGCCTCGTGTACAGATAGTAGCGTAGGATGTGCGTTTTTCAATATATAAAATAATGCTTCATATCTTTTTAAAATTCAAGAAAAGTTTACATCAATGACTGGCGAGTTAGTAGCAATAAGACAGGCGATATTTTTTTTTGTTGTTTTTTTACTCCGACAAGGTTGAAAGTTAATGTATTTTGGAACGATTTTCCGTCGATCCTTGTCAAATTTGGTTTTGAAACAAACCGGTTTCGGAACGAAAAATAACACTGAAGATGGCACAACGCCGAAACCGGTTTGTTTCAAAACCAAATTTGACAAGGATCGACGGAAAATCGTTCTAAAATAAATCAACAGGCGATATCTTATGTGAAATTTCTAGAACAGCAATTTTTACGGATAGCCTTTCAGCATTACTTGTTCTTGACAAAAATATAACAGACAACTACATAGTTGCTGAAATACACAATATCATTTTATCAAATAAAAAATTTATAAACGAAAGACAGTTAATGTGGGTACCTAGTCCCATAGGTATCACTTTAAATGAAAATGCTGATATTGCAGCTAAGACTGCTGTTAATATAGGAAAGACACTTACAATCGAATTGACCCCTTTCGAGGCCTTGGTGCGCCTACAGACTGCGGTATGGAACGATTGGAACGCAGAGTTTGTGAGTCTTAGTCAGGTAAAGGGAACCCTGGTTTGCCGAGATCATGGGTGAAGTGACGAAGACTCTGTGGTACAGAAACAAAAAATGCAAAATAAAATGTTATGAGATTAAATTACTGAACCGCCTTTTAATGGGTCACACGTATTGCAAACATTATCTCAGCAAATTTGTCAGGGTTATTTCGGGCCTTTGCCTTGAGTGTGGGGGAAATGAAACTGCGGAATATATCATCTTTGAATGTCTGTCGCACAGTACCAGTAGAGCTAACCACAAAATTTTCAGATATTATTCAAGATTGAATGAATTGCTCAAATCGAAATCATTGCATGTACTTATATGTTGATTTAATAAATTTCCTTAGAGAAATTGATTTCCTTAAAAAAAAAAAGAAAAGAAGAAACGGAATCAAAGCTTATAAATATGAACATTTGTAAATGATACATTGAAATGAGAAATACCAAAAAATAAAAATAAAAAATTAAAAAAAAAATTTTTTTAAATCAAAAAAAAAAGAAATGAAAATAAAAACAAGGAAATTAGAAAGACAAATACATGTATACATACATATACACTATTTTAACAATGTAAGAAATAAGGCAACTCACTTGTGCTCATTATGTATCTCTTCTCTTTATATCATTTTCCTTATTATCAAGTAGTCCGAATAAACCTCTCTTAGCGTTAACGCGTGCGTTTTACTTAATAGCAGCAGTGCGGACTTGTGTGAAGGTAACATAACCCTACAATGGTTATGGGCCCAGAGCATGTGGGCAAGTGATTTAATTTCAATGATTTCGGTAAAAATTCAGATAAGATGAGCGCGATTGCGAGTATTGAAAAGCTTTCCGCGGATAATTACGCGACGTGGTCGGTACAGGTGAAAAGCCTGTTAATAACACTTGATTTGTGGGATGTGGTAATCAGCGATTCCCCTGAAGAGGAAAGAGCAAAGGCTCTTTGATGAAAAACGATCAGAAAGCGTTGGCAACAATTACATTGAGTGTTAAACCTAGTGAACTTATTTATATAAAAGTTTGTAAAAGTTCCATGGAAGCTTGGCGGGTCCTAAACTCGATTTATCGTACAGACAGTGCCGGGCGTAAAGTTGCTTTGTTTGAGAAGTTGGTACACTTCAAGGTTACCATGGAGGACAAGTTCGCGACGCGTGCTAATGAGTTTTGTTCAATAGTTGATGAACTAAAAGAAATGGGTGTTGTCGGACCTGACGACTTTGCATCCATAGTTTTGCTTTGCAGTCTCCCCGAGGAGGTGGAGAGTTTTGTGGTGGCTATTTAAAGCCGGGATATTTTACCAAAAATCGTCGTGTTACTATCTAAAATTTTAGAGACCGAAATTCGTCAAAATGGAAAAACCGTGGCGGCTAGTGAAGAAAAAGTTGTTCTGTCGAAAGAAAACGCAAATGAAAGGGCTTGCTGTTTATTTGAAGAAACGCTTAGCAATCGCGAAACGTGGCATTTGGACAGTGGTGATAGTTCGCAAATGTGCATGCAAAAAGGTTATTTTAATGAAATTGAGCTAAGAAGGCAAGAAATAGCACTTACGTCGGGTAAATTGATCTACGCAGAAGGAATAGGGTATGTGAGTTTGAAAACTGAATTTGCAAATATCAAATTACATAGCGGTTGGTATGTTCCAGAATTAACCTCAAATTTCTTTTCGATTGGGAAAGCCCTTGAATATGGTCATACGGTTAAATTTTCTAAATATGGCGGGATAATGAAGACAGCTAAAGGTAAAGACATGGTGAGCGAGAAGTTAGTCAATGGTGTATTTGTTGTTAAAATGACAGTGAGGAAAACGAGAAGTGACAATGGTAAAGAATTTACCAATGCGGCGTTTAAAAATTACTTTAGTGAAAAGGGTATTGTTCACCACTCTTCGGTTGGCTACTCACCACAGCAGAATGGCGTGGCTCGTGAATGTATATTTTTTGAAAGGTCGTTTGAACAATTTCTAGAGAGCGACTAGAATGAAGAAGTGTCCTTTTATTATGAGTCAATCGTGTCATCACAGTCGGAAGACGAAATGCGCAGTGCAAATGTTGATGAAGGTGAAGTTGTGGTTCAAGCGCAGCTCGAAGACGAGGACGGTGAGGTGTATTCGTTAGACGAAGAGAGCGATCCAGTAGTAACGCGGAAAAGAGGACGAGGCAGACCAAAGTTGGTGCGAGACGGTACTATTGGTCGACCGAAAAAGCAATATAAGCAAACAGAGGTGTTGAATTTTATTGGTTAGAGTCCAGAGACGGTAGCTGAGGCGCTGTCGTCGGCTGAGCGCGAATGCTGGAAAAGCGCTATGCAAGCCGAGTTTAATTCGCTAATTAAAAACGGTACGTGGGTATTGGTTGAAAGACCCAAGCAGAAAACCGTTATCGGGTGCAGGTGGGTATTCACCGTGAAGAGCAACTCAGGTGGTGAAGTTGAAAAATACAAGGCCCGATTGGTAGCGCAAGGGTGCTCACAAAAGCCTAGCATCGATTACAACGAGTCTTACGCTCCCTTTGAACGGCATTCTTCAATTCGGATTTTGTTGGCATTAGCAGCAAAATACAAGCTCGCTGTCAACCATGTGGATGTAGTGGCAGCGTATTTAAATGGTGATTTAGGTGAACAAATATATATGGCGCAACCACCAGCGTTCGAGAATACTAAGTACCCGAACAAAGTGTGCAAGCTACATAAACCTCTCTATGGCCTTAAACAAGCAGGCCGCGAGTGGAACAAGAAGTTTTCCGATATTCTAACGACTATGGGCTTCCAACGGTGTCAAGAGGATAGTTGCGTATATTTTAAGACGGAGCGTGGCAGTATGTGTCTAATTGGACTGTATGTGGATGACATGCTTGTAGTTAGCTCTAGCGTTAAACAGACACAGCAACTTTTAAAAGAGTTAAGCGAATATGTCGAGGTTGTGGATCGTGGGACAGCATCCTTCTATTTAGGTATGGAAATAGATAAAGATGAATATAGTGGCGACATATCCATTTATCAAGAGCATTATGTGAACAAATTTTAAAGACATGGGGTATGGAGTCTTGCAAGCCTGCAGCTACACCATGGGTAGAACCGTGGAACCGTGTTAACAAAGTGCAACAAACAGTGTACTGACATCGATGCTAAGCGGTATCAAGGTTTGATCGGAAAGTTAATGTATTTAGCCGTGATTTCTAGACCATACATCGCTCACGCTGTTTCTAAGTTATCTCAGTTTAATTATCATCCGCACGACGAACATTTTAAGGCGGCCAAACATATTTTAAGATTTTGAACATGGCAATTTGATTTGCTTTACCGACTCTGACTGGGCAGGCGACGTATCAGATCGAAAATCTCAAACCGGCTACGTAGTTTTTATGTCAAACGGTCTAATTTCCTGGGAGTCCCGAAAGCAGTCCATCGTTGCCCTCAGTACAATGGAAGCAGAGTATGTAGCTCTATGCCAAGGAGCGAAAGACGTAGTTTTTATTCGTGCGTTGCTGCGTGAAATAGGGTACGTCGACTGTGTAAGCGAGCCAACGAAAATGTTTTGTGACAATCAAAGCGCACAGTTCCTGCTGAAAAACCCTATGGTACACAAACGCAGCAAGCATGTAGATTTAAGATTCCATTAAGTTCGTGAAGTATATGAAAAAGGTGAAATCCAGGATAATTTTGTAAACACTAAAGTAAATGCTGCATATATAATGACTAAATGTTTAAAGAAAATTAACACCAAAATGGTTGTACATTATTAGGTCTAACATAAGTTTTGCTTTAAATTTTTGTAAAATATCGTTTTAAAAAAATTAATGAAATTATTACTGTACAAAACAGCTGCATTTAATAACAATGTAATATGAAAAAATTATATATACGTATATACATATATATTACATAGTAAGAAACAATTGGGTTGAGAGGAAGAATTGTAAGAAATATGGCAACCCACTTGTTGCTGCGGCTTTCCCAAATATTGCAGGTGTGCGGTTTTTCCAAAGAAATGGAAGATGACGGATTTGGTACTCAAAACTAAAGTACGAGGTTTTTGAAATGCGCTTTATTTTTGCTTAACTCAGTATAAAGAATGTAGTTTGTAAAATCTACTGTCAAAACAAGCGGTCAGTTGAACAACGAGCGATTAAATCAGACACGAAATAGAACGAAGGGGAGAACAACGAAATGTCAAAAGACAATTGCTTGTTAACACTTGGTTAATTGCCTAAGCATTAACCCGTGTGTTTCTCTTTGTAAATAAAATGTTAATATACAAATTCGAACTCAACATACCGCCGCCCTTGAACTATCTAAATATGATACGTTCAATTACAGTTACGATGAGTGTTTGATTAACGTATGTACATATATATACAAAAGATATAAAGAAAACTTTTACAGCAGTTAATTCTTAAGCTATTAGAATTCGTCTTCTAAGAACAGGTCGCCCTTCGTAGGCAAGAGGCATAGCTTAATTGTTGGACGCACGTACTCTCCATTGGAAGTCTTTATTGTCACAACTCGCACGTGACCATCAGCTCCAGGGTGACATCGAATAACTTTTGCGAGCGACCACTTCGTAGGTGGAGTATTCTCGTTAAAGACAGCCACAATATCTCCTGCTTTGAAGTTGCGCGAAGGCCGAAACCATTTAGCACGACGTTGCAAACTGACGAGATACTCGTCTCTCCAACGACGCCAGAAATGCCGCCTTATTATACAAATTAATTCCCATCGCTGGTGAAGGCTGCCACGGAACCCTGACCCTCAGATTCCGGGAGCGACTTTAGCGGTTCTCCGATAATAAAATGTCCTGGAGTTAAAACTTCGGGGTCGACTGCACTCGGCGAGCCTTCGCATAATGGCCGCGAGTTCACGCAGGCTTCTACTTCAGTTAATAGCGTACTGAGAGTATGAGAGTAGAGTCTCGCCCAAAACACGTTTAATACCGGTTTCCCAGTATCCACCCATATGAGGAGCAGACGGTGTGTTGAAACGCCATTCTATGTTGGAATCGGCAAAAAATGAGCGGAGTGCATCGTCTTCCATACACTGTACATATCGGCGTCGTAGTTCCTTCTCGGCGCCAACGAAATTTGTACCATTATCGGAATACATGGCCATGCAGTACCCTCTACGATTTATGAACCGTTTGAACGCGTTGAGAAAGGCCGGTGTGGATAAATCTGCTACTAACTCTAGATGCATGGCGCCAGTACCCATGCAAATAAATGAACAAATGTACCCTTTCGTGGATCTCGCCCCTCTCCCATGGGTAAACTTGTACATATATGGGCCAGCGAAGTCTACGGCAGCGCGCGCGAAGCAGCGAACATAAGTAGTCCGGGACATAGGTAGGTCACCCATGGGTAGTGTAAAAGTTCTGCGATTGAAACAGGTACATTTTACGCACTTATGATAGATAGTGCGAATTAGCCCGCGGGCGCCAATCACCCAATAGCGACGTTGCAATACAACTTGCATGATGCGAGGACCAGCATGCAGGGTAAACTGATGAATGTCGGAGATAATTAGCTTTGACAGCGGAGAAGTTTTTGGCAGGACGATTGGATGCTTGACGTCTTGCGCGACATCTGAGAATTTCAATCGCCCTCCAACGAGTAGGACACCGTTTCGATCCAGAAATGGCTGCAAGCGCAACAGGCTACTCCGTAGCGGGATTGCCTTTTTTACGCTGCAATTAGAAATTTCATTAGGAAAATAGTAGCGTTGCGTATACTTAACCAAACGAATTTCGGCTTCCGACATCTCCCGGCCGTTTGGAGGACCACATCGCTTCTCAGCGGCACGTTTAGCAGCAGGTCGGGTTTTAGCGATAAATCTTAGCACATAAGCGATGATGCGGCGCAGCTTGGAATACGAGGAATATTTCACAAATATCGACCAATGGTCGTTTGAACTCTTAACGTTAGCGAAGACTTTATGTCTAATACCAAATTCGGTTGTGTGCTGGCTTAATGCAGTCCGCTGCCAGAACGGGTCTGTACCTTTCAAAAATGCGGGACCGTTCCACCACAGTGGGTAGTCCAATAGCTTGGGCGGCGATATACCCCTAGATGCGCAATCTGCTGGATTGAACTCAGAACGGATATGGTTCCAACAATCTGGAGGCAGAGTTTCCTGAACATCTGCAACGCGGTTTGCTATGAAGGTCACCCATCTGCTTGGATGCGCCTGTAGCCACGCCAATGTGATGGTTGAATCGGTCCAAGCATACAGCGGGTAGCGGATGTCGCCCCAACTGTGTAATACACTTCGCATCAGTTTAGCGGCCAGGTGAGCAGCGCACAGCTCTAGACGGGACAGAGTCGTTGTTTTGAGCGGTGCTACCTTAGTTTTCGAAGAGATCAGCGTTACGGCGACGCTACCATCGATTTGTAGAGTACGCGCATATACAACGGCGGCGTAGGCGCGTTCCGAGGCATCTGCGAAGATATGCAACTCCGTAAACGACCCAGCCGTTCCAGTTCCAATCCAGCGATTTACCTTCAAATGCGCCAATTGTTGCAATTGCATGCGATGATTCAGCCACATTTTTGCGATGGGGTCTGGCACCAAATCGTCCCATCCAACTGCAGCGCGCCAGATTTCCTGGAACCACATCTTGGATCTTATCGTTGCAGGAGCAAGCAGGCCCAGAGGATCAAAAAGAGTACTAGCATCAGCTAAGAATGCTCTCTTTGTAAGAATAGCGGGTTGTGACTTTAGGTTTACTGCGAATGTAAAGTGATCTCCTTCTATGTTCCATATTAGACCAAGTGCATGGACATCTTCACCATCGACCACGTAGTGCGATATATTTTTAGACGCGTAAGACATACTTTCATTCAGTTCTATACAATTCGATGCCCACTTACGCAGTTCAAAGCCACCTTCTTGTAAAATTTTAGAAACATTTTGTTGTAGCGACTGAAGCTCGACCTCGGAAGATGCACCAGTAAGCAGGTCGTCTATGTAAAAATCTTCCAGGATCACCTCGACGGCTTTCTTGCAGCTATTGGTTGAATCCCTTGCAGTTTGTTGCAATGACCGTACAGCGAGATGGGACGCGGCGGCCACACCATAGGTTACGCCTAGCATGCGGTAATCCTCTACGGTCGAAGACGAATCAAAACGCCAAACGATGCGTAACAAATCGGTATGCTTGTCCAATACACAAACTTGGCGGTACATCTTCGCGACGTCAGCGGTCATGGCGTACCGGTGCGTTCGGAAACGCATCAATATTGAATACAAATCTTGCTGTAATTGCGGTCCGATAAAAAGCGCGTCGTTAAGTGAATTTCCCGTAGTGGTTTTGGCAGATGCATTAAAAACTACTCTTAGTTTCGTCGTAACGCTGGACTCCTTTATCACGGGATGGTGCGGCATGTAATATACGTCATTTTTTGTTTCGGAGACAGCTTCCATATGCCCCATCTCAATAAGTTCTCGCATAAAATCATCGTAACGCGATCGCAAGTCGTTGTCACGAGCCAGCCTCCGCTCGATGCGTAACAGATTTCGAACCGCGAGGCTGCGTGACTCGCCCAATGGCACGTTCGGTTTAAGTGGCAACTCCACTAGGAAGCGACCCTCCTGAGTTCTTTGATGCGTGGAAACGAAATGATCTTCACAAAAGCGTTCTTCGCTCGTAAAGTGTACCTGCCGTGGTGATTCTTCCAATTCCCACAGTGTAGTAAGCGCCCGATCCAATTGAACCTCGCAATGCAATGACGGCAAATGAAGTGTGGGCGACGCAACACTCGTAACGCTCCCGAACAAGGTCCACCCAAAAACTGTTCTTTGGGCCATAGGGGTGCCTCTCGGACCCTTTCGAAGATCGCTGCAAATAAGTTCGTTCATCATATCCACGCCAACTAATATATCTATGCGGCCAGGCTTCATATATTCAGGGTCAGTTAGACATAGTCCTTTCAGGAGCGGCCATTGTTGGGCGTCTAAGGCGTGGGTGGGCAAGTCACTAGTTATTTTCGGGAGAATCAATGCGTTAATGGCGTAGCATTCATCCGACCTACCAAAGGGTGAAATAGAGAGTACCGTCTCACCCCGAACGCGACCTCCTTGCGCTGTACCGATTCCCGTTACATACACGGATGACGATTTGCGCGGTAAGCCCAACCGCTGCACACATGCTTCTGTAACGAATGATGCATGTGAACCAGAATCAAACAACAACCGAGTGGGTTGCCAACCACCTGACGCATCGCGAACTCTCACTAAGGCTGTGGATAATAATATAGTTTTTTGCGTTGACGGTAGCGGGTTAGAACTAGAACTCAAGCAGGATGTCGTGCAGGCAGCAGCAATGTTCATCGAGGGGTTGGCAGAAGATGCGGTAATTAAATTGACGTCGGATGTGGTGCTAGAAGCCGTACAGGCTGCCTCGGCGGCATGAGTAGACGCGGTGATAGCGACACTATGAAGCAGGGTGTGATGCCGTTGGTGACATATTCGGCATGCGGATGTGCTATTACAACGATCCTTGTAATGTCCTGGACTTAAACAGTTGAAACAGGCTTTAGACTCTCGCATGAATTTAGACTTTGCCGTAGAATCTAATTTGCGAAACTTATCACAAGCATAAATCTTATGATGCGCGTTGCAGTATAGGCAGCGAGTTAGGTTCTGCTCGGGCACAGCGTGAAACACTTTGGTCGATTTGCGCGTTGATCTGTTCGTGATCGCTTTATCCACCGATATGTGAGTTGCGGGCATATCAAGCATTGATAATGAACGACATCTTACTTCCAAAAACGCGGTGAGTTGGTCAAACGTAGGGGGATCATCACTAGCTAGTGATAATTCCCATTGCTTCCGAGTTTCAAACGCTAGCCTTTTGACCATTTCGTGCACCAACCAATCGTCCCAGAATTCTACAGGGCGACCCAGCGCCTTGAGCTCTCGAATGTGTTGATGAAATGAATCGAGAACACCCTTAATGGCCTCATCGGTGTCGGCTGTAACCTTGCGGATGTCAGCTATGGACTTTAAGTGAGCTTCGATGATTACTCTCATGACTTTGTAGCGTGACTGAAGCAAATTCCATGCCTCGAAATAATTTGCATCGCAGATCTTAAATCCACTTATAATGCTAAGCGCGTCTCCCTTTAAACAGCTACGCAAATAATGCAGCTTTTGTCCGTCCGACAACTAACGAACAGAACGCATCGTAAAAAGCTATCCACTCCGTGGATTCGCCAGAAAATGTTGGAAGATCCATTTTTGGTAAACGTATTGCGGCAGACACGGGTGCTGACGTGATAGCGAGTTGCCTTGCCGGTTCCGCCCGAACCTTCCGTTCACGTTTGAAGTTAGCCAAGGCGATAGCGTACCAAGTTTCGCCTTGCACCCGTATACTATCCTCTACGTCTGCATTGTCCACTCCACAAGACATGTCGACTGCATCTTGAGCAGAGTTAAAACGTACCCATTGTTCATTTAAGAGCTGCAAATAGCTGTCGACACCTTCGATGTCCATGACAAACGGATCGTCTATGCTTTTTGTCATGTATCTTTTAATGGCGTTAAGAGCAGAATCACGCGTTTTTACAGAGCCAGACATTGCTTACTTTTTCCTGTCAATGTCAATTGTAGGTGAATGACGTACAACTTCGCTGCTTGCTGAAGACAGTTTTAAATCACGAAGCCAAAAAGCGAGCAATGTCAAACTAAGCCAATTTGCAGAGGGCAAGTGAAAGTCACAGCGGTTTATCGTAATCGCAAAACGCCGAATGCACTGCCACTATCCTATGCAAGCAGATAATACTTGCATACGTTGCGAGCGGGATAACCAAATCCGGCTCGAAGGACCAGTTTGTTGCTGCGGTTTTCCCAAATATTGCAGGTATGCGGTTTTTCCAAAGAAATGGAAGATGACGTATTTGGTACTCAAAACTAAAGTACGAGGTTTTTGAAATGCGCTTTATTTTTGCTTAACTCAGTATAAAGAATGTAGTTTGTAAAATCTACTGTCAAAACAAGCGGTCAGTTGAACAACGAGCGATTAAATCAGACACGAAATAGAACGAAGGGGAGAACAACGAAATGTCAAAAGACAATTGCTTGTTAACACTTGGTTAATTGCCTAAGCATTAACCCGTGTGTTTCTCTTTGTAAATAAAATGTTAATATACAAATTCGAACTCAACACCACTTGTGCTCACTATGTATCTTTTCTCTTTATATCATTTTCCTTATTATCAAGTAATCCGAATAAACCACTCTTAGCGTTAACGCGTGCGTTTTACTTAGTAGCCGCAGTGCGGATTTGTGTGAAGGTAACATAACCCTACAAAAAAAAAACAAAAAAAGGAAAATTTTCAATTAAAAAACATATTATATTTTAAAAATGAATAAGAACATTAATATATTAAAAAAAAAAAATTACCTAAACATTCAACTCAAGTTACTGTAAACATAGTTTTAAGCGTACTTTATCTTTATTTTTATAAAAGAAGAAAAAAATATATAACAATAATAATTTACATATACTTATTCTTTATATTCCTTTAATAATATTTTTAATTTTTAAATTCTGGTAATTGAATTTAATATTTTGCACATATTAAAAAAAAAAAACCGGAATTAGAAATACAATTACATGTACATATACACTTATTTAAAAAAAAAATGGAAAATTTTCAATTAAAAAACAAAAATTAATAAAAAAAAAATTACCAAAACATTAAATTCAAGTTTCCTGTAGACATAATTTTAATCTTACTTTATCCTTATTTAAAAAAAAAAGATAATAATAATTTCAGGGGCTGTAACTGTTATGAGCCTTTTCCATAAAGTTATCTTCAGAATGTTATTTGCATACTTCTTTACCATAATGTCAAAAGAAAGCAATTATTTTTTAACCTATATAATTAAATGCAACTTAATATGTTATTTTGTGACTTTTATTTTTTGAGCCAGAAATAAAAGTCTTTTCATGAAAAATATTTTTTCTGCTTGTCGAAACAGTTATACTTGGACTTTTATTTTTCTGTCCGAAAATAAAAGTCCATATATTAGCTATCGTTGAAAAAAGTCACCTTAAGACTTTTATGTATAGGAAAAAATAGTAAAAGTCCTCTATTTTAATTTGTAGTAAATCAACATTAGAAAGACCCATAAATGTGTATATCTTAAATGCTGGATAAGTTTAATTTTGGGTCACTGATTGCCAACCACAGCATTCTTCGAAAATATGTGACCTACTTACAAATTCTATGCTTCAAATATTCATGGTCAAGTATCATTCACCCCAAATCAGTTAACACATATTTGTTTGCATGCATTTGCTTACGTACATATGTATGCATATGCTCCCGCTAAAAAAAAAAAAAAATAAAATAAAAAAAATGCTTGAAAATGAAACGGGGCAATTTAAACCCCCACGAAGATGTAACAAACAACAGTACAGAGGGCGGTACAAACAGACATCGCGTACGTAGAACGTAAGCTCAAGCCATCTCCCGACGAAATACCTGACGGTAGTACCGGGGGAAATGGTACTTAGACAGTAGGAGGTTTAGTTAGGGTTAAAGTCCCACACTGACAAACCGGTGACGGTTAGGCTTTCGATGCTTCCTCCTCGTAAAAAAAACAAAGAAACAAAAAAAAATATGCTCCGGCTATGATTTGTTCTAGCAATTATACATACATATGTACGTACGTTTGTTTGTGCATGCATTAGCTAGTCCCATTTGATTTGTACTTAGCTTAGCATGTAAGCATGCCTACTGCAATGCCGCATTCCCATTTTTGGTAATACCTTTTATTACTAGCATATGTACATATACATATACTAAGTAGAAATAGCTTTAAGCAGGTACCAACCCTTTTTGAATTGTTAAAGGCCTCCTTGGGGAAATCGATGCAGGGGTTGAGGTTTAGGGAATCTGTTGCTAAAACGTTCTTCCTACTACATTTAAGGACCACCCTAATGTACATGCATACGTATTAAGATAACAAAAACGAACTAAGCATTTTACATGCACTCTAACTATTGCTTACTTTTTGCATTCACTTTAGTTAAAGTTTCTTAGGTGAAAGAAGTGTGTTAGATTGTGCTGAAACGGGTGTGTTAGATTGTGCTGAAACGGGACAAATTGTGTCAAATGTTTTTAAGTTTAGCACAAATGTACAAAATGTGCAAAAAGCAGTCACTTGGTCAGAGGAAAAGGTGGTGGCAAATCCACCCTATAAATAGAGACTTTTTGTTGTGCCAATTTACATCCAGGGCATAATTTATCGTACAGTTCTTAATTGGAATATACGATTAAATTTTCGTCATTCATTTTTAGGTTTAAATTTTCTTTTTGTCCATAATTTTTTTTTCAGCTATTTGACTGTTCGCCGTCTATGTTTCCACAACAAATAAACTTGTTTTAAATGTAATTTTGCATTCATTTATTTTA
This sequence comes from Philophylla caesio, assembly GCA_963971545.1. Lineage (NCBI taxonomy): Eukaryota > Metazoa > Arthropoda > Insecta > Diptera > Tephritidae > Philophylla > Philophylla caesio. Next base: position 30,489,867 of record OZ020608.1, on the reverse strand, counting down.
AAAAATTGTAAATGTCAAGATCTGGTAAGCCTGATTCTCTCACCGCTCTCAATTTACGTAAGGCCGAAACTTAAGAATCTAAAATTAACAGATTCTTAAGTTTCTTACGGTAAGGTAAGTGTTGACTAATCGCTTGCACGCCTTTCCATATAACAGGTTGACTTAAGTTAAGTTAAGTTAAGTCTTGACTAACTGAGCCTTTATCCCTGAGAAGGACTTCACCTCAGCTTTTCTACTATACATATATACTGTGGTGGAAACACCGTTTAAATCCAACATAAATTCCAAAGTATTTTTTAAACCAGTACAGCTATGACATTGCGTGTCTTAGAAATATTGTAAATTATAACATTATTGAAAAAACAGAGACGACGGCTACGGTGGTGTGGCAATCGTTCTGAAAAAACAAAGTAAATTTCTAAGGAAAATTTACTTCTGACTACGATATTTTAATTATAAAAACAAAAAATCTTAAACCAAATCTATTGATTTTAAATGTGAAATTAGCAGTCTGTTGTCATTTCTAGAAAATCAAGAGAATGTGTTGATACTAGGCGATTTTAACGCTCGGGGGAGAGTATAAGGTGATCAGACACAATCCTGCAGAGGAAACAATCTGCATATACATATATAATTGTTAGCGAAAATAAATTTTGGCATCTGAATGACGGTTCTTATACTTTTAAAAGAGATACTTATCGTATCCCCTAACGGTTCAGTTCTTGATCTATCCGTCACAAACAGATATATCTCCTTCAAATGGAAGACTTACCCCCTTACACTTGGTGGCAGTCACCACTTCCCTATTACTATAGAAACGACTATGATCGTACAAGTAGGACAGAGGTTCTTTGTCCAAAACAAACTAATACAAAATTTACAACAAGCCACCATTGAGCTAAATACTGATGACATCCATATGCAATTCCAAGCTTAAATGAAAGCAACCACTTACACTCACAGTTCTGACAGAAGACCTAAGGCCTGGTGCTTGGAATTTTGTTAAAGCCCTCAGAGGCGATTTCTAGGTTTCAAACAACTCTCCTTGGTCATGTGACAACAATAAAAACTTCCTAAATCTGCTCAAAAATTATGTTCCTTCTGACAATACTCCTCTACCAATCAATCTATAAAATGATGAAAGCCGTCTCTAGTGAGTCTCTAAAAAAATGTACGCGCAGTTATTAACGAAACATTTTTAACAAACCAGATACCTGAAAAATGGCGAACGATCAAGGTAGTCCCAATACCAAAAAAGGACTAAGACGAGCTTTTATTCGAACTTCAGGGTTATAGCTTTAATAACTGAATTTGTAAAATATATTAACATCTGTATGTATACAGGACAGACTATCCAACTTCCTTGAGGAAAATAATCTTCTTCGAAAACATTCATTTGCATACATTAATCGCAGATCTGCCGTTATCTGCATCAACTACATATTACGCAGCTATTTTCATAAAGCAAGGCCAAAAGGTCATTGTATGCGTTTACGATATCAGCAATGCCTAAAACTGTGTAAATATTAGCAAGTTAGCCGAAATACAGGACAGACTATCCAACTTCCTTGAGGAAAATAGTCTTCTTCCAAAACATTCATTTGCATACATTAATCGCAGATCTGCTGCCATCTGCATCGGCCAGAAGGTCATTGTATGCGTCTACGATATCAGCAATGCCTAAAACTGTGTAAATATTAGCAAGTTAGCCGATACCCTTAACAAATTCAACGTCTGCAGTACGTACACAGAATGGATAATGAACTTTGCAGCCTACAGAGGGCTACAACTAGGCAACGATAACAGAAATCCACGTTGGACTACCTCAAGGTAGTTGCCTGTCGCCATGTATTTTTAACCTATACCGAAGATCTACATTGCATTCAAGATGAAACTCCAAAGTCTTTCAGTTTGCGAATGATTTTCTCATAATGTCAGATCATGACAGCGTTGTTCTAGCCACAACAAATCTGCGACACAAATTATATATTTTTTCGCAAGGATGCAATAACCTTAACTTGTTTTTTAACAGACAAATCAAAGCTAATGTATTTATACAATAAATTCCTAGGGAGTAATATCATCCCATCACTTCCAGTCCAAGAACACTACAACGAGACTATCAAAAGATCAGCCGGAAATTCTAATTTATTCAAATGTATCACTTCAGTCAAATCAGGATTACATACTCAAATAGCGCTAAACTATTATAAATATGTTGTCCGCAGCAAAATCGAGTCTACATCTCATTGCACCAAAACAGTTAATCAGAAAATACAAACATTTCAAAATAATTTTTTGAGAAGAAGGCTAGGCCTCACTTCATCCACCCCATGGACAATAATATATGCAATAGCTGCAACACCGCAAAGAGATCCAAATGTCTCACAGCCAGAGAACTTGTCAACAACCTTATATGTGACGAAGATTTTAAAGAACTTACATATGTATGTATGTACAACTCCAACAATCTATTTACATATGTATGTATATTCCAGCTACAGGTCTGTTTTCAGAAAAATTTTTGATAATTTATGTATAACTAATAAATTTGTGCACTCACTAAACCTTAATAATATACTCAAAAACTCAATGACAAAAAAAAACCAATGCTATATTAAATGACTACACAAAATCCAACTTCTGCGTTCTTTTTACAGATGCCTCTGTTAGCTCCGACTCCACTGGATGAGGTATCTATAATTATTCCATTACAAAAGAGTACACTTACAAAATTAACTTCGAGGCTTCGTCCACTTATAGAGAAACTATTGCTTTTCTAAAATCACTGCAACTAGCTAGGGAAGCCGACTACAATGAGGTTGTAATTGTACACAAACTGATGCATAAAGCTGATTTTTGCAATGTGACGATTGTCTGCATGTCCAGTCATGTAGTCATCTTTGGCAATGAAAAATCCGCCAATTTGGCTAAAATTGCCGTTAATTGTAACAACATTTTATACGTTTAATTTACAATTGACTTAGAAACTACGCAATCGAATACATAACAAATGGTACGACGACTTTACTGTTTTTCAAAAACCAAATATAACCTTTTTGCTCAAATCTCTTCACAAAACTACCAAGAACTTGATTCAAACTATTACCAAAGCTAATTAAAATTCTAAACCGCGTACTGACCGGATACACCTATGACAACGAATACTTGTATCATATAAATGCGATAAACTCCAAAGCATTGTGTAAGTTAACATACCGCAGTAGGCAATACCAAGTGAACCTGCAGTAGGCAATACCAAGTAAGCGCAGCACAAACAACAACAACTGAAACTAAATAATAAGCGCAGCTCAAGTAACGCAGACATAACAACGGAAGCGCATGCGAGCAGCAAAACAACATAAGCAGTCCAAAATCGTGGGAATCGCCGACTCAGCTATGAAGAGTCACGCGGCAGTCTACGTGAGGTGTTGGCAATTAGGGAGTTAGGTATTCAGGTGAAGACACCGAAACATTCAGTTGTATTAATTCGCTCGGCATTATCGGCTACCCTTGCATAGCAAGGGAAATAAATAATTAAACCAGACTTACCGTGTTTGATTTACTTGTACCAATCACCCTTATCGTGAGTTTCGCCCGAAAAAAATTAACGCTGAAGATTTTCGAACGCAGTTACCAGACGCCGCCGTTACAATCATCAACCAGCATTATGTTGATGATTTAGTTACCAACTTCGACACAGTAGAAGAGGCTGTACGTATCAGTAGAGACATCGTCAATATCAATTTGCAAGCAGGGATCGATTCGAGGAATTTTATTTCCAACTGCGCCGAAGTAGAGGAAAGACTGAACCACGCAACATCAGCAGATTGACAAGCCGTCAGTATGGAGAGCAACAGAGAAGCAGCGAAAGTACTCAATTTATACTGGAACACCAGCACAGACACATTTGAGTTTCAAACAAAGTTTTATCGGGTGCCAAAAGAAGTCCTGGACGGAACGTGAGCTCCGACAAAGCGAGAATTGTTGCAAATCGTGATGTCGGTTTTCGATCCATTTGGTATGTTAGCATATTACCTAATTATTTTTGTTGAAACATGGCTGAATGCTAATTTCTATGATGAAGAATTTTTCAACTCCAAATTGTTCGTCGTATTTCGAAAGGATCGTGACGCTGAAAGAACCAGCTGTTCTTTAGGTGGAGATGTACTAATTGCCATTCGTCGTAATCTTCGAGCATTTCTAACTACGCTTTAGAACGATGACTCCATTTTGAATCAATTGTGCGTTTGCGTTCGATGTTCAAATGGACTTAATTCTTTATTCCTAATTGTTTCTTATATTCCACCTTGCAGTAATTTTGAACTTTATAAAGCGCATACAGATAATATTGTTTCCTTAGTCCATAACAAGATTGCCGATAATCAAGTTTGCTTTTTTGGTGACTTTAATATTCCTGAAATTACTTGGTCAAATAATTTTTCAAATTCTAATCTTATTGTAACTAATGTCTCAACAACAATTGCATCTTATGTTGTTGATAATATATTAAGTTTAGGTCTAGTCCAAATTAACAGCTTTGTAAACTTACTTGGCAGAATTCTAGATCTTGTATTTGTTAGTGACAATATCAGTGTAACTATTTCCCAGTGTATTTTGCCGATTTCAACTCCAGACAAGCACCATGTCCATTTAAGCGTTGAAGTTGAGTTTTATGAATTTACAACTTCTAAGCTTGAGGAGAGGTTTACTTTCAATATTTCGGCTTGTGATTTTTCAAAAATAATGACCTTTTACTCGATTTTAATTGGGAAGATTTACTTTTGAATGGAAATGTTGCGGATTGTTATTTTATTTTTAAATGTCATGTTCTGGAAGTTTTTCGTAATAATATCCCAGTATTTAAAAATAAGCAGTATAAGCTCCCTTGGTACACAAGTGAATTGAAATCGCTAAAAAATAAAAGAAATAAATTTTATAAGAAGTTTAAGAAAACTAATGATCAATGTTATTTTTCAAAACATCAATACTATAAAAAACGCTTCAACTGTTTGGAAAAATTTCTTTATAAAAACTAAATATTTAGAATTGAATCGAATATCAAGTTAAATCCCAAGAGTTTTTGGCATTATATTAAGTCAAAAAAGTCTTGTTCTGAGGTACCATCCGCTGTCTGCTTAGGGGATGAATTTGTAAGTACACCGAGTGAGGTAGCTAATCTGTTTACTAAGTTTTTTAAATCTAATCTCGTTCTGGACCAAGTTTTGTCTGTTGAGCCCAACAACAATAGTTCATTTAATTTTCCCTCTTCAATTAAATTTGAATCTCACTTTGGACGATGTATCAGAAGGAATTTTAAGTCTTAAGCCTTCGAGTCAAACTGATATTGATGGTTTCTCAGTTCTTTTTTTGAAAAACTGTCCAGCGGTTATTAGCCCTATTAAACTGTTATTTAATAAATCTCTATGTACAGGTACTCTTCTAGACGATTGAAAATTGACAACCATTACCCCAACTTTTAAAGCTATTTCTAAGATTTCATCTGTCTCCAAGCTTTTTGAGAGTATAGTCAAAAAGAAGATGTATTTTGCGACTAAGAGTTTAATTTCACTTAGACAGCATGGTTTTGTTCCTGGTCGTTCCACGGTTACTAATCTAGCAGAGTTCAGTGAACAATGCATAAATTCTTTATCACTGGGATCCCAAGTTGATTGCATTTATACTGATCTTTCAAAAGCATTCGATAAAGTTCCACACAATACTTTATTGTTTAAACTTGCTAGCTTAGGTTTTCATTCTGTGTTCCTGTGCTGGTTGAAATCGTACCTAAGCAATAGACATTGCGTCGTAACAGTCGATGGTGTTTCCTCTGAACCTTTCATTGCCACGTCAGGTGTACCACAAGGAAGTATCTTAGGGCCGTTGCTCTTCGTTTTATTCATCAATGATATTGGAGAGTGTTTTTCATTTAGCAGATATCTGTTATATGCAGATGACTTGAAAATATTTTCAGTAGTAAAAAGTGCAACCGATGTGACAAACCTCCAAGCTGATTTGGACAATTTGTCTCTTTGGTGTCAACAGTCACATCTCTCTCTAAATATTAAAAAATGTTTTCATATGACTATTGCTAAAGCTCGTTACATCGGGCACACATCTTACTCTATTTCGAATACAATACTCAAGACTGTTGATGAAATCAAAGATCTTGGAGTGATATTTGATTCCAACTTCTCTTTTAATAATCACATCAATTTTATTTTATCTAATGCTAACTCAGTTTTAGGCTTTGTACGCCAGCACAGTACAAATTTTACTGACCCATATACTCTAAAACTACTTTTTTCGTCTTATGTAAGATCTCGACTGGAATATGCAGTGTTTATTTGGAGACCTTATTCACAGTTTTTTATAGATAGACTTGAACGTGTGCAAAAGGTTTTTTTTAAATTTGCTCTACGTTCTTTGAAATTTTCGGATCCCTTACCTTCTTACAATTCGCGTTTGCTTCTTATAAGCCTTAAATCGCTCGAAAAGAGAAGGACAGTACTTTCACTTTCTTTTGTGTATGGTATAATTAATGGCACTGTTGATTGTCCGTCTTTGCTTCAAAGTATTAATTTCCTTGTGCCATTTAGGACTTTACGTAATTTCAATCCATTCTATCCGGATAAACTCAAAACCAATTATGCAAGAAATGCCCCTTTGTCGCGTGCTCATTTATTTTCTGTTATCGTTAAGTTGTAGCTCTAAGTAGTCAGTAAGAACTTTGTTCATTGACTTATGAAATAAATAAATTAATTACTACTAAAATTCTCATTCAAGAGACGTGGAAGTGCGAGATGGGTTAGTATGTTTTGCCGAGGGAGCTCAGCTCGATTGTACAATCTAATTGAGGACAGTCACGAGTTCAAAATCGACCGAGCAATCTTCTGAAGCAATCATCGGAGAGAAAGTATAAGACCTTCGTCGATCATCGAATCGCTGAAGTTGTAAGTCTCACGTCCAAAGAGCAGTGGCGGTGGGTGCCATGTTGTTAAAACGTAGCTGATGTAGCAACGCGCCCATTAAGTCCACGAAGATTTGACAGCAACAGTCGTTGGGTGCGAGGTCCCGACTTTTTAAAGCAAGATGAGGGCTACTGGCCTTCGCCTGTGGCGGCAGCGACTACGGTTCTTCCAGAAGAAATAATCACGGCCGTCTTGTTGGTGCAGTCCGGAAACTAGGTTAGGTTAGGTTAGGTGGCAGCCCGAAAAGGGCTCACTTAGACTTTAATTTATAGTCCATTGTGATACCACTATGTAGTTCTCCCCTTCCCTGAACTGAAAGACCCGCTGGTAAGCGTTAAGAGAAACGTCGTGTGTTCTTTATGAAGGAGCGTAGCCTTTCGATCGGAGAGCCCCTCGGGAGTATCGAAAAAGTATGAGCCAAGGTGTCTGCATCTAAGCCTAGCGAAAGCGGGGCAGCTAAGAAGGTAATGTTGAGATAACACAACTTGGGTCAGAAATGATGCCCAGCCTGACAGCGTGGGTCCCCATCGGGCAGTGCCCTGTCAGAACACCGATCAGGGCCGAGAGTAATGGTCTTGAAGAGCTTAATAATTCCCCAGACCGTCTGCGGTCCACAGCCGGCCAAAAGGACCTTGCAACTTTGCACGTCGGGGTTTCCGCCCAGCGTTTGCTGAGCCGACTGAAGGCCCATTTTTCCAGAACAGACCGCATGTGGACATGGGTACTCCAATGCCCTTCCTTCCTGGAGTGATTTCTTCTGAAGTGCCCTGACGAGCCAGCTCGTCCGCGAGACAGTTTCCCGCAATGTCGCTGTGACCTGGTACCCAAATCAGTCGAAACTAACTAATCGAATTTTCAAGATACAGTTCGTTTGCGAAGTTAAGACGAGTGATGGCCTGTGTTGTGCGAGCGAAGGTTCTCCTTCGAAAGCAGTTAAATTCTACCACACGTACTTCGTCGAATTTTACGGTAGCAGAACTTGAGAAAGCAGAGCATTTATTGTATCAAATTGTTCTACATGAAAGTTTCTCAAGTAAGATCGCCGATTTGACAGCCGCACGTAAAATCGCCAAGCAAAGTTCGCTGTATAAGCTTTCGCCGTACATCGAAGAAACAGGTATACTTCGTCTGAGCGGCCGCATCGATGAGCCGACATACTTACCCATGCAAGCACGACGTCCGATTTTGCTGCCACAGAAGCATATCGTATCAGCGTTAATCGTACAACAGTATCATGAAGAAAATTATCATCCAAATATCGCAATCACCATCAATAATGTCAGACAGAAATATTGGATACCGAACATTAAATCGTTGCTTAAGAAGGTTAAGCAAAAGTGTCAGCGTTGTATCATCGACAAAGCGAAGCCAAACCAACCGATGATGGGTCAGCTGCCGGCAGGCCGCGTAACGCCGTTTGTGCGGGCGCCGACTTGTCTGGTCCGTTCAATGTTACCATCGGGAGACGCAAAGAGAAGAGGTGGGGCAAATTTTTACTTGTCTGACAGTCCGGGCCATCCACATCGAGTTAAGCGAAAATCTGAGCACAGACTCGTTCATTTTATGCCTACGCAGCTTTATAAATCGTTGTGGGACACCAGTCAGAGTAAGGAATGACAACGGCACTAATTTTATTGGCGCACAAAGAGAGCTGAAGTCTGCCGAGCAGTTGTTCTATACCAATTGTATACAAACCGAGGCCAGCAAATACAACATCGACTGGGTCTTTAACTGCCCGATGAATCCAAGTTCTGGCGGCTGTTGGGAGTGCTTAATACCTATTGCACAAAACGTTACTAGAAGCAGCACCAAAGGTTGACACTCTGCAGAGCGTTCTAATAGAGGCAGAGAACATTATTAATTCGCGACCGCTAACAGATGTGCCTATATCGCATGAATCAGACGAGCCACTAACACCCAACCACTTATTGCTAGGGTGCGTGAACTCGACCCAGACGCCGCATCCAGTTAACGAAAGGGTTTGCCTGCGGAAGCAGTGGAGAATCGCCCAGAATCTCAAGGACCGGCTTAGGAAACGCTGAACCACGGAATATTTGCCACAACTATTGTGCCGCACCTAGTGGCAAGGTAAAGCCACACCACTTCAAGTTGACAACCTGGTAATAATAAGTGAAGCAGCGCTTCCTCGCAGCCAGTGGTTACGCGGTCGCATTACGCAAGTTTTTCCATCCAAAGAAGGGCAAGTGCGAGTCGTCGAGGTGAAGACTACAACTGGAATTCTTCGCAGACCAGCTTCCCGCTTGGCCAAGTTAATTGTTGGTGGTGAATCCTGTGAGGATTCACGGGAGGCGGGGTGTTAGGCACCCTGTAATGATTTATTATCTTGGTTCGAGTGGCAGCCTTGGCAATAAGAGTTGTCAAAAGGATCGCAGCAAAGTGCAAAGTATAAATTTGTCGGCCATTACATTTTTTGGATTTAGCACAGAGCGTACGCAAACACAAGTATAAAACCCACGTCATCCTAAATGCTCTAAGTTATTCTCGTGAGTCAGGCAGCGGTAAGAACAGTTTGTTCTTATACTTTAACAGTAAGGGCACATATATCATTCCAAGAGCCCTCTCATCAGATGTCTCCATCGTCCATGCTTCTGCGCCATACAATAGGACTGGCATAATGAGAGACTTACAGAGCGTGGTTTTTATACGTCGAGAGAGGACTTTACTGCTCAATTGCCTACTCAGTCTGAAGTAGCACTTATTGATAAAAGCGATCCTCCGTTGGATTTCGAGGCTGACATTTTTATTGATGTTAATACTGGTCCCTAGATACACAAAGTTCTCTACTTTTTCAAAGATATAAGTGTCAACAGTGATGTTCGACCCCAGCCATGAATGTGCTGACTGTCTATTTGATGACAGGAGATACTTCGTCTTGTCCTCGTTTACCTCCAAACCCATTCGCTTCGATTCTCTATCCGGTTTGGAGAAGACAGAAGTTACTGAGCGGTTGTTAAGACCGTTAATATCAATAAATATGGTGCCTGGTCGATTTAATTATACGGCTCGAACTATCTTCTCCAGCATCAGGTTCAAGAAATCGCACGATGGAGAGTCACCTTTCTGAAACGTCGTTTGGTATCAAAAGGCTCGGAGAGGTTCTTCCCAATTCTGACGGAGCTGGTGGTGTTGCTCAACGTCCATTTACGTAACCGTATAAGTTTTGCGAAAGCGGCATTGACGTCGGTAAAAATATGGTGCGTGTCGATTATTTTTTCTTTCGTCTTTTGCAAGATCTGGTGCACTGTGAATATCTGTTCGATGGTAGATTTACCAGGTCTAAAGCCACACTGGTAAGGTCCAATCGGTTCATTGACGGTGGGCTTTAGTCTCTCACACAATGCGCTCGACAGAACCTTATATGCAATGTCATCATCATTATTGTGGATTGGGCAAAGCACACTTAGATTCTAATCAGTAGGCATACATTCGTCCTACCATACTCTGCAGATAAGCTGATGCATGCGGTTGCCAATCAGCCTATCAGCTACGGGGGCTAATAGCTTAGCTGGTTTTACTTTTTTTAAAAAGGTATAAGTATATTCTGGACGTCAGTCACCAGGACGCCGTTGTCGTTTATACAGTGATTTGTCCCGGTCTTGAAGCTTTATGTTAGCTGTCGCTTTTTCTGTTGATTAGTGCTCTCAGAGAGCAGGAGTGCGAGTCGAGTAGTGAAGTGTGTGACCGTCTGCTGTGATTGTGGCTTTCCGACGTCGAGCTTTCCTTAAGTTCATTTGAGCGCGCTTTTTAACGCACAGAGGCATGTGCGGATCTTGGATGCGACAAGATCATTATCTTATCAAGGCTCGTATGCACATTTAGGACACTGGAAGCATGTATTCTGTCTATCACAACATGAGCGATTTGGTTTCGTCTTTTAACATATGGACACAGCCATATAGCCTGGTGTATGCTCCTATGCTGGAACCTGGTACTACAGACTACTATGTTTCGGGCCCCGGCGAAGTCAATCAATCTCAATCCGTTATCGGATGTTTCGTCGTGGAGACTGAATTTTCCGACTGTGGAACCAAAGATGCACCTTGGTATTTTAATCGCCTAGCACGATTTTTATATCGTGCCGAGGGCAGTTTTCGTACGTACGCTCGAGAAGTTCGAAGAAGCGATCTTTGGTCCCATCTTGCTTCTCTTCCGTCGGGGCTTGGGCGTAAATGAGGGAGATGATGAAGAATCTCGCCTTTATGCGAATTGTGGCGAGAGTTCGTCCACCGGAATAAACGACAGTACTTGATGGCGGGGTCTCTCTCCCACCACAAATCCGACACCAAATTTGAGCTACTTTACATGGCAGCTGTAGTATACGTCACAAGGGTCGACCATTTTTTTCCCTTGCCCCGTCCATCGCCTTTCTTGGATGGCGGTGATGTCAGCCTTTCGCTGCCGAGGACATCTACCAGTCGGGCAGATGCACCTTTCCAATTAAGGGTTCAAGACAGACGTCCGCTCGCAGTCGTACCAGACCCTGATGAACCCTTAAACCGAAGACACTTGAATGAATTCACTCGGAAGTCGTGAGCTCCTTGATCCGCATGCCAAAGAATCGCTCTGGCCACTCCCAGGTGAATAGCAATCAGAAACTTTCCCCACTTACGTGGACCTCTGCACACACGGAACTATCCTCCCATTGGCATATATCACTAGTCAAGAAATCCTGCCCATGGGGTCAATGTAAGCTTCTCCGATAGTGCGCATGTTTAGGATACTGCAGCATGACTTCCTTTTACCACAGTACGAGTTTCACCATGTCGAAGCGATATTTTTTCAAATTGTTGTCCTCTTCCGTTAAGTGAGGGCGCAGATGCAGTAGATGAGGAACAATATCGCTTTAATGCGCATTGGCATCGAACTTGAAGCTGAGTATTTGCGTGTATTTATGTCGAACACACACACACACACACGGCTTTAGAGTGTGAAAAGCCTTTCGTCTAGGAGAGAGAGAGAGAGAGGGAGCGTACAACGGTTATTCTTCGTGATCGTCGGAGCGGCGTTGCACTTCTTGTACAGCGGTTACTCTTCAGGAGCGTCGGAGCGGCAGTGTGTACTCGTCGTACAGCGGTTACTCTTCAGGAGCGTCGGAGCGGCGGTGTGTGCTCGTCGTACAGCGGTTACTCTTACTAGCGTCGGAGCGGCGGTGTGTACTCGTCGTACAGCGGCTACTCTTCAGGAGCGTCGGAGCGGCAGTGTGAACTCGTCGTACAGCGGTTACTCTTCAGGAGCGTCGGAGCGGCAGTGTGTACTCGTCGTACAGCGGTTACTCTTCAGGAGCGTCGGAGCGGCAGTGTGTACACGTCGTACAGCGGTTACTCTTACTAGCGTCGGAGCGGCAGTGTGTACTCGTCGTACAGCGGTTACTATTCAGGAGCGTCGGAGCGGCGGTGTGTACTCGTCGTACAGCGGTTACTCTTCAGGAGCGTCGGAGCGGCAGTGTGTACTCGTCGTACAGCGGTTACGCTTACTAGCGTCGGAGCGGCGGTGTGTACTCGTCGTACAGCGGTTACTCGAGCAAGACGCTTACCTAGCAAGACTGACAATTAGAGAACCGTCGCTCTCGTAGTCGCACGCTACATAAGTAGGGGCTGCAACGAGAGTGGCGGGGACTGCTGTGGCCGTGCAGGCCGTGGAGACTATGCGCTCCAGAGAAAGCCCTAGCGTAGTGGGAGCGGAGCTAGGAGAGGGAGGGGAAGGAGCTGATCAGCTCTGGGCTAGTTTGGCCAGGAGAGGATGCTAGATGCGGCCGAAGGCACATCTCCACCTCGCTCTCCCAGTCGGGCGGGTGACTGTCCTAACCAGGTGAGGATGCTAGATGCGGCAGAAGGCACATCACCACCTCGCTCACCCAGTCGGGCCGGGATTAGCTTGACTAGGAGAGGATGCTAGATGCACCCGAAGGCACATCACCACCTCGCTCACCCAGTCAGGCGGGGATTGGATAGACCAGGAGAGGATGCTAGATGCGCCTGAAGGCACATCACCACCTCGCTCTCCAAGTCGGGCGGGGATTGATCTCTAAGCCAAGCGGGTAATTGGCCTAACTGGGCGAGGATGCTAGATATGCCCGAAGGCACATCACCACCTCGCTCACCCAGTCAGGCCGGGATGAGCTTGATCAGGGGAGGATGCTAGATGCGCCGAAGGCACATCACCACCTCGCTCCCCTAGTCAAGCTTGTGGTTTGGCTCAGCCAGCAGAGGAGGCTAGTTATGCCCGTAGGCAAGTCTGCACCTCGTTCTACTAGTTAAGCCGACCGCTTACCTAGCAAGACTGAACTGACCGCACGCATGTTCAAGACTTTATATGCGAAGGCCGAGCAACTGTTTGAGAATTCGTGCTTGTGTGCGGCCAGCCCGTCCAGTAGCGAACGAAGAAGGGATTGCTATGGTTCAGTTGGCAGCGTATGCACTTGTATGTGCGTGTGACGGTAGTGGTTTATGGTGTGTGCTGTATGAGCGCATTGTTGGTAGGCTATTGCTACGGTGTACTTGGCAGTGCGTATATATGTATGTGCGTACTGCGGTCGTAGATCTAGAGTGTGCTGTAGCACTGTGAAGTTGGTAAAGCATTGTAACGCAGCAAATGCTACGTTACAGTCCCCCTCCCACTTCGGCGGACGAAAGGCTGTTGTGTTCTGGAGTTTGTGATCCAGTGGATCTGCACTACCTTAGGCAAAGCCTAGGTATTATTTACCACCGCGGTGTGCGGCGGCTCGGCCGGTGTGTGTGTGTGAGTCTCGTGTGAATTTATTTTTGTTTTTTTTTTAACAATGTAGGCTTATTCCTAGGGTATAATTCATATATACAATTTTTTTTTTTTTTTTTTTTGTTAACAATGAATGCTTATTCCTAGGGTATAATTTTTTATTTTATTTTTGTACATTTGTAGATTTTGTATAATTGTAGATTTGTACATATGAAGATAAGGTAATTCATTTAACGTTTCAGCAAAAATTTCATAACTGAGATTTATTCATATATAGATAAAAAATTTTTTTTTTTTTTTTTTTTTTTTTGCGCAATAATTAAATTATAATTAAGTAATACTTTAATTAATTAAGTAATAAAAGTTTGGTGTTTTCAGCTTAGTCCGTGAACCTCATATGATACCGTTTGCCCTTGTATTTTACCGTTGCATGGTCTGCTCCTTGTCGTGCTACCAGGACTGTTTGTTGCTTGAAGCGTGTAGCCCATCGCCTTTTGTTGCTCGTTGGGCGTTTCAATATGAAGCCATTGAGTGCGTCACAGTCTTTGCTGTCTGGTGGTGTGTCGCTTATTTCGCCGGGGTCCTGTTCGGTGAGGATAGCCAATGGAACTCCCCATTCCACATCATGCAGCGTTTCCTCTGGTTGCTCGCCGGTTGCTTGTTCGCCCTCTGTTTCGGTTATTGTGCACAGGGGTTCGTTCGGTGATGCTGATGCCAGTATCACTGGTGGTCCGTGGAAGATACGCACCCGCTGGATCCGTGGCTTGTTTGGAGGCCAGGGCACGGCCTCGAATGGTGGATGCCAGGGACGCACTTGCTGTGGCTCATCGGGAGGTGCTGGCTGTCTGCGTTGTTGACTCATTGCGGGATCTGAATGATTTTTTTTTTCTGAATCTGGAAAGAGAGTGCAATGTGTCTCGTTGGGGTGGTGCGGATTATCAGGTGGGATGAGGGTGTAAAAAATGTGATGGGAGGAAAAAAAAATTCGGGTTTTCCCTCTTTTAGTTTGTGTACGGCTTGAGGTCTTGCAGGTGTGCGTGCGCTGGTTGGTTGTCGGGCCGCTCGGTACTGGTGAGTTTTACTGTGTTTACTGATACGTATTTCTCAACCACGTACGGACCAGAAAATTTTGGTGCCAATTTTCGTGCAAAGTTATTGGGAGCGGATGAGAGTGGGTGGTCTCGCTTCATGACCATTTCCCCCACTTTTGGCTTCCATGGTCTCCTTCGTAGGTCATAGTACTTTTTTTGTTGTTTTGCGGCGGACGTTAGATGTCCCTTTATTTCTTTCCATAACTCGGTTATGACTGCGGGTGTTGCTGGTGATTCTACTGGTACTGCACCTTCTATGCGTATCTGGTGTGGTACTGCTGGGTTCCGCCCAAAATTAATTTCTGCGGCTGACGTTTGCGTTGATTCGTGGTGTGCCGTATTAATGGCGAAGGCGATTTGTGGGATTTCCTGATCCCAGGTACGGTCTCATCTTGCGTATGCCCCACAGTACGGCTAGACATTCTTGCTCGGTGGCGGAATAGCGTTTTTCTAGGCTCGTTAGGCTTCGGCTGGCGTATGCCACAACTCTTTCGCGGTCGGAGTGGCGTTGGAACAATACGACACCAAGTCCTTCGCTGCTGGCATCGGTTTGGAGCAAAAACGGACGGTTGAAGTCGGGGCAGCAGAGTATCGGTGCGTTGGTCAGCTTTTCCTTCAGGGCTAGGAAAGCTAGCTCTTGCGGTGTGTCCCATGCCCATGCCTGGCCTTTCTTCAGTAGTTGGTTTAGGGGTGCTGCGAGCGTGGAGAAGTCAGCTACAAAACGTCGGTACCATGAAGCAAGGCCGAGGAATCGTCGGAGCTCACGAATGTTCAGTGGCGCTGGCATCTCATTTACTGCGGCTGTTTTTGCGGGGTCGGTGTGTATTCCTTCAGGGCTAACTATGTGCCCCAGGTAGTGGAGCTTTTGCTGGACAAAGCTACATTTGCTGAAGTTTACCTGCAACCGGTTCCTCTGGAGCCGCTTGAAGACTTCTTGCAAGTTCTCCATGTGTTCATCAAAGGTGTCTCCTAAAACGATGATGTCGTCCAGGTAGGCGAATACTTTTGGTTGAAGCTCGGGGCCGAGGATCGTGTCCAAAGCGCGTTGGAAGGTAGCCGGTGCGGAATGTAATCCGAACGGCATGACTTTCCACTGGAAAAGTCCCCTTCCTGGAACCGTAAATGCTGTGTACGGTCGTGACTTTTTGGCTAGCGGTATCTGCCAATAGCCGTTCTTTAGGTCAATTGTGGATATGAATTTTGCTTCTCTGAGCTGGTCGAGGGTTGCGCTGATCTGTGGTAGTGGATATGCGTCGGGTTGGCTGGCAGCGTTGAGCTGACGGTAGTCGATGCACATCCTCCAGCTCCCCTGCTTCTTACGGACAAGTACGATTGGTGAGCTGTATGCACTTTTTGATGGCTCGATTCGCTTTCCAGCCAACAGCTCGTTGACTTCAGCGTTGATTACCTGCTGCATTGCAGGATTTCGAGGGTAATAACGCTGCTTCAGCGGTCGGTCGTGTTTGAGGGTGATGACGTGTTCTGTGGCAGTGCTAGGCCCCGTTATTTCGTCAAAAATTTCCTGGTGAAGCGATAGAAATTCGGTAAGCTGCTTATTCTGTTGTTCGCTTATATGTTCCCTTAAGGTAAGTGCGGATAACTTGGCAAGTGTACCTGGCTTTTGAGGAGTGGCGGCGGGCAGCGGTTGGCCGTCTAGTGTGAGGACAACACCCTTTTCCCTGAGGAAATCCATTCCTAATATCATGCTTTCAGCGAGATTCGGAAGCACTGAGACCAGCATGCCAGTTGTCCGTCCGTTATACTGCATTTTTACTGGGTACGTAAACAAGCTTGATACGCACGTTTGGTCAGCGAGCTGCACATTGCGGTGGTTGGGCTGCGGTCGGATTCCTTTCCCTTTTAGATGTTGATGTATGGTGTTGTTGATATAGGTGAGCGTGGCGCCAGTGTCCACCAACGCTCGCACGCTCATGCCTTCGATTATCACTTTAGCATAGAATCGGCCGTCCATCTTCATCTTCGTTTGTGTGTTAGCGTCCGCAGAAGCCATAGGAGTCGATGATGCTTTCGCCTTAGGCCTTTTCGCGGGCGGCCTGGATTCGGGGGAGTCGCAAGTACAGTCTCGGGAAAGAATATCGTCCTGACCACATTTGGAACAGAACAGCTTCCTGACTCCTTGGCACTGGAAGCATCGATGGCCACGTTGTTTGCAACGCCAGCAGGTTTCTTGGCTCTCGTACAATTCGTCCAGCGGTGCTAGGCTGTGTGCGGGCTGCCTGGCTTCTTCGCTCTTCAGAATGTCGAATTCGTCGGTAAGCTCCATGAGCTGCTCGATTGTCGTGAATTCGCTTCTCTTAATGAAGAGGCGATATTCCATGCGGAGGCCGTCATAGATGCGTTCCAGATGGTCTTCTCTACACATGGTCGGATGCTGGCGGATGAGCGTTTGTAGTGCCAAAATATAATCTTTGGCCCGTTCTCGGTGCTGCTGTCTGCGCTGTCGTATGGCGTCTTCTAGCTGGCTCATATGACGTCGTGGCAGAAAGAACCGTTCGATTTCTGCACGGAAAGCAGCCCACGTGTGAATCTGCGATTTTCGCACTTGGTACCATTGAAGGGCTTTTCCGCGCAGCAATTCCGGTAGGGTGAAGAGAATGCTGTCCAGCTGGATGCGGTAACATTCGGCTAGCTCTGAGACTCTTTCCAGGAATTCGTGCAGCGTCTCGCTTCCTGAAAAATGAACGTCCCAGCGTCGGACAGTATTCATCAGCTCGGCATCACTCATCTCGTTTCGTCTTGATGAAGCGTGTTTCGTCTCCTCCGGTGATTTCTTGGCGTAGTCAACCGGGATGGAGGGGAGCCGGTTTGGCTGTTGTTTAACGGGACTCCTCTCCTCAGCGTTGACCTCCATCTCGAGGTCTCTTAATAAATTTTCCGTTGACTTACGGTTGCGTTTAGCTTTAACGTATGCGCTCAGTGCGCTGCGTAGGTCAGCGACCGTGAGTCCGTCTACGAACACGCGGTGTCGCTTACACTCTTCAATAAGCTTCTCTTTCTTCAGCAAGTATATCCAACTCAGGGAGTTGGCATCCAGCGTGTTGTTGTTATTTTCGCTGGTGCGTGTGTCATCTGTCTCTTGGTGTGTGTTCGGTAGACCCGCTACCGCAGTGTTGGTGCTTGTTGTTGTTTTGGCACATGCGCCTGCGGAGTCGGGTCCCTGCTCGGGCGCCATTTATGAGGTGGGTTTTGTCAAAGGCTGAGGTGAGCTCAGCCGATCCAGGGTCGAGTGTTGGTCCCACTAACCCCCACTGAATAAAACACGATGAAGCTGAGTATTTGCGTGTATTTATGTCGAACACACACACACACGGCTTTAGAGTGTGAACAGCCTTTCGTCTAGGAGAGAGAGAGAGAGAGGGAGCGTACAACGGTTATTCTTCGTGATCGTCGGAGCGGCGTTGCACTTCTTGTACAGCGGTTACTCTTCAGGAGCGTCGGAGCGGCAGTGTGTACTCGTCGTACAGCGGTTACTCTTCAGGAGCGTCGGAGCGGCGGTGTGTACTCGTTGTACAGCGGTTACTCTTACTAGCGTCGGAGCGGCAGTGTGTACTCGTCGTACAGCGGTTACTCTTCAGGAGCGTCGGAGCGGCGGTGTGTACTCGTCGTACAGCGGTTACTCTTCAGGAGCGTCGGAGCGGCAGTGTGTACACGTCGTACAGAGGTTACTCTTACTAGCGTCGGAGCGGCAGTGTGTACTCGTCGTACAGCGGTTACTCTTCAGGAGCGTCGGAGCGGCGGTGTGTACTCGTCGTACAGCGGTTATTCTTCAGGAGCGTCGGAGCGGCAGTGTGTACTCGTCGTACAGCGGTTACTCTTCAGGAGCGTCGGAGCGGCAGTGTGTACTCGTCGTACAGCGGTTACTCTTCAGGAGCGTCGGAGCGGCAGTGTGTACTCGTCGTACAGCGGTTACTCGAGCAAGACGCTTACCTAGCAAGACTGACAATTAGAGAACCGTCGCTCTCGTAGTCGCCCGCTACATAAGTAGGGGCTGCAACGAGAGTGGCGGGGACTGCTGTGGCCGTGCAGGCCGTGGAGACTATGCGCTCCAGAGAAAGCCCTAGCGTAGTGGGAGCGAGCTAGGAGAGGGAGGGGAAGGAGCTGATCAGCTCTGGGCTAGTTTGGCCAGGAGAGGATGATAGATGCGGCCGAAGGCACATCTCCACCTCGCTCTCCCAGTCGGGCGGGTGACTGTCCTAACCAGGTGAGGATGCTAGATGCGCCAGAAGGCACATCACCACCTCGCTCACCCAGTCGGGCCGGGATTAGCTTGACTAGGAGAGGATGCTAGATGCACCCGAAGGCACATCACCACCTCGCTCACCCAGTCAGGCGGGGATTGGATAGACCAGGAGAGGATGCTAGATGCGCCTGAAGGCACATCACCACCTCGCTCTCCAAGTCGGGCGGGGATTGATCTCTAAGCCAAGCGGGTAATTGGCCTAACTGGGCGAGGATGCTAGATATGCCCGAAGGCACATCACCACCTCGCTCACCCAGTCAGGCCGGGATGAGCTTGATCAGGGGAGGATGCTAGATGCGCCGAAGGCACATCACCACCTCGCTCCCCTAGTCAAGCTTGTGGTTTGGCTCAGCCAGCAGAGGAGGCTAGTTATGCCCGTAGGCAAGTCTGCACCTCGTTCTACTAGTTAAGCCGACCGCTTACCTAGCAAGACTGAACTGACCGCACGCATGTTCAAGACTTTATATGCGAAGGCCGAGCAACTGTTTGAGAATTCGTGCTTGTGTGCGGCCAGCCCGTCCAGTAGCGAACGAAGAAGGGATTGCTATGGTTCAGTTGGCAGCGTATGCACTTGTATGTGCGTGTGACGGTAGTGGTTTATGGTGTGTGCTGTATGAGCGCATTGTTGGTAGGCTATTGCTACGGTGTACTTGGCAGTGCGTATATATGTATGTGCGTACTGCGGTCGTAGATCTAGAGTGTGCTGTAGCACTGTGAAGTTGGTAAAGCATTGTAACGCAGCAAATGCTACGTTACAGTCCCCCTCCCACTTCGGCGGACGAAAGGCTGTTGTGTTCTGGAGTTTGTGATCCAGTGGATCTGCACTACCTTAGGCAAAGCCTAGGTATTATTTACCACCGCGGTGTGCGGCGGCTCGGCCGGTGTGTGTGTGTGAGTCTCGTGTGAATTTATTTTTGTTTTTTTTTTAACAATGTAGGCTTATTCCTAGGGTATAATTCATATATACAATTTTTTTTTTTTTTTTTTTTTTTGTTAACAATGAATGCTTATTCCTAGGGTATAATTTTTTATTTTATTTTTGTACATTTGTAGATTTTGTATAATTGTAGATTTGTACATATGAAGATAAGGTAATTCATTTAACGTTTCAGCAAAAATTTCATAACTGAGATTTATTCATATATAGATAAAAATTTTTTTTTTTTTTTTTTTTTTTTGCGCAATAATTAAATTATAATTAAGTAATACTTTAATTAATTAAGTAATAAAAGTTTGGTGTTTTCAGCTTAGTCCGTGAACCTCATATGATACCGTTTGCCCTTGTATTTTACCGTTGCATGGTCTGCTCCTTGTCGTGCTACCAGGACTGTTTGTTGCTTGAAGCGTGTAGCCCATCGCCTTTTGTTGCTCGTTGGGCGTTTCAATATGAAGCCATTGAGTGCGTCACAGTCTTTGCTGTCTGGTGGTGTGTCGCTTATTTCGCCGGGGTCCTCTTCGATGAGGATAGCCAATGGAACTCCCCATTCCACATCATGCAGCGTTTCCTCTGGTTGCTCGCCGGTTGCTTGTTCGCCCTCTGTTTCGGTTATTGTGCACAGGGGTTCGTTCGGTGATGCTGATGCCAGTATCACTGGTGGTCCGTGGAAGATACGCACCCGCTGGATCCGTGGCTTGTTTGGAGGCCAGGGCACGGCCTCGAATGGTGGATGCCAGGGACGCACTTGCTGTGGCTCATCGGGAGGTGCTGGCTGTCTGCGTTGTTGACTCATTGCGGGATCTGAATGATTTTTTTTTCTGAATCTGGAAAGAGAGTGCAATGTGTCTCGTTGGGGTGGTGCGGATTATCAGGTGGGATGAGGGTGTAAAAAATGTGATGGGAGGAAAAAAAAATTCGGGTTTTCCCTCTTTTAGTTTGTGTACGGCTTGAGGTCTTGCAGGTGTGCGTGCGCTGGTTGGTTGTCGGGCCGCTCGGTACTGGTGAGTTTTACTGTGTTTACTGATACGTATTTCTCAACCACGTACGGACCAGAAAATTTTGGTGCCAATTTTCGTGCAAAGTTATTGGGAGCGGATGAGAGTGGGTGGTCTCGCTTCATGACCATTTCCCCCACTTTTGGCTTCCATGGTCTCCTTCGCAGGTCATAGTACTTTTTTTGTTGTTTTGCGGCGGACGTTAGATGTCCCTTTATTTCTTTCCATAACTCGGTTATGACTGCGGGTGTTGCTGGTGATTCTACTGGTACTGCACCTTCTATGGGTATCTGGTGTGGTACTGCTGGGTTCCGCCCAAAATTAATTTCTGCGGCTGACGTTTGCGTTGATTCGTGGTGTGCCGTATTAATGGCGAAGGCGATTTGTGGGATTTCCTGATCCCAGGTACGGTCTCATCTTGCGTATGCCCCACAGTACGGCTAGACATTCTTGCTCGGTGGCGGAATAGCGTTTTTCTAGGCTCGTTAGGCTTCGGCTGGCGTATGCCACAACTCTTTCGCGGTCGGAGTGGCGTTGGAACAATACGACACCAAGTCCTTCGCTGCTGGCATCGGTTTGGAGCAAAAACGGACGGTTGAAGTCGGGGCAGCAGAGTATCGGTGCGTTGGTCAGCTTTTCCTTCAGGGCTAGGAAAGCTAGCTCTTGCGGTGTGTCCCATGCCCATGCCTGGCCTTTCTTCAGTAGTTGGTTTAGGGGTGCTGCGAGCGTGGAGAAGTCAGCTACAAAACGTCGGTACCATGAAGCAAGGCCGAGGAATCGTCGGAGCTCACGAATGTTCAGTGGCGCTGGCATCTCATTTACTGCGGCTGTTTTTGCGGGGTCGGTGTGTATTCCTTCAGGGCTAACTATGTGCCCCAGGTAGTGGAGCTTTTGCTGGACAAAGCTACATTTGCTGAAGTTTACCTGCAACCGGTTCCTCTGGAGCCGCTTGAAGACTTCTTGCAAGTTCTCCATGTGTTCATCAAAGGTGTCTCCTAAAACGATGATGTCGTCCAGGTAGGCGAATACTTTTGGTTGAAGCTCGGGGCCGAGGATCGTGTCCAAAGCGCGTTGGAAGGTAGCCGGTGCGGAATGTAATCCGAACGGCATGACTTTCCACTGGAAAAGTCCCCTTCCTGGAACCGTAAATGCTGTGTACGGTCGTGACTTTTTGGCTAGCGGTATCTGCCAATAGCCGTTCTTTAGGTCAATTGTGGATATGAATTTTGCTTCTCTGAGCTGGTCGAGGGTTGCGCTGATCTGTGGTAGTGGATATGCGTCGGGTTGGCTGGCAGCGTTGAGCTGACGGTAGTCGATGCACATCCTCCAGCTCCCCTGCTTCTTACGGACAAGTACGATTGGTGAGCTGTATGCACTTTTTGATGGCTCGATTCGCTTTCCAGCCAACAGCTCGTTGACTTCAGCGTTGATTACCTGCTGCATTGCAGGATTTCGAGGGTAATAACGCTGCTTCAGCGGTCGGTCGTGTTTGAGGGTGATGACGTGTTCTGTGGCAGTGCTAGGCCCCGTTATTTCGTCAAAAATTTCCTGGTGAAGCGATAGAAATTCGGTAAGCTGCTTATTCTGTTGTTCGCTTATATGTTCCCTTAAGGTAAGTGCGGATAACTTGGCAAGTGTACCTGGCTTTTGAGGAGTGGCGGCGGGCAGCGGTTGGCCGTCTAGTGTGAGGACAACACCCTTTTCCCTGAGGAAATCCATTCCTAATATCATGCTTTCAGCGAGATTCGGAAGCACTGAGACCAGCATGCCAGTTGTCCGTCCGTTATACTGCATTTTTACTGGGTACGTAAACAAGCTTGATACGCACGTTTGGTCAGCGAGCTGCACATTGCGGTGGTTGGGCTGCGGTCGGATTCCTTTCCCTTTTAGATGTTGATGTATGGTGTTGTTGATATAGGTGAGCGTGGCGCCAGTGTCCACCAACGCTCGCACGCTCATGCCTTCGATTATCACTTTAGCATAGAATCGGCCGTCCATCTTCATCTTCGTTTGTGTGTTAGCGTCCGCAGAAGCCATAGGAGTCGATGATGCTTTCGCCTTAGGCCTTTTCGCGGGCGGCCTGGATTCGGGGGAGTCGCAAGTACAGTCTCGGGAAAGAATATCGTCCTGACCACATTTGGAACAGAACAGCTTCCTGACTCCTTGGCACTGGAAGCATCGATGGCCACGTTGTTTGCAACGCCAGCAGGTTTCTTGGCTCTCGTACAATTCGTCCAGCGGTGCTAGGCTGTGTGCGGGCTGCCTGGCTTCTTCGCTCTTCAGAATGTCGAATTCGTCGGTAAGCTCCATGAGCTGCTCGATTGTCGTGAATTCGCTTCTCTTAATGAAGAGGCGATATTCCATGCGGAGGCCGTCATAGATGCGTTCCAGATGGTCTTCTCTACACATGGTCGGATGCTGGCGGATGAGCGTTTGTAGTGCCAAAATATAATCTTTGGCCCGTTCTCGGTGCTGCTGTCTGCGCTGTCGTATGGCGTCATCTAGCTGGCTCATATGACGTCGTGGCAGAAAGAACCGTTCGATTTCTGCACGGAAAGCAGCCCACGTGTGAATCTGCGATTTTCGCACTTGGTACCATTGAAGGGCTTTTCCGCGCAGCAATTCCGGTAGGGTGAAGAGAATGCTGTCCAGCTGGATGCGGTAACATTCGGCTAGCTCTGAGACTCTTTCCAGGAATTCGTGCAGCGTCTCGCTTCCTGAAAAATGAACGTCCCAGCGTCGGACAGTATTCATCAGCTCGGCATCACTCATCTCGTTTCGTCTTGATGAAGCGTGTTTCGTCTCCTCCGGTGATTTCTTGGCGTAGTCAACCGGGATGGAGGGGAGCCGGTTTGGCTGTTGTTTAACGGGACTCCTCTCCTCAGCGTTGACCTCCATCTCGAGGTCTCTTAATAAATTTTCCGTTGACTTACGGTTGCGTTTAGCTTTAACGTATGCGCTCAGTGCGCTGCGTAGGTCAGCGACCGTGAGTCCGTCTACGAACACGCGGTGTCGCTTACACTCTTCAATAAGCTTCTCTTTCTTCAGCAAGTATATCCAACTCAGGGAGTTGGCATCCAGCGTGTTGTTGTTATTTTCGCTGGTGCGTGTGTCATCTGTCTCTTGGTGTGTGTTCGGTAGACCCGCTACCGCAGTGTTGGTGCTTGTTGTTGTTTTGGCACATGCGCCTGCGGAGTCGGGTCCCTGCTCGGGCGCCATTTATGAGGTGGGTTTTGTCAAAGGCTGAGGTGAGCTCAGCCGATCCAGGGTCGAGTGTTGGTCCCACTAACCCCCACTGAATAAAACACGATGAAGCTGAGTATTTGCGTGTATTTATGTCGAACACACACACACACACACACGGCTTTAGAGTGTGAACAGCCTTTCGTCTAGGAGAGAGAGAGAGAGAGAGAGGGAGCGTACAACGGTTATTCTTCGTGATCGTCGGAGCGGCGTTGCACTTCTTGTACAGCGGTTACTCTTCAGGAGCGTCGGAGCGGCAGTGTGTACTCGTCGTACAGCGGTTACTCTTCAGGAGCGTCGGAGCGGCAGTGTGTACTCGTCGTACAGCGGTTACTCTTACTAGCGTCGGAGCGGCGGTGTGTACTCGTCGTACAGCGGCTACTCTTCAGGAGCGTCGGAGCGGCAGTGTGTACTCGTCGTACAGCGGTTACTCTTCAGGAGCGTCGGAGCGGCAGTGTGTACTCGTCGTACAGCGGTTACTCTTCAGGAGCGTCGGAGCGGCGGTGTGTACTCGTTGTACAGCGGTTACTCTTACTAGCGTCGGAGCGGCAGTGTGTACTCGTCGTACAGCGGTTACTCTTCAGGAGCGTCGGAGCGGCGGTGTGTACTCGTCGTACAGCGGTTACTCTTCAGGAGCGTCGGAGCGGCAGTGTGTACACGTCGTACAGCGGTTACTCTTACTAGCGTCGGAGCGGCAGTGTGTACTCGTCGTACAGCGGTTACTCTTCAGGAGCGTCGGAGCGGCGGTGTGTACTCGTCGTACAGCGGTTACTCTTCAGGAGCGTCGGAGCGGTAGTGTGTACTCGTCGTACAGCGGTTACTCTTACTAGCGTCGGAGCGGCAGTGTGTACTCGTCGTACAGCGGTTACTCTTCAGGAGCGTCGGAGCGGCGGTGTGTACTCGTTGTACAGCGGTTACTCTTACTAGCGTCGGAGCGGCAGTGTGTACTCGTCGTACAGCGGTTACTCTTCAGGAGCATCGGAGCGGCGGTGTGTACTCGTCGTACAGCGGTTACTCTTCAGGAGCGTCGGAGCGGCGGTGTGTACTCGTCGTACAGCGGCTACTCTTCAGGAGCGTCAACGCGGCAGTGTGTACTCGTCGTACAGCGGTTACTCTTCAGGAGCGTCGGAGCGGCAGTGTGTACTCGTCGTACAGCGGTTACTCTTCAGGAGCGTCGGAGCGGCAGTGTGTTCACGTCGTACAGCGGTTACTCTTACTAGCGTCGGAGCAGCAGTGTGTACTCGTCCTACAGCGGTTACTCTTCAGGAGCGTCGGAGCGGCAGTGTGTACTCGTCGTACAGCGGTTACTCGAGCAAGACGCTTACCTAGCAAGACTGACAATTGGAGAACCGTCGCTCTCGTAGTCGCACGCTACATAAGTAGGGGCTGCAACGAGAGTGGCGGGGACTGCTGTGGCCGTGCAGGCCGTGGAGACTATGCGCTCCAGAGAAAGCCCTAGCGTAGTGGGAGCGGAGCTAGGAGAGGGAGGGGAAGGAGCTGATCAGCTCTGGGCTAGTTTGGCCAGGAGAGGATGCTAGATGCGGCCGAAGGCACATCTCCACCTCGCTCTCCCAGTCGGGCGGGTGACTGTCCTAACCAGGTGAGGATGCTAGATGCGCCAGAAGCCACATCACCACCTCGCTCACCCAGTCGGGCCGGGATTAGCTTGACTAGGAGAGGATGCTAGATGCGCCCGAAGGCACATCACCACCTCGCTCACTCAGTCAGGCGGGGATTGGATAGACCAGGAGAGGATGCTAGATGCGCCTGAAGGCACATCACCACCTCGCTCTCCAAGTCGGGCGGGGATTGATCTCTAAGCCAAGCGGGTAATTGGCCTAACTGGGCGAGGATGCTAGATATGCCCGAAGGCACATCACCACCTCGCTCACCCAGTCAGGCCGGGATGAGCTTGATCAGGGGAGGATGCTAGATGCGCCGAAGGCACATCACCACCTCGCTCCCCTAGTCAAGCTTGTGGTTTGGCTCAGCCAGCAGAGGAGGCTAGTTATGCCCGTAGGCAAGTCTGCACCTCGTTCTACTAGTTAAGCCGACCGCTTACCTAGCAAGACTGAACTGACCGCACGCATGTTCAAGACTTTATATGCGAAGGCCGAGCAACTGTTTGAGAATTCGTGCTTGTGTGCGGCCAGGCCGTCCAGTAGCGAACGAAGAAGAGATTGCTATGGTTCAGTTGGCAGCGTATGCACTTGTATGTGCGTGTGACGGTAGTGGTTTATGGTGTGTGCTGTATGAGCGCATTGTTGGTAGGCTATTGCTACGGTGTACTTGGCAGTGCGTATATATGTATGTGCGTACTGCGGTCGTAGATCTAGAGTGTGCTGTAGCACTGTGAAGTTGGTAAAGCATTGTAACGCAGCAAATGCTACGTTACAGTCCCCCTCCCACTTCGGCGGACGAAAGGCTGTTGTGTTCTGGAGTTTGTGATCCAGTGGATCTGCACTACCTTAGGCAAAGCCTAGGTATTATTTACCACCGCGGTGTGCGGCGGCTCGGCCGGTGTGTGTGTGTGAGTCTCGTGTGAATTTATTTTTGTTTTTTTTTTAACAATGTAGGCTTATTCCTAGGGTATAATTCATATATACAAATTTTTTTTTTTTTTTTTTTTTTGTTAACAATGAATGCTTATTCCTAGGGTATAATTTTTTATTTTATTTTTGTACATTTGTAGATTTTGTATAATTGTAGATTTGTACATATGAAGATAAGGTAATTCATTTAACGTTTCAGCAAAAATTTCATAACTCAGATTTATTCATATATAGATAAAAATTTTTTTCTTTTTTTTTTTTTTTTTTGCGCAATAATTAAATTATAATTAAGTAATACTTTAATTAATTAAGTAATAAAAGTTTGGTGTTTTCAGCTTAGTCCGTGAACCTCATATGATACCGTTTGCCCTTGTATTTTACCGTTGCATGGTCTGCTCCTTGTCGTGCTACCAGGACTGTTTGTTGCTTGAAGCGTGTAGCCCATCGCCTTTTGTTGCTCGTTGGGCGTTTCAATATGAAGCCATTGAGTGCGTCACAGTCTTTGCTGTCTGGTGGTGTGTCGCTTATTTCGCCGGGGTCCTCTTCGATGAGGATAGCCAATGGAACTCCCCATTCCACATCATGCAGCGTTTCCTCTGGTTGCTCGCCGGTTGCTTGTTCGCCCTCTGTTTCGGTTATTGTGCACAGGGGTTCGTTCGGTGATGCTGATGCCAGTATCACTGGTGGTCCGTGGAAGATACGCACCCGCTGGATCCGTGGCTTGTTTGGAGGCCAGGGCACGGCCTCGAATGGTGGATGCCAGGGGCGCACTTGCTGTGGCTCATCGGGAGGTGCTGGCTGTCTGCGTTGTTGACTCATTGCGGGATCTGAATGATTTTTTTTTCTGAATCTGGAAAGAGAGTGCAATGTGTCTCGTTGGGGTGGTGCGGATTATCAGGTGGGATGAGGGTGTAAACAATGTGATGGGAGGAAAAAAAAATTCGGGTTTTCCCTCTTTTAGTTTGTGTACGGCTTGAGGTCTTGCAGGTGTGCGTGCGCTGGTTGGTTGTCGGGCCGCTCGGTACTGGTGAGTTTTACTGTGTTTACTGATACGTATTTCTCAACCACGTACGGACCAGAAAATTTTGGTGCCAATTTTCGTGCAAAGTTATTGGGAGCGGATGAGAGTGGGTGGTCTCGCTTCATGACCATTTCCCCCACTTTTGGCTTCCATGGTCTCCTTCGTAGGTCATAGTACTTTTTTTGTTGTTTTGCGGCGGACGTTAGATGTCCCTTTATTTCTTTCCATAACTCGGTTATGGCTGCGGGTGTTGCTGGTGATTCTACTGGTACTGCACCTTCTAAGCGTATCTGGTGTGGTACTGCTGGGTTCCGCCCAAAATTAATTTCTGCGGCTGACGTTTGCGTTGATTCCTGGTGTGCCGTATTAATGGCGAAGGCGATTTGTGGGATTTCCTGATCCCAGGTACGGTCTCATCTTGCGTATGCCCCACAGTACGGCTAGACAGTCTTGCTCGGTGGCGGAATAGCGTTTTTCTAGGCTCGTTAGGCTTCGGCTGGCGTATGCCACAACTCTTTCGCGGTCGGAGTGGCGTTGGAACAATACGACACCAAGTCCTTCGCTGCTGGAATCGGTTTGGAGCAAAAACGGACGGTTGAAGTCGGGGCAGCAGAGTATCGGTGCGTTGGTCAGCTTTTCCTTCAGGGCTAGGAAAGCCAGCTCTTGCGGTGTGTCCCATGCCCATGCCTGGCCTTTCTTCAGTAGTTGGCTTAGAAGTGCTGCGAGCGTGGAGAAGTCAGCTACAAAACGTCGGTACCATGAAGCAAGGCCGAGGAATCGTCGGAGCTCACGAATGTTCAGTGGCGCTGGCATCTCATTTACTGCGGCTGTTTTTGCGGGGTCGGTGTGTATTCCTTCAGGGCTAACTATGTGCCCCAGGTAGTGGAGCTTTTGCTGGACAAAGCTACATTTGCTGAAGTTTACCTGCAACCGGTTCCTCTGGAGCCGCTTGAAGACTTCTTGCAAGTTCTCCATGTGTTCATCAAAGGTGTCTCCTAAAACGATGATGTCGTCCAGGTAGGCGAATACTTTTGGTTGAAGCTCGGGGCCGAGGATCGTGTCCAAAGCGCGTTGGAAGGTAGCCGGTGCGGAATGTAATCCGAACGGCATGACTTTCCACTGGAAAAGTCCCCTTCCTGGAACCGTAAATGCTGTGTACGGTCGTGACTTTTTGGCTAGCGGTATCTGCCAATAGCCGTTCTTTAGGTCAATTGTGGATATGAATTTTGCTTCTTTGAGCTGGTCGAGGGTTGCGCTGATCTGTGGTAGTGGATATGCGTCGGGTTGGCTGGCAGCGTTGAGCTGACGGTAGTCGATGCACATCCTCCAGCTCCCCTGCTTCTTACGGACAAGTACGATTGGTGAGCTGTATGCACTTTTTGATGGCTCGATTCGCTTTCCAGCCAACAGCTCGTTGACTTCAGCGTTGATTACCTGCTGCATTGCAGGATTTCGAGGGTAATAACGCTGCTTCAGCGGTCGGTCGTGTTTGAGGGTGATGACGTGTTCTGTGGCAGTGCTAGGCCCCGTTATTTCGTCAAAAATTTCCTGGTGAAGCGATAGAAATTCGGTAAGCTGCTTATTCTGTTGTTCGCTTATATGTTCCCTTAAGGTAAGTGCGGATAACTTGGCAAGTGTACCTGGCTTTTGAGGAGTGGCGGCGGGCAGCGGTTGGCCGTCTAGTGTGAGGACAACACCCTTTTCCCTGAGGAAATCCATTCCTAATATCATGCTTTCAGCGAGATTCGGAAGCACTGAGACCAGCATGCCAGTTGTCCGTCCGTTATACTGCATTTTTACTGGGTACGTAAACAAGCTTGATACGCACGTTTGGTCAGCGAGCTGCACATTGCGGTGGTTGGGCTGCGGTCGGATTCCTTTCCCTTTTAGATGTTGATGTATGGTGTTGTTGATATAGGTGAGCGTGGCGCCAGTGTCCACCAACGCTCGCACGCTCATGCCTTCGATTATCACTTTAGCATAGAATCGGCCGTCCATCTTCATCTTCGTTTGTGTGTTAGCGTCCGCAGAAGCCATAGGAGTCGATGATGCTTTCGCCTTAGGCCTTTTCGCGGGCGGCCTGGATTCGGGGGAGTCGCAAGTACAGTCTCGGGAAAGAATATCGTCCTGACCACATTTGGAACAGAACAGCTTCCTGACTCCTTGGCACTGGAAGCATCGATGGCCACGTTGTTTGCAACGCCAGCAGGTTTCTTGGCTCTCGTACAATTCGTCCAGCGGTGCTAGGCTGTGTGCGGGCTGCCTGGCTTCTTCGCTCTTCAGAATGTCGAATTCGTCGGTAAGCTCCATGAGCTGCTCGATTGTCGTGAATTCGCTTCTCTTAATGAAGAGGCGATATTCCATGCGGAGGCCGTCATAGATGCGTTCCAGATGGTCTTCTCTACACATGGTCGGATGCTGGCGGATGAGCGTTTGTAGTGCCAAAATATAATCTTTGGCCCGTTCTCGGTGCTGCTGTCTGCGCTGTCGTATGGCGTCTTCTAGCTGGCTCATATGACGTCGTGGCAGAAAGAACCGTTCGATTTCTGCACGGAAAGCAGCCCACGTGTGAATCTGCGATTTTCGCACTTGGTACCATTGAAGGGCTTTTCCGCGCAGCAATTCCGGTAGGGTGAAGAGAATGCTGTCCAGCTGGATGCGGTAACATTCGGCTAGCTCTGAGACTCTTTCCAGGAATTCGTGCAGCGTCTCGCTTCCTGAAAAATGAACGTCCCAGCGTCGGACAGTATTCATCAGCTCGGCATCACTCATCTCGTTTCGTCTTGATGAAGCGTGTTTCGTCTCCTCCGGTGATTTCTTGGCGTAGTCAACCGGGATGGAGGGGAGCCGGTTTGGCTGTTGTTTAACGGGACTCCTCTCCTCAGCGTTGACCTCCATCTCGAGGTCTCTTAATAAATTTTCCGTTGACTTACGGTTGCGTTTAGCTTTAACGTATGCGCTCAGTGCGCTGCGTAGGTCAGCGACCGTGAGTCCGTCTACGAACACGCGGTGTCGCTTACACTCTTCAATAAGCTTCTCTTTCTTCAGCAAGTATATCCAACTCAGGGAGTTGGCATCCAGCGTGTTGTTGTTATTTTCGCTGGTGCGTGTGTCATCTGTCTCTTGGTGTGTGTTCGGTAGACCCGCTACCGCAGTGTTGGTGCTTGTTGTTGTTTTGGCACATGCGCCTGCGGAGTCGGGTCCCTGCTCGGGCGCCATTTATGAGGTGGGTTTTGTCAAAGGCTGAGGTGAGCTCAGCCGATCCAGGGTCGAGTGTTGGTCCCACTAACCCCCACTGAATAAAACACGATGAAGCTGAGTATTTGCGTGTATTTATGTCGAACACACACACACACACACGGCTTTAGAGTGTGAACAGCCTTTCGTCTAGGAGAGAGAGAGAGAGAGAGAGAGGGAGCGTACAACGGTTATTCTTCGTGATCGTCGGAGCGGCGTTGCACTTCTTGTACAGCGGTTACTCTTCAGGAGCGTCGGAGCGGCAGTGTGTACTCGTCGTACAGCGGTTACTCTTCAGGAGCGTCGGAGCGGCGGTGTGTACTCGTCGTACAGCGGCTACTCTTCAGGAGCGTCGGAGCGGCAGTGTGTACTCGTCGTACAGCCAAAGATAATATGATACGAAACTTCTCTCTTTCGCTTGCTGCGAGAGCCCATGATCTCACATTTTGGGCTGGCAACAAAGCCGAATCATGGGCTACTGAACAGCTGGCACGCAAAAAGGTGGGCTACCAGAGGCAAATGCGTGAAAAAAGCTATACTTTTTATTTGGATAAAAAAAGCGAGTAAATGTTAGTTTTTTATAGAATGTGTCTTGAAATCTCTAAATTAAGAGTTAAATTTAATATATAAGTTTTGGCGAACTATGAAGGTTTTGATTTACATACTAATATTGTATTTTATTTTAAAAATATATTCCAAAACTTTTATTTCAAAGCGAACTAGGTTTATATTGCATTTTAATATACATAAATAAACATGTATGTTTATAAGAAAACACGCTATATCTTAAATTTATGTTTAATGCATATATAAAAGCAGGTTTTTCCAAAATATGAATTTCTGCGATATTTTAATTGTTTTCATTGTTTTGATTTTATATATATGGTCTTCTGGCATTAAGGTAAATAACATCTCTTATTTACTCTTATTTGTATTGCATTTTCCTTTATTCTGTTAGCAAACCTCAACGGTGGCGAGGAAACTGCAAAATCTCCAAAAAATTAAATAAAATCCCCCGATACGATTTCTACAGAGTGGCTCTTTTGGAAAATGTTATAAAAAATGCGCCTTTTGACAGCGCTCTCTCGAAACAAAGAGTTTCGTATCATATTATCTTTGGTACAGCGGCTACTCTTCAGGAGCGTCGGAGCGGCAGTGTGTACTCGTCGTACAGCGGTTACTCTTCAGGAGCGTCGGAGCGGCAGTGTGTACTCGTCGTACAGCGGTTACTCTTCAGGAGCGTCGGAGCGGCAGTGTGTACACGTCGTACAGCGGTTACTCTTACTAGCGTCGGAGCGGCAGTGTGTACTCGTCGTACAGCGGTTACTCTTCAGGAGCGGCGGTGTATACTCGTCGTACAGCGGTTACTCTTCAGGAGCGTCGGAGCGGCAGTGTGTACTCGTCGTACAGCGGTTATTCTTCAGGAGCGTCGGAGCGGCAGTGTGTACTCGTCGTACAGCGGTTACGCTTACTAGCGTCGGAGCGGCGGTGTGTACTCGTCGTACAGCGGTTACTCGAGCAAGACGCTTACCTAGCAAGACTGACAATTAGAGAACCGTCGCTCTCGTAGTCGCACGCTACATAAGTAGGGGCTGCAACGAGAGTGGCGGGGACTGCTGTGGCCGTGCAGGCCGTGGAGACTATGCGCTCCAGAGAAAGCCCTAGCGTAGTGGGAGCGGAGCTAGGAGAGGGAGGGGAAGGAGCTGATCAGCTCTGAGCTAGTTTGGCCAGGAGAGGATGCTAGATGCGGCCGAAGGCACATCTCCACCTCGCTCTCCCAGTCGGGCGGGTGACTGTCCTAACCAGGTGAGGATGCTAGATGCGCCAAAAGGCACATCACCACCTCGCTCACCCAGTCGGGCCGGGATTAGCTTGACTAGGAGAGGATGCTAGATGCGCCCGAAGGCACATCACCACCTCGCTCACCCAGTCAGGCGGGGATTGGATAGACCAGGAGAGGATGCTAGATGCGCCTGAAGGCACATCACCACCTCGCTCTCCAAGTCGGGCGGGGATTGATCTCTAAGCCAAGCGGGTAATTGGCCTAACTGGGCGAGGATGCTAGATATGCCCGAAGGCACATCACCACCTCGCTCACCCAGTCAGGCCGGGATGAGCTTGATCAGGGGAGGATGCTAGATGCGCCGAAGGCACATCACCACCTCGCTCCCCTAGTCAAGCTTGTGGTTTGGCTCAGCCAGCAGAGGAGGCTAGTTATGCCCGTAGGCAAGTCTGCACCTCGCTCTACTAGTTAAGCCGACCGCTTACCTAGCAAGACTGAACTGACCGCACGCATGTTCAAGACTTTATATGCGAAGGCCAAGCAACTGTTTGAGAATTCGTGCTTGTGTGCGGCCAGCCCGTCCAGTAGCGAACGAAGAAGGGATTGCTATGGTTCAGTTGGCAGCGTATGCACTTGTATGTGCGTGTGACGGTAGTGGTTTATGGTGTGTGCTGTATGAGCGCATTGTTGGTAGGCTATTGCTACGGTGTACTTGGCAGTGCGTATATATGTATGTGCGTACTGCGGTCGTAGATCTAGAGTGTGCTGTAGCACTGTGAAGTTGGTAAAGCATTGTAACGCAGCAAATGCTACGTTACAAAGTGTTGGATAATTGTGCGTTTATGAGTTTTATGTGAGACGTACAAATCCAATGTGGACGATGCTCTTAAAGAATTTTTGAGCTTTGTTCAAGGATACAAAGTGATCATTAGAGAGCAAAAAGGTGAAAACATCAAAAAAAAAACGTATCAAGAGAAGTTATATAAAGAGAGTAGAAAATTTGGTAACTCAGATGAACGCTGAGTACAAAGAAGACAAGTTAATAGACACATAAAATTGAAGCTCAAAATAGTTTCTTGAGTGCAGCTAATCTAAAATGTGTCAAAATGTTTAAGTCTAAACGGGGAAAAGACGCGATAATCAAAGTTGAGCATAAATTCTTCCTGCAGGTGTTAAAATCAAAAAACTAAATATTGTGTGGGAACGCTGTCCAGTTTATGATGGACAAACAGTTAGGAGATGCTACAAATGTCTGGGGTCAACCAAAGTTCAATTAATTGCACCAAAAAGTTATAGATGTAGTATATGCAAAGTTGCACTGAAAGTAGTTTTAAACAAATCTGTGGTAAATGATGCGATGTAAAAAAAGATTTAGGGCTAAACCTAGACGTAGAGCATAACGCATTTAGTCGTAAATGTTCAGCTTATGTCAGAAAACTGAAGGTTGCAAAACAGAAGGTAGATTGTTAGCAACTAATTTCAAAAGTATATAATCACTTTTATTAAAAATGCGATTATATCAATTTTAAAAGTATAATACTAATAAAGAATAACTGGAAAGGTTTGTTAAGACTGTAGATCCGGACATAGTTATTTACTAAGAAACATGAACTATAGAAGTAATAAACCATACAGAAATTAAATTTCCAACTCATCAGTTAGTTTGATGTTATTCGTACATTAGACATACTGGCTGAGTAACCATATTATTGCGAGAGTTTATAGTAACTTTAAAGTAATATTAAACAAATCCATAGATAAAGAACGTTTGGCGTTTAGTTATACAGCTTAAAAACTGTGAAACTAAGTGGAAAATAGGGGAGGTTTACCACTCATCCAATTAAGTGATGCAGACTTCCTGACCTATATGGAGGCGATGTTATCGGAAATTTACGACATCTTGGTAAACACCATAGTTATTGGAGATTTCAATATAAATCTGAACATGGTATCGACATATAGTAAGAGACTCAGTAAGATTTTCGCTCGATGAAACAGCTAGAAAATTTTAATACACGTGTTACTAAACAAAGCAAAGTTTTCAGAAATAGTAATGAAATTGCTGACGAAATAAATAACTTCTTTGTGAATAGAGTCCTCGATTTAAATAAAAAGAAGGAGGCTGTGTCAGAGACACGGCCATTAAGTTTAACGTAGAATACGCCATCCGATAAGACAGAAAACATACTTATGTATAATGATAATTTATAATGATAAATAATACAAGCAAATGAATTTCTTTATTTGATAGTTACTTTTGATGATATACATAAGCTTATGATAGGAAAATAGGATAAAAATGTTTTTAAATTATCAATTAAATTTCTCGCAAAAACGAAGTCAATGGTTGTTATCAATAGTAAAGATAAATGATAAATAACAGACCCAAATCTATTTGATTATTTGAAAGTTACTTTTGAGAATATAGGCTTATGATAGGAAAAATAGGATAAATATGTTTTTAAACCATAATCATGTTGGATTAGTAAATGTGACTCGCGAAGGAATTGAAAACCCTACGTTCTTCACTGAGTGTGCCGAAAAAAACTTTGCATTCCTGAAATCTCTTCCCAATTCTATGGCATATTGGCAAATGAAACGGAATGATCTCAGTAATGAAGCGTGATTTCTATTTTTTAATATACTAAACGTCAACTTTCAGCTGTTGTCAAACAGCATCAATCACCTTTGTTATTTTGCAGTAGTTGGCAGCGCTTTCTCTGCCTTTACTCTACTTAAATTTTCCCGCCTAAAATTATGCAATAAAATGAACGTCTATTCACGCAGCACTGTGTTACCCACCACTACTACGCACTCAACCAAACACCACACACATATGTATTTGTTTGGATGTGTTTATAAAATTTTCATTTGAGAAATTTAAATATTAGGAAGATATCAACCAATATGAAATGTATGTCAAACGAAAGCTAACATCTTCATTTGACTACAAAAAAATGTTTAAAAAAATTTATCTCGCCGTTTCCTTATAATTAAAGAAATAGAGATTACAACAATAACAATCTGACATGGGTGCCCATACCGTAAGGTAAGACGTATTCTACGCCAAAATATTGAAAGCTATGATTCTATAAGGCAGGAATGTTATGACGGCACGTTTAAATTTGAAGAAATTTGTGCAGATGACATTGTCCATATTGTTAAGAAATTTAAGACCAGAATATGTGGAAATAATTTATTATCTGAGGCCGTAATTAAAGACTCAGTAGAATATATGGGTCACTTTTACGCTCTGCTAGCAAATAAAAGTCTTCGATCAGCAACAGTTCCTACAAAATGGAAAATTTCGACCATAGTTCCAATAAAGAAGGTTAAAAATACAATAACAGCTAATGAATTTAGGCCAATAAACACCCTTCCTAGTTTGGAGAAATTGAATAAATATTAGAAACGTTCGTGAAAAAGCAATTAGGACACTATATTGAGTCTAATAATATTTTTATATAAGAGCAATCAGGCTTCTGGGCTAACCACTCATGCGAAACTGCGCTAAATGTTGTATTATCGCAGAGGAAGAAGATCTTAATTCCAAGATGAATGTTTTAGTGGTGTTTATTGTCCTCAAAGAGCCTTTGAGATTTTGATAGATGAACTTGATTGGTTCCGAAGCTTCGTATCAGATCGCAAGCAACAAACTATTATTGGTAGAGCCCTTATTTTGAAACTAATGAATGCCAACTGGTCGAACCAACTGTGATTTTAGTCTCTATTATAGACTGACCCCCGAATTCAGTAAGCAGTCTCAGTCTCTAATAGAGACAAAAGTCACAATTTTAGACCTGTTGGCATTCATTAGTTTCAAAATTAAGCCTCTCTCAAAATAAAATCTTAAAATAAAGACCTGGTGATGAGCAGGTCACAAAAAATCCAAATTACAATAAAAGAAAATAACGTGAAAGCGAGGAAAAGCAATAATCTCTAGCTCATTATGAGACTTGAGATTATACCAAGTTACTGAATTGGGGCAAGAGACTGCTTACCTGTCCGCTGACTTACGATACGATTGGAGCTGATAAGAAAAATATTTTCTACAAAAGATTGAAATGTTTAATAAAAAATTGTGATAGCACTACTAATTTCAACAGGCTACTAGCTGATCACTGCAGGACTTTGCCTATTAGATAAAAAAGTTCGGCATGGAAACAAGTCCTTTCCATCCGTTCCACCTGAGCGACTCTGGAACTAGTTCATTCCGATCGCCTGTGCCTAAGAAATCCATTAAAAGTTTGTGCAAGCCAACTATTCCTTTCAAACCGACCTATTAAACACGTAAGTTGCTCGGAATCTCGTCCATTCGGACAGCATAAATAAGACTAATCAGTTATCTTTCAGTCCATTCTATTTTTTTAATTTAATAAATATTTTTTTATGAAATTTTCGATCTTTTGAAAATTGCCTTAACGCATGTGCACAGTACATACTCGTATACGGCATTTCATATAGTTATAAGTCAAGTATAAATATTTTTAAAATTTTCGAAAATTTCAAATAAAAGTGGATGCTATTAGAAAGAATAATCGATTTTCTTTCAGTGCATAATATTTTTTTTAAATTTAATAAATAATTTTCATGAAAAATTAGAAATTTTGAAAATTGCCTTATCGCATGTGCATATTACATGTACGGCATTTAACATACTTGTAAGTAAAGTTTAAATTTGTCAAAAATGTGCGATAATTACAAATTAAAATAAATATTATTAAAAAGAACAATTAATTCTCTTTTTGTTCATGTTATTTTCTTTTTTATAATAAAATTTTGGGTTTTGTAAAATAACCTTACGTTCTGGAATTTTTTGAGTATATTTTTAGTTTTCAGAACACCTAAATACATAGAAATCAGTTGTAAATATCCAGACAGCATTTTTGTTGCAGACCTGTGTTTTCTTTCAGCCCATGCTATTTTTTTAAAACTTAATATTTTTTATGAAATTTTCGAACTTTTGAAAATTGCCATGAATTAAGTGCACAGAATATATACGGCATTTCACATAGTTCTAAGTCAAGTATAAAGATTTTGAAAATGTGCTATAATTTCAAATAATTAGAAAGAATAATCAATTATCTTTCTGTCCATGTTATTTTCTTTTAAAAATATTATTTTTTGCAGAAAAACTCTCAACTTATGATTTATAACTTTTTATATTTTAGCAAAATAGCGGTATGTAATTAACTTGGAAGGATGACGTTCCCAACGCTCATCCTATATATGAGGACTTGTGTATAGATAAATATAAGTTATATATGTAGATATGTAAATAAATTAGAGTTAAGTAAAAAGTTAAAATTAATTGTTTTGTATATGTATGATATTTCTTAAAACTAAAAATGTTAATATTTTAAGTGGTATAATTAAGATTATTTTCAACTGTTATTAGTTAGATTTTATGCTATTATCGTTGGTATTTTAAGTTGATAAAATGTTCTTTATATTAAGAACTTATTAATAATTACTATAAGTTTAAATATTGTAATTTGATAAATGTTGTAAAACAAAATACTTAAATAAAAAAACAAATTTTCTATTTAAAAAAATTTAGTAAACTAAAGGTAACCGTTAGCTAACGGTTAGCGGTAACCATTAAGAAACAACCCAGCAAGAACACTGTCGGTTAAATTTCGTATGATATAACAGAGAGCTCAACTAGAGGATTCAGGTAAAGTTTCTATGAGTTTCTTAAGGCCGAGTTGACAATTCTACCCGAAACTCTTACATTCCGTCTCTTTCTAACTCATGCAATTTAGTATGTAAGCAAAATATATATATGCAGTTCCCGCTTACTCATTGTAGTACTAACAGTGATATCACCGTATAAATACCACAGTATATACAGTAGTAAAACTGAGGTGAAGCCCGTCTCAGGGATAGAAGTTTTCATGGTGGATAAACTATAGCAGAGTTGCATGCAATGATATTTTGTAATAAACTTTGAAAATCACATAAAAAAATTTGTGGAATGTGAAATATTTGCATTAACCAGGGAAGATACACTTTACAATTATTACTTAAAGCCAAAAGTTTATAGCGAAAATTTGTGACGACTGTTTTTATTTTCATATTTGAATAATTATTCAACGGGTAGTAAACTTTTCGGTGGTGAGTTTTTATCTGCATTTGATTCATTCGTTTCGATTAAATTTGTAAACAAAAGCAGTTAATATTGCAAATAAATATATTAATTTTCTTATAACTGGAACTTTTTTACATTTACTGAAGGAAATAACTGCCTGGAATGGAGGGCAAGCGAAACTACATCTATAAATTGAAGCAGAGTATTCTTAGAATGGTGCACGCATAATCAAAAAGAGAGGTAATTTTTAATTATTTCAGGGCCAATAAAACAGCTGCGAAAGACTTTTGATACTTCAAGACCTTAGAATTTACATCGATTTTTTTGTAGCTCAATGTCCATGGTGAAGATTCCTTATTATGTACAAAAATACAAATTTAAAAGTGCATAGATATATTTGTAAAAACTTAAATAAATATATATGTATGGACGTACACACATATCACGATGCTGCGAGCAGTTTTCTATCATTGGGGCATTGTCACACACTCAGTATTTATTGACGTGATGCAAGTATCGTGTTATTTCTTGACCGTGTAGCATCCAATATTTATGGATGAGAATAAGGATTGCAAAATAATTAAATTCATGGATATGGATCGCAATACCTTAAATAAATATTGTAGCATTTTTTTTCGTCGATGCGACTAATTTCTACTCGAGTACCTTCTCTTTACTTGTTTTGTTTTTAATGAAAATGCCAGTATTATAACTAAACATGCACAAACTTGATTTTCTTGTTCCATTGTCTATATATATTTCGAACCACGCAGCTTGCAAAGTATATAAATACTGACGGAATATATATACTGGGGATCAAAAGTGATTTGTCAGGGTTCATTTTCCTTTGAAAATGTGTTTGCGTTCTTTTCCGATTGAAAAATTTAATCAAAACAGAAAATATATAAAAAATGATAAGCATTCGTTTATTAAAATATATACTTGTATAATAAATATCACCGAAAAATGTATTATATATTTTGCAAGCAACTATTAGGTAGGTATAAATAACGTATTGAAATGTTAATGAAATATGAAAATTTAAGTATAGTCTGTAAGAATTTATGTTCATTGACTTCATAAATAATTAAATAAATATTTTAAAACAAATAAATAATTGAATATATTACACTTTATGTTGAACTCAACCTGTGTGCAAGTAAGTCTGAATTGCTATATAAGCGCCGGCTTTAAATATCCAGTTAAAATTCCAACAGTTAATATTTTTAAGAATAAATTTGCATTCAAATTATGACAAAAAAAAGAAAATAACATGCATATTACCTTTAGCGCAATTTAAAGATCAATTTAAAAGAAAACAACTTGAAAATTTAAAACAAACCATATGCAACAGAATATTAGTTTAGGAACTACTCGCACCTTCAACGGTTTTTGTAAAGATATTCCTTAGAACTTTATACAGCATGAACAAACTCTCGACAGAATTGTATGCAGTTTAACGTTCACGAGCTTTGTGTGGTCCTCACTTCAGCAATTACAAATATAAAATATTTTTAATGAAGTAGTACAAGCTGCCAGTTTGTTCCGTACGCGCTTTTTTTTATTTATTAACTTGCTGCACAAAACCCTGTTGAAAGATTTTTTTGTTAAAAAGAGTAACACGAAACCCAAGTCCTTTTGGGAGGTGAATTTTTCCGATAAATTATCGAAAAGGTTGCGTACTGTACAAGAATAATGGATAACAAGATTGCACCCATCAGAGAGGATTTGTCTTTGCGTGACGTCACACTGGTTGAACTGGGGGAGAGAGATAACAAAACAAAATAATGCGAATGAAATGTAATGTAGGGTAAATGCACCCCCATCTAAGTATCCGGACATCTGTGCTTTTTTCAGGGTAATAAATACATCATGACAATTACGTAAACACTAATTATAAAAAATATTTATACTCATACAATCAATAGAATTGTTCGCGGTTTGGTTAATAGCAGGAAAAAGAGCGCCAAAGTAAAGAAAATCTTGAGTGTCCAGAAATGGGTTCGTTTACCTTATATAAACCCGTTTTACCAGTGTGACGCAGCAAAAAACAGCTGATTCTGTCAAAATCACAAAGAGAGGAATAGCGGTAAAGCGATGGGCGCAACATTTGTTTCGCTCAATCATGCGTACTGTATATACTGTGTAAATACCCAAAACCACTGCGGAAATTTCAGTTTCGGTTAGCCGTGTCAGAGAACGTGTATTTGACAGAGAAGCCTTATCTCAGTCCATTCCGACACACATTCCTCTGATTTTGAGGGGTACTAATTTTCTTGTCGTAGCTCACCACGAAATATTTTGTCTTAGCTCACCACAATTCGACAGCGATAGAGAAAAAAACTAACATTGACAGAGCGGGAATTGATAAAACGAGAGTTTTAATGTATTTTCGTTATGTTATCGGTGGAGCTGAAAATTTATTTAAATTTTGGCAAAATTCTATCACTTAAATGTGAACAAAATTTTAATGAAATAATATTTTTCGAATCAGTTGCAATTTAAGGCAAGTAGTACTTTGTACTTACATACATATTTATGTAAATCTGGCCATATGGGCAAATTCTTTACCTTTTAACCATAAATGTGGACTGATATAAACATGTATATTCCCTAATTTGAATACAATAATACAATTTACTTTGTCTTCCCAAACTAAATTTAATATCACACATGTTTAAAATATTTGATCAAACAAATCTAAGCCTAAAATTCATCTTATGTGCAAGCAAAAACACAAACGCATATTTTTCTGCACATACATATGTATGTATGTACATACAATAAATACAAACGTACATTTGTTCACGTGCCCGCAAACCACCCTTGAGATCCAAATGTTTGCTTCTGCTCGGATTTCCGACAATTCTGCTGCGAGACGAAGGCATTAAACCACCACCATAAATTAGAGTTGGGTGCAAATACTTATCGTTTCGCAGTAGGTCCAAGGAAAAATATGAGTAATAAA
Organism: Philophylla caesio; assembly: GCA_963971545.1. Lineage (NCBI taxonomy): Eukaryota > Metazoa > Arthropoda > Insecta > Diptera > Tephritidae > Philophylla > Philophylla caesio. Next base: position 30,447,982 of record OZ020608.1, on the reverse strand, counting down.
AAAATATACGATTTAACTCTCAGAGACGTTTAACTGTGAGAAAATCAATAATATATAGCTGGTTAATACTTATTAAGTTGAGATATAGTGTGATATATTTTTTAAATAAATTAAAAGTGAAAATTAATTATGCATTTTTGTAACTAGTTTTTATAAAGTAGTAGATTTCCTGCTTCGACTACAAATTGCAGTAATGGTTTGCAAATTCAGTGATGACCAACACTGTTGTTCAAATGCGACAAAATTCGGCTACATATTTACATATATATATAAGCTCATACAAATGTACACAGCGCGTATTGAGGTGATGAAGATGTGCTGAGTATTTATCTTGGCAAGGCCGATTTTGCGAAATATTACCGAATGCATTTATATATTTTTATTAGTATTTTACAATATAATGGTTCGTAATGATTAAATATTCATAAATTAGATATGCATTTGGTAAAAGAGTATCGTATTAGCTGAGGAATGAATATTATACATATTTTCATTTATTTTTCACTAACACATTTGCCGGACTGGGCCAGAAATAGGCAACGCCCCTGTACTTGCAAAGCTGAAGACGAAAATGTTCAAATTTATAAATTTTTGCAAGATCGCGAAAAATGTGCTTCGCTGGCAGATTTTAAGTTGTGCTGCAATTTATGAATGAAATGAGTTTTACGCACGCGCAATTTATGAATGAAATGGTTTAGGATTTATGGCGCCGGTGTAACAGTTGATGTAGTAGTTGCTGCGGGAAGTGAGGACAGAAGTGTGCGCACGTTGATGTGTAAATATGTATAAATATAAGTATGTGCGTATATTTGTATGTGCAAATACGTCATTTGTCCTTGAATTAATATTTTGGCATGTCTAAAGTATGTATATACATATCTATGTATGTACATACATATGAACAAAGTTAGTTCTGCATTTTGTATACATATGTATGCATAGATAAGAATATATGTATAATGGGTAAAATATTGATTTGTATTGTGTTAAATGGGGGTTTAGAATCTATGTACATATGTACATACATACATACATATGTACGCATACACAAGATTTGCAGTAATTTTCAAAAAATTTGCGAATAACTTATGTAGGTACATAGATAAAAGCGTAAAAATTATGTGTCAACAAATGCAAATCGCCGACGGCATTTTAGCATTTGCGTTTGCGCACCACCATTATAGCAAATCTTATCATATCATATGTATGCAAGTACACAAATGACACAAAAGAGGACTCTTCATTAATTAATAAAACCAATTTTATTATTATTTGACTTTATTTTTCCAATATCCAACGAAACTCATAAATTTTCTAATACGTAATGCCGTCGGCAAAACAACAGGTGGATTATGCTCACATTTGTGCATTAATTAAATCCATATTCATAAAACAAAAAAGAGGCGGCTTCAGCCATTAATTTCACAAATGCACATACATAAGTATGAATATACATTTTATCAATCGTATTATAATTATTCTGCTTTTTATTAAATTGTCAAAATCAACCCAAAATAGGTCTATTTTTCTACATTTATGAGAAAATACAAGCTGTTAAATTTCTTTCGACCTCACTCAGCTCTGTTAACTTGCCACTCTCGCTATTTCCCCTGTTAGCTCTGGCGCGGTGAAATAAGACAAGACATTTACTTGGATTTTGACAATTCACACTGATATTCGCGTGAAAATCTTCTCTGTCAAATACAAGTTCTCTGGCCGTGTCTTGTAGGGAACTAGAAGAGATAACAAACGAATAACAAATTGGGTAACTTATTAAACAGTTTCCGATAACTAGAAGCTAACAATACGGGTAACAAGTAAGATTGGTTAGCAATAACATAGTCGGTAACTTATAAAACTGGTTCTGTTAACAAACAACTACCAGACTAGGTAACCAACAATGTTAGAGCGAGAGTAGAAAAAGATATGTGTAAATGCCATGAGTAAGAGCGAGTAGGATAATCATACCGACGTGAAACAGTGAGGGGAAATGGTCATTTTTTCCCACGGCTAGAACAAATGTGACTCATTTGGTAACAATCGAACTAGTGAAAACAAATGATTAGCTTCTTTGTTTGCTAACCATTACCCGTGTTGTAGGGTTGTTGTACAAAAGAGACGATCACCATTTATACTTATTTCACACATGCGGGAAAGAAACAAACAGAAAATTCATAGGAGTTTTGCAAAAGCCGCTCATTATTTATGAAAATTCTAAAATGTGAAGTTTAGGAAACATTTAATCCTCATACTTTTACATCAAATGAATAATGAGCATTTTCTAAATGCTAAATATAAATAAAAGAGGATTATCGAGTCCAATTTAAAACAAGAAAAAGTGTATCGTACTGTACTGTAATTGGCGTAACCGAAGTATGTTTTTTAAGCAAGGCGGCCGAAAGCAGTTCACGTGAAAGTAAGCCCTGCAATGTATATTTATATATATAGTAACATTATTATGTACATATATATTTCCTGACATTAGGACATCAACTTTTTCTTGTGGAGACATGCCCTAAGAAACTGATCTATTAGAGACTAGACAGCTTACTGAATCCGGGGATAAGAGCAAACAAAATTTTTCAGTCTTCACTGTCAGATGTACGATCGATTCTTGCAGGGATGAAGCTTTTATTAGCAATGCGATTTTATGCAACAGGAGGGAAGTTGCAACCTGTTGTAGATAGATTTGGCGTCTCAAAAGTTATTGCTTTACGGGCCATAACATCTATTCCCACCGTATAGCATTGTTGTGTTATAAAATTTCTACGAACACAAGATATAATACTGTGACAAAATATAGTTTACCACAGGATTTCGATATTCGTAAAATCAAGATTTCACAAGAACCGCCGAATAATTTATGAAAAAACCGAAGAAAACCAGTCAATCATAGGTGCAGACAAATACTGTGTTAGTTCATCAGACTGATTCATTTAAGCTTCTTTCTTTTTTGGAATCTGGTATTCTCTTTACCTTCCCTGCTAGCACACTACCGGTCACATCATCTATCAGCTGCCCGACTGTGCTGCTTAAGTATTCGGTCTCGACGTAGTGTCTTATCCTTAAAGACGAAATGAATTTTCTAACTGAAACTTGTATGACGTGTGATCGTCTATCTCTTTTCAATACATTTAATAACGTTAACGATTGATAAAGCTGTATCGCTTGCTCCTATCAGCGATTACTAAATATTAATTCAGAGCTGACAAACCAGCTGATTATCGAACTGGCAGCTCTGCATGTACGACGTATCAGAGCTGACTGGGCAGTCTTCAGTCATCGCTGTTGTAAATTTTGGGAGGCATGTCGTAGAAGAAGACATAAATACAAAATTTCATTAAAAATTATATATTTATTTTAAATAAATTGAAATTAACACTATTTATAAAATATTTATTGAACATTAAATCAATTTAAACTACGATATGATATCCGATTGCGGACTAAACGTTCCACGATTGATTCATATATCCCTTGTTTTCCTGATCATGGAATTCTGAAAATGTCTTATGTTCATATTAATTTTTAAAAACTTCACTCAAATACTGCCGCCGTTGTTAACTCGCAAGAAAATTGTACGCGTTCTTTGAAACTTTCTATTGATGGAAGTATATGCTCAATTAAATTAAGGCTGATATTTCCTTTACGGAACCAATGCTTTTTTTAGCCAAAGTACTTGGAATATTTCACTGAAATTAGCAGGGGGTGTTGGGGTAGCACTGATTCACCGATATTTAACAAATTTTGGGTCCAAATTGTTATAGTTTTAAAGTTATTTGTTGTTAAAATTTTGTCACTGACTTAGCAATATTTTAATACAAAAACCGCACAAATCACTTTTCTTTTTGTTAATACACTTTCTTAAACACATTATAAACATAATGCACATATTTTTTTGCTAAAATTTTAACAATAAATACTTCTAAATGCGATATTTGTATATCTTGCTAATTGCAGAATGTTCTAAACACAGTTGTTGTCAGATGGCCGCGAAGTATGTGTGATGCCAGATCCTGGAAAATGTTAATAGATATTTTTGATAAAAATGAGACGACGTTTTTTCTTAACCAAATCAATACATTTAAATTGAAAATCGCGCGATTTTTTATTCAAAATTTTCGCCTGCGGCGCTTTTCTCACATAAATCAATATATCATACCAAATATAATATTTTTTATAAAAAAACGCGCGATTTTTATTAAAAACGTTTCCCCTGCGCCGCTTTTCTCACATAAATCAATATATCATATCAAATTAAAAATTTTCGCCTGCGGCGCTTTACACATATCAATCAATATTTCATGTTAATTTTTAAATAATTTATAAATCATTCTTGCGTAATAAATACGTCGATCTTTAATTACAAATTTCCACCTGCGTCGCTTTTCTCAAATAAATCAATATTTCGTAATAAATTTTAAATTAAAAAAAAAAAAATCACGTACTATGCGCATAGAGTTTATTATTTTCGTTTAATTTCGACATATATTCGTCATGTGTGGCAGCACGGTATTTTCATTTCATTGCTGCACATAGCAGAAAGTGGGGTTAAAATTGACATTTTTCGCAACTTTAACAGCAAATTACTTAAAAACTATAAGCCTCCTGCCGGTGGGAACTTCTGATTTGGACTCAGGGGGCTCCCCCTTATAACTCTCTTTTTGCAAAGCCTGGTTCCGTAAAGGAAAATTTTCCCTAAATTAATTGGTCCTCGAATAATTGGTTTTCTCAAATAAATTTCTGCCAATTTATATTTTATAAAACTCAGAAAGGTTTTAAAGTTTTAGTTTACTATGAGATAAAATTACTTGCAATTTTATACTATGTTCTGACTGCGCCGTTAACTCGAGTTTATGAGCAATTTTGGAGTTTAACGTCAAACACTTCTCATAAACTCGGAGTTTACCATACAACAATTTTTTGTCTAACTCGCTTTAAACACCACTTTTTTTTGGTGTTTATGGACGTGCAACCCTTATTTGAACAAATATTAGGCCGCACTGTTGACAAATTTTGGCATTATTGTTTAAAAGTTTTGCTGCACTGTTTACTGGTTTGACAGTTCATAATTTCAAACACGAGGGCGGTTTGATAGGTCATCGACTTTTGGAATTTCCCGCACAGAAACTTTAATTTCATCATTGCTGCTTTTAACCGCCATCTTATAATAAACTACTAAGTATGCTGATAAAGCAATATTTTTGCGTAAAAAACCATCACCTAAATCAAGCAAAGGCTTGATAAATGCTATAAGGACCTTGCACAAACAATTTCAATAGTTTAAAATTGAATTACTAAGTTCCGTTGTTGTCGAGGCATCACAAGTGGCACCGAAAGTTCAGGTCGCCCAAAAGTGGTCGTTATACCAGAAATCGTCGTTAGAATCCATGGAATGATATTGGAAGACCGGAGAACGAAAGTGTGTGAGGTGGCTAAGGTTGTAGGTAACCAACTGAGCGGGAACCTCACAACTAAAACGAATATTTGTATGTATATAAAAAAGCTATCCGCGCGATGGGTGCCGCGATTGCTTACACTCGACCATAAGCGTAACCGGTTGATCTCGTCAAAACCATGGACTACGAATTGCTGCCCCATCCAGCATATTCTCCAGATTTAGCCCAATGCGACTATTTCCTATTTCTAAACTTGAAGATATGGCTGGGTGGTAAGTGGTTTGGGTCAAATGAAGAGAATATCACAAAAACAAACGCTTATTTTAAAAGCCTTGAGAAAAGCTATAATAAAGGAATAAAAAATGGTTTATAGAGTAGAAAGGAGAATATGTTAAGGTATATAACGCTTTTTTGCCGAAAAAATATGTTCCATGCCATCGCAAGCATTATCCAATTATATGCACTTTTTTTAAACATTTGTAAATAAAGGTACAAATGTATTTTCATAAGCAAAACAAAATTTGTATTTGAAAGTAAATAAACAAATGTCAATTAAACTCAAAGTTTCTTAAACACCTCAATGAGAACGCTTGACAGTTGTTCATAAACTCAAAACCACAAACTCGGGTTTACTGCGCAGTCAGAACATAGTATTATAAGTTGAAAAGTGTGTGGAGTGCCTTAAGTCAGCCGTGTCCCGTAAAGGGCCGTACACATAAGACTTTCGCTTTGCTTTGCTTCAGAGTTTTGCTTTGACAGATAAGTTGAAGACCTGATGTTTAATGAGTGCTGCTAAATACAAGGCGAGAAAAGTAAAGCAAAGCAAAACGAAGCAAAATCATGGCGAACTCTCAACTTTTGTACACTTTGACAACCAACTGTTTACATTTCCATGAGACACCTCTTTGTTAACCACACTCATCGTTTTCCTAAAATCCCCTAGATCGGTTTTTATTTATTTTGTCGAAAGATGCTGCAAGAAGACTTGTTACATCTCAGTCTTAATAAAGTTTATTACACTCGCGAATTTCAAACATACATTAGTAGATGTAAAACACATTTCTTATTCTTTTATTAATGAAAATACTCGGAATAAGCACATATCGCAATTCAAAACAAACAACTATCGCAGAAACTGTCAAAGCGTTCTATGTAGCAAACCTTCTACACCTCATGCTTTGTTGTTAAAGTTCGAATTGTCAAGTAAAGCGAGGAAAGTTGTAGGTGTTCGGCCCTTAAGGTTCAATTAGAGGTGCCATAACCATAACCATAGAAAACAGCTGATCCAACCAACCTTATGGGTTACACTGTAATCGATTAGTGGTGCCATACCATAACGCCATAACCATAACCATAACCATAGCGACCAACTGAATTTTGGTTTTTGCCGTAACCATAAACAAATGATTGCTGATTCGCCTTGTTTATTGTGATATTTTTGTTCTTCGTGTGCAGTTTATTTTGTTTTGATGAGTTTTAGTTTATATTTCGCGTTTTACATACTTTACTAAATTTTTATTTACTTTCAGTTTATTGCAAATGTCAGCTGTTTATGGTTATGGCACCACTTATCGATTGCTTAAATGTGGTTATGGTTACGGGCGGTCTTCACCTGCTTTCAATGCTAGGTTGCTTTCTGCTTCTTGTCGTCGCAAGCGAGAGAGAGATTTGTTCACTGGGCATTTTGAAAGCATACTTTTTCATTTGCAACATGTCGTAGAGCAAGAAGGTTCGTGCCCTGCGTGCTATTCAAACTCCAAACCCACTCATATTGTCGGTATAAATTAATTAATTTACAAAGATCAGTAACGCGACACTCGATTTTATCAATATATCTTATTAAAAGGCTTTTTTGTGCTCGAAGAGCCTATGATAAACGATGTTGCCCCAATGAAAGATGCTACGAAATGCGAAAATGGCTGTCAAACTACAAAAATGACAGTTGAAAGCAAGCGAGCGCTCGCTTACCGATCGGTTTGCTAGACGAAGCATACTTTCAACTTTTTGCGGTCTTCACGTGCGACATGTCGCTTGCTTTCAGAAGTAAGCGAGCGTTGAAAGCAGGTGAAGACCGCAAGTTATGACTACGATTATGGTTATGGCGTTATGGTATGGTACCTCTAATTGAACCTTTAAGGTTTTTTGTTCTTTTGGAGACGTTCTGAAAGTATCGAAAGAAAATCATCGATACAAACTATCGGAGTGAAAAAATGTTTGGTATCGCATGGAAGAATCGAGTATCTACGTGTTCTCAAAGGTATCGTTTGATCCCTATTTGAAATAAATTTGCATCTCTAAGCTAGTTCGACTTTTTATAGCACGTGAAATTCTTTAAAAAAAAGTCGTAATAATCTTTATAAATTTTTAAAAAAGTTTCAACAGTTTAGCAAGATGTTTCGTATGCCTCCACAAGTCGACCCAGCTGAGGAAAAAAAGCGCGTACAAGCAGATGTTAGGAACAATTTTCTTTTTTTCACAGTGTTATGTGCCGCTATCCGATTAGGTTAGTAAATAAATAATTCCTACGGTGTAATCTATTGAACGTTTTTTAATGCAGCTCCTTTTGTTTTGGGCAAAATAAAGGCCTAGCATTTGGCCCCATTGCAGCGAATTATGGAGCCAACGAGAGGCTTTATTTTCCGCCGCTAAAAGTAATAGGTCGAAGTGAAGATTTGGAGGAGAGCTGAAAAATCCAAATTAATTTAGTTATAAGTCTAATTTAAATTTTATCCTTTCTATCAAACAATTTTACCTGGTGATTTTAAAATTGTAAGTTCATTAAAAATTTGCTAGGGTATAACTAAAATCTTAAATATTTTTTTGTTATTGTTTCTTAAACAATTTTAATTAGATATTCGTATTTTACATTAAAATGTATTTGCATGTAGCTCAAGGGTATAAAAAAGAAATATTCAATTCCAAAGTGAATAAATAATCTGCTAAGAACTACCACTTCGTTATTATAATAGTATAAATCGTTATCGTTTAGCTCAACTAGTGGGTGTTCCAAAAAACGGGAGATTTCAACATAGTTGGACCATAAGCAGAGTGGTGTTAGTTGAGTGTGTTTGGTAGGCACTCTCCATATGCCGGGCAGGTGTCAGATTGATTCGGCTCCAGTGCCCGCAAGTCTCTTTTAAGGTGTCCCTAACGGTGGCATCCCAGCAGAAATTGCTCTTGGAGAACATCAAGTTGTGCTCTCTAACTGGGAGCTCTTTAGCCTCATGGAGCAGGTGTAGGGGAAATCAGGAGGCAACCAGTCGTCCAGAGTGCGACGTTTTGACACGTTTGCTGTCTCGTCACTAGGTGAACAGATAAGAGCAGAATTATTTTTAACCCACCGGTATGTTGACAACAACGTTTCTTTGTCTTTGCCTCAAGTGCTGCCGGTTAGCGACTTGAAGACGATTGCGGCTGTGTGCGCCGAGGAGGTCAGGGGAACATGTAAAGAATACCGCTCATTCAGCTACAAAAAAGGAAAAAAGTGGGCCTGGTCAACCCCTTCTGATTTAATGGTATAATTTTTTTTTTTGGTGCAAATTGATAGGGTAGGTGTTAGGGAGGGGTAAATGGGGAAATTTCAATATTTTGAAAAGCTGATATTTCAAAAACTATTTGTCCGATGTTCACAATATTGGTGTCGTTCAGAAGGTTATTAAATGACTTTTTATTTGATGTATGTACATGTGTGCAAATAACTTATATAAGTTATGAATCCGATCCTAGTGATCAATAATAACACGGATGGTGTGCTGCTAGTTAATCTTTTATTAAATCCAAGAGTGACTGGACAACTCTCCTTGTGTAACGTCTAACGTCTAGGGCGAACTAACTCTTCTAAAACATTTTTGACTTAACTCTAACCTAAGCGATGGGCCGCTCACTGTCACTGCAACGTTGGCCTTGAGTAGGAACCTCGTATTCCACAGCGGTCACTCGTCGCTAGCTCCACGTTGGCTGGTATACACTGACACAGGCACACACGTAGTACTCAGCAGTTGATGTGCACCGACACACGCACACACATAACTTACGTATGGGATATAGTTGTAAATGTGCAGTGAATTCCTCACATATGTAAGTGTCGGATATCTTACTTGTTGACAAAGTCAGTAGACGTGGGTAGCTCAGCGCGCATTCCAAAGCAGGGCTCAAGTCACGTTATGCTAGGTCAGCAGACGTCCGTGTCCAACCAAGTGGTTGGTGGCAGTTGGACACAGTTAACTACTCCCCCTTTTAAATCAGGGGCGTCCTCGGTCCTGTTCAAATCGGCCAGTGCTCTTCGAAGGATCGCCAGGTTTCGTTTATTTCGTCTATGACGCCAAAAGCCAACGGCGCAAACTAACACAGCGCATAAACCGAAGCCGAGTCCCATGGTTACACCGGGCCGTGCTCCCAACTCGCTTCTCATCTCTTCGATATAGTGGAGGTTCGTCTCGCTCAGCCGATGTAGAAATGGTAGGCTTAGAAGTACGTCCCGGTTATTGTCCTTGCAGCACCGCCGTCTATGCTAACTCTCGCTAGGCAGTCGTTGATAACTAGAATTCCGTCGTCCACCAACTCTATCGCCCCCAGTTGACTGGGTTGCGTGCTACAGTGGGCTACTCCTCCTGCATGTAACTCTTGAGCGCATGTAGAGCCCAGTGCCTCCTTGCAAAACGTCGATGCTGTCGCCTTCTTGCACTCGGTGACAGCGATCACCCCGGTTACGCACTCTGCTATGATATTATCTGTCAGCTGTAGGACGGTACCGTTGCGGACAACAGGTAAGATGGTGACCTTGCTGCAGACTCTTTTTGGAATAGGGTATTTAATAATGAAGTGTATTACATTGTCATTTTGTAAGACCTTAACACTAGATAATTCAATTAGTTCACTTATACTAGTCCCTGTGATTTGCTCAGCCAAAATTGTCTTTAAATCTACGTCATCTAAAATGATTGTGTTTATTATGTTATTCTTAGCCAAGGTAAGTGACAGCATCACATTTTCGATTTCGTTTATAATAATTATGTTCCTTGCCAATAGTACCTCATATAGATGGGCCGTGTCGACGTGTTCCCTCTTGGTATTTTCTAAAAACTTGTTTACTGTTTCTGTTAGATTATTTATCTAATTTTGTGTCTGTATGTTTATAATGATCTGTCTGTTATTTGATTGTATTAATTGTATTTCTGTAAACTTTGTCCGCTCTAAGTCTTCGTGATCAGGGGTTCCTGCAATTACTTTCAATGCTGTGCCTAAAAAATTTAGACTCCTTCCGATTCTGTGGTGTACCCTGACTACGGTCAGTAGTGTTTCCAAATGTTTGACATCGATCTCGATTATTTTTCGCATACATATGTGATTGAGGGAACATTGTCATCATTTCCTGGGTCTCGTTCGTCATTCTTCGGTACATCTCCAAATCTGTGGTATGCTTCAAATATCCGTAATCATTCCACAAAATAACGTCTCCGTCTTTAATAGGGATGTATTTCGAGTTTGAATAGTCGGTTAGCTTCGCACTTACGGTCACTAACATGTAAATTATCCCAAGGGTATACCTAGGGGGTACCCTAAAAGCAAATATGAATTTAGTTATTGAATAGATAAGGTGAGCGCTGATAGAAAATTGTACACAAGTTCTTTCATGAGGACGGCTTCATCCGATGGCTACCTCAAGTTGTCCTTGCGGACCACCCTCCCCCTTTTGAGGACCGTGGATCCCAGTTCTGCTTCTACCTTTTCCTCAGTAGAGTAGAGCGAGGAGGATTTGACAAAAGGAGGATTTGTCATTTTCAAATATAACGTCAACCTTAACATTTACAAAGAGCATAGTGAACCAAATTTGATGCCTGCTCACTGTTGAGCATTATATATGAATATGCCAGTTGCTTCCCTATTCTGCTTGTTGCTGCACGTGCTTTTAGTTTTTGTGGTATTTACATGCTAATTACGCCTAATTAGTTTTTTTGCGTGAAGTGTGGTACGTTACATCTTTAAACCTTCGCGATTTCAAAAATTCATTTTATTATAAAGTTTGTTATAACATCAGTTGTGCAATAATATTTGGCATTGTTGGTAAGTTTAAAAATAAAAGTGTAAAATTGATAAAAGGAGGAATTGACATTTACCAAGTAGGAGCATTTATCAAATCCTCCTAGTATCTTCTTCTTAATGTCGGTGTTATTAAAACTCTTTGGTTATTACGCTTTTATTGTTATAATCTATAGAAAAATATGCCTAATATATACAAGAGAAAACACCCTGACAAAGTTCTTAATGAAGAAGGTCTTGAACAAGCGCTACTCCACAATAAAAAATAAAATTGAAACGCCAACAAGTGCTGCCCGAAAATACAATGTGAACAGAACGACAATAATTTATCGGCTCAAGCTTCTCTCTGAAAACCGGGTGGCAAACGAGTTGAAAGGCAAAGCTAGCACTAAGTATTCTGTAGGGCAAGTCCTATCCAAGTTGGAAGAAGAAGAGCTGGCGGAATATTTTAAAACCTGCTCAAATTTGCATCATGGTCTAACTTTTGATATGGCAAAGCGGTTTGTTTACGACTATGCAAAAAAGAACAATATAAAATACCCTTCTTCTTGGGATAAGGAGCAAGTTGCGGGTAAAGTTTGGTTATCGGGTTTTATGAGACGAAATCCAACTATTAGCCTACGGAAACCGGAAAATATAAGCTTAGCTCGCCTTCGAGCATTCACCAAAACTGTCGTCTCAGACTTCTTCGGTAAACTTGAAAGCCTTCTTTTAAAGCATGCATTTAAGCCCGAAGACATGTACAATCTCGACGAAACCGGCATTACAACAGTAATGGACTCTGTTAAAATAAGTTAACATATTTTTTTAAATAGTTGTCCGGGGTTTCAAATTTAATCAAATTTACAGATCATTGCGGAAAAAGGTAAGAGAACTGTTTCACAAACCGCTTCAGGAGAGAGAGGAACTTTAGTAACAATGGTAGCAATTGTCAATGCAGCAGGCAATCAAGTGCCTCCAGTATATGTATGTCCTCGAAAACGGTCAAACCCTTTATTCATGAAAGGAGCAATGCCCGGAGCCTTTGGACTTTTTGCCGACAGTGGTTGGATGAATGCCGAAATTTTTCTGGAAGTTTTAAAACATTTGAAAAATTTTACGAAATGCTCCAAAGAAAATCTTATTCTTCTTCTGCTGGATAATCATGCATCACACTGCTCGCTTGATGCTATTTTATACTGCCGAGATAATGGCATTGTTATGCTTTCTTTCCCACCACACACGTCTCATCGATTGCAACCCTTAGATGTGGCAGTATTTGGGCCATTTAAGAAACAATGCAAGGCCTCATTTAATAACTACTTAGTCAATAATTCAGAAAAAAAACCAAGGAATTACAATATATGATATACCCGCGCTTTCATCTGCCCCGTTTCTCAGAGCATTTTCCCCAGAGAACATTACAAAGGGATTTTCGTCTATAGGAATTTTCCCTTTTAACTCCAATATATTTGATGAAAACGATTTTTGCCAAGTAGAAGAATTTGAAGGAAACAAGGAATACAACGATGGACCGAGCTGCTCCTTGGATCCTCTAACTGAAGATATTTCCATTACTATTCCTTCAACTCCAAATGTACCAACCACCTCAGTGAATAAAACCCATCATAGCACACCAGAGGATATTCGACCGCTTCCAAAATTAAAAAACAAAAAAATTCACAAAGGTCGTCCAACCGGAAAATCAAGAATCTATACTGAAACTCCAGAAAAGAACCGATTAGTTGATCTCTCATTGCAAAAGGCCAAAAGACAAGAACAATTTAAGATTAAAAGAGCAAAGGTCGTGAAACGTGTACTTCTTGATTCTTCCAGTATCTAATGAAAGCGACAGTTTTAGCATAAGAGACTCGGATACTTCGTTGATTTGGCAAGAAAGCGATGACTCAAACAGCGAAGAATTGGACAAAATAAAATTAAACGATAACGTGGATGCCGTTTGCGGTGACTATGTCCTAATTAAATTTGGTAATAAAAAGAATTTCTATTACGTTGGATTGGTAGTAGCTGTTGCGAGACACAGTCAGTTGCCATACACAATCAAGTATTTTAGAAGACAAAACGATACATGTAATTTTTACGAGCCTATAGTAGAAGACGTCAAGCTAGCACTGCCAACCGATTTGGTAGCCAAACTTCCAGATCCTGTACAATTGCCAGGGACCTCCACACGCAAAGGAAAGATACAATTTAAAGTAAATTTTTCAGGTCACGACGTTCGATAAAATTGTAGTTGAAACTTTTGGTTCTATTTTTTTTTTTAATACTTACTCATATTTATGTAAAAAAATGAACTTAAATCACACATGAAATAAATATTTTCAATAAAAATTACATATGTACATTTTTGTAGTTTCTATGAAAATTATATATATGTCAAATCCTACTGCATGTTGTTAAATCCTCCTACGACTCTGTCAAAACCTCCTTATAAGTAGGATGATTTAACACTTTCCCCTTTTCCCATGTTTCACTCTGTATCAAGAAAACCATTTAGTTATCACATGTACGTATGTATATTATGGACGATTTTCAAGTCAAATATTTAAGGAAGGGTAACCGCTATAAAGTTTTTAGCAATATGCTAAGTTTTTGCGGAAAATTATAAAAGTGTATATTTATGTCAAATCCTCCTCGCTCTACCCTATACAAAGACGTAATCTTGTTGCCCAGCCTCCTATTCGATTTTACTAATACCTTTTCCCATATATTCTGTCTGGCCGGGTTATTCCTTTCTAGTTGCACCTGCTGCGCCTTTTCTATTTTGCTTCTAAAGACTTTCCTGAGCTCATCAGGAGCCGCCTGAATTACATCGATTGGCTTTTCGTTAGTAACCGTGTGAATGGTTCGATTATATTCGATCGTCGCCTGCAAAATCAGTTCGACCGTGTCATCGGTTTTTTTCTCGAGCTTCAAGCATCTGGCAATTTCTGAGAGGGTGCTGTGAAAGCGCTCTACTTGCCCGTTAGATGTGCTGTGAAGCGGTGGCGCATTGACTATGTCTACGTTAAACTGGTTCTTCATTAATGACGTGATCGTTTCTGAATGGAAAGATGCCTCGTTGTCGCAATATACTATTTTCGTCTTGGAAAATGTGTTCATCAATTGTAGGAGGCGAGGCTTTACGTCATTTATCGTTCTAGATGGTAGCGGTTGGACCACCGCAAATTTAGAAAATCTGTCGATACACGTGAGGAAGTGTTTTTTGTCTGTCGAGAATATGTCTATGTGGAGCATTTCTCCTGCATATGACGGTACTGGTATTACCCCAATTTCTTGCTTTTTTGGGTGATGATCGTATTTAGCCTTGGTGCAGATTTTACAGTTTGTCATAACTTCATTAGCCAGTTTAGTCATTTTTGGGAAGTAATACTCAGTTAAGATTTGCTTCACATTCTCTTGGGCAGCTTTGTGTGTTATGTTCGGCGACTACAATTTCCTTTTGATCCCCTTTATCAAAAACGTTTGGCACCATTTTTTTACAGTGCCAAAACTTTGTTGTCGGGAAGATTTTATTAATTCGTGTTGGATGGCTGCCAAGATTGGGAGCTCACAGTGTATAGCGTTTACCGCTTTAGTTTTACAGCTGATTTCACTTCTTTAATCAGGCTATCGTTGTTAATAAGGTGGCGGGTCTTTTTTGAGAATATCACAAAATATCGTTTTAGTGGGAATCGAGCCTCCTCCAAGACAATTTGGTTCCCATAACAGTTAATGGGCTTCTCGCTAGATTCGATCGTATACGTTAATGACGCTTCACTGTGGATTGTGGCGACGTCAGATTCTGGTTCATTCTGCAATGCGTTCACCTTTTGTCTGGATAATGCGTCGGCTACTAGGTTTTCTTTACCAGGTTTGTAGTAAACTTTGGCTTTCCATCGTTTTATTTTTGCGTTCGGGTTTCTGTCCGACACGGCAAATGTCAATGGTTGGTGGTCCGTGTAGATATTTATGTCTCTGGTGCCATAGAGGTATTGCCTGAGTTTGCCCAGGGCCCAAACTATAGCTAATAATTCCCTCTCGTTTGTTGCGTAATGCCTCTCGCAATCTTTCAGGGTCCTTGAAATCATCGTAATTGGTCTGCCACTTTGTGACAGTACCGCCCCAATACCATCTGCGGAGGCGTCCGTCCTTAAGTCGAATGGTTTTCTAAAATCGGGGTACCTCAGAGTAACGTCCTCTGAGGCCAAGATGTTTTTTAGTCTGTCGAACGCATCTTGTTGATCTGCGTCAAACTCGACGGGCACCTTCCTCGACATGTGTTTGGTCACCAAGCCGTTGTTCCCCTTTAACATATCCATGAGGGGTTTGGCTATTGCTGCGAAGTCCTTAATAAAGCGCCGATAATAACTGGCTAGCCCCAGAAAGGACCTGAGGGCAAACAAATTTTTTGGCTCTATGAAGTCGTGGATAGACTTCACGTTCTCTGGGTCTGTTTTAGTTCCACTTTGGGTTATAATGAATCCAAGGAACTCTACGCTCTCCTTGAAAAATTTTGTTTTCTCCCTAGAGACCTTCATGTTCGCCTCGGCAGTCTATGCGATTGACGTGATCCGACTCATTTTCGGAGAAACGCGTTTCGATCGTCGTGCTGTGCGGACGTGTTTGTTCTTTTATTCGTCTAGTTCACTCAAACTTTTATATTTTCCATAGTGCCACAATTGTCTAAATGGTAAAAATTTATTAATCTGAGATAGTGACTCTTTCTTAGTTATCAAAGCTTTAAATATTGTATAAAATTAATCTAATAATGCCTTGCTTATGTGGAAATAAGGTTGATCGTTCACAACCAAAAACACAAAGCGCGAAGTGCAACGAAATTTTTCATTTGGCTTGTGTTGGAATCAAGCCTGTAGATGCTGAATTTTTGCTTGCTTCGGAAAAGAGTTTCTTTTCTAAAGGCTGTGCGACTGTGCGCCGTAGCTCAATTCGGTCGCAACCCCCAAAGCCACCTGCCGTCTTGGTTGATTTGCAAAATGCTGCTTCTTCTAATACGAAATCTGACTCTCTTAAAGTTAAATCGGTTTCTCTGCAAAAACCAAGTGATAATATCATCAGTGAAGTTAAAAGCCAACATCAACAAATAACATTGGGCTCTTTGTACAACATAATTATCTCTCTCCGTGCTGGTAATGCCCAGATGCTCAATTCAATAACTGCTCTTCGTGATGAAAACAACAAACTTGTTTTGAAAGCTGATAACATGCAGTCTGATCTGATTTCTATGCAGAATTCTCTACATCAAAAAAACGATACAATTGATTTGCTCAGGGCTGAGGTTAAAGACCTGCGATCATGTGTAATTGCTGCTGTTGAGAAGCTTAGTAGTGCTAATCTTTCCAGTGCTACTAATTGCGCTCTCTTGCCCTCGTTGGCGACTTTCTCTGCCGGCTGCTCTGCTGCTTCCACTGCTTTTCCATCTGCTGCTTCTCCGCCTGTTTCTGCTTGTGAAGCTACGCCAATATCTATTTCCTATAGGGATATTCTCGATAACACAAACAATGCTAAGTTACCTGCTGCTGGATCTGCTTCTGCTACCGACGCCAATCGTGCAGCTGTTACTTTTAGTGCCGCTCATACTAACGCAAGCAAGTCTAAGCTGACTGATGATGTGCCCACATGTTCGGCTTTATCATCGTTTTCATCTCTAATGTGAACAACATCACTACTGTGAAACCTATTTCGTCTGGTACTAGTACTACTCCTGTCCGCACTGGATGGATGACTATTTCTAATAATAAGCGCATGAAGTTGAAACAACCGTTACTCATAGGAGCTAACAATAGCAATGAATTAAGTGTCATCTCTAACCAAAAGTGGCTACATGTTTCGTCATTTTCGCCCAAAGTTACTGCTGCTGACATTATAAGTTATGTTGCTAAACATGCTTGTGTAGATGCTAAATTTCTTACTTGCTTTATGTTAGTAAAGAAAGATGCTAACTTGAATGATTTAAAAAAAGTTAACTTTCTGAGTGCAGCTATGAAAAAGTGATAAATAATGCGGACATCTCGCCCGCAAATGTTAAAATTCGACCATTTCGTTTTTTTCAAAAAGACGCTGCACCAGATCTCAAGTAACACAAACATTAATTATACTAGGAGTGCTGCCGATTTGAAAGTGTACTTCCAAAATACTTCTGGCATACTGAGATTTGAATTTTATAAATTTTTAAAAAACAAATTGCTCCTACTAATCAAATTATTTTTAATTATAAGTATTGTGATTTCGCCAAGCTAAATAGCTCCTTTTCGATGCTGACCTGGGATGAATTACTTTCAGCGCATGATGTCTCTAAATGCTATAATTCGTTTAAATTAACGTTATTTGATTTATGTATGGAAATTGTGCCAATTTTTAAGAATAAGCCATATAAGTTACCATGGTATAATCGGAAGTTGAAAAAGTTAAAGAACCGTAGAAATAAATTCTTTAAGAAGTTTAAGGTTACTGGAAGCCAGATTTTTTTTGATAAATATCAGAAATATGTAAAGGATTTTAATTGTTTAGATAAGTTTCTTTATAAAAATTACATTCTGGGGGTTGAGTCAAATTTAAAATCAAATCCAAAAGCTTTTTGGCATTTCATAAAATCAAAGAAGTGTGGCTCTGGCATACCTTCGGCTGTCTCTCTCGATGATAAATTCGCTAGTTGCCCTAAGGAGATGGCGAACCTGTTCGGTGAATTTTTTAGTGCCAATTACGTTTGTAAAGATGGTAATTATTGGCCTGATGTTAACCCCAATACAGCTACTGCTTTCAGCTGTGGGGCTCTGACACTGTCATTTGATGATGTGGCAACAGGTATTAACAAGCTTAAACCGTCTACAAAGTCTGACGTTGATGGGTTTTCTGCTCATCTTTTCAAGAACTGTCCCGCTCTAGTTTTGCTTCTAAAGCGCATTTTTAATAAGTCTCTTGCGTCGGGTATCTTTATCGATGAATGGAAAATTACGTCTATTAACCCTATATTTAAAAGTGGGAATAAAAATAATGTTCGCAATTACAGGCCCATTTCAAAATTATCAACGGTATCGAAACTTTTTGAAACTATAGTCAAAGAAAAAATGTATTTCATCACTAAAAGTGTGATCCTGCCAAACCAACATGGCTTTGTTTCCAATCGATCTACGGTGTCTAACTTAGCTGTATTTTGTGAATACTGTATTGCATCCTTTTCTGCTGGATTCCAAGTTGATTGCATATACACGGATTTTAGCAAAGCTTTTGACAGAGTTTCTCACTCGATTTTACTTCATAAATTAGCCTGTCTTGGTTTCCATTCTGTTTTTTTGAAGTGGATTAAATCCTACTTAACTGACAGACGCTGCGTTGTTTCAAATGATGGCATATCTTCGGATGCCTTCACTGCCTCATCTGGGGTTCCCCAGGGAAGCATTCTAGGACCTTTACTTTTAGTGTTATTTATAAATGATATTAGCTCATGTTCTTTCGCTAATTTTCTACTCTATGCCGATGACTTGAAAGTATTTTCGATGATCAAAAACGAAAGTGATGCTAAGATGCTCCAGGTGGATATTAATAATCTTAATCTTTGGTGCATGAAATCTCGCGTTTCATTAAATATTAAAAAGTGCTTTAAAGTAACTTATGCGAAAATCCACAGTGCAGTATCGACGTACTATAGTATCGCGGAGTCGCCGCTAGAATCTGTCGTTGAGGCCAAATATCTTGGTGTAATTTTTTCCTCTAATTTTTCCAATATTTTATAATTTTATTGAGCTCAAGGCCAGTTTATGTAAGATTTGTTTGTGAAAAAACAACAACAGCTTTCAATGGTTGAAGTTATAGTACTATTTCGGAAATCACCACATTTCCTCATCAGACTTCTTTTTTGATTATTAAATTAAATTATTTTTAATTTAATTTTCATAACCACTTCTCTCAGGCTTTGAACCCGGGAGCTCGGAGTTGCAGAGCCAATACGCTACCTATTGTGCTACGCTAGCCGAGTTGGCTGTTGTGTTTATTTCATCTTCCTTAAACAAACCAACTACAAACAAGAGCAACTGATCTGCCGCTATTTAACTTGTTTGTGTGGTTGTTGTTTGTGTTTTTATTTTTGCAAATTCTATATTATATGTTTGCATTTTTAAGGCGTGCTCATCCTTGTCTACAATGTTTGTTCATTTTTCCTTTAATAGACATATTAGTTATGTGATTTCTAAATCTTTCTCTGTCTTGGGTTTCGTGAGGCGGAACTGTGTAAAGTTCTCTGATCCCTATACCATTAAACTTTTATATTCGTCTTTTGTTCGTCCCATTTTGGAATATGCTACATTTATTTGGAGGCCATTCCACAAAAATTTCATAATTAGATTGGAACGTGTTCAGAAGGTTTTTTTGAAATTCGCATTGCGCTCTTTAAAGTTTTCGGACCCTATACCATCGTATAGTAGCCGTTTACTTTTAATTAATCTGAAGTCTTTGGAAACGAGACGTTCTGTACTCTCCCTGACTTTTGCTTTTAGTATTATAAATGGTAGTATTGATTGTCCTTTTCTCTTAGGACGAATAAACTTCAACATTCCTCAGTATAATTTGCGCAACTTCTTGCCTTTCTATTGTAAGAACTGTAAAACTCAGTATGCGCGCAATGCCCCTTTGGTACGTGCCTTAAATGAATTTAATCAGATCTCGAATTCTATCCTACTTGATTTCTCTTATTCCAAAAATGTATTTTTAAATATTTTGTATTCTTGCTTTTAGTTTAACTAATAGTCGTAGTGACTTATTTTTATTATGTAACTAGTCTGTAAGGAACCACTGTTTCATAGACGAATGTATGAATAAATAAGATGGTCACGTCATCAACGTAGACATAACATGTCTTGCCAACCTGTTCGCGCAGGACATTGTCTATCGCCCGTTGGAAGATGCTTCCCGCATTCTCTAAGCCGAAGGGCAGCTGGCAAAATTCGTACTTTCCCCCATTCAC
Organism: Philophylla caesio; assembly: GCA_963971545.1. Classification (NCBI taxonomy): domain Eukaryota; kingdom Metazoa; phylum Arthropoda; class Insecta; order Diptera; family Tephritidae; genus Philophylla; species Philophylla caesio. The sequence continues at coordinate 30,427,585 of OZ020608.1, read as the reverse complement.
CGAGAAAGAAGTTTTTTCGCGATCTTGTTCCGCAAGGTAAATTTGATGGTAACCTGATTTCGAGTCAAGCGTTGTGAAATACTGGCTTTTCCCAGGTTTGCTAATATTAAGTGAATGTTTGGCATCGGATACCTGTCCGGGACTGTTTTTTCATTTAGTTTCCTAAAGTCAATTACCAGCCGTTTCTTCCTATTACCCGACTCATCTAGCCCCTTTTTATCGACAACCCAAGTAGGATTATTATACGGGGACCTTGATGGTCGGATTAAGCTATTATTCAACAATTCTTTTACTTCGTTGTTCACGAAGTCAGACACACCCATTGGATGTGGGTAAAGTTTTGAATAAATTGGGTTATTGTCTTCAGTGCGTATTGTTGCTCCGACTGAAGTGTTAAACGGCAGTATTTCACCGGCGTCGGTGAATACCTTCATTCTATTCTTTATCATATTTACGAAGTGGTATTTAATTGAGCTTGGTACTGCAATGTCTTCAGCCTTAGTGAAATTGACATCATCGCACTTGTGGTACCGGATGCCCTCAGACATGAAGCCATACCTTATTTTATTCGCCTTTAAGTCCAGGGACGCGCCTACCTCTGTTAAGAGATCAAAGCCTATAATCCCGTCAAACATTGACAAGGTTTCTAATAGGAAGAACGGTGACTTATTTCCGTATATGTTTATGAATTTTTCGTTTATTTTGTTGGAGCCGTGGATGGAGCTCACATTAAAAGGGGTCCCGACCGGAGTCACACCTTTAAGCTCCTTTACCGGCTTAATGTAATTCTTGGCCGCCCCTGTGTCGATTAAAAATTTTAGATTTTTCCCTAACAGTGTCCGCTCGACAAACGGTAACCGGGACCGTTGTCTAAAAAATTAACACAGTCACTTTCGTACCCAGGTTCATTCTCATCATCTACTTCTGCTACGGCTTCGGCCGCTGCTTTATGGTAGTCCAATTTAGTTGGTTCACTACTCTGCTGGGTAACATTGGTTCGACCCTATCTTGGGTCCCCGACTAATTTGGCTTCCCTTGCCCTCGGCAAAAATATGGGTTTTTGTTCACTACTTCAGTCTGCACTATCTTTTGTTCACTTGTCCTATTCTGATGTCGGTTTAGCGACCGCTGCGGATCGGGCCTGTAAACTTTTTCTTCCACAGATCTGGCGTAGTTCGCTGCGAACGTATATCGTTCGTGATTAGCCTCGACCTCCTGAGCCAACGCTAAGGCTGACGGTAAGTCTTACGATTTGGCCGCGAACAACACATCTGTTAAATTCCTCCTCAGGCCGGAAATGAACACACGTAGTGCGTCGTTCCGGTACTTCGTGTTCATGCAAGCTGCCATGTTTCTGTCGTAAGTCATTATCGATTTGTTTGTTAACAATGTTAATTTTTTCTCTACTTCGTCGTAGTATTGAAGTATAGTCAAGTTCCCTTGCCTGAGGCAGCCTAACTCCAGCTCGATAAGATGGATCGGCCTCTTATCTGCATACGTGAAGTCTAGTCTACTTATTATCGCCGGAAAGTTTAACACGCCGTAAAACGAAGACAACACCGCGTCAGCCGACCCTCGAACTTTATTCCTTATAATCGATACGGCTTGGTAGTGTCGCGAACTACCATCGAAAGCTTCAAAAATTTTGTAAGCAGCGTGTGCTGCCTGCCGCCATGACACATAGTTCTCTAAGGAACCACTGAATTCCGTTAACGATTTTACCGCATCTAAAGATTCGCTGTACACTGTGCCGTTAAGGCCTATTTCTTGGAAGACCTCTACTTCGGGGATGGAAATGTTAGTCTTCTTTAGCTGTCTATAAATTCCCTCTAACCTCTTATCCATCTCCTGCTTATGGCTAGCGAGCATGCTGTTCCATGCTGTTTCTCTGCCCACTATCTGGGTTTCCCTTTGCGCCAGCGCATTGCTCACTGCTGCGCTTACTATCTCCTGAATTTTTGCAACCTGCATGTTTGCTTCTACGCTTGGTTCGTCGTTAACTTTTAGCTTTTCAAAAAAATTCAACAAGTCGTCGTCTATTTCTGACATCAACGTCCTACCCTGTTGTGGGAGTTTGTCTTTGTATTTACAATTTCGGGTGTATCAACATCTCACTCTCATGGAGCGGCAAATTGGCAAGGATCAGAACTATTAGGAGTCCTGTCACTGCCAACTTTCAGCTTTTATAAATTTACCCAGCTGCAGCGCAGAGTAACAAGAAAACAAAATAACAATTTACTTCACAAATTGAAATTAACACTGAGTGGTCGCATTTATTCAAAGTTTCGCATTTTATATGTAATTAAAAATTCCGGCACAATTTTCTGCACTTAAAAAATGTTGGCTAAACAAATCACTTACATGTCTGTTGCTGGCTGTTTAATTCTAATCAATCTAGTCCTGCTCCCTCGCCGCTGTCAATTATAAGCGCCATAACTTACGTATGGGATGTAGTTGTTAATGTGCAGCGAATTCCGCACGTAAGTGTCGGATATCTTACTTGTTGACAAAGTCAGTAGACGTGGGTAGCTCAGCGCGCATTTCAAAGCAGGGCTCAAGTCACGTTATGCTAGGTCAGCAGACGTCGGTGTCCTACTCAGTTGGACACAGTTAACTAGCTAGGTCAGCAGACGTACGTGTCCAACCCAGTGGTTGGTGGCAGTTGGACACAGTTAACTTATAAGCATTTTGAGAAAAATAAAAAAAAATAAAAATTTTGAAATATTTTTTAATAAAAACTAATTTTTTCTTTAAAAAACACGTTATTAACTATATGTCAAAATAATTCTGTCTAAAAGCCCGTAAAAATACCATTCATTTGATAGTTTTTTGTTATTGTTTCTTAAACAATTTTAATTAGATATTCGTATTTTACATTAAAATGTATTTGTATATAGCTCAAGGGTATAAAAAAGAAATATTCAATTCCAAAGTGAATTAATAATAAACGCTTCCATAAATAACGCACCAGAACTACTTGATTAATATGACCAAGAACTACCACCTCGTTATTACATACTTACTTAATTGGCGCATTAACCGCCTAAGCGATTTTGGCCGAGGTCAACAAATCACGCCAGCTGTCCCTATCTCGTGCTAACAGGATAGGAAAATAGGATAAAAATGTTTTTAAATTATCAATTAAATTTCTCGCAAAAACGAAGTCAATGGTAGTTATCAATAGTAAAGATAAATGATAAATAACAGACCCAAATCTATTTGATTATTTGAAAGTTACTTTTGAGAATATAGGCTTATGATGGGAAAAATAGGATAAATATGTTTTTAAATTAACATTTAAATTTCTCGCAAAAACTAAGTCAATGGTTGTGTTATCAATAGTTGTGGGAGCATCATTTCGAATATAATCCAAATTAAACGTATCGCTCATAAATTTCGCGAATCTAGTATTTGAAGTGATTTCTGTGTTAAAATCACCACCAATAAGCAGTAGTTGGCAGCGCTTTCTCTGCCTTTACTCTACTTTAACTTGCCAGCCTAAAATTATGCAATACAATGAAAGTGCTGCACGAGTACATTTAAATCGCCCAACAGCAAACACTCAACCAAACACCACACACATTTTTGTGTGCATGTGTTTATACAATTTTCATTTGCGAAATTTAAATATTAGGAAGATATCAACCAACATGAAATATATGTCAAACGAAAGCTAACATCTTCATTTGACTACAAAAAATTTTTTTAAAAAAGTTACCGTGCCGTTTCCTTATAATTAAAGAAAAAGAGATTACAACAATAAAAACCTGACATGGGTGCCCATACCGTAAGGTAAGACGTATTCAACGCCAAAATGTTATCCTGAAAATGTGCAAGTGACTGAAAGTTGCGGTCAAATAGGTCTACAGGAGATACTGGACCATACAGTGACAAGAATTTTAAAATCAAAATTGCAAAATGAGGTGGCAGAATTCCCCAACGAGCTGCAAATGGTTTCAAAATGGGGTTGTGATGGTAGTTCAGGGCATAGTGAATACCAGCAAAAGTTTACAGATCCCAATACGTCAGACAAATTTATGTTTTTGACTTCATTTGTCCCGTTGGCTCTCACTGAGCGCAGCAACATGTCAACGATGTTGTGGAAAAATACTGAGCCTTCATCAACAAGATTTTGTCGGCCACTGAAGTTCGAATTTATAAAGGAAACTGCTGATGGGATAAATGCCGAAGTGAACAGAGTCAATGCTGAAATAGGGAACTTGCAAAATACTGCTGTTGAGGTGCATAATAAAAACTTTAGGGTTGGTCATAGTTTGTCGTTAACGATGATAGATGGGAAAGTGGCGAGTAGTATCACTGAAACTTCATCTATGGCGGTTTGTTTCATTTGTGGAGCAAAACCGACAGAAATGAATGACACTGATGCCTAGATATTAAGAAATACTTCAGATGAAAGTCTCAAATTCGGTATTTCTCCACTTCATGCTCGTATAAAATTTATGGAGTGCATTTTGCACATTGCGTACCGTCTTACTTTTAGAAAGTGGAGAATTACAAAGGACGTAAAGCTAGAGATGGAAGCAAATAAAGCAGCTATTCAAGACAATCTGAAACAAATACTGGGTATCAATGTAGACGTAGTGAAACAAGGAATGGGCACAACAAATTACGGGAATATGTCTAGACGATTTTTTGAAAATCTTGCTCTAACATCTGATGCAACTGGAGTAAACAAAGAACTGGTTCATCGCTTTAAAATTATATTGACCACAATCAATTGCAGGAAGTCGATTGATACAGACAAATTCTATAGATATTGTTTGGATACCGCCAAACTGTATGTTGACCTTTATGGCTGGTATTATATGCCCATAACTGTTCACAAAGTTTTAATTCATGGCAGCAAAATTATTTCAGAGGCTATTTTACCAATAGGTGAGTTTTGGTTAACCTTTTTTAATTTTATATCTTAATTTATGCAAGTTGTAATGTTTTTTCATAGGAATGTTATCTGAGGAAGCACAAGAAGCACGCAACAAGGATTACAGGAACTATAGGAACACGAAGATGTAAAAAAGTTGCTAAAAGAGACTTGATAAAAGAGAATTTAGTTGTATGGGAGGTGGGCGTAAAAGTGGGCGGATATTATTGAAATTTAACACCAACATATATAATGTCATAAAAATGCTATGTACCAAAAATCAGTGCTGTAGGTCAAAAATTAAGTTTCACCTTATATGGGAGGTGGGCGTAAAATAGGGGGCGTGATTTTGATTTTTTCATTTTTTTCTTGATTGGGATCCAAAACAATGATGTACCAAATGTCATTGTCCTGCGACAACTCCTTATATTTTTAGCCGCAGTATGCACTAGCAGAAACCTATGTGCGACGTGGCCTAGCCAGCGTACAAGGTATTCGCCGTCGCAAAGACGCAAAGGTTCATTAATCTTTCGAAGAATCTTTCTCTCGAACACTCCAAGAGCCCTCTCATCTGATGTTGTCATCGTCCATGCTTCTGCGCCATACAATAGGACGGGCATGATGAGAGACTTATAGAGTATGGTTTTGGTCCGTCGAGAGAGGAATTTACTGTGCAATTACCTACTCAGTCCAAAGTAGCACTTGTTGGCAAGAGAGATTCCGCGTTGGATTTCAAGGCTGACGCTGTTATTGGTGTTAATGCTGGTTCCTAAGTAAACGAAAACCTCTACTTTTCAAAGTTATAGCTGTCAACAGTGATGTTAGATCCCAGTCGTGAATGTGCCGACTGTCTATTTGATGACAGGAGATACTTCGTCTTGCCCTCGTTCACCTCCAGACCCATTCGCTTCGCTTCTCTATCCAGTTTGGAGAAGGCAGAACTAACTGCGCGGTTGTTAAGGCCCATGATGTCAATGTCATCGGCGTACGCCAGCAATTTCACACTCTTATAAAAGATGGTACCTGACTGATTTAGTTCCGCGGCACGACAAAGAGTCACCCTGTCTGAAACCTCGTTTGGCATCAAATGGCTCGGAGAGGTTTTTGCCAATTCTGACGGAGCTGGTTGTGTTGCTCAACGTCATTTTACATAGCCGTGTACGTTTTGGCGGGATCCCAAATTCAGACATTGCGGCATATAGGAAACTTCTTTTCGTGCTGTCGAAGGCGGCTTTGAAGTCGACAAAAAGATGGTGTGTGTCGATTATTCTTTCTCGGGTCTTTTCCAAGATCTGGCGTATTGTGAATATATGTTCGGTGGTAGATTTACCAGGTCTAAAGCTACACTGATAAGGTCCAATCAGTTCATTGACGGTGGGCTTAAGTCTTTCACACAATACACTTGACAGAACCTTATAGGCGATGTTAAGAAGACTAATCCCGCGATAATTGGCACAGACTGCAGGATCACCCTTCTTGTGGATTGGGCAGAGCACACTTCAGTTCCAATCAGTAGGCATGCGTTCTTGAGACCATATTCTAGAAATGAGCAAGTCGAGTGAGGAGTGCAAGTCGAGTGGCGTGGGTGGCTGTCTGTTGCGATTGCAGCTTTCCGGCGTCGAGCTTTCCTTGTGTCCATTTGCGTGCGTTTTTTGCTGCACAGAGGCGCGTGCGGATCTTAGCTGCCACAATAAAATGATCCGAGTCGATGTTGGCTCCTCGGATCGTGCGCACATTTAGGACACTGGAAGCATGCCTTCCGTCTATCACAACTTCGTCGATTTGGTTTTGTGTCTTACCATCTGGAGACAGCCACGTAGTTTGGTGAATCTTTTTATGCTGGAACCTGGTACTACAGACTACCATGTTTCGGGCTCCGGCGAAGTCGATCAGTCTCAATCCGTTATCGGACGTTTCGTCGTGGATACTGAATTTTCCGACTGGAGATGCCTTCCTTGCCCACCTTGGCATTGACATCGCCAAGCACGATTTTTATATCGGGGCGTGGGCGCAAATCAGGGAGATGTTGAAGAATCTCCCCTTGATGCGGATTGTGGCGAGGCGTTCGTCCACCAGAGTGAACGACAGTTCTTTACGGCGCAGTCTCTGTCCCACCACAAATCCGACACCAAATATGCGTTCCTTTACATGGCAGCTGTAGTAGATGTCGCAAGGGCCTATTGATTTTTCCCTTGCCTCGTCCATCGCATCTCTTGGATGGCGGTAATGTCAGCCTTCGCTCTGCTGTGGGCATCAACCAGCCGGCCGTGGTCGTCATCAAAAAAGGGGGGTCTCATCCGAGGCTTTGTTTTCCTATTCATTGGAAGTGGTTTTTTTCGTGACGGGTTCCAAGCCTTGCGCACAACCCATTGCTGGGGGGTGAAAATTGTAGCCGCACCTCCTCGCTTAACTTATTGTTTCATTATTTTGCGCGCGAATGTGAATTTTCTGTTTCTTTTCCTTACGAAGCACGTTAAAACCGTCGCAGCTCGTTAGTGTTGAACTGCGACGTAGCTTCGTCTCTTGGACCGCAGCTATTAACAGCAAGTGCCGAGCCATGAAAGCAACCATCTCAAAAATTTTGCTCGAGAGTCCGTTGCAGTTTAACTGTAGAAGTCTTGTCTGTCTCGGTAGGGCCGTCGCGTTAGGGGGGTGAAAGAATGTTTATGGGGCCGTGTCTTTGGTTATGACTGCGGTGGCTTCCTATGTGGGGTTAGTTCGCTGAAAAAACAGACATTGGAAGCGGCTTTTTACTGGTCTATAGCAACGCTGATTTTTATGCGTTTAGTGACGTTTTGGTGCTTTGCCCTTTCCGAAAGCCTTGTTGATGCTTCGCCTAGCTTAGGTGGTGGTTGAAATAAGGGAGTAGCAGTGTCTCAAGTGGCTTTACCACTGATGATATCGGAGACGTCGGGTTCAACAGTGGTATTACCCTGTCCATATTCCAGATTTCTGGAATGCCTAGGGTGACCATCGACAAATTTAGTATCTTGGTAAGGTGTGGCACTCCAGAACAGAAATTGTTTTTTTTTAAAAGGAAGTATAATACCCCACCACTAAGTCTTTCTTTAGTGGGGAATATTATGCTGAGGCTGGGGAAATTCGCCAAGTATCTGAGCATGATACTTGACAAAAAGCTATCCTGGACACAAAACGTTCAGGAGCGGGTAAGGAAGGTAACGGTAGCCCTATACATCTGCACGTGAGCTTATCCCCCGAAATGATGCATAGCTGTGGTTAGACCAATGTTTCTTTACGGATCAATAAGAAAACAACGTAGAACCCCCTTGAAAGCATTAGACACCATACTAAATATCCACCCAATTGATATCACAGGAAAACGGATGAAAGTATAGTAAATTAGGCTACGCAACAATCTTGAATAGGCTCTCACGATACGGTCAACTGCGCCACAATTCTAAGTTTTACAAAGAAGTTTCAAATACTGATTCCTCATAGAGATTAGTGGTCCGATGAGGTTCCTGGGGCGTCCGAATCACTTCACTTCTGCACCGATGGCTCAAAAATTGAGAACAACGGACGAGCTTGCACGAGGGAGAACATCCATTGCGCTTTCATCACGCTGGAAGGGTATAGGTATGCCGCTCGTTACCTGCAAGCTTTTTCTAAAGAATTTATCTCTTAAAGAAGCTGAAAAGCGCTGGAAAAACAATATCACATGCATCAAGTGCGGCCGAGCATGCAGTGCGGCCGGAGTATGGCGTCAAACGATTGCTGAGCAGAGAAGACCTGTCTTTAGCTTCAGAAATAATGGCAGGTCACATACTGATTGGTAGGTACACAGAGAGATTGGGTGTCCCCTGCCCTGTAGAAACGAGGAAGAGCCTGAAACCGTGAGCTTGAGCGTATGCGAATGTCCCGCATTATGGGAAATAAGAAGAAAATTCTTGGATTAGAGTTCTTCAACGACTTAATAGATCTGTCAAGGGTAGAGGTCTGCAAGTTATTAAAATTATTAGATTCTACACGTTGTTTCAAGTAGGGGATTTTCAATCCGCGTGGTACCACAATGGGCCTATATAAAAGTCTAGGTGTGCTGCCGGGATCGCTGGCAGCCACGGGCCCAATTTTGCACATACACTTTGCGGTTATAGAACATAAACCTAAAAAACAAAATATTGTATTTGCATATAAGTACATACATACATACGTAAAAATATATAAGTTTAATTTTAATTTATACATAAGCCTTACCACGGCTGCTCTTCGGTTACGCTTAAGACGTTGAAAAGAGATCGATTGGTACCTCCTAAATCGCATACAATTGCCACAACGTTGTAAGCACAACTTTGAGATTTTTGCAGTAAGTTTTTCAGTAAATTAGAAGTCATTTTACAATCGAAATCATAAAGAACTGTTTGCTTCCACTTAGACGTGAGACCTGAAATAGTGAAGCACATAAAAAGTTAATGTTAAAAATCTTGTTAGTATAAAATTTACCTCTTAACATTGGTACTTGCACGTAATTTGCAGGCGCTAGTGTTGAGTCCGATGAAGAGTCATAACAGTAAGATCGCCTTACTTTAATTTCGTCGAAACTCAACACGCATAGCTTTTGTTGCTCGTCCATATGAGTAGATGCTGCCAATAAACGAAAGACTGGTCCAATTAGCCCTCGTGAAACGTCCAATTTTTGCGTCCACTTTTTTAGAGTACGAACTCCAGGAAGCGGAAAGCTCTGCTTATACAAAAGCCTGTACGCCTTTGGACTGGCAGCGTACAGAGTTATCGACTGCGCAATGTCCTCCTGTGTCCAATTTCTTCTTATTGTTCCTGACTTTAATTTCTTGATTCGCGTTGTAAAATCGTTACGGAAGTAGTACAATAATTTGCATATGTATGAATGCAAGAATGATTCTTGGTATGGATGTACATATGCATGTATGTATGTGCATATAACATTTTGTAAAGTTTACACCTACAGTTCCACTTCCACTACTTTATTGTTTACATTAACATTTTTCATTAAATGATTCAACCTGGCGGCAGAATTGCACCCACTTTCTCCGTCCGTTGAAAAACGAAAGAAAACGCTGCTTGAAGCACACAGCAAACTGAAACAATCTTAATAAACACTAACGAATCTCAGTTATTCGAAAAAATTTGTGTGCTCACTACATTACTACAGCATCACTCAACTGTGTAATCAGAAATGCTTTGAGCAACGGTACCCGGAAGGCGCAATCTTCTTCTCTATCATTCTTGTTGGCAATACTATAAAAGCTTCTTAAAATAACGCGCGATTATGAATATGTAACATTAAAGTATTTTTTAATATTTAAGCAAAGATGAGATCTAGCGCACCAAGAGTAAAGGTTTTCAATATCAGATTTAAGATTCGACATATCATAAGTAGAATCAGCGTATAGCAGAAAGCTTGCATGCGAAAAGCCGGAGCCAATATCGTTGATGAGCAGGACAAATAGTAATGGACCTAAAATAATACCCTGAGGGACGCTAAACGTTGCACAGAAGGACTCAGATGACACATCATTAATTGCGTGAAAGCCAAGGCTGGCTAATTTATGAATCAGTATCTTGTGCGACACTTTATCAAATGATTTGAAAAAGTCATTATAGACCAGAGATCTGCAAGAAGTTACTTGAATTTGGTGTTAACTTGTACAACATCAATGTATGTATGACTTGTTACTTGAAAAACGTCAAACATACAAGTCGCAACTTGCTTGTTCCATTTCATACCTAATCAACACAGTGATCAGGTTTGCTTGTTCGAATCATACACATGTACAGTTTGAAACGATTCAAATCGTTGCATGTACAGCCGAGGCTTGTTCTGTACAAATGACTTGTTCATTCAGCTGAGATAACACAGTCGTCGGATGTTTACTTCTTTTTCCCAGACACAGTAAATCTTGAAAATCCGACCACACCTATTACAACAAGTGAGGAAATTGAGAAATAAGTATATACAAAAAAGAACACAATTTGCAAGTAATTTTGATGCCATGGAATGGTGGGAAAGCAATAAAATTGAGTTTCCAACTCTTTCTAGCTTCGCATTTAAAATATTATCAATTCCAGCTAGCAGTGCAGCCAGTGAGCGCACTTTTTCACTTGCAGGTAATATAATAGTAGAGAAACGCAATCGCCTAGCTCCTAAGATTGTGGATAATATCTTATTTTTAAATTCTGTTTTAAAAAATGAAAATAACTAAGCAAATAATATGCGTAGAAAATGTTCTTGTCCAAATAATACGCACATATGTATTTATATGGTAATATTCTGTATTTATATACGCATTTCTTATTTAACACTTATCAATATATTTATATAAATGAATAATTTCCAAAATTAAATAAACAAAAAGGTTGAATGAACATGAGAAACCGAAAACTTTACAAAAGTTTTATTTTATTATTATTATTTTCATCCATAAATTGTATCACATACCTTCTAACTACATATGTATGTATACAGATTGATATGAATTGAAAGTACGTACATCGAACAAGTCATACGTACTTTTCTGCTTAATGTTCAACTCATTGATGTGTACATTTCTTTCGAACAGAATCATTGATGCGTATATTTAACACAAGCCGTCCTATCGAACAGCTTGGTATGAAACATACATGGCTTGGCTTGTTTGCCTTAGAGGAGTGCAACTCATACCTATGAATTGCTTTACAACGTGCTGGCTTGAAGCTTGAAAAAGTTACTTGTTGCAGATCTCTGTTATAGACCCAGTCGACTTGGCATCCAGAGGAAAAAGCTGAGATACAGTATTCACTAAGCACTGCATGATTCGAAGTAGTAGAAGGTTCGAATAACTTAGAGATATTAGATGGTTTAGATATAGGTATGTAATTGCAGACATCAGATTTGTTACCGCATTTGTAAATAGGAGCTATCGAAGCAACCTTTCATACATCAATAAACTCTCCAAAGCGATGCGACATATTAAACATTATCTCCAGAGGAACAACTAGCGCAGGACATCCTTTTAATAAAAGGCTCAACACACCGTCAACGTCTGCACCGGAAGAGTGATTTATTTTTGAAATACGTACTAAATATATCGTCAACTGAAATGGACAATGAGCCAAAATCAAGAATTGAATTGATATCAGATGTAAAGTCCAAACCATCCGCGAATAGATTAGCGGCTGAGGGAGAGATTGGTGCATAACATTTAGAAAGGACCATAAACGCAACTGTCGCAAATTCAGTGGCCTCGTGGACAGTCCGTTTTTGAAATAAAAAGAGAAGGGATTCGTATTAGGACGAATTGTCAATTATGTAAATTTATTTGGTACAATTAGTATTTATCACAATATGAAATATGCTCGCTGCAGAATTCTACTTACACTTGTACAAAGAGGTCCGCTGTGTTGGCTGGGTGCTGGTGCTCGGAAAACAAATAGTTAACACGCTGGTTGCTGCTGGTCTCGCTGGTAACTGGCTAAACGGCTGGTCCAAAACGGAGTGGCCGCGCAATATTTTCTATTTGGATATCCCGTTAAATCGATGGAACATTTTTTAAGCCAATGGCAGGCAATTGAAAAACCCGGTATTTCTGAAGCCAGGCTGTTTCCCAGCAGTAAATCAGCCAGGGAAAACCCGTGACAATTACCTAGCAGTAAACTGCTGGCCTGAACAGATTGAAATTAATGTTGTCGCTTAGGAATATGTATAAGATCTTGTAATTTATCGAGCTTATTTGCGAAACTATTAATTTGTAACAAATTCAAACTTAACATGATGTCTATAAAATTAATTTCGAGAGGCTTAAAAAAGTTACTAAGCATAAAGAACGTAAATCTATAAGAAACGCACGACGCAGCAAACTAAAGATGACGCATTCCGGGGTTACTGTGGTTTTGCCGAATTGGGCAGATGTGACGTCGGTAGCTTATGTAAACAAGCAATTCCCTTGCATGTGTTTCACATGTTTCAAGTACTTGAAACTGTAAATAACAATATTTGCTAATTTATTTTTGTGTTTTTGTTTGCATATGCATCCTTGAACTTCAATTAGTTTAAGGCTTCACAAATATGAAGAAAATATAGAGAAATATCGGAATGAAACGATGAAACTTTAAATGGCCCGCAGTATGTAAAAGTGGCTTAACTCGCTGCTTTCTCATTCTCTACTTATTCGCTCCGCCATCTTCTCCATTTGGTGCTGCACTTACGCCAGAATTTTTGGGACTTTGAAATCTTAATCTAATATACCATTCTTGTAAGAAACGACAACACGTTGAACACGTCTTCACATGTTATTTCGTCAAAATTCACAAGTTCTGCCAAAAATTCGCTGTAAATATGCTTTTCGCTGCACGAAAATAAGAAGGAAGATGCGGTCAATCAAATTCATGGCCATTTTATGATTTCGCATTGCGATAAATTAAAATATGCGAAGCAATTAAACATTGATAATATGATACGAAGCTCTTTAGGGCCGTACACATAAAACTTTCCTCGCTTTACTTGACAATTCGAACTTTAACAACAAAGCATGAGGTGTAGGCAATAGACTTACAAATCAACAACATAAAACTAATACCCGAATTGAGTAACTCAGTCTCAAAATGAGCTAGAGATTATTGCGTTTCCTCGCTTTCACGTTTTTTTCTTTTGTTTTTTATTTCAATTTTTTGTGACCTGCTCATCACCAGGTCACAATTTTAAGACTTTATTTTGAAACTAGAGGCTTTATTTTGAAATTAAGGAATGCCAACTGGTCGAACCAACTGTGATTTTAGTCTCTATTAGAGACTGAGACTGCCTACTGAATTCAGGGGTCTGTCTCAGTCTCTAATAGAGACAAAAGTCACAATTTTAGACCAGTTGGCATTCATTTGTTTCAAAATAAAGCCTCTTGTCTCAAAATAAAGTCTCCAAATTGTATTAGAGACTGAGACTGCTTACTGAATTCGGGGGCAAGTTAACTCAATAAAATATGTTGGCCGTTAAATAAAAACAACTTTGCTAACCTTCTTATAAACGATAATCGATAAAACCAAGCAAAGATGTTCATTACTTTCGGAATATTACCAAAAAAAGCACTAGAAATGTACAAATCATTTGTAAAAGCAAAAATAGAATATGCCGCATCTTCCTTTGCCATTATATCAAAAAACGCGCTTCAAAAATTAAAGAACTCAAACAACAAATACATCAGGAAATGTTTAGGATTAATTAAATCAACGCCGACCAATGTAGTATAACACTCCAATACAGACTTAAATTAGCAACAGCAAACTAATTGATAATTAATTAATTGATCACACAACTTTCCAACGATAGAAACAATACTCAAAGAAGTATGTAGACGGAACATACACCAGCTATGTATATAAAAACATTTCATGAATTTAAAAACATTATCAAAAATGAGAGTATATTAGAAAACAATAACCTTAATACAAATAATATAACAATATCTACAGATTTTCTTAAGAACACAGCCAAAAATAAAGCCGAAGCAAGCGAAGAAATCATAAACCAAATATTTAAAGAGAAAGTTATCCAAATCCAAATAAAGCGATACATTTTGCAATATTGAATTGTTGAAGACAAGGACTTAATCCAGATTCGATGTAGCAGCTGGCCCATGTTTGCCGCAATTCATATTTTAAAATCTAGTTGCAACGTCCAGCAGAGGGTGACTGGCACCTTCCTGCCCTTCAACGTTTTGTACATATTGTATATTTCTTTAAATCCCGTTTGAACAACGAACCGAACATCATCGCTCATCGCTCTGCCGGTCAACACCTCATTTTAATCATAACTGATTATAACATTTTTCTACACTTACATTATTGCCATCTGCGGCCTTAGTTAGTTACATTTTAATTATATTGCAATTTAATCTAAAATAAAACTATTGTAATACTTTCGAATTGAAAGGCATCCATTTTGTCAGTGAGTGCACCCTGCACTTGCATATTTTAGCTAACTCCCTAGCTGAACATGCATAATTACCAAAAAATTGTTATCCTAACTGACAGCAAATCGGGCGCACTAGCTTTAAGACAAGTCTTTTTCCACCACTAGCGGGTACCGCGTCAAAAACCTTCAGGGCTGGAGCAATTTTATCCGCTGGTACTTAATCCACTGTACTATGCCTACGTCCTTGTAAAGCTTACACATCGCTCATCTCCTATCGACTGCGGAATTCACCGTCGCAAAGAAGCAAAGGTCTATAAATCTTTCGGAGAATCTTTCTCTCGAACACTCTAATAGCCCTCTCATCTGATTTTGTCAGACACAGCGGCAAAAAATGCAGATCTAATTGGCAACTATAAAGATATGGATTGGACGATAACTGACGCAATAAAAGAAATTGAAAGATTACTCACAATAAAATGACAACAAGAATATTCTTCGACTAGCAGAGATAAGGGAAACTTATTTTATAATTTCCCTAACCATTACCAAAAAACCATAGTTTTATATGGATTCAAATAATTTTAAACGAATACAAACAAAAACAAGGTACACTGACGAAAATGTTTCATAAGTGAGCGTGGCAACACCCATTTTTCAAAATTTCATAAATCCTTAATTTCTTAGTTCAAAATCCCATCAAATAGCACATTTCACTCAATTTGCTTTAATGGATACCGAAAAAACGGAGTTTTTGCATTTTGTAAAAACTTCCGTTATATGGTAGTTGGGCGTGGTTATTGACCGATATTAACCATTTTCAACACCAACCTACCCTGTCCAAAGAGCAATCTATGTACCAAATTTCATTGAGACATCTCAATTTTTACTCAAGTTATTGTAACCACGGACAGACGGACGGACGGACGGACAGACAGTCTGGGCTAAATCAATTCCTCTTTTCATTCTGATCATTTTAGTATATATATGTCTATATCTATCTCGATTATTTTTTGCTATTACAAACAACCGTTATGCTCGGGTATAATGATCTGCAAAATACTAATGGACTCAAATTTGGGAAATGCAGAATGACAAGACTCAAAGTCCAATATTGCAAGGTTAAACTTAAATAAACTTATCAGCTGATTTCAGCAAATTTAATTAAGCGCAAGTAAACTAAGTTTAATTTTAAACTGCATATAACTAAACCTAGTTTAAACCGTGTTTACACTAGCACTGAAAATCTGGCCCTAAGTCAGAAGGGCGCTCCCGTCGTTTGTTTTGTTTAGCTTCTGGTTGCGGACAAATTATTGAAAACAAACCACCAACAACAATCATATACATACATACATCCCGCTACAAACTTTTATTGTGAGGTTTGTGTCCTTACTAAACCCCACCTTAGCCTTAATTTTGTGTACAGTCTGGGAATTTAGTACGCCGCACTTCATTTTGATTGCTGAACTACTTAATAACTTCAAATAATAAAATAACATCGCGCTGTACTTCGCAAAAAACTTTAATTAAACGTCCACAATAAATAAAACAAGAAATATTTACTTCACTCGGGATGATATTTTAAAGACACGTCATCACGAACAGCCGGTTTTGGAATATCTTTCTCCACGGCTATATTTGGACTGTCTGCTGGTAGGCATTCTCTCGCCACAATATATTGAATGTCATGAGCTGTGGGGTGCGCATTGAGTGCTTGGCTAGTTCGTATTCTGTAGAAGAAACTTTAAAGGTCATTTTGATTTATTTTCCCATATAAAATAAGGTCCAGCTGGGATATGTATGGAAGAGATCATCAGCTAAGTTGATCATGTACTTAATTGTAAGGATAAATCAGTTTATGCATGGTATTTTAAGTTCTAATTTTCATAAATATCCAATGTGATCAAGGAGACGACTCTTTTTTTCCCTTGACATCCTCGGCGCATTGGTCATATAGAGTATTTTTATGCCCCATACATTTGCAGTCTAGCTCATCAACCAAATCATTCATACGTTTTATGAATCTTTGAGTCGGCTTAACAATCATGAGTTGCGCTTTATTAGCTGGAAATAAATTAAGTTCACTAAGCAATTCTATACCGGCGGCTTACTAGTTTAGTCGCTCGCGATACACTCATTACTACAAAGCTGGGGTATACATGCCCTTCCATAAATTTTGGGCAAATTTTATAAGTTTCGTTCGCATTATCAAAGAACGTAAATCTATAAGAAGCGACAACACGCTGAAATGAAAAATTTCAGAGATTTCTTAGACCGTATGGTGCCGTCCATCTCCAGGAGTTCACCACATGCTTTGATACGCTGTCCGCACACTTCCACAACAGTCGGTTCTACGCTACCGAAGTGACTCGGATTTCATCCGACCAAGGACTGTTGTTTCGGCGACCTAACCCCACTTAGGCTGCCGGACACCCCCAATCTTATCTCCCCTTGGGTGCAATACCTGGCAGCAGGATTGCTACTCATACTTCTGGCCAGGGCGGGCGTCGAGCCTAACCCTGGCCCAGAAACCTATTTCTGCTGCATCTGCCAGAGAAGGCTCCATCCGAATTCCACGTCGGTGAGGTGTAATTCGTGCAACGGATGGTGCCATCTTAAGGTCTGCTCAGGCCTTAAGAAAACTAGGGAGTGGTCCACATCCTATGTGGGCCAGTGTTGCTCGCGCACTCAAGCGCCCCAAGCCTCCACGGCATCCCCCTTTGCGCCCCCGCGCCGGTGCCCCAGAGCACCCCTCCAGCCTCTACGGCCCCCCGGAGCTCACAGCAACACCAAACCTCCCCACCGCCCCCTCGCTCCACCACACGTGGCGCCAACCAGCAACTGCTGGTTGCCCCCACTATCTGTTGTGTATGCCGGGCCAGAGTGCACCGGAATGCCTGCTCCGTCAGGTGTAATGCCTGCCAGGGCTGGTGCCACTTCCGGGCGTGCTCTGGCCTACGCACCACAAGGGACTGGATCGTGAGCTTTACCGCCTCCTGCTGCCGCAACAACCCCCCGCCAGTGTCGCTCACGACACCGCCCACAACAACCGCTGGGCCTTTACTACCACAGCGGGATGCACAGCCGGAGCGGGCCGGCCCTCGGATCCAGCCCCTCACTCCCCTCAACGCGACAACCTTACCGAGACAGACGAGACTCCTACAGTTCAACTGCAACGGACTCTCGAGCAAGATCTCGGAGGTGGTTGCCTTCATGGCTCGGCACGGGCTGTTAATAGCTGCGGTCCAAGAAACGAAGCTACGTCGCAGCTCAACGTTAACGAACTGCGACGGATACAACGTGCTTCGTAGAGATCGCGAGCGAGATAGTGGTGGAGGCCTAGCCTTCATTCTACACAACACCGTGCAGTATCGTCTTATCGATGCAGACATCGACCCAAGGGACAGCACCTTAGAATGTCAAGGGATTGCTGTCCGGTCAGGCGATGTCGAGCTCGAAATATTTAACACATATATACCCCCTGTCTCCTGCTGCCCCGCTGGATATCACCCTGACATAGGTGCGCTCCTCAGTGGTGAAAACCGTTTGGTAGTCGGAGACTTTAATGCGCACCACGATCTTTGGTTCTCAAGCCTATCAAATGATCGTAGGGGAAATATTTTGGCAGAGCAGATAGACGATTCGACATTCTGCACCATGAACGACGAAGCCCCCACCAGGATTGTGGGTAGTTGCAGCAGCTCGCCAGATCTAACAATAGCTAGCGCAGGTCTGATAAATACCATAACGTGGCGACCTATGCTATCGCTTGCATCAGACCACCTACCCATAGTCATCTCGATTGACAGACCTGCCAACTATGTTGCCTCGGACCGCCACACCTATGTCAACTTCAAAAAAGCTGACTGGGAGCGGTTTGAGGATTTCACTGAAGACACCTTCAGTGCTCTCTCAACTCCAACCGACGTTCGCGTAGGCGAGCGCTTGTTCCGCAGGGTGGTGAAGTCCGCTGCAGCCCGTTTCATTCCGGCAGGGAGGATCCCCGTGATCCGTCCTGACTTCCCGGGTGAGGCGGTGTCTCTAGCGGATAAACGCGACCACCTCCGGCAGGCGGACCCCGGTAATCCCCGTATTAGGCAACTAAACGGGGAGATCCAACGCCTGGTCAACGTTCACAAGCGGAACAAGTGGAGGGAGCACTTGAAGTCCTGCAACCTCGGTGCCGGAGTGGGCAAATTATGGTCGACCGTGAGGTCCCTGTCCAACCCGACGAGGCGTGATGATCGAACAGAAATCTCCTTTGGAGACCACGCCTCGTCGGACCCGAAGCGATGCGCGAACTATTTTAGTCGACAATTCACATTGCATCCTTCGGCTGACAGAACCAAACGGTCAGTCACCAGAAGGCTGCGCAAGTCAACACCAAGCGCACCAATTGTCCTCTCTAGCACTGAGGTGAAGGAAGCCATCGGGAAGGCGAAAGCCTCCAAATCCATTGGCCCAGACGGGTTAAGCATGTTGATGCTGAAAAAATTGGGCACCGCGGGAGTAGCATATCTCACCAGGGTCCTCAATCTGTCGCTATCCACCACGGTCATTCCGGATATCTGGAAGACCAGTAGGGTGATACCACTGCTGAAACCAGGGAAACCGGCCGGCCAAGGCGAGTCCTATCGGCCGATCTCCCTGCTTTCTCCAGTGGTTAAGACACTTGAGGCCCTGCTGCTCCCGTATTTCAACCACCATCTCAGCCCGGCGAAGCATCAACACGGCTTCCGGAAAGTGCATAGCACTACAACGGCACTTAACGCTATAAACACTCAGATTAATCGTGGTCTCAACGGCAACCGCCCCTGTGAGAGAACCGTCCTCGTGGCTTTGGACTTGTCGAAGGCCTTCGACACAGTCAGCCACTCTATCTTGCTGAAGGACGTGGAGGCCTCACCTCTCCCAGTGGCGTTGAAGCGATGGACCGCGAACTACCTGTGTGGTCGTCAAGCGTCGGTGTGCTACCGTGACTCAGTATCAAAAGCGAGAAGAATTAAGCAGGGGGTACCACAGGGTGGCGTCCTATCCCCCCTATTATTCAATTTCTACATCTCGCGACTCCCTTCCCCGCCAGAGGGAGTCACACTGGTCTCGTACGCCGATGACTGCACGATAATGGCTACCGGCAATGGAATTGATGGCCTGTGTTCCAAAGTGAACAGCTACCTCCCAGACCTTGCTCACTATTTTACAGGACGGAATCTGACGCTGTCTCCTGCTAAGTCCACGGCGACCCTTTTCACATCTTGGACGAAGGAGGTCGGGCTCACCCTCGACATCCACATCGAGGGGACCCCCATTCCGACGGTTAACCACCCGAAGATCCTGGGAGTCACCCTCGACAGCCTGGTCTCCTTCTCAGCGCATACAACCGCAATCGTCAATAAGGTACAGAGCCGCAACAAAGTCCTCAAGTCGCTCGCCGGCAGCACTTGGGGCAAAGACAAAGAAACGTTGCTGGCAACATACAAGGCGATTGGCCGGCCGGTTCTAAATTATGCCGCGCCAATTTGGTCGCCTGGAACTAGCAGGACTCAGTGGTCAAGACTAGAGACCTGTCAGAACGCCGCACTCAGGACAGTGACGGGATGTCTCCTGATGACGCCTGTGGATCACCTCTACCATGAGGCTAACGTGCTCCCAGTGCAAGAGCACAACAATATGCTCACAAAGCAGTTTCTACTGGGATGCCAGCGTCCGGGGCACCCCAATAGAGACCTGCTCGCGCTGGAGCCGGCACCCAGGCACATCAGGGGACATCTCTCACAACTGACGGACGAGGTCCAGACATACATACACCGACCGCTGGACCCAAGGACGTACCGACAGGCTCTGGACAGCATCCACAGGGAGTCGGTGTCCAAACACATCGACACCCGCCCTGTGAACGCAGTCCTAGGAGTCCAACCACCAGCCATTGCAGCTGAGGAGCTCCAGCTGCCTCGTGAGACCCGCGTTACTCTGGCCCAGCTCAGATCTGGATATTGTAGCAGGTTAAACTCCTACCTATCCAGGATCAACCCCGACACCCCCAACACATGTGAAGAGTCTCCGCACGACACCAATCACCTATTCACATGCCCGGCCAAACCTACTCAACTAACACCCCTCTCCCTATGGTCCGACCCTGTTGAAACAGCCCGTTTCTTGGACCTTTCGTTAGTTGAGCTTGACGATAACGATTGAGGGAGTCCGCCAGCCCAGTGGGGTGTAGCTAGCCGCTACAACAACAACAACATACGCTGTCCGCACGAAAGAAGGAAAAGAAAATATTTTCGCCGGCTAGTTTGCGATCAAAACAAATAAAACCAAGAGGGAAATTTTTAATAAAAATTCAATTAAATTCCTAAATATTGTGAAAAATGTGAATAATAAATGTATTATATTTACTGTGGTGTCTATATAAAGCGGTTGTGAGTGAAAATAGTGTGATATTAAAGCGTGAAGTGCAAAGAATGAGTGTGGCCGAAATTCAAGTGTCAACCAAAATTTTAAATACACGAAAAATTCTGGAAAATGTGGCAAACATTATATTAAACTATGATATTATGGTTTGCTCGCGTAGTTCTAATAGTGTTTTAATAATATCTTAACATATATTGAATATTCGGGAGTGATTTAGTGTTACAATGATGTTGCATGAGTAGTGGGTTAGTGATAAATTTGTGTTGTAGAGTTCATAAAAGTCGGTGCCTAATAAGTGTAACAAGTGTAATTAACAAAACTAGTGTACATTTAATATATAAATTGCATTCAGTTGTTTTGAAACCTATGCATTTATTTATTTCTGTATACATATATGTTTTGTTGTCCTCAGTATAATCTAATCGAAAAATGGAGGAGCCATATTAAAATAGTGTTAATGATCCAAAGCCTAAGTATATACATATGTATGTATGTACATAAATGTTTTAAAAAAATTTAACAAATGAATAAATATGCAAACTTTTGCATAAATATTTCAATATGTTTACTTCAGCGCGTTTTCAATCGTGCCGAGCTCAAAAAGCCATCGCCATGTCATGGGGTTCAGAGAAACCAATTTTTATTTGGTTGTATATTTGATGAAAAATAGCAGTTGTATAAAAAGGTACCTAAAAGAACTTTGATACAGAAAATCACTAAGAATTAACGTGATAAGTAAACACTAAACTAGGTTAGAGGTAAATACGTTTGTATAGTACACTGAGAACTAAAATTTATATTCACCCTTATCGTGAGTTCCGCCCGGAAAAAAATCCGCCCCAAATTTTTTCATTCGCCCGAATTGAATCCGCCTATTGTAAGTTTCGCCCGGAATACATTTCGCTTCGAAAAATTCGAACATGGAAATTGCAACTCTGAAATTTGTTTACTTGTTTAATGAAAGTGTACAATAATCAAATAGACAAAGTAAATAGTAATTTTGCAAAATGTATTCCATTGCGATGAGAATTTTATGCGAAGATGAAGAAAACTCGCTTTAACGAGCAGGAAGCACTGGAAATGCCAGAGACTTCGTAAGAAATTATGGGTGAACATTCATGCAACTATTAATAAAATTATAATTCTTTCAGGTTTTTGAAATATTACAGAGTCAATAAAGATGCGTTTAAGTATTTACTAGGATTGTGAAATTGGGCTAGCGCAATCGTCTTTTAGTCACGTTCTCTCTGAAGTTTTGCTTTTCCTGCATTCTACTCAAAAGTATCTCACTTTGAACTTTATTGATTGTTTTACTCCTGGAATTATAGATTACATATGTAAAAATTTGCTATTAATAATTGTTATATATCTTATATAAAAACAGATGCAACTTACATTTGGAATCCGTGTATATTGTTCGCCTCTCAAAAAATTATGAAAAAATTCAATTGAAATGGCTACTTTTTTCGCCCGGAATGAGTGCTGCCGATAAGGCGAAACAATGTTCGAAAGCGGAAAATTTCCGCCCGAAACTCATAATAAGCGAACAGTGAAAAGTGAACTATTTCGGGCGAAAACGAAACTCACGATAAGGGTGATTAACTTTTGTGACTACTTTTTGTTAAGTAGTAGAATTCCTACTACGGCGGCAAAGCGCAGTGAATTTAGTGCATTAGCAATGATGATAAACACTGGTGTGCAAATGCGACAAAATTCGGCGACATATTTACAGACATTATGTATGTGTGCTTACATATGAAAGCAGTGCGCATGGAGGTGAGGACAGGCCGTGATTTAATTAACGCCCTATTTGGGAAATCGTATCGAATTTTAATAATTATGCGGTTTGATAAGTCATAAACTTTTAGAATAAAATATACTTTTCGGCAAAAAAGCATTCTTTGTAGTATTCCAGTTACTGGGTAATAATTTTTAATTTTTTTGTCTAGAGTGAGTTTTTGTGTGTGCTACGAATTTGAAAACACACCCAGAACCCCTCCCCTGTATCCGTCCCTGCATTCGAATAAAATATACGAGGAACGCCAGGGTTGCGACTTTACTTTGCAAAAACAGGTGATCTCAGCTGTTCCAAATTTTGACATTTATCGAAAAGATATCTCACTTGTAATTATACACAATGAACGCACGTAACGTGCTCTATCTGGCAGGCCTTTGTAAACCTCATCCACTCGAAATTGATTTGCGTGTGTTTACTTTACAGAGTTGCATGACTGTCAAATTCGTTCGAAAACAATACAAGGTGGAAGTTTTCAGCGTTGGTTTAATTTATTTATTTGCTATAAAGATTTGCTTGACCTTATGTTACATATTATTTTAAACATTAAAAATAAACTTGATTTATATGCAGAGCTTCAACACAGGAACTTATTAATAAGTTTGGCAATTGATTTGTTTCCTCTTTTATGTTATAGAAGCAATACTAATCATAATCCCAAGTTTCAAACAATGTACAAATTTACAATAAGTTTTCATAAGTTTCTTGATAATTTTTTTGCTGATCCAAACGAAAACTCAGTATTCCTTATATTGAAGGCAATGCGCATCTCACTCAACGGTGGGATAAACGTCAAAACGAAATTTCAAGAATAATGAAAATTGGAAGTTGAGTTAGCTTTTGACGCAGGCCGTTCAATTTCGGATGCTCTCATACAAGTTGTATAAGCATGAGAAACTTGGCGGAGTGCCTTTATATTAGGTTATACTATGATTCCACGGCACATGATTCGCTCTCCCATTCGTAATTGGCAGCCCAATCACGAACCGAATCCACTTGATTCCCCATAAAAAGTTTTGTGAGCGAACTATAAATGTGATGGTTGATTCATGCCCGAATTCTGTTACTTGGTATAAACTCATGTCTCAAAATGAGCTAGAGATTACTACTTTTCCTCACTTTCACGTTTTTTTCTTTTGCTTTTATTTGGAGTCTACTGGATGCCAATTGGTCTAAAATTGTGGCTTTTGTCTCTATTAGAGAGAGAGTCTCTAATTACATTTTTATTTCAGATGTTAAAGTGTGAATATAGTAGTTTTGAATTAAAGTAACTTTACAAAATAACAAAGACACAATTTTTGAATACGTTTACTTTGCTTATGGCTATGGCTCAGGCGATGTTTTAAATCGCTGCCCTTGCTCGTTCTTCGCTCGCTGAATTGTCTCTGCTCGTTCGGGTAAAAATTGGTTGCCATCATTGTTCATTCTGCTTTGCCTGTTTATCCTTTGCATTCGAATTCGAAAGATGGCAGGACAAGGCGAAATGAACGTCAGCAACCTTTTTACGCATTGCACAAGCCGTTCCCAGCATCCTCCTGCTGACGGATTTACAGGACAATTAAACTGCCCCTCAATATTTCGGTGAGCCATCTCACCTTCAATGCGACTAAAATCGAATATTGATTTCTCTTTCAGCTCCTTTTGGGCTCCCACAAAATTTGTCCCATTGTCACTTCTTATTCTCACGGATACTTCTTCATTATTAGGCACTTAACTTGGTGACCGTGAGGTAGGATTACTGGTCGGCGAGCTGTGATTGGCAAGCAGTAGGCAGCATCTATTCTTCCATTAATTTTCAGCAACCCATCGTCGTTTACGAATGGCGTTAGTTGGAAAAGACGACTAGTTTTCGGCAAGCATTTTTTCTGCGTAATAGCGCATATCTCGTCAGCGAAGGAAATAGATTACACTCTTAAAAGGATCTTCCTTTCGGCATTTACATGATCGGCGGCGGTAAGTTCTCCACTTCGCGTTGTTTAATACTCTTGCGTTGTTTAATACTCTTAGTACCCGGGCGACGACTCTGGTTATTTTTAAAATGTATCGGATACTTCTCTGATTTTGACAGCCAGACTCGTTTCGGCAACTATTCTGTAGCACAGCGCTCCGAAGTCAGCTCCACTATATCTAAATCTGAAAGTCATGACATCGTTAAAGTGACTCTTTAAGACGACAACCAAGCCCTGTGGCTTGCAGCAACTCGAGACAAGGTATTGTTAATCCCTTCAGCGGTGCGCACCTTAAGTTAGCGCACATTAAAGCGACGTCGATCCTGTCACCCTTTCGCACGCGTAGGTATGCGACAGCAGCATATGAGTAGGAACTGGCATCCACAAATATGTGCAACTGGACTTCGTCCGCAACTGGTAGCAACGAAGAATAACATCGCGGGACCGAAAGGAACTTTATGGATCGCGCACTGTTCCACCATTTCGACCACTGATCTGCTAACTGGCACGGTATGGTTTCATCCCACAACACTTGTAGCTTCCATAAGGCGTGCACAAGTAATTTCAAACATATGGTTACATTCGCTAATAGCTAAACGTCTTGAGCGATTTTGTAGAAGTGGAAATGAAATTCAAGACCGTCATTCGCGGTGTTCCAGCACATCCCGAGAACCCTTTCGGTTGTTGCTTGGCGCTCCATTTGTACGATGGATTTTTTCAGCTACAGCATTTTCGCCATTCAGTTGTTGTTGGACCAGTACATTATTCGAAATGAAGTCTCGTAGCTTGAACCACGCGGCTGCATTGATTTTAATTGCTTCAATGGTTACCTCTACGGCTTCTTCAGAACTGTTGAAACTTGCGACCAGGTCGTCAACGTACGTAATTAGAGTGACCGCTCGTGATCCCTGGGCATTGTTGACAAAAATTTGCAGGCGTTGACGTTTTTAATATACTCGGCACAAGACGGCGAACAAATCGCACCAAATATCATCGACACCATTTTATACGTGCGGATTGGCTGATTGGGGTTGACCTTTCTCCACAAAAATCGTTGAGAATCTTGATCAGCACCTTGAACCCGCACCTGAGAAATCATTTCCGGGATGTCTCCTGCTACCGCAACAATTCCCTGATAAAACTTGTGAATGATGGTTACGAGAGACTGTGCCTGTTCCGCCCGCTTCAAAAAAACTGAGTTTAGTGACACGGAACACAATACGGAGCTTTTGCGGCTTGTGCGGGTTGGTGACACTAAGGTAGGGAAGGTACCAAATCCTCGGTTCTTCTCTGGCGGCTTCGTCTGGCGTTAATGGTTTTGCATAGCCCTTATTTACGTATTTTGCGATGTCAACGTTGTACTGTTCGGCATATGTTGCATCGCAAACCATTCGGGACTCGAAGTTTTACTTGGCGGAAGTTTGACGTCATCATCTCGCCATAGTAAACCGACCTCATACCTTGTCCCAATGTCTTTCGTTGTTTTGGCTAGTAAATGTTTTGCCCTACGATTCTCGTCCAAATGCAGAGCCATTTTGCAGTTTACACCGAAATTTCCCAATGAAAAGTAAACTTCCACTATCTTGTTTAACGTATTTAAACTTGCGGAGTGCCGAATTTTTGGCACTCTTGGCGATGCGATAGAATTCTCCCGGTGCGGTCCGTATTTCACCTAATCGAGCTTAGTCTCAATTGCGATTGGCTGGTCCTGTCTGCCTTGTACTGTTCTGCAGGGTTTTACATTGTTGTAGCTTTAAACAGGCAATCTGTCTAAATGCCTATATTGATGCTGATCGGCCTCTTAAGCCCAGTTGTGCTGCGATCGTAGAGAAATGTCGGCTATTCCTGGCATGATTGATACCACTTTGGCCAAATCGCTCAACCAGTCGGCAAAGATTTCCACAATGGGATAAGGCGAAACGTTGGCGGCATGCTTGCTCCATTCAAATTGTTTTGAAGGAGGCAACTTTGAAATCAGTTGCTCCAGCAATGTCGGATTCCTCAAGTGATGCTCGCACTTTGCAGATTTGAAATAAGCCGATATATTGTGAATGCGGTTTGCAAACTCTATAACTTGATCAAGGCGGTTGTCATAAATAGATGGAAACGCCTGTACTTTCTGCAATTGGGTGCGTATTAAGAGATCAGGGCGGCCAAAATTAAATTCCAACTCCTTTAAAATGTTTGGTACATCATCTGGGTAAATCATCATTGACGAGACAGCTCGCTTTGCATTGCCTTGTAACGCCTTTTGTAGACGCATGAGGTTATGCCTATTGTTGTACCCGAATTCCGCTGTGGTGTCAGTATAATTTGCCGAAAACAATGGCCAATCTTCAGCGTTACCGTCGAAGGTTGATAGCGGATACAGCTTAGTGGAATTTTCCAAAAACGACGGCTGCGTGTGCTGACGTCGATGTCCGAGGGTGTACTGCAGGCGTTGCTAACGGCGGCGCGTTATGAGATGGCTGTGAAACTGAGGTCGCCGAAACTGCACATGATGCATTAGTGGCCTGGGCTGAATCAATCGCGATACGTTCACGCAGTTGCTATATTTCAGTTTGACTGCGACTTGTATCATGCCCCATTTCTTGGACGCACTCCCTTAATGCCGTGATGCTTGCAACCAAAGGAGCCAACACATCGCTTCCTATGTTGCCTTGTGGCTGTACGTTTTGCATTGGAGCATTTACTAGAGCGCCATCTTCCGATTCGGAGTTGCTTCCCTCCACATCTGCGTTAGACGGTACCTTGGTAGATCTACCTCTGGTAAACATTGCTTTATTGATGGCTTGAACGATATCTGGAACACTGACTTGCTACGTTTGCGCTTGCTTACTTGCTGGAACCCAAATGCTCTTGTACTTTTAAGAAAACGACTGCAAGCGTCTGGATAACTACATATATGTATGTGTATTGCAACACGGTGAGATATAATAAATTTAAAAAATCAACGCTGGCTGTTAACAAAGGCGACGCAAAATGACAAACTCTTTATAGGGGTCGGTTGATGAAACGGCGATGAAAACCGGCAAATCTCCAATGACAGCGGACGCGGATAAATACGAACGATGAAGCAATTTACAGCTGGCTGTTGAAACGGCGATGAAAAACGACAACGCTTGGAATAACTTTAGCAAATATAGTTTTCCAAACGGTTGTATAAAATTAGAGTTGATTGTTGAAACGGTGCAAAATGGCAGAAAACCATTAGCAACGGGCGATGAAAAGTTGTTGCAAATATAATTTGTCAAACGGTAGAGACGAGATAATTTACTGTTGGTTGTTGAAACGGCAATGAAAATCGGCAAACCTCCAATGGCAACGGACGTTGATAAATTTAGCAAATATAATTTGCCAAACGGTTGAATAAAATAAATTTGACTTAAATGCTGACTTTTTATACGGCGACAAAGCGGCAGAGTTTCATTAGCAACGAACGATGAAACAAAGTTGCGAATATAATTTGTCAAACGGTAGGGTAAAAAATAAATTTGACTTAAATGTTGACTTTTTATACGGCGACAAAATGGCAAACAACCATTAAGCAACGGACGATAAAAGAAGTTGCCAATATAATATGCCAAACGGTTAAACAAAACTTTTCGACTACCGTTGAAACGGCGACAAAAAGGCAAGCTTCCAACCGCCCCTGACGTTGATAAAATTTGGCCAAATATAATTTGCCCTACGAATTTTGAAATGACGACAAAACAGCAACCTTCCAATAGCAATGGTCGCTGATACAAATTTGCAAACGGTAGAACAAAATTCACCGCTGGCTGTTGCAAAAACTTCCAATGACACGAACGATCTGCGAATTCAGTTTGAAGCAAAGGCGATTTATTTATTTATTTAAGTTATTAATCTACAGTACAAAGTACCTTACAGACTAAGAAAAATAATATAGAGTGGCCAAATTTGGCTAATATAATACTAGCAATTAATATCAATACCATGCTAAGTTATTGAACCTAGAGATTTAAAAACGAATATGTGGCGACGTCAATTAAAATAGTTTTAGGTAGTATATTAATATCATTTAATTTAATTAAAGTAACTTTACAAAATAACAAAGATACAAGTTGTTGAATACGTTGACTTTGCTTATGGCTATAGCTCAGACCAAGAACGATAGAATACAAGATTGCGCCTTCCCGACGAAAAATTATGTGAAGCAAAATGCGTGCAACGTCACGAACATGGTTTTTCTGAGAATCGAATGAAATTGTAAACAAAAATGTGAGGTTAGGTTCTGCTAGGATTTCTAAATTTTAAAGTTTTTACCAATTTCGGCACATTATGCAACATATTTATATTCAAATAACTTCATTTATGCACTGTGTTTGATTCGATGCTTTGAAAAAAACTGCATTGCAGCATTAGGAGACACAAGAAGCTTAACTTGCTACCAAGTGCGCACAGCTACACCTTCACATCGTTTTTAGCAAGTTTTATAGCCCCGTATCATTGATGGACTCTGTGATTTAACACTTAACACTGCGCACTTCATGTTTAATAACTTTATTTTAAATAAAATTGCTTTTAAACATTGAATTTAAGTAAAAACAATTGTATGCTTACAAACATACAAATAAAACTAACCGCGTTCTGTGACGTAGCATAAACAGCTGATTCTGTCAAATTTGCTGAGAGCGAATAGCGGTTTGCGGAAGGCGCAACCTCTGTATTGATGTTTTAAATCGCTGCCCTTGCTAGTTCTTCGCTCGCTCAATTGTCTCAGCTCGTTCGGGTAAAGGGCCATACACATAAGACTTTCGCTTTGCGCAAAGCAGAGTTTCGCTTTGTCAGATAAGTTGAAGACCTGATGTTATATGAGTGCTGCTAAATACAAGGCGAGAAAAGTAAAGCAAAGCAAAACGAAGCAAAATCATGGCGAACTCTCAACATTTGTACACTTTGACAACCAACTGTTTGCATTTCCATTTTATTTCTGCGTGCATATACACACGATTCAGTAAATTTACTAGTATTTCATAGTTTTTGCGTGTATAATTACTTTTAAAAAGATAAAAGAAGAGAAATATTAATAAATAGCAAATAAAACACCTCTTTGATCGGTTTTTATTTATGTTGTCGAAATATGCTCGGCCTTAATATAGTTTATTACACTCGCGACTTTGAAACATACATAAGTAGCATAACTACCACTTAATTATATAAGTAAAACTCATTTCTTAATATTTTATTAAACAAAATATTTGGAATAGACACAAATAACAATTGAAAACAACCCACTTACGTAGAAACTGTCAAAGCGTTCTATGTAGCAAACCTTCTACACCTCATGCTTTGTTGTTAAATTTCGAATTGTCAAGTAAAGCGAGGAAAGTTGTATGTGTACGGCCGTACACAAAAAATTAATATAAAAACCAAAAGAAAAAGCGTGAAAGCCAGTTAAAGCAATTATCTCTAGCTCATTTTGAGACTTCAGATGAGACTGAGTTACTGAATGCGGCTATTAGTCTCTAATAGAGACAAAAGTCGCAATTTTAGACCAGTTGGCATTCATTAGATTTATGCCCGAATTCAGGAACTTCGTATCATCTCAAGTCTCAAAATAAGCTAGATATATTTGATTTTACTCGCTTCACGTTTTTTCTTTTGTTTTATTTAAATTTTTTGTGACCGGCTCATCACCAGGTCACAATTTTGAGACTTGATTTTGAGAATAGCGGCTTTATTTCGAATCTAATGAAAGCCAACTAATCTAAAATTGTGACTTTGGTCTCTATTAGAGACTAGAGCTGTAGCAAACCGTAGGTATTCGATACCGAGTATCGAGTTCAACGCCAGACTCGAAGTACCGAATCGTTACTCACAAGATACGTTGCGTCTATACATACGTATGTATATTTCTCAAAGATTTATATAAAAAACTACTATGTTCACACTTTAACATCTGAAATAAAAATGTAAATAAAAACATTTAAGCGAATCATTTCTCATAACTAACCATTTTGCATATTTATATTTTCATTAAGATGTTAAACGACAATATTCTTGCGAATTATCGAGGCCATAAATGTACGCAAACATCGATGATTCTACAGCTCGTGAAACATACCAGTGTTTGATTGTATCAAAAGTAACGAGTAACGATTCCAAAGTAACGGGTGCTGAGTATTTTAGTAACGAATACATACTGGTACCGAACTTTTTGCTACTTTTATAGCTCTATTAGAGACTCTCTCTCTCTCTAATAGAGACAAAAGTCACAATTTTAGACCAATTGGCATCAATCAAAACTTTTTAATAAAAGCAAAAGAAAAAAAACGTGAAAGTGAGGAAAAGTAGTAACCTCTAGCTCATTTTGAGACATGAGTTTATACCAAGTTACAGAATTCGGGCATGAATCAACCATCACATTTATAGTTCGCTTCATATTTATATTTATAGATATTTTTCACTCTGAGAGCGCATGTTGTCAAATTCTAAGAAATTTCTTTACTGCATAATTCTTACAGGAAAAGAACGAGTACAGACCTATTATCCTTGACGACAGTTATTTATATACAACACTGACCGAATGCACAAATATGCTTTATGTGGTTACTTTAAAAATAAATAATTAATTTTTTTCGTGTAATTGGTTAGCGATATCATTTTGTGTATATAAAATAATAAATTTAAAAAAACTTGTACAACTTTTTTCGCTACCACCTTGTATGAATATGTTTTTAAATATCGTGAATACCCTTAAGATGCTACTCTGTTTCAGCGCCACCTTCAGTGCTTCTATAAACTTCTAGAACGAAAATTTCCCTTCGGAATTTTCCATAATTCAGGCAAAAGAGATGGTGAAAACATTTCATTTAGTACTCAAGAAAACACGCTAAAGAAAATAATTTCGTGGTAAACTTATTTTCCGAAGGAACACGTCCACTTTAAAAAAGGGAAAACTCATTTGTATGAAAAAGGTATTTCAAATGGTTATATCAGGACTTCGACATTAAAATTTTAATTTAACTGGTAAAACTGCAAAAACTAAAAATTGATGACTACGGAATATGTGCATAGTATGTAGAAAAGTGCAAAGCAACCAAATAATTGGACGATATACATACATATGTATGTACATACATACATAAAATCAAAGCTCGATTTTATAATTCCTGATTAATTAAAGTGAAAAGTTTTATCACAGTGGAAGTTTAGTTAAGGATTGAGCTGGAATATTTCAGAAAAGTGATTGAAAAATCGAAGTTCATATTTAAATGGGCAACTTGAAAGTTATTCACAATTATTAAAGTGGGCAATAATATCAGTCCGGCGCAAGCTTTTCGTTGTGCTTTCCACATGTTCGGTCCGAAATTTGTTAGACTGAGTCGCGTGGTAGCAGATTGGAAATAGGTTTGTCAAAGGTTGATTGAAATTTCTCGAAAGAAAAAAAATAAAAAATCGTAAATATCGTGTAATAACATATACATACAATATGTATATTCAATCACTTCTTCTGATTTTCTTCGGCGTTGTTAGACTGTTTTCATTGCAAACGTTAAATATTCTTATTAAAATTACCTAGTGTTTCAAATGAGATTCTTCTTTTATTGTCAAATAATTGTAGAATTTGTGACTCATTGTACGGAAGGAAAACTACTGAGGCAAATTTTGAGGAAAACGTGGATCAGCGATTGGAATATCTTAAACATCGGTACTGATTACTAGCTAACGCTAGACAAAAGTCATCGACAACTAATTAATTGCGGCATCAGTGAAAAATAAGGCAGCGAAAAATATGTCTGTGATTGGAATCGATTTTGGCAATGAGTCGTGCTACGTTGCTGCCGCTAAGGCTGGAGGCATTGAAACTCTCGCAAACGACTATAGTTTACGTGCAACACCGTAAGTAATGCTTAATTTTTTACCAATATAATATACATATGTATGTGCACAAAATATATTGCTTATTCCAGATGTGCTCGGTTTGAGGTTAGGTTGATCTTAAATCTTGTGCACCGCAAACAATTCATATTCTATTGGAGTGTGGGGAAGGCGGCAAGTTATAAAAGATACAAAATACATAATTTCAACATACATACATATATTGCAACAAATCTCTGATTAAGATTTCTTAAAACATTATGAAGATTTGCAAATTGTTGGTTTAAGCATTTAAACTTATCTTTATTGTTTCCGATCAGTAAAACGGGTGGGATTCGATATAGCGCCGCATAAGTTTGATTTACTGTGGCTAAACGCGTAAACCAAATTGAAAAATTCCAATGCACACAGATGAACAACAAAATAAACTTTTGTTTAACTATCTTTTTGCAAAAATCCGTCCACAAATTTTAACAGAATTTAACTTTAAAAATGCCCTTTTTTTGCATTTTTCACATATATGCACCCCTATGCTGTAATCCGAATGTTCGTAGTTACGAATTCGTAGCTCCGTTCCGAAAGTTCGAAATTTGGTATGCTGAAATCCGATCGTAACTATCAATCGCGTTGCCAACCAAAAACAGGAATTTCGAAGTTCGTAATTAGGCATATTGGCAGAAATATACACGTACCGATATTATTGCAAGTAAAGAATGAAGTTTAATATCAACATTTATAAGCCATTTGATAAGTTTTCGTTAATTAAAGGCAGAATTGCATAAATATGCATCGAATGTACATATGTACATTCTTAAGAGATGATCTAAGTACAAATTTCTTAAATTATGAAGTGTGTAATATTGTCGAATTTAATGCTCAGATATATTAAAGTTTAATGGTTTAAAGATTTGTGACAAGTTTTCGCCTCAACAAAGAAGCATTCATACAAGAAACATACTGCGTACGATTTGTTTGTGATCTTCGCAAATATATACACACGTAATAATTATAGTTTTTATTGCATAGTTTATATTACATATGTACATAAATACAAATGTACACATGTATATACATACATACATGCATATTTGCTTATTTTTTGGTTTATAAACGTTAATTTTTCTAAAATTTATTTCGCTCCGACACCAGTGGCTGTTCGTACAAAAATTCCGCAATTGACAGCTCCGACGGATTTTGGCATACCAATATTACGAATTGCGAAAACAGTCTACGAATTTCGAATTTACGATTACGAAAAGCGGATTTGAGCATACCGATTTTACGATTCGTAGCGTAATCGAACGTACGACGGATTCCAGCATAGGGGTGATGGTGTTGGAATTTCATTCACTGCAGTTAATATCTAGCCACTAATGCATTAATTTTGGCACACACATATTACTAACACATTGTGCTATCAGCTTTTACTGTTTTTAGAAACTAAAACTATTTAAATACTTTGCATTTCTTAAATAAATAGTTGCATTTTTAAGCCCCGCACAAAAGACTAAAATTCTTGCCAAATGCATCTGTCAAACTACTGAAAACAACGAGCGAAGGAGAAACAAAATGGAAGTTAATATAACCCAGTAAGCTAAAAGTACGCGGAAAGTAGTTGTGAGGTACGTTTCAAAAGTATATACACCACAATTAAGGTCTGTGGGATTTTTCAAAAATAAATATTTCGTGATATATTGAATATTTTGTAATTAAAAATCGCGCGATTTTTAAATATATATTTCGCTATATATTGAAAATTTGTAATAAAAAATCGCGCGATTTTTTATTACAAATTTTCGCCTGCGGCGCTTTTCACTAATAAATATATATTTCGCTATATATTCAAAATTTGTAATTAAAAATCGCGCGATTTTTCATTACAAATTTTCGCCTGCGGCGCTTTTCACTAATAAATATATATTTCGCTATATATTCAAAATTTGTAATTAAAAATCGCGCGATTTTTTATTACAAATTTTCGCCTGCGGCGCTTTTTTACTAATAAATATATATTTCGTAATATATTAAAAATTTGTTATTCAAAATCGCGCATTTTAACATGTGTAATGAACTCACATTTTGTCTGGAGTTTAATAAAAAATGTTTACTGGGTAACTTTGTCTCCCTTTTGTATGGAAAAAGTTGGATTTTTGCCCATTTTTAAAGGCTTCCCTAGGGCCTCACAGAGGGTCTAGAGGAACCAGAGGGGGCTCATGGAAAAGTTTATTCTTTCCCCTTT
The DNA here is from genome assembly GCA_963971545.1 of Philophylla caesio. NCBI lineage: Eukaryota > Metazoa > Arthropoda > Insecta > Diptera > Tephritidae > Philophylla > Philophylla caesio. The sequence continues at coordinate 30,392,584 of OZ020608.1, read as the reverse complement.
CTAACGGTGTGGTGGGGGGGGGGGTGCCACGCCCCCTCCTTCACCGCCCACCACCCCCTTTTTATGCGGCGCTATACCGAATATTAACCAGTAAAACTTCCATTGCTGGCATCTACAGCCAGGTATTCGAATTTACCCTGATCAACACGCTCGAAAACATTTGTATATACATATGTATGTAAAAAACGTTTCCAAACACGCATGTACATATGTAAATATATGTATGTACATATGTACATACCCTGCAGTAAAATGTAGTAGTAGTAAACTATTTAAAAACTTCATGGATCGTAAATCTAACTAGACAATCAACTGACATTTTTACATGCCGATGTCTTTTGTACGAGATGGTATTTCGAAATTCGAAGTTCATAATTTATCGCAACAAAAACTGCAATTTCTCGTTGGTCAGAAGGTACGTGTGCCATCCTTTCAGGGTTCACCACATACATACATATGTACATACAAAACATCTCATCAGACTTCTTATTGTTTTTTTTTTCCAAATTATTTATAGAACCACCTACAAAAAAAGGTGTTAAACTACTTTTATTTAACCTGTAGCAAATTAAATTTAAACTGCTTTTCGTATTTTTTAAACATTAAAAAAATCGATGAGTTTAACATCTAAATAATACTTAACATCTATTAAACGTTTTAAAGTTTGAACGTGGATATTAAAGGTACGAAATATCTTGACTTTCCATGTGCTAGAAAATTTTTACCCATTGCTCTTTTCTAGTCAGCCTTTTTTCCCTCAATTTAGCAATCTTAAACGGCGTACAGACAGAGCCTTAATTGAGGCAGTTAACAAATACACAAATTCTGAGTGGGCAAGATTTACCAATTGACTCAATTAGAAGCTATCTGAACGCCGCACTATGGTGCGTGCAATAACTTTTGGCGAAATAATTTTTCATATACTCGTACATTTGTTTGCATCTAATAAATTGAAATCAGTATAATAGAAGCATCAAGAATAAACCAAATGGGGCACGTTTTCAATCTAATCCATAACAATTCTTTAATATCGCGAAATTGTTCTGTTTACTCTTGCGTCAACTAGAAAGTTAAAAGTGAATACATAAATATATTATGTTTTAAATAAGGGGTTTTTTTGCTGGCTCGAGGTCAAGTTTTTATAGAAATAAAACACGAAGTTTTATTTTCTTTGTCGATATATTTCGATTGCACTCCGGCAATCGTCTTCAGGGCAAAAAATTATTTAACACGTCCGCTCCTTTTGACGTGGAGTTTGTTTATCAAATAATATATCGACAAAGAAAATAAAACTTCGTGTTTTATTTCTATAAAAACTTGACCTCGAGCCAGCAAAAAAACCCCTTATTTAAAATGGAAAGGTCGCCAAAATCAATGTTATTATATTATGTTTTTTAACAAAGTTGACTAATCCTTTTCAAATTTTTTTCGAATCAATTAAAGAAAACTTACGAGTATATTATAAGGCAGTACAGGCTATTACAAAGCCGTACATTTTACTGTCCTCCCGCAAGGAATACGGTTGGTCACATTACCCATACTTAGCATTTATGCCATGGGTCACTTTATGCAACAAATTGAGGATGCGCTGGATGGCATTTTTGTTAAAAAAAAATTAGAGTTATGGAATATACGACGATTTTATTTAAAAAAAACACTTTATTGATTGAGGATTGATTTTTAAAATCAAAAACAAATTTTTTGAGAAATACAGCACGAGCTTTTTAGTTAATTAAGAATAAAGATTAGAAGCTTGCACAATTTTCACACTGACATATCTACGATAGATTGAAAATATGGAACTTACCACTTTTTGTAGAAAGAGCAACTGCTTCTGAAAATAAAAACAAAACGGAAAATTTGTTAAGTAAACGACTAATAAAAGCACTGACTATTATATTAAAATTAAAAATTAATTATAATTTTTTTTTAAGGAAAGTCAGTAAAAATTTATTACATAAGTATACAGTGATTTTTATTTACAATATTCCAAATCTTTTTAAAAACTTATATTAAAAAAGTAATTCAGTGTATAAGTAAAACCGTATATTTCAATATTTGCAACTTCATACAGCATTCCCAGACATTTGTTAAATTTTAAAAATCCATTGAAGAAATATCAATCTTTTGAATCAAAGCAAGTTTTTAATGGCCTAGGTTTACTGTTGCGCAAAGCCCACGGCGAAAACAACGGTTTTCAAAAATCAACGATACATTTTTAGCATCAACTCTTTCAGATGGAAATTGACTATTCAGTTGGAAAAATTTTACTTATTAATACACATCTTATTTTTATTATTAATTAATATATAATATTATAAATGCGATAGTTTGTATGTGTGTATGTTTGTTACTCTTTCACGCAAAAACTACTAAACGGATTTTAATGAAACTTGGTAATAATATAGCTCATACACCAGGAAAACACATAGGCTATGATTTATAAATATGTAGTCTAAATTTGCAAAATATAAAAATATAAGTTTCACGTGAGCCGGTAAAAGTCTCCTATTCAAATCTGTAAGACTTACATACATGAATATAATGTATAATGGAAATCCGTTATAGTTCTACAAAAAGGTCAGCGACAGTATACATATATCTACATATATCTAACTATATCTCTATCTATAGTACACATTATCTATAATAATTATTAAAAATTGCTTATATGAAAAATGTTTGTAACGGCTAATCTCATAAAGTCCTGAGGCGATTTTATAAACTTTTTTTTTTTAAATAATGCAAGTGGCATACTTATTTTTTTAATTTTCCGAAATCAAACCTTTATCTTAATGAAGTAAAGTACATACATATATACTTATGTATGTATGTATGTAGGTATGTATGTTGCTAAGAGTAAAACAACAAAGCATAAACAGCTGAGTGGCATACTTACATTTTTATTATTTTATGTTTTTATTTTCAAATTATTAAATAGAAAAAAGTGTGAAGAAATTTTTTCATTTTCAACATGGGACTAATTCTTCTAGAGGACTTAACTTTTTCAAATTACACTTTGCTTTCAAACCACCTCTTAGTTTTTACCAGAAAAATTTGTGCTGTCGCTCTTGTGCTCCAAAAAGCATCGCTCATAATAAGGGATGAGTGTACAATGTCGCATAAATCTAATATCGATGCCGTGAATACAAACAACACTTAAATAAATAATATATTCTACGGCACACAGGCAGATAAGTCTGAAGTTTAGTCACATATAAAGAAACTAAAATTGTCTATTAATATGCTTAATAGAGATGGTCATTCAAGCCAGTTTGCTGAATTCCTACTGAAAATAGACAACGGTACCATATCCATCACTCGCGATGACTACACTTCATATAGTATGGGAAACTGCGTTAGAACGATTAAACAACTTATTGATCATGTGTATCCAGATATGAGTAATGAGCAATTCAGCCGCAGACGAGATTAACAAAGAGTCTCTACAGAATACAAATTATACAAGTCTATGTACTCATTGACAGAATAAGGTGATGTTGTTCACTATCCAACGGAGTTTCTGAACTCGCTAAACCTCCGGGACTACCACCAAATGAATTAAACTTTAAAATTGACACACCAATCATACTTTTGCGAAATATTGAGCTTCCAAATTTATGTAACCGGACACGACTCAAAATAACGCGTTTTATGCCTAATACTATACAAGCAAATATATTAACCGGGCCTGCAGCAGGAGAAATCATATAGTTTACAATAACTAATTCGGTTTTTGATTGATTAATTGGTTTCAGTAATAATTTGCTTAACTTCTCACTAGACTTGCTACGTCAGCAAATGGTTATCTGCACTTTGGATAAGATAGACATGTCAATGGGAGACGGATTTTTAGGGACGATCTTTTATACTTAATGAATATAGTTTTCTTCCGGACATTACAGAACGATGCGTCGAAGAAACTTCGTCATGAAAATACCAAGGGTGAAGATGTCATTTTTGCAGTTTTTACTGATAAGCTGTTCGAATCTGAATGGCAGTGAGTAGGGGTTTTATCTTATACTTTTTTTTGGCTGATGGCTCACCTATTTAGGATGCTACCGAAAATGTCTTAAACTTTATAAAAACTAAGAATGTTCTTATCTTAAGTCTACAGCCTAGCAGTAATGAAAGCTGCTGACTTGGTACGATTAAATAAAAAATAATACTGGTTTGCCGCCGATCTCTAGCCCAGAAGAACAGGCCTCATATGTGGTCCCGGTCAAAGAGAGGGTATCTGTTCAGCGGACAAACTTGCGAGGGAGGACACATTGGTATGCTATTCGGCACTTGCAAGAAATTTGTTTATACTAGTGCAAATGACAGCTGGGTGCAAAGAAAACTTGGCCTAGACCGGATCGTAAATGGTCGATTAGTCTATATTCCTTAGTGGAGGGATGATATATTCATTGTGCTAATAGTGGTAATTGTTCGTCGCTATCGCTTGATTTAGCTTACAACACTAAAATTGTTATTTGAAAGGCGATTCAAGTTAAGTTCTTAAAGGTTTACTAAATTTTAAACGCTATCTTGATTTACAAGATTTAGTTCGCAGTACTATGTGTATCTTACACAGTAAGAGTTCGAAAGACGAGTGGAGTTACCAAAATATAATGATACCGTATGAAGGATAAAGCGAATATGCAAATTAGATAAATGAAGGAGATAACTAGAATACAGAAAATTTTTCCGAAATAAGTGAATACAAATGTAATGTAGAGTGTCAAGGTGTTACACATATATTTAAAGTGAATGATGCTTTGACAGGGCTCTGCCTTATAAGTCATATTCTTTTACATATATTGTAGAAGCTGCAAAAATTTCGAGGAGGAAGAGAAGGTTCTTCATCTTTTGTGCAAATGACTTGCACCATTGTGACACAGGTTACGCTTTCTAGGAGCTTCCCTTCACAGTGACCTTTGTGATATGGTGAATATAAATTTAAAGTGCTTGACAAGATTCTTCAAGATTTCTAAATTGCAAGGGTGGGTGAACCAAAAACTTGCCTATCAATCTCCCAAACATGAACGATATGTATGAATTGCATTTATAATAATAATAACTTCTACCATTTTTATTTTACGTCTTTATCTTATACTACAAATGGAGTGCCTACAGTTTTGTGCCGACTCCGAACGGCAGATGTATTTTATGAGAAGCTTTTTCATGGTAAAAATACCTTTGGAGGTTTGCCTTTGCCTGCCTAGGGTTGACCGCTAATAGAACAAATCTTTTTCTATGATTAAAATTTGCTTTGGCTGAGAATCGAACCACGAACTCAGCGGCATATCGAGTCATAACACGCACCGCTAAACACTGGACCACTGCGGCCACATTACATTTATATCATAAATATATTCATGATTTTAGTATATTGCCTTAAAAAATGCATTATAACGTTTTTCTTTATTTGTACAACATATATCAATTTGAAAAATTTCCTCAAGGAGCTTCCATGTAAAACCTTGTTTTGAATGTGTACGATAAAAGCTCGAAAATTACATCTTGCTAATTATTCAAGTTTATAACTAACTTTTATTAAATATAAAGAAACTTAAATGTCCTGCAGATCATCTATAAATAATTATACATATGTACATACATATATGTATGTGTGTACATACATGTAACATACCTATGTATATGTAGATCATTGTTTACACGAAATTCGCAAAAATTATACAAATTTCTAAATTAATTACAAAATTTTTGTTCAGAGCTTTAAGGGAAATGCAAGTTTCAGTTGCCTAAAAATCATCGTTGATTTATAAGATTTTTTGTCAAGGGTGTTAAGCGTTATCTTCCATTTAAATGAGACGATGATACTAAAGGATAAGGAAATACTAAGAAGGAAATCGAAGAAATGATGGGATGCACTGTTACGATGATATATAGCGTTATAAATTAAATTAATAAACTGAAAAAACATGGTGAAAAACGAAAGAATGCAGCTGAAGATGGCAAACAGATTTTCCGCCATATTAAAATTTAAGCTCTCAACGGTGGTAAAAGTTAAGATACATTTTTAATTTTGTTTTCTGACAGTTTGCAGACGTCCAATTGAAAAAAAACTTGGAAGCAAAGAGTATGTCTGTAAATACACAGTACCTCCCCAGGTGTTTCTACGCAACGTCGGTGTAGGGCGGTAATAAATAATAAATAATTTACCACTTTACTTTATTTATTTATTTATTTATTGAGTCTATTGAACATATAAAAGTTTCCTTACGAAAATAAAATTTCAAAATCTAAAAAATTTAAACCAAAACATTTTTAAAATATATTTTTGAAAAAGAAAAATGTAATAATACCTTGTTCGATATCATATTAAATTCTCCAATTGCACGGGCTATTGGGGCAGTTTTGTAATGAACACCATAAAACGGCAAACATTTTCGTAAACTTCGCTGAGAAATGTTAAAATTAATTTTTACTAATATAATTGGGCAATCAATAACGTCATTAATCAAATTAAAAATAAAAGACAAAGAGAGTAGGGATCTTCTAGATTCCAACGATTTCTATACGAGGGTAGAGGTTCCGAAAAATTTAAATCGCGTAAAGCAAACTTAAGGAAGATTCTTTGGACTTATTAATTAGCTTACTATCTGGCCACCGCACGCTTAATTCTGTTAAAAAAAAAACACGGTGGGAAAATATATTTACGAAATTCAAAGAAAATCACAATTTCACTTACTGTTCCCACCAAATGGCAAAATAAGATACAAAATGCTATATTTGCCTAAAATGTTTGTACATATTTAAATACATATATACATACATACATATGTATGTACATACATACAAACATATACCATTTTTAGAGTGGAAAAAGCCGACTTAAGGTGAGTCAAATTTTTTTTAATTTTATATGTTCGAGTATACGAATAAGGTCAAAACTAAAAAAATGACTCATTTAATGCACATACATTTAACGATCAGCAAACACATGTATGTATGTACAAATCTAAATTTATATAATTGCGTAGCCGGTCATCTTTTATTAGAATTATGGTTAGTCTCAAAAACGAGAAATTCGATGACAAAAAATTTATTTGTTTACGCATCTGTCTACACAGAGACTCCGTAACTAACGTATGTATATTTGCAACCCATATCGCGCCGTCGAAATATGGATTCCTCTTATTACACAAGTCTGCAAAAAAAAAAAAATTATTGAGAGCTGTTTTGGTTTTTTTTTGTAATTCTTATGTTTTTCGGTGCGCTGAATCCGAAAATTACTTTAATTTTGTCATACAACGTCACGTTTTCTGACAATGTAGGTGTCTATGTTAAACAAGTTGTCATCTTAAAATGAAATATAAAAGTAGTCTGACACCATTGAAACGCTTCATCTTCCCTGGTATCTTTTTTCCATCTCCTTAATATCTTGGTGAAATCGTTCACCTTGCTCTTTACTCACGTCTCCTAAATTTTCAGGAAAGTAGTCGAGGGATTGAAGAAAATGTACTTTTAAACTCATCAAGCAAACTAAAGCTTGAAATGCTTTTAACATTCTTTTGATCTTTGTTATTGCCTAAACATTTCTTTATGACCTCTTTAAAGGCAATCCACCCTTCTCTTTTTAAGATCCGTCATGGATGTGATGAATAGTGGATCAGCCATAAGCCGTCTAATACCTGGTCCAAAGAAAATACCTTCCTTCAACTTTGCCTCCGAGAGGCCTGGAAACTTTGATATTAAGTATTTGAAGCAATTCCCATCTCTTGGAAGTGATTTTTCAAATTACTTCATCAATCCCAGCTTTATGTGAAGCGGTGGTAGAACAACTTTATGAGGAGGCACCAAAGTTTCATGCAGGACATTCTTTTCGCCAATTTTAAGCTCCCTCGGAGGCCAACACTTTTTGGTCCACTGATTTGTTCGGTCTCTACTATCCCATAGACACAAAAAGCAAAGGAATTTGGTAAACCCAGATTGTTGTCCGAGCGCCATGCCCAAGATTTTAAAATCACCGCACACTTTCCAACCGTGGTCTTTATATTTAAATTTAATTCCAAGTTCTTGTAAGTTGTAGGAATGAAAGTATAGAAACCGCCTGCTTTAAGGCTTCTTTTTGAAGAATCTAAGAAAATACGCCACTCTGCTGGGTCGTATGATATCTTAAATGTATGACGAGTTAACACGTAATTGTACCGCGCCACTTTCTACACTATCGGAGGGCGCACGTTCAGGTTACAACATGTTAATGTTTGTTAATGCAGCTCACACAGGGTGGTCCTTATTTAGAAATTAATGATAGTTGTGGTAAACATTTAAAAACAGTAATCAAAATAAAATTATACCTATTATTAAAAACCCTTTTTTAAATAAAATTTTGCGTTTTGTAAAATAACCTTACGTTCTGGAACACCTAAATACATAGAAATCAGTTTGAAATATCCAGACAGCATTTTTGTTGCAGACCTGTTATTTAAAAAAAAATTATTTTACGTCATGGGTCTAAAATGAATTTAGAGGTTCCGTAATTTGATTTTTTATGGGATCAGGTTGAGTTTTGGAAAAACTTAAATGTACAAAAATCGACAAAAAAATAATTTGCCCATTTTACATATCAATTTTAATCAAAATTTTACGCTGAATTTAAATATGAAATTATAATTAAAAATGGATAAATCGTTTTCGAGATATACATAGCTGAATTTTTGAAATCTGAAAAAAGGTCCACTCATTCAGGTGCATATATGTACATATGTACATATCTCTTACTAAATTCGTTAAAGCACCAGCTGATTTGTGACATTCCTCTCAAATGCTATCTTGGTTAGGGAATTTTATCAAGGCCTTCAGCAACATTCATACTTACATATGCATGTATATTTGACAAAGATGTAGTCATAAGCTATGTACAAACATATAAGTGCAGAAAATACATATGTATGTACATACATATATCGAGTTTAAACTGATAACTGTGTTTATTATTCTTTCAGCTCCTTTGTGGCTTTTGATGGAAGGAAGCGCATCATTGGCGTTGCAGCCAAGAATCAGCAGGTCACAAACATGAAAAATACAGTGAGCGGTTTCAAGAGTCTATTGGGTCGTAAATTTAACGACCCACACGTACAACGTGAACTTACTAGCATTCCAACGAAAGTCGATCAACGTCCAGATGGCAGCATTGGCTTCAAAGTTAACTACTTGGATCAGGAGCAGTACTTTTCCCCGGAACAACTGACAGCAATGCTCTTTACGAAATTAAAGGAAACATCGACTGCTGCTTTACAAGCTCAGGTTTGCTATATTTTTCTTAATTAGAGGTTAACATTTTTTTAAATTTTAAATAAATATATTTTAGGTTAACGACTGTGTCATTGCTTGCCCATCTAACTTCACCAATTCAGAGCGCAAAGCATTACTTGACGCTGCCCAAATTGCAGGTCTGAACGTCTTGCGCCTTATGAATGAAACTACGGCAACAGCGCTTTCATATGGTTTTTACAAGCAAGACTTACCAGATGAGAACAAACCGCGCAACGTAGTTTTCGTTGATTGCGGCCACTCGTCACTGCAAATCAGTGTATGCGCCTTTACAAAGGGTAAATTGAAGATGATTGCAAGTGCATGGGACCAAATTGGAGGACGCGATTTTGACAATGTTTTGGCAGAATATTTTGCTAAAGAGTTTTATGACCGGTACAAACTCAATGCCAAAACGAATCCCCGAGCTTATCTCCGTTTGCTTACTGAAATTGAAAAATTAAAGAAACAAATGTCAGCGAACAGTACTAAGCTGCCAATAAACATAGAATGCTTTATGGATGATGTTGATGTTTCTTCTTCATTGCAACGTACTCAGATGGAAGAATTATGCGCGCATCTATTTAAACGAGTAGAAACAACATTCAATAAGTTGTTACAAGATTCCAAATTGTCGCTGGAAGACATACACTCCGTGGAAGTTGTCGGTGGTACCACCCGTATACCGGCGATAAAACAGCTGATCGAGCAGGTAAGCATAATTATATATTTTTGTAAATTTTGTTAAATCTTAATACGTGCTTTGTTAAATAGGTCTTCGGTAAACCAGCTAGTACCACATTGAATCAAGATGAATCTGTCTCGCGCGGCGCAGCACTACAATGCGCAATCATGTCACCAGCAGTTCGTGTACGTGAGTTCGGTGTAACCGATATTCAAAATTATGCCGTCAAAGTTAGTTGGGATGGTGAGGGTTCCCAGGCTGGCGGTGAGATCGAAGTATTCCCTGCCTTTCATTCTGCTCCGTTTAGCCGTTTGCTTACACTGAATCGTAAAGAACCTTTTGCAATGACCGTACAATATGCACAACCGATACCGTTCCCAGATCCAGTAATCGGTAAATGGTTCATTAAAGATGTTAAACCAAATGAGCGTGGCGAACATCAGGAAGTTAAAGTGAAGGTCCGCATCAACCACCATGGCATTGTACTGATTTCAAGCGCTTCTCTGGTTGAGAAGAAGGAAGATGATGCCGCAACTGCGGCAGCCAATGCGGGCGAGCAAGGTACGGCACCTGGCAGCGAAGAAAAGATTAATGCTGGTGATCAACAACAGCAACAAGCTGGCAATGGCGGTGAGCCTATGGACGTGCAGCAAGAGGTAAGTAATCTTTTGCTAACATGAAACCATAAAATTTTATTTCTTTTATCCCATTTGCTTGTACATTTTTCTATTTTGTTTACTTTTATAAAGTAAAAAATGTCGGATTAATTTTTAACACATCTTCCTTATTATCCTTACATTTAATGTGATGCTTTTAAAGGCTTGTTAAACTAAAACAACCCAACTTCATATCATTGCTCGAAGATATTGTTTTTTTACACTGTATTCGCCTGTACTAAAACATTTAATAATACATAGATACATACATATATAGATATGAATGTACATATGTACTTACATGTATGTATATGCGTACATACATTACTCATTTGCTAAACAGGTTTATTATGAACTAATTGAAATAATTATGTTACGTTATTTAAAAAAGTATCAGTTTTTATGTCATAGTCAAGATATATGTATATACTCCCAGCCAGCAAAAATACTATATTTGAAGGTAGTATGATTTTCGATCATGTTCCGTAGTCGAAAAAGTCGGAAAATCTCTGGTTAGGTCCGTATTCAAATCATGGAAGTAAATACTTATTAGGGAAACCAAAAATATGCACGATAAATCTATTTCTATGCGCATAAAATATGCTCCAAAAATAAATAAATTGACCAAAAACCTGAAAATGATGTTAAATTTTCACAAAAATTTTACAATTCATTGATTTTTCGTAAAAATTTATGCACAGCTCAAAATATTTTTGTTACATTAGGTTATAAGATGCTGCTTCAAATTTTAAAATGTAAATTTGTGCCGGTTGTCACATACTCGTAGTTCAAAATCAACTGATGTGATCTGCGCATAATCGAATGCTGAAATTATAGATTTTAGTAAAAAAATGTTAACCATTCATCGCTATCTGCATTACTAGTACATGTCGTAGCTAATCAACTTGGAATATCAGGAATATAGGGCACTTCTCCGTCAGCCTTTTGGACTGAAAATTTCTCTTTAAATAAAAGCAGTTTTCAGGCAGTTTCTGCTTTGCTTTAGGCATCGTGAAAAGAAAAAAGTTTATTTGTAAATATAAATAATTCAAATTAACTTTTATGCACATTCGATTAAAATATTGCAAATCTATATTTGGAGAAGTCGTGACCTTTTTTTTTCTAACGTTTTGACATTCTTCTTTTTCTTCCAATTTATATTTCTCTTTATTACGGTTGGCGTCGTAGACAACTGCTCGGCTTCATGCTGTAGGACTGCAGTTGTCCATGTCGCCAAATTGGAATGGAATTGTGGGAGGCCGGGAGTTACCCAAGCACTGAGGCTGGTTTGCCCACTTTCAATACATCTGACCCGAATATGCGCCATCTCAACCTGGAGAAGGGCGGACAGACGCAGAGAAAATGCTCTGTACCATCCTCCTCCTTCAGACAAGATGCGCACATCGCATCCTCGATGATACCAATGGTGACCATGTGTTGCCCTCATGGATTGTGTCCTGTAATCAGCCCAGTCAGAGTCCGCAGCTCCCTTCTCCTCTGTTTATGAAGCAATTTTGCCACCGACCTGTCTGGTTTTTTCAGGAAATACTTGGTGATTTTACAGGAGCCAGTAATGCCATGAATTTTCTTCATGGCTTTCCCGATACATCCGACAGTTCCTGCAATACTTGGCCCGGTCCGGTCCCACCGGACATTCAATAGCGCCCTGGTTAGCCAGATCATCGGCCAGCTCATTACCCTGAACACCAGAGTGTCCCGGTACCCACATAAGTTCAAGCTTATTCCGTTTTGCAACGGAGTTAAGCCTAATCTTACATTCCTGGACAATCTTTAAAGAGGTACGTGCGGTCTCCAAAGCTCTGAGGGCAGCTTGGCTGTCACTACAGATATAAATATGGTATCCACGCCACCTCACAGATTATCCAGTCAGCCACCTTTAGTATCACGAGGACTTTCGATTGGGAAACCGTTGTCATTTTACCTAAAGGGACGAAGCCCCTGAAGTTGTCTTCTAGGTGCCATCTTGCTCCAGTTCCATTTACAGTCTTGGAGCCGTCGGTGTAAAAAGTTTTTGCCGATTTCACCAAAAGGGAGTCTGGATCTCTCCATTGACCCCTTGTAGGAAAATAAACTGCGTACTTTCTCCCAAATGAACTCTAGGCAGCAGTTTGTTACTCGGGCCAGAAACAATGAGTATTGTCCTGACATCCTTTCGAACAACTCTCTGGCCGGAGCTCCGGTCATCGTGCCACAAGTCAAAGGCATATCAACATAGGTCGACATATCGTTTTCATTGCCTCCTCCTCAAATCCAACGAAGCATTAAGAGCTGCACCTGAGGTGGTTCTCATAGCGCCCGCAATACTTATGCACACACTCCCCTGTAGTCCGTTTAGCATAGATACCGTGGTCTTGACCAAGGCTCTAAGCCATCAAACCACGGCGGAGTATGTGATTTTAGGTCTTACTAAAGCTGTGTATACCCATAGTATCATAGTCGGTTTCAGACCCCATGTCTTGCCAAAAATTCTTCTCCACTGTCTGAAAACTTTCAGCGTTCGATTTACCTTCAACTCGACGTGAGTCTTCTATGTTAGTTTCCTATCTAGGGTTACCCCCAGGTACTTCACTTCCGTGAAAATACTTAAGTTCACACCTCTAAGTACTGGAAGGTTGAGACCTTCCAGTTTTATTATCCGCGTAAACAGTACCAGGGTTGTTTTGCTGGGGTTAAAAGCAGGACCCTGAAGAGTGCACCAGTCATCGATCGTATTCAGGATTCTCTGTGTTTTTTCACAGACTTCCCTGAGGGACCTTCCTGATGCTAGTACACATACATCATCAGCATAGGCCTGGATGTGAGAGAAGCCTTGCATTTCAATTAATAAGGAGTCAACTACCAAGCACCATAGAAGATGAGAGAGTACTCCCCCTGAGGGCATCCTCGAACAACCTTTGCCGTGATAGAGTGGCCGCCATCGTCACCTACAACCAACAATCTTCTCGATAACATGGTGTGAATCCACCTTATGATGGTTTCGTCCACTCCATGCCTTCTGGCAGCAAAACACACCTCAACATCAGCAAATAGCCCCATTGTGTACTCCCCTGCTTCCAGCCCCACTTCGATATTCGTTACAAGATCGTGTAAAGCTGATTCACAGGATTTTCCGCTCTGGTATCCATGCTGGTTAATACTGAAAGGGCTTTCCTCCAGAACCCTTGACCGAATGTATTTCTAGACCGGATGTACCCTGATACCCGGAAAATGGGTTTCCAGATGAGTATTGTAAGCTTCAGGTGAGCAGCTGTATTAGTATTTCCACAAAACATTTCACATTTGATCAAACGACGCCATTTCTGTCGATACCGTGTTTACTAACGACTTGAAGAAAATTTTTATTTATGTATTTAAATTTATTCTACAGTACAATGTATCTTACAGACTATGACTAACAAATAATACCTAGAAGCTATTACATATGTATGACTTGTTAAATAATTGCATTAAAAGTTTATAAAAGCTGACCTTGGTAAAGAAAAATCAATCCAGTGCGATTTGGAAAGTGTATTAAATTCCAGCAATGGATGCATTTCTTGCAAAATTAGTTTTGAAACAATTAACATTTAGATTCCTTTGCAGAACAAAAGCTCAACCGCTCAAGTAAAATCACAATCAGAGAAGTCATTAATTATACTATAAATAAACGATAGTGAGAGTGATGATCTCCTCTTTTCCATAGTAATTAAATTAATTAATATAAGTCGGGATTGATAAGTAGGAACAGGGACACCGAAATTTAGAGACCGAAGTGCATAATTTAAAAGACCCCTTTTAACTCGTTCAATTCTATCTATCGAAAATTTATCATAAGGCCTCCAAATTATAACTGCATTTTCTAAATTAGACCTAACCAGAAACGTATGTATATAATGGCTTATGAGTATATGTATCAGAAAATTCAGAGGAATTGCGCGTAACAAAGGCTAAAACCTAGTAGGCGTTCGATATAATAAAATGTATATGACTTTAAAACGAAAACTTTATGTCAAATATGACCCCAATATCTTTTATCTCTTTAACCTCCTTGTTAATGTCAATTGAAAACTCTTTGAAACATTAAACGATAGTCGCGACTTTAAACACCAACCGTGAAGATTGTTCAAGACTCACTTCCACGACAGTCGGTTCTACGTTACCGAAGTGACTCGGATTTCATCCGACCAAGGACTGTTGTTTCGGCGGACACCCCCAATCTTATCTCCTCTTGGGTGCAATACCTAGCAGCAGGTTTGCTACTCATACTTCTGGCCAGGGCGGGCGTCGAGTCTAACCCTGGCCCAGAAACCTATTTCTGCTGCTTCTGCCAGAGAGGGCTCCATCCGAATTCCACTTCGGTGAGGTGTAATTCGTGCAACGGATGGTGCCATCTTAAGGTCTGCTCAGGCCTTAAGAAAACCAGGGAATGGTCCACAACCTATGTGGGCCAGTGTTGCTCGCGCACTCAAGCGCCCCAGCCTCCACGGCATCCCCCCTTGCGCCCCCCGCGCCGGTGCCTCAACGCACCCCCCTGCCTCCACGGCTCCCCGGAGCACACAGCAACACCTAACGAAATATTTAATATCTACAAGCCTGCCAAACGATCGTAGGGGAAATATTTTGGCAGATCAGATAGATGATTCGACATTCTGCACAATGAACGACGAAGCCCCCACCAGGATTGTGGGTAGTTGCAGCAGCTCGCCAGATCTAACAATAGCTAGCGCGGGTCTGATAAATAGCATAACGTGGCGACCTATGCTATCGCTTGCATCAGACCACCTACCCATAATCATCTCGATTGACAGACCTGCCAACTATGTTGCCTCGGACCGCCACATCTATGTCAACTTCAAAAAAGCTGACTGGGAGCGGTTCGAGGATTTCACTGAAGACGCCTTCAGTGCTCTTTCAACTCCAACCGACGTTCGCGTCGGCGAGCGCGTGTTCCGCAGGGTGGTGAAGTCCGCTGCAGCCCGCTTCATTCCGGCAGGTAGGATCCCTGTGATCCGTCCTGACTTCCCGGGTGAGGCGGTGTCTCTGGCGGATGAACGCGACCACCTTCGGCAGGCGGACCCCGGTAATCCCCGTATTAGGCAACTAAACGGGAAGATCCAACGCCTGGTTAACGTACATAAGCGGAGGGAGCACCTGAAGTCCTGCAACCTCGGTGCCGGAGTGGGCAAATTATAGTCGACCGTGAGGTCCCTGTCCAACCCGACGAGGCGTTATGATCGAACAGAAATCTCCTTTGGAGACCACGCCTCGTCGGACCCGAAGCGATGCGCGAACTATTTTAGTCGACAATTTACACTGCATCCTTCGGCCGACAGGACCAAACGGTCAGTCACCAGAAGGCTGCGCAAGTAAACACCGAGCGCACCAATTGTCCGCTCTACCACTGAGGTGAAGGAAGCCATCGGGAAGGCGAAGCCTCCAAATCCCTTGGCCCAGACGGGTTAAGCATGTTGATGCTGAAAAAATTGGGCACCGCGGGAGTAGCGTATCTCACCATGGTCCTCAATCTGTCCTTACGCACCCTGGTCATTCCAGATTGGGCACCGCGGGAGTAGCGTATCTCACCAAGGTCCTCAATCTGTCCTTAAGCACCCTGGTCATTCCAGATATCTGGAAGACGAGTAGGGTGATATCACTGCTGAAACCAGGGAACCGGCCGGCCAAGGCGAGTCCTACCGGCCGATCTCCCTGCTTTCTCCAGTGGTCAAGACACTTGAGGCCCTGCTGCTCCCGCATTTCAATCACTACCTCAGCCCGGCGAAGCATCAACACGGCTTCCGGAAAGTGCATAGCACTACAACGGCACTTAACGCAATAAACACTTAGGTTAATCGTGGTCTCAACGGCAACCGCCCCTGTGAGAGAACCGTCCTCGTGGCTCTGGACTTGTCAAAGGCCTGCTGAAGGACGTGGAGGCCTCACCTCTCCCAGCGGCGTTGAGGCGATGGACCGCGAACTACCTGTGTGGTCGTCAAGCGTCGGTGTGCTACCGTGACTCAGTGTCAAAAGCGAGAAGAATTAAGCGGGGGGGTACCACAGGGTGGCGTCCTATCCGACCTATTATTCAACTTCTACATCTCGCGACTCCCTTCCCCGCCAGAGGGTGTCACACAGGTCTCGTATGCCGACGACTGCACGATAATGGCTACCGGCAATGGAATTGATGGCCTGTGCTCTAAAGTGAACAGCTACCTCCCAGAGCTTGCTCATTACTTTACGGGACGGAATTTGACGCTGTCTCTTGCTAAGTCCACGGCGACCTTGTTCACATCTTGGACGAAGGAGGCCGGGCTCACACTCGACATCCACATCGAGGGGACCCCCATTCCGACGGTTAACCACCCTAAGATCCTGGGAGTCAGCCTCGACAGCCTGGTCTCCTTCTCAGCACATACAACCGCAATCGTCAACAAGGTACAGAGCCGCAACAAAGTTCTCAAGTCGCTCGCCGGCAGCACTTGGGGCAAAGACAAAGAAGCGTTGTTGGCAACATACAAGACGATTGGCCGGCCGGTTCTTAATTATGCTGCGCCAATATGGTCGCCTGGAACTAGCAGGACTCAGTGGTCAAGACTGGAGACCTGTCAGAGCGCCGCACTCAGGACAGTGACGGGATGTCTCCTGATGACGCCTGTGGATCACCTCTACCATTAACGTGCTTCCAGTGCAGGAGCTCAATACGATGCTCACAAAGCAGTTTCTACTGGGGTGCCACCGTCCGGGGCACGACACCAATAACCTATTCACATGCTCGGCCAAACCTACTCAACTAACACCCCTCTCCCTATGGTCCGACCCTGTTAAAAAGCCCCGTTTCCTGGACCTTTCGTTAGTTGAGCTTGACGATAATGATTGAGGGAGCCCGCCAGCCCAGTGGGGTGTAGCTAGCCGCTACAACAACAACAACATTGTTCAAGATATTTTGGAGCTTCAAAGCAATATCTGAATTGTTAATAATAATAATTTGGCGCTTACACTACATACATAGCTCAGTGTTTGACCGAGCTTCTCCTACCATTTGTGATGTGCGTCTTTATATTCTACCTCAAATGGAGGGACCTACAATTTTGTGCTGACTCCGAACGGCAGATGTATTTTAAGAGAAGCTTTTTCATGGCAGAAAAAAAATACCCTCGGTGGTATGCCATTGCCTGTCATGGGGTTACCGCTATTAGAAAAAACTTTTTCTATGATTAAGATTTTGCTTGCCCTGGCTGGAATTCGAACTTCGAACCCATCGGCATATCGAGTCCATTACTCGCACTGCTAGTTACTCGACCACAGCGGCCACAATTGAATTGTTAACAACAACAACAATTTTCAAATCGTCTGCACACCGCACAAAACTAGAAAAAATTAAGCAATTACAGATGTCATTAATGAAAAGGACAAAAAGTAAAGGTCCTAAAATGCTCCCCTGGGGAACACCTGAAGTGACAATAAATGGAAGTAGGAGAGAAAACCTAAACTGGTTAATTTCTTAATAAGAATCGTGTGGGAAACCTTATCGAAAGCCTTGGCAAAGTCCGTATAGATACTACTTGGCCACCATTCATAAATGCCGGCATGCAAAATTCCGAGTAAACAGCAAGGTTGGTGACTGTTGAGCGACCAGGAACAAATCCATGCTGATCAAGGGAGATAAAAGACTCAACCGAAAAATAGACTGCAACGAAAACTGACACTGAAGATGGCCCAACGCCGAAACCGGTTTGTATCCAAACCAAACTTGAAGGGATGACGGAAAATCGTTCCAACAAATATCAACAAAGAACACTTTTACGTAAAAAATTTTCAATTAAAATTATCACACGAATAATAAGAAAGAAACCTTTTGCATAAATTTGTAAGCAAAATGAAATAGCTGATGCATAAATGACCCAGATAATTAAATTTATCGATAAATTTCTCACACCGTCTAAACAACTTTTAGCCAATACCAATTCTGCGTCGATGTGAGGTCGACTGAAAAACGACGACTATGTCGACAACGCCAAGCGTAAGGGGATTGTATACATTATACTCTATTAAAAAGCCTTGTATCCAGAAAAGCACAAACTCCGTACAAAAAATGCTCGAGAAAAATTTGCTGAGCCAAATTTTCAAAACTGAGCTCTTTAGAAAACTCGCTCCGGGTTTTACTGCACTTTCTATAGTTTTTGTTATAAAAAAAGGCGCAAGGGAACCTAGGTTATGTGCGGCAATTATTTTGGTAAAATCGGCTTCTGTTTGTGAAATTTGCCAGCTTTTGCAACTTTTGGCAGAGAGAGAACCCGATTTACTCTCAAATTTACAGAAAGGAGTTCGAAAACGATTTTTGATTAAAGTTTTCAAGGTCTGGGAATAACTGGTTAGTTAGGGACAATCAAGCGTCAATATTTGTATGTGCAGATGAATATTTTCAAGAATGATAGATAAAAAAAATGATTGTGCCTTCCCGCAGCATTTCAAAGTTCAGATGGTGAAACGAATGGCAAAATGAAGAAGTGAAGGAGTAGAGAATAGCGCAACGACGGACTCGGGCCCATTCACACTGCTTTAAGTTTTTTGTTTGCTTTTGATATTTCTGTGGTCACAAGCGATAACCGCCTAAGTCCTACATATGTACATACATACATACATATGTACATACATACATATGTACATACATACAGTGGTTCACAGCTTATTTCAACCAGCACGCGTTTAAAATTGTATTTGATTATAACTTTTAACCTAGGCCTTACATGGGAAAACTTTAAATGCAAATCGATAGACTAGTATGTCTTCTATTCTAAACTAAGTGAATTTATTTTCATACGCTTGTTTTCGATAACTTTTTAATATAAAACTTAAAAATAGTGCAAATTACAATGTCACAGCTTATTTCAACCAGCTAAAAAAATATAAAAACTTAGATAAGGTTCGATTAAGTTTTGGTTGGTTCAGTAGTTTGTATGTCCTCCTTTCATCTCTATGACCGATTTTAACCTTTTTGGCATCGTTTGCACTAACTTCCGAGTTGTTTCGGGACTAATGTTTCCCCATTCCTACACTACAGCGTTTTTCAGATCGTTTTTGCACGTAATTTTGTGTTTGCAAATATTTTGGTTTAATATTGCCAATCAATTTTCGATCACATTTAAATCAGGTTTTTGAGCCGGCGGAGTCATTAAGTGGGGGCAGTTCCATAGAAGCCACGACTAAGAAATGCCCGACTTATGTTTCGGGTCATTTTCTATAAATACCACTTCCTTCCAGAATCTGCAGTCCTTATAAATATGATTTTTGCAAATCGAAGACGACTTTGTTGAATTTTTTTTACTAATGAAGGGCTTTTTTCGTGCTATCCTGCCATTAAACCTGTATTTGCGCAGCACTCTCCGAGCCGTTTATGTACTGCTTGATTTTTCCAACTCGCTGGTTATCTGATTTTCCAGTTTCGGGTCCTTTAGATTTGGGTATTCCCTTATTTTACGCAAAATATAGCGCTCATCCGTATTATTGAAAATATTGTTTGGCGCGCTTCTGCCTTTATTATGGACTCTATTTTCATGTACAAAGCGTGATATAATGCACTGCACTGTAGAGTCACTTAAATTAACCATTTCCGCAGTTTTCCGACGCGAGTGACCATTTTTGAAGTGGCTGAGGACTAACTAACGCTGCTCAATAGTGGTACGTCGGTCCATCTTCTAAAACCCGTTTGGAATCGAGTTTAATGTCAAAATTAACTTTTAAGCTGTTTAATATTTGCGCGATTCTTACTGGAAATTGAAAATAAATTTCAAATGATACGAAAAACGATGGATTTTGCGATTAATTATGCCTGGTTGAAATAAGCTGTGACATTGTAATTTGCACTATTTTTAAGTTTTATATTAAAAAGTTATCGAAAACAAGCATATGAAAATAAATTCACTTAGTTTAGAATAGTAGACATACTAGTCTATCGATTTGCATTTAAAGTTTTCCCATGTAAGGCCTAGGTTAAAAGTTATAATCAAATACAATTTTAAACGCATGCTGGTTGAAATAAGCTGTGAACCACTGTATGTATGCTTTAACACAGGACTTTGGCGATTATCGCTTGTGACCACAGATTTGTACTATTTTTCTCGCATTTGTCGGTGTGAGAACAAAAGAAACAACATTTTTATTAATATTAGCCAAATTAACAAATTCTTAGAAAATGACGCCCAAAAAATTAAAAAGCAATTTTTTTTTATAAAAATTTCTCAAATCAGTTTGACGAAAAAAATTTAAAAAAAAATTACAGCAACGGCAAAGTACTTTTTCAAGCAACAGAAAAATTTAAAAATATTTCCTGTGATTTATTTTTTTTAGCAGCATTTTAAGCTTTCATTGCATATATGTATGTATGTACATATGTACATACATATGTATGTATCGCTAAACATAAGTTAAGACGTGATTTAGAAGTAAATTTAATTAAAATAAATTGCGAACTTTCATTTTGTTGAAAGAAAAACCGTATTTCATCGGCACTTGAAAGCTGCTCTTTTGTCCTAAAATTAAATGGGCTACGAAATCTTTTAAAAATTCTGAAAGAACAGGGAAATTCTAATTAATTTTAGACATATGTATACGATTTTAGTTAAATAAAATTCTATAACATATGGGGAATGAAATACGAACGGCTGCTGTAACAGTAACAGAAAATATATATATTGTTCAACAAACTTGATTTTCACATCTGGCTTTGTTTACTCATTTGGCTTATTTTACAAAAAAAAATTAGGACCCGCAGCGGACGGCTTTCCTCGCATTTTGCGGAACTTTGCGCATTGCTTCTTGAATTCCCGTTGTGTCGATTATTGCCACTTCCCTTTTGATTCTTTTAATTAAAGAATCAATGTTTTTGGGCTTAAATCCATTTCAATATACTTTTCTTTTTTAATTAGCCCAAAATGTTTCGATCGGGCTTAACTGAGGTATATTTGGAGGATTCTGGTGCTTGGGTACAACATCAATCTTACATTTTTCATAAGCAGTCATTGTTGCTTTGGCATAGTGAGGCAATTGTTTTGTCGCTGTATTTTGGAACGAATTTCCGTCATCCCTTGTCAAGTTTGGTTTGGAGACAAACCGGTTTCGGCGTTGTGCCATCTTCGAACGAAAAATTACACTGAAGATGGCACAACGCCGAAACCGGTTTGTCTCCAAACCAAACTTGACAAGGGATGACGGAAATTCGTTCCAAAATACAGCGTATAATTACCCTGTCGGAAACCACAACAACCAAAAAGAATATAATTGTTTTGTCATTCTTATGATGTTTGTCAATAAATATTTTAAGTGTGGGAGGCATTTCTCTACATAAACATTCGCATTCACAGCTAAACCAGTTTTAAAAAAGACGGGCTCGCTTATGCCACGTTCGCTTATTGCCAGCCACAACAAAACTTTCTTCGGAAATATCGTTTTTGTTTTTTGGGTAACACCTGCATCTGGTTTGATATTAGGAAACTTAAAATAATATTTTGGCGTCCACTCATGACCCTCCACTTTGAAATAACTTTCGTCGTCCACAATACAAATTGTGGATGATTTTGCGGAGAAAAAATTTTGGGGAAGTGAGCGCAAGCGATGTTTAATGGATTTCTTTTGGTTTTCTGAGACCTCAGCCACGGTTTTTTTTGCACACTTCACTAATCCCATATCTTTTTTATATTTCTTTACAGTTTTATCGCTCTCTTTATATTTTTGTGCTAGCCTGCGATACTACTTGGCCGTTCGACCTGCGATTTCACTTTTCAATTTGGCTCTTTCTTTGTAGCTCTGCAATCCACATTTTTTTCCGGATCCGGGTCTTCTTTCCATATATTCACCATTACTTACTTTCGATATTGTTTTATAAATACAATTTTTCTTGAACCGCATCTCAAAAAAGTGATGAAAAACCTAATTTTTCGTTTTGTTCTGATTGTCAAGCAAATATTTACATATTAATTTTCTACGTTCAATTCCGTTTAATGACATGATGGCGACTGTGTTTTTATAAAAATCTAACTTTTTGCGAAACTATTATTCAAATAGTACAGTTAGTTTTCACTTGCTTTTTTCCTCCCATTTTCTGTTAGAATTTTTTTAAAGATTTTTGAAAAGTGTTCGTATTTCATTTAGCATACGTTACTTAAAAAAAAAATAATAAGTAAATTTAATTTGAAACAAATAAATACATATATTAAATAAATTAGAAATCAAAAGAAAAAACTCGTCGATTGTATTATTTTGTCGCCGTAAATTTAATTTAATAATAATTTTACTCTATATAAAGTAGCTGAGCTCCAAAATAATTGGTATTATAAAGCGTTAACGAAGTGCAAAATAACAAAATTGCCAAAAATCAACGGTATTTTGTTGGCACTTGAAAACTTTTATGTACTTAAATTTTATAAGCTATGTATATTAGAGTCTAAAAAAAAATCAATTTCAAAAACTCGTCATCGGGAGTATATCGTTTAATAACCATAGCGGGGGCTTAAAATTAAGTAAGCAAATTTACAATCATTTGCTGCAAATAATTGATATTGTTAAGTGATAATTATGTGCAAAAAACTATTATATTCATACATATGTTGCTTCTAACCCCTTACTAGGTAAATGCTTTAAAAATAAGATTTAATTTATTAATGGAATTCGATAGTTATATCTATCGATTATAATTGCGGTAATTTTGAAGGTATCGAAAACTATCGATATTTAGAGTATCAGTAGTTTTCCAGTTATCAATTATCGTTGTTCGCTTCCAGAAACATGATTGTTTAAAAATGAAAAATATTATGGTTTCCCTGCTAATATGATGCTGGTGTAACATAGAATATCTAGAAGTTAATGAAGCCCCCCTTCACCGTGCATTCGTACATCATAAAATTAGGAATAATCCCCATGTCAATGATATATTAGTTAATAAATCGATTAAATCTAATAGATACATACATACATACATATACATTCCATATGTATATTTGTTGAAGACTAGTTCTAAAATTGATAATTTAAGTATTAATATTAACATAAGAGAAATTTTGAAATTTTTCTGAATGTTTGAAACTCACAATTTAGTTATTTTATTTTTTATATTAAATGGTCATTAAATCCACGTCATTGAAAGACATATACTACGTAGGTGGCGTTTTATATTTTGCTCCTAGTAATGAAAACACAGTCAAATATTAAGGAAAATAGTTTTATTGTTTTTCAAAATATTCTCCTTCCAAGTCAATATACTTCTGCATTCGCTTGAACCAATTTTCAAAGCACTTTTGCCACTCGCATCTTTTTTTGATGTTCGAGAATAAAAGGAAATCATTAGATGCCAAATCAGGGCTGTAATGCGGATGACCCATCAATTCGACATTTTGAATGCTTAAAAACTCTCTTGTGTGAATTGATACGTGAGAACTCGCATTGTCTTGGTGAAGAATGATTTGTCTTCGGCGGTTGGTTTTCCTTAATTCTCCAAAAACTTTTGGCAAACAAATGGTTGCATACCACTCAGAATTGACCGTTTTAAGTTAATCTAGTAGAACAGTTGCGACATGACCACATTTTGCGAAAAAACAGGCGACCATTTACTTTGAGGTTCTTCTTGCGCGAGCAACTTTTGTTGGATTAGGCTCGGCTTGGAACACCCATACAGTCAATTGCAGCTTTGTTTCCGGCTCATATGCATAGAAACAAGATTCGTCTCCTGTTACGATGTCATAGACGTGCTTTGAACCACCGCGGCTAAATTTCTTCAACATTTCTTTACACCAATCGACTCGAGTCCTTTTTTGGGCAATTGTCAAATTATGCGGTATCCAACGAGAACAAATCTTCTTTACGACCAAATGTTCATGAAATATTGAATGTATGCTGGTCCCACTAATGGCCAAGGATGCCTCTATCTCGCGATATGTCACATGACGATCTTGTATTATCAATTGACGCACAGCATCGACTGTTTCTGGCGCAACCACCGTTTTTGGACGGCCTTCACGAAATTCGTCCTGCAAAGATTGGCGGCCACGTAGGAACTCGTTGTACCATCGTTTCAAAGTGACTAAGTGTGGTGATTCAACACCAAAAGTAGAAGTAAGTTGATTGATGCACTTCGTAAGTGAAAATGTTATATGCAAGTTTATGCCAAAAAATACCACACTTTACGATAAAAATATCTAATTACAGCTAATCACATGTAGTGTTGCGAAGGCGCACGAGAAGGAATTTTACCTACGTATGAAATACTTTGTATATACATATTGGCAGTATCGACAAGTGCAGTCGGCAAACATTACAGTACAGAAAAATGAATGGAAAAATCAAGTAATCAAATGTAAAAATGTCACCTGAATTTAAAAAAAATTCCAGTGGCGTAGCCAAAAATTAGTTGTCGAACTCTTATTTTTTTCAAAATATTTTTCGTTTTTTTTTTTTTATTTTTTTAATTGAAGTTCATTTGACAAACCCCATATACTTTCAAATTATATACTACATACATATGTGCAAAAATTAGAAATATTCATTAAAACTTAACTTAATAATGTTTTTTCTCTTTATGTAGTTGAAACAAAATCCAAATGAACGACATTGCGAATATTGTAAAAATATCCATTCGGTTTTGAGTTAAGCCGCCAACATATTGTTTTTTCTCTTTATGTAGTTGAATAGTCAACGATTAAATTTTTTCTCACTGAAAACGCAAATTTATGAACATGCATATGAATTAAACATTCACATATAAAAAATTGCTTATGAATACAAATCAAATCGTTTTTGTTTGATTTCCAAGGAGCTTTGAAATTAAATTTTAATACTTCATCAGCAGACTTTGGTTTGTATAAGAAAACGTCGCCAAAAAAAGGTATAAGCCTCCCAGAGAAAAAAATAATCCTCGTCAAGATTATTTGTAGCTGCTCCTGCATACAAATATGTACATATGTATGTCAAACTTGATTGTATGTGTTTGTCACAAATATTCACATATACTAATACATGCGCATGCGCATAACGTATGTACATTTGTGTTTAAACTATGTATCTCTTTGCTCAGATGGGTTACTGCCAATATATATGTATATATGTATAAGTATTATACTTATATATGTTGAAAGGTGATATCTCCTCTCAAAGTTCTTCGTGGTGTTGTTGTTCTGAATCTAAAAGATATGTGCCCGATTTGTATTTAATAAATTTGTTTTATTTTACGAAATGAACCTTCAAAATTTCCATATTCTATAACGTTAGTTTGGACTCGCTGGAGAGCGAAACTTCTCCCCTGCACTTAGGCCGAAAAGTAAGCCCATTGTGGTGCCTTATGCAGTTTTCACTCGGACTAATGTGATTTTAGCTCGGACTCAGACCATTTTGTTGACGAGAGAGAGTGCTTTTAACCCTGCTATATGCAGAGCTTTGTATAACTGGTTTACCGAGTTTGTGTAAATGCCTCCTATACTCCAAAGCAACCGCGGCAACCTATGCGTAACTTCCAGTTTCTTGGCATGCGTGCCGAAAAGATGGTGGCCTGTACGAGTTCTTGTTGGAACAGAAACTTCATTTCTGTTGAGTCGTTGATAAGTTAAAAATTGTAAGATTTCTAAGAGGTCAAAATACGTCTTTCCAGTTTTTGGAATTTTTAGGCATCTAGTTCATGTTTCAATCAAACAAAAATTTTGGCCACTTTTGTAGACTTCAGGCTCCCTTTTTAGTGGAGTGGCGATGAACTAAGATCTTTCAGAAAAGAGCGAAGCGTTGCTGCATAAAACGAGAGTATTATCGAGTTTAAGATATATTGCCGCTATAATTATGAAAAATTCCAGATTGAGAAACTATGGTATTGCATGGTATTGTAATATGAAATATTTAAGGAATAAATGGTGCATATTTTTTCACTGCGCTCTTTCCGTTCAGACTTTTTTTTTTAATATAATGAAAAAATTAATTTAATTTAATTAAAAATTTAATTAGGAATGTAATAATTCGGTTAAAAACCGTAAGCATAGATTGTAACCGTTGTTAGTGATATTCGAATTGTCGCCCGTTTTGGACCATTGAAAATAGTCGCTTTGTGTCGACTGCTCGAATATATGTACTGTAACAACTCGAATTTTATTAACAAAAGATAAATTCATTTACATGCCTGCACATATGTACATATGAATTTGTTAGGTTCAAAATATTTTATAATGCCTATTATCTTTTGATTAACAATTATTTTAATGAGATATGTATACGAATATAACTATCTAGCGATGTTTTTGTAATATTTTATTATTTAACTGTGACGTTTTTTCCACATTTTCACTAAACAGTAGCTGTAAAAACCACATATGTATGTACTAGAGGGCTGCATGAGCACATTCATTTCTTCTGTTAGCCGAATGACACGAATGTGAATGCGGTGCTCATTCAACTCAGGCACTCATGCGATCATAAATATGTGTACTTACAGAGAAAAAAGAGACCAATATGGGTACTCTCTGCTTATGATTTAAGGGATGTACACATTTTTGTCTTCGCTACGCTCATTTCTAGTCATCGATTATTCATGCATTCACGGCCTGTCCGGATTTTGCACGAATGTGGCGGACGTTGCGCAGGGAGACACCACCAAAGGCACATATTTACATATGTAAGGCGCAGCTAGCGATGCCTGTTATTATGTGTGTTATTAAAGCTGATGGATAACTGGTTACAAAATTCTTTTAACTGATGTTATTTATACAATATTATTATTATTTAAGACCTAAATAATATTGATGTGAATAAAATATTAGTGGACATTTGACTTCATTAAATTATCCAAATAATCCTCAAACAATATTTAAATATTTTCTGAGTTGTTTTTTTGATATTATTACTTTTCCACAATTCAATGTATATATGTACATATGTAGGTATGTATATGCAATAGTAGTTAAATGCTTTATTTTCGAGATATAGTAAGTAGAAAGCTCGCATTATAATCGTTTTTTTTTAATAAATTCGAAAAGTCTTATGTATGAAAATGTTTTATAATACCATTGGAACTATAGTGCACTTCCATTTTCAAAAATCAGAACCAGAAACTTTATAATTTTTTTTTCAAAGATATACAGAATATGATATAGGAACACAATTACAGGAAGAGAATATATGTACATACATACATACATACATACATATGTATATACATATTGTTCATAAGCGCAGACGCACACTCTATGCATACGTACAATACACATGTATGTATGTACATATATATGTAAGTATGTGTGTACATAAATACAAAGGGATAATCACCAAGTTGAGCCTGGCACTCAGTAAGTAGGCTGCATATATATCCATACATGCATATTTACGGATGTGAAGAAGCTAGCGAATATTTATAAAAGGGTTTTACTACCATACATTATACCCACACATAAATAGACATATGTACGTATATAAATACGTATATAGATATGTATGCACTTCAGCGTCAAGAACAGGTTACAGTTGTATGCAATACTTACAATGTTTTCTTAACACAAATCCTTTCCGTTAATTCTTTATAAAATAATATCGCATTCTTTAACTAGAACAATATGAATTAAAGTTTCAAAACTTGTACAGAGTGCACACATTTTCCAAAATTTCTAACGTTTTAATGAGAAATTGAAAAATTGAGAGTCTTAAGAAATTCAGTATGCATATAAAAAGCATTGTGCAAATTTTTTCTAACTCTGTTTTCTTTCCATTTACATTTGCGCCTACATATGAACATATTTTCATACAAATGTGTATTGACTTTATTATAAGTGTATGCATTTATTTTATAGTTACTTATTAATTTCAGTAAAATTCAATGTAGATTATGTATGGATGTATGTACGTAAATATGAAGAGACATGCAATTATTAAATTTTTTCTATCAATTGCTTTCATAATGTAGGCGCTATCATTTGCAAAAATTGGCGCCGTCATAAAATCTTTCAGTCGAATGTTGTCTCATACAGCCGGATGTGGTCTCATACATCCGAATGCGCATGACTAGTTGTATAACATATTTGGCTCTCTTTGTACAACGAATTCCTCTTTTTCTGAATGCGACTGAGGGCAGTATTCTCAGCTATCTGCACACTCATTCAGTCATCGCGCTTGCTGTGAGCAGAATGCGTAGAATGTTGCGCTTACGTGTGAATGTGTTAAAACGGCCAATGACTGTGGCAAAAAAAACAAACAAGACAATTAAAGACTGCTTCAGTTGAAATCTGGCAGCTAATATGCTGCTCAAATTTCTAAACAAAGATATGTACATAGCAAATAAAATAAAATGAAAAGGAGCAAAACCGCTATTTTATCTCACTAAAAATACGCGAGTTATTGGAAGAGCAATGCTGCCAGATTTCAACTTCAGCAGTCTTTACTTGATAAAGTCCTGAAAATTGTGGAAATATCATAGTGGCTTATTACTACAGATCACGCAATTAAGCAACCGTGTATTTGTAATTGATTTGAGAAAAAAATTAGTGACGCAGCATTTTGAAAGTTTTCGTTTTGTTTACACTTCATTCTTTGTTTCTATATTGTTGGTGATTTGTTTGCAATTGAGCGCGTGCAAAACAGTTTCTATTGCGAAAACCCAATCACTTTTTCGGTGTACTTGTTTCAAAATTTTTACATACCAATAAAATCATATTTTAAATTGACATCAGACACACGATATCCAATTTAGGGGATATTAAACGTTTTTTGTATTTATGTATATATTTTTTTTTCTTTGTTTCATTAAAGTTTTAACTGAAACTTTCTCTGAGGATTAATTTATAATAAATAAAGAAAAACTACTCACTACGACCTTTTTTCACACTTTCAATAAAATAAGAACTTTGTATGATTTTTGGAGGGCGCTGCACTTGCAAAAAGATTATCTTAATTAAAAAAAACTTTTAATTTCTATAAACAAAAAAGCTCATTCGAAAAACGAAAAATTTTGATTTAGGCTATGGTCGATTGCTTTACTAAAGTTATCGATTATTGCCATAATGACTGTAAAACGGCAAGTGAATTACGAATGGCGAATCACCCCGATTAAACAACACATTCGTGATTCGTTTGGAATTTCTGTTGCTTTTATTATACTTACACATGGTACATACTTTTGCGTCTTCATTCACTCTAGTTATAGCCAACAACCTCTTCAACATGATTACTTTCTTCACAAACACAACGTTTGAATGCATTTAAACATTTAATTGTTTCTTGTTCCTTTAATTTTTGGTTTGTTTTGATAGCTGTATGTGTTTTGGCAGCTGGTTTTGATAAATTTCGAATTAAAATAAGAGATGGCATAAATTTTTTCCTGATTCGCATGGTGATTCAGATAGAATAAATAACAAATGTGTTGGTGCGAATGTTTTTTGAATTAAAAATCATATTTAACTTTTTCGTTTTTAAAGTATATGTATGTATATGTTGTAGCACTTAAAATACTGTTCAATTCTAAGGTACGCCACGAAGTGGAAGTTTTTTATTAAGCTATGTATATTGATTGTACAATTATATCGATAACCTTACAATACTCGAAAGTCTCAGGGCTGCCATATCTACTACAGCTCGGCTAACCTGACAATAAGTGATCGACCCCGATCACTGTACACAATTGAAACATACTTAACGTCTAGAGTAGAGATTTCTTAAATACTACAGCAAATATGAAACTTACAGCTATGAACAATATTATTGAATAAATGTCGCTTTGGTTACTTTAATGCTTCCCCATTACAACTTCTCCACAGTCTTATGTTACACGCTTCCACAATACCATCGTACGGAATCTGGGTTATCTGGCAATTTTCGATATCCCTGATGACATATCTGTCATTTGGCAGTACTTTATGTATCACATAGGGACCTTTGAACTTAGGAACAAGTTTTTTGTTTGTTCCAACGGTTGTATCCACGTTTTTAATAACGACAAAATCACCTAAACTGAATGAACTAACTTTAACGTTTCGTAGTTTACTACGATGCAGATTATACTGCTGTATTTTGTCAATGTTTTCTTTGGCGGTGACCCGAATTGATTCAAAATCCCCCCTCCCCCCTTTTGAACTGAACTCCTCTAAATATTCCGTCAGTTTGTCCACCGTCGGCCCCCTCTGGGTGACTCCAAAAAGCACTTTACTTGGTGACATACCGATGCTTCTATTTATTGTGTTATTTAGGGCAAATTCAATTTTTCACCCAATCCGCGTGTTGCAAAGACTCGCTTAACTTCGCAAGCATTCCGACCAGGGTCCGATTGACCCTCTCGACCTGGCCGTTTGCCTGCGGAGAGTGAACTGCTACTTTCACGTGCGTTATATTTTTCTCGCTCATGTAATTTGAAAAATCGTTGGAAGTAAAACAACTGCCCCTATCGGTTATGCACCTTACTGGACGACTGTAATAATCGAAATACTTATTTAATGCTGCTGTGACTTCCTTTGTGCTAGTGGTCAGGACCGGGTACAGTTTTACATATTTCGTGAACGCGTCGATGATTACTAAAATATGCTTTCGCTTGGATTGTAATGCCGGTAAAGGTCCTAAATGATCTAAGTGGATCGTATGGAAAGGGACTGGCTCTTTCGGGATGTTGTGCAAAAGTCTTTCATTAGCTCTATTTGGAGCTGAGTACATAATACAACGTGTGCAATTTTTCTTGTAAGTATCTACCTTGCTTTTCATATCTGGAAACCAATAACTGCCTTTTAATTTATCGTAACACTTATCCACGCCTAGATGACCAATTTGTTCGTGAGTGGTTCGTATAACCTCTTGTTCTAATTCCTGAGGAACATATAACCGAAGCTCGTCGCCATTTTTTCTATATACTACACCGTTAACCATTGAAAAATGTTTATTATCTTCTCTTTCTAATTTGTTTTTTAGGTCTGAAATTTTCTCATCGCGGGCTTGCGCAGCTAGTAGCTGATAATCGATATCCTCACTATCCACTACCGCGACTAAACTTTCGCTGTTCTCTTCTTTTCTGCTAAGTGCATCGACATGAGTCATTTTCGTTCCTGGGCGATGGTGAACAGAATAATCATAATTTTCCAATTCTAATGCCCACCTAGCAATGCGGCTGTTAAGCAATTTTTTATTTAGTGTAAGGGTCAATGAGTTACAATCGGAATGATTTTGAATTTGATGCCTTCTAAAAAGGCCCGAAATCGTCTCAGGGCGTAAATTATTGCCAATGTTTCTAACTCAAAGCTTTGGTAACGTGTTTCAGCGTCTGTCGTTCTTTTAGAGAAATAAGATATTGGGTGGAACTCGCGATCGTCCTGTTTTTGGAGTAAGATCGCTCCGAATCCTACAGCGCTTGCATCACAATGAAGTTCGGTTTCCCTTTCTGGATTGTAAATGGACAAAATCGGACACGAAGCCAATTTTTCCTTGAGCGTTTCAAAGCTTTAATATGCTCCTGGTTAAACTTGAACTTGTTGTCCTTTTTCAGAATATCGTAAAGTGTACGTGCAATCAGCGAAAATTTTTCAACAAATTTTCTGAAATAAGAACATAGTCCAATAAATGATTGAACTTGTTTTTGAGTCTTAGGTATTGGATAATTCGAAATTGCTTCGACATGGGAGTTTGACGGTCTAACCCCTAAATTCGACACCCTATATCCTAAGTATCAATATTACCAATATTATATCAATAGTACCATAGGCGAACTTACACTTTTTTATTTTTAACTGAAGTCCATGTTGTGAGAGGCGTCTTAATACTCGTTCGACAAGAAGGTAATGTTGGCTAAATGACTTGTTCGCAATTACTATATCATCCATGTACGCCACGACTTCATTTTTTTCAATGAAATCTCTCAAAATTAGCGTTATAAAACGTTGAAAAATCGCCGGACCGTTTTTAAGGCCGAAAGGCAATCTTAAAAATTCATATTGCCCGTTAGGAACAACAAATGACGTATACTTAATCGAGTTGTTATCCATTGGTATCTGGTAAAAGCCTGATTTCAAATCTAACAATGTGAAAAATGATTTCCCTTCCAAATACTCCAAACAGTCCTCTATTAAAGGCAATGGGTAATTATCCCTAGCTATAATTTTATTTAAATTTCTGTAATCAATGCACATCCTAGTTTCCCCCGATTTTTTCTTCGTCAATACTATTGGAGAAGCATATTCTGAATTACTATGTCGAATTATTTTTTTCTCGAGTAACTCTTTTATAATTTTACTGAAGCCGAAGAAAGCTTCGGATTAATGTCTACAAAATTCTCCCCGATTTCTATATTACAAATCTCTTTAAACCCCATCTCAACCAAGGAATTATCAACCGTGGGTTCTTCTACGTATTCAATGTTTTGTTTATTTTTCAATTCAGGTATTTGTTTATCGAACATAAACAGTGAAATATTAAATTTAATCAAAAAGTCTCTGCCGAGCAATAAAGGAAACGGTAACGAACTATCTGGTAGCACTACCAAGTTACTATTTTTTAAATTGCTACGATATTTTATTAAGGCATTTATACTGCCACAATGCTTAATCTTTATATTTCCGATAGATGTATAATTGGAATTTTTCTCTTCATGTAACATCGCCTGTGGATTTTCCAAAGCAACCAAGGAACGTTGCACAAAGCTAATAGGGCTGCCCGTGTCAAAAACGCATGGAAAAATAACAAATTGTGGGCATTTTGCATAAAAAGTATTCAAAGCGACACTTACCGTATCTTTAAAGCCAACTTTCTCAGTCAAATCAAAATCTTCATATGCAGCAGCAACCATTCTTTGAGGACAATTCGCGTATTGATGATCCAGCTTTCCGCATTTAAAGCACGATCCCTTGATACGTGGCTTTTCTTTGCAACCGCTTGCATAGTGTCCCGATCCGGAGCAGTTATAGCACCTTATAGGTAACGCCTTCTGCTCGCCACTGCGTTGTTGGCCATATTTCTCGCTTGAGTTCTGAACGATTTTTTCGTACCTCGGCAATAATCCCTTTAGCTCCTTCATTGACGTCACGTTGTAAAACATTGCGACACTTGGTGACTTGTCCTGCAGCCCGTCGATTACGAATTCAACCAAGTCTGCTTCGCTAACTGGAGCCTTGCATGCGATTTCCTGCATTGCCAACACGTAATGGTGCAGGCTTTCGCTATTTCGCCGCCATCGTCGAATTTCCAACTTCTTAAAAATATCTCTGATGTTAACGGTCTTGTGGAATTCTTTAAAAAGTGGCTTAAACTCCTCCCAAGAACGGGACGCCGTCATTTGTAGAAACAGCTGGGCACTACCCGTCAGCAATCGGCGAGCCAACACAAATTTTAACTGGTCTGTACACTTATACAGTTCTGTTGTGTGTTCGAAATCGGCGATCCATTTTTGCACTTCACAGTCACCATCGCCACCAAATTTTTCCAATGCGGCTTCGATATCTCGGATCTGACAAGGAGGTGCACGAGGCGCACTCTGCAATTCCAGATCGTTAATTTGTTTCTGAAGAGTCATGATGCGCAAGCGTAGTTCTAGCTGGCTTTCTTGTTGTTGCAACTTCGCCGCGTCTTGCATGTGACGAAGCGTTTTCTGTGCAACATGGCCGGCATCGTCAAAACTTTCTTCACCTACAAAATGGCTGCCTTCGTGTGCATCGTTGTTGTTGTTCACTGTTGGGCACTCGGTATGGTTTTCGCTATCGCCAGCGTGCTGACCCGCGGAATGGTCTTCCTCCACTCCTATTACTTTACCGAGAAGTGCTTTAAGTTGGCCAATGGTTGCCGAAGCAGGAAATTCTATATCCATGTCACGTAAGGCACGTGCTACTTGGTCTCTGGTAGCGAATGCGTCCATCTTGCCAATTTCACTTATATTCTTAAGTTGCTGAAGTTACTAAAGTTACTTATTTTTCGATTTGCGATTTAAATTAAATAATTTTCACAATTAATAGCGTTTTGGTTTCCGCCACACCTGAGCTTGTAGCACTTAAAATACCGTTCAATTCTAAGGTACGCCACGAAGTGGAAGTTTTTTATTAAGCTATGTATATTGATTGTACAATTATATCGATAACCTTACAATACTCGAAAGTCTCAGGGCTGCCATATCTACTACAATGTATGCATTTGCACTCTCCTAATTTTTGTTAAGCCGGTTTTTAGAAGTTATATATTTGATTTATGCCCAAATGTATTCTTTTTGTGCCTGTTTTCATTTTTATCATGATCTGTATGATTTAAATTGTAGGTGCATTTCGAAGTTAAAAACCCGATTTGAAAAAAAAAAAACTAGTTAGGTGTCTTTCATTTTAAGATAAAGATATGTTTAGTAATAATAGGTAATGTCGGACTACGAGTATATGTACAACTTTTAATATTCTTTAAATCAGATGACTTTCATTATTGGAAATTTTAACTCCCTTACTTCCTTTCTGTTACTCTTAAGATATATGTATGTATGTGTATAAAATGTTTTAGGTTGAGTTTATTATACGTTCTTTATGTACATTTGTGTATGTTTTATGTGCTTATGATAGTTATGCGCTCATACACATTTGTATTCATTTAAATTACACGCTGTTATTTGTTTTTTTATTATCCATACATACATACATACATACATATGTATGTATACACTCATACGTACAAATATAAATGCATATGCACTTAATAAAAATAAAAAAAATTTAGTAGTTTTATGCTTTAAACATCTATTTTCTCCCTGACGTAGCTCCTTATTGTTGTCTTTCGCATTTTCTATATTTTTATTTTTAACATCATTTTCGTTTAAAATTTGTTTGCCTGGTCCTTGAAATAATTAAGCTAAAGTCTTGTGAGTTGGTTAAAGTTATTACAACTGTATTAAAATTGATACATTCAACTTGACTGATTTGTTTGTTGTTTTATATAATTGCGTAGGCATGTAATGATAATGAAGATGATAATAATACATCAACAGCCTCATCACCAGGAGGACAAGGGTGGGCTCAGCGGGTCAAGGGCTGGTTTAGTTCGGTACGTTTTCTAGTAATTAAATACAAAATTTTAAATAATGAAATTAAACCTCATGAGTCTTCTAAAATGAAATTTAAAAAAATTAAACTTAATATCGGTTATATCCAAAATTCAGAACACATTGAGTTTTAAATATTTAATCAATACATTGAATAAAAAAAAACTTTATACATAATTGTTAACATGAGAAAGAAGACCGCTCACAAGCCATGCCTACGCCCTGTGTGCTCCGCCTTTTACCAAATTTGCATTTGAATTACAATATTAATGTTTCTTGGCTACACGAATTAACACTTAATGATTTTAAGATATGCAAATTTCAAGTAAATAAATTTGCAACCACTGCACCCACGTAATAACTATTTAACAATACTACTTAAAGAATGCTTACTATTTTCTTTTAATATGATAGTTGCATAATTTTTAATTTATAATTTAAATTTTTATGTACTTATATTAACAAAGGCATGTTTCATATGCTTTTAAAACGTTTATTAATTAGCAATGTTTGATCATTCCAAATTCGTGCGAATGTCATGTTACACACAATATTTGCGCTTAAATTAATAGAAACTGCGGGGCTCTATTTAAGAGTTTCCACACAATATTAAACGTTTGGAAATGGCTATAGGCTGTTGCTGTTTGAGCTGTTTCCTTCCTTTGCTTTCATGCGCACATTATACATACTACATCTTGATATAGGATGAGAAGTGTCTCTTTCACGATTTATCTATATATAGGCATACTATATACATATATGTATATATAATATATTAAAAACAATTCATACAAATAATATATATTATTTAACTTTTACAGGGTGCTGAAAAGAAGAAGAAGAATACTAAATTAATAGAGCTTCCGATGGAAGTGAAGACCCATGGCTTGTCAACACCTGATTTGCAGAACTTGGTTCAACAAGAGGCTAAAATGATAGGAAATGACGGAAAGGAGACCGAACGCGTTGACGCTAGAAACGCCCTGGAAGAGTACGTGTACGATATGCGTAATAAACTTCAGGTAATAAACGTCCCACAAAAGTTTCCTCTGTCCTCCTTGAAAGAGTAACGAATGAAAAATAATTTCTATAATACCCAAGAAAGATGTTTTAAAAGTATGCAGTTTTATGCCCATTGAATTTAAGTGCAACAAAGCGAAAGATTGTACAAGCTACAAAGCGCTGTTGGGTTTTGATTGTATTTACCGATGCAAACCGTCACTAAAAAATTATAAAAAGTCAACGGTAATATGTAGCCACTTTGAACTTGCATTTATGATATTAAAATCGAATGCGCAATGAACTTCATAATCAAATAAGAAATCTTAAAGCTCGATTAAAAATGTGCTAGTTTTGTTAAAGTTTTTCCAAAATTAAAAATTTTTAATTTGATTTTTGCTCAAAAATTAACACAACGTACGCGGAAAGTCCTTCCAATTGTGATACAGCATAAAGACGCATACCACCAACGGTAGGAGAAGCTCGGCCAAACCCTGAGCTATAAAGTGTAAGGGCCAAAATATTATTATAGAACAAATGTTCGCCCATATACCTTTTCTCTACTTGGCGATCTGTTGCGCATGAATGTAGCATCTACTTTTACTTGCTTATTTATTTACATGCATATTTTCTCTGAGACTTCCCTCATAATTTATTGTTTTTAATTACTTTTTAGGGGGGTTCACTTGAGCGCTATGTCATTGAAGCAGATCGCGAAGCAATATGCTCTCAGCTTAATGATCTCGAAAACTGGTTGTATGAGGAAGGTGAAGATTGCGATCGTGAAACATATGTCAACAAATTAAAGGGGCTCCATGCTCAAACAGATCCAATTAAAGAACGTGCTAATGATTATGAAAATGCACCGGCTGCTTTCGATGAACTAAATCGCAGCATTCAGTCAGCGCGTGGTGTTCTCAATGAGCTTAAAAAGGGCACCCCTAAGTATGATCACCTAACAGAGGCTGAATACTTGAATATTTCTGAGGCAGCCGAAAAAGCGGTGAAATGGCTGGATAATCATATGGGCAAGTTTACACAAACACCGCGCATGTACGACAGTCCCGTCAAAGTTGCCGATATATATCATGAAGTACAGACATTGAATACGTGTGTCAATTCGGTCATCAATCGTCCAAAACCGAAACCAGCAGCAAAACCTGCCCCTGCGAAAGATGCCAATTCGACGGGATCGGGGGAGCAGAATGGTGAGAATGCTGACAAAGAAAACGAAAAAGCACCGCACAATCCAATGGATGATGCTTCTATGGACGTAGAGTAAATAAAGAAATTACTTTTGCTAATATCGTGTGGGTGTTTTTTAGAAAAAAATTCCTGCCACATAAGTATTGAAAACAGAAATTACAGAAACAAACACGGATTATGGCAGTTTAGATAAACATGGAGATCAAAGTGGAAGTGAAAAATAAGAGTTATGAAGATATCTTGCAGTTGGGGGCGATGGATAAACGGAATCAATATAATCTCGGAAATCAGCAAATAATATAACCAGCAAAAGACCGTGTGGATTTTGTTGTTATTTATGTGCAAATTAGATTGGAAAAACATTTCTATACTTACAATAAAAGAAATTAATAATTTTAATTTTTACTAATTGATACATATATAAAACAGCTAGAAAAACGACAAAATCGGTCTACTAAGAACTAGAAAGCCATCAATTTAAAGCATTTGCTAAGGCAAATTATTATAAATTCATCCACAGTAATGCTTTCAAGAATATTGGTATAATCAAAAGTGGTATGCAATTAATATATGCTTATTTTATTAATTTTGATCCAAATTAAACGGCCTTTTAACTGAAGCTATCGAAACAATTTATTTTCATAGATTTTAGAATTTTATATCTACAATAACACTTAACCAATGATTCTGCAAAAGTAAAAAGTGAAAACGGCCGTCTTCGAAAGTCAAGAAAAATCATCAGTAAATTTCTATATTTATACTATGGCAGATGATTACTTATACATATGTACATATGTGTTCCTTGATGGTGCGCTAAAATCGATAACTTCTTTACCACAACCCTTATTTTAACATTTTTACAATTTACCTAAATTATAATACTTTTCTCATTAAATTATCAGTTTCACCTCGTTCTTTTTTTCTTTTATTTCTTTGTTTACTTGTTTTTGAGATATGTCACCGCCGGCGGGAATGTGCAATCTTATAATCTATCATTCTGCCGTTAGTGGTGTGTAATTCAATTCTGCATATTCAGCATTTTCATCTACTATTGTATAGATATAATTGAAGCCGATGCTTTGGTCTGATGCATTTCCGAATACGGCCCCACATATAATTGAAACAATTATCACCATATAAATAAGTACTTGAATATTACCCGCATTTTTAGAACGTAATAGTTTTTTTGAACCTCATTGCTATTTATTAACTCTGGTTTCATTTCTGTTATTATTTAGATCGCCACTAAAATTTGCGGTGACCATACGATGACTATGTATTATTGATTTTAATCATTGCCTTTGCTTTACTTTTAGATTAAAGTTGATGCAAATAATTGGCAACATGTTATTAAGTATCCCGGAAATTCTTACGTACGGCATTGTAGAGTCTCTTCATTTAATCAAAAAGTTATCGAAATTAGTTGAGTTGGTATTAATTTGTAGAAATTAGTTGACTTTTTTTAAATAAGTAAACTTTAAAAGATGGACTAAACTATAATTGTAAAGGAATGAATTAATCTAATAAACTAAAACAAATAAACACACAATTATGTTTGTTTTATTTGGAATTATGCTTTAATAAACAAACGTGTATAGTCACATGTTTATATACATACATAAGTTAAATTATAATTGATTAGTAAGTGCAGGATAGCTTAACTTAACTGGTATATTCTGTACCGGTAACAGAATTTTCAATAATCTTTGGTAAATGATGTACGCATACCGGTGAATTTCGTAAACACCATGAAAGGTTAGCGGACAAATTTATGCATATTTACTTTTTTGAAAACAAAACGGAAGCTCGAAGAAATACATAATTTAGTTTCTAAATTAATCAAGTATGTAATTAAAAGTTAACTTTACGGCGTAAACCTTTTTAATAGTACGCTTTTTGATTGAAATGCGGTTATGTTAAAAAATATGCGGTAACATGCACTTTTTCATAACATTCTAAAAGTTTAATTCTGAACTGGCTCTCTTTCAGGTGCAGAGAAAGACCGGTACTGTCTATGCCTTGACATTAAATGTAATGTTACATAAACAATTAGGTTTAAACTTTAAAGATGTCACAAAAGGATAAAGGATGAATGTTTGGAAGTTGGTTACGCAAAACCATTTCAAACATGCACTGCCAAATAGGGACTGTTTTTTGTTACAAAGTTCGAGGGACCCATACAAAAAACAAACAATCAAAATAATATACATACATATGTACATACATATGTGAGTTTTAAAACCTAGCCTTGGTAACGGACGATCTACATTGTGAATTTACATACATATATGTATGTATATACATATATACAAGGTTTATACACAAGAACGATGGATAACAAGATCACGCATTCCCGACGAATTTGAATTTTCTGGATTTAAGCAAACAAAGAATAGGTGGAGAAGGAAAACGAAGAGAAGCTAATTTTTTGTAACAAACGTGTTTTGATTTCGAAAAATTGTTAAAATATGCGGTGTAGACAGCGGTTTAAATTATAAATAGCAAAAAAAATCTAGAAAGAAATGTGTTTTGTTTGCCGTAACATGATTTTTACTGCCATATCGCTGAAACCATCGTAGTACGATTTTCGTAGATTCTACGAAAAATGCATCGCTAAGTTCAAATCGCTACGTTGTAGATTAGAAATTCGTAGAGTGGCATCAGTGACCTCATTCGTAGCGCCATTTCGTAGATTTTTATTTGAATTTGTTACGACGTGTTTCAGTTTTCGGAGAAAATTTTAAAAACAATATTCAGGAGGAATATCTACTTTATTTCAATAATTTATAATAAAATTTTTTATTTTTTATTGGCCTAATAAATGTTTTAATAATTGACAATTTTATTGAGCTCGAGGCGAGCGTATCTGAAAGATTTTATGTGAAAAAAACAAAAGTTTTTTAATGGTAGAAGTTATAGTACTATTTCGGAAAGCACCACATTTCCACAACATACTTTTTTTTTCAAATATAAATTTTCCATAAACTGGCCTCGAGCTCGAAAAATTGTCAATAATTAAATAATTTATAATAATACAGAAACATAGTCAAATTGTGAGTTTTAAATTTGGTAAAAATGTTTTTATTTAAAGCAAAGAAAGAAATTGTTTGTTGTTTTTCATTTAAGGTCAAACATTGCTAGAATTGTTGCAGGAAAATCCAGAATTTAGAGGGGATTGCACCAAATCTCAAAAGAAGGAGGTGGACAATTTTAGAAAACACAATTTTACACTAGGAAACTTGGATTTTGTATCGAAGTCCATTTTCGCATTTCGTTTTCCTTGTTACTCATTTCCAGCTTTATCCATATAGGGGATAGCCGTGACTGCAATGTATTCAAAACTTGAATAATGTTGATTGGGCCATTAGTATATCATAGTC
This sequence comes from Philophylla caesio, assembly GCA_963971545.1. Taxonomy (NCBI): domain Eukaryota; kingdom Metazoa; phylum Arthropoda; class Insecta; order Diptera; family Tephritidae; genus Philophylla; species Philophylla caesio. The sequence goes on along the minus strand of OZ020608.1, from coordinate 30,351,409 downwards.
CTTTCCAAATCCGTGCCCGTCAACCACATTCATAAATGCTGATTTTTTTGATCGAGTATTTTTAACAAATCTGTAATATAAAACTGGTAAAATTATATAATTGTTTCAACAACCGAAACTTTTCATACAAAGTGCCATCAGATTTCAAAGGATTAAGGGTAAGGTAAGTGTACCCATTTCCTTGCCAGCACCTAATTCCGTACTATTTTAGTTAAAAAAATTTTAAATAGAAAATTAAAAATATGTTACCATTTTTATAAATAAAAAATGTATGAAATTTTTCAGAATTGTCTAAGCTTCCAATTTTCCTACTTGGCAGCGTCCAAGAATCATTAGTTTAATAAAATTTGCATTCAAGTATTAGTTAACGATGAAATATAGGCCAAAATACATGTCTCAGTGTAAAGTGTTCGTAAAATTTCTAAGAGCGTTGTGAAATATCTGTAAGGGTTTAATCTTTAATTGGTAAGTATATATGTACTTATATATTTTTATCTTCAAATATTTAAAATTGTAAGTATTTTTTGTGTAAATTTATGTATTAAATCCAGTATATAATAAAATATTAATTTAAAATCTTAATTCCAAAATAGCACGAAAATAGGTGTAACATTTTTTTGAAGTGTTCCTATTTGCGTGTTAAGCATGGAATTAGGATCTATTGGAACTTTCTGTTTTGTTGTTTTTGGGTATACAAAATATAAGATATAAAGATTTCACAATTCCAATAAATAGTAAATTTCATATATGTTCTCATGGCAGTGGCGGATCCAGAACGTTTTTGAGGTGGGCGGGGGACGAGTTGAGGTGAATGAAAATTGCTATAGACGCTTTTCGTGAGACAAATCAAGTTTGTTGTGGCAGCTACCTTTTCTTATAATCATATGAAAATTTTCGTATTTTTTAAATTTCGTTCAACTGTAATTGATTTGGGTTTGCAGTATCTCCGCAGCAAAACCGACCTAACGCATTATCCAATACATTAACAACATTTTGGAAGAAAACTAACACTAACACTCTTGCATTTTGCTTTCCTATTGCTATTGAATGAGTAAATGAGAAAACGATATGTGAATAAGTTGATGATTATATTTCCTATTCACCTTGTCAGTTGATATTCATTAGTGTAGGGAAAAAACCAACCTGGTAGTCGCTAAAAAGACACAATAGATTAAAGCATTAAACATGCTTCTGAAATTTATATGTACATATGTATATATTTTACAACACTTATTTAAAAAATGAAATTACACAGTGCTACAAGAAAGAATGAAGTCGAGATACCTGAGAAGTGATGTTATTTTCCTTGTAGGTCTTATCGAGTAGAACGAGAATACAATTTTGGAATTTGTCAAACACCCCCAAAATCTCGACTTAACCTTAAAAAACCCGTTTTTCGTGCTTTTGCGCACTTCTTAACCCACGTCTTATTTAAAAAATAAGAAACTCTGACCTTTTGAAAGATATATAGACGTCTTAATAAAGCTGAAGAAATTTACTTGTTTTTGCACAACAAACTTACATTTTGCTACCCTTTTTCTTCTTTTTTTGACTTTGGCGATATTTTCACACACTATTTTATAAAAACACAAAATGAGTTTTGAGTACGTTTAATACCGAGTTCAACGAATGTTTCTTTTAAAAAATCGGCCAAAAAGTGACTGAGTTATTTTACTTTTTATAAGAACGAAATTTTTGCAAAAATTTACAACGAACTTAATTTACTAATAAATATTATTAAATGAAAATATATAGATCAAAAGTGCTTTTTTGACCGTTTTTTCCTTAGGTCAGCATCGTCAGTTTCGCGTTGTACTGACCAACAATATTCTGCCATCATATTTATTTTGTTTTTCCCTTCGAAACGTTTTTCGATCGTAGCCATTTCTTGGTGGACGTGTTCGCCTTGGTCATCACTAAACTGGTCCAGATTATGTGGAAGTCCAAATGCGAATGCAAGAAATGAATTTTTATCGACATGTTCCAACCAATTTCACCATATGCACTTAAAAATTCGTTTACAACCGTGATGTAGTCGTCGCTTCTGTTGTTCCCAAGGAAATTATCACATAGCGTTACAAAACTCTTCCATGCACGTTTCTCAACACAGCTTTACTTGTTCATAAAGGTAATGTCGCTCATAATTTTGCGAATTTGAGGTCCAATGAAAATACCTATATACCCATATTATAAAAAAAAATAAAAAACAAGTAGGTATGAAAACAAATTAATAAATACCGACTTTTATTTTAGCTACACTTAATTTTGGGAAGACAGTTTTAAGATGAAGAAAAGCTTCGCTATTGACATCCAATTGTTTCATGTATCCCAGCTTTAAGTGCAGTGGTGGTAAGATAACATCCTCAGATTTCACCAATGGGAGGCTTAAAACGTTTTTCCAACCTATCTTATGTGACTCTCGAGATGGCCATGCTTTGCGATCATAGCGATTGGATGCCCGACTATCCCATTCACAAAGGTAGCAAGGATATTTTGTGTAGCCACCTTGCATGCCAAATAAAATTGTCAACACTTTAAGCAGTGACTCCATTTATGCGTGGCATAGTCGATCAACCGTAAAATTTTTTCCATCATTTCATACGTTTCTTTCTTGTTAACCCCATACGCGATTGGAACTGATGGTAAGAGATTTTCATTGTGTAATAACACAGCTTTTAAACCTAACATTACAGACTTCATTAAGGGAATACGAATGTATTTTTTTTTTAAGGGTAAAAAGTCGCCATTGATCTGCATTATAATTATAATTTAAAGCCGAATATAATTTGGGTACATTTACACAATGTACTAGATCACAGTCATTGCCATCAGTTTTAAAACTTTCTCTAAGTATCAAAGTGCGGTCGCTTAGGTTAGGTTGGAATGGCTGGGAAGAGAACCCTCCCTTGCACTTAGGCCTAGCGTGGCCCATTGTACTGCTATATGCGAATTCGCTCCTCAATTCTCCTGCACATCGGGCTCAAACCATTTTGTTGACTTGATGAATTTCGACAGTGCTTTTGGGTTAATTAGCGCTATCTCCGCGAGGTTTTGTAGAGTTGGTCTGCCAAGCGTGCGAAGTCTTATTCTACTTAAAGCTGGACATTGGCAAAGTAGATGTTCCACGTTCTCTTCTTCTTCGTCGCAACTGCGACAGTGCTCCGGAGCATTTACTCCTAGTCTTTTCGCATGAGTACCGATTAGACAGTGTCCTGTGAGGGTTCTTGTTAAGGTAGAGACTTCGCTTCTTTTTAGCCCCAGAAGGGTTGATGTGCGCCTTTTATCGTAGGACGGCCACGTGAGTTTGGAGATTTCGCAGAGTGGGATAGTACCCCAACGTTCATTCGCCACCTTTGTGGTGTTGTGTTTAACTTGTAGTTTAAAAGTGGCAAGTGGTATACCTATCCTGTTCCTCCTCGGAAGGATCGTCGTACCTTTCCTTGCCAATTCATCCGCTTTACAGTTTCCCCTTAATATCACGGTGTCCAGGCACCCATATGAGTTGAATTCTATAATGCTGAGCCATCTCGTTTAGAGATCAGCGGCATTCAGTGAGAGACTTTGTATTGTCTATACAGGAGTCTAGCGCTTTCAGTGCAGCTTGACTGTCAGAAAATATAAAGACCTGTTTACTTTCTTTAGGGTTTTTGATTAGGTGCTGCGTAGCCTCGTGGATGGCCAGCACTTCCGTTTGGTACACGCTACAGTGGTTGGGGAGTCTGAACGATGTTTCAAGTTTTAGTTCTGGGGAAAATACACCTCCCCCGACTTTCCCGTTGAGTTTGGAGCCATCAGTGTAAATGTTGATGGCCTTATGTATATGGTGTGGTCTTGTGTACCAATCCTGTCGGGTTGGTACGATGACCTCATAGTTCTTTATAAAGGAAGCTGATGGTGTACAGTAGTCCGTATTTGTTGGTATTTGAATAGGAGCCATTTTTCTTAGAATTTCTGTGTGGCCAAGCGTGCTCTGGGTCCAGAAACCAGCTTCTCTAAGCCTTAGAGCTGTGATAACGGCTACCTCTTGAGCGACTACATCAAGAGGTGGCAGGTGTAGTATGGTATTTAGAGCCTCAGTGGGTGAGGAGCTTAAGGCTCCACTTATGCAGAGCTCCGCGCTTCTTTGTACTCTTTGCAGTTGCTTAAGCGTTGTTGATTTTTTTAGCGTGGGCCACCAGACCAAGGCTCCGTATAATAGGATTGGGCGGACGATGGCTGTATAGATCCAGTGTACTATCTTAGGGGAGAAACCCCATTTTACACCAATAGCTTTTTTGCAAGTGAAAAGCGCCGTAGTGGCTTTCCTTATTCGCTCCCTTGTATTGTCCTTCCAGTACAGTTTATTGTCTAAAATCAGACCCAAGTACTTCGCGGTGCTTTTAAGAATTAGGCTTTTGCCATCCAGTTTCGGTAGTGTGAGAGTGGGTATCTTATACCGTCTGGTGAATAGCACTAGTTCTGTTTTATCAGGATTCACTTCTAGACCACAGTCTCTGGTCCAGGTGACAAGTGAAGTGAGAGCTGTTTCCATGAGTTCGCATAGCGTCTGAGGAAATTTTCCTCTCACGATTACCGCAACATCGTCGGCGTACGCGATCACCTCGTAACCATCTCCTTCCATGCGTCGCAAGAGCTTATTTACAGTTACCACCCATAAAAGTGGAGATAGAACTCCTCCTTGTGGAGAGCATCTGTTTACGGGTCTGCGAACGGTGCTATCCCCCAGCTGCGAACACACTACCCTGCTGGTAAGCATTTGGTGAATGAGTCCATCTAGAGAGCTGTCCATTCGCAGATCCCTGAGAGCCGAGATAATCGCTCGCGGGGTTACATTGTTGAATGCCCCCGCAATGTCGAGAAATGCAACAAGTGCGAATTCTTTTTCTTCTAGGGATTTTTCAAGCTTGGAAACTAGTGAGTGGAGTGCTGTCTCCGTGGACTTGCCTTTGGTATAGGCATGTTGCGCATTAGACAATAGGGATGGACTAATCGAGCTCCTAGTATACATCTCAATTAGTCTTTCGAAAGTTTTGAGTAGAAAAGAGGAAAGGCTTATAGGCCTAAAGTCATTTGGTTTGGTGTGTGAGGCTCTACCTGCTTTTGGTATAAACACTACCTTAACTTCTCTCCATAAAACGGGTATATAGCCGAGGCCTAAGCAGCTGGTAAAGATTGTTTTTAACCAAGGTTTGGTGCGCTCCATGGTATGTTGTAGCTGAGCTGGGTAAATACAGTCTGGCCCCGGACTTTTGTAGGGTTCGAATTTGTCTATGGCCCAGGAAATACTTCTGTCGCTTATTATCTCGTTTCTAAGCTGCGGTCTGACATTCCTTTGTTCTGACTCATTTCCGAGATCATTGGTGTACTCTGAGAAATGGTTGTCTAGAATCAGATTAACTGTTTCAACGCAAGAGTCGGTCCAGGTCCCATCTTGCTTTTGAAGAAAACTGGGTGCCGTCGGTGATTTTGCCAGAACTTTTCGAAGCCTTGAGGCCTCGGTTGTGGTCTCTATCCCGCTGCAGAAATTATTCCATGAAGTGCGCTTTGCATTCCGCGTGTCTTTTTTATAGATTCTTAGTATTGCTTTATAATGCGCCCAGGAAGACTCCTGGGCATCATGCTTAGCAGCATTAAATGCTTTCCTACATTCTTTACGTAGTCTATTTAGGTCTGAGGTCCACCAGCGGGGCCTATATGTTTCTTTTACTTTCTTATTGGGGCATGCTTTTTGCAGTGCTGCGTTGCAGTTTTCAACAAAGACACATACTAAATGGTCGAGTTCCTCTGACGTCCTTGGCTTAGTTGGTGGTTCCGAAGGGAGTCTCTTGAGTAGCAGTTTTCTATAATAACCCCAGTTTGTTTTTTTGATATTCTGCATCACCTTAGGGGTGGGTGGTGAGTCTGATATAGTGAATTCTATAAACCTATGGTCCGAAAATGAGTGCTCTTTCAGGAAATTCCACTTTAATATGTGGTCACTAAACTTATCAGTACAAAGAGTAATATCTAGGACTTCTTTACGATTGGCTGTTATAAACGTTAAGTCAGTGCCTTTGTTGCATAAAGCTAGATTTGTATTAAGTAAGTAGTTATAGAGTGACTCACCTCGTTCGTTCATGTTGGAGCTACCCCATTGCGTGTGATGGGCGTTAGCGTCTCCTCCCATAATGAGTGTTGTACTTAGTGGGTTTGTGTCCCTCACTAGTTCCCTCATGGGTTTTAGCGGCAGAGGCCCCTCGTGGTCATGACCCAGATAAAAGGAGGCCACTCTGAGCTTTTTCTGCGCCAGTTCAATGCTGACTGTGGTTATGTCTCCATTACTATACTGTGGTAGAATAAAAGAGTTTATAATAGTTTTAACTAGAATACAGGTACGGGGCTTCCCTTTACCTTGAGCTCCGAACAGAGCATATTTCCTATCACCAGTGATCCATGGCTCCTGGACCAGAGCTATGTCTACTTCCCCTGACGCCAGTTGAAGTAGAAGCGCAGCGGACGCTACTTTACTGTGATGAAGGTTTATCTGAACAACCTTCATCACACGATACCACCTTATTGCTTATCAATGCAAATCAAATCGTTTTTGTTTGATTTCCAAGGAGTTACAAAATAAAATTTTAATAATTCATTAGCACACTTTATTTTGTATGAGTAAACTTCGTAAAAAAAGGGTATAAGCCCCCCACAGTGAAGCAACCCTCTTCAAACTATTTTTTGGCGCAACTGCAGATATGTCAAACATGTAAAACCTGCGCATGCGCACAACGTACATTTACCCTAAAACTATCTCGTGCGTGATAAGCTTTATTTGTATTTTACATTGACCGCCTGAAGTTAGCCCAATTTGCCACCATCTCCCCTATTCCAATGAATTAAGGAAGAGGACATTTACCGTCGCTTCGAACTACGCCAAACAAGCAATCTGTGATGAGGCGTTCGCCAGTCCGTCGGAGTAAGCGCCATCTATCAGACGACTTGATATCTGTCCCTCAATCGTCATTCACTTTAGCGAAGATCACCGCCACGTCCGCTAAAGTTTCGGAATTCAGCGCGCCTCCAGTCAGCGCTCCGCCATCCGGTGACATATTGTCCAGCGTTCCGCTGCCCGGTGCCTCGGCATTTAGAGCGCTGTCAGTTAGCGCTCCGCCATCCGGTGCCGTATCGTCCAGCGCTCCGCTGCCCGGTGCCTCGTTGTATAGCGTTCCGCCAGTTAGCGCTTTACCGTCCAGTGGCACAGCGTCCAGCGCGCCGTCAGTTAGCGCCCCGCCGTTTGGTGCCAGATCACTCAGCGCGCCGCTAGTTAGCAATATGCTGTTCGGTGCCATATCAACCAGCGCCCTGCCAGTTAGCGCTTCGCCATCCAAAGTCGTGGCATCCAGCGTGCCGTTGCACAGTGCTCCGCCATTCATCGCTACACCATTTATCAGTCTACCGCCCAATATCGCTGCGGCCAGCGCGCCGCCGCCAGGTGCTTCGGCAGTCATTGACGCGCCCGGTAACGCTCAGCCGTCAACAGCTATATCAACAACTGCGCCAGGATCTAGCGCCTCGACCACCAGATCTACGCTATCCAGCGCACAACCAGCTAGCGTTCCGCCATTTGGGCTAACAGTATATAACGCCCCGTCGTCTAGTGTTCAGCCATACAGCATTCAGCAGTTTTATGCGCCATCACACTTAACAAAAGTATCCTGTGCTCCACCAACCACCGTTCAACCAGCTTATGCTCTACAAGTAAATAAGCCCGACCGGACTCACCAGGTAAGCCATTTGACATGAAATCCCATGTACATAAACGCCGACCCAAAGCACACGGCATCTGCTAGCGTTGTCTTTGCCGATGTCAATTCTGCCAATGCCACCTCTGCCGGCATCGAATCCGCCAATGCCACAATAGTTAGCTTCGGTACGCCAACCGCCTCTGTAAATGCCTTATCCTCGACTCAGAGGAAAAATAAGTGAATAGGAACTTCTACTTAAGAATGCTCAAACCAGAGTATCCGAAGGTCCATAACAGCGCGTTGAAAAATATTGCCATATTTGACGCCGCCAGTAGCGTTTTCCACCCAACCCCAACCTACGTATATTTATTCACAAGTAAATAACGCTACCGCCGGACATGTCAGACAGCCAGCCACGTACAACTCTACCGGCCCTTTAAACGGGCAGCCGGCCGCATTTGTACCGAACAGTTACGCAACAAATAATTTCTGACCCAATAGATTTATCCGCCAATACATCGGGGTCACCTGTCATGTTAAACAACAATGCATCAACGCGTTCGTCAGCTATAACGTCGGGAATAAACCCATCATCAATCAACACCGTGGCGCAGCCAAGAAAGATGCTTGACATGCCGCAGTTTTCAGGACATCCAGAGGATTGGCCTGTTTTCTACGCGTCGTACATCGAATCGACCGGGGTATATAATTGTACTAATTTTGAGAATAACCAAGGCGAATTGATGTAAGGTGGTAGCGATTCTAAAAATGCAACCCTTTGGTAGGTTATTGTCAAACATTATCTCCTTTGTATTTAACTTTATAAACTATTAGAGTCACCACAAAAAGTAATAGTGAACCATATCTTGAAATTTCCTGTAGTTATAGGGAAAAATTTATTATTTGCAACTAAACAATTGATCTTGACAACTAACCACCAATCAGCTGATTGATTAACCCCACCTTTAATGAATTCGCCTTGAGAATAACCAAAGATTAAATAAATGTTTGAAAGGTAAAGCAAAAGAAACCGTAAATTTTTTGTTAATACACTCTAATAATCTTAACGCAGTAATGGAACAGTTGCGTTTTCGATTTGGTCGACTCATACGTAGCCAACTTAAGGTAGTGCGCGATATGCCATGCATTTTAGAATCTGCCATACATAAATTAGTTTCGTTTGCGACAATGGTTAAAAACCTTACTGTTTTCCTTCAGTCTATCGGTGAAGATAAACATTTAGGGAATCCTACGTTATTAGAAGAACTAGTCGCAAAGCTGCCTCTCAGCAAACGTTTAGATTGGGCGAGGAATTCTGTGTCGATTCAACCATATCCGACAATCGTCCACTTTAGTAAGTGGCTGGCCGAAGTAGCAAGTTTGGTACAGATAGTTCAAGACCACAACAGTCGAGAACGAAAACGCCGTGCAGTATTACATTCCGCTGGGGAACAACGTGTACCTAAATGCATAATATGCCAAGGAGACTGCCGGGTAACAGAGTGTTGTCGCCTCCTTGACGCCAACGTGTCGGATTGTTGGCAAACAGTCAAACGCCTACGACGTTGTTTCAGTTGCCATAATGTATGTCCAGTATGCGGGTGTCTAAAATACCACAATCGTTTGCTACACGATGGTAATATCAGTCGTCAGGCTAGCGCTGATGTTGTTCCCTAAGCATCAAGCTCTAACAATGCTGTCCTCAATTGCTTCGCCAATCCTTCAGGAAACTTATTGTTTCGTGTGGTTCCCGTCACCCTGTATGGACTGAACAAGCGTGTAAATACGTACGCGCTTCTAGATGAAAGGTCTTCAATTACGATGATGGACACCTCACTAGTGCAAGAACTTGGTCTTAAATGTCAGCAGCGTCAAGTTGAGATCCAGTGGTTCGGAGGAAAAGCAGCGAATGCACAGGTAGCGGTTGCCAACGATTTTATTAGTGGTCTAGGTATGAAGAAGCGTCACGCCCTTCGCAATGTTCATGGTATAGCCAATTTCAATTTGCCAATGCAAAGTCTTACCGAACAGAGTACCTGCAACGCCGTCTAATATGGGAAGTACATGCCAGTGCACCCATATAACAACGTAAAGCCTAATCCTGATCGGCCTAGATCACTGCCACCTTGGGCTGCCAATCTAAATGGGCCGTTCGCCACTATTACTGTATTAGGTCTTTGTATTTTTGGACCATCGAACAACTTACCGCCAAGGAAGCCATCATGTCTTCATATTAATACTTCGGAACGTCAGATGCACGACATGATTAAGGACTATTTCAGTATCGAGACATTCGGGGTGAGAGCTGCGCCGTCGATTGAAAGTGGTGCAGACCAACGGGCGAAACAGCTCCTCGTATCAACTACGATCAAGGTGAACGGTCGCTTTCAAACAGGGTTGCTGCGGAGGAGCGACAATATCGAGCTACCGGAGAGCCACTCTATGGCCTTGAGACGTCTCGAAGGCATCGAAAGGAAGATCGTATGTGATAAGGAGTTCGGTAAAGCATACTGCGAGATCAGCAACAACTAGGTACGCGCGTAAACTGCACGCATTGGAGGCAGACGAAAGGAGCTAAAGGCCATGGTATCTTCCACATTTCGCCGTGGTGAACCCTCAGAAGCCGAGTAAGCTGCGATTTGTATTCGATGCCGCAGCAACATCACACGGAGTATCGCTGAACTCACAACTAGCGAAGGGTTCTCAGCAGTACCGACCATTGGTGTCTGTATTATTCCACTTCTGCGAAGGTGCCGTGGTCGTTTGTGCGGACATTCAAGATATGTTCCACCAAGTCGTAATCCGTCCTGAAGATAGATGTGCCCAAAGGTTTTTGTGGCGTAATGGTGATAGCCGGAAGTCACCGGACGTATTTGAGATGACAGCGATTACGTTTGGAGCAGCTTGTTCCCCATGTTCAGCCCATTATGTGAAGGTAAAGAATGCGATGGAGTATACTAGCCATGATCCACGGGCAGTTCAACCCATAACGGATTACCACTATGTGAATGATTACGTCGATAGTTTCCGTTCCGCTTCCAGAGCTATAGAGATTTCCAAGCAGGTCTGCGACATTCACAAAGATGCAGGTTTCCAGTTGCGGAAGTTCAGGTCGAACTCCTTGGAAGTTGCGACTGCATTGGGTGGTGGAAACTCGGCGTTGTCTATTATGTCGTAGGAAGCTATGGAATCTGGAAAGGTTTTAGGAATGCTTTGGCAGTCATCAAGCGACCACTTCACGTACCGCCTCGAGTTTCGCGGAGTCGACTCGTCAGTCATGAATGGACACTTAGTCCCTACAAAACGAATGCTGCTGAGCATCATTATGTCGATCTTCGACCCGTTGGGTTTCTTGTGTCACCTCACAGGCACAGCCAAATTTGTGATGCGTGAAATCTGGAAGCGGGATTTGGGTTTGGATGACCCCATACCTAGTGGTATAGATGCCATATGGAATAATTTTCGGATACAATTGTTAAATGTAAAGGAATGTAGAGTGCCGCGTCACTTTTTTAGAAGGGACGAGCCAAAATCACTACAATTGCATATATTCGTCGACGCTAGAGAAGACGCATTTGCAGCCGTAGCCTTCTGGAGGGCACAGAGCTCAGCCAATACGGTGGACGTTAATCTTGTGTATGCCAAAACAAGAAGTGCGCCACTCAGGACTCTAAGCATTCCCCGATTGGAGCTGCAAGCCGCCGTCCTAGGGTCTCGTATGATGACGACTATATCTGAAGAGCATACCGAGTGACTCTAGGACAGTACTCAAATGGATAAAAAGTGAGCATCGGCGCTACAAGCCGTTCGTGACCCATAGAATAGCCGAAATCCTCAACGTTTCCAAGCCATTGGATTGGAAATGGGTGCCAACGAAAGAAAATGTGGGCGACGAGGCAACTCGAGTCAAGAAGGACATCAATCTCAACCCATTCTCTCGCTGGTTTTATATCAGGCAAAACACGTATGGCCAACCCACGATACACCCGCAGAGGACATAGAAGGAGACGAAGAGATTCGCCCGAAGTATACGTTGCTGATCGTAAAGAAGAGCATTTTCGAATTTGAGAGATTTTCGTCTCCAATCGTTCTACAAAATATGGATTGAACGCGTCCGAACTTGATGAAGCCGAATGTCTACTATGCCGCCATGCTCAGCGAGATGCATTCTCTTACGAGTTGAACCGACTGCAGTGTGGACTTGATGTGCCGATTGAAAGTTCACTGCACAAACTTACGCAGAGTTGGCTCCCTTATGATGCGAAACGCCTATTATTTTGCCGTCTCAACACGCCGTCACGAAACTTTTGGTTGCACATGAGCATAATCGAATGATGCACCAAAATACCGAAGCAACGATCTGTATGGTCCGTCAGAGATATTGGATTCCCAATTTGAGGAAGGTTATTCGTGAGGTTAAAGATGTGTTATATAATACATTTTTTATACCATACCAAAATGCGTTAGTTCTACGGCATAACTTTTCATAAATAATGAATTACATATCGTTTTTTAATATCGGATTGAAACGAGACAACTATTCGAAAAAGTGATAGTAAATTTTCATGCGAATGAAATAGAAAGTTGCTCACACGTATGCAAATTATACAGTAGGATTGTCATAATGCCCTGTAAAAACCCATGGAAACTTTTTGAATTTCTCACAGAAGCTTTTTGTAGGACAATGGAAGGTTTAACGCATTATATATGGCATAGCGTTCTTGCTGAAACCCGCCACGTAAAAAAACCACTTCCAATGAAAAGTAAAGCAAAGCCTCGGACAGGATTCCCCTTTTTAGATGACGACCACGGCAAACGTTTTAAGGACCATGATTTGGGGGCATGCACCTGGAATGTCCGAACCCTTAATTGGGAAGGTGCCTCTGCCCGGCTAGTAGATGTACTCGGCAGAGCGAAGGCTGACATCACCGCCATCCAAGAAATGCGATGGACGGGGCAAGGGAGGAAAACGGTGGGCCCTTGCGACGTATACTACAGCTGCCATGTAAAGGAGCGCAAATTTGGTGTCGTATTTGTGGTGGGAGAGAGACTTCGCCGTAAAGTACTGTCGTTCACTCCGGTGGACGAACGTCTCGCCACAATCCGCATAAAGGCGAGATTCTTCAACATCTCCCTAATTTGCGCCCATGCCCCGACGGAAGAGAAGGACGATTGATTTTACGAACTCCTGGAGCGCACGTTCGAACGCTGCCCCCAACTCGATATAAAAATCGTGCTAGGCGATATTAATGCCAAGGTGGGCAAGGAGGGCATCTTTGGTTCCACAGTCGGAAAATTCAGTCTCCACAAGGAAACGTCTGATAACGGATTGAGACCGATCGACTTCGCCGGGGCCCGAAACATGGTAGTCTGTAGTACCAGGTTCCAGCATAGGAGCATACATCAGGCTACGTGGCTGTCTGCAGATGGTAAGACACGAAACCAAATCGACCATGTTATGATAGACGGAAGGCACGCTTCCAGTGTCCTATATGTGCGCACGATCCGACTCGGACCACTACCTTGTCGCAGCCAAGATATGCACGTGTCTCTGTGCGTCAAAAAGCGTGGGGAAATGCACACAAGGAAAGCTCGACGTCGGAAAGTTGCAATCACAACAGACAGCCACGCACTTCGCTACTCGACTCGCACTCCTGCTCTCTGAGAGCTCTAATCAACACAGCGATATTTCAGAGCAATTGAACCACATCTCTTGCTCTTTATGTACCGCCGCTGAACAATCTATTGGTTTTCAGCGAGCCCGGAAAAATGATTGGTACGATGAGCAATGTCGCGTTGCCACGGAACAAAAAGATGCTGCCTACAGGGCCATGTTGCGATCGGGCGCAACGCGAGCCTTGCGGGAGAGATATCGTGAGTTGAAGAAGGAAGCGAGACGCATTTTTCGAGAGAAGAGAAAGGCCGAAATGCGTTTATGCGAAGAGCTTCATATGCTGGCCGACATGAAAACGGCTAACAGGTTTTAAGACCGGGGCGAATTCCTGTAAGAACGACAACGGCGACCTAGTGACTGACGTTCAGAATATACTTAGTTTATGGAGGGAGCACTTCTCCACACTACTTAGTGGTATTGACAGAGACCACCTTGGAGAAGATGATGATCCCGAAACCCCAATCAATGACGACGGAATTCATGTTCCCTTACCCGACTGCGATGAAATCCGTATAGCAATAGCACGGCTAAAAAACAACAAAGCGCCCGGAGTTGACGGGCTACCAGCATGCACCAGCTTATCTGGAATTGGAATCTAAGTGTTCTTTGCCCAATCCACAAGAAGGGTGATACTGCAATTCGCGCCAACTATCGTGGTATAAGCCTTCTTAACATTGCATATAAGGTTCTGTCGAGCGTATTGTGTGAGAGACTAAAGCCCACCGTCAATGAACTGATTGGACCTTATCAGTGTGGCTTTAGACCTGGTAAATCTACTATCGACCAGATATTCATAGTGCGCCAGATCTTGGAAAAGACCCAAGAAAGAAGAATCGACACGCACCACCTTTTTGTCGACTTCAAAGCCGCTTTCGACAGCACAAAAAGAAGTTGCCTTTATGCCGCAATGTCTGAATTTAGTATCCCCGCAAAACTTATACGGCTATGTAAAATGACGATGAGCAACACCACCAGCTCCGTCAGGATTGGGAAGGACCTCTCCGCACCGTTTGATACCAAACGAGGTTTCAGACAGGGTGACTCTTTGTCGTGTGACTTTTTTAACCTTATACTGGAGAAGATAATTCGAGCCGCAGAACTAAATCGGTCAGGCACTATCTTTTATAAGAGTGTGCAGCTGCTGACGTACGCCGATGTCATTGACATAATTGGCCTTAACAACCGCGCAGTTAGTTCTGCCTTCTCCAAACTAGATAGAGAAGCAAAGCGAATGGGTCTGGAGATGAACGAGGGCAAGACGAAGTATCTCCTGTCATCAAATAAACAGTCGGCACATTCTCGACTGGGATCAAACATCACTGTTGACAGTTATAACTTTGAAAAAATAGAAGACTTCGTTTACTTAGGAACCAGCATTAACATCAATAATAATGTCAGCCTCGAAATCCAAAGAAGGATCACTCTTGCCAACAAGTGCTACTTCGGACTGAGTAGGCAACTAAGCAGTAAAGTCCTCTCTCGACGGACAAAAATCACGCTCTTTAAGTCTCTCATTATGCCCGTCCTAATGTATGGCGCAGAAGCATGGACGATGAAGATATCTGATGAGAAGGCTCTGGGAGTGTTCGAGAGAAAGATTCTCCGAAAGATGAATGGGCCTTTACGCCTTTGCGATGGCGAATACCGTAGAAGATGGAACGATCAGCTGTACGAGCTTTATAACGAAGAATTAAGATCCAGCGGCTTCGCTGGCTTGGTCATGTCGTTCGAATGGATAAAAGCGCTCCAGCTCTGAAAGTATTCGACGCGGTACCTGCCGGTGGTAGCAGAGGAAAAGGGAGGCCTCCTCGGCGTCGGAAAGACCAGGCGGTAAGGGACTTGGGTACGCTTGGTTTTTCCAACTGGCGCCAGTTGGCGAAAGAGAGAAATAACTGGCGTGCTGTGCTAAGCTCGGCCAAAATCGCATAGGCGGTTATCGAGTCAATGAAAGAAGAAGATGTTCTTGCTGGGTCCATAAAAATTTATGTACATTTGACATTTATATGTATATGTATGTATATGTGAATAATTCGTTCAATAATGTACTATTTATGCTTCGAGAGGAACAAAAGTAGGCATAATGTATACTAAAAATCATTTGAATTTTCCCCCTGTATCCGCCCCTGTCTCATGACCTATTGTAAATTTCGGTAATTCAGCTTAAATTAGGAGAAAATGTACAAAAAGTGTATTGTTTAAATATTTAAAATTTGACACAGTTATACATATTTTGTATATATAAATGCATCATCGGCATATAAAATATAACATAAACACATTTATTTAAAAAGAGACAATTTTTTGTAGTTGCTGAAGAGAAATTACATAGAACGGAAATAGGCTCAAGAATTTTTCCTATGGTCTCAATTTCGTTATATAGGCCGCAATATGAAATTGTTAATAGGTAGTTTTGTCTTAGTTTATTTTAACAGGCATCCTATATTTTTAGTAACATCAAAGTAGAACACGACGCAGTTTATCGTTCAATATGCCGAAATATTCACAAACTTCCTTACACTTAGCAATTGAAGCTGTACAAAAGGGCCTTATGTCATGTTACCGATCATCAAAAACATATGAAATTTCCAGACAGACATTATTGGACAAGGCCAATAAGAAGTATACGAAAAAGTCGTTTCCAGGACCCCTTCCCCAAACAACAGGCTGCGTAGCAAATTTAGTTAAGGAACTCAAGCGACAAAACTCGTTTAAAAATGGTATTCCAGGACGAGAATGGTTTAATGGATTTTTACAAGGAAATCCTTTTGTGAGTCAACGAATATCTCAATGCTAACCAGTTTCTCGAGCTTCGGTCACTGAATCTTCCATATGGGCTTGGTTTGAGAGAGTCATTACATACATATATGAAAGACAATAACTACCTTAAAGTATTGGAAGACCAGGGTCTTTAATTGTGAAGTCAGCATTTTTTCTGTGTCCCAAGGCCAAGTTGTGTTGACCAAACGCGCAGCACGTCTATTTCAGGTCAGGAAATGATGACAAAGAATGTCTAACGTTGTCGTTAGGCGCATCTGCTGATGGAAAATTGATGATTGTATCTTTTAATTATAAACTTCGTTTTGTTGTGCAAAATATTTGAAATTTCGGATGGAAATAGGAACCGGACAAAATTTTCGCACGAAATTGGGAACGAAATACGGTTTTGGAAAATTGCGAAAAAATGTGAAATTTTGGAAAAATTGTTTAAATTTCATAAATCGTCAAAGACATGAAAAGGTCTCTGGACTCATAGAAAGCAATATTAGGATTCAACTGCGTTTTATTAGGCTAAAATATTACATTTAATGTGGATATGCCTTACTAGTCCGTAAATAGTAACACTTCCCTTATATCTAAAGTTCTCCGCTGCATTTTAACTGTTGCTAAATTTTGTCACATTTCTTAATGGAGAAATGTTATTCTCGCATTCCCAAGAAAATTCATTTTGTTTATTAAATAAAAAATAGCGCAATAAAAATAAATTTTTTGTTCAAATTTGTTTTTTTTTTGTCCTTTCCTTTCGAAATCCTTCTCCTGAAGGAGTTTATGGCAAGCTTGTTACAGCCAATTAAAGTGCCAGGTTGATCACGTGAAGTAGTTGTAGACTTGGGTGTATTTGTTGCCTCTATCCTGTTTTGTATCGCGTCGAGGTTTTAAGGTTGATGTAGGGTGGAGGTTGACATAGTATGTAAATAGAGCATATTTATATGGAGTTATACTAACATAGGGTTTAGTTTTGTAACTTAACGAAATTTAATTTTATACAAAGATATTTTGTATCACAGTTTTTATAAATGTATACATGAAAGAATTGAGACTTTAGTTATGATGTTTTAATTTGACAGACTAGCTGTGTACATTGCTCGATTTCGTTCTACAAACATTCATAATGACTAAATAAAAGCCTTAACATCTGGCTGTAACGAAATTTACGGTAATGCTATCAATTTTTTTTTTGTCCTTTTTTTATTTTTTCTTTTCTTTATTTACCTTTTCTCCCACCACCCCCCCACCCTTTTTTTTAATGGCCTTTTCTATTTTCATTTATTTTTTTTTCCTGGAGATTTTTTGTTTTTTTTTTTCTGAAAATGTTATCATTTTAATACTGATTTAGTGATAGTGTATATCTGAGTATGCATCTTACTAGTCATTTTCGTTGAATTCGCTTCTCAATTGCCTGTGTTTAGTGCAGTCAAAAATTAGATGTTGGTGAGTGGCTTTTGTGTTACATGTTTCACAAAGTTCTGAGACGTGGTTGTTTATAAGGTGCAAAAAGCATTTGTCATAGGTATGTTTATACTGTCAACACTCTGTTAATTAGTTTTATGTCATATGGTTCCAGTTTGAATGCATTTGATTTGAACCACGGTTTTTATGCTTTGCCTGTTATGCTGTCTATTAGGTTTCTGTCCCAGTTCGTACATTTATTTTTAATTTCCTCATGTGTTTCTTTCCATAATGTCTGCCCTATTTTTCTCATGGCGTCTTGAGGTGATAAATTAACTCTTAAGAGCCTGCCATACTCAAGAGGCGTTTTAGCCGCTTCGTCGGCATTTTCATTATAGCTTATCCCCACATGGCTGAGTACCCAATTGATTATAATTTGTTCAATTTCGGAGTTACACACCTGATTACATATGTATCTCTGCAATCAAGTAGTTCTGTGTTTGTTTGTGCGAAATAGTTTGAATTGCTGCTAAGCTGTCAGTAAATATACATATTTTGTACTATTTAATTTTCTTTGCAAGTAAAATAGCTTGTATACGTAGTATGGCTACTAATTCACCACTGGTTGAGGTGAGATTGTCCTTAATGTTGTATGGATAAGACACTTTATATTCCGTATCATAGACTGCACAGCCTACTTTGCCTTCACTTACAGATGCATCCGTGGATACTATTTTAAAAACTTCTCTCGTCATTCTGGTTTTCTTTTCATTGTACAGTACTTGTAGTTGTAAATGTGACATGTTGTTTTTTGTCTTGTTTAGTTCTGAACCTGTCATCCTGGTCTTTTTACTGTAGTTATGTATATGTAACGTTAGTGTTGATTTAATTTATAATATCTTTAAACTTGTTCGCTGTGTGACTATATTTTGATTTAACGGTTGTACTATTGAGAACTTCTGTCTTTATGTTCGTTCGAATCAACTTTCGAAGATATTTAGAAAAAGTAAGCAACACTGTTCGCCAAATGTCAAACGCAAAACAAAATGCGCAAAGAAAATAAAATCAAAACAACAAAATAGAAATTTATTGTGCAGTGATTATAGTTTTGATATTTTAATTTCCGTATTATTGTGTTAAACTTTAATATATCGGAGGTATAACAATTTGCAAATGGATTCGGTGGCGATATGGCTGGATGAAGAAGGCTAGGAAGTTGCAGAACGAGTGCAATTAAGGACGCTTAGGGAAAAAGCCAATATATTCAGCATAAGTGATAAAAGGTAACAATACGTTTTTATTGGTAGACTATTTAAATTGAATGTATTTGTGATTATTTCTTTATAGTTTTGTGCTACATTTCCGGCTCAACAAGCAGGCGTTTCAGTATAAGCCATGCCACATAAGACTTGCTACGCTTTACGTGACATTTGTAACTTTGTCAAAAAAGCGAAAAACGCAAAAGGTATGCCACAATAAAACTTTGACAATACATACTTTTCGTTTGTTTATTGTGAGTTGTGAAAATCGCGCGGAACTTTAGAAACATATTTACATACATTCGGCATAATTATGGACATTATGGAAGTTTTGTTAATAGTTCTTTTACTTCACGAAGCCTTATTATGTTTTAAAAGCATATCAAGGCGGAAAATGTGGGTAAGGGAATTATATCTTTGCTGCCACCTCCCGCACGAACCGGTCATGAAGTGACTTCCGCCGTGCTCTGCAATACTCCTCTATTATAAAAAAAAGCCTTTAGTAAATCATCACATACATATGTATATACATACATATATTTATATACAATAAAATACACGTACCAGAAACTCCCACAAAATCCGCAACTGCCTGCCATGCCCGATTCTTTGGGTATTTATTGCGGAAGAGGTGGCAGCTTTTGTCATAGATGCTTGGCTGCTTTTATTTATTTATTTCAGTTAAATTTTATATTTACTTTGTTTTTGTGGGAAAGTTTTCAAATATACGTCGACCGTTAACAGACGAATGTCAGAAATAAACAAAACTATTGGGCCAAGGAGGATATCATCACCAAATTGGTCAAGACCAACATGTAGCCCTTTCGCAGCAGTCAATGTCACGTTGCCTCATTGAAGTGTGCAAAGCCATCGAAAAAACGCTTTGTCCTCAAAATATAAAATTTGAATGATCCGACGAAGAGGAAACAGAGGCTAAACTCTTTTTCTACGAAAAATGTGGCATTCCGAGAGTATTGCTGGCAATAGATGGGACACACATTCAATTAATTAGACCCACAAGAAATGAACATTTGTACTACAACCGAAAACTGAAGCACAGTATGAACGCAATGGTGGTAAGTATTGCATTAATACCAAAATTTTTTTACAAACAAGTTTTAAATAAAAATTTCATAGACGTGCGACCACAAGATAAGTATAAGGGCTGTTGATGCGCGATTTGGTGATGCATGCCACGATTCCCATATATGGAACCTGTCCAGCGAAAGAAGAGCCTTAAAAGCTCGTTTTGATAATGGCGAAAGGGGGATATGGATTCTTAGTTAGCACAAATTTGCATTTCCATATTTTTAATTTATAATTTACTTTTCAATATATTTAGTTAAACTATTTAAGGTGACTCCGGATATCCACTGGAACCTTGGAAGCTAACTCCCTTCCGTAAGGCAGTCGAAAATTCAGCTGAATCCCGGTTAAATAGATGCCATGCAAAGGGACGGTCTATCATCGAACGAGTATTTGGAATATTGAAAGGAAGGTCTCGATGTCTTTTGGCAGCACGCGAATTACATTATGCTCCCCAAAAAGTGTCAGCAATTATGAACGTTTGTTGCGCTTTGCACAATATTTGTTTGTAATTTAAAGCTGACCGACCCTTTAAAAGTGTTTCCAACAGAAGATGTACATTTATTAGAAACTGTAAATATAATTGAAGCGGATAGTAATACAGCAAATATTTCTAGAAGCCTAAGAGATGAAATACGAAATAGTTTAGTTTCACGATAGCAATTTTTTATTTCCACAGCCGTTTCGTTGCTTTAATAGTAATTTATTAAATATTCATAAGTTTTAATAAATTAAATAAAAACTTAAAATCAGTTCATCAGTCTTTTCAATTTCAAAGGAACTACATATGTATGTATATACATGTACATATGCACTAACAAATAAAACTTATTAAATAAAAAACAACTTAAAGTTAATTCATTGGCTTTCAATTTTAAGATAACTATATACATACATACATATATTTATATACTAACTTAAAATAAATTCATCACATTTCAATTTCAACGGAGCTATTTACATAATAAATAAATGAATTAAATATTTATAATATCACGTATGTACACTATACTTAAAACATAAAAAATACAGTTCTTTTTAGAGACCTAAAACAAATGTTCTTATTGTTTTTGTTACTTCATTCTTAAAAGTTTAAGTTTTAGTTTTGGTTTAATTTTTCAATTTTTTTTTTAAACTCAAACTTTTTCCTTTTGAGTTGAAGTTAAGCTTCTTCTAACTCCACATTTCTTTTAAAATAGCTATTTAAGCAATTGAGAGTCTCACTAATATCGTTTAATTTTAACAGAGTTTTCGTGATATTGCACTTGATAATCAATTTGCATTTTCAGCAAATTATCTTTGCCTGGAGGTACTGAGTGTGATCGAGAAGGTGGCAATATGTTGGGAAGCGGACTTGGCAGTGTGTTAGGGCAAGGCGTTGGAGGCTGATTTTCTAAATCATAGCTTGGGCTGTCGGGATAAGTATCCAAATTAATTCGGCTACAGGGTTGAGGATGTATAATATTGGCACCGAACCGCACTGTTTGTGCCTCGCCATTAATTGTTTCCTCTATGCTCAGTAAAGCAACAACTTGCTCCTCCATTGTAGTGAGCATGCAGAATTTGGAAGGTCATCCTCCTGTGCCCCATTTCCTTTCCTTATTTCTTCGCAGTTTTGCCTTGATATTAGTTTTATAATCAGCCTAAATCTAGAAAATGTAGCACGTCTTACATAAAGTTAAAAATTAATATAGTTAGTGGCCTACCTTTTTCCATTCGACAAAGTTATGAGTTGGAGGTCCACATGAGTTTAGCTCTGCTTCCAGTATCTTCCAAAGGATATTGGACGTTTGCTTTGCAGCTAAACCCCTTATTTGATTTAGCGAAAAACCTAAATCACTGTGCTCCTGCATGAAATTAACCATAATCTCGAACTGTCTTGGCTTCGTGTTCGGTTGCTTAATTTTGACCGCCCTAAAAATAATATTTATATAAAAATGTCAGTTTATTTTTTTACTTGCGAGAATTTACATTTTTGTTGATTTCCGTGAGCTTGGTTGTTGTCGAATAGAATTTTCGAACATTCGACCATTTTGACATTTACTTTCGGAACATAGAGTACCAAATTTCGAGTTCAAACAAATTTTCTAACGAATCGAACTAGTAGCCCCCCAGGGTGGATGTCTTAGGAGGTAGACCCAAACATCGCCTAAGCGAATCATTGACACTAACTTGAAGTTGTTTATTATAAATTTAAGAGCATTCGAATAGCTGGTGTTGGCATATTTTGTCTTAGATCTCACAAACACCTTAAAAAGGTTTAATGCTGTTTTTCGGACTAGCTCTGCTTTTATTGTGGTTAATTTCGCAAGTAAGTTTATTCCCGATTTTATCTCCATCTTAACTTGCCCTATGTGTTCTTTAACTGTAGAGTTTGCGTTAATTGTTCTGTCTAGCCACTTTACGTTGTAGACTTGTTCTATTTTCTGGCCATTACTGTCAATGCTGTACTGTTCTCTTTTTCCTGCCGTCATTCTCATGAACTTTGTCTTATTTATATTAATTGTCAGGTTAAGTGAGTTTAAGTTGGTGATTGTTTCCTATATTTTTCTTGCCAAATTAAGAATGGCAGTTTTTTCAAATTTATTGTGTACCACTATCGCCAAATTGGAACAGCTGCGTATTGTTATCACTGATATCATGAAATTTTGCGGTGTAGATGTTAAAAAGTATTGGTGATAAACAACTGCCCTGTGGTAATCCATTGTTTATTTCTATTGATTTCCTAATGTTAAGAGTCTTGAAGAAAAAAAAATGTGTATCCAATCCGCTATTTTCCTCTCAATTTTGTGGTTCTAAGATCCACACAGTTATAGGCATCTGAGATGTTCAACAGACACATGACAACTTTTTCTTTGTTTTGATTTTTGGTTGCCACCAGATTAAAAATTCCATTCAGACACCTTATCGTTGAACGCATTTTGCGATAAACAAAACTTTTAGTCGGAATAATGTTATTCTTTACTACTCTATTACTTAATGCTTCTTTTATCAACATGTTTAGGCTTTTGGCTACAACTGATAGAAGCGATATGGGTCTAAAATTACACAACTGGTCCAGATTTTTGTCTACTTTTGGAATCGGAACTACTTTTATTCTACGTCAGCTATCTGGCACCTCATTTTTTAAGAAATGTTGCTCTAGAGCTTTGAGAAAGTTTTTTATATTTTTTGCTTCTTGGACCGCTTTTCTCCATTCCACAGTTGCTGCCGTGGATGCCTCAAGGTCTTCAATTTTGGTTGATGTGTTCGCTTTTTTCCTTCTAGCTACATGCAGTCTAAATTGCCTATGCAGCTTTTCGTTTCACCAAGCCTTTGGTTTTCACTCTTTTTCGTTAAGGTCAATGCTGAAACCTTCTTCAGCCCCTTGAATGTCCCTTTGCAATATGTTAAAATTACTGAAATTAATCAATTTTACTTTTCTAGCAGGTTGTTTTTTGGAGTCAAAATGTTGGCTAACTTATGTATCTCTTTTAGGATTTTAGTCACTGGAAAATGTCTACTTCGTCCTATGCTTATCTGTGGGCATTTTCATTCTACTTTTTCGTTGCTGATGCTGGTGAATGTTAAATCTAGGACCGATCCCGCATTACTATAATTGCTAAAGTGGGCTTTTGACCCATTAGTTATACATCTGAGATTTGCCTTTACAAGTTCTAGTTTTTTTAATTAGGTTAAATAATATTAAATTGTCGTTTTCAATATGTTCACTGTGCGAGAATATTTCCTGTAGACACGCAATGTCTATTTCATATCTATTGTTGAAATGGTCCACAAAGCTTTTATTGGCTTTAATGCTTTGAATGTTATTGTCGCAGAACGTCCGCTTACCCTATCATCCATTGTGACCGATTCGTATTTATATTCTTTACATCTTTATTTGCTTTGTACTCTTCTTTATTTGATTTGTATTCATACTTCTATACGAATTTGAGTTGATGTACATACATACATATATGTATATGGATAGCTCCTGCTGTGGTTTGCTTTACTTGGGACTGTTTCTGCCTACCATTCGTTGGTCAACAGCCGAGAAACACACAGCAAAATAAACCTCTATTCTTAAACAAAATTTCTCAATCACTTTTTTACTTAGAATTTTGAACGCGTTAAATTTGCTTCTAAACGGCCAACGATAATAGTTATGTATATTGTAATATCTTCGTGCTCATTTATTGTCGATTTGTTTATTCTGTCGCTAATTCTTACTTTGCAGATTTTCTCTAATAGTTGAACCAGTGGTTAATTTTGGTCGATTTCAAATTTCTTTATTATCAGATTTATCAATTTTTCTATTTCCGATACCCTATCCCAATGGGCACTTTCGTACACAGGTTGATGTGCGGTTGCTTTGTTTTTATAGTTGTTATTTTTTTTTGCACTACATGGCTATATCTTTTTTTTTGTTAACATTTTGTTTACTATCTGATCATTATTTAAGATTGATGTTTGGCCGGAGAATGTAGCCGAAAAGTTTCTTGGTAATGCTTCTAGATCGTACATGTCAAAAGCCTCTCTTTTTGATCGTCATAAATTCCAACACTTTTTCTTCTTTCTGCCATTTTTTGCAATTTCCAGTTGAGTGAATTGGGCCCGTCATTTCCACAGAGGATACAATTATTTGTCATTTCTGTGTGGCCAAGCCTGCCACACTTAAAACACTGTCTTACTCTTGGAATATAATGATGCACCTTACTCTTAATATAGATGATTTCTTCCGGTAATTCGTGACCTTGAAAACCTATCTTGACTGAAAACGTTGGCTGGACGTGTCAATTAAGACACAGAAGTCACCTTTATGTGCGCTAGTGTACCGCATGCTTTCTTTGCTTTTTTCTTTGTCCTCCGTTAGAGTTTCGTTTTTATTACGTCTTACTTGCTTTTCAGTCATTTTAGCAAACGTACTTTTTGGTACGAGCATCCCCTGGATTTGAGTTACGTTATGATCGTCCATCTTAGTTTTTTTAATTTTATAATTTTTCACCGCACATTTTTTGACACTGTCTTCCTCCGTCTCAGAGCTTAATTTTTCATTATTAGTTACGTTCGTTTACCATCTCGAACAGAAAATATCGAACAGCAAAATTCCGTAGAATTGTCTTCTCTTCTCTCACAAAAGAAAAATATCGAAAATAGTACGCAAACGCAAAATTTGCAGAAACTTGCAAATTCAACGAATTGATTGAATTCTTGTCCGCATCCAATTATGCAAAATGGAAAACATTGCATTAGTGTTTTCTTGAAACATTCTACTGAGCAAACTTAACCAAACAAACATTTACTTGCTACTAGCATGTTTAACACTCATATTTTATAATTTTACCTTTAAAATTTTTAAACAAAAATTTCGTAAATCTGCAAGTTGCAATCATCTGTTTTTGAACCGCTGTTTTGCTGTTGGAAAATTTCTGCTGGCAAACATTTTTCCAGCAGAAACCAACAGCTTCCCCTAAAATTGAAATGTCACTTTGCTCTTCCAATTTCCCCTACTTTGTTAGTTAGAACAAATTTTAAGGCAATGAAAAACTCACCCAAGTTCAACTTCTTAATATCCTTGATGCTGCGCTGTACAAATTATATTTCAAACACTGTTATTATCTTTAAACACACTTATACTCTAACTTGAAAATATTTTATAAACACTACAGATCACTACAATTTATTTGCTGCTTTCTTTTCTTTATTTAATTAAACCTCCACCCTCGGATGCTGTGTTCAGAATGTTCTGCTTAAAGTTGCGTTTAATTTTTAAAACTGGCTCAACTTTGTTTGCTAACTTTTTTCGAATTCACACGGAATCAGCAAATTTTTCGAATTCGTAGAGGAGGGTTGCGTTCTTAATTTTTCTACGACGTACTGAGCGATAGGGCAGTTTGTATATAAACAGAAATGTCAAAAGTGGCACCCCGGAATGCTGCATCGTGGTTTATAGGATAGAAGGTTGCACGCCAGTCTTATTCAATTCTTGAATATATGTACTTATAATGTATATTTTTAAATAATTGTTCAAATAAATTGGTAGGTACTTGTTAAGAAAAATATATATAAATTTTTAATTAAGATATTTACATTGCTCCGACGTGTAACGTTTTAATTTTGTCCTTTATCAATTTGCGTTGAACTTCTTATATCTTTAATTGGAGGTTTATTTTAATTATTACAAAATTTAGTGCCCCGGACGGGTACTTTTGGGTTGCAAAGCAAGTATATTTGCTATATATGTATGAAGTCAATACACTTCAATGAGATACAAACTGAAAACCGAACTTGGAAATTACAACAGTAAATAGAGACAAAAATAAGCCCTAAGGAATTATCTAATTGTGTTAATCGAGTTTCAGGAAAAGTTACAACATTTATGTTGTTATTGTAAGCTTTGACCATATTTAATATCGAAAATGCCGACTTGATTATAATTTGTGAAACGTCCGGCAACTATGTTGAATCAATATCAAAAAAAAAAAAAATACAGACCATTAACCAATTTGAAGTTTCTTATAACAATAATTATTGTTATAAGTAATACTTAGCTGCTTGGCTGTATCGTATAAACATCGTGAGATCATTGGTTTTCAGAGTGGACTTTCATAGGCACTAAGTACTGATATAGGTAGTTATATGAAATATAAGTTATTTTTCTTAAAAAAGTAGTAACATGTTTACTGACTTCTGGCGTAAAGAAGAAGATGCATTAGACATTAAATGTGAAAAAATAATTCTGCCCTATCGCTGAGTACGTCGTAGACGAGTTACGAATTCGAAAACTTTGCTTTCGCTGATTCCGTGTGAACTTGAAAAAAGTAAAGCCAAACTAAAATGCCAAATTTTGAGTATTCGACATCAGCTGGCATAAAGTAAGCATACACATTTTAGCAGAATAATTTAATTTTATAGCTCTATTCTGGATTTATTAAACAAAATGACTTACCTTGGGAGTGCGAGAATAAAAATTCTCAATTAAGAAGGTAGCAAACTTTCGCAAAAGTTAAAATACAGAGGAAAACTTTTAGTCATACCTTTAATGCTTTGGAATTTTATGACACTTTGTATTAAAAAGTTTCGGTTGTTGAAGCACATATTTAATTTTACCAGTTTTAAATTACAGATTTGTTAAAAATATATGATTAAATAAATCTGCATTTATAAATGTGGTTGGGGTGCTAAAAGATGGCATCTGAAGTGTTATTGACATAAGTATCTAACTTAAAGTTTACAAATGCATTCCTGATATAAGATACATATATATAATACTTTTTATTTCAACTCTGTATATGTATGTATATTGAATTTTTTTTTTAAATCTTGTAATTGCTTCATCCGGCTTCACTTTTTCACGAAGAGCCGACGAGGAAGCACGAATAAATATTAAAACACGCGTGCACAACGCACCATCTCTGTAATATAAAAATAAAAGTGTTTTTAGTATATTCGTGTGTTCTTTTACTAAGTTGCAACAGCCGCCGCAACAATTAATTTTATTATTTATTCTTCGAGAAGAATCGTGAACAGCCACCATTTTAAGTAAACGCATGTCGTGCTATAATTTAAGAAATAAAAAACAGATCTCACTCAGAATTCATCAAAAATGCCGAGTTCATATGAAGATTCATCTAGCGACCATGAAGGAGATCGCACTATGGTCATGCCTGACAAGGCAGTTGCAGATCTTCAAGAACAAATTAACAAGTTGCAACTGTCTTTGGAAGCCTCCGAAAAAGAGAGGTTATCTCTGAAGCGAACACTCGAATCGACAACTGCCGCCGTCGACACGAAGATTGTTGAGTCACTTGCCGACTCTGGTAATGCCGCACCTGTTACGCCGATGTATGCCACTACATCAATTACCGCCGATCGTCCTGCCTACTCTATGCCACATATGAATTGTACTAACGCCGCCGCTCTTGCCACACAAACTTCTAACGCCGCCGCTGCCAACACAAGTATCGCCAACACTACATCAGTTAATCAGCATATGCCCCACTACATGCAACCTATGACGTCTGATTTCAACCGTACCGCAGGTAACTACTATATGCCTAATGTCAACTTTACCAACATGCATTCTACCGCCGCCGCATCGTCAAACGCCGCACCTTTGTCGCCTATACGAAATAACACGCACACAACATTTATGTCACCACATAATCAACATTTTATTCGCAAATTACAAGATTTGCCACAGTTTTCAGGCTCACCAGAAGAGTGACCAATGTTTATAGTCGCCTTTGAAGAAACAACAAACATGTTTGCCTACACCAACGTAGAAAATTTACTCCGTTTACAAAAAGCCCTTAAAGGAGATGCCCGATCAAAAGTTGAATCGCTGTTAATTCATCCCTCATGCGTGAATGCAATAATTTCGTCGTTGCAGTTCCTTTTCGGACGACCCGAACTACTTATACGCAGTCAACTCGCCAAAGCCAGAACGTTTCCATCGATCACAAGTGGGAAAATCCACGAAATTGCCAACTTCAGCTCAATGGTTACGAATTTAGTCGCCTTCCTGGAAAATGCCGGTGCCGCACCTCACCTTTCAAATCGAACATTGCTTGATGAATTGGTAAGTAAACTACCAGTTTATAAACGTGAAGAATGGGCACGTCACACATTTGCAATAAATAAGCAATACCCAACAATTTGCGAATTCAGTTCGTGGTTGCAACAGATAACAGCGTACGTTGTTATGGCAACAGAGTTAAACTCACCACACGTCAGCTCCGACCAACCCCCACGAAAGTGTAATATAAGTAGATTAGCAAAAACAGTGCTAACCATAGCAGACAAAGAATTGAAATGTGTATTATGTAGGACAATCACCGATTGTACCAATGTTTGAAATTTAAAGAATCTAATTACGATAAACGATGGGAGATCGTAAAAACGAACCGCCTTTGTTTCTGTTGTCTTTCGCAGGGTCACAATGTATATAATTGTTCGCGACGTCGCTCATGTGGCGTGTCGTCATGCCAAAAATACCACAACAAATTGTTGCATAATGAGATCGCAAAAAACAGCACTACCGGCAACACCGCGCCTGCGGAGTCAGCTGTTGCCACGGTCAGCACTTGTCGCTCTCTTGTTAATGACAAGAAGCAATTAACGAATGAGAATAGGGAGAGAGACACGACAATAAATAAAACATTGTTGAAATTTCTGCCTGTGAATTTGCATGGACCAAAGGAAAGTATGCAGGTAATTGCATTTATAGATGACGGAGCTAAGGTAACATTGCTTGAAGAAGAAATCGCGGATAAAATTGGACTCACAGGTAGAAGAGACTTGCTGCATTTAAAATGGTTTGATGACCAAACTACAAGTGAGGTTTCGAGGCGTGTCAATTTAGAAGTTGCAAGCGTGAATAGCCAAAAGAGATTTGACATGAAAGGGGTGCGAACAATAAAAAAGTTGTTGTTGCCTCCGCAAACATTGTGCGTAGAGAAGTTTTCGTATCAGTTCGAAGAATTAAATGACATACCAATACAAAATTATACCAATGCAATTCCAAAAATTCTGATTGGAATGCCGCATACAAATTTGGTACGCCCTTTGAGTGTTGTGAATTTTAACGAAGGGTTTACAGTACATGAAACCAAATTGGGTTGGACGCTATTCGGTTCAGACGAAAATAGTTTTAATAATTATATAGTTTGTCACGTAGATATCGATGAGCAGAGTATGAATGAAATTCAAAGGAAATTAGAAGATTACTTTGCGCTGGAAGGGTTTGAGCCAAAGCTGCCTGCTATAAAATCTACTGCCGATATCAGAGCGGAAAACATTTTGAGTAATACCACTAAATTGGTAGGTGGTAGATATGAGACAGGCCTTTCATGGCGTAATGATAATATCACTATGCCAGATAGTCGTGATGTAGCGTTTAGACGACTTCAGCTTGTCGAACGAAAAATGTTAAGCGACCCTAGTTATGCAAAATGGTACAATGAGAAAATAAATGAATACATAAACAAAGGTTATGCTAGAAAGCTATCATCGAGTGAAACTGAATTGCCGAATGGACGTGTATGGTATTTACCCCATTTTGCTGTTTATAACGTAAACAAGGGCAATAAGCCTAGGCTTGTGTTTGATGCTGCCGCTAAGATGAACGGTATTTAATTGAATTCTGCTCTTATGAAGGGTCCAGATGATTATCAACCACGACCATTGCAATCAATTTTATTTAAATTTCGCGAGGGTATAGTAGCCGTTTGTGGGGACATTAGAGAAATGTTTCACCGTATTAATATTATTGAAAGAGATCAACATTTTCAGCGTTTTCTTTGGCGTGAAGGTAAGGCCGCCAGACGTTTATGTCATGAAGGCTATGATTTTCGGTTCGATTTGTTCTCCATGCTCTCCTCAGTTCGTAAAAAACCTAAACGCGTTAAAATTTAAAAATGAGTATGTGAGGGCAGTGGACGCTATTGTCAACCGGCATTACGAATCATCTACGTGGATAGTTTTGCTAATGTCGATGAGAGTATAAGCGTAACGAAGAAGGTGATCGAAATCCATAGGAGAGCTGGGTTTGAGTTAAGAGGTTTTATATCAAATTCCAACAAGCTATTGAAGTGCATTGATTATAATACGGAGCATGAGGGTAACTTAAAAAATATGTGCAGTTCTGAATCTGCATACGAAAGGGTACTTGGCATGTACTGGAATGCCAAGCGTGATGTATTCGTTTTCAATTAAACGTTTGCGAGAATACCGAAGTCAGTTCTAGGTGGTACGCGTCGACCGACAAAGGCCGAATTGTTGGGTTTAACAATGTCGATTTTCGATCCATTTGGCTTTCTTGCGAATGTAACGCTTTTGCCGAAAATTTTATTGCAAAAATTGTGGAAGTTGAATATTGGTTGGCACGATGCAATACCCATTGATATCTACGACAAATGGTATCAGTGGTACACAATGCTTGACGACTTAACCAAGTTAAGCATTCCTAGATGTTATGGTAGAAATTTTTTAGATCCGTCTTCTGAAGTTCAGTTGCATATATTCGCCGATGCAAGCGAGTTAGCGTTTGCTGCGGTCGCTTATTTCCGAATTAGTCACCTGGACGAAATCAGCGTGTCATTCGTCGCAGCCAAGAGTCGCTGCAGTCCGTTAAAGCCAATGTCAATTCCTAGGTTGGAGCTACAAGCAGCTGTACTTGGAACTCGGTTGTGTAAATTAATTACTGATAGTCATACAGTAATTCCGAAGTCAATAACATTTTGGTCGGATTCTAAAACTGTTATCCAGTGGATTCGATCTGAAGCTCGACAGTATAAGCAATTTGTGAGCAACCGAATTTCTGAGATTCTCTACTCATCTGAGGTCGCGCAATGGAGATGGGTACCTGGTACATTGAATCCAGCTGATGAGGCAACCCGGCCACAATCTAAAAAAACTCTGGCTAGAGGTTCGAACTGGATTAGGGGGCCAGCTTTTCTTATGCAACGCGAAGTCGATTGGCCATTGATGCCAGACAATATATCTACGGGTGGTGGATATGAAGAAAGAAGAGCGAAACCATTGTATACGGTAGAACTAGATGAGAACGTAATACCATTCACGAAGTTTTCGAACTATTATAAGTTTCTTAAAACTATGGCTTGGGTTCGTTTTGCGACTTTGAAGTTTCTAGCCTCTGTAAGAAAAGATGCAGATGCACTCACCGAACCATTAAAAATCACAGATAGTGAAATTAAAGAAGCAGAAAAACAGTTATGCAGACTGGTTCAAGAAGTAGCATTTACTGAAGATGTTGCAATGTTGCGTAAAGGAGCGCAACTGTCGAAACGTAGTTCTATATTTAATTTAACGCCACTGTTGGACGACGAAGGGTTATTACGCCATGGTGGTCGTATAGACAATGCTTTATGTCTCCCTGTAGATACCAGAAGACCAAT
Source organism: Philophylla caesio (assembly GCA_963971545.1). Taxonomy (NCBI): domain Eukaryota; kingdom Metazoa; phylum Arthropoda; class Insecta; order Diptera; family Tephritidae; genus Philophylla; species Philophylla caesio. The sequence goes on along the minus strand of OZ020608.1, from coordinate 30,319,605 downwards.
AATTTTGCCAAAATGTCACGCAATGTCGCGGCTTATAGCCCGTCATTATCACGAAATGTTTTACCACCAGAACCAAGAAGCGATTATTTGTGCAATTCGAGCGAAATTTTGGATACCAGGTCTACGATGTCTTGTGCGATCAATTAAACGCGAATGTCAGTTTTGTAAAAATGCAGCAGCTACGCCACGGCCTCCGCTTATGGGTCAAATACCTCCTGATAGACTTGAGCCTTACGTTAGGCCATTTTCGTATACAGGCATTGATTACTTTGGACCAGTTATGATTTCAATTGGGAGACGGCGAGAAAAGAGATGGGTAGCTTTGTTTACTTGTCTGACGATTCGAGCTATACATTTAGAAGTGGCCAAAGATTTATCAACCGATGCAGTAATTTTATGTTTGCGGAATTTCGTTAATCGCAGAGGGGTTCCTGTTCGTATACGCAGTGACAGGGGAACAAATTTCGTGGGAGCAAGCAAAATCGAGTAGCTACACATTGATGCTGGCATTGAAAAGGAATGTACTCATCGCGGTATTGAGTGGGTATTTAATACACCTGGAAATCCATCAGCAGGCGGTATATGGGAGCGCATGGTTAGAAGCGTAAAACGAGTATTGGCATTTACGTTGAAGGAAGCAGCTCCGCAAATCGAAACACTCCAAAGCTTACTAATCGAAGCTGAAAATTTAATAAATTCCCGTCCGCTTACACATTTGCCAATTGACAGCAAAGATGCTGATCCACTGACACCTAACCATTTCCTATTGGGGTGCCCAAACTACGTACAGACTCCTATCGATACTAATACGGTTTGCTTAAGCAAGCAGTGGCGAATCCTACAACATTTGAAACAAACGTTTCGGCATAGATGGATATTGGAATACTTGCCAACCCTAACCCGCTGGACTAAATGGCATCAGAGAGTTAATCCTATTCAGGTTGGTGATGTCGTTGTTGTTTGTGATGGCAAAGAGAGCATAGGCGAATGGAGACGTGGAATGGTTTTGGAGGTATTTGTGGCTCGAGATGGACATTTTAGCAGAATAATTTAATTTTATAGCTCTATTCTGGATTTATTAAACAAAATGACTTACCTTGGGAGTGCGAGAATAAAAATTCTCAATTAAGAAGGTAGCAAACTTTCGCAAAAGTTAAAATACAGAGGAAAACTTTTAGTCATACCTTTAATGCTTTGGAATTTTATGACACTTTGTATTAAAAAGTTTCGGTTGTTGAAGCACATATTTAATTTTACCAGTTTTAAATTACAGATTTGTTAAAAATATATGATTAAATAAATCTGCATTTATAAATGTGGTTGGGGTGCTAAAAGATGGCATCTGAAGTGTTATTGACATAAGTATCTAACTTAAAGTTTACAAATGCATTCCTGATATAAGATATATATAATACTTTTTATTTCAACTCTGTATATGTATGTATATTGAATTTTTTTTTTAAATCTTGTAATTGCTTCATCCGGCTTCACTTTTTCACGAAGAGCCGACGAGGAAGCACGAATAAATATTAAAACACGCGTGCACAACGCACCATCTCTGTAATATAAAAATAAAAGTGTTTTTAGTATATTCGTGTGTTCTTTTACTAAGTTGCAACAGCCGCCGCAACAATTAATTTTATTATTTATTCTTCGAGAAGAATCGTGAACAGCCACCATTTTAAGTAAACGCATGTCGTGCTATAATTTAAGAAATAAAAAACAGATCTCACTCAGAATTCATCAAAAATGCCGAGTTCATATGAAGATTCATCTAGCGACCATGAAGGAGATCGCACTATGGTCATGCCTGACAAGGCAGTTGCAGATCTTCAAGAACAAATTAACAAGTTGCAACTGTCTTTGGAAGCCTCCGAAAAAGAGAGGTTATCTCTGAAGCGAACACTCGAATCGACAACTGCCGCCGTCGACACGAAGATTGTTGAGTCACTTGCCGACTCTGGTAATGCCGCACCTGTTACGCCGATGTATGCCACTACATCAATTACCGCCGATCGTCCTGCCTACTCTATGCCACATATGAATTGTACTAACGCCGCCGCTCTTGCCACACAAACTTCTAACGCCGCCGCTGCCAACACAAGTATCGCCAACACTACATCAGTTAATCAGCATATGCCCCACTACATGCAACCTATGACGTCTGATTTCAACCGTACCGCAGGTAACTACTATATGCCTAATGTCAACTTTACCAACATGCATTCTACCGCCGCCGCATCGTCAAACGCCGCACCTTTGTCGCCTATACGAAATAACACGCACACAACATTTATGTCACCACATAATCAACATTTTATTCGCAAATTACAAGATTTGCCACAGTTTTCAGGCTCACCAGAAGAGTGACCAATGTTTATAGTCGCCTTTGAAGAAACAACAAACATGTTTGCCTACACCAACGTAGAAAATTTACTCCGTTTACAAAAAGCCCTTAAAGGAGATGCCCGATCAAAAGTTGAATCGCTGTTAATTCATCCCTCATGCGTGAATGCAATAATTTCGTCGTTGCAGTTCCTTTTCGGACGACCCGAACTACTTATACGCAGTCAACTCGCCAAAGCCAGAACGTTTCCATCGATCACAAGTGGGAAAATCCACGAAATTGCCAACTTCAGCTCAATGGTTACGAATTTAGTCGCCTTCCTGGAAAATGCCGGTGCCGCACCTCACCTTTCAAATCGAACATTGCTTGATGAATTGGTAAGTAAACTACCAGTTTATAAACGTGAAGAATGGGCACGTCACACATTTGCAATAAATAAGCAATACCCAACAATTTGCGAATTCAGTTCGTGGTTGCAACAGATAACAGCGTACGTTGTTATGGCAACAGAGTTAAACTCACCACACGTCAGCTCCGACCAACCCCCACGAAAGTGTAATATAAGTAGATTAGCAAAAACAGTGCTAACCATAGCAGACAAAGAATTGAAATGTGTATTATGTAGGACAATCACCGATTGTACCAATGTTTGAAATTTAAAGAATCTAATTACGATAAACGATGGGAGATCGTAAAAACGAACCGCCTTTGTTTCTGTTGTCTTTCGCAGGGTCACAATGTATATAATTGTTCGCGACGTCGCTCATGTGGCGTGTCGTCATGCCAAAAATACCACAACAAATTGTTGCATAATGAGATCGCAAAAAACAGCACTACCGGCAACACCGCGCCTGCGGAGTCAGCTGTTGCCACGGTCAGCACTTGTCGCTCTCTTGTTAATGACAAGAAGCAATTAACGAATGAGAATAGGGAGAGAGACACGACAATAAATAAAACATTGTTGAAATTTCTGCCTGTGAATTTGCATGGACCAAAGGAAAGTATGCAGGTAATTGCATTTATAGATGACGGAGCTAAGGTAACATTGCTTGAAGAAGAAATCGCGGATAAAATTGGACTCACAGGTAGAAGAGACTTGCTGCATTTAAAATGGTTTGATGACCAAACCACAAGTGAGGTTTCGAGGCGTGTCAATTTAGAAGTTGCAAGCGTGAATAGCCAAAAGAGATTTGACATGAAAGGGGTGCGAACAATAAAAAAGTTGTTGTTGCCTCCGCAAACATTGTGCGTAGAGAAGTTTTCGTATCAGTTCGAAGAATTAAATGACATACCAATACAAAATTATACCAATGCAATTCCAAAAATTCTGATTGGAATGCCGCATACAAATTTGGTACGCCCTTTGAGTGTTGTGAATTTTAACGAAGGGTTTACAGTACATGAAACCAAATTGGGTTGGACGCTATTCGGTTCAGACGAAAATAGTTTTAATAATTATATAGTTTGTCACGTAGATATCGATGAGCAGAGTATGAATGAAATTCAAAGGAAATTAGAAGATTACTTTGCGCTGGAAGGGTTTGAGCCAAAGCTGCCTGCTATAAAATCTACTGCCGATATCAGAGCGGAAAACATTTTGAGTAATACCACTAAATTGGTAGGTGGTAGATATGAGACAGGCCTTTCATGGCGTAATGATAATATCACTATGCCAGATAGTCGTGATGTAGCGTTTAGACGACTTCAGCTTGTCGAACGAAAAATGTTAAGCGACCCTAGTTATGCAAAATGGTACAATGAGAAAATAAATGAATACATAAACAAAGGTTATGCTAGAAAGCTATCATCGAGTGAAACTGAATTGCCGAATGGACGTGTATGGTATTTACCCCATTTTGCTGTTTATAACGTAAACAAGGGCAATAAGCCTAGGCTTGTGTTTGATGCTGCCGCTAAGATGAACGGTATTTCATTGAATTCTGCTCTTATGAAGGGTCCAGATGATTATCAACCACGACCATTGCAATCAATTTTATTTAAATTTCGCGAGGGTATAGTAGCCGTTTGTGGGGACATTAGAGAAATGTTTCACCGTATTAATATTATTGAAAGAGATCAACATTTTCAGCGTTTTCTTTGGCGTGAAGGTAATACGTCAAGGCCGCCAGACGTTTATGTCATGAAGGCTATGATTTTCGGTTCGATTTGTTCTCCATGCTCTCCTCAGTTCGTAAAAAACCTAAACGCGTTAAAATTTAAAAATGAGTATGTGAGGGCAGTGGACGCTATTGTCAACCGGCATTACGAATCATCTACGTGGATAGTTTTGCTAATGTCGATGAGAGTATAAGCGTAACGAAGAAGGTGATCGAAATCCATAGGAGAGCTGGGTTTGAGTTAAGAGGTTTTATATCAAATTCCAACAAGCTATTGAAGTGCATTGATTATAATACGGAGCATGAGGGTAACTTAAAAAATATGTGCAGTTCTGAATCTGCATACGAAAGGGTACTTGGCATGTACTGGAATGCCAAGCGTGATGTATTCGTTTTCAATTAAACGTTTGCGAGAATACCGAAGTCAGTTCTAGGTGGTACGCGTCGACCGACAAAGGCCGAATTGTTGGGTTTAACAATGTCGATTTTCGATCCATTTGGCTTTCTTGCGAATGTAACGCTTTTGCCGAAAATTTTATTGCAAAAATTGTGGAAGTTGAATATTGGTTGGCACGATGCAATACCCATTGATATCTACGACAAATGGTATCAGTGGTACACAATGCTTGACGACTTAACCAAGTTAAGCATTCCTAGATGTTATGGTAGAAATTTTTTAGATCCGTCTTCTGAAGTTCAGTTGCATATATTCGCCGATGCAAGCGAGTTAGCGTTTGCTGCGGTCGCTTATTTCCGAATTAGTCACCTGGACGAAATCAGCGTGTCATTCGTCGCAGCCAAGAGTCGCTGCAGTCCGTTAAAGCCAATGTCAATTCCTAGGTTGGAGCTACAAGCAGCTGTACTTGGAACTCGGTTGTGTAAATTAATTACTGATAGTCATACAGTAATTCCGAAGTCAATAACATTTTGGTCGGATTCTAAAACTGTTATCCAGTGGATTCGATCTGAAGCTCGACAGTATAAGCAATTTGTGAGCAACCGAATTTCTGAGATTCTCTACTCATCTGAGGTCGCGCAATGGAGATGGGTACCTGGTACATTGAATCCAGCTGATGAGGCAACCCGGCCACAATCTAAAAAAACTCTGGCTAGAGGTTCGAACTGGATTAGGGGGCCAGCTTTTCTTATGCAACGCGAAGTCGATTGGCCATTGATGCCAGACAATATATCTACGGGTGGTGGATATGAAGAAAGAAGAGCGAAACCATTGTATACGGTAGAACTAGATGAGAACGTAATACCATTCACGAAGTTTTCGAACTATTATAAGTTTCTTAAAACTATGGCTTGGGTTCGTTTTGCGACTTTGAAGTTTCTAGCCTCTGTAAGAAAAGATGCAAATGCACTCACCGAACCATTAAAAATCACAGATAGTGAAATTAAAGAAGCAGAGAAACAGTTATGCAGACTGGTTCAAGAAGTAGCATTTACTGAAGATGTTGCAATGTTGCGTAAAGGAGCGCAACTGTCGAAACGTAGTTCTATATTTAATTTAACGCCACTGTTGGACGACGAAGGGTTATTACGCCATGGTGGTCGTATAGACAATGCTTTATGTCTCCCTGTAGATACCAGAAGACCAATAATTTTGCCAAAATGTCACGCAATGTCGCGGCTTATAGCCCGTCATTATCACGAAATGTTTTACCACCAGAACCAAGAAGCGATTATTTGTGCAATTCGAGCGAAATTTTGGATACCAGGTCTACGATGTCTTGTGCGATCAATTAAACGCGAATGTCAGTTTTGTAAAAATGCAGCAGCTACGCCACGGCCTCCGCTTATGGGTCAAATACCTCCTGATAGACTTGAGCCTTACGTTAGGCCATTTTCGTATACAGGCATTGATTACTTTGGACCAGTTATGATTTCAATTGGGAGACGGCGAGAAAAGAGATGGGTAGCTTTGTTTACTTGTCTGACGATTCGAGCTATACATTTAGAAGTGGCCAAAGATTTATCAACCGATGCAGTAATTTTATGTTTGCGGAATTTCGTTAATCGCAGAGGGGTTCCTGTTCGTATACGCAGTGACAGGGGAACAAATTTCGTGGGAGCAAGCAAAATCGAGTAGCTACACATTGATGCTGGCATTGAAAAGGAATGTACTCATCGCGGTATTGAGTGGGTATTTAATACACCTGGAAATCCATCAGCAGGCGGTATATGGGAGCGCATGGTTAGAAGCGTAAAACGAGTATTGGCATTTACGTTGAAGGAAGCAGCTCCGCAAATCGAAACACTCCAAAGCTTACTAATCGAAGCTGAAAATTTAATAAATTCCCGTCCGCTTACACATTTGCCAATTGACAGCAAAGATGCTGATCCACTGACACCTAACCATTTCCTATTGGGGTGCCCAAACTACGTACAGACTCCTATCGATACTAATACGGTTTGCTTAAGCAAGCAGTGGCGAATCCTACAACATTTGAAACAAACGTTTTGGCATAGATGGATATTGGAATACTTGCCAACCCTAACCCGCTGGACTAAATGGCATCAGAGAGTTAATCCTATTCAGGTTGGTGATGTCGTTGTTGTTTGTGATGGCAAAGAGAGCATAGGCGAATGGAGACGTGGAATGGTTTTGGAGGTATTTGTGGCTCGAGGACAAGTCAGGTCAGCGCTCATCAGAACATCAAGTGGCAACTTGAAGAGACCCGCTTCAAAGCTAGCGGTACTGGACGTCGCTGGTGAACCTCAAATCGCAACTGCTCTTTCGCTTCACGGGGGGCGGGATGTTATTGACATAAGTATCTAACTTAAAGTTTACAAATGCATTCCTTATATAAGATACATATGTATAATACTTTTTATTTCAACTCTGTATATGTATGTATATTGAATTTTTTTTTTTAAATCTTGTAATGGCTTCATCCGGCTTCACTTTTTCACGAAGAGCCGACGAGGAAGCACGAATAAATATTAAAACACGCGTGCACAACGCACCATCTCTGTAATATAAAAATAAAAGTGTTTTTACTTTTACTAAGTTGCAACAGCCGCCGCAACATGAAGTGTTCCGAGACCGTCGTCAATGAATGAGATCCATAAACTGGATTCGGTGCTAAGATTTTTGCGTAAGGTGGTTACCAGCCGTGATTTGAAAATAACTTTGATATACTAATGGCCCAACCAACATTTTACAAGTTTTGAATACATTGCTGTCACGGCTATGACCTCTATGGGCAAAGCTGGAAATGAGTAACGAGGAAAAAAAGAAATGCGAAAATGGACTTCTATACAAAATCATTGTTTTCTAGTGTAAAATTGTGTCCAAAAGTTGTCCACCTCCTCCTTTTTGAATTTCGCGTTAACCACTCCGAATTTGAATTTTTCTGCAACTATTCTAGCAACCGAGCATAATGCGGATGGAAAACAACAAACAAGAAAGAAAATTGCTTTAAATTGTATTAAACTTTTATCAATACTCAAAATTTCACTATGTTAGATACTGTACTATTATAACTAAATTATTGAAATAAAGTAGATACTCCTTTTGAATACTATTTTTTAAATTTTTCCGACAACCAAAACATGGCGTAACAAATGCATCGAAAAATCTACGAAATTGCGCTACGAATGAACTCACCGATGCAACTCTATGATTTGACTCAAAATAAAGCCTCTAAAAGCAATAATCTCTAGCTCATTTTGAGACTTGAGATGGGACTGAGTTACTGAATTCCGGTATTAATATATTGTTTTATTTCTTAAGGGATTTGAATTTGTTGAAAACGAAATATGTATATGTATAAGCTTTGGGATTAATTGTGAAACTCAAATGTTGTCTATCGCTGGAGAGGGTTTTTACACAATTTTTGAAAAGCTGAGCTTTATATGATAATTTTCTAGATGTCTTGGGCGTTTCGATATTGAAATATTTGAAATATACTGCTAGACGTAACTGCGCGAATTGACATTTATTTATAGCATAAATGGACTGAATAAACATTTTTAATTTCGTTTTTCCTTAGATGGTTTTGATATAAATATGTATGTACACATTTGTTGTAATATAAACCAGCTCCTGTATTGCTCTGGGTTACGCATTTTGTAAATTTGATCGAGTCCCTGTAGTTGCAAAATTGTTGCAAGACATCTTTTTTATCAGCTTACTACTAAACTGAAAACTATGTCATATAAGTATGTAAGTATATTAATTATGAAACTAGAAATAATGGAATATGCTAGTCTCGGGCAGTACATGAAATTTTGATAAAATCTGTGATTTTGAATATTTTGGGTTAAATTGATGCCCACAGCGAACGGGACCAGAAATAGAAATTCCAAATGTATCAAAGCTTTCCTAAAACATTCTCTCTATAACAAAAAAAGAATATTGCTAATTGATTTTGTTTTTCTATTTTTTTGCCTAAAATTAAGGGTACTAGTATCTCAAGTATTTTTAATGTAGAGTGTCAAGTTTTTTGAGTTATATGGCCAAAAGCACATCAATGATCTGAAGAAGTGAAAAAAATCAAAAAATTTTTATAAAAATGGTCGCACCAACTTTAGCTTACCAATATGATTTTTACAATCTACAAAGGTGTAAAAATCGTGTTCTAGTATTATAGTTAAAAATTATTAGTGCCAGGGCTGTAAGGAAATCTGATTGCTATTAGAATCAGAATATAGATATACTACACACATACATATATATAGTTTAAGAATTATTTTTAGAAAATTTTGCTGAAAACCGTACATGTATTTATTCTTCATAACTTTTTTGTCAACTTTAGTCAGGGCAACCATGTACCTCAGGTTGATCTATCGCCGGTTTGTTCTGATCACATATTTTGTTGAAATGCTACAACCTCTTTCGGGATTAATGAAAAATAAGTGGAATATGCATGCCACGTGTGGCCGCTGTGGTCGAGTTGGTAGCGGTGCGTGCTATAACTCAGTCAGCGCTAGCAAAATCTTAATCATAGAAAAATATTTTTTTCTAATAGCGGCCATCCCTCGGCAGGAAATGGCAAACCTCCGATGGTATTTCTGCCATGAAAAAGCTTCTCACAAAATACATCTGCCGTTCGGAGTCGGCACAAAATTGTAGGTCCCTCTATTTGGTGGTAGAATATAAAGACGCACACAACAAATGGTATATACTTCGACTGCATATAGAATAGCTCTAAGAAGGGCTACTGTTCTTCATAAATAATCATAAAATTTTTTTGTTTTCAAGAATCAAAGAATTTTTTATAACATAAAAGGTTAATTTAAAGAAATTAAGGAAAGGCTTGCATAATGGCTTCTCTTAAGAAAAAGGATTTCAAAATTATCTTTTTGGGTTCGAGCATGAGATCATTCCATATAAAGAAATGACAAGTTGTATTAATCGCATGTTCCTGCGACTATATCCCGACTCATTCTAGACTATTCGCATTTTTTGCAGGGAATGAACATTTTTTATATTATATACACATATGTACATATGTATGTATCAAGGCACATTAAACAGGTAGCAGCATTAAAGAAAATGCAACCCTTGGGTATATTTTTGGGTTTTTTGTGGTCCATCACCCGTCACATGATTCAATTATAAAAGGTTAGGTAAATAATGACATTCGAATTTTGACACTCCCTTATAAAAGGTTGCATTTAAAAAACATATAAAAGAGGGAATAATTTATTCCCCTTTTTAAAATGTAGTTTATAAGTGGTCGAATTGAAATATTACTTTGCAAACAAGACGAGAATATAAAAATTTAACGTAGTTCTATAATTAATAAGTTAATGTTATTCCGCTGTTTTTTAATTTGCCCAAACAAAAATATGATTTATAATTATAAAAATATTCACAAATGTACGTATACTCTCTTGGATCCCATACAAAATCTCTATCTAATTTTTTAAAAATCGCTTAAAAATTTATTCAATTATTATGGAAGATGTATAAAACAATATTCATGATAATTTTAATTATATTTTTTAATATTTGATTAATACAGTAAAATTCAGTATATTTTTAGTTTACTTCTAATAATAATCAATAATTTATCTTGTACATTTAAAACAAATGTAAGTCATTTCATTTAATTGTGTTAATCGAGTTTCAGGAAAAGTTACAACATTTATGTTGTTATTGTAAGCTTTGACCATATTTAATATCGAAAATGCCGACTTGATTATAATTTGTGAAACGTCCGGCAACTATGTTGAATCAATATCAAAAAAAAAAAAAATACAGACCATTAACCAATTTGAAGTTTCTTATAACAATAATTATTGTTATAAGTAATACTTAGCTGCTTGGCTGTATCGTATAAACATCGTGAGATCATTGGTTTTCAGAGTGGACTTTCATAGGCACTAAGTACTGATATAGGTAGTTATATGAAATATAAGTTATTTTTCTTAAAAAAGTAGTAACATGTTTACTGACTTCTGGCGTAAAGAAGAAGATGCATTAGACATTAAATGTGAAAAAATAATTCTGCCCTATCGCTGAGTACGTCGTAGACGAGTTACGAATTCGAAAACTTTGCTTTCGCTGATTCCGTGTGAACTTGAAAAAAGTAAAGCCAAACTAAAATGCCAAATTTTGAGTATTCGACATCAGCTGGCATAAAGTAAGCATACACATTTTAGCAGAATAATTTAATTTTATAGCTCTATTCTGGATTTATTAAACAAAATGACTTACCTTGGGAGTGCGAGAATAAAAATTCTCAATTAAGAAGGTAGCAAACTTTCGCAAAAGTTAAAATACAGAGGAAAACTTTTAGTCATACCTTTAATGCTTTGGAATTTTATGACACTTTGTATTAAAAAGTTTCGGTTGTTGAAGCACATATTTAATTTTACCAGTTTTAAATTACAGATTTGTTAAAAATATATGATTAAATAAATCTGCATTTATAAATGTGGTTGGGGTGCTAAAAGATGGCATCTGAAGTGTTATTGACATAAGTATCTAACTTAAAGTTTACAAATGCATTCCTGATATAAGATATATATAATACTTTTTATTTCAACTCTGTATATGTATGTATATTGAATTTTTTTTTTAAATCTTGTAATTGCTTCATCCGGCTTCACTTTTTCACGAAGAGCCGACGAGGAAGCACGAATAAATATTAAAACACGCGTGCACAACGCACCATCTCTGTAATATAAAAATAAAAGTGTTTTTAGTATATTCGTGTGTTCTTTTACTAAGTTGCAACAGCCGCCGCAACAATTAATTTTATTATTTATTCTTCGAGAAGAATCGTGAACAGCCACCATTTTAAGTAAACGCATGTCGTGCTATAATTTAAGAAATAAAAAACAGATCTCACTCAGAATTCATCAAAAATGCCGAGTTCATATGAAGATTCATCTAGCGACCATGAAGGAGATCGCACTATGGTCATGCCTGACAAGGCAGTTGCAGATCTTCAAGAACAAATTAACAAGTTGCAACTGTCTTTGGAAGCCTCCGAAAAAGAGAGGTTATCTCTGAAGCGAACACTCGAATCGACAACTGCCGCCGTCGACACGAAGATTGTTGAGTCACTTGCCGACTCTGGTAATGCCGCACCTGTTACGCCGATGTATGCCACTACATCAATTACCGCCGATCGTCCTGCCTACTCTATGCCACATATGAATTGTACTAACGCCGCCGCTCTTGCCACACAAACTTCTAACGCCGCCGCTGCCAACACAAGTATCGCCAACACTACATCAGTTAATCAGCATATGCCCCACTACATGCAACCTATGACGTCTGATTTCAACCGTACCGCAGGTAACTACTATATGCCTAATGTCAACTTTACCAACATGCATTCTACCGCCGCCGCATCGTCAAACGCCGCACCTTTGTCGCCTATACGAAATAACACGCACACAACATTTATGTCACCACATAATCAACATTTTATTCGCAAATTACAAGATTTGCCACAGTTTTCAGGCTCACCAGAAGAGTGACCAATGTTTATAGTCGCCTTTGAAGAAACAACAAACATGTTTGCCTACACCAACGTAGAAAATTTACTCCGTTTACAAAAAGCCCTTAAAGGAGATGCCCGATCAAAAGTTGAATCGCTGTTAATTCATCCCTCATGCGTGAATGCAATAATTTCGTCGTTGCAGTTCCATTTCGGACGACCCGAACTACTTATACGCAGTCAACTCGCCAAAGCCAGAACGTTTCCATCGATCACAAGTGGGAAAATCCACGAAATTGCCAACTTCAGCTCAATGGTTACGAATTTAGTCGCCTTCCTGGAAAATGCCGGTGCCGCACCTCACCTTTCAAATCGAACATTGCTTGATGAATTGGTAAGTAAACTACCAGTTTATAAACGTGAAGAATGGGCACGTCACACATTTGCAATAAATAAGCAATACCCAACAATTTGCGAATTCAGTTCGTGGTTGCAACAGATAACAGCGTACGTTGTTATGGCAACAGAGTTAAACTCACCACACGTCAGCTCCGACCAACCCCCACGAAAGTGTAATATAAGTAGATTAGCAAAAACAGTGCTAACCATAGCAGACAAAGAATTGAAATGTGTATTATGTAGGACAATCACCGATTGTACCAATGTTTGAAATTTAAAGAATCTAATTACGATAAACGATGGGAGATCGTAAAAACGAACCGCCTTTGTTTCTGTTGTCTTTCGCAGGGTCACAATGTATATAATTGTTCGCGACGTCGCTCATGTGGCGTGTCGTCATGCCAAAAATACCACAACAAATTGTTGCATAATGAGATCGCAAAAAACAGCACTACCGGCAACACCGCGCCTGCGGAGTCAGCTGTTGCCACGGTCAGCACTTGTCGCTCTCTTGTTAATGACAAGAAGCAATTAACGAATGAGAATAGGGAGAGAGACACGACAATAAATAAAACATTGTTGAAATTTCTGCCTGTGAATTTGCATGGACCAAAGGAAAGTATGCAGGTAATTGCATTTATAGATGACGGAGCTAAGGTAACATTGCTTGAAGAAGAAATCGCGGATAAAATTGGACTCACAGGTAGAAGAGACTTGCTGCATTTAAAATGGTTTGATGACCAAACCACAAGTGAGGTTTCGAGGCGTGTCAATTTAGAAGTTGCAAGCGTGAATAGCCAAAAGAGATTTGACATGAAAGGGGTGCGAACAATAAAAAAGTTGTTGTTGCCTCCGCAAACATTGTGCGTAGAGAAGTTTTCGTATCAGTTCGAAGAATTAAATGACATACCAATACAAAATTATACCAATGCAATTCCAAAAATTCTGATTGGAATGCCGCATACAAATTTGGTACGCCCTTTGAGTGTTGTGAATTTTAACGAAGGGTTTACAGTACATGAAACCAAATTGGGTTGGACGCTATTCGGTTCAGACGAAAATAGTTTTAATAATTATATAGTTTGTCACGTAGATATCGATGAGCAGAGTATGAATGAAATTCAAAGGAAATTAGAAGATTACTTTGCGCTGGAAGGGTTTGAGCCAAAGCTGCCTGCTATAAAATCTACTGCCGATATCAGAGCGGAAAACATTTTGAGTAATACCACTAAATTGGTAGGTGGTAGATATGAGACAGGCCTTTCATGGCGTAATGATAATATCACTATGCCAGATAGTCGTGATGTAGCGTTTAGACGACTTCAGCTTGTCGAACGAAAAATGTTAAGCGACCCTAGTTATGCAAAATGGTACAATGAGAAAATAAATGAATACATAAACAAAGGTTATGCTAGAAAGCTATCATCGAGTGAAACTGAATTGCCGAATGGACGTGTATGGTATTTACCCCATTTTGCTGTTTATAACGTAAACAAGGGCAATAAGCCTAGGCTTGTGTTTGATGCTGCCGCTAAGATGAACGGTATTTCATTGAATTCTGCTCTTATGAAGGGTCCAGATGATTATCAACCACGACCATTGCAATCAATTTTATTTAAATTTCGCGAGGGTATAGTAGCCGTTTGTGGGGACATTAGAGAAATGTTTCACCGTATTAATATTATTGAAAGAGATCAACATTTTCAGCGTTTTCTTTGGCGTGAAGGTAATACGTCAAGGCCGCCAGACGTTTATGTCATGAAGGCTATGATTTTCGGTTCGATTTGTTCTCCATGCTCTCCTCAGTTCGTAAAAAACCTAAACGCGTTAAAATTTAAAAATGAGTATGTGAGGGCAGTGGACGCTATTGTCAACCGGCATTACGAATCATCTACGTGGATAGTTTTGCTAATGTCGATGAGAGTATAAGCGTAACGAAGAAGGTGATCGAAATCCATAGGAGAGCTGGGTTTGAGTTAAGAGGTTTTATATCAAATTCCAACAAGCTATTGAAGTGCATTGATTATAATACGGAGCATGAGGGTAACTTAAAAAATATGTGCAGTTCTGAATCTGCATACGAAAGGGTACTTGGCATGTACTGGAATGCCAAGCGTGATGTATTCGTTTTCAATTAAACGTTTGCGAGAATACCGAAGTCAGTTCTAGGTGGTACGCGTCGACCGACAAAGGCCGAATTGTTGGGTTTAACAATGTCGATTTTCGATCCATTTGGCTTTCTTGCGAATGTAACGCTTTTGCCGAAAATTTTATTGCAAAAATTGTGGAAGTTGAATATTGGTTGGCACGATGCAATACCCATTGATATCTACGACAAATGGTATCAGTGGTACACAATGCTTGACGACTTAACCAAGTTAAGCATTCCTAGATGTTATGGTAGAAATTTTTTAGATCCGTCTTCTGAAGTTCAGTTGCATATATTCGCCGATGCAAGCGAGTTAGCGTTTGCTGCGGTCGCTTATTTCCGAATTAGTCACCTGGACGAAATCAGCGTGTCATTCGTCGCAGCCAAGAGTCGCTGCAGTCCGTTAAAGCCAATGTCAATTCCTAGGTTGGAGCTACAAGCAGCTGTACTTGGAACTCGGTTGTGTAAATTAATTACTGATAGTCATACAGTAATTCCGAAGTCAATAACATTTTGGTCGGATTCTAAAACTGTTATCCAGTGGATTCGATCTGAAGCTTGACAGTATAAGCAATTTGTGAGCAACCGAATTTCTGAGATTCTCTACTCATCTGAGGTCGCGCAATGGAGATGGGTACCTGGTACATTGAATCCAGCTGATGAGGCAACCCGGCCACAATCTAAAAAAACTCTGGCTAGAGGTTCGAACTGGATTAGGGGGCCAGCTTTTCTTATGCAACGCGAAGTCGATTGGCCATTGATGCCAGACAATATATCTACGGGTGGTGGATATGAAGAAAGAAGAGCGAAACCATTGTATACGGTAGAACTAGATGAGAACGTAATACCATTCACGAAGTTTTCGAACTATTATAAGTTTCTTAAAACTATGGCTTGGGTTCGTTTTGCGACTTTGAAGTTTCTAGCCTCTGTAAGAAAAGATGCAGATGCACTCACCGAACCATTAAAAATCACAGATAGTGAAATTAAAGAAGCAGAGAAACAGTTATGCAGACTGGTTCAAGAAGTAGCATTTACTGAAGATGTTGCAATGTTGCGTAAAGGAGCGCAACTGTCGAAACGTAGTTCTATATTTAATTTAACGCCACTGTTGGACGACGAAGGGTTATTACGCCATGGTGGTCGTATAGACAATGCTTTATGTCTCCCTGTAGATACCAGAAGACCAATAATTTTGCCAAAATGTCACGCAATGTCGCGGCTTATAGCCCGTCATTATCACGAAATGTTTTACCACCAGAACCAAGAAGCGATTATTTGTGCAATTCGAGCGAAATTTTGGATACCAGGTCTACGATGTCTTGTGCGATCAATTAAACGCGAATGTCAGTTTTGTAAAAATGCAGCAGCTACGCCACGGCCTCCGCTTATGGGTCAAATACCTCCTGATAGACTTGAGCCTTACGTTAGGCCATTTTCGTATACAGGCATTGATTACTTTGGACCAGTTATGATTTCAATTGGGAGACGGCGAGAAAAGAGATGGGTAGCTTTGTTTACTTGTCTGACGATTCGAGCTATACATTTAGAAGTGGCCAAAGATTTATCAACCGATGCAGTAATTTTATGTTTGCGGAATTTCGTTAATCGCAGAGGGGTTCCTGTTCGTATACGCAGTGACAGGGGAACAAATTTCGTGGGAGCAAGCAAAATCGAGTAGCTACACATTGATGCTGGCATTGAAAAGGAATGTACTCATCGCGGTATTGAGTGGGTATTTAATACACCTGGAAATCCATCAGCAGGCGGTATATGGGAGCGCATGGTTAGAAGCGTAAAACGAGTATTGGCATTTACGTTGAAGGAAGCAGCTCCGCAAATCGAAACACTCCAAAGCTTACTAATCGAAGCTGAAAATTTAATAAATTCCCGTCCGCTTACACATTTGCCAATTGACAGCAAAGATGCTGATCCACTGACACCTAACCATTTCCTATTGGGGTGCCCAAACTACGTACAGACTCCTATCGATACTAATACGGTTTGCTTAAGCAAGCAGTGGCGAATCCTACAACATTTGAAACAAACGTTTTGGCATAGATGGATATTGGAATACTTGCCAACCCTAACCCGCTGGACTAAATGGCATCAGAGAGTTAATCCTATTCAGGTTGGTGATGTCGTTGTTGTTTGTGATGGCAAAGAGAGCATAGGCGAATGGAGACGTGGAATGGTTTTGGAGGTATTTGTGGCTCGAGATGGACAAGTCAGGTCAGCGCTCATCAGAACATCAAGTGGCAACTTGAAGAGACCCGCTTCAAAGCTAGCGGTACTGGACGTCGCTGGTGAACCTCAAATCGCAACTGCTCTTTCGCTTCACGGGGGGCGGGATGTTATTGACATAAGTATCTAACTTAAAGTTTACAAATGCATTCCTTATATTAGATACATATATATAATACTTTTTATTTCAACTCTGTATATGTATGTATATTGAATTTTTTTTTTAAATCTTGTAATGGCTTCATCCGGCTTCACTTTTTCACGAAGAGCCGACGAGGAAGCACGAATAAATATTAAAACACGCGTGCACAACGCACCATCTCTGTAATATAAAAATAAAAGTGTTTTTACTTTTACTAAGTTGCAACAGCCGCCGCAACATGAAGTGTTCCGAGACCGTCGTCAATGAATGAGATCCATAAACTGGATTCGGTGCTAAGATTTTTGCGTAAGGTGGTTACCAGCCGTGATTTGAAAATAACTTTGATATACTAATGGCCCAACCAACATTTTACAAGTTTTGAATACATTGCTGTCACGGCTATGACCTCTATGGGCAAAGCTGGAAATGAGTAACGAGGAAAAAAAGAAATGCGAAAATGGACTTCTATACAAAATCATTGTTTTCTAGTGTAAAATTGTGTCCAAAAGTTGTCCACCTCCTCCTTTTTGAATTTCGCGTTAACCACTCCGAATTTGAATTTTTCTGCAACTATTCTAGCAACCGAGCATAATGCGGATGGAAAACAACAAACAAGAAAGAAAATTGCTTTAAATTGTATTAAACTTTTATCAATACTCAAAATTTCACTATGTTAGATACTGTACTATTATAACTAAATTATTGAAATAAAGTAGATACTCCTTTTGAATACTATTTTTTAAATTTTTCCGACAACCAAAACATGGCGTAACAAATTCATCGAAAAATCTACGAAATTGCGCTACGAATGAACTCACCGATGCAACTCTATGATTTGACTCAAAATAAAGCCTCTAAAAGCAATAATCTCTAGCTCATTTTGAGACTTGAGATGGGACTGAGTTACTGAATTCCGGTATTAATATATTGTTTTATTTCTTAAGGGATTTGAATTTGTTGAAAACGAAATATGTATATGTATAAGCTTTGGGATTAATTGTGAAACTCAAATGTTGTCTATCGCTGGAGAGGGTTTTTACACAATTTTTGAAAAGCTGAGCTTTATATGATAATTTTCTAGATGTCTTGGGCGTTTCGATATTGAAATATTTGAAATATACTGCTAGACGTAACTGCGCGAATTGACATTTATTTATAGCATAAATGGACTGAATAAACATTTTTAATTTCGTTTTTCCTTAGATGGTTTTGATATAAATATGTATGTACACATTTGTTGTAATATAAACCAGCTCCTGTATTGCTCTGGGTTACGCATTTTGTAAATTTGATCGAGTCCCTGTAGTTGCAAAATTGTTGCAGGACATCTTTTTATCAGCTTACTACTAAACTGAAAACTATGTCATATAAGTATGTAAGTATATTAATTATGAAACTAGAAATAATGGAATATGCTAGTCTCGGGCAGTACATGAAATTTTGATAAAATCTGTGATTTTGAATATTTTGGGTTAAATTGATGCCCACAGCGAACGGGACCAGAAATAGAAATTCCAAATGTATCAAAGCTTTCCTAAAACATTCTCTCTATAACAAAAAAAGAATATTGCTAATTGATTTTGTTTTTCTATTTTTTTGCCTAAAATTAAGGGTACTAGTATCTCAAGTATTTTTAATGTAGAGTGTCAAGTTTTTTGAGTTATATGGCCAAAAGCACATCAATGATCTGAAGAAGTGAAAAAAATCAAAAAATTTTTATAAAAATGGTCGCACCAACTTTAGCTTACCAATATGATTTTTACAATCTACAAAGGTGTAAAAATCGTGTTCTAGTATTATAGTTAAAAATTATTAGTGCCAGGGCTGTAAGGAAATCTGATTGCTATTAGAATCAGAATATAGATATACTACACACATACATATATATAGTTTAAGAATTATTTTTAGAAAATTTTGCTGAAAACCGTACATGTATTTATTCTTCATAACTTTTTTGTCAACTTTAGTCAGGGCAACCATGTACCTCAGGTTGATCTATCGCCGGTTTGTTCTGATCACATATTTTGTTGAAATGCTACAACCTCTTTCGGGATTAATGAAAAATAAGTGGAATATGCATGCCACGTGTGGCCGCTGTGGTCGAGTTGGTAGCGGTGCGTGCTATAACTCAGTCAGCGCTAGCAAAATCTTAATCATAGAAAAATATTTTTTTCTAATAGCGGCCATCCCTCGGCAGGAAATGGCAAACCTCCGATGGTATTTCTGCCATGAAAAAGCTTCTCACAAAATACATCTGCCGTTCGGAGTCGGCACAAAATTGTAGGTCCCTCTATTTGGTGGTAGAATATAAAGACGCACACAACAAATGGTATATACTTCGGCTGCATATAGAATAGCTCTAAGAAGGGCTACTGTTCTTCATAAATAATCATAAAATTTTTTTGTTTTCAAGAATCAAAGAATTTTTTATAACATAAAAGGTTAATTTAAAGAAATTAAGGAAAGGCTTGCATAATGGCTTCTCTTAAGAAAAAGGATTTCAAAATTATCTTTTTGGGTTCGAGCATGAGATCATTCCATATAAAGAAATGACAAGTTGTATTAATCGCATGTTCCTGCGACTATATCCCGACTCATTCTAGACTATTCGCATTTTTTGCAGGGAATGAACATTTTTTATATTATATACACATATGTACATATGTATGTATCAAGGCACATTAAACAGGTAGCAGCATTAAAGAAAATGCAACCCTTGGGTATATTTTTGGGTTTTTTGTGGTCCATCACCCGTCACATGATTCAATTATAAAAGGTTAGGTAAATAATGACATTCGAATTTTGACACTCCCTTATAAAAGGTTGCATTTAAAAAACATATAAAAGAGGGAATAATTTATTCCCCTTTTTAAAATGTAGTTTATAAGTGGTCGAATTGAAATATTACTTTGCAAACAAGACGAGAATATAAAAATTTAACGTAGTTCTATAATTAATAAGTTAATGTTATTCCGCTGTTTTTTAATTTGCCCAAACAAAAATATGATTTATAATTATAAAAATATTCACAAATGTACGTATACTCTCTTGGATCCCATACAAAATCTCTATCTAATTTTTTAAAAATCGCTTAAAAATTTATTCAATTATTATGGAAGATGTATAAAACAATATTCATGATAATTTTAATTATATTTTTTAATATTTGATTAATACAGTAAAATTCAGTATATTTTTAGTTTACTTCTAATAATAATCAATAATTTATCTTGTACATTTAAAACAAATGTAAGTCATTTCATTTAAAGCTTGCGTTGAAATCTTGAAATATACCATTTTCAAATGGGTTGATGCTTAGATTTCGATTTTCCTCGTTCGGAGTACTCAGGTGTTCACACCTTGGAACGGCTAACATTTCTCAACGAAGGACGATCGCTATTAGTAAAAACGTTCACGTATTCGTTCGTATGTATGTATGTATGTAAGATGCTGCATTCGAACAGAAAAATTATCATTAAATGACGATGGCATACATACATATGTGACATATACATATGTACCTCAATTTCATATGAACGAGGATGATGTTAAAAAAGTTAAAAGCAAAAAATACATAAATATATTTAGATCTGAAAAAGAAACTTTGGATTTGAATATACATTTACGTTTATTTTAATATACGAATTTACGTTAACTTGCGTAGATACGCGATATCTCTTATTTTTATGAGCCTTGTTGAGATACTTAATGAGCTGGTACATCCGTGTTTTAAAAAAAGCTGCCTTACCTCGTTGCTGGTACTTATATGTTGCGAACATGCAATAAGATTTTGTAGATATCGTTGGCCAGTTACAACCTTAGAGCCGTTAAAGGTCTTGAAAACCACTTCCAAGCTCTTTATAACACTCATAAAGTTGCGGGATGGCTTTGTCAAAGCGCCCCTGGATACTTCATCTACCCAAGTAAAACTTGGTTAATTTGCTTCGTGTATCGTCAAGCCCAGTTTTCTAATTACAAAGCCCGCAATGTATTCCAAGGCGTCTTCATGCAAGCTACTTATTTCAACGTTTTGTTCTAATTCAGTGGGAAACGCCAGTTCATTGGAAAATGTGAATTCTTCAGAAACCACCTCATCATCAGTCAGAAAGGACTTAAGAGTTTCTACTGATGTGTCGCTGAGGCGAAGCCACTCGGTTTCGTCGGACTACACATTTCCACGAGCAACAAAGCTTTCCGTGTTGCGAGCTAAAAATATATTGCGTATATAATGGAAACCTGTAGAAATGCTAAATTGAATTAAACATTAATCTTACAGAACTATTACCTAGCAAATATTTTCGTAGCCTATACTTGAAGTGCATGGGACTTGGATTGTCGAAAAGCCCCCCGTTGCACGCATCGCTCCGAAAAAATGCTCAATTATATCCTGATTTAACCTATACGTCAGGATATATTCTAATGAATACTTTTCCTTCGCGTATTCGTATAAACCTCTGAGAGAGTTGTTGCTCAGAAGGACTCCTTTCTGAAATGGGAGCAAAGTGTTTCGGCCAACCGCCCGAGTATGCTGCATGGAAACATCCATATTTGCTAAAGCTTGTATTTGGTGAAACAATTCCATACCAAAAGGTTTTTTGGTTGCTACAGATTGGAACGTACTAAATTTGCTGTTAAATAAATCAAACCAATCGTTGATGGTGGATATAAACTCTGACGTTTGTAGGGCGTTGAACAAATTGTGGCCTAACGCGTAACAACGCCTTATAGCGCTCGAGGTGCTGTGGGAAAAAAGTTGTGCTGCCAATTTAACTATTTGACGTCCAGCGTGGTGCACCGTAAAGTGTTTCTCCGTTAGTTTATACACTATCGAAGCATCCGAGACGGACGTGAGAGTTAGTAACTGCGCCATCGTCCACCGTAACCTTCTGCAGCCATTTCCGAATAGTTGAGTCGCACGGGAACGGAAATCCCTTTTGACACAAGTGGCCATTTCTAGCTTTTCCAGCTCCTGAATCCGCGCTTTTAAATTAGCTACTTCTGTTTCGAGCAAAGACAACTGATATTCTTCGCAAGTTCTAAACCAAAAACCATTAGTACCGAAAATTTTTAAATAATTGAATATTTACTCCGTTTGAGTTGCGGCATCGATATATTTAAAAGAAGCTTCCGCCACTTCGATAGCCATTGGCAAGGCATCGTGTGATAACCTGACTCTTTTATGTTTTGAACCGGATACAAAATCGGTTGGAGCAAAATGAATCGAACAAATTTTTGAGGTTTGGGTTAGGTGGACTCTGCATGATTCCGACCACTTTTTTCTTTTCAATTCATTTTGCGGAACATGAAACATCTTGACTCCTTCTTGAATCCATGTTTTTCGGCATATATTACAACTTGCCTTCGGCATTTCGAAATTGCTACATCCATAACAAAATTGCATTAGCGTGTTTGTTGCAAACAATAACTTTGCGATTGAAACTCTCAAATGTTTATTTAAATGAAAGAACCTTTATTTCATATTAGGGTAATTACAAGCTGGTGCAAGAAGTCGTGCCTGATGCTACGCCACTTGCTCGTAACCGTTACGTACCCTAATATCTTTATTTATAACTGGAGCTACTTTCTAACCAAAAGCTAGTATACTACAATTTCAAGGTAAAATATAATGTAAAGTCTTAATGTTAACTAATGTGTGCATCAATGCTTAACAATTTACATTTAAAATCTTCTAAGCTACTACATTAAAGCATAACCAAAACTTGGAAAAACATTAGTGTGCTTAAAATATTTGTCTTACAGAATACATAAATTGATATTTCCTTTGATTTTTTAACACATTAAATAAAACGTCTTTAATTACATTTAAACTACAGTAACCTATTTTAGAAATATAACCATATGGATATACACATGGAGCTACTTAAAGCAACTTACATACGAATTTCCGAAAGTCCTGTATGCGGTATGTGAATCGGGTGGTATTCGTATGGGTAAGTGCACAGAGGGGGCTTAGCGAAATCTGTAAAAAATTGCAAGAATTTGTATATTTCGACTTCTTCGTAAAATCAGTGCATACAGTTAAATAAGAATCTAACTTATCAATTATTCGAAATGATGTAGTTTCGGTTTAAAAACGAAATTACTCAAACACTTTTGTTTTGAAATCGCAATAATGCATATGAATAAAACGAAACATATGCATGTATGTATGTACATACGTATGTACAGTTCCGTTTTTATACCAAAATTCGATTTGTTCACTTTACCAGGCTTAACATAAGAGTCACTCATAACAACATGACTCATAAACCGATCGTCTGAATGCACATTTTCTAAATGAACTAGGTGATTTTCGCAAACACTTACTTGTACATTCACATGTATGTATAATTGCTCTTGGAAAGATCGTACGTTGCACCTCGGACAGGTTATTCTGAAATAAAAATTTATTATCAATGTTTTTGTGCATGCACTCGTACTCAGTACTTACGAGGGCTACTGGCTTTAAAGATGCAGGATAAGTGCTGAATTGAGTACGCTGTGCTTAATAATGCTGGAATTTAAGGATAAAAGCAGAACATTTTTATTTAACTGAGAAATTTTACAAATTTATAACAAAACTTACCGAAATTAGAAAAACTGTGAGTTTGACTTTTTAAACCCGTGCCGCCGAGCTGATCAATACAGACCCATTAGCTTTTGTTAAAAATTTCTTTACGCAAATTTAATTTATTGATTAAAACGCACGATGCAATTCCTTCGTTATATTTAAAATTTAAATTATTTATTATTCAAAAGCATACAAAGCAAACTGGTTGCCATTTTTGCTTTTAAAAATTGCGCACGATGCAAATTCTTCGTTATATTTAAAATTATTTGCAAACATTTTTCAAGCTTTGTGTGTATATGTATATGTACATAGTACATGTATACATGAGTATAATTTTTCCACGAAACTTTTTCTTTACTTTTATTTTATTTTTCAACACATTTAGGGGTTAACAAATTTAATAAGGTTTAACATAATAACGCTCCGGAGTTCAGTAGTTGTCTGTTCTTAGCACACCTTGTTTAATACACGACCAGGGCCGCCAAGAGAAAATTCGGGCCCGGGGATTATTTCGCGTTAAATTTGATTTAATACGGTTCGTCGCGATAGTTGTAGCACACAAAATATTCGAAACCGAGCCCCAGTCCCTCGTTTACCGAAGTACATGCGCACTATGACTAAGTTATATTTGATTTAATGCGGTTCTAGTTTTCTACTCTATTTATCTAAGTTTTCATTAAGAGACTCTTACAAACAGTTTGTACAGACAACAAAATTCACAGATTGAGTTCTTGAAATCCGCTAGGTACCTTTTTTCCGTTCCCCCGGGGGGTCTGGGGGGCCCTTTCGTCGGGCCTGTATACGACTCTACTAGAGCTTCATACAAATTAACCGCAGATCCCGGTGATAGGCATCCACTGACGCTTGTCATCATTCTAATAGCATTCGAATTTGAAGTTGTTCGAGCGGTGAGGAATTAGGGGCCGGAATTCCTCTTGAATTATACGGCAACGGGGTTCGAAATATAGGAGGCCGATCTTCTGAAGAAGTTTAAGATCTTTAAATTAGTGACCTGAATGCTGTTTTGCAATTTTGGGCTTGATGGCAAGCAATTTATTTTCTAAGATAAAATCACTGCTGAAAAATAATTGGGGGTTAAATATATATAAAATCTCACAGAACCTTACGTGTAGCGTTTAGGGCGTCTCTTCACAAAGTGGAAGAGCGCTGGATTTTCGCATAAGGCGAAACCCATCGTTCGGTACGGGTAACAGCATGGTTGATAGATATAAAGGTTACGACAATTCGCGAGGGTGAAAAAAATAAACGAGGAACAGCTGATAGCTGTGACGTAATCCGTACCAATCGTGGTTTGTTAACATTTTTATATTCAATTGTGTTTGATTCTAGGTTCAACAAAAGTTGTAAAATATCGATATTAAGTGCATTATATAACTAAAAGTTGTTAAATACATGTAATTCGATGCATTTTATTTATTGTAAAAAGAAAAAAAGCAGTGTACAATAAATACTAAGTATGTATGTATTAATACTATGTGGTTATTTTCGTGAATTTTCTCTTACGACTATACGCATTGTCCAATATCTTTTTATTTAAAGTCCGTATTCTAAAAAACATACGGGCGCGAAAGAACAGTTTTTTAATTTTTATATCGCATGAAATATCTTCCGCTTTTGCGATATGGGTTTGCAGATAACTGCTAGCAATAAACAAACCATCTTCGTTTATTTCATCAAAAACGGTCTGCAATGCTCTCATTGTCGCCATCATTTGTGGTGTAGGTTTTGATAAACCACCTTCGGTGAGGTGATTTACCCAAGTAAAATTTTCTTCACCTGTCCCTTCCTCCCTGATGTTGGGAATTTGCGCATGCAGTTTATGACAGATGTAGCCTGCAAGATTCTCCAAGCCATCCTGCTCTAACGACTCCAATTCTTCGTCTTCCGCTTGCTCGCTATCATTTTCTGGTTGCAACAAAATTCCATTGAATATCGTTCCTGCGAAAAATGGAAAAGTAAACATATCAATTGTGGTTAAAATAAAATGGGATTATGAAAGGATTCATACCTGTTAGGGAATTAGGCAAAATTTCGAGATCGCGCGTGTCATCTACCGATACATTT
Organism: Philophylla caesio; assembly: GCA_963971545.1. Classification (NCBI taxonomy): domain Eukaryota; kingdom Metazoa; phylum Arthropoda; class Insecta; order Diptera; family Tephritidae; genus Philophylla; species Philophylla caesio. The sequence continues at coordinate 30,293,644 of OZ020608.1, read as the reverse complement.
GCGCTGTTTGACAAAACACCTTCGTTGAAACCAAGTATGTATGCCCTTAGCCTGTACTTGAATTCTTGGCGATCGGGATGGTCGTGTTGTCCTCTTTTGCTTCGAATGAGGCCAAAGAAATTTTCAAGTATATCTTGATTAAGCCTGTACGTCAGGACATACTTTATGTCGAAGCGGCTTTCTAACTCCTGATGTAGCAACTTCAGTGCCATGTTGGACTGTAGTATTCCTAATATGTACATGTGATAAAAATATTTATATTTTATTGTTTTCAGAATTGTTACCTTTTTGAAAGGGTAACAAAGTGCTTTTTCCAATAACCCGCATTTCTTCCACCATTTGAGTCATACCATTCAAGATCTCGTTTTGGATGTCGAAAGCATGACCATAAAGATGCATACGCTTCCTTGAGTCTGCGTATGGTACTCTGACGTTCATTACATCAAACCAATCGTTTGTCAAAAAAAATACATAATTAAATCAATACATTCAAATTATTATAAGAGTAAAGAAATTGAAATTCGATATAAAGATTTTAAAAATTGTATTACCGTTTTGAACAGCCTATGACACTCCTCCCAATTGTGTCCACTTAAATGTCCTAAAGTTGAAGCTCGCGTTATGGCTTGGGCAATGGAGTGCGAAAAAAGTTTTGTTGCCATTTTTACTTTCTGTCGCTGGACCCCAACAACAGTAAGGTAACTGCTATTTATTTTATGAGTTATAGATAACTCCGACGAAGTGCAAGATAGCAATTTCGCAATAATTTCCTTTCGCAGCGGCTTATTGTTGATAATAAAACCATGGTCCAAAAAGTGGTTGCGCATCAATTTAATAAGATGCGGTGCATCCGCAAAAACGAAAACAGGACCGTCATCGTAAAGGAACCTGGAAAAACGGGTAAATTTCAATAAAGGCACATGAGTTTTTCTATTAATAAACTATGAACTGGTACTTACCATGGATTATTTGCGTCTACTCCCAAGTCATTAAATAGCCCCCTATTTGCCCCGCCCAAGTCACTAACAACAGCGGCTACATGGTATCCAGATGATTTTAGTGTGTCTATAATGTGGAACAAAAGCTGAGCAGTCATTCGACAATCAAAATCAAAAAACACCGGTTGTTTCCACTTAGCCATTAAACCTAAAAAATAAAGGAAAGTTTAAATATTTTACCATATTCAGAAAATGCACGATCATACCTCGTATCATAGCCACTTGAACATAATCCACAGGAGCATATGTGATGTCTGACGATTTGTCGTAGCAGTAAGTTTGGCGCACCTTCATCTCGTCAAAGCTTAACACACATATTTTTTGTTTCTCGGTAAGCTGGGTCGCAGCAGACAATATCTTCATAACTGGTTCAATTATGCCAGGTGCAATTGTGATTTTTGCCGCCCACTGTTGCAATGTGCGTATGGATGGAAGAGGGAAATCCTTTTTATTCAACAGTCTGTAGGCTTTTGCGCTGCAGGAATATAAAGTATTAGACTGCGCAATATCCTCTACAATGACCTCTTTTTAAATCAGTCTTAAGTTTTTGTATTTGACCAGTCGTAAAAATAACGCTCAATTTTGTTTCCATATTTTTCTGCTCGAATGCTATTTTTCGCATACGCTGTTCGAGATCACACATTTCTTTGGATCGGTTTTTGTCTGCCTCCCGCAAAGCAAAGTTTTCTTTATAAAGCAACTCACTGCAAACAACTTTGAGTTAGTTTATTTCGCATTGCGGATTATTAATGCAATTGTACTTACTTATTTTGTTCCAGTAGGTTTATTTGCCCTAGCTGGTTAACGGATGATTCACGCAAGCAAATATTTTCCAACTTTAGATCTTCACTGTAGAAATTAATTATAAGTATTTAATTGGATGTACAAACGAACTTTATTTCACTTACATTTCTTGTTTTAGTTGCTTTATGGTATATTGAGTTGACGACACTGGAACCTCGTATTCCTCTTCAATATTTGCCATTGAATGACACTCATTTGGCGATATATTTTCTGCATTTGCCAGCAAGTCAACAACCATATTTTTGTTGCTCCGCAATAATGCCCGACTACGCCTGGATGCATTTGAAGTCGAAGGCTGATCGTCGTTCACCGTCGGAACAGCTCCCAACTTTACAGCCTTGAATTTCGAAAATCCTGCAATGTCATTCTTATAAATGAATGTATACGTAAAGACCGATAAATTTCTTACCCATTTCAACTTGGAGGCTTCTTCCAAAGTCCTCAGGTAAAAAATGATCGCTGCAAATTCGTGCCACTTTCGTATTTACACTTCTCCCGCAAAATTTCAACCATTGCCTCAATAGATGTTCATCTTTTGGAAAAGAGTGAAATCCTATCCCTTTGTTCTTTTGGGAATTGTTGCAACTAGCAACTGCGCACTTCATTTTTAATAAATATTAACTATTATTCACACACGATTAAAAATAGTTTAACTCCGCAAACGAAAATCAAAATGTAAGCAAACTTTGGTTGGTACGGATTACGTCACAGCAATCAGCTGTTTTTGTTTACAATAAGGCGAACGCAAAGTATCGTGATCTTTAATAATTGGTTCATGGGGTAACAGGACTCGAGAAAAGGGAGAGAAAGTAACGAGTCCCTGTTCCCGTACTATCACAGCGACATCTGCAAGTGGAATTAGAGTAATTCACAATGGCAGAATCACTTGTGAATGCTGATGTAAACAGCTGGCGTAAACATGCCGCCCGCCTTGCATTATCGCTGCAATAAGTTACTACAAAAATTTGTTTAGATTATATAAATAAAGTTTGCTATTTAATAACAACAGTAATTCGATAGATGACGATTCTTTAGCGTAACAAATTATGAAATAAGTAAAATCAAAAATTCATTTATGTACAATGCGTAAAATAATTTAGAAGAAAAATTCATTTAACAATTCAAATTCAAACTTAACAAGTAAAGAAGTGGCTAAGTTCGATCGAACTTTATATACCCAGTGAACGCTTTCAGCTAAATTTTAAAATTAACTAGGTACAATCTAACATGTGTGCCAAGTTTAGACGAAATCGATAAAGTAGTTCCAGACGTATACACATGATCTCATATAGTCGGATTTCTGGCAGCAATACAACACCACATACTAAACTCAAGATATTTCCCTTCAACATTAATAGAAATATCCGATTTTTAGTATTTTCGAAAATTACCGTTATATGACAGGAGGGCATGGTTATGGTCAGATTTTGATAAATATCGCTTAAATAGGCATAGTGTAAGTTTGAACAAAATCGGGTGGGTGGTTCCAGAGATATACATATTTACTCGTAAATGGGCGGTGCCACGCCCTCTGTATAAAATTTTGATGCAGTCGGATTTCCTGTTCGAATACAACAGTTTTCAGCATATTAGCTGCCATAGCTACTGAAATATAACAATTTTTGCATTTTCGACAATTGCCGTTATATGGGAAGTGGGCGTGGTTACGGTCAGATTTTGCCCATTTTCAGTACCAACTCTGGGTCAAAAACAATCTACCTATCTATCATTAAGATATCTCAATTTTTACTCAAGTTATCGTCTGCACGGATGGACGGACGGACGGACAGACAGACATCGCTAAATCGACTTCTCTTTTCATTCTGAGCATTTTGGTATGTATATCTATCTATCTTGATTCCGTTATGCTGTTACAAACAACTGTTATGTGAACAAAGTTATAATACCCTTGTACACAAGTGCGCGGCTATAAAAAAGGAAACAAGAAATGCTAAGCTTCGAGCTAATAATTAGATATCATCCATCCGAACATCGTGTTCTGCGCGGCTGGTCGGGTGGGAGTCGCTGCCATCAGTCCTGGACGCAGGATAATTGCTTAGACTTCAGCTCCCAAGATCAGCGATACCGCACTCGAGCGGTGGAAGTTGGGATCCGCCAGCCTGAAGCTGTCAAAATCGTTGACTACGCGTGCGTCGAGTGTGCGCTGGGGGGTGATGCGGGACAGATGTGTCTCCACATTCGCGGTTACCTGAAGCCGCCCGTTCCACCCTTTTAGCGTGAGCTGGCACGAACTTTCACGACCGTGCACCAAATGCAGCCTTCGCGCCAGCTGCTGCGAAATCGATGACCGCGGACAGATAGCTCTGAAGCGGTACGGGCTGTGCCTGTAATACGCTCTCGGGCGTCTCTCACACAGCGTCGCGGCCGGATCTGCTGCGGCTTCTGTTGCGACTTCCGGGGTGGTGCGTGCGGAACCTGGCGCTTGGCCGCCACGGGAGTGGGCAACTGAACTGCCGACCGGATAACCGACAGTCGCGGTCTGGCTACCGGTGGCCCGTTGGATGCAGGTGATGCCGCTTCTTCCTCCATCTCATCGTCATCGGCGGCGATCTCAAACACCTCTTCGTCGCTCGACTCGCTCAGAGGTTGAACGTTATACGCAGTGTAGTGTCGACGGAGCTCTTCGGGCACAAGAGCAGGTAGAATCCTGTCTTCCTTTCCTCTTGCCTTCTCGTGAAGGTGAAGGAGACTGTGGTGCCTCTCGCTGCATTGGTCGCAGTTTCGAGGCGATGAACAAGTTTTTGCTATATGGTGCGGCGACATGCAATTTGCGCAATGCCGATGCATGAGGACAGCACGCAGTCTCTCGGCTGGCTCCGTCCTGCGCATCACCCGGCAATATAGCAAGGGGTGGTTCTTTGCGCATACGGGGCATTTCCTCGGGCAAGATTTGATAGTGGTCTCCATTTTAAAAATTTTAAGTACTTATGGCCTGAAAAGATAATTAATAATAATAATAATATAATAATTTTGGCGCCGACTACTCTGCCAAGTCGCCATTCATTTGGGGGTAGATTATCTTCGTTGATGACGACCAGATCGTCTACCTCGATGTCACGTTGTCAGGCAAAACGTTTGCTGGATTGCCTTTATCCTTTGCCATCGATTGTCGAGAGATATCGGACTCTCTGCGATTTCGGACTTGGAACAGCGAGGAGGGGGATGCCAATAAGGAAATGGCCGGGGGTTAGAGGTTCCATTGACTCAGAATCCTCAGAGATGGGGCAAATCGGTCTCGAGTTCAGACACGATTCGATCTTTGCCAGCAACGTTGAAAGTTCCTCGATGGTGAACCGCATTAAATATGCCACCTTCCGGAAATGTATTTTGAAGCTTTTTACCTCTGCTTCCCACACACCTCCCATATGAGGTGCTCCAGGGGTATCAAATGCCAGGTGATGAGCGCATGTCTGTAAAGTCCGTTTAGCGACCGTAGAAACGAACTGCTGGAAATCCTTTGTTAGTTCCTTGTTCGCACCTACGAAGTTTGTGCCGTTGTCCGAGTAAAAATTTAGAGGGCAGCCTCGTCTGGATACAAAGCGGGAGAAAGCTGCTAAAAACGTCGGCTCCCATTCTCAATACTCCGTCGCTATCGAGGAAAGGATTGAGAGCAATGATTGGACTTTTCGCGTTTAGCGGCGTGGAAGCGTTAATGGCCTTGTACTCATCTGCAAAATTCCGCTTTTGTCTCCTCTTTAGCAGCCAGCTTATGGACCGGGTGGGTTCTACGATAGAATCTGAACATCCGTGCTATCACTCTCAATGCTCGCGAAAAGTCGGAGAACCTCTCCAGAATGTCTTCTCCCTCCGAGAAACCTGCTACATGAACCCGAATCGTCTTTTGTTCTAACTCCGTTTCCAACTCAGAATCGTTTTTGTGGTGGGGCCAAGTTGATGGCTCTTCTTTTAGCCACTTTGGTCCATACCACCACAAAGCGCTGGGTTCATGTTCCTGGGGGTGACGCCTCTACTGCCGAGATCCGCTGGATTATCTGCTGAATCCACGTGATTCCAGCCAGATACGCCTACCAATTCTTCGATTTTTGCGATTCGATTAGCAACAAACGTTGTCCAGGTACAGGCCGGTTTTTTGAGCCATGAGAGCACGATCGTAGAGTTCGTCCATTTATGTATTGCTGGCTGCTCAATCTCAAGCTGTGGAATAAAAGCATTAATTAGTTCCGCTAACAATAAAGCTCCGCACAGCTCTAAACGGGGAAGAGAGACAGTTTCGTTTTGCCTACCAGCAAATTAATGTGAGGAGTCGCATTCAATGTGCGCTCACGAACTCTAAAATATAACGCCGCTGTGTATGCCTTTTCCGAGGCATCACAAAATCAATGGATTTCCACATCATTCCATGGCGTAAAATGAGTCTATCTGGGAATTTTAATATTCTGAACTCTATAGTAATTGTCCAGAAATGTCTCCCATCGTAGCAGCAAGTTTCGGGATAGACTATCATCCCAGTCTATTTTAGATAGCCAGATATCTTGCATCAGGATTTTGGCCACCACTTCGATCGGCCCCAGCCATCCTGCTGGGTCGAACAACTTAGCTACACAAGAAAGTACTTCCCGCTTGGTGTATTCCTGCTTATCAGGAATCGACTGCACGATGAATTGAAACATGTCGTGCACTGCATTCCATCGGATTCCCAACATCTTTATTTCACTCATGTCATCAATTTCCAGAAAGTTCTCCTTGTAGAATTTGATGTCCACTTCCTCAGGGGGAAACTTGCGCTTTTGAGAGCCTCAATCACCTGATCGCGCATTTCAATCGCTGTTGTGCAATCATGTGCTCCTGCTAACACGTCATCCACGTGTTGCTTCAATACTTTTGTCGCAAGTGGAAATTTCACTTTCACATCTTTTTTCATAGCTTACCATATTGTTACTTATTGTAGTTATTATATATTATCGCTATACGTTAAGTTTAGGTGTATTGCCACATTAATAGTGGCAAGATGCCGACAGTAGAATGTAAGGAATGTACTTCAAAACTGCTTAAATTAGATGAAATGATAGCATGCTCTGGTGGGTGTGGTTATAATTATTGCTTAAAATGCAGCAATATTTAAAGGGCTGAAATCAAATTGATAATGGAAAATATTAATTTGAGATGGTTTTGTAATCAATGTACTTTATCGGATACGAATACAAAATTCATTGAAATTAAACACTTAATCAGTAAATGTGAACAAACCAAATTTAATGCAGCTGATAAAAAACAAATAGTTGAGCAACTGATTAGCAACAAATGTACCCAAATAAAAACAAGTATTGTTTCAGAATTCAATACGTTTTTAAAACATAATATTGGAATCAAAATAAATGAAATGAAAAATTAAATTATAAATGAAATATCTAATGAGCTAAAAAAAATTAATGAATTGGTTAAGAACATTCAGCCAGTATATGTATATAAATAAAAGTGTTCCATTATCTTACGCCCAGGCTGCGAAGACAAATGAAAATAAAATAGTAATAAAACCGTTAAACAAAAATAGTACTCGAGCCAACAGATGGGCTCGTTAAAACTGTTAAAGAAATTAATAGAGGCGGAATAATTCTAGAATGCAAACATAAAGACACTTGTGAAAAAGTACATACAAAAATTTAAGAGAATATTGGAATGGAATTTGAAGCTCAAAAAACTAAAGGAAAGAATGAAACAAAAAAGATATTTAAAGTTATTGGATTAACAGAAAAAATAAGCAAAGAAAGAATCATAGAATGTTTAACAAAACAAAACGATGAGTTCATTGGTAAGGAGATAAAAATAGTTAAGGTTTATAAGCTTCAACATTCTAGTCGAAACAGACGCTCTAACCTATGAAAATATTTATACCGAAAAAAAGTTAACATCGAATGGGACACATGTATGATATTTGAACATGTTGATATTATGAGATGCTTTAAATGCCTGGGTTATAAGCACAAGGCAAGTGAATGCACAAATAAAAATGCATGTAGTATGTAGATGTGCTGGAAGTCACGATGTCAAAGAATGCAGCTCTGATATAACGAAGTGTGTAAATTGCTGTGAACTTGTTCAGAAGAAAATAATTTGTGTCAATGTTAATCACTCAGCTTTCAGTTTGGATTGTCCTGCCTACAAAAAATATGTCCAAGCGAAAAATAAAGCCAAAATTTAGCAACCAACGGTCAATAAATTAAGCAATATTTATCTGAACATTAACAGCATTACGGCTAATAAATGTGAACTAGAGAAATTAGTTGAAACTTGTAAACCCAAATTGTTATTATGTTCAGAATCTTGTCTGACAGAAGACGTTACAAACCAAGAAGTAAAGATAGATACATATAACCTAGTTAGATGCAACTCGCAAAGTAGAGACACAGGGGGTGTTTTAATTTATGTGCATAATTCAATTAAATACGAAACTGTCGTTAACTATTCTCGTGATAAAAACATTTGGTGTCTACTCGTAAAAATTGGAAATATTACTCCAAAATACCAAATAAGAGTAATATATCATTCACCGAATGCTAGCGATTCTGACTTTATTAGTTACCTTACTGAAATTTTAAACAATACTAATCTTGATAATAACACTATATTTATTGGAGACTTTAATATAAACCTATATAAAAACACTACCTATAGTAAACAACTGTTAGATTTATTTCAATCCTTCTCAATGATTCAGAAGATAGACTTTTATACTAGGAAAACAGAAGCGACGGCTCCCATTCTCAATACTCCGTCGCTATCGAGGAAAGGATTGAGAGCGATGATTGGACTTTTCGCGTTTAGCGGCGTGGAAGCGTTAATGGCCTTGTACTCATCTGCAAAATTCCGCTTTTGTCTCCTCTTTAGCAGCCAGCTTATGGACCGGGTGGGTTCTACGATAGAATCTGAACATCCGTGCTATCACTCTCAATGCTCGCGAAAAGTCGGAGAACCTCTCCAGAATGTCTTCTCCCTCCGAGAAACCTGCTACATGAACCCGAATCGTCTTTTGTTCTAACTCCGTTTCCAACTCAGAATCGTTTTTGTGGTGGGGCCAAGTTGATGGCTCTTCTTTTAGCCACTTTGGTCCATACCACCACAAAGCGCTGGGTTCATGTTCCTGGGGGTGACGCCTCTACTGCCGAGATCCGCTGGATTATCTGCTGAATCCACGTGATTCCAGCCAGATACGCCTACCAATTCTTCGATTTTTGCGATTCGATTAGCAACAAACGTTGTCCAGGTACAGGCCGGTTTTTTGAGCCATGAGAGCACGATCGTAGAGTTCGTCCATTTATGTATTGCTGGCTGCTCAATCTCAAGCTGTGGAATAAAAGCATTAATTAGTTCCGCTAACAATAAAGCTCCGCACAGCTCTAAACGGGGAAGAGAGACAGTTTCGTTTTGCCTACCAGCAAATTAATGTGAGGAGTCGCATTCAATGTGCGCTCACGAACTCTAAAATATAACGCCGCTGTGTATGCCTTTTCCGAGGCATCACAAAATCAATGGATTTCCACATCATTCCATGGCGTAAAATGAGTCTATCTGGGAATTTTAATATTCTGAACTCTATAGTAATTGTCCAGAAATGTCTCCCATCGTAGCAGCAAGTTTCGGGATAGACTATCATCCCAGTCTATTTTAGATAGCCAGATATCTTGCATCAGGATTTTGGCCACCACTTCGATCGGCCCCAGCCATCCTGCTGGGTCGAACAACTTAGCTACACAAGAAAGTACTTCCCGCTTGGTGTATTCCTGCTTATCAGGAATCGACTGCACGATGAATTGAAACATGTCGTGCACTGCATTCCATCGGATTCCCAACATCTTTATTTCACTCATGTCATCAATTTCCAGAAAGTTCTCCTTGTAGAATTTGATGTCCACTTCCTCAGGGGGAAACTTGCGCTTTTGAGAGCCTCAATCACCTGATCGCGCATTTCAATCGCTGTTGTGCAATCATGTGCTCCTGCTAACACGTCATCCACGTGTTGCTTCAATACTTTTGTCGCAAGTGGAAATTTCACTTTCACATCTTTTTTCATAGCTTACCATATTGTTACTTATTGTAGTTATTATATATTATCGCTATACGTTAAGTTTAGGTGTATTGCCACATTAATAGTGGCAAGATGCCGACAGTAGAATGTAAGGAATGTACTTCAAAACTGCTTAAATTAGATGAAATGATAGCATGCTCTGGTGGGTGTGGTTATAATTATTGCTTAAAATGCAGCAATATTTAAAGGGCTGAAATCAAATTGATAATGGAAAATATTAATTTGAGATGGTTTTGTAATCAATGTACTTTATCGGATACGAATACAAAATTCATTGAAATTAAACACTTAATCAGTAAATGTGAACAAACCAAATTTAATGCAGCTGATAAAAAACAAATAGTTGAGCAACTGATTAGCAACAAATGTACCCAAATAAAAACAAGTATTGTTTCAGAATTCAATACGTTTTTAAAACATAATATTGGAATCAAAATAAATGAAATGAAAAATTAAATTATAAATGAAATATCTAATGAGCTAAAAAAAATTAATGAATTGGTTAAGAACATTCAGCCAGTATATGTATATAAATAAAAGTGTTCCATTATCTTACGCCCAGGCTGCGAAGACAAATGAAAATAAAATAGTAATAAAACCGTTAAACAAAAATAGTACTCGAGCCAACAGATGGGCTCGTTAAAACTGTTAAAGAAATTAATAGAGGCGGAATAATTCTAGAATGCAAACATAAAGACACTTGTGAAAAAGTACATACAAAAATTTAAGAGAATATTGGAATGGAATTTGAAGCTCAAAAAACTAAAGGAAAGAATGAAACAAAAAAGATATTTAAAGTTATTGGATTAACAGAAAAAATAAGCAAAGAAAGAATCATAGAATGTTTAACAAAACAAAACGATGAGTTCATTGGTAAGGAGATAAAAATAGTTAAGGTTTATAAGCTTCAACATTCTAGTCGAAACAGACGCTCTAACCTATGAAAATATTTATACCGAAAAAAAGTTAACATCGAATGGGACACATGTATGATATTTGAACATGTTGATATTATGAGATGCTTTAAATGCCTGGGTTATAAGCACAAGGCAAGTGAATGCACAAATAAAAATGCATGTAGTATGTAGATGTGCTGGAAGTCACGATGTCAAAGAATGCAGCTCTGATATAACGAAGTGTGTAAATTGCTGTGAACTTGTTCAGAAGAAAATAATTTGTGTCAATGTTAATCACTCAGCTTTCAGTTTGGATTGTCCTGCCTACAAAAAATATGTCCAAGCGAAAAATAAAGCCAAAATTTAGCAACCAACGGTCAATAAATTAAGCAATATTTATCTGAACATTAACAGCATTACGGCTAATAAATGTGAACTAGAGAAATTAGTTGAAACTTGTAAACCCAAATTGTTATTATGTTCAGAATCTTGTCTGACAGAAGACGTTACAAACCAAGAAGTAAAGATAGATACATATAACCTAGTTAGATGCAACTCGCAAAGTAGAGACACAGGGGGTGTTTTAATTTATGTGCATAATTCAATTAAATACGAAACTGTCGTTAACTATTCTCGTGATAAAAACATTTGGTGTCTACTCGTAAAAATTGGAAATATTACTCCAAAATACCAAATAAGAGTAATATATCATTCACCGAATGCTAGCGATTCTGACTTTATTAGTTACCTTACTGAAATTTTAAACAATACTAATCTTGATAATAACACTATATTTATTGGAGACTTTAATATAAACCTATATAAAAACACTACCTATAGTAAACAACTGTTAGATTTATTTCAATCCTTCTCAATGATTCAGAAGATAGACTTTTATACTAGGAAAACAGAAGCGACGGAAACAATGATAGATTTACTATTTACTAATAGCAATAATATCTCTTGCCGAAGGATGGAAATGCATAGGATATCTGACCATGAAACATTGCACTTTAAAATTGATTTTAAAAAAATATATAACATGAGAACAAAGAAAATAATTACTTCTTGGGAAAGTTATTCAAATAAAAATCTTATCTATCTCCTAAGACAATTCGATTGCAGTGATTTTTCAAGGTTAAATATTGAAAATAAAGCGAAATTCTTAACTGAAGTTTTGACAATCTCAATGAATGCTTTAACATGCACTAAAGAAATAACCGTTAAGCTAATAAACAAGTGGTACGATCACGAGTTAGCGCACCTTAATAAACAAAAATATAATGTTTATAATATACATAGCATTAGAAACAAGAGATTGGACAAAGTATAACAAAATTAAACATAGGTACAAACAGCTTGTAAAAGTTAAAAAGGCAAAATATTTGCAACATAAAATAACATCAAATCTTGGAGATAGTAAATCAATGTGGAAGCATTTAAAAAGTTGTATAAGTATGTCAAAAGAAACCATTACTATTAATAAATATTTATTCATGACACTGTTTACTCGACTGAAAAAGAAATTGCGCAATCCCTAAATAACTATTTTATAGACAGTATTGTTGAAATCAGATCAAATATAGATTCTGGTAATAATGGATTTCCATTAACATCGCATTGTGCTCATAAATTTAGATTCCAAGAAATCACAACCGACGAAGTGATCGAAATTGTCAGCGGTTTCAAGAATAAAATAGGTAGAAAAAAGCTCCTGTCAGAAGGAGTAATAAAAGACTCAATAACATATGTATACAGGGTATTTCTACAAGCAACTCATTAATGAAAGTTTAAGGAATGGTATAGTTCCTGATCACTGGAAAATGTCAATTATAGTGTCTATTCAGAAGGTAATGAATACAATCAGAGCGGAAGAAATGAGACCAATTAATACACTGCCAAATGATGAAAAAATACTAGAAACCGTTGTAAAGAATCAACTAGTAAATTTCCTAGAAACAAACAATATACTGATACCACAACAGTCTGGATTCAGGGAAAAACACTCCTGTGAGACTGTTTTAAATTTAGTGATAGCTCGTTGGAAAGAAGAACTAAGCAAAAGCAAATACATAATTGCCGTTTTTCTATATTTCAAACGAGCCTTTGAGACTATAGACCAAGAGTTACTTTTACAGAAGTTTAATAAAATAGGAATACACGATGTAGAGCTAAAGTGGTTTGAAAGTCTTATTACGAATCGTACCCAAAAGACTATGATTGCATCGTCGGTATCCGAAAAGAGAAGTATAACGGTTGGTCTGCCTCAAGGTTCAGTTCTGGCACCTATCCTGTTTAATATATATATAAATGACATCTCGACCTGTGTAAAGTACAGTGACATTAATCTTTTTGCGGATGACACGTTAATCATGATCAGTGGCGACAATATTCCCGATATTATGTCAAAACTACAACATGATTTAAATAAGATTTATAATTGGCTGTGTGAAAACAAGCTTTAATTAAATGTTAATAAAACCAAGTATATGGTCATATCCAGAAGAAATCTTGATATAGGCGAGCTTAGTAGCATTAATATAAACCATCAAAAAATTGAAAAAGTACAATATATAACATATTTGGGCGTAAAAATTGATGAAAAACAGCAATTCAATGAACATATTAACCATACGGTGAAAAAAATTGCAAAAAAAAAAGTTCTTTATGCGACGTATTCGCAAACTCTTGAAAAGTAAATATATAATCTCGGTCTATAGATCCACCATCGAGCCGCTCCTCAATTACTGTCCCACGATTTTTTTCATAATGAGTGACAGCCAGATTTATAAACTGCAGGCTCTAAAGAGCTGTAAGAAATAAATAATAATAATAATAATATTTGAACAAACGCCATTTCAACCGTAAACACACCAAATCTGCTTGTAAGATGGGGCCGGGGTATAAAACATCGTTCAAACTTACAGTATGCCTCCTCCGGGGTGATCTTTCTCTTATATGGCACCTCTTCCAGTTCCCAGAAGCGAGTCAATTCTTGGCTGTTCAATTTTGCGCAGTACGATATGCATGTAGTGAAACTTTCCGTATTTTATTGGCTTACTGGACCTGTCAAGATCCATCCAAACACCGTTTCCTGCGCGAGAAGGGATTCCAGCACGCCCCGCTGCACATTGTCTTTGATGTTTGCTGGATACACATCTGCAAGTAGGATGACATCCACCTGTTGACTTCTGTAGAAGTTAGCATCCGCCAGCCTTAATGATGGCAATGAATCAAGCTGCACCTGATCTACTGAAAATTTAGGGAGATTTCCGGTTAGTTGGGGTAGTACGAGGTCTCGTGCCTCGATTCTTAAGTCGGGGTTCACCGGAGAGCCTAAAACCAAACGTGCGACCTTTCGCAAATTTGCCGATACCGAGGAATTTATTCCAGTTACCTGATTGCAGTTCCAACAGATGAATGGACTCTTGCAGTCCTTTGCCATGTGTGAATGTGCTAAACAATTCACGCACAGATTATGTTTTTTAGCAACATTGACCCGATTGTCAACTTTCATTGCTAAAAACTTGGGGCAACCCTTTAGCGGATGAGTTTGCTCGGGGCACAGCCTGCAGGCAGGTTGAGAGAATTGCCCATGGTGTGTCGAGACTCGTCTCTCATAGCTTGGAGCGGGGTGTTGTCTGGCAACCGACTCGACACCAAAACCACGTTCTCAATGTCAATACCGTACATTTCTAACACTGAAATGCAATTGTGAACCGATCTTTGCAAGTTCTTAATATCGGCTCCGCGTTCTACCGTGATCGTTGGTAAATTAAATAAAATCGTCAGCTTATAATAATAATAATAATAATAATCCCAACGGTTTTTTTTCCCTCCATACCCGCCCGACCGACGCGAGGGGCGCATCCGTATGACGCACGGATATATAAAAAAAAAAAAAAATTTTTTTTTTCATATACATATGCTGCGCCGAGTCATGAAAGGCAGAAGTTTGTTAAGTGTCGAGATCTAAAACTGTTCAGCTACAGAACAAATGCTCATCAGCTGATCGAGTAGTAATATATAAGTATGTTTGTATCAATTATTGAGAGCATTGAGTATAGTTTTCTTTACGTAAAAAAGTGAGTCTGAAGTATCAAAAGAACCGGAATGAGTGTTAAAATCCTGGCACAAACTACGGAGTGGCTCATTTAACTCAAAATTACTTTTACATGGCTTCAGAAAAAGAGGCCGGAAATGTCTTGAAATTCGGGAGGGAACGTTTAGTTTTATTTCACCAAGAAGAGATGGGCTATAGATCAAGCCTGTCAGTAACTTCACTAAAAATACTACGCCTAGCATTTCTCTACGACTAGCAAGTGTAGGAAGATTAATGAGTTTTAAACGACTTATATATGGCGGCAGGTTGTACTGAGAATCCCAACGAAAATTCCTTAAAGCAAAAAGTAGAAATTGTTTTTGAATTGACTCTATTCTGTCGGAATGAACTTGATAGCGCGGGTTCCAAACAACAGATCCATATTCCAGTATGGGCCTCACTAACGTTGTGAATAGAGCCTTCGTAATGTATGGGTCATTGAATTCTTTTGACCATCGTTTTACAAATGCAAAAACACCCTTGGCTTTGTTAACTGTAACATTAATGTGAAGATTAAAATTAAGTTTCGGATCCATTGTAATTCCAAGATCAACAAAGTTAAACACTTGTTCGAGGTTATGGTTACATATGTCATAAGAAGCCGGTTGAAGTGCCCTTCGAGAAAAGCACTTACTGTTGACCATTATCCGCTTTTTTTCATATCGTTCAGATAGATTTTGCCACGCTGTGGCAAAGCCGTCATTAGTCAGAGGGGATTTCTTCACTATATCCTTTGCTTCACGCCGGGTCTTCTGATTCAAATGGTACAGCTTTTCGACCGGAGTTAAGCGCGAGTTGTTAATATAAATCGCAGTAAACAAATCCCGAAACGATGGCCACGACATGTAGTCATGGTAAAATATCTCCGTATCGCATGGAGGTAAACGGATATTTGAATGAGCAGGCAGTTCAACTTCATGAAGCCCGGGATTGACCGTTGAACTGCTTTGTTGAGCAAACGTGAGGCCATTAGCAGTCTCACCTATAAGCGCACCCCAAGTTAAGTATGCGGTGTAACAGTCCTGGTATCGGCACTTGGCCAACCGAAAAGCGGACTGATCGCTTTCGTTGTCGGACAAAGTCTTTGAGTACTTATAAAATTCCTCTTTGACCTTGACCCACAACGTCTTAAGCCCTTCCCTCTGTATTTCCAGAGAGAATATCGAATGGCAGTTATTTGGCATCGTGTTATAGCACGACTCAAACTCAAGCAGCGCATGCGCGCGAAAAATCGTTGAGTGGGCCATGTCACGAAAAAGCTTACGAAATTTTTTTTCAAATTGTCAAACTTCGACGTTTGAAAACTATTTCGAAAAAAAAGACGTTGTAAAGATTGTCTCAGTGTATCGCACCACTGAATGAAATCCCGCTTGAGTCTCGAGAAAAAATAAGTCAGAGACCAAAGCAAATTTATTTTCCTCAGTGTAACGCACCACTGGGGAAAATCAGGAAAAAGCTGGAAATAAAAATCCAAAAAAAAAGTAAAAATTTAAAAATTTAAAAAAAATCGTAGCTCGAACGAATAAAATAAAATTGTTCAAAATCGTTAATTATGAAAATATAACGCGGGAAAAATCACAGTTCAACAAAACGAGAGTTCAGAAAATTAATTGGCTTGATTTCTTTCCGTGTATCGCACAACCGGAAGAAACCAATGAATTTTCTATTAAGCAAAAAAAACGCACTAGTGGAAAACAAAGTGCCTTGTCCCACCAGAGTAAAAATTTCCAAGTGCGTTTAATAACTTTCCCGAGGAAAGGAAACGAAAATTTCAAATAACAAAATTCCAAAAAAAATTATTGAGGAAAACCAACTAATTTTCGAGAAAGCGAAAAATTTACCGATACCAATGGTTTTGAAGAAGCCACGCCACCTTATATGAATGGCCAAACAATTCCAAAGATAAAAATAAAACAAATTCAATTTACAGCAAACAAAAATTTTATTTTTTTTTTTTGAAAAGTTTTTTGTATTCAACAACTTGAAACTTCGACGGGAAAGTACCCGTAATGGTCTTTATTTATTAATATTTCCTTGTTGAACGTTGGGCCGTTCGTGTGGGCCTTGTTGTGAATTCGATGAGCCGCTGGTGGGGGCCTTGCAGCAGATTCATTGGGCCGTTCGTGTGGGCCTTGCTGCACCGTTGGGCCGTTGGTTGGGGCCTTGTTGACAATTCGTTGGGCCACTGGTGGGGGCCTTGCTGATCGTTGGGCCGATGACGTGGGCCTTGCAGCAACTCGTTGGGCCGTTGGTAGGGGCCTTGCTGCACGGTGGGTGCCTTATTGAACGTTGGGCCGTTCGTGTGGGCCTTGCAGCAACTCGTTGGGCCATTGGTATGGGCCTTGCTGCACGTTGGGTCGTTGGTATGGGCCTTGTTGAACGTTGGGCCGTTCTTGTGGGCCTTGCAGCAACTAGCACTGCCGCCTGATTACGTGGCACTTAATGCCAACGGTCAGCACTTACACTCACTTAAAATGGCTGCATCTTATTTCGTGGCACCACTTGTTTGCCGGTGCAGCCACTTTTTCACTGTACTTTGAAATCAATCAGCACTGACGTAGCACAATTTTCCAGCTAACTACTACGCCGGCACTTGTTTTGCCGTCTGCTGGGGAACCCGCTATTTCTTCAGTGCGGGCAACTCGGGTTCAGCAAACACACACGATTCAATAATAATGAAAATTTTAAAGGATTACCTTTTATTCGATTTGTTGCTCCAACCGTTGGGGTGGCCTTACCCTTCCGTTTTCCGTCGTTTTTTGGTGTAGGTGTCACGGTCGCCAAGTTTATATTATTTTATGAAAATAAACTTAACACACATGTGAAATGGCGATTTGGAGGTTAAAAAAATATTTTTCTTTTGTTCGTACGCCGATTTTTGGCAGCTGCCAAATTTTGAATTGCAATTCGCAATCCACTGCTCGTTCACAATAGATGATTATGAAGGCCAACGTATGGACTCCAAAACGACTGGGCCGATTTTGATGAAATTTTCAGAGAATCTTCAGAATATTCAGGTGGGTGACACTGTGAAGACTGATTTTTGGTTTTCAGTCTGCGGGCGGAGGGGCGTGGCAAAATCCAATTTTCATATTGCACCACCAATGACATATATGTATGTACATACATACATATTTTTATTTTTTTGTTTTTTTAATTTAATTTTATTTTTTTTAAAGCCGTTGTCATGTTTTTTAAAACGAGATATCAAACTCTTAAATCGGTTATGTAGTTCCGAAGATATTTACAAATAATGATCCATTATCAAAATTTTAAAACTTTCGAAATATTGCATTCAAAAATCCGAGTTTTCGCACAGCACGGAAAGACGTTAAAATTTGCACAGTTATTCGTTTATTCCTGCAGATGGTCCTAACGGAGGCCTTTTTTAAGTTATAGGACAACAGAGTTCAAAAAGTGTTTGATTTACTTCTAATAAATTTTGGGCGGGACGAAGTTCGCGGGGCCTTCTAGTGTCATATGAAACTCATTTGCTTGGTGGATAGGTTACTAACTGCCAAGTCAAAATAGTTGTGAAACGAAACAAGCAAGAAATCATCTGCTTATTGAAAAATGGTCGTGTTATCATCTTGCAGCATATGCAATGCAAGGTGGCAGTGTATATGTTGAAAATCATTGGACTAAGGTGTAAACCTTGTGGGATCTCGCCAGTCACAGTCACCGAATCTGAGTCTAATATTAAGACCCGCTTATAAAAAAAATTTTGAATCCACGAAGAAAACTCAGCAGGTATGTATGCCAAAATTAACAAATTTTTGATTCAACTTATGCAGATTAAGGCAATCATAGGCTTTTGAGATATTGAACGACATTAATACAACTTTCCTACCTAATCTATCATGTGACTCAGCTTATTGATACACATCACTCCTGATATTCTCTTCCGATACCCATAAGTTTTCGCTCACTCCCAACGTTTTTCAATTTTTTTTTAACATGATATTAATAAGCTTGATGAATACATATAAAAGTAAGATCGGTATACATATAATAACATAAAATAGAAATTAAATCGAATGGTATTGGAATTGGTATAATTTTATTCTTGTGCCACTAATCAATAATAAGATTATTAATGCAAAAGGAATTTAAAGCCTCAGGAACAAATTTACACATCTGGATGTCCGAAGGTATCTGATCTTTTAGGTATAGTAAGTATTCTAAATTTTTAGTTTTGTCCAACTTATTGCTCAAGCTTGAACTTTTTACTAATGCTTTGTGGGACCGAACTGAAGTCCAGAAATCCTTACTAGAACCACCTTTCCTAATTTCACTGAGGTGTTTCTGTCTTTACGGCTTTGTTTGATTGCAGAGCCTACTTGATTTTGCCCTTGCTGCTTTCATTCGTCTGAACAAAACAGAAAGACCTTCGTTCCACCATGATTTTGGAAAACAGCTTTTATCAGGTCCGTTCCTTATCTTTTCGGACTAAAATCTGAAAAGTGTCAAAATGCAAGAGCGTAAGCAAAATGCGCTCACTAAAAGAGAATAACAAGAAAAAGTAAAGGAACGCAAAAAACCAATTTTTAGTCCGAAGAATGACAACAACAAAACTAATGTCAAACAAAACTGTCATTTTGTACGTTATTTTTTAAAATAAAAATGAATAATTTACCGATGAATGTAACTTGTTCGCCAGGAAGTTTCTTGCGCATTCAAAATGGTAAGTTTTTTTTGTAGAAACCAAAGCAATTAATGGCTTTACATACATGTATGTATATGTACTTTTTCCAGATGACGTATACCGGCAACAGTTGGCCACCCAAGTGCTTGGAAGTGGGGGCAATTGCAATGGGGTAATCTTCTTACCGCAGGAAGTGAGCGTCATGCAAGAGGCTCAAAATGCAGTTTATACGGAAGAGATGCAATATGTTCAACAGGTGCAAAATCCAGTGGAAGCACTGGAAATGCAAAGCCCGCAACGAAGGGTGGAAACGCTCCCAGCTGAGGAAAACTTCGGTTCGACAGAGAAGCAGGCATGGGTTGAAGCCCCAGTAAAATTTATGCTTACTCTAATTGAGGAGCTACGGCCTAAGGTGGGGAAGAGCGCATCAGTAAAAAACAAGACGAAAATGTGGAAAATCATTACTGAGCGTATGGTAGCGGAAGGATACAACTTCACAACAGCGCAGATTGAGAACAAATTTCGAACTATGGAGCGCAATTTTAAGAGGACGAATCTGCACAACAAACAAACAGGCAGAAATAGGCAGACGTGCCCATACCAGAAGTAAGCAATTGTAAATTAACTGTTTTTTCCTGTAGTTTATTTAAATGTTAATATTTTTTAATTTTATTGAGCTCTAGGCCAGTTTATGGAAGATTTGTTTGTGAAAAAACAACAACAGCTTTCAATGGTTGAAGTTATAGTACTATTTCGGAAATCACCACATTTCCTCATCAGACTTCTTTTTGATCATTAAATTAAATTATTTTTTAATTTAATTTTCATAACCACTACTCCCAGGCTTTGAACCCGGGAGCTCGGAGTTGCAGAGCCAATACACTACCTATTGTGCTACGCTACGAGTTGGCTGTTGTGTTTATTTCATCTTCCTTAAACAAACCAACTACAAACAAGAGCAACTGATCTGCCGTTTATTTAAATGTTTTGCAGTGAATTGGAGAAAGTGCTTAGAGAGCAGAGAGGAATAAATCCCGACTTCATGCTGGACAGTGAAGAGCTTGAAGGGACTTCCAGAAATGCAGCTCCCCCACCAGAAAACAGTTCCAAAGTGGATCAATCTACGAATGGTATTGAAGCAACACCCATAAAATTCTACAAACAGGGAATTATTTAAATTTTTTTACAGATGAAGTTCCAAGTTGTGCCCCTAAGCGAAGAAAGGTTGATCACACGAACGAAAAACTCGATGAAATGGCAAGAGAAAGGAAAGCTTACCATTCCAAGTTCTTGGAGCTCTTGCAAAAAAAGGAAGAGCGCGCACAGAGAAAGGAGGAGATGGCTCAGAGGAAGGAGGAGATGGCGCAAAAGAAGTTGGAGTTGCTTCAGGCGCTTGTCAACCAACATAAGCCTTAATTTTCCTTCTATTTATATCTGTTTGCATGCCTCCTTGCAATTGCCCCCACTTCCAAGTACTTGGGTGGCCAACTGTTGCCGGTATACTTAATGTATTTATAAGAAGTACAAGCCAATTGAATTATTTTTTGTTATAGGTTAAGGTTTCTTTTTACTATAATTTACTGTATTTTGAACAAAATATTCAATAAAAGTTTGAAGAAAATACTGAAAAAAGAGCCTATTCTGTGCACCTGTGTCTGAAATAATAGCAGTGTTTCTATTTCATTTTATTTCATTTCAATCATTTATTTTTTTATTATTATTATTAAATCTTATCTTAAAATTAATCTTAATCTTAAACTAAATCTTAATCTCAATTTTATTTTTAAAGTACATGTTATTCCTTATTTTAAAATTAAGCAATATCTCCTGATTGTTGCTTCGGTAACAAATCTCTACAAATTACATCCCGGACGGAGTTTCCTCTGGATGTTTCACCACACTCACGATCGCCCCTTTCTTCAATTGAAGTTTCTGGCGAAAACTCTAAATCCGTCTCGTTCGCAATATTGTGCAAGACACAACACGCCCTTATAAAGTGGCACAACTTTCTACTACCCCTTAGTTTGCAGTAGTACAACTGCCTAAACCGCTGCTTTAGAATACCAAATGTATGCTCTATAGCAACGCGACCGGAGCTTAGCTTTACATTAAAGTTCTTCTGCGCGGTAGTCAAGTGACCATTATCCTTATAAGGTGTTATTAGATATTGAGTGCACGGGTAAGCAGAGTCTCCTAGTAAGTAGTAATCTGTAAGGTTAAAAACAATAGGGTGTATTACGTGATATGCTAATCTAAATTTAAATTACTTTTACAAATTAAACTACATATGTATGTCACAGTGAAATTCTATTTTCTACATAGTACTGAATTTCTACATATGTAGTTCTTTTTTAAATACTTTTGTGTATACACTGCTAAAAACGTTATGTCATGCAATTCTGTCTTATCACACTGTTATTACCTCCACAATACGACGCAAATTTTTGGTATATAGGCGAGTTCTGCAAAACCCAACTATCGTGGCTCGATCCGGGAAATCCAACAAATATATTAATAAATTTTTTATTTTCATCGCAAATGGCCTGCAAAGTAAGCGTAATGTTGCCTTTTCTATCAATATAGTCATCTTTCCGTTCAGCTGGAGGATCGATGACGATATGCGTCCCATCAATGCAGCCTATAATTTGAAAACGATTTAGAATTCCTAAATTAATTTTGGTTTTTACTACTTACCTATTGCTTTTGCAAAGCCGCATTTTCTGCCAAAAAAAAGTGCCGATTCCCGTTTTTTCTCCTCGGTGGACCATCGTATTACCTCTGGGCTCAAACTGCTAATGAACATTGTAACTCTATTAACAATGCGAGAAACGCTCGACAGTGATATATTGAAGCGGTCAGACAAGTCACGAAAGCTACATGCCTCATGACCGGCGAACCATAAAAAAATTGCCATGTTTGTCTTCCCTGGTAGCCGCTTATCGACGCGAAGGCTTTTGTAGATCTCGCTTTCCTCAAATTTTGCAGACAAATTTAGATATAATTCCTTGGATATACGAAAGTGCATCTTGAATTCTTCCTCCGTATAAGTAAGCACTACTTCCTCCAAGTAATTTTTAATCCTATTCCTCTTCTTCCTCTCCATCTCTCTCAATAGTGCCTCTAATAAACCCTCATCTTCGCTGTTAGAATCATCCAAAATCATTTCATAAATGTCGTCATTATCAGAATCACTTGAATCAGTTGATGAATCCATCAGCTCCGCCACTAAAGTGTTAAAAACGTCGCCATCTTCAGAATAACAAGCACTAGCGGTATTTACCTAGAAAATAAATGCTTAGTAGAACTCATTTTAATTTTTTTATGTATTGGCCCTTGGTGAAACTTTGCTTACCACGTCCGTTTGATCAGCCATGTTAACTGCGTCGCCTGCCGAGTCTGCCGCTGGATTATTGGAATCAGAAATTATCAAAACATTCACCTATAAACAATTTTCTTATAATTTGTATACCTCAAAATGTAAATATATTTACTTCACCACGTCCAGCTGAAGTTGTTGCCAAGGAATGCGTTGTAGCTGCACCAGAAGCACCACAAACTCTTTCATCACTAATCTGCAAGAAATATTGACAAATGTACATATGTATGTATAAAATACATGCACACAAGCACAACCACGATAAACACTTACGATTTCAATTATTTTCTTGCCACCTTCCATTTCAATTTATGTACGTTTTAATGTTTTTAGATTATTTTCACTTTTTGTGTATGTATATTTTATAACAAAAGTCAGCTGTCAGTTAAGTTTGACACTTTTCATGATTTTGCCAGCAAAAATTCTTCGGACTAAATCTTGCAACTTCTGACAAAAGAGAGTCACATTTTACTCTCTCATTTTTGCTCTCATCTACAGAATTTTCAAGTTAAGGAACGCTTTTTGGACTAAATCTGACTACTTCGGACTATTTCTGACTATTTCTGGGAGATAAGGAACGGACCTATCATAAGAGATTTGAGCAATGGAATTTGGAATCACCGCCAGCGCCAAACGATCGAATCTTTTAGATCTGAATTGAATATTTTAAGGTTCTGACGGACCTTCTTTATGCAAAATAATTGGAAGATAGTTAATCCTACCCAGAAACACAGGAGAAGTATCCCAGGAGGAGCCATCAACTTCCAAATTTGAAAAAGTCAAATAAAGGACACTACCGTGAGACGTATTATTTTAAAGTGATTGATAGTATGCATGTTTGTTATTATTAAGACATCTGGGTTTGGTTATATTTATCTAATAAATTTTTTGACATTGTACCTTTAGGAAGAGATATCATATCACCAAATGCAGAGCATCAGTGTCTGTTTGAAAAATCAAAAATTACATTGCATGCGTTAGTAAAGTCATCCAACGACTTATTGGGATAAAATTGGACGGAAATAATATTGATATTAGGAGATAAATTTGTCATTATGGCAATGGCAACATCTGTACAGCAGATTATAATTTTACAACTTTAAGTTAAAATCGTCTTCATTAAATAAAATTCTGAAAGAATGGCAATGTCAATACTATTGTTATTAATAAAGTATTCAATATTATATTTATTAGTTTTATAACTTTGTATATTATACTGTCGAAATTTCATTCGAGTCACTATCTTTTTGAACTTTACTCTTATTATTTTCATTGGCATTTCCATAGCTGTCGACTCTTTAGCAAATTCACACAGATGCGCACACATCTTGACAAGATCATTTAAAATTTTTTTCAACTCCGTCACTTTATGAGTGTTAACAGACGACTGTACTTTTTCCACTGCTTGACAGCCGGCACATAATAGTCCACTTCACAAATGCACTTGCACAGTTTTTACAATTTTCGAAATCTTATTACCCTTGAAAGCTATTTTAACAGATGATATAGGTATTAAATCATTGCCATTCTCTTCTATTGAGTCTGCATACTGACGAACTGGCAAGTCACTTTCAATATTTCGCAAAATAAACTCATCGCTATACTTTAATGGTATTTTTCAAATAACCCCGTATTTTTCTGTCAAAGATTTTGGGATATGCCCCAGATTTCTTGCTCTAAATTCATTTTTAGCAACAAAATCATTTGCATTAGTCGCGGTAACAAAAGTTAATTTGGCTCGACTATTACCCAGTCTGAGGTCAGAAAGCCCGGTTAACGAAAAATCATCTGTGAGTTCCATGAAGAACAAATTTGAGAAGACTCCCTTCCTAATGCCCTTTTCATAAGGCAAAACTTCTACGAAAATAATGTACTTTACTTGATCATTGAAATCATATTACATACATATGTATGACACGAGTCAGTAGCGCGTGTTTCGGAATACTTTCCGCCGCAGTAATAGAATTTTCAGACACCTGCATATTGGAGTTGGGAAATGCTGCCGTTGCATCCAACGAGACTTCAATGTTTTTCAAATATTTTACACATGGACTTTTTCCACTTCCAACATTAGTTGACGCTTTCGGTTTTAATCATTCAACCTTACCTATAACGTTGCTTTAATTTATTATAAAATTTGTCAGTAAAGATTTTCTGTCCGGAATATCGAGATAAATCGCGTGTCACAAAAGGACGCCAAGTGTCGGAGCAACGACTTAATAACGTGTTCGAGGTTAATGTCCACATATGTATGTCCACATTCCCGCAACATCTTATTTTGCTCTTCCAAATCAATTAATCAACAGTCTATAAAATTTTATTTTTCAATGTAATACTGATTTAAAAAATACAAGTTTACGACATGCATACATGCATACATACGTATCTGTACCTGTACAACTAACTCAGTAATTTGATTTTGGGAATGAACAATAACCGTTTGCTAATGTAGAAAAAGTTTATTATTGTTTTTTTTATTGTTTTATTGTTTTTGGGTGAAGATTTAGAGGATGTGCGAGCGTCAATCACTGCTGCAATACTGCAAATAAAAGCCGTCGTATTATAAGTCTATAATCGGCCTTTGATCATATTTACACAAACTAGATAATGGAATTCTTTATTGGTTAGGTATTAACCTTTTAATTTAAGTATTGCAGCAGTGATTAACGCTCGAATATCCCCTATATGCATGTGTTGAAAAGTAAATGCATATCTTACATTGTGGATAATTCCATTATATCATTATGGTTTCGCAAGACCAGATTCAATTCTTCCATAACATAAACAAGGTTTAATATACTTAAATTATCATTTAAGACATTTGCAGAGGTTTTCTCTATATTTTCCATTTGAATCATTCTCTTTATTATCGACTTCGGTTGCTAAAATAATTTTTTGTCGAAAACTTTGTTTTAAAGGTAAGGGAATAGCTAAAACCAGGGTTCGTAATCATTCACTCACGTTCGTTCGCGAAATCCTGACGATTAAAAATTTTCTGTATCGTTCACGTTTACGTTCACGAACGAGAACAAAAAAACAAATCCAGTTTGTAGGTTGATAGGTAGAACATTTTTTGTTAATGTTCGTTCGCGTATGTGTTAAGTAGCCCGTAGACGATCAATATTATTGATCAATACGTATTGATCAATACCAAATGGCTATAGCGCCAACTGATAGTAAAGAGGTAAGTGCAGTCAGTACTGATTGGTTCCTGTTTGACAAGTAATTGTGTAAATGACAACAACACATTACTATTTTACGACACTTCTCAGGCTGAAATTTAATTGGTTTTTGGAATATTTTAAATCTTTTTGTCAAAATTCCAAAGGCATTTTCGACAATTCGTCGAGCTCGAGATAATCTATAGTTAAAAATGCGTTTCTCGTTGGTTAATTGAGCACGATTATATGGCTTCATGAAATTTGGATGTAGCTGAAAAGCTTCATCTCCAATCAACCCATATGGGTACTTTTTTTCAGTGGACGTTAATCTTCTCGGATGTGGAAAGTTTAGTTGATTCTCTGAAAGCTTTCTCCAGAATACAGTGTTCTTCATAACTCCACCTTCTGATACTCGTCCATTGGTACCAACGTGAATCATCATGAATTGATAATTTGCATTGACAATGGCCATGAGTACAATACTGAAAGTGCCTTTGTAATTGTAATAGTATGGTTCAGAGTTGGCTGGCTTTTCTATCTGTATATGCTTTCCGTCTGCACTGCCAATGCAGTTGGGGTAATTCCACTGTTCTTTAAAGTCATTAGCAATTTCTTTCCAACCGTTTGCAGTTTTGGGTACCTGCAAATGAAACCCATTTTTCTATTTAAACTGTTTTTCCTTTAAATAATAAATTTGTTTTTTTTCCAGACTGAAAGTGAAGAATGTACAGTATTGGAATCAGAAGAATTCCCGACATGCTCTTCAACGCCGCAACGTAAAAGGTAAAAAAAAAGTTTGGAGAATAGAACTGAAGAGCTGGTGGGCTTGGCTTAAGAATATTTTGAAAAGCCCGAAACTGAAGCAGACATAACTGCCAAAGGATAGGCTATGAAATTGAACAGATAAGCGGCATATTAGAAGAGATTTGTAGAAAAAATTATAAATGACACTCTGCTTGAAGCTGAGAATGGAAGTTTGACTAAACATGGAGTGCATGTTCTTACTTCCAATAATTCATTTGTTCAAGAAAATCGTCAGGCCGAGTATAACATATGGCCATGCCACACAAGTAAACATGTCGGCAGTGCCTTACCAAATTGAGCGCATCATCCCACCAGAAGAAGACGTCCCCAATACTAAACTTCAAACAGAAGCAGCTACAGTAGGCGAATATTTGCAACACTTTTCATCATTTTAAGCAATTTTTTTTTAAATTATTTTTTTAAGTACTGAATTATAGAATTGGTTGTACTGAATTATTGAATTTATTGTATTGAATTATTATGAATATTTATGAAATAAATGGTTGATTTGAATTGGTAAAAACATTTTTTTATCTTTTAAACTTCTTACCTGTATATTTCCCTTTAAGGCTTCAATGATAGATTCGCATGTTTCCAGAATAATGTTCGACAATGTAAAAGGAGCAATAGGACATGTAAACTTCAAATCTTCTAAATCCATTCCAGACGCTAAATATCGTAATGTAATTGAAAGCCTTTGATATGGCGGAATGGCCTTGCGCATTACAGTATCTTGGATTTTGAATTCTAGGTAAAGTAATGGTGAGACAAGCTAAATCTCTATTGGACACCATTGTTTTAATTTTGGAGAAACAATCACAAAGTATTTTCAAGCTCTTGTAAAATTTAAAAACTTGCGCGGCAAGCTACCCATCCAACAAAAAGTCTCACACTAAAACATCGTATTGACAGAGCTCCTATTGAAGCAATATTGAACCGTATTGATGCACCTTCAATAATATTGATCAATACGTATTGATCAATAATAGTGATCGTCTACGGGCTACTTTAGAGAATCAAACATCGCGCATTCATTTATTAAGCTTAGCGTTGCATCGAACCGTTCACGACTGTTCATTTCTGTTGTTCGCATTCATATATGAACATAAAGCGCCGTACACATACAACTTTCCTCGCTTTACTTGACAATTTAAACTTTAACAACAAAGCATGAGGTGTAGAAGGTTTGCTACATAGAACGCTTTGACAGTTTCTGCGATGACTGTTTGTTTTGTTTGTATTTTGTTTAATAAAAGAATAATAAATGTGTTTTACAGCTACTTATGTATGTTTGAAATTCGCGAGTGTAATAAACTTTATTAAGACTGAGAGGTAAAAAGTCTTCTGCAGCATCTTTCGACAAAATAAATAAAAATCGATCCAAGGGAGTTTAGGAAAACGATGAGGGTGGTTAACAGAGAGGTGTTTCATTTGCTATTTGTTCATATTTTAGTTATTTTCTCTTTTTAAAGTATTTATACATGCAAAAATTACGAAATACTAGTGATTTTCTAAATCGTGTGTATATGCACGCAGAAATAAAATGGAAATGTAAACAGTTGGTTGTCAAAGTGTACAAAAGTTGAGAGTTCGCCATGATTTTGCTTCGTTTTGCTTTGCTTTACGTTTTTCGCCTTGTATTTAGCAGCACTCGTATAACATCAGGTCTTCAACTTTTCTGTCAAAGCGGAACTCTGAAGCAAAGCAAAGCCAAAGTCTTATGTGTACGGCCCTTAAGAATTGCCTTAAAAAATCGCGGAATATTCATTTACATATGTATGTATGTGGTACGCAAAGCATCCCTACAAGAAAGTAAATTTTTCGATTGACCTATTCTCCAACACTCTCAAATATGAACCAATACAAATACAAATAGCTTATAAAATTCCTCCATATCTTAATAATTGGTAAAAAAGTGACATTATTGTTCAGTCGTAAGTCAATTAGAAAGAAAGAGATAAAAATATAAACATTGCGCTATGATTGCCATGTCGTGCATGAATGCAAAGTTATTTAACCATGTTGCCAAATATCTTATTGTCTGCAAATGGTACAAAAGCAACCGTAAAAAGTAAGTAAGTAAGTCAATAATCTTAAAAAAGCAGTTACTTGTATTGTAAGAGTAACTGCTTACTTTAAGGACGTGCTTAAAAACTGCTTATTTGTATATTTTCCATGGGGAAGCATACATTTTTATTGATAATATTATTCATACAAATGTTTTAATTAACACGAATAAAATATCAAGTGGTTATATTTCGTTTTAAGGAAAAAGGGTAATTGGTAAGTACCGACTACTATTAGTTTCTTAACGATTATTACATCAATAGTGACTTGCACTTATAAAGCAATAAAAACTGGAAAACAATCGCCACGATTCTTCAAAATATTTTAAACTTAAAAAGATAAGTAAAAAAGAATATTGAAAAATGAAAAGAGGGCATTTAAATAATTGCCTTAGCAAGGAAAGCACGGAAAACAATTCCCTACAAGAGAAGTGTGATGGGTACTAATACATCCACATTCTTTTTACTAATACACTTGCAAGCATTTGCAACACATTTGCGTTGGTTTAAGTGAGACCATACGGTTGTCATAGTTACATTGGGTGAATGCATATGGTAGAGTGAAACAAGTAATATGTATAGATTCAGCAGAGTTGCTTTTCTTGTCGAAAGAAGAAAACGAAGAAAACAAAATTAAAGCCAATGTCAAGTGAAAAGCGCGCGAAGTGGTGTACAATTGTGGAAAGTTATTATATTTTTTCTTGTCGAAAGAAGAAAACGAAGAAAACAAAATTAAAGCCAATGTCAAGTGAAAAGCGCGCGAAGTGGTATACAATTGTGGAAAGTTATTTATTTTTTTTCTATATTTTAATTACGGAAGCGGAATTTTAAAAGATAAGATAATGAAAAGAAGGCATCTGCAAAATTGTCTTTCAAAAGAAAAAAGGGCTTTCGAGTCCACTATAAAACAATATAAAGAACTGAAAAAAATTTATTGTGTAGGTTGTGAAGAGAATAAAAGTGGAGTGCCGAAACAAGTATCTGAGAATAATAATAAGTTTGCCAGCAGCATCAAGAGATCTGGATTACTCTTCTTCAAGTGAATGTGAGTGGGGTGAGTTTTCCGAAACAGATAGTGTAGATTTTGGTGCAGATCCTACAGATTCCACATCGTCAGCAGTTCACGAAGAAAATATTGGAAGCATAGACAAATGTGAGGAGTTAAAAGCATGGGCAATTCTAAACCACATTTCGCAAAGGGCTTTAGAATGCTTATTGCACACATTGAGGAAGATAGGAGTAAAAGATTTACCTTTGTCAGCCAAAACTCTTCTCTGTACGAGTAAGGAAAAAATGGATATTTCAAATATTGATGGTGCAGAATTTTTATATCTGGGTATTCAAAAATATTTTGGTTCTTCCTCTTTTGATTTTTTGGATGGAAAAGAAAAGTTTCAATCGATGTAGGTATCGATGGCCTTAAAGTTTTCAGAAGTTCAGGCAGAGTTTTGTGGCCTAAGCTTAATCCTTTCATGATCGGCTGTTTTTCAGGGTTTAAGAAACCCGAAAATGTAGATAGTTTTATGGCAGACTTTTGTGCAGAAATAAAAATTCTTAATGCAAATGGCGTCAAAGTGGGTTTTAACCAAAATCTATTGCGTTTCAATGTTCGTCTTTTTGTTTGTGACTCTCCAGCCAGGGCATATGAAACGGGTGTTGTTTATCATAATGCAAAAAATGGTTGTCCAAAATGTGATCAGCAATGTTTATATGAAAATAAGAGGGTGTGCTTTTTGAAAGAAATTGGAAATTTAAGGTCAGACACAACTTTTAAACTCAGATGCGATCCATCTCACCACGCAAAAAAATTTAAAGTGAAAATGAGTTTATTGGAGGAATCAGGTGCTAGAATGGTTTCGCAATTTCCTTTAGATAGCATGCATTTGGTTGATCTGGGGGTCACAAAAAATTGCTTAAACTTTTGGTCAATAAATGTAGTATAGGGCATCTTAACAATAAACTTAATTTTGTCGCCAAATTTGTACCATCCGAGTTTTGTCGCATACCTAGAAATTTGGAAGATATATATGTATCTTTGGAAATCTACAGAATTTAGACAATTTTTACATTACACCGGATTTGGTTAAGTAATTTGGCATGCTGTATGGTAACGAGCTTGTTAGTTTTAATTTTCACGGCCTTCTTCATTTAGCGGATTGCCTCAAATAATTCGGTCCATTAGAGTGCTTTTCTGCATACAAGTTCGAAAATTATATGCAGTTTATTAAAAAAATTATCAAAAGGCATAACAAAATTTTGCTGCAAGTTTTTCTCAGGCTCCAAGAAAGACAGAGTCTCGCATCAACTTCACAGCTTTCCTCTAAATTAGGTTCATTCATTATTGACCCTAAAAAAGACAAAGACAGCTTTGGTTTCAGCAAGAGAACGGGTCCCATGAAAGTAATTGCCCAAATTAATTCAGAAAATTATGCCTGTAAAAGTTTTCATGTTACGGAAAACTATTTTGAGAAACCTTTGCCATCGTTCAATAGTCTAGGTATAGTTGTTGCCAGTGTTATGAGTAGTGACATCACAGTAGTTCCGGTGTCAGAGATTGAATTTAAATATTTTTCCTTACCCATCGCTGAAAAGTTTTTGCTTATAGCCCTACTTCACAATCTGTTTACCGAATTTTCACACTAACCTACACAATTAATTTTTTTTAATCCAAATTTAAATATAACATAAAATATTATATAATGTAATAATATTAAATAATATATTAACTAATATAATAATAATATTTAATAATAAAAAAAAAATTTGAAGAATACGAGCAACATTTTTGAGGGAACTCAAGAGGAAAACGGTAAGCAAACAAAATATTAATCAACCAAAAGCATTTTTCTAAAGAAATTAAAGAAATATTGCCTAGAACCAATTATGATGGCTTAAATCCGGAGTCCACGCCCTCCTCTGCTGACGGTCAGACAACTTCATTTCAAATTTATTCATAGTTTTACTTACGATATATTTTTTTTCTCCAAGATATTCTGAAGCTATTAAAGGAGGTACTAGAAGCACAGAGGGAAACTAACGCGCGACTGGCGAAAGTAGAGGAAAATGTAGGTTTTTCTTTAACAAACTTTCTTTCTCATGTTATTTACATATGTTCTTTTCTTGTATGTTAGCAATCTATACTAAGCCAGAGATGGATGCTTTGGTGGGCAATTAAGAAAGGATTGCCATCGCGTTCGAGAAATTCGAAGAAACACCTCAAAATATGGCGTTGGTGAAAAGCGTAAGAGAATGCAAAGTTTCCATAAAAAAAATTGAGTACGAGGTGTGCCGCATGACTGTGACGGTTGCTGACCCCAAAATAGAAGAAATTGCCGCAATGATTCCTGTGAAAACTTTAGTGGCTGTTAAAAAAGTTAAGGATAAACTAGAGTTACCTGAATTTGCACAGGCAATGGTAAAAAATATAGCTCATACTTAATTGTTGACTGGTTTAAATTTATAATTTTTATAGACTACTTATTTACATAAGCTTAAGGGAGTATTTTTTCTGATAATACATACATATGTTGCATCAATATAATTGGGAGGTAACGTGGGAAAAAAAAAGCTTTGTGCCAGTTAACGCTTGTTAACAAAATTCTACGAGGTATACATTTTATTTTTAAATATCCACTGATTCGCCTTTTACATACTTACGCTTAATTTAAAATTTAGATGTTTTCTCAGCACAAGGTGCTTTTGAATTTGAAAAGAGATTACGGAAAGCAGTAGTGCGGACTCATCATCGACCTCAACAAAAAAACTATTTACGCAAATCAAAATCAGCGACTACATCTGCAAGAACAAATTCAAACACCCCATAAATGCCTTTTAATTTTTTTTTATTTCATGTTAATTTATTATTTGGCAGACTTAATCAGATACTTGATTCGGCGCTCCACTTTTATTCTCTTCACAACCTATGTACGCATTCCATTTTTTTCAGTTCTTTATATTTTTGTATAGTGGACTCGAAAGCCCTTTTTTCTTTTGAAAGACAATTTTGCCGATGCCTTCTTTTCATTATATTATCTTTTAAAATTCCGCTTCGGTAATTAAAATATAGAAAAAAAAATAAAAAACTTTCCACAATTGTACACCACTTCACGCGTTTTTCACTTAACATTGGCTTTTATTTTGCTTTCTTCTTTCGACAAGAAAAGCAACTCTGCTGAATCTATACATATTACTTGTTTCACTCTACCATATACATTCACGCACTGTAACTATGACAACCGTATGGTCTCACTTTAACCAACGCAAATTGTTGCAAATGCTTGCAAGTGTATAAGTAAAAATAATGTGGATGGATTAGTACCCATCACACTTTTCTTGTAGGGGAGTTTCAAGTGAAAAAATGGTCAAAATAATTCCGTCCGCGTCGAGTTCTTCGATGAGTGACTATGACCTAATACTTTTTCTTTAAAGCAAAAAACAATAGCAACGAACCAACACCTCTTGGAAACAGCGCTTCTTAAACATGATCAAACAGTAAGTATCAAATCTCTCACAACATAGAAATATACATACATATGTATGTATGTATATCGCTACTTTAATATAGAAATGTCTTATCTCATATTTTTGTTAATTAATTTTTTTATTAAATTAAATTTATTGTGTTAGCCGGCTCAAGGTCAATTGAAAGCTCCAATTTTGGTTTTTATAATCCAATATATTTCGATTGCTCGAAATAACAACAAACCTAAAAAAGCAGCTGAGCGAAAATGACTTACAAACATTTATGGAGATTGAGAGAAATGTCGCGAATAAACTAACAACATCACTGAAGAAACAACAGGAACAGAAACACGAGAGACTGCGGAATAAACGGAACAACATACATACATATTTGTGGATAAAAACAAACAAGAGGATTGGTTTGTAAACACAACAAGAACTGAGTTTCCTCCTGGCATAAAATCATTACTGTCGAAGGGTCCAAAGTTTGCACTGCCGGTTGAAAAGAAGAAACTCCCCTTTTCCAATACATACCGGACGGAGAGGATTTGATACAAACTATTAAAAGCAAAGAACAGCAAGAAGAAGCTCGTACCAATTTCTCCATATTGGTAAAAAATCACATAACAACAAACAGAGAAAGTGGAATGGACATCAGATAAAGGGAACAAAACGGTAGCAATGGAAATAGGTGACTATGATAATAAAATGACAAATATATTGGACGACTTGACTGTATATAGAATACAAAGGCGAGATCCGACATCTAGACTACAAACCAAAAACAACGATTTAGTAGACAAACTTTATAAAATGGGACTAATTTCAAAATTGGAAAAAACCCAACTTACCACAAAGACGGCATTACCACCAAGGCTATATGGGTTACCCAAAATACAAAAGAAGGAATACCACTCAGACCGATATGCTCATCAATTGACTCACCATCGTACGGTCTGTGCAAATATATTGTGAATATATTTAAAAACATCACTGCTACATCTACTTATACTATCCATAATACAATGGAATTCAAGAACAGGACAAACAATACTTACATTTGTGATGATGAAAAACTTATTTCTTTCGACGTGGTTTCACTTTTTCCAAGCATTCCAATACAGCTGGCACTTGACACAATACAAGCTAAATGGACAACAATAGAAGAACACACTAAAATACCAAAAAAACTGTTCATGGAAATAGTGACGTTTTGTATAAAAGAAAATATATATTTTAAATTGAAGGACACGATATATGTACACGCAATTGAAAGGAATGCCAATGGGATCTCCTGCCTCTCCTGTAATTACAGACATTATAATGGAAGAGCTGCTGGACAACACGCTGAAAAATTAGGACGAACACCAAGATTGCTCACAAAACACGTAGATGACTTATTTGCTATAGTAAACGATAACGAGGTACAAAACTCACTTGACGCACTTAATTCTTTCGACAAAAACATAAAATTTACAATTGAGCTCAAAGAAGACGGAAAAATACCGTATTTAGATTCCATAATAACCAGACGAGGAAACCAGTTGAAGTTAAAGTGGTATAAGAAACCAACATCATCTGGACGAATCATTAATTTTAATTCCAAACATCCCAGGACGGGGATAATAAATACAGCAATGGGCTGTATACGACGAATGTTGGACATATCGAACGAAATTTACCACAAAGAATTTAAAAAAAGAAATTCAAATGTCATTAAAAATCAACGACTTTCCGAAGCACATAATAGATAAATTATTTAAAAAATCGCGATCTTCAAACCAAAAACACCGCCTTGACAAACCTATTAAATTTAAAGCAGTAACTTATGTACCTCAAACATCAGAACGCTTAACGAAATCAAATTGCTACAATAAAGACGAAATAAAAATAGCACATAAACCTAACAATACTTTAAAAAATGTATTCAATAAAACCAAAGCAACGATACCTAAAGGAATAAAAAGTAACATTCTTTATAAAATCCCGAGCAACGGTAAAGACCACGATGTAGCAAACTAAAGATGACGCATTCTGGGGTACCGCTACTTTGGATTTTCACAATATGACAGAATCAGCTGTTTGTGTGACGTGGGTCCAGATAGTAAACAAATATTTGCTTATACAAGTGCGCGAAATATATTGAATTTATTAGTTGCATGTTTTAACAAAAACATTATTGAAATGAAGTGCGGTATATTAAACAATTACAGCCAAAACGGTATAAATTATTCTAACTGCAGTTTTTTGAATGTTATTTACACACAATTCGTAAGTGGTAAATCCGTGAAAATATCGTTTAAATTCAATTTGTGCGTTTTATATAATAAAATTATTAAAATGAAGTGCCGTGTATTAAAAGCCAACAAGGGTTCAAAGATGAGTTTTTTCGGTTTTCCAGCCGACGATGAGACGGCCAGGAAGTGGGTACAGTTCTGTCGCTAAGAAAATCCGTTTAATCTATGTACAAGCGTAATTTGCATGCAGCACTTTAAGGACGTTAAAAATCACATTGAGCAAGCTTGTAACATTCATTGCGACATTAAAATAAAAAAACTAATTTTCAGGGCAAGAATGTTCTTTAAAATAAGAAAATTGAAAATGCCCACAGCAAAAAAAGAAAACTTAAAAAAATTGTGAGCTAGATACATTGGTTACCAATCAATAATTAGCAGTGCTTGGAAAATCATTGGTAAAGTTTATTGTAAAATTTTTTTAAATTATTAATTGTTTCTCTTTTTAGTCTAGCATGGAACAACAACGGCAAATAGAAGAACTTAAAAGGCTAAAGCACAGCGTGAGTATTAGAAACTTAACAACACAATAATATAAAATTATGTACATACTTACAGGCAGGTGCTACATATGAATGTCTACACATACTTCCACACAAAGGCCCTTTGTTATTATTAAATAGTTACCCTGAAGACGATTGCCGAAAAGCAATCGAAATATATTGCATTATTAAAACCAAAATTTGAGTTTTCAATTGACGTTGAGCCGGCTAACACAATAAATTTAATTAAAATGGAAAGGTCGCCAAAAATATCATCTTTTTTTATTAAAAATGTGAATTTCTCGCAGGCTGCTCAAAAATCGGAATTATTGGCCCAGAATCGATTGCTAAGGGAGTTGAAGGTGTCGACCCAAAATACCGAAAAGTTGGTTTGTCGCATTGCGGGAGAACCGTCTAATAAAATATTAAATGATATTGCCGTATTCCTCAGTAAGTGCAGTGATTGAGATGGAAGAAAATTTAAAAAGAGATGAGTACGCGCAGGCAATGGTATGTTCTTTTTGATATTTAAACATTTGAATATATTTCAAGTAACGTTAATTTAACAATGTTTTCCAAAAAGTCCACCTGCATGACCAAGCTTAAAGGAGTTTCTACCGATGTCGGCTGAATTATCCGAAAAATCTTTACTGATCAGACGTTGACACATTATAATTGGGACGGAAGATTTGAAAAAAAGGCTTTATCGCAACTTAAGCTATTTGACAGCATAAGTACTTCGAGGCATGCTCAAGTATTTAAGATAAAAACAAATTATTATTCATGCATTTCCTTTTCAGATGTTTTTAAAGAAAACGGAAGCTTACTATTTGAACGAGGTGTGAGAAAAGCAGTGGAGTTGAGCAAGCATCGATTTAAGCAAAAAAAATATCACCCAAATAAGCAAAAGCAATAGAATTTTTCCAATGGAATTTATATTTTATAATATTTCATCATTTTTTTCATATAATGTTGCGGTTGGATGAATCCGTATGATTTTTTTTTTTTAATTTAAGTTAAACTGAAATTCAACATAGTAAACATGTACATAAGAATATGCATATGTATAATACATATTTTATATATTTAAATGAAAATTATATTATCTCCGGTCCGATCTTCCTTATTTATACGTCATCACTGACCGGTCACATCTGGCTGATTTATACCTCAGCAATGACTGGACATGTCTACCTACTATATGCGTCAGCAATGACCGGTCACGTCTATCCGATTTATCCGTCAGCACGCCTAGTCACTCCTACCTGATTTATACGCCAAAACTGACTTGAGAATGCAATTAGAGTGAGCAGCACCAACATATGTTCAAAAAGCGGCAGAACACCATGTGTTAAAAAATGATGCAAAATCACATGGACACGAAAACTAGGTCAGAATTTTCATAAATCCCTTGAATTCTGACCCAAAAAATTACCCCGTGCTTAGCAGAGTAGTCATTTTTGTTCAAGGCATGGGAAAAAACTGAGTAGTTTCCCCTTGTCGGGGTGATTTTATATCTCTTTATTATGAGGGTATTGATGATTTCGAGAGTGACTCTGATGATTTGATAAAGACACAGAATGCAGACGCATCAATTCGCAATGTTGCCGTTATTGATGACCATTTTGAGGATGAAGTACATAGATTTAGGAACGTTGTTACATGATTCCTTTGTGAACATGATAAATAATGACGATAACATAGGGATTGCTTCCTAAAATGTATTTCCTACATTATTTAAAAACTTGTCTGTGGATCCTAAGTCTTCTGAATTTGAAAGGGTAATATGGAAAACCCACACAGTGGCAGCTGTGGTCGAGTTGGTAGCGGTGCGTGCTATAACTTGATATGCCAAAATCTTAATAATAGAAAAAGTTTTTTCTAATAGCGGTCTTTTGCCATGAAAAAGTTTCTCATTAAATACATCTGCCGTTCGGAGTCGGCACAAAACTGTAGGTCCCTCCATTTGTGGTATAATATAAAGACGCACACCACAAATGGTAGAAGAAGCTCGGCCAAACACTGAGCAATATAGTGTACGCGCCAAAATTATATTATATATAATATGGAAAACAGGAAATATTCAGTATACCAATGCTGAAATTGGCTTAAGAGGCGATAGCACCATATCCGATAATTTGAAGGTTTTGGAAACTCTCTTCTAGGTCTGTTCATTCCTATTTCCAGAATCGTTAGAGCTCAAGATAGTTGAACAAACCAAAATTTACTCCGAACTTAATGAAGCTATTAATTTTGATATATTCGATTTATGTATGTACGTAAATTTATTGGGATCTTATTTTATATGTCTTACTTCAATCTCCCGAGTACAAGAGATAATTGGGCTGAAAATTGCAACCATTGTGTACCAATAATACAAACAACGATGACTAGGAACCGATTTGAAAAAATACGGCAATTCATTCACTTTAATGAAAAAGAAAATGCTCCATCTCGTGACGATCCAAACCGCCATAGACTATAGCTCATTAGACCATTTATTGATACCGTAAACAGAACATTCGGCAGTATACCTAAGTTAGATTAAAAACTGCAAACTTTCAAATGAGAAAGTAATGCCAAAATATGAGCGAGGAACCAGCCACGAATACGTTGCTTCAATATACGGCGTCGATGTGACATCATTGTCACGTAAGGACAACAAATACATAGGTTAATGTTGTTTCAACTTACATCGAAATGAAACCAATAACGACCAAAAGGACAAGACATTAAAAATGATTTCCTGCCCTGAAATAATAAAAGAGTACAATCGTCATAGGGGTGGCGTATATTTACTTGACAGCTGTATGGATCGTCATAAAATCACGATGATAATGTTTTATCACTTACTGGACTTAACATGTGCTAATGCATGGATTCTGTATAATAGAATTAATAAGAATCGACCCGGATATAAAGAAATGCGTCTTATTGATTTCGAATTATGTATGACATCAGAAAAAATTTGCTTTTATAATTATCACCATTTCTAAGATATAATAAATTTTCTTTACCATATAAGTGTATTAATGTATGTACATATCATAGATACTTTTGTTTAGTAAGTTATGTACCAAATTTTATATTCTTTTACATGAACATTTGTGAAATATGAATACATTTTTAATAAATTCATTTCCGTGCAATATAAACCGCATTTTAATCGTTTGATAACAAAGTTTACCGCATTTGGGTTTTGAAGTAAAAAATGAAGGGAATGCCTAGTGTATCTTTAAGGATACAATCATTATTTAAACAAAATTCCTCCGAAAGTAATTTTTTTCATAAAATCCTCGAAGAAACCACTTCCCACACATTTTTTTTTTTACGTAACATACACATGTTTTACAAAAATCTGAGGCCTTGGGCATTTAAGGGTTAAATAAAGGAAGTCTCTTGACAACAAAAGCATTTGCACAGCTACTAACTTCAGTGTCTGACACATGTAAAGTGCATAAACTGAAGTTGGTAGCGCAATTGTTTTCACACACCTCTGCTAGTGTAATTCGACGGTGCTATACTTTGGGGCTCGACATACATACATATATAAGCCACTGAAAATAGCCGAATTCCTTGAAATTGGTAACGATTGATGACCTCAATTTTCACATGGGCGAAATGCCATCAAAGATTTATATCGATATGATCAGGACAAGTATTGCCTCCAGTACATTCTGACGTATAGGTTAAATCAGAACATATCGGAGCACTAACAATGCGCGCAAAGGATGGATTATTTGATAATCCGAGCCCAATTCAGTTTAAATACAGGTTGCGAAGATATCTGCTACGTAAATACGTTTGTTTATTTACATATGCATACAAATTAACTTTTTAAATCACTAATTGCTTCTTCTCGTTAAAAGCGCATAATACGTCAGTATTAGTTGCCAATGGTAATGTGGAAACCGACGAAATCGAGTGGCTTCATCCTAGTGACACTTCATTGGAAAGCCTCAAGAGCTTTCTTACTGAAGATAAGGTGGTTTCGGCGAGGACACTTTATAGTACGCAAACTGAAATTAAGCGAATTCGTTTCCAATGAGCCCAGATTTGCATGGGTTGACACTAAAAATCCCGGAATTGCAGAAAACCGTGCATTTAATAGGGTTTTTTTAAATTTTTAATTTACATTTTTTTAAACAAAAAAAATAAACCAAAGGTTATAATACAAAAAGAGCAGATCGAATAAAACAAATAACATACCTTTCAGAGTTGTATTGAAATACAAAAATTTAACATGAGAAACAAAATCAACAAGTTTACAACTGTTGTATTACGATAACACAATACGGCAAATAACACAGCTTGTTAACTCCCTAAAGGCTTTGTTTTGCCCTTGCCATTATAAATGAGCTGGAGAATATCCTATTTGGTAAAAGAAATTTTTGTAATGAGGGCGATAAATGCTTATTCCTTAGCATTTAACTTTTTGTCGACAACCCAACCAACAAGTGTTGAGTCGATGCTTTTCCACTGCCGATTTTAAATGCAACAAATTTAGGTCCAGGTTGGAGGATAACACACTTAAGCTTTTATTTCTTTGAGATTGCATTTTGATGAAAATAAGAAATAATTCTGCCTCACACAAAATGTAATCGGTGATGTATTTAATGTTTACTGGATGTATTTCTCTTTTTACTGAATGGTAATATATTAACATTTAACTGCTAAAAATATATACTTGCTTAAATGGTGCGATAACCGCCTTAGCGATTTTGGCCGAGGTCCACAAAGCGCGCCAGCCAATTGGAAATCACAAGTATAGCCAAGTCTTTTTCCACTTTGTCTTTTTTCAACGCAGAGAAGGTCTCCCTTTTCCTCTGCCACTACCAGCGGGAACCGCATCAAAAACCTTCAGGCTGGAGCTATTTCATCCATTCGTACGACGTGGCCTAGCCAGCGGGGCCGCTGGTTGTTAATCCGCTGCACTATGTCTTCGTCCTTGTAAAGCTCGTACAGCTCATCGTTCCATCGTAGGCGGTATTCGCCGTCGCAAAGAAGCAAAGGTCTATAAATCTTTCGGGGAATCTTTTTCTCGAACACTCCAAGAGTCTAGAGTATGGTTTTTGTCCAACGAGAGCACTTGTTGGCAAGAGAGATTCTCCGTTGGATTTCAAGGCTGATGTTGTTGTTGGTGTTAATGCTGGTTCCTAGGTAGACAAAGTTCTCTACTTTTTCAAATTGTTTACTGTCAACAGTATTGTGAGTGCCCAGCCGTAAATGTGCTGACTGTCTATTTGATGACAGGAGGTACATTGTCTTGACTTCGTTCACCTCCAAACCCATTTGGTTCGCTTCTTTTTTCAGTTTTGAGAAGGAAGAACTAGCTGCGCAGATGTTAAGGCCGATGATGTTAATGTCATTGGCGTACGCCAGCAGCTGCACACTCTTATAAAAGATGGTTCCTGACCGATTTAGTTCTGCGGCTCGAATTATCATCTCCAGCATCAGGTTAAAGAAGTCACACGAACATCGTTCGATAACAACCGGCTGGGAGTGGTCGTTCCCAATCCTGACATACCCGTATAAGTTTTGCGGGGATACCAAATTCAGACATTGCGTCATATATGTAGGCAACGTCTTCAAACATACATACATACATATGTAGGCAATACAAAATCTATAATCTTAAATGTGAAAGTTTGTATGTTAGGATACTTTTTATAAAATATATGTAAGTGGCAATGTGTATGTATAAAATCAATGAGTGACTATTAAGACATATTTAATAGCCAGGCGCGGTAGAAAAATTAAATAAAAATGTATGAGCTCTGCGCAGATTGCTTTTCAAAGTTATAGTTTCAAAAATATTTTGTCAATTACCTTGGATTGTTCTGAAAGCCTTTTTATTACAACAAAATGAAATATTTGACAATTGAAATTAACATAAAAAAAGTTCAAAAAAAAGTTTGTTACCGGTTCTTATTTGATCTGGCTTGGGGAGTGCCCAATTAAAACGAGTGTTATTTTCGTTTGTTTGCAAAAAAGTTGAAAGAAGCATAACCTCAAACATTTTCTGATTGATTTCCATTTCTGATTTCTTGTAAGCATTTACTATTTTGTTAACTTTCGCCAAACAAAAAGTAAAAAAAGGGTAAATTAAGATGTAATGTGTTGATTTTATTTTACTTAAGCTGCCATTATAGCCGGTTTCGAGAAAAACTGTTTTCTAGGATATAATTATATTGAAAAAGAGTTACTTACACGTTTAGCAGCAACATTGGCTCGAAAAAAAGGAAACTTGGTCAAGGCTGTAGTTTAAAAAAAAAGCTTAGCAACCAGACCACAAGAAA
This sequence comes from Philophylla caesio, assembly GCA_963971545.1. Classification (NCBI taxonomy): domain Eukaryota; kingdom Metazoa; phylum Arthropoda; class Insecta; order Diptera; family Tephritidae; genus Philophylla; species Philophylla caesio. Next base: position 30,251,191 of record OZ020608.1, on the reverse strand, counting down.
GCTGTATGCTGAGAGCAGTTATAAACAAATTTAAATTTCGGCAGATGAGCCGTTATCTAATTTTACAAAGGAGCAGTACAGTGCAATACGTTGTAAAAGAAAGCTCAGAAGCTGCGATATTTATCTATTATAACGAAATTCTTAAATATTTCGTTACATACAACTTTGAAGTAGTGAAGCATTTTGGGTAGATACTCAAAATCCCGCATAAATACCAGGAAGAATTTCAGTCTGAAAAGCTTTTGATCTTCGTAGGCAACTTAAAATTTCTCAAACAAAAATATAGATCTAAAAATTCCTCATCACGGCTTTACTTTTATGCGGCGCAGAAAAATTGATGATGTCAATCAAAGATGAGAAGGTTGTTGGAGACAAGAATTATGCCCCTGTTCGCGTGTTACCGTAAGTAGCTTATAATCAAATCTGCTTACTAACAATATATCGACCATTTTAAAAGAAAGAGTTTTGAAGAAAGGCAAAACTCGTCTCGAGTCTAAATCGCCTAGAGGAAGAAAATTATTGAACTTCATAATTTCGTGAGTCCAAAAAAGGAAACAAATAACCGATTGCGCTTTCTCCTAATAAAGGATGTTTTTTTAGAGGTGTGGTTTTCAATAAGGCAATACTTTTTTCGGGGGTGGTCTTTTTGACAACTGTTATTTGATTTATACTCTGTTTGGTTTGCCATTTCAAGACGCCGTCGGCTCATTATTGCTGACATACGGTTCCAATTGGTGCAAAAAGTGGTCGAAAGTTGGGCCTCTCGGCTGGAATTTATTCGAGCTAGCCGCGGCGGTCACTTACCCGAAATCATTTTTAAAATATAATGGCATACCCTTTTCTTTATAATAAAGCTTGGCCATAGCATTAAATTATATGCCCTTTATTTCTTCTTAAAAACCAAATGTCTAAAAGAACACCCGTTATAACAATGCATAAGTGTAAGTGAGATCATACCGTAGTTAAATATGTTTATGCATATGTATGTACATATATGTATATACTAGGGTGGTTTTAGTGAATAGAGGTGAATTTTTTTTTCTGAAATTTGTGTGTGCTCACTTCTAGGAATGTGCCATTTAGTGTAAAAATACAATTGTAAAAGTTTCAGCTTAATCGAACTTTGCCTTCCCGTGCCGAAAGAGCCTTGAAGTTTGATAAAATGGCCATTTTTCGCGAAAAAGCGTTATTTTTCGACTTTAACTTATGACTGATTCCACCTATTACAATAAATTTATTATCAAATGAAAGGTAATTTTGTTGAAATTAAAGTCTATTATAATACATTTTCTTTAGAAATTCATGGTTTGGAAGGTATTTAACATTTAATGGACCAAGTTCGTGTTATGTGCCTTTTTGGTGACACTCATACATAATATTTTTCGGATTTAAGGCTCGCTTAAGTATTTTTATACCTTTCATGAAAATGATTGGGCCGTCAAATTTCTTAACTTTTCATTCTATGCAACTTTACTTTAGTATATCCTATACTTTTACTAAAATAAAGCGACAACAACAAAATATCAGAATAACTTTTATTAACCTTTACTTTACTACTTTTTCACATTTCAACCTCACTAAACATATTTTTTCTCCAATAAGCTGGCATCTCTAGTATTATTTGGTATTGTATATTTCTGGCATCTCATGGCTGACTTGTTGCTCATATTTACCGCTATGTATTCTGGTAGTAAGTAAAAAGTGGGGAATCCCCTATTTGATTTTGACGCTTTAAGAGAAATGTTATTTTAAAGTTTGTTGTGCTAAGTGAACAGTTCGATATTAGAAAGTGCAAGATATTACATACATACATAGTTATATAATTAAATTCAAATGGCTACTACCTCATCTAATGTTCGTGTTCGATCTAAAACCCTAATTTATTTAATTGGGTATGCATCTCATCAAATAATCGGGAGTAAACTGCCATCTAATCATCAAGTGTTAAAGTCATTGTTTTACAACATTCATGAAGTTGGATTACCTTTTAGTGATGCTGCAAAACTCACTCTGACGGAAGTTCTTGTGTTCTGGGAGAAAGCTAGAATACCTTATCAATTACAAAAAAATGCTGTTCGCAAAGTCGAAAAATTATATAACGAATGGAGGGCACTTCAGAAGTGTTCAAGATTGAAGACAAAACGTCAAGAGGAAAAAATCTTGCATTCACATCCAAACTGTCCGATTTTTTTGATGTAGCAGTGGAAGATGCCATTTCAAAAATGTCTAATCAGGAAGATATTAAATTTTTGACATATCAGAGAATGAAAGGACTTCCAGGCCATATGGAAGGTATCGATGTGAATACAGCTCTAGCTGAACAAAGAAGAGAAGCAAGAAAAGCAAAAGCAGAAGAGTGGCGATGGCGACAGATTTCACCAGTAAGCGCTGGTAAGTTTATAGTATAGTTGCCCAATTTTACTTAAAAATTAGATACTCAAACCCATACTTAAATAGGTAATAAAATGCAGGCTCTTAGAAGCTATAGCCTTTATTCGTTCCTATTTGTTACCAACATCAACAGTATTTTTCTCCCAAAATCCATACATTTTCTTTCCTTTTTTCATTGCAACAGAAAATGTACGAGACATCTCATTGTCTTCTGAATCAGAAGTGGAAGAAATCACCTCGGACGAAGTATTTACCGATGATGAAAAAGCCAGCAAAGCGGAGACAGCGAGTAAAAAAAGGAAATACAGTCGTGGTTATAAAGAAGTAATGACGGAAAAATTATCAATTTTTGCTAGATAGGTGCAAAATTTCTGATAGAAATGCTGTGCGAATAATTTTCGCAACAGCTGAAAGTCTGGGCTGTAATGTCGAGGAATTTGCACTTAGTAGAAGTGCTTTAAGAAAACGCAGAATATCCTTTCGAAGTCAACGGGCCCAGAAAATCAAGGCGAGGTTTAAAAACTTAGACTTAGAGGGTATTGTTGTTCATTGGGATGGAAAACTTTTACCAAACCTTCTTCAGAAAGAATGTGCTGAACGGTTGGCAATCTTGGTAAGCAAAGGAGACTATGAACAACTACTGGGGGTCCCGGAATTAGAAAATTCCACAGGCGCCAATCAGGCAGAAGCTGTTAGCGGTAGTCTAGAAGAATGGGATATTGGCGATAAAATTGTTGGTATGTGTTTTGATACGACGGCTTCCAACACAGGACGAATGAAAGGCGCATGCACCTTGTTAGAAAAACAGCTAGGTAAAAGTTTGTTGTACTTAGCCTGCCGCCATCACATTTTAGAAGTCGTTTTACGGTCAGTATTTGAGTACAAAATGGGATCAACGACTGCTCCCCAACCTGACATTTTTAGAAGATTTCAAATACATTGGCCTAAAGGTGGCTGTAAACGGTGAGAGTAATTCTTATGAGAATGCGATTAGATTGGTGTGAGAATTCTCAAGCCTATATACACGAATAGCTATTCCCACTCTCTTTGAGAACGAAAAGACGGAGAATGAGAGTCATTTGAGTGAGAGTATTGTCGCCCATTCTCACAAGTAGTTACATGATGATGATAAAGCTCATGAGAATTCATATGACAATGCTTATTGTAGAAGAGTGATATTGTCGAGCTCTGTGGTTTTGTGTGCCAAGTGAACATGTCGAAAAGACGTAAATTGCTTTTGGGTTTTTTAAGTTTCAATAAATATCTAAACGAAATAAAAGAGGAGGAAAATAGGAAAAAAACAAGAATTTGGAGTCGCGAAATTTATTTAGATCGTGACCGTGAAAATGTGTACGAAAATTTAATAAATAAATTGGAAGCAGAAGGTGATGAATTTTACAAAAAATTTGTAAGAATCACTTTTGTTGAATTTGAAGAAATTCATCAAAAGATTGAACCTTTGATACGAAAAAAGTGCACAAATATGAGGAAAGCAATTAGTAGTCGTAATCGTCTAGCTGTCACTCTATTCTATTTGGCATCAGGTAATTATTTCTAGGAAATTAATCAACAATTTTACCTGAGTTGAATGTGCTTTTTTTTAAATAGGCGATAGTTTCAACAACTTGTCTATTGGATTTTCTTCATGAAATTCGAACAATTTGATGTATTTTTCATCACTCCATTTCTATAAACAAAAAATATACAAAAGCAATGATAAATACAAACTAGACAAAGAAAATAAAAAATTTCTATAATAATACTTACACCAATATCAGATAATTTTGCTTTCTTTTTTGCTGAATCCATTGCACACGCTATTATCACATCAATAATGAAGAAATACAAATGAATACGAAAAGCACGCGGTGAGAACAAATATTCTCACTGGCTGCAAATGAGAATAAAATCGAGTCGTGAGAGTGTTTGCATATTCTCACCCACTCTATTTACACGACCGACGTAATTGGTCTCATTGAGAATGAGAATGCGTCTATGTTGAGAATGAGAATGCGTTCTCAACGCTGTGTACACGATGAGGATGAGGCAAATTATACATTCTCATAAGAATTACTCTCACCGTTTACAGCCACCTTAACATAGATCAGTCTAAATACATTGAAGGGGTACAGGATGATTCGGTAAAGAAGTCAGTGAAAGAGTTCGAAAAAGAGGTTTCGGGATTTCTTCTCTTTCAGTTAACTGAAAAACAGCCGAGGGATGATTACTTAGAACTTATTAAGTTATGTTTAATATTTTTAGGAAAAGTCCCTTCTCACGATGTTTCGTTTAACACTCCTGGTGCTTATCATCACGCCCGTTGGATGGCAAAAGCCATTTACTCTCTGAAAATGTTCATTTTTAGAGAACAGTTTTCTATGTCCGAAGAGGAGTTCAGTCCACTAAAAGCTATTTATTTATTTATTGTTAATTTGTATGTGAAGATGTGGTGTCAAGCTTCAAACGCAATAAGTGCACCTAGTAATGATTTACAATTTGTTCAGAATGTAATTAAGTACAGACGTATTGATCAAGCTGTATCAGAAAAGGTATTGGGAAAATATTTACTTCACCCGGAACTGATTTGCCTTAGCTTATTTGACAAAAATGTTTCAAATGAAATAAAAAGAAAAATGGCAAAAAAGATTTTATCGTACAGGAATTTAACAGAAGAAGAACGGTCTTCATGGATAATGAGGGTGCAAGTTTCTGAAAATGAAGCTGTAAACCTATTTAAAAATATTTCGCTTCAGAACTTTGTTTCGGATCAAAGCCTGGCCTTTTTCGAATATTTCAGAGTCAAAACTGATTTTTTGACAGAGGACCCCAAGAAATGGTCCGAAAATAAAGACTTTTTGAAACTTCAAAGTTTTGTTAGGAGTATTAAGGTAGTAAACGACACGGCAGAGAGAGGGGTTAAGTTAATTCAAGACTTCAATAGTATTCTTACAAAAGATGAGGAGCAAAAACAATTCCTGCTTCAGGTGGTAGCGGATTGTCGTCGGCTTTACCCTGATACTTCCAAAAGTACCCTTTCTCTACCCTTATCTGATGAATTATATTGGAAATAATAATATATAAATAAATTGATAAATTATTTATAATTTTTGTTTTTAGTATGAATTTTCTTTTCTATATGTTTATTTTTTAAATAGATTTGTTCCCATCGTCTTATCTTTTTGTTAAATATTGTACCAATTAATGTACGAAAACTGAAATAACAATATATGTATAACTAAAAGATTTTACTAATTTCTAGCTTTTTCTATTATAATAAAATAAAGGACTTCAGTGTATGCATTGTTTATGGTTAAGGTAAGGATAGTTTCCAAAAATCGTGGAGAACCTCGAGTGTTACTGCGAAGAACTATACTAAGGCACATAACACGAACTTGGTCCATTAAATGTTAAATATCTTCCAAACCATGAATTTCTAAAGAAAATGTATTATAATAGACTTTAATTTCAACAAAATTACCTTTCATTTGATAATAAATTTATTGTAATAGGTGGAATCAGTCATAAGTTAAAGTCGAAAAATAACGCTTTTTCGCGAAAAATGGCAATTTTATCAAACTTCAAGGCCTTTCCGGCACGGGAAGGCAAAATCCGATTGAGCTGAAACTGTCATAATTGTATTTTTACACTAAATGGCACATTTCTAGAAGTGAGCACTTCCAAAAATTGAAAATTTATTTTGAAAAACCACCCTAGTATATACTCATATCTATAATCAATTGTACTATGTATGTACATATATACAGCTCCCATAAGCGCACGCCGATGTTATCTTTTTTTTGTCCGCTTATGGAAATGTCGTATAAATTATAATAAAAATTTAAAAAATTGGCAAAGTTAATTCTTATTTAGAACAAAATTTATTCATCTATATAGACGAAAACAACGAATACATAAAATTCAAGTTTAAATATGTTGTACCGTACAGAATGTTGAACACTTTTTCATTTATCACATTTGGCAAGGGTCAACGCTTAACTAGACTGATATTGCAAATCATTTCAACGCTTAACTAAAAAATTAAAGCAAACGCTGCAATTTATTGTTTTACTATGCCCTTACAAGTAAGCAGCAATAAGGAGCTGATAAAAAAAAAAAAAATTATCCACTTATTAGAGCTCAGCGTCCGCTTATGGGAGATAGTTTCCTTAAGTAAACGTGTTTGTGTGTTAAGTGAGAAGTGCAAAAAAATATTTGCGAATTCGTAAAGAGAAAAAGCAGAGAACAAAAAAACAAAAAGTATTAATTTTTGTGGTAAAAAGATCCAATTATCCGCTTATTAGAGCTTTGCAAATGGGAGATTTTCTTCATAAATATCCATACTTTTTGGGTGTCCGTATCCGCATGTGGGAGAGCATTTTCTGTAAAAAAAATCAAAACTTCTTCGTTTTCAAGAATAAGTCCGCTTGAAAGGAATGCCATCTTTTTAAAGCGTTCGTTTATGGAAGCTTTCACTATACATATATATACGTACAATGTGAAATCGCAATCTCGTTCAACCGTTTGGTCGATTTACAAAAATAATAAGCGATTATTTTTTTCCAAAAATGTGATGTCAAACTGACAGAGCAACCTAAACAAGAGCGGTGAACGTCGCGTTTTCCACCGCCTAGCGCTACCGCTTAGTTGTTGTACCTAAACAAGAGCGGCAGCGCTATGTCAAATCAAGTAACAACAACTACAAATTCGCAAAAATAGCAAAAAATACAAAAATAGTAGTGAAAAACACGTTTTACAAACAATGTTCACCAAATACACACTTTACTTAAGTATACTCGCTCTTTTAAAATAAAAAAATAAAAAAAACTCTTTCGCATGCATTTTTATGCTATCTGGTAACATTTTCTTTTGTTGTGATATCAATAAACGTTTGTACTCTTTCAAGTCTGTAAATTGTGTAAATAATAGTTGTGCGGGGTTAAAAATAAGTAAAGAGTGTTTATTTAGTGAATATAAAACTTACGATATTTTTCCGACTTGTACGGGAAAGCACCAAGAATAGAATCAAGTGAAAACAAAAAGTGAAGCAAACATTGATGGAAATTATAAACGATTTGGAGGAGTTATTTGTTGTAAGAAGGATGATGGCAAATAGACGACATGGAAACAAGGAGTTGTTTAAAAGCTGTGCCGCATTCGGATTTTACTCAACAACAAAAAAACCCGGAGCTATTTGTGAAATCCACCAGGCTCAATTATGATCAATTCAAAGCGCTGATAAATTTGATTGGCTTAGGAAATATTCTCAGAGAAAACCCATTGGGCCAGAGCAGAGGCTATACATTACCTTGAAGGAAGTGCATTGTAATAAACGCGATAGATAATTTTTATTGTTAATAATGACGAGTGGAGCACAATCGCAGAGGGGTTTCGCCGGACTACAAACTTGCCACATTGCTTAGGGGCGATAGATGGCAAACATGTGAGAAAAATGTGCCCACAAAAATCCGGATCGCAATACTTTAATTATAAGAAGTTTAATAGCATCGTAAGCACATTAGTACATACATATGTAGGTATGTAAGTAAAATACAAAATAAGTAATTTTTTGCATTTATAGGTTTTACTTGCAGCTTGTGATAGTAATTACACTTTTACTATGGTGGATGTTGGCGCATATGGCAGCCAGAGCGACGGAGGAGTATTTTAAATAAAACTCTTAACGTTCCTGCAGCAGCAAACTTGCCTGGCTCCGATATATTATTCCCGTACTTTTTTGTTGCTGATGCTGCATTTCCTTTAAAAGAAAACATAATGAAGCCTTATTCAAAGGTTACTGACGTCGGTAAAGAAATATTCAACAAGAAATTGTGTAGTGCTAGGATACGTACTGAGATTGCATTTGGTAATAACAAATTTTATACAACTGATGAACCAACAATTGCATGTAAAGGTTGTGTGATCCCAGCAGAAATAGTATCTGTAAAATGATGCGTTATGTAGTCCATAGTACTACAAAAAGTATGCGTTAGAAATTCAAAAACTTTCCATTATTTTATGAAGGGCTTTGGGACTAAACTAACGCATACTCTGTTGTACATGTGAGCATCTTTCCATTTCTGCTGCATGCAATTTTACTATTTAGTTATCGTAGTGTGGCCTCTTTCCAACTTGATATTGCTAAGCGTTATATTATATGATATTTAACATATAGGATGCTGTATAAATATTCCGTATTCCTAACTTATAAAAAATGTATTGTTTATCCGTTATACCTATTCGTATACATACCCTATAAATAACAAAACATCTAACCGTTAATATTTTTATATAAACTTTTAGTTGCATTTATTAATAAATACTTATCTTAAATATTACATTTTAAATACTACCTTTATTTTATACACACATATATAAGTAGATATGCATACAGTATGTGCGGAAGTTTTAAATTCATGTTTAATAAAATAATATTTTAAAAACTTAAAAAAGAGAGTTATTAACTTAAAGTTATTATAAGTAGAACATATGTAAATTAAAAAGTTTAGATGCGAAAATATTCATTTAAATATATGTTTATAGAAATTAAATAATGCTGCAGTCAATTTTGAAGACTATTGGGAGATGTGCCAGAGGAGCTAAAAAAGGAAAGTTAAAAAAAGCAACTAAAAGTTTTCTTTAAAACAATTTAAAAACTTACTTGTTGGAGATTGTACGATTTGCTAATAACTTCTTTTGTCGCCACCTGTTGTGGCTCAGTTCCACACATTTTCGGAGAAGTTTCTCGTATGTTGGACGCCCTTCTGATGAAAATACATCTGCAGAGAATTAATATAAACAATTTGTAAGAATATATATGTACATATATATGTGTATATACATATAGAATAAAAAGATTAATTTTTCTAACTTCATTTGAACCTAGTTTAAGACCTTCTTTCTTTAATTTATTAACTTCCTCGCAAAAGTCTGTCATGAAGTCATTGATGCTCCACGGCTTTCCAATCCCAGCAAAGCATGCAATTACAAATGGAGGTTCTTGGGGATATCCAACGATTGCTCCTAAAATCGGCCACAAATCTTTATTAGAGCTTTTAAAAAGTTTCAATCCGTCAATTCCGACACCGATTTCAATTTTGTTATTTGTTGTAAGATAATCGTAGCATTTTCTTGTAAAATGCTTTTCGATTCCAAAATATATAAACTCCCCACTTGGTATGGACTGGATTGGAACTTTTTTCTTTTCTTTAATAAAAAGAGTTGTGGCACAAAGAGGCAGGTCATTAACGCCAATTTCTTTTAAGGTTTTTAACAAATCAGTCACGGCGCTGCGTGAAACACTGTTCCTTATTGCCCACGCTCTTATAACAGCAGCTTTTTCATGAGCACCTGAACGGATATCTACCCTAAAGCTTGAATTCTCCTGTTGCTCATTTTGACACAACATTTCTTCACTTTCATTTAAATATTCATTTATGGTTTCGCTATCGTCAGTGCCTACTGCTGCAAATTCTCCTAATTTTCTATACTCCTCTGCCCTAACTTCACAATTTTTCTTCTCTACACTTAACGCGTTTCTTGTGGATTTCATTGTCACTTACACTATTAGCCGGATTCCAGATGTAGTGGTCCTGGTCAAAATTCCGCTTCCAAGGAATAAATAAATATCCAAAAATGTTTTTCTCAAATTTATGTTTTCACGTTTGCACAGACAAATGCATAGTGATGTACCTTTTTACTTTGGCGGCTTAGTGCATTCTAAGAGCGACCGCAAAGTAACCGGTTTTCGAGTACATTTGAATTCACTTAATACATTTAAAATTGGTTTTTATTATGATATAGTATAGTATATATACAAGTAAATCAAACACGGTAAGTCTGTGGTTTAATTATTTATTTCCCTTGCTATGCAAGGGCAGCCGATAAGGCCGAGCGAGTTAATACAACTGAATTGCGGTGTCTGCACCTGAATGCCTAGTTCCCTAACTACCAACACCTCACGTAGACTGCCGCGTGACTCTTTTTAGCTGAGTCGGCGATTCCCACGATTTCGGACTGCTGGCATGCGCTTCCGTTGTTGTGTCTGCGTTACCTGAGCTGCGCATTTTATTTGTTTCAGTTGTTGTTGGTTCATTTGAAGTCGCCTACTATGGTATGTTAACTATTCCCCCGCTAGAAGAGGAGACGTCCACGGATTCCTTAAGAACGCTGTCCAATATTGCGATACTAACATTGCGCTTCCGGCGATTGTTGATTATGTAAGCTAATATGGCAAATACAAAAAAAGCAATTGTAACGGCGTAAGCTATAAGCCATTGAGATGATTGTGCTTCAACAAATCCCCTCAATGATGCAATATGTCGCAGATTCTTTTGGTTTATGTTGTGCAGGTATGGAAGTGACAAGAATGTTGTATGATTTGTTAGGTTCAGAAATTGTGCGGGTACGGCCTCAGGATACAAGCGTACCATCTTCCGCCAGTTCGTGTATGTTGTGCCATTAATGGTTACATTCTCTGTAAACTGTATCACAAATGTTCCATTCAAAATTACTGGTAGGGAATCTTTTTCGCGAACTTCAATCAATTTATCGTTAATAACGACTAGGCCTTCGTCAATTTCCTCCACCGGGTCGATATGGTCAGCTGTAATAGTCTGGCAGGATGCTGGTCGTTGGCTTAACAAGTTTAAAACACAAGAGCTATTTACATTTGATAATTGACAAAATATAGTTGATACTGAGTTTTTACAATTTTCAAGCTGTTGATATTTGTTGTTACATTTTGACACTATACTAGTCTCTATTATAATTGATTTGGAATTTTTTACAACCGGCTTAATTCTAAATTTCTTACAATTCTGTTTTACAATTGGGTATTTAATTACGAAATAAATGTTTTCATGGTCTTGTAAAATTTTCAATTTTGACACTGTTAGTAAATCGCTTATTGTTATATCTGTAGAGTGCTCGGTGGTTAGTAAGTTCTTAACCGCATCACTATTTAACAACATTGGATTAATTAATTGTATCTTACTTGTCGTCTATTACTGCTCTGTTTGTTGCTGATATCAAATCAAAAAGGTATCCAGTATCGAGTTCATGTTTTTTCGTTATACTAATTATTTTGTTTACGGTGTCAGTTAGCTGGTTATAAGGTTGCTTTTAATTTCTTGCAGATATTTTGATGACGCGAAATGAATTATGTCGATGGGCCGTTGTCCTGTCACGGAGTGTATTGTCCTGTTGTATTTGTAAGTCGCGAGTAGGATAAGATCGTTCGTGTCATTTAGTCCCTGGCTTAGTTTGATACACCGACTGATTTCTGAAAGAGTTCCGTGAAATCGTTCTATCTGTCCATTCGTTGTACTATGGTGCGGGGGTGTCGTAAATATTGAACTATTAAAATGGTCTTTTAGCAGTGACTTTCTTGTGTTAGAATTTAGTGATTTTTCATTATCACATACAATATTCTGAGTGTTTTTAAAAAAATTCATAATGCGGATCAAGGGTTCCTTTATATCGACTATTGACCTAGAGGGAATTGACTGAACTATGGCAAATTTCGAAAATTTGTCGATACAAGTTAAATAGTGTTTCTCATCGGTGGAAAAAATATCTACATGCAGGATTTCTCCGGGTTTGCTAGGGATTGGCGTCCGCCCCATTTCAGGGCTTGGCGGGTGGCGCTGATATTTCGCTTCTGCGTCAGCCTAGCTGTCAATGCGTCCACTGTCGATTGGAATTCTCGTCTCGTTTGTTCTGTTGCGGCACCCATTAAAGCGCGAATGCTATTTTCGTCCATGTCGAGTCACTTTGTTATAATGTTATAATATAACTTTTCTAAGAGGTCTTTCTTTTATATCTTTCCTAACTTAATTTTATGGAGCACTCTACTTACAGGTTCATGCTACTCTAGACTCTAATTAATATTCCCGTCTTCCAGTTCCTTTGGTCAGCCAGGTGGAGAGGGAGTTGATTGTTGTTTTAATTTTATGATTTGATGATTCTTTCCTTGTTTTTAGCCTTCAGCTAAATGTCCTTGATTTAACACTGTTAGTGGTCAAACTACGGCTATACGGCCTTTTTTATTCAAACACTTTAATTTAGTTTTTGTTCGTGTTCACTTTTGGCTATACGGCCTTTTTTTATTTGAACACTGCCCTGGGTCCGGGCACACGGCCACGATACTTTAATATTAAATACGCGTGGCCCCACGTTGGGCGCCAGTAAATCAAACACGGTAAGTCTGTGGTTTAATTATTTATTTCCCTTGCTATGCAAGGGCAGCCGATAAGGCCGAGCGAGTTAATACAACTGAATTGCGGTGTCTGCACCTGAATGCCTAGTTCCCTAACTACCAACACCTCACGTAGACTGCCGCGTGACTCTTTTTAGCTGAGTCGGCGATTCCCACGATTTCGGACTGCTGGCATGCGCTTCCGTTGTTGTGTCTGCGTTACCTGAGCTGCGCATTTTATTTGTTTCAGTTGTTGTTGGTTCATTTGAAGTCGCCTACTATGGTATGTTAACTTACACATTCTTTTTTAATAGCGATAAACTCGTATATGTATATTATAATAGTATGTATAATATAATAAGTTCATATATATATATATATATATACATATATATGAAGATATACTAAAAAAATTTAGTTGTATATAAATATATATTTATATAGATTTATATATTTATATATATTTATATATGTATATAAATTTATATATGAATATATATATGAACTTGTGGAATTGTGTACCCATAAGTTATCAGTTATTTGACTATTTTTTTAAATAAGTTTATGTATATAAATAAAATTGCACTAGATGTTCATTAAATTACCGAGAAGTTGCTGACATTGCGAGATTGTCGTTTGTATAACATTGTACCTTTTTTGCTTACAATTACTTAAATGAAATTATTTAAACAATTCATTCACTTCTATGTAGACTTGATTGCGATGATACTATTATTTTATTAAAATAATTGAGTTTCAAAATTCAACTTGATCACTAGAATATTGCTATGCGTATAAGATCCGATTACTTGGATTTATCAAAGTAATAATACCGTATTCGCGCCTGGCAATGCTGTCGAAAAGAACCATGCACGGATATATTGTTGCGCTGGCAATGCCAAGCTTTAAAAGAAAGGACTGAGAAATATATATGTATATATTTCGCAACATATTTTGACTGTCTTTTTTTAACATATAATGGAAATAGGAACATTTTGTACATTAGTATTGGTTCAGCGCTTAGATTTTGTTTAAGTGTTGGTGAATGCGTTAGGCGGTTTTTGCTGGGATGTGTTTACGCAAAATGCAACAATGCAGATGTGTTTGATGTCATCGTATTCCTTTTCAACTTTACATTCGTGATCGTTCTTAGGAAAATGTAAAATGCTGCGAAGTTGTTTTTAATTTTAGTGGAAAATGAGGTAATTTTGCAATTATTTTTTGTAATAATATAAATTGAATAATTTTTTAATATACATATGTACATATTTCTTTCCAGAGTCCATATAGTTGATGTTTGTTGGAACGATTTTCCGGCATCCCTTGTCAAGTTTGGTTTAAGACAAAAGGATGACGGAAAATCGTTCCAACAAATATCAACATTCCACACTGTCGGACAAGAAGAAGAAGAAAACAATATCCATATATATGTATATATATGGCGCAACCTTACTAGCATCAACGATTGTAGGGAGCACCAGGTGGTGCGGCAGTATCAGGCAGGTAGCCTGAATCGGGGTACAAAAATAAACCGTACCAAACCCATTTGCTCATCGACCATCAAATCACTTTTGGTTTGTATTGTTTCGTATACATATAGTCACAAATAATAGTAAGTGAGATTATTATAACTATTTATTTGTGACTGTTCAAAACAGTACAACCCAAAAGTGATCTGAATTCCAGTATTGCAACCATGTTCGTATCAGTAGCGTGAGTGCACATCCACAAGCATGAGCACCCGGTGAGCTACAGTAGAAAATAGCCACCGTCATGAGCACCCGGTGAGCTACTAAGTAAACGTAGCCGTTTCTTGTTTTTAAGACAGAGTTTATAATATGTGAACAACTTAGGGCCAGTTTTTCATTGTAAGTTAAACTCTGTCGTTTAAATCAGTATTCGGGTTTTCAGTCAACTTTAAACGGAGTTTAAATGGCCGATTGCGCACGGTTAGTTAAACTTATCATATGACTATTTCGTTTTGGATGCAACAAATTTAATTGAGCGAAAGAAAACTAAGTTTAAATTTAAACTGAGTTTAACTAAACTATGTTTAAACTGAGTTTAAACCAGCACTGGATAACTGGCCTTTAATATTATTATATTATCGATATAAAGTGTGTCAATTCATTAGGTACATTCGTTTTATTTCGAACACATTAGGTACATTAATTTCATTTTTTAAAAACATAGTAATTACACAGTGTTACAAAATGGAAAAAATTGAATGAACTTTTAAAGTGACATATTGGAAATTGTTCACCTGGTCGAATATAACTCAAAACGGTTTTTGGAAAATTTGTAACACCCTCAAAATCTTGCTTTACCGTTAAAAAACCGTTCTTCGGAAGTGTACGCGCTAATCTTTTCATTACTTGGCCATTTCTTTACCGATTTTCAATATGAAATATGTTTTGGAAAGGTAAGGATTATACCTTTAAATTGAGATATCTTTTGAGCTAGCGTGTTGTAAGTTTTCATCGGGTAAACTTGGAAAATTTGTTTTTTCTTCAAATTTTTCTACTTTGACCGCATTTTATTGCAGTATTTTACTAAAAATATATCAAGTATGAGGAATGATTTTGAAAGTACATTCATGTCCAAAAATTTTGAGTGCTCATGCAATGAAATCGGACAAAAATTGACGAAGCTATTAAATTTTTTCTGCTATTAAATAAATTTACCTTGCGAAAAGTTTTTTTTTTTTAAATTTTTCTACTTTGACCGCATTTCATTGCGTTATTTTACTAGAAACAAGTATGAGGAATTATTTTAAACACATTAATTTCCAAAAATTTTGAGTGGTCATCTAATAAATTTACGCCGTCAATTCAACCTTGCGACCGCTTCGCAATTATATTGTGTAATAAGTGTGGTAAAATGTGTGATAGGCGCAACAAATTTTGTTACGCCTGCGGTCTATTTGTTGATAAGAAATATCGGTTCGATTTAAGAACAAATAAAGCTGTGGTTGAAGCGTTCAACCTCTTTTTCAGTTGCTCATACGTGGAAAGTGCTTGGTATGAACCCGAATATATTTGTTCGATGTGCTGTACAACATTAAAACAATGGAAAACCGGTAAATGCGATGACCAGCGTCTGCCGTTTGTGACTCCTATGGCTTGGCATTATCAAATATATCACAAGCCGGAGGATTGCTACTTTTGCCAAACAAAAATCACTGGTCACCACTATAAAAGTCGCCACCTCATAGAATATGCCAATGTGTTGACTGTATCGAAACCGATTCCAAGAGGAAAACAAGATCAGCGAACTAAAGACAAAAACCCACTACATTTCCTGATTCAAGCCACAAATCTTCTAATGAGGTAAATGACGAACCGTACCTTCCAACCAAAGCAATAGAAACGGAACGTCATTTTGTGTCAAATCACGATTATTGTGATCTTGTGCGGGATATGGATCTGTCTATAAGACAGACAGAGATTCTGGCCTCCAGATTAAAGCAGTGGAATATAGTAGACAGTAACTTTAAAGTAACGTCTGCACGAGACAGAGACCTATCTTCGTTCAAACACATTTTCAAAGCTGATGACACCAATAACAAACTAGTTTATTGCGTTGATGTGGATGAATTGTTTGCTGCACTCGATCACGTGCACTGTCCACAAGATTGGCGATTATTTCTAGACGGTTCTTGCAAAAGTAAGTATTTAATGTGTTATGAGTGTGAGAGAACTAAATTTGAATACAATTTATCAATTAATTTTCAATTGACTAACATCGTAGGTCTGAAAGCAGTATTGCTGCACAACAGAAATGAATTGCCATCAGTTCCAGTGGCATACGCTACATTTATGAAAGAGACTTATCAAACGATGGAAAAAATTCTACGATTGCTTAAATACAATAAATTTCGCTGGCAGATTTTCTCGGACCTTAAAGTCCTGACAATTCTACTTGGAATGCAAGGTGGCTACACTAAATATCCTTGTTACTTTTGTGAATGGGACAGTCGTGCCAAAAATCATTACAAGTGTAACATATGGCCACCGAGAAAGTTTCAAATTGGCAAAAATAATGTTCTCAATATTGCATTAGTTAAGCCTGATGATATAATTTTGCCGCCATTGCATTTAAAATTGGGGTACATGAAACAGTTTGTTAAACGACTCGAAAAAAACAGCGAGGCTTTTCTACACCTGAAACTTGTATTCCCCAAGTTGAGTGACGCCAAGATTAAAGAAGGTACTTATAAAAATTTCCCAACAAGAATTCTTCAAAAAGAATTCATCCTAATTTATTTTTACATTTTGATCATGAATTACAGGCGTTTTCGTTGGACCGCAGATTCGTAAGATTATGACTGATGATGAGCATGGCTGAGTTTCATTTCTTTGTGCCGAAACTTTCTTGGAAACACGAGAAGTTCAAATTACGTTGAGGTGGTCCATGAATTTTTGGAAGCTTATGGAGCAATGGGATGCAACATGTCAATATAAATTCACTTTTTGCATTCTCATTTGGAATTTTTCCCGGATAATCTTGGTCAATTCAGCGACGAACAAGGTGAAAGATTTCACCAAGAAATCTCCAACATTGAAAAACGGTTTACAGGAAAGAACCAAGTTAGGATGATAGCTAATTACTGCTGGTCACTCAAACGTGAAACAGATGACTCGTCTTATAAACGCAGAAGATCAAGCAAACATTTTTAGCTATAAAGTTATTTACCATTTTAATGATTAATTTTTTTTTATTTTCAGTCACAATAAAAATTTGAAGTTGAAAGATAATCAAAATGTATGATTTTTTAAATATGGTCATCATCTAAAATAATTTAAATAGTAATAACTCTGTCAATTTCCAACCGATTTTCGATTGAAATAGCTTAATCGACGCAGTACTAAATTCACTTTAATAATATTGTCTTTGATAGGTACCTTTCTGAATTAAGACTATCGTAAAATCGTAGTCAAAGTTTCAAAATTAATTTTTTTTTATTAAGTTACGATTTTTTTTCTCTGTAGCTTCGTCAGTTCTCGTTTGATTTTGATGAGTTATACGCCATTAAAAAAGTGATTTGTCACCTTTCAAAATATATAAACAACTTTTGAATCGGATGAAAATTCGCAAAGATATTGATGATTGACTAGCGAATGACCTCAAAAACAGTTTTTTGGCCCTAAAATGAGATTTTGGGGGTGTTTCGCAAATTTCAAGTATACAGTTTTTCTTAGTTTTATAAGGCCTAACGCCTAGGCTAGGTCTCTTCCAAAGTTCATTTTCAGTGTTACACAGTGTTATTAATACATATAAGAAACACTTACAATTATTATATTGCAGGGATATAAAGCATAAAAAACATAATGCACTGATGTTCACATTCATTTCGTGTTTTAAAAACATAGTAATTATTATATATAAAGTATCAATTCATTAGGTACATCCGTTTTATTTTAAATACAATTGATATTTTCAAAGCAGTATTTATTAATATCAGAAATATTAAGTCACTTTCTCTCTAAGCTTCCATGGTAACATTCTACATGGCCGGTATTAACGACGATGAAACCGTTTTCCTAGTTGGGAGTTTGAAGTTCAGATTAAGGAGACACACTAGCTTTTTAAACTCTACGTCTTCCACGACGCTGAAAGGGTGGTACTCGCGGACAATCATTTTTATTACCTGCTCATCAATTTGTTGCTGCTTTTTGACGGAAAATGGCTTGTGTAGGAACTGTGTTACCGATGCTTGATGCTCGCTGTGTATTTCGTTGTTTCGCTTCCTGCTGTGTCTCTATCCGTGTTGCTGCCTGTGGTGCTTCTACCTGCGTTTCTAACACTTCTATGTCTACTTCCGTTTCAGGCTGCTCCTGTCTGGCGATTTTTTGGAACGGATGCCGCCTACTCATATTACGAATAAGGCTGCACGTCGATTTATTGGTTACGGATATCTGCTGTCCACATAGCTTACACTTAACTTTTTGGTCTTTCTCATCGGAGAAGTGCAGCCATACTTCGCTTTTTTTATTTGACATTTTAAGCCTAAAATATAAAAATTACATTTATATTACACTTTAAATAAAACATTATTGTATATACACTCTATCACTGAAGTCTGTGCACAGACGATTTCCCAAAATGTATGCCAAGTTTTTAATTTTAAATATTTTCGCTAATTGAAATAAAAACTTTGCATACTTTGCTAAACATTTTTCGGTGCTTAGAGTTTTGTTAATTTTTCAAACCAAACTTAAAATTTTTAACAACTTACTTGTAGAATGTGCACCAGGAAGCAAAATTGTTGAAATTCGAAGTAATATGTTCTTAAAATCCGTGTAAAACAAATTTATTTGAGCGTCGCTCGCGGGAAACAAATGAAAAAGCGTTAATTTGAAAAAATCAATGTGTTGCCCTGTAATGGCGCAATTGCGCTGACACACTGTTCTGATTCCGACCGTGGCGCTGGCGCCAGTGTGTCAGCGCCAAACAATTTGCGCCATTACCCACCACTAGTTGAGCGGACACTTCGGTTAAATGCATTTTTGACGAAAATGAGGTAACTAGATTTTCTGAGTCTTCAACTTTAAAGCTATCAGAAAATGAGTAAACTAATTTTCGTCAAAAAATGTTATCGATCATATGATAAAAGATACTAATCCTTTCTAAAATTTTCAGGTTGTATTAGCAACAATTGTGCTTCATAATTTTATCAGATTTGGAATAGTGAGTTCGACGGTAACACAAGAAGACATCAACGCAAACTTAAATAGTGTAACTAGAGTAGATATACAAACTGCCAATACATCGAATCAAATATCCCTAAATTTAAGAAATGAACTTTGTCATTATTTAAATTCGCAAATAAATTAGTTATTTTATTTTTTATTTAAACTTATGTAATTAAAGACGGAAATATAAGTGGTAAGTATACAAATTTAGTTTTTATTATTAATTTTTCGGTTGACCAATTGGAATATGTCGAGTTGCACATCATCAACTTCATTTTCTGGCAATTTATCCAACTTTTCAGAAAGCAACGCGAAAAAATTGTCATACTTTTGCTTCGTAGAGTATTGGACCGCCTCATATTTCCTTTTCATCCCCATAAGGACATCCATAAAAACATCGTCCGTTTTGCGCTTTCGAGTTGAAGGTGTAGATTGATTGGTACTCTCTTCCTGCAGCCATTCCACACTTGAATCTAATTCCTCGCAAATATTACTTGTTGTGCTGAAATTGAAAAAAATATAAATAGTTTTTATAAGTAAATATTTTCTATGACAAATGCATTATACTTTCTCACCTGGCAGGCTCCATAGATTCCGCTAAGAAATCCAGGCTCTGCGAATATCTCCACGCAGCTCTTACCTTTTGCGAGAAACCAGAGGGAAGGTCTTCGGTCATCTTTTGCCTGCGGTATTTGTCGCGTAAGCTCTTCCACTTTACTTTACATTCTTTAACTAGGTAAATTGTTAATTATATATGTAATTATTTGTTTCGAATAAAATATTTATTGCTACGTCTTTCAAAGGATACGAAATTTTGCTTTAACTACCCGACAGATTTATCTGCTTTCCAATATCTTCCCAAATTTTATCTTTATATTTTACATCTTTGTAATTTGTATCCCTCTTATCATATAAACATGGATTTATATGCACTAACTCAATTATTTGTTCTGTTAAGTTCTATAATCGGTCAGGGAGGAAATTAAAACAAATAAATAAAAATATTATAACTAAACATAAATGTAATATTAGTTAATATAAATTACCAACCTCCATTTCAGCAGAATGCAACTTGGCGCAAAAAAATGTCAACAATGTCAATTCTTCGTTTTCTGCAGCTAACTTCACTTCCTAACGCGCTGTCAAAATCGGATTTTCCAACCGCTCGGCGTTATTTCGGTTGGCTTCATACAAATTGTATGGGCATGAGAAATTTTTAACAGATAAACGCCGCTGCCGCTCTTGTTTAGGTTGCTCTGTGAAGCGCTTAGTCTGAAGATGTGCAATAAGATTTTATTTTGTAGAAAAGGGTTGTCACCTGTTCAAAATAAGATTGAAATATAAAGTTAATTTGTAATTTAATTTTTTTTATCCAATTTAAGCAATTTGCCTTTAAATGTTTAATTTGTTTTTAAACGGCAATTTCGCTTTTTAAAAAAATTTATACAAATGCACTGCTCTTTAGATGTGGTATCAAATTAAAAGGTTTATTTGAATAATTTACTTCGTAGCTTTAAATATAAATTTTGTCCATATGATTAGTTAAGACATATTTTTATGATTTTTTCTTCAAATTAATTAAATAAAATATACAAATAATAGTTCAAGTTGATATGCGTTTAAATTTTTGGATTGGGCTCTTCATAATTCGTTTTCTACGTTTAAGTTAAGCAATTAAGGCTGAGCACAGCCAGTAGGCCACAAGACGAAAGCTGATCGTTTTTAAGACTGTTGCAGAAAGTGCAGCATTGTAATTTGTAGATTTCGATTTCACACCAAACAGGAACGTGAGTGAAGACAGTCACATCGGGGGGATGTAGATTGGATGGTTCAAACAACGACCACAACAATTGAATTTTTTCCCGACGGAGACATTTCTCGGTGAAATAAATAATAAAACTTGTTGCTATAATATTTTTAGATGCTTAGAAAACTCATAAATTGTAGCACAAAATATAAAAGAGCTGAAGTGTCTTTCTTTGTCACCGTAATTCTCGCTATCTTCGACTTAGTCAACTTTTTATAATCGACCACGTTTAGATCAGAAGGGTTCTTATGGTTTCTTAATTTGATTTTTTTCTCCAACATTGATTTAAAATTATTAACCCTATCTTCGCGGTTGCAGAACACCAACATTCAACTTTTACTACTGCTTGCAGCATGCTTGTTTATTTTCACACGCTCTTGTTTCGTAGGGTTTATTACGCAATCCTGCTTCTAAGTAAACGTTTAACGTATTTTCTCTAACTCAATTTTCATTGGTTCAGGTGGGTTTCAAGTTGGATACTTTTTTGTTTCTTCTTTTTCTTTTATGGCGCTACAACCGTTTGTCGGTTTGGGCCGAGACCAAAAAGCTTCGCCAGTTCCCTCTCTCCTTCGCTAGTTTTCGCCAATTATTCACACCAAGTGAAGACAGGTTCTTCTGCACTTGCTCTTTCCAGTGTATTCGTGGACGTCCTTGCCCCCATTGTATACCCATGGGTGCTGACATGGCCAAGCCATCTCAGTCATTGAATTTTTATGCGCTTGACTATGTCCATATCATTATACAGGACCATAAATCTTGAGTAGAAGATTTCTCTCGAAAGCCCCCAAAGCCGTCTCTTCGCTGTTTAGCATCGTCCATGTTTCTGCTCCATATAAAAGGACGAGCATGATGAGGGATTTGTAGAGCGAGATTTTCGTTCGTCAAGAAGCTTTTCAATTGCCTACCGAGCCCAAAGTAGCACCTGTTGGCAAGTGTTATTCTTCGCTTGATTTCGAGACTGACGTTTTTGCTGGTATTAATGCTGGTTCCAAGGTATACGAAATCCTTGACTACTTAAAAGTTGTAACTACCAACAGTGACGTGGGTCCCAATACGCGAGGATTTTTGTTTGTTGCCACAAGGTACTTTATTTTGCCCTCGTTCACTGCAAGACCAACCTCTTTTGCTTTCTTTTTTTCAGACTGGAAAATGCTGCACTGACGGCCCTGTTGTTAAGGCCAACGATGTCAATATCATCCGCTTACGTCAGCAATATCGAACTTTTGTTATAAATAGAGCCACTGCGATTCAGATTGGCAGCTCTAATTACGGATTTAAGCATCAGATTGAAGAAGTTGCACGAAAGGGAGTCGCCTTGTCTAAAACCTCGTTTGGTCTCGAACGGTTCGGAAAGGTCCTTCCCAACTTGGACGGAGCTAAAAGTTGTGCTCAATGACAGTCTCCATAACCGTTTTAGCTTAGCAGGGATTTCTAGTCGTGCTGTCAAAAGTGGCTTTAAAATCGACAAAGAGATGGTGTGTGTCGACTTGTTTATCTAGGGTATTTTCCAAGATTTGATGTGCTGGGAATATCTGGTCAATGGTGGATTTACCAGGTCTGAAGCCACACTGATAAGGTCCAATCAGCTGGTTCATATACGGTTTCAGTCTTTAACACAGTATCGTCTATAGGGCCTTGTATGCGATATTTAGAAGGCTGATCCCACGGTAATTAGCGCAAACAGCAGGATCACCCTTCTTAAGGATTGGGCAAAGTATACTGAGATTCCAATATACTGACATGTATTCGTCAGACCAAATTGTGCTTAAAAGCTGGTACATGCTTCCTACGAGCTTTTTGCCGCCGACTGAACAGCTCAGCCGATATCAAGTGTGCTCCAGGCTCTTTGTTGTTCTTGAGCCACCTTAGTGCTGTTCTTACCTCGCCTTGGTCGAGTGGAGGGATTTGTTGTTCTTCCCTAATGATTGTTCTGGGCTCCTCTTCTTCAAACAAGCCACCAGAGTTCGCGTTGAGTAGCGTTGAGAAGTGGTCCCTCCATAACTCTAGTGTGCTTTGTACGTCCGTCACCATATTTCCATACTTGTCTTTGCAGGAACCAGCCCCAGTCTTGAAACCACTTGTCTGCTTCTTTATTTCCTGATAGAATTTTCGGGCCGCATTCAAGCTTTCTAGCATCTCAAGTTCTTCGCACTCATATTTCCGCCTCTCGTTTCTTCATCTTGAAAATACGTCTCTCTTCCCTCCTCTTCTCCCGGTATCGCTCGACTGTTGCACGCGTAGTAATAGGCTGCAGGGTGGATTTGTATGCTGCGTATTTCTCTGCAGCAGCGACGCGGCACTCGTCGTCATACCAACTGTTTCTCCGTTGCTGGTAGTACCCAACCATCTCCTCCGCAGCGGCACGTAGAGATCGGAAGATCTTATTCCATTGCTCATTTATATCAGGGCGATGAGGAGCTGCTTGGTTCAGCAGGACTGAGATTCAAGATTGAAAATTCTCAGCTGTCCGTTGCGATTGCAGCTTTTCGACGTCGAACTTTCGTCGCGACACTTAATGAGCGTTCTTCAGTGCAGGGAGGTGCATGCGGACCTTAGCTGCAACAAGGTAATGATCCTAGTCAACGCTTGCTCCTCAGATAGAACGAACATCAATAACGCTAGAAGCGTATTTCGCGTCTAACACATCGTGATCGCGTTTTTTGGTCAGGGGACACCCAAGTGACTTGGTGGATGCTTTGGTGTTGAAATCTTGTGCTACTGACTACCATGTTTCGCGCCGCGGCGAAGTCGATCAGCCTCTCTCCGTTGCCAGAGGTATTTTCATGAAGGCTGAATCTTCCGACTGTTGGACCAAAAAAGTCTTCTTTGCCCACCTTAGTGTTAAAGTTGCCAATCACAATTTTGACATCGTGTCGAGGGCAGCGCTCTTATGCTTCCGCTCGGAGAACTTATCCTTGGTCCCATTTTCCTTCTTCTCCGTCGGGGCATGCGCAAAAATCAAGCTGAAGTTATTAAATTTCGCTTTGATGCGGATTGTGGCAATTCGTTCACTGATGGGGATGGACCTGGAGACGAGCTTTCGAAGTCTCCGCCAAACCACAAATTCTACACCAAACTTGTGCGCCGTCGCATGGCAGCTGTAGTAGACGACGCATGATAAGTACTTCTTGCATCCATGCCGCGTCCATCGCATCTCCTGAACTACAGTAATGTCAACTTTATATTTCCAGCAGTTGGAGAGGAGCACCTCTTCTATAAAGGGTCCGGACATTACATGTGCATATCCGTAAGACTAGTCCTCGTTTCGCTTGCGGGGGTCGTCAACGTGTGCGGCTATTATTATTTTTTTTAAGTCGTTATAAAAATGGCTTCCACACACAGGCTTTGAAAGTTGCGTCTCGTCGACAACCATACACCTTAGTATAGCGATTGATGGATTTAGTTATTGATTCAGAAATCAGAAGTAAATGGTTGTTCAACCCCGTGGCTATACAACCCTATCTTATGCTACACCTGGGCCGTGTGCAGGACTCAGCCCACAGGGGGGTCTGGATTGCAATTTTATTTACGAATAACATTTGATCAATACGATTCACTTCTTTCCATGTACATAAATTTGTCCACAGGTAACCGAAAAACGTATTTTATTTTGCGCCTCACATGTTCTGCGCCGTGAGGTTGAAAATTAATTTGTCAGCCTGCCACCATGAGTCGTGACAACGCTACACTGGGAAATTCACACAAGGGAAATAAGTGTTAGTGCATTTTCATCGAGGTCCACTGACATTTAGAGGACATAGAAGAGTCGCAAATAACCCATTAACGCCCAAATGAAATCTGCTACTAGGAAACATTTTTCATTGTCATTTATTAATTAATTATTCGTCAAATAGTAAGTTAAATAGAAAAAACTAATTTTTTTTTTTTCATTTTCGAGAGAAAGGTACATACATATGTCCTCACTTGGGGACAATGGGCAGTTTAAGTATGAAATTTAGCAAAACACTCGCGTTCAACGCAAAGTGTTTTTGTGCACAATTCACATCTCCAGCGGCACTTAGAGTGACAAATTATACAGCGCAATTAGTTTATCAAGCGTTCAGGATTGTGACCGTTGTTTTTTGGTATATCTCCAACTACTGCGGAGGAAGGACGAGGTTTTCGTGATGAAGAAGGTTTGAGATATGTTCGCACAATATGCCGTCTGAATGACAATTGATTCATTGGGGATTTATTTTCGGTTTTGCATAGTAAAACATGTAGCCTCCAAGCATTACAAACTGCCAAATCCAAACAGTATGTAAAGATTGGCCACAACCACTTTTTTCCTCTTATCAACACCCTATATAGGCTAATAGATTGGTCCATTTGGTCCACGCCTCCCATTCCTTGGTTGTAATTTATGAATAGTCTTGGTATGTCGAAATTTGTCTTTTCCTTTCGAATACTATACCAGCGTCGTACCTTTCCCAAGGGCTTTATATCATCAAAATTTGTTCCCATTGTGACCACGTTATTGTCCCTCCATCGTACCATTGTAATTTCGTTATTTTTGTCAAAGCGACAATCATATGCGGCTCTAGAACTTGTTTTCTTCATTTTTTTTACGGGTATTTTGCGATATCCGAATCTAACTGGTTTCCCTATTATAAATTGATTCGCTGGATGGCGGCCAAAGTATTTAATCATGGACTCATCGATAGATAGTATTTCATGAAGAAATCCCTGTTGGCAACAGTTTCTCTGTATGAGACTACATAGAGGTTTTAACTTGAACATTTTATCAGTTGAACATGTGGCTAGACTGTTATCAACAAAGTGCAGATTTCTTTTGATTTCTAAGAACCTATTTCGACTCATTGCATTTGCAACCATCGGAACGCGAAGGTCCTCATCTACACTCCAGTAAGCCCGCTCCGAGGGTAGTTGGTAGTAACCTCTTATTAGCAAAATTCCCAAAAATCTTTTTAGTTCCTCGATGTTTAAATCGAAATTGTGTCTGTTTTTATGATTAGAATATGTAAAGCTATTTTCAACAATCATTGTAAGAACATCGATGTCAATAATCTTTTCAAACAAACACATTGGGGTACGATCACTTATTGTATTAACAAAGTTATCTACTCGTTTTTGAACTGCATCAGCGTGGTGAAATTTGGTGCTATAGGTCGGTGTAACCCGTCTCCAAACTGGTTCCCCGGAATTACTTTGGCTGACCCTTTTACGCTTCGCAAAGTGTGAAAGTGGCTCATCATCACATGCATCCCAATCTGAATCATCTTGTCTATGTGAAAATACCTCAATTTTCCCGGGACATCTTTCGGCATGGTGGTGCATACCAAATAATCTTCATTTACCTCCTCTTCATCACTTACATTGGTAGGGTCCGGAGGGATGACTATTATATCATAATCCGAGGCATCGTCTTCATTCTCTATCCACTCAACGGCCTCCTGTAGATTAACAAAGCCATTTTGACCTTTAAATACTTATGGTGTGCCATAATCCCGTCTTCGAAAGGACCTGCTAATTTTGAAAAAAGTTAATGTCTATGCCCATTGTCCCCAAGTGGGGACATCACAATAAAACCATACCTTTACAATCCCTTTTTAATTTTTTTTAACACAATACCACTTCTAAATGCCTGTGCACATTCGACAAATCGTTTACTTTAGTTGAACAATATATTCGAAAAATATATACAAATACTCCACAATAATTAAATTTGCAAATTGTCGAACTTTGAAGTGCTTGGAATTAAGTGTTTTTGACACAAGCACCAAATGATTGTATTTATTTGCATATACTTGGGACATCTATGTGTCGTAATTTGAAATAACATTATCAGTTGCCGGTGTATAAGATACAGATGTCATTGTTTGAAGTGGTGTATAGCTCACTAGTCCTAACCCCAAATAATCAATGCCAATGTTGCAATGTGTTCATTAACTCTTTATTGAACCTGCTGATTTAACTGTATGTAGTACTGTGAAAAACTCTAATATATATACTAAAAATGAGATACGTTAGAATAACGGATAGGTTTTTGTTTACTTCTTAGCGCGGTGGTAATTGTCAGAAAAATATTTGACACGACAATCGCGACGCTCTGCGGTACGTGAAGAAACAGCTGGTGATGGTGTTGCCACAGTCACTCCTCCCCCAGTGACCTTCGTGGGCTGCGAAGGAAACGATACAGTCTTGTCTCTCCTGGCATAGGTACGAACCGGTTTGTCCATGTGTCCAGCCCTTCTTGTAGCTTCTGGCTTTTCAAATGTTTGATGCTCGGCATGGTCTGTTGGTTGTTCCATGGGTTGTGAATTTTCGTTATCCGCTTTTGCTAAGTAGGCTGGCTTGAGTCGGTCTACTGACACAACTTTTTCAATCCCCTCGACGCTAATTTTGAAAACGTAGTCATCGATTCTCTCTAACACTTTATGCGGGCCAGAATAAGGCGCCTCTAGAGGCCGTTTGACTGCGTCAATGCGAAGGAAGACGTGAGAGCAAGAATACAAGTTCTTAAGTATGAAGACTCGAGATTTGGTGTGATGAGCCGTTGGCGTAGGTCTCAGGCCCCTGATGTGTTCTCGAAACTTCTCGAGGAATATCTGTGGGTCCACTGGCATGTCTTCAGACACAAAAAATTCACCTGGTATGCGCAGACTTGTACCAAACACAAGGTCAGCAGGCGATGCGTTTAAGTCTTCCTTGTAGCTAGTGCGGAGGCCCAGGAGCACTGTAGGAAGAATTTCCGGCCAGGGAGCCTGCGCGTTGCACATTAGAGCTGCTTTGAGAGTTCTATGCCATCTCTCAACTAATCCATTAGATTGTGGATGGTAGGGAAATGTTCTGATGCGATAAGCACCAATTAATCTCGTCAAGGCAGTGAAGAGTGCAGACTCAAACTGGGTTCCTTGATCTGTTGTGATGGTGAGGGGTGTTCCGAACAGTGCGATCCAATTAGAGTAGAATGCAGTGCAAACGCTCTCAGCGGTCATGTCCTTCAAAGGAATAGCAGTTGGCCACCTAGAGAACCTGTCAATAATGGTTAAGCAATACCTGAGTTGGTTAACACTTGGAAGCTCGACGAGGTCCAGGTGCACATGATTGAATCTGGCGTCAGGAGTATTGATGTGCTTGGGAGTGAATTGGTTGTGCCGTTGAATTTTTGAACGTTGGCACGCGATGCAGTTGCGCGACCACTCCAAGGCGTCCTTCTTTATTCCCGGCCAAACGTATTTCAGCTTGAGCGTGCGCGCAGTGACTCGACCACTTGCATGGGATAGTCCATGGACAGTGTCGAATGCTGTTCGGCGTAGATTTTTAGGAATGAACGGCCTCACTGTACCAGATGATATGTCGCAGTATATTATATATTTGCCGTCAATGGATAGGCGTTGGAGATTTAGCGAAGTGTTGTTTTTGCTGATTAGATGCTGAAGTTCATGATCATCTCTTTGTTCCTGCTGGATGCGTTCGGTGCTCAGAATTGTTGGCATGTCGATGGTATTTATCCTGGATAGGGCGTCTGCAACTACATTGTCATCGCCCTTAAGATAAACGATCTCTGCAGTAAATTGTGCGATGTAGTCGAGTTGATTAAGCTGTCGAGGTGATGCCTTGTTGGACTTTTGAGCGAAGGCGTAGATCAGCGGCTTATGGTCCGTTTGAATTATAAATTGGCGGCCTTCGAGGATGTGACGAAAGAATTTGATGGCAGCGAAAATTGCCAACAGTTCTCTGTCATACGTACTATATTTTGCTTCAGTAGGACTGAGTTTCCTGGATAAAAACCCAACTGGCTTCCAGGTTTCGTCATCAAATTGTTCCAGCGCCGCACCTATAGCTGAGTCCGAAGCATCACTTGTGAGAGAGAGCACAGATGCTGGTGATAGAAAAGCTGTGCGAGTTGCTGTTGCAACGCTGTGCTTGCATTCTTCCAGGGCACGCTCAGATTCAATTGTCCATGGTACAATGCGCTTGTCATTTTTCCTTGCATTTTTCAGATGCGCGTTAAGAGGTGCTTGTAGTTTTGAAGCATTAGGAATACACTTGCGGTAGTAATTCACTATCCCCAAAAAACGGCGCAGATCGGATATGTTTTCAGGCTTGGGAAATGATAAGATCGCTTCGACGCGGTCGGCTGGGGGTTTGTACTCTTCTCCAGTAATGGTATAGCCTAGGTAAGTTACCTCCTCCCTTGCAAACTGACACTTACTTGGATTCAGAGTTAGTTTATTTTCTCGAAGTATGGAGAACACGCGTTCTAAATGTTGAAGGTGCTCCTCATGGGACTCAGAGCCCACTATGAGGTCATCAATAAAACAGCCAACGAAGTCTAAACCTCTTAGAATATTATCCATATGACGCTGAAAAGTCTGAGTGGCATTCCGAAGTCCCGGAGGCATGCCAAGGAACTCAAAGAGACCAAAGGGTGTGATAACTGCTGTTTTTTCAACATCTTCTGGTGCAACCGGTATCTGATGGTATGCTCGAACTAGGTCGATTGTAGAAAAAATTTTCTTGCCGTGAAGCCGTTGGAACAAATCCTCGGGGACTGGTACTGGATAGCGATCTGGAACGGTCTGTGCATTCAGGCGCCTGAAGTCCCCCGTGGTACGCCATCCACCTAGTTTTTTTGGTACCATATGAATGGGGCTGGCCCATTTGCTGCTCGACGGTCGTATTACACCAAGTTCCAAGAGCATGTTGAAATCATCTCTTGCTGCCTTAAACTTGTCTCCGGCCAGCCTACGGAATCTCTCAACAACAGATGGTCCCGTGGTGATAATGTGATGAGCTATGTCAGCATCATTACACGGAGCTGGAATAACGGTTGGCCTGGTGATCTCAATGAACTTGTAAAGAAGCTCTGTATAGCGGCTATCAGCATGAATGCTTGAGGGGACCTGCTGATCCACAGTTGACAATCCAAATTCTGTGGTCGCGACAAGCTCGCCAGATGTCGAGAGTGATGTTAGTGGGTCGATGAGTCGATTTTCCTTAAGATCTATTAGTAAACCATAATGTACAATGAAGTCGGCCCCAATGATAGCGCACTGAACGTCGGCTATGATAAAAGGCCAGGTAAATGCGCGACGGAGGCCAAGATTGAGGGTAATTGGTTGGTGTCCATAGGTGCTGATGCTGGTGGAATTCGCTGCGTAGAGTTTGAAATCTGACAGTTGCAGATTTTGTTTTACCGTACTTCGTGGTAGCACAGAAACGGCAGATCCTGAGTAAACAAGTTACTTCAGATGTGATGATCTGTCATACACATGCAAGCGATACTCTTTAATGGGCGAACTCCGATGATTGCTGTCGCCAACCGCTTGTACCGTTGACGACAGCTCAGCTAGTTTCCCGAATTGCCGGAGGGCTTGAAGTTGCAAGGTTGAAGGCATCGATTTGCTCTTGCGCCAAATTTGCAGTGATAAAAACAATAGCCCGACTGACCAGGTGTTCGAGATCGCGACCTGGATCGATTCTTGTTGCTTGCGCTGAGTTTACTTGACAATTCTGAGAACGACGTTGTTAAGATCTCGATGGATCTCTCGAGGCAACCAAGTCTTTGCTCAATAGACTTTTTAATGTCCATGCTGAAATCTGGTTTCGACTGATAATGGCCGTCAGACACGGCCTGCACATCCGGTGGATGATTGTGGACAGAAGTTGACATAACGCGAGAGCTGGTGTGGTTCTCCATGGCACTGTCAGCTGCCTCAGCTAACTCGTCTAGTGTGCTGTTGTTCTGAACGGCCTTGAGGATTTTGCTCACTATGTCAGGTAACAAGGCTAACCATCGGCTGCGAAGAAGCTCTTCCGATGCTCTATTTCCTGCGAGTGTCCTCATTTCCCTGAGCAGCTGACTAGGCTTTCGGTTTCCAAGTTCAAGCTCTGTTAAAAGTTTATACAACTGGCGATCAACTGAATCGGTAAAGCGTTTGACAAGATGTGTTTTTAAATAATTATACTTATCTTGTTGTGGTGGTGCCCTGAGAATATCGGATACTTCTCTGAGGACTTCAGGTTTCAGGGCACCGACGACTGCCTGGTACATGCTGTTGTCGTTCCTAATGTTTCGTGTGGCGAACTGCGCTTCGATGTGTATAAACCAAATTTCGGGATCATTGATCCAAAAGTCTGGTAGCTTAAGCTGAGTAATCGCCATTATGTGAGCGTCACTGTTGGCATGGGAGCTAACGTGGTTGTAGCCACCCGGTGTATAGCTGCTATAATAGTCTGGTACCGAATTCGTAGTTTGAGTAGCGCCAGGAACATTGTTGAGGGGAGCTAAAGGCTGATCATCTAGCTGCCCTTGGATTCGCTGTCCTGTCTGTTGTGCTGTATGCTGTGGCTCTGCTCGCTGTTGTGCCTGCTGCAGCACCTGCTGCTGTTGCAATACCTGCGCTGGCAGTGATTGGTCCGTAAGATTCGAAGTTCCTCTAACTGGCGAATGCCCAAGAGTCATCCTTGTAAGAACGCACGTAGTAGTTGCACAAACAAATGCTGGGGTTATATCTCGTGTTAACGTAATCCGCAGGAATCACGTCGGGGTCACCATTTATAGCTCACTAGTCCTAACCCCAAATAATCAATGCCAATGTTGCAATGTGTTCATTAACTCTTTATTGAAACTGCTGATTTAACTGTATGTGGTACTGTGAAAAAACTCTAATATATATACTAAAAATGAGATACGTTAGAATAACGGATAGGTTTTTGTTTACTTCTTAGCGCGGTGGTAATTGTCAGAAAAATATTTGACACGACAATCGCGACGCTCTGCGGTACGTGAAGAAACAGCTGGTGACGGTGTTGCCACAGGTGTCCTCGTGTGGGGACAGTGAGCGATAATGGGTTAAATTGAGACTCTATAAGTTATACAAAAATTACTTCGAAAAAGATTTCGCATTTTTTCAAACCGACGGCAGCAAGTGTCCACGATATACATATGTAGGTAATTATGTTTTTTCTGAGAGAAGTCCACAAATGAAAAAAGGAAATCAAGAGCCTTCAAAATCAGAAACAGGACCGAACAATCACGTTAGTTTTATCAATAATGATACATTTTTTTTAATTTCATATTTGAAGACCAATGATATTGTGGGAGATTTTCGAGTGACTTTGCCATGTGAAAGTAAGCCTTCCTTTTTGTCCTCATTATTTATTTTAACTTCACTCCTCATTCTTGCAGACATTGTTTAAAGATTCAGATAGACCAACGAGCACAATCATTTATTGACGCTCTAAACAAATGCAACAAGCAGATGTGGGGTGAACTGAGGCAGATTCGTTACCATTTCTTTGACGTTCTGTAATTCCGAAACTTGTCTACGGACTTTAATAAAGTTTAATATTTGGTTTTAAACATTGATTATTGGGTTATGAAACATGTAAAGAGTTTCGTTCTATACCTAAGAAAACAAAACTGGTTTTGATTTTTTTTCAAAATGCCATTCTGCTGAATGTGCCCCATGACAACGGTAGTTTCGTCTTTTCAAGGGGCAATTTCGGCAGACTTGAAAAAAGTAAATTTATTTAATATAATAGTCGCTGAAATTCACATCGTACTGTAAATTCTCATTGCTCATTTCAGACCGTATTCTTGGGCAGCCGAGACAATATTATACGTCCGTGCCTTATATCAGATAGAGCTTTTTCAATGTCATTCTCATTTATTTATATACCATTATCTGTAAATGTTGAAAGCAAAGGAATGTTATTCCATTTGAACACCTTTTTTCCTTAGTACAGGGTAATGGGGCACAATCAGCAGACTGGCATTTAAAAACAAAAAAGGACGTTTCCTTAGGTATAAAATGAAACTCTTTACATATTTCATAAACGAATATACAATGTTTAAAACAAAATATTAAAGTTTTAAATCCGTGAACAAATTTCTTAGTTACAGTACTTCGAAAAAAAGGCGACGAATCTGCCCTGGTTTACCCTACTGCGCTTAATGTGCCCCAATTTAAATCGCCATATGCGCCCCGTTACCACTTGATTAACTTCAGTAAATTTTTTTTCATTATAAAAACGGGATAACACTACCTTTACTTACCTTATATCAAACAAATATTTTCTTAAAACTTTGCAGCCGCCTGTTTTGAAATTCACTTAAATTTAGCGCTATAAATTCTTTACGTACTCACTTGACCAAATTACATCAGCCTGCTGAAAACTTTTTAAACATGTGCTGCTCTTTTCATTTTCACATTACAACCAACTCTCTCAACCGCTGTTAAAATAGGGGGACTGATCTCGTTTTTCATGCTGGCAAATAAACCGAATGAGTCCCCCTATTATCAGCTGACACGTAAAATAGCGAGATGCCAGAGGCAAAATGTGTAAATTATCAATAAAATCAGTGCGCTTTCTAACTGTGCAGAATAAGATATTGCGTGTTTGTTGTTTGCAGAAAAAAGTGATACAATCTCAAAATAAAGAGCAACGTGTAAAATTTTGAAATTTTCACCAAAATGTTGCGTTTTATTTAGAAAAAGCATCTTTAAAAATCCTAATAAAAATTTTTCCAAAGAAAACTTCTTATATATTACTTTTTTAAATACTTTTCAACTACATACTGTATATACATACAAACACATACACATTTCAATTGAATTGATATGTTTGACAAAAACGTATTTACGAAACAAAATTGAGAATGTAGTTTATATTATGTCGTAGGTGCCAAGGAGAATGGAAATTCCTTTATAAACTGAATTATTTGTCAAATAAAAGTAGGACTTATCAATATAATAAACATACATTTAAAAAAAAACCCCCGAAATATTTTTCTGGATCCGCCCCCGGTCACATCCTTCGCTCTCACCACGAAATAATCGAACGTCAATCGACTTTATCAAAGGAAGGATACATGAAGGAACTAAGAACAATATACAATACAGTTGAGAATAACGGAAACAAAAAGAATATTGTATACATAATCAGAAAAAATAAAGACAGACACAAGTTCAGCAATTCTCGTTCATAAGCAAATGTTAAGAAGACAGCCAAACTACTTCATGTGCAAAAGAACCTTTGATGGAAGAGTAATAAACGAGCAAACACATAAGTACCTATTCCGACGAAATATTCGAACCGCTTAAGTCGGTATACAAAGGACAGAACAATATATATAATATAATTTTGGCGCGTACACTATATAGCTCAGTGTTTGGCCGAGCTTCTCCCACCATTTGTGGGTGTGCGTCTTTATATTATACCACAAATGGAGGGACCTACAGTTTTGTGCCGACTCCGAACGGCAGATGTATTTAATGAGAAGCTTTTTCATGGCAGAAATACCCTCGGAGGTTTGCCATTGCCTGCCGAGGGGTGACCGCTATTAGAAAAAACTTTTTCTATGATTAAGATTTTGTTTGCCCTGACTGAGATTCGAACCTCGAACTCACCGGCATATCAAGTTATAGCACGCACCGCTACCAACTCGACCAAAGCGGCCACACGGGAGACAGAACAATAGCATAGATAAAAAGACAGACAACAACACACAGAACCAAAACAAAATGTTGCACAAAACGAAAATTAATGACTTCTGCTTGTATAAAGGAAACCCGAAGAGAACCGAAGAATAAAAAACTCACTCAACAGAATTTTATACCGACGAAAATTCAGGTACCAAAAGCATAAAACACCAAAATTGCAAAAGGAGGCATGCCAAGGAACTCAAAGAGACCAAAGGGTGTGATAACTGCTGTTTTTTCAACATCTTCTGGTGCAACCGGTATCTGATGGTATGCTCGAACTAGGTCGATTGTAGAAAAAATTTTCTTGCCGTGAAGCCGTTGGAACAAATCCTCGGGGACTGGTACTGGATAGCGATCTGGAACGGTCTGTGCATTCAGGCGCCTGAAGTCCCCCGTGGTACGCCATCCACCTAGTTTTTTTGGTACCATATGAATGGGGCTGGCCCATTTGCTGCTCGACGGTCGTATTACACCAAGTTCCAAGAGCATGTTGAAATCATCTCTTGCTGCCTTAAACTTGTCTCCGGCCAGCCTACGGAATCTCTCAACAACAGATGGTCCCGTGGTGATAATGTGATGAGCTATGTCAGCATCATTACACGGAGCTGGAATAACGGTTGGCCTGGTGATCTCAATGAACTTGTAAAGAAGCTCTGTATAGCGGCTATCAGCATGAATGCTTGAGGGGACCTGCTGATCCACAGTTGACAATCCAAATTCTGTGGTCGCGACAAGCTCGCCAGATGTCGAGAGTGATGTTAGTGGGTCGATGAGTCGATTTTCCTTAAGATCTATTAGTAAACCATAATGTACAATGAAGTCGGCCCCAATGATAGCGCACTGAACGTCGGCTATGATAAAAGGCCAGGTAAATGCGCGACGGAGGCCAAGATTGAGGGTAATTGGTTGGTGTCCATAGGTGCTGATGCTGGTGGAATTCGCTGCGTAGAGTTTGAAATCTGACAGTTGCAGATTTTGTTTTACCGTACTTCGTGGTAGCACAGAAACGGCAGATCCTGAGTAAACAAGTTACTTCAGATGTGATGATCTGTCATACACATGCAAGCGATACTCTTTAATGGGCGAACTCCGATGATTGCTGTCGCCAACCGCTTGTACCGTTGACGACAGCTCAGCTAGTTTCCCGAATTGCCGGAGGGCTTGAAGTTGCAAGGTCGAAGGCATCGATTTGCTCTTGCGCCAAATTTGCAGTGATAAAAACAATAGCCCGACTGACCAGGTGTTCGAGATCGCGACCTGGATCGATTCTTGTTGCTTGCGCTGAGTTTACTTGACAATTCTGAGAACGACGTTGTTAAGATCTCGATGGATCTCTCGAGGCAACGAAGTCTTTGCTCAATAGACTTTTTAATGTCCATGCTGAAATCTGGTTTCGACTGATAATGGCCGTCAGACACGGCCTGCACATCCGGTGGATGATTGTGGACAGAAGTTGACATAACGCGAGAGCTGGTGTGGTTCTCCATGGCACTGTCAGCTGCCTCAGCTAACTCGTCTAGTGTGCTGTTGTTCTGAACGGCCTTGAGGATTTTGCTCACTATGTCAGGTAACAAGGCTAACCATCGGCTGCGAAGAAGCTCTTCCGATGCTCTATTTCCTGCGAGTGTCCTCATTTCCCTGAGCAGCTGACTAGGCTTTCGGTTTCCAAGTTCAAGCTCTGTTAAAAGTTTATACAACTGGCGATCAACTGAATCGGTAAAGCGTTTGACAAGATGTGTTTTTAAATAATTATACTTATCTTGTTGTGGTGGTGCCCTGAGAATATCGGATACTTCTCTGAGGACTTCAGGTTTCAGGGCACCGACGACTGCCTGGTACATGCTGTTGTCGTTCCTAATGTTTCGTGTGGCGAACTGCGCTTCGATGTGTATAAACCAAATTTCGGGATCATTGATCCAAAAGTCTGGTAGCTTAAGCTGAGTAATCGCCATTATGTGAGCGTCACTGTTGGCATGGGAGCTAACGTGGTTGTAGCCACCCGGTGTATAGCTGCTATAATAGTCTGGTACCGAATTCGTAGTTTGAGTAGCGCCAGGAACATTGTTGAGGGGAGCTAAAGGCTGATCATCTAGCTGCCCTTGGATTCGCTGTCCTGTCTGTTGTGCTGTATGCTGTGGCTCTGCTCGCTGTTGTGCCTGCTGCAGCACCTGCTGCTGTTGCAATACCTGCGCTGGCAGTGATTGGTCCGTAAGATTCGAAGTTCCTCTAACTGGCGAATGCCCAAGAGTCATCCTTGTAAGAACGCACGTAGTAGTTGCACAAACAAATGCTGGGGTTATATCTCGTGTTAACGTAATCCGCAGGAATCACGTCGGGGTCACCATTTATAGCTCACTAGTCCTAACCCCAAATAATCAATGCCAATGTTGCAATGTGTTCATTAACTCTTTATTGAAACTGCTGATTTAACTGTATGTGGTACTGTGAAAAAACTCTAATATACATACTAAAAATGAGATACGTTAGAATAACGGATAGGTTTTTGTTTACTTCTTAGCGCGGTGGTAATTGTCAGAAAAATATTTGACACGACAATCGCGACGCTCTGCGGTACGTGAAGAAACAGCTGGTGACGGTGTTGCCACAGGTGTCCTCGTGTGGGGACAGTGAGCGATAATGGGTTAAATTGAGACTCTATAAGTTATACAAAAATTACTTCGAAAAAGATTTCGCATTTTTTCAAACCGACGGCAGCAAGTGTCCACGATATACATATGTAGGTAATTATGTTTTTTCTGAGAGAAGTCCACAAATGAAAAAAGGAAATCAAGAGCCTTCAAAATCAGAAACAGGACCGAACAATCACGTTAGTTTTATCAATAATGATACATTTTTTTTAATTTCATATTTGAAGACCAATGATATTGTGGGAGATTTTCGAGTGACTTTGCCATGTGAAAGTAAGCCTTCCTTTTTGTCCTCATTATTTATTTTAACTTCACTCCTCATTCTTGCAGACATTGTTTAAAGATTCAGATAGACCAACGAGCACAATCATTTATTGACGCTCTAAACAAATGCAACAAGCAGATGTGGGGTGAACTGAGGCAGATTCGTTACCATTTCTTTGACGTTCTGTAATTCCGAAACTTGTCTACGGACTTTAATAAAGTTTAATATTTGGTTTTAAACATTGATTATTGGGTTATGAAACATGTAAAGAGTTTCGTTCTATACCTAAGAAAACAAAACTGGTTTTGATTTTTTTTCAAAATGCCATTCTGCTGAATGTGCCCCATGACAACGGTAGTTTCGTCTTTTCAAGGGGCAATTTCGGCAGACTTGAAAAAAGTAAATTTATTTAATATAATAGTCGCTGAAATTCACATCGTACTGTAAATTCTCATTGCTCATTTCAGACCGTATTCTTGGGCAGCCGAGACAATATTATACGTCCGTGCCTTATATCAGATAGAGCTTTTTCAATGTCATTCTCATTTATTTATATACCATTATCTGTAAATGTTGAAAGCAAAGGAATGTTATTCCATTTGAACACCTTTTTTCCTTAGTACAGGGTAATGGGGCACAATCAGCAGACTGGCATTTAAAAACAAAAAAGGACGTTTCCTTAGGTATAAAATGAAACTCTTTACATATTTCATAAACGAATATACAATGTTTAAAACAAAATATTAAAGTTTTAAATCCGTGAACAAATTTCTTAGTTACAGTACTTCGAAAAAAAGGCGACGAATCTGCCCTGGTTTACCCTACTGCGCTTAATGTGCCCCAATTTAAATCGCCATATGCGCCCCGTTACCACTTGATTAACTTCAGTAAATTTCTTTTCATTATAAAAACGGGATAACACTACCTTTACTTACCTTATATCAAACAAATATTTTCTTAAAACTTTGCAGCCGCCTGTTTTGAAATTCACTTAAATTTAGCGCTATAAATTCTTTACGTACTCACTTGACCAAATTACATCAGCCTGCTGAAAACTTTTTAAACATGTGCTGCTCTTTTCATTTTCACATTACAACCAACTCTCTCAACCGCTGTTAAAATAGGGGGACTGATCTCGTTTTTCATGCTGGCAAATAAACCGAATGAGTCCCCCTATTATCAGCTGACACGTAAAATAGCGAGATGCCAGAGGCAAAATGTGTAAATTATCAATAAAATCAGTGCGCTTTCTAACTGTGCAGAATAAGATATTGCGTGTTTGTTGTTTGCAGAAAAAAGTGATACAATCTCAAAATAAAGAGCAACGTGTAAAATTTTGAAATTTTCACCAAAATGTTGCGTTTTATTTAGAAAAAGCATCTTTAAAAATCCTAATAAAAATTTTTCCAAAGAAAACTTCTTATATATTACTTTTTTAAATACTTTTCAACTACATACTGTATATACATACAAACACATACACATTTCAATTGAATTGATATGTTTGACAAAAACGTATTTACGAAACAAAATTGAGAATGTAGTTTATATTATGTCGTAGGTGCCAAGGAGAATGGAAATTCCTTTATAAACTGAATTATTTGTCAAATAAAAGTAGGACTTATCAATATAATAAACATACATTTAAAAAAAAACCCCCGAAATATTTTTCTGGATCCGCCCCCGGTCACATCCTTCGCTCTCACCACGAAATAATCGAACGTCAATCGACTTTATCAAAGGAAGGATACATGAAGGAACTAAGAACAATATACAATACAGTTGAGAATAACGGAAACAAAAAGAATATTGTATACATAATCAGAAAAAATAAAGACAGACACAAGTTCAGCAATTCTCGTTCATAAGCAAATGTTAAGAAGACAGCCAAACTACTTCATGTGCAAAAGAACCTTTGATGGAAGAGTAATAAACGAGCAAACACATAAGTACCTATTCCGACGAAATATTCGAACCGCTTAAGTCGGTATACAAAGGACAGAACAATATATATAATATAATTTTGGCGCGTACACTATATAGCTCAGTGTTTGGCCGAGCTTCTCCCACCATTTGTGGGTGTGCGTCTTTATATTATACCACAAATGGAGGGACCTACAGTTTTGTGCCGACTCCGAACGGCAGATGTATTTAATGAGAAGCTTTTTCATGGCAGAAATACCCTCGGAGGTTTGCCATTGCCTGCCGAGGGGTGACCGCTATTAGAAAAAACTTTTTCTATGATTAAGATTTTGTTTGCCCTGACTGAGATTCGAACCTCGAACTCACCGGCATATCAAGTTATAGCACGCACCGCTACCAACTCGACCAAAGCGGCCACACGGGAGACAGAACAATAGCATAGATAAAAAGACAGACAACAACACACAGAACCAAAACAAAATGTTGCACAAAACGAAAATTAATGACTTCTGCTTGTATAAAGGAAACCCGAAGAGAACCGAAGAATAAAAAACTCACTCAACAGAATTTTATACCGACGAAAATTCAGGTACCAAAAGCATAAAACACCAAAATTGCAAAAATTTCGCAAAACTGAATCCAATACCTGGAAATCAATGGACGGCAATAAATGTATGTATTTAATGATAAGCTTTTTCGTGGCAGAAATACCCTCGGAGGTTTGCCATTGCCAACCGAGGGGTGACCGCTATTAGAAAAAACTAACCAACACTAATTACTCAGAACGAAAACGACACTGAAGATGGCGCAATGCCGAAACCGGTATGTCACAAAATCAGATTTGACAAGGGATGACGGAAAATCGTTCCAATATACATCACTATTATTTACTTTAAAGATAGTTCCCTCTCAAGTTCTACCCCGTTTTGCATCCTTTGTAAAACAATCCTTTACAAGGGAGTGTCATTATTTACCAAACCTTTTATTATTGAATCATGTAATTCTTTTTGGAGTAACCGCATTACTGCTCTATCTTAAGGAAATTTGTCGACAGTTAAAAAAATGGAAATTTTGGATGAGATGGGTAAAAAGTTTTGAATGTGTGTTTAATTTTTTGAATTTCAGGGGAAACTGGTTAGACGTCTCTGCAAGCCAGGACTTTGTGACAAAGCAAACGCCTACTCGCCGTTCAAGTGAGCAGCGTCCTCTTTCTTTTACATGTAATTCGCTGGTATGTTATACATATATGAATATAAGTATGCGATTAATAACTTTTTGTTTAATGCAAACAATGCCATATGAATATCGTTAATATGTAAATGTGTTACTTTTTTGTAATTGTATTGGATAATATGTTTGATCATTCCGTGTATTTCTTTTTTTCCGCATTTTCGATCTCTTCAAAATTGGTTACTGCGTCACTGGACTTGCTGAAATTTGTAATAATTATGGCAGCAATTCTTTTGCTCGAATTCCAAAATTTGTTCTATCTGGGCGACTCTTGTTTCGGCCAGTATTTGCAAATATACATAAATAACATATGTACGTATGAACATATGTATTCTCCATTTTCCATTTTCCATTTATTTAATTTTTTATTTTTGCTCGAAACTTTGTACTATTGGTGCAAATGTGCGTGGATTTAAATGATGTGTTTTTTGGAGAAAAAAGTACATTTATGTATAATGGAAATAATATTATTTTTGTGGAAAAATTAACATTTTTAATATTGACACGAAATGACCTGGTGAAAATGGCATTTTGTGTTTGTATTTACATCGCGAGGGTATAGAGAATTTAACTTTTGTTACATGTTTTTAACGCAGTGAAACAAGGTAATTTACTATTTTACCTTTCACTATTTGTTATATTCTGACTCACATTGGAAATATGGTACAATTTACATGGTAACTCTGTTTAAGTGTTAGGCACCGAGCCGATAATAGTATACATACATACATATATGCATATACTTATATATATATATATATACACATATATACATATATGCATATATATATATATACAGGCAACATCGATATAACAAATCGGAAAAGAAC
Organism: Philophylla caesio; assembly: GCA_963971545.1. NCBI lineage: Eukaryota > Metazoa > Arthropoda > Insecta > Diptera > Tephritidae > Philophylla > Philophylla caesio. Next base: position 30,209,750 of record OZ020608.1, on the reverse strand, counting down.
AAGAAAATATTCGTTAAATCAAGTGATTCGTTGAACTGAGGTTTGTTATATTGAAGTTAGGTTGGTCTAAAATTTGTTATAAAGAGGTAAAAAAATAGTTGTATTCACCTCCACACTGATGATAACAAGTTTTGATCAAATTACTATACATATGTATTTTCTATTTAAAATCTATTAGGTACTTATGTAGATACTTAACAAATTGTTTCCCTTAGATTAATTAACAAAATTACCCTTAGTATAAATATGTATCTAGGTGGGTACATACTAGGGTGTTTGATTATTTGACTATTTTGTAAAACTGGTTTTCGAATTATTGGAAAAATGGCATTTGAAAAAAACCGGTTCCTAAATTTTAAATTAAGAAAAAACCGGCTAAACCACTTCTTGTTCTACATCAATGTGCATGTAACAAAATGCAGTTTAGTGTCCGAATTCACAATTTTAGACGAGTTGACATTAATTGGTCTCAAGTCCCCTACTCTCAAAACAAAGTCTCTAAAGGAGGGGGTCAAGGTTCTTGGTGTTGTCTTCATATGTGTTGCAGCACTCTGGACCAGAGGCTTGAGCCGTAGACCGACCATATATGGCGAAGAGTCACACCCTGCGCGAGGTGCCCCAGCTTCTACTGAATATGGCGGATCTAGAGAGAAAAACTCGATAAAATCCGTAAGTCCTGGTGTGAATCGTACCGTGTCTTGGACCGAATGGCACTACGTCAGTGTGTCTTCTCACGGTGTACTCCAGTCACGTGGCGCCCTCTGGTTTTATTTAGCCTTTTCGAGGTACCGGGGCTCTGCCTCGGATAACCTCGCTCTTCCCCCATTATTCGTGGGCCTAATATGGAAGACAAAATCTTAAACAAATTCTTCAAACAAAATTTCAACGACTCTGCTTCCGCCTTAAGCGAAGATGAGTCGACTAATTCAAAGGAGCACTCGATGCCCACAGAATTCGCCGAAAATTCGACAACTGCAACGGACGCATTGGATGCAAATCCTACCGTTCGGAGCAGCGAACCAACAACTCCTTTCACTACAACGGACGAAAAAGACCTCAGTCCAAACGGCCCAGGTGGTGATATGGAGGGCCTGGACATCGAAATGACCAACTTGGACTCATTGTCAATGGACGGCGATATCCAGATTCCTACGGATGAGGAGGAGTTCTTGCTCTCATTTCAGCCGCCGGAAGAGACAAGCACTCCAGCCTCCAAACTCTCCGGTGTGGGATGGAAACGCTAGAAGTTCTACCCCTCCAAGAGAGTCGGTGAACTTGAAGCACGAAAGCTTGCCCTCTTGCCCATGGCTAAAGGAAAGCAGGAGCTTGCGAACATGTTGGGTAGTTGTGGAAAGAGGGATAGGTCGGAAACTACCGACTCCTCCAACGTCCACAACTCTCCAAAACGAAAGGCACGACCGACTGACAAAAGGGCACAAGTGGGACTAACGCAGCCAACAGCAAGGCGACTTTTGCTTAGGTTGTTGGGGCTATGTCGGATCGGGTGCCTGTGAAAGATGGGTGCAGGGTGGCACTAGAACCACCCAGTTACCCCAAGGAGCTGCTGCTGATCCAGTCCGCTATCCTGGAAGCGGTAAGGCAGCAACGTAAGGGCTCTATAAAGCCCAATTTTAGCAGCTGCTCTTTTCGGCCAGGATGGCTGTCCATCAGTTGCGGGAATGGCTCCGGAAAGTGGCGAAAGAAGAGCGACCCTGTTGCTCAAAGAACACCTCAACACTGCAGAATCCCACTGTGGAGCAGCCCAATACTGAATCCTCGGTTGGAAACCCCAAAGGGCGACTAGTCTGCCCTGATGGAAATACCAGGTCGAGGAACAATGACCCCCAATACGTACCCGCAATAAAAGCGTCTGCCGCCCTGATTAGGTGCAGACCCCCACTAAGGTCACATCGGGGCAGGGTGCTGCAGAGCAGACGAGGAAGAGAGGGTACTCTTGGGAGGCAATAGGGAAGGGAAAGTGGCCAAAAGGGCTCAGAGGCGTAAAAACAGCCCGTCCGATGGAAGGCCCCCCAAGAAGCCTCATTAGGCAGATCAGGGGCCTGCAAGTGAACCTGCATCACGCCAAGGCGGCCTCGGACGTTTTTTGCTGGCGGTTCGAAAAGGAAAACTTGAATGTTGCATTCATCCAAGAACCCTGGGTTTTTAATGAGGCTATCAAAGGCCTCAATGATTTCTATGCTCCACCCTTCCTGTTGCTCAGCGTCTACAAAAGGCACTTAGACTGGACCATACGATAACTATCTAAAGATAAAACCACCCTGTGAAAGTCAACATGCATATTAAGCAGGGAAGTCTACTATTACTGCCATTCACGGCCTGACTCAAGTACTTGAAATGGCTTTAAAGTACAAACAGATAGCCCTGTGGGTATTCCTTGATACATCAGGTGCTTTTGACAACACAAGTTATGAAGCAATCTCAGCAGGATTGGCTACAATCTGCCCTCAATCTCACGCTCAAATGGTACAATGAGAAAGGGTTGTCAATTAATCCATCAAAGTCCACCATCGTCCCCTTCACAAAGAAAAGGAAGGTGAACCTGACCAAACCAATGTTGGAAGGTACTGAGATCGAGTTCTCAAAAGAGGTAAAATACCTGGGTGTCACACTAGATAATAAACTCAACTGGAACTCTCATCTCACAGAAATTACCAATAAGGCAACAATAACGTTTTATGCTTGTCAAAGACTGCACGGTAAAACCTGGGGAATCTCCCCGAATCTCACATACTGGTCATTAAACACGGTAATAAAGCCAATTGTTACCTACTCAGCACTAGTATGGTGGCCTAAAGCCACAATGGCGAGCTCCGGTGCTACTCTCGGCAAGCTCCATCGCCTTGTATTGCCTTGGCATCCTCAAAGGAATCCCACCATAGGCTATACTCATTGAGAGGGAGGCCTGTCAGAGTGCTCTAAGACTGCCTATTTAGTATTAGTTGTCTGAAAAGTGGAGACTTTCGGGGGCATTTGGGGGTCTTACAACCACTAAGTGCTGACCCGATTGTCAAACTTACATACTCCATGCTGCCAAAGCTATCCTTTACCAAGCCCTACAAAGTCATAATACTTGAAAGGGACACAAGTAAAGAGATGGTGAAAGTTATCAACAAAGGATCACAAGTGTGGTAACGGATGAAACTTATCGACGGAAGCACTGGTGCCGGGGAGTTCGGACTAGATTTCAAAAAAGTGTCCCGATGGGGTTATATCTAACCATCTTCCAGGCGGAAATCCATGCAATAGAGTTGTGCGCTCACGAATGTCTTCGCAGAAGCACCAATGGAGCCACAATCAGGCAGCCCTTAGGGCACTAGAATCCTTCCAAATAGAGTCAAAGCTGGTAGACAGCTGCAGAACGGCACTGGACTTACTAGGAGCCAACAACAGTGTTACTCTGTGGTGGGTTCCGGGGCATGAGCAAAAAAAGGGCCCTCAACCGTTCTGCAGTCCTCTAGGGGATACACAGCAGAAATTCTGAGAAACTGGGAGGACTCAAGAACCGCAGCCCAATGGCACTCAGCAAAGGGTAATAGACAATATAAAAGGTTCATAAGTCCATCCCGTGAAACCTCTAAAAAACTTCTCAATCTCAGCAGAGAGGGTCTTAGAATTCTCACCGGGTACTTGACAGGTCACTGCAGGCTGAGATACCATCTTCATAAAATAGGACTATCTGAGGTTGCAGGCTGTTGGTTTTGTGGCCTAGATGCAGAGACTTCTGAACATATACTTTGTAAATGCCCAGGAATAAGCGGACTCAGGCTTATACACCTTGGGGAGCGATTATTATCTGCATCCAGAATATGGACAACTACACCCTCCAAAGTGCTCAACTTCTTAAGTAGCCTAACGATGGAGTGACAAACTTAAAGGGTTAGCACAATAGATCATAGAGGGCGCTACCATGCCCTGATAATAATAATAATAAGTCTCTCAATTGTCATGAGGCGATAAGCAGGTCACAAAAATTAAGACAAACACATAAAATAGAAACGAAAAGCGAGCAAAGGTAGTAATCTTCAACTCATAGATAGACTAAAATTTTAAAACTTGATATTATACCAAATAACTAAATTCCACATTAAGCAGGTTTTGCTGTCCTCTTATGACATTTTTCTAACTATATAAAAATTCTTCTTAATATTTGTGGAAAATTTCAAGTGTTTAGCTGATTAAACAAAGTTTTGGTTGTATGACAGCTTTATGTCCTCTTTATCCGATTTTAATGATTTTCACTTCTAAAATAGTTCTCATAATACATAGCTATTATTTGTGCAAAATTTCAAGACTTTAGCTGCTAAAATGGAGGATTTTTCATGCTTAATTAAAAATCTGCTACGTACATATCGGTTGCATCGGTTGATTTTCACTACTAATAAAGGGCTTTTTGCTGCTTAAATGAAGGAGTTATGAAGCAAAATATAATATCTGAGTAATCGGCTTCTATATAGGTTATAGTCGTCCTATCCGGCCGGTTCCGACAAATGTCTAATAAATTATAAAAAGGCACCTGACTGCCAAGTTTCATTCAAATAGCCCAAAAACTAGTTTGCGTTCAAACAGACGAACAGATGGACGGACATAGCTAAATCGACTCAGCTCATCACCCTGATCATATCAGTATACTTTTTGATGGGTCTAACTCTTATCGCTCTGGTGCTTACAAACATCGGACCAAAGTTAATATACCATTTCCATGAAAGGTATAAAAACCAAAGCTGTTAAGTAATAATAATTAGTAATTAGATTTTTTTTTTTTTGAAAGGTGAAGTAATGATTATATTACGATTATTTTCAGATTCGGACGATTACTAATTGATTACGATTACAGATAATCGGAAAATAGTCAAGATTAATAAAAATTTCGAAAAAATAATCAAAAATAATAAAAAGTAATCGAAAAATAATTTGACTACTTTCGAAGATTACTTTTGATTGTTTTTGATTATTATTTTTTTTTTTGCGAAATTATGGCACTAGTGTTTCATGTTAGTTGTTTTTTTTCACTTTTTGTTTTTACTACTGATGTTCATCGATTTGATAATTGATAACCTGTTGCATTCTTCTTGATTCTGCATTTTGTATAAAGTAAATATTTCTTTTGCGTATATATTTTTGTGAGTGTTATGTTACACTTTACATACTTGTTATCAGGGTTGGGCATAGTACACTAAAATATAAGTACAATAAGGTTTCTATTTCTTCAGTGGTAGATAAACAGCAAAATCCATTATCACTGAAAATTTAGTGATAGTGGAAAAAATGTCATTATCACTAAACCTTTATTCATATTGAAAAACAAATTGCACTACCATTAAAGGTTTAGTAATAGTGAACACCTTTAGTTATAATGAACATTTTTCAGTAACATAACACTGTTTCTTAAAGAATAAAAATAATACTACGTATGTATGTATATGTATAAGCTGAAGCAGTATGAGGAAATGTATTCAAAATAAACCATATATTTGAGTAGAGACTTCTAATTATGCCGCACTAAAATTAGGCAAACATAATTCATTTTTTATTTGCTTTCTTTAATACCAACATTTCAAAAGTACGGTCAGTGAGATTTTGTTTGCCATCGATTGACAATTCCAAAAATAGTACTCACTTAAATATTGCATTACAGTTACTCAAATTGGAGTACTCACTTAAATATTGCATTTCAATAACTCCAATTTAGTAACATTAGTTCAATTTTACAAACAAACTTACAAACTAACACTTAACTTATGCACATGTATGTAACATATGTACCTTTGCTAGCATAAGTGCTCATTAGAATTTTGCCACTTTGTTTTGTAACTCTTTTGCTTGAATGTACTTACAGTTTCCACGTATTTTCCCCTTTTTTTTTGATTTAGGAAGTACTAAAATGTTATTGGTTGTTTTGTTATTTAAGTGATTACACCTTTATTTTGTATACAAAAACTATCTAATTTTGTTTTATTTGTTCAGAATGTTTTCAATGCAAATTTTTCAAAACGAAATGTAAGTATAAAATGATGAGCTTTCAAATTTTTTTAAAAATAATCGAAAATAATCAAAAATAATCCTTGAAAGTAGCCAATTCCTTTTTTGATTACTTTTGATTATTTTTGATTATTTTCTCGTAATCCCAACTAATCTTAATTATTTTTGGATTATTTGTAATCATAATTAATTAATAATAAGGAATTGTTAAAAAGAGAATTATGTAATCAATACCATTCCTTTTCAAATTTAATCTAATTGATTACTAATCGTAATCCAAATTTAACAGCAATGATAAAAACCAACAATGTGGTTATGGGAGCTTAATCTTAATTTTGTTCATCTTGATTATAAAATTAAAATTGTAGCTAACGTATTTGCGGGAATCCCGAACTTCTTAGCTACATATGTAAATTTGTTTCGTCGTAGGATTTTCGTCAACGTAATTAATGATGTTTCGCTTTTCTGCGACTAAAAAGGAACACCTTTTACGTTTCTGAGACATTGCAACTTGAATCTTTAACAAACGTGTTGAATCGATTAAGGGTAATTTTATTGGTAGAAACGTTTAATGATGTAGACAGGTCGGTAGTTGGCTGACTAATGACTTTGCATTGTCGAGATATTGGGTTCGAGTCTCTGCGTAGTATAGAAAAGGAGAAACTCGGTAATCTCGTTGATTGTAGGGTATAAAAAGCACATATAAATACAATTCACCAGAGACATACTAACTATTATAAGAGAAAATATAAAAGTCAATAAATAATTATTATATGTAGTAAGATACAAATTTGTTCGAGCTATCTGCATACTCATACGACTCCTGTCGTTAAGCCTTTAAAATTAAAATGTATTATATAGTCTGTAAGCAACTTGTTTGTTGATTAATAAATAAATAATAAATAATAATAATAATATGTATATAATATGTATAAGAGACATTTCACGCTATTTCAATTAGTCAATAAATACTTGTGCGTGAATTTTGGATGTGTTGCAGACGAGGTCCTAAAATGTCTGTAAACGCAAAAGACATTATTTTTAAGTTATGCAACATCGAAGAAGTCAGGTGTCTCAGCGTTTTAACATCTTTGATGTTGCATATATTTTGAAAAAGAAAAATTATATGGTTTTGTTAGGAACTAGTTGCTTAGGGTTCAGTTCGGGACTAGTAACGTCAAAAGCTATAAAAAAAACGTAGCTCGTGGAGTCTTGAACTAGTCCAGAAGTGATCCCGAACTGTTTCCAAAATGATCACGAACAAGTCCCGAAATAGTTCGAAACTAAAAAACTTTTTCTCATTTATAATTTTTGTGAGAAGACTTTTATAACATAAGCTTTAATATAAAAGTGTTTGAAGACTTAAAACTGTTTATTTTGCTGATAGTTATTATGAAATGACTTTAATTATATATGTAAGTTCGAAAATAATACTCATCGATGACTTAAAAAAATGTTCTTCACTTATAATTATTTTCAAAAGAATTTCATAAATCTTACGAAAAATTAGATGACTTTTTTAAAACTCTACCATGAAATAATTTTTATTAAAGTCTATATATATTACAAAAGTTTGTAAATGCACCGAAATATGAAAATATAGGACAATTTGCACTGGATTGTGATTACCTTTATGACTGACCCAGATGAAAAAAATTAGTATAAATTCTTTATTTTCGTAAATGCTTCATTTTTAAGAAATTTTTTGTTAATCACATGACTTCATTCATAAGATTGCATTTTATAGTAAATTTTTGTTAGTCATTTGATTGCAACACTAGACATTTTTTATTATTTTACAGTACTTTAAAGCGTTTTTTTTATGTTAAAAGGGGAATCTGGTTGTTTTTTTTTAAATGGATGTCTGTAAATCTACGTGTTATTTTAAATGTATTATGCTTTGTATTTAAAATCAAAAAGAATATTATGCCAAGATATCTAACTGATAAGATATGCTATGTGGCCGATGTACAGCCATATCCACTAAGGAATAATAAAGATTTTAGAAGACCGCCTTTAATGACAAATGCGGCACAAAATAATTTATTTTATAAAAGAACTAACTTATTCAATGCTCCACCGATAGGAATAAAATCTGAAACAAATATGTATAGTTTTTAAATAAAAGTAATTGAATTTGTTAAAGAAAATTATAGTTAAGATCCAAATTGTAATTATAAATTCTTATTTATTGTTATAAAATAGTAAAATTGCTAAATAAATACTACTACTACTACTACTACATACCTACTGATGTACTTACGCATGTAGGCTTATATATGTATGTATGTATACATATGTTTAGGTGCATGTATTTTTTCTTTTATAACTTTCCAAAGCCTATTTGCATATTTGCATATTTATTTATTGGCATGTACATATGGATACATACATAAGTATATACATACATACATTCGTACTATTTACACACCAATTTAGATTTGGCGACGCATGTAATATAAAATAAAGTCTGAATATTTATAAAAACTGATCAAGTAGTATGTAAATAGCAAAAATGTCGCGAAACTAGACAGAAAGCCAAATAATAAACGAGAGAAAGTTCGAAGTTTTAAGTACCTTAATTTTAAAATAAATGAGTTCAGTTGGTTAATCGTTGCCGCTGCGCGAACATGGCGAAATTTATAAGAATCTTTACTTTGATATTTGTACTATTAGTAGTCCTCGCTGTTAGCATCCATGCGCAACAGCAAAATCAGCAGGTTGGTAAGCGTCATAAAGAACAAAAACTACAGCAAAATCTACAAGAGCAAAAACAGCGCCCAAAGCCTAACCCTGCTTTGAATCAGAATCCGAAACGTGATAGACCCAGTAGACGGCCAGTGAAGATCCAAAATCACCGTTACGTTGTGAGAAAAATTGCAGAACTCGGACGCGTTCGTGGTCGCACATTTAAAGCCGAATGGACAGGCAAAACCATTATACAATTTTTAGATATTCCTTATGCGAAATCTCCTGTTGGTTCGCTCCGATTTAAGGTTCGTTTTCGTGCGCAGTTGACTTACATATATTTATTGGCATTTAAATTTTCGTTTGATTCGGTCTAATTATTACCAACAATCGATTTTTATTGTAGCCTCCGGTGGCGGCGGAGCCATGGCAAGGTGTCTTAAATGCTCATAAATCACACGTCGGCTGCCCTTCCTCACAAGATCTGGACAATATTAACAATTGGCGAAACAATAATATCGACTTCGAAGACTGTCTGCGGTTGACTGTCAACACAAAATCTGTAAGTAATATTTTAATAAATTCTAACAACAATATAATATGCACATGTTTGTGTTAAGATGTCAGCGAAAATGTGAATTTTATGGTTATCCAAATTTTGTTTTTGACTAAAATCTTAAAAAAGTTCAGACAAAAAATGCATTAAAACTATAACTATAAGAAAGCGAAACCACCAATTTTTGTTTAATTATACTTATATTAAACTTTTTACTATAAAAAAATTGTGTTTACTAATAAAATGCGGAAACCAATTTGGAACAATAAAAAAATAATTCCAGCGTAAGATTGGTAGGTGAAAAGGTTTACTGAGGACTTATTAAATGTCTATATTTACAGATCAGTTTTCGTAACATTCCCACTACTTTATTTTAAACTACGAGTATGTACATCAAGCAAATAACTTTTTTGAAACATCAACAAAAATAATGATAAAGTGCCAATTTGTCAAGCTTTCACTATTAATTTTTTTAAATTTTACTTTGTTCATAAATTTTTTGAATTAAAATAGACTTCATTCTCTAAAAAAATCATATCTACTTAAGTTTCAATTTTTATAATTAAAATAGACTTCATTTCTTAAAAAAAATAATATCTGCTTAAGTTTAAATTTTTGTAAAAATTTTATAACAATTTCATAAAATATCGAACATATGTAACAAGAAAACTTAGGATAATTTTGAATTAAGATTCAAGTTATAATCAAAATATGTCCATATAAAAAAGCTGCGAGCATTTATGGAAGAATTTGCGAAAGAGCGACAGTAAATTTTTTTTCAATATTCAACGGTAATATTTTAGCCACGCGAAAATTGCCGTTATTTTAATTGAATGTGAGTACTTAACAATTTTGATACGTAAATGCGGGAGATTTTTAAAAAATTTTCTAAAAATTTGACCAGACCCCGGTTATATACATACATACATATATAGTTTTAGAAGTAAAAGGCCAATGCTTGATACCATGTACATACATACATACATACATTTTATGTTTACAAAAATATGTTGTAGTTTCATATGCCTTATGTATATAATTGATATTTTTATTTTTTTATTTAATCCAAATCGATTTGTTTATGTAGATAGAGTAAATTAATTTTTTTTGTAATAAATATATTGAGGTGTCAAATAATTGATAGTCCTGCGTTATTGTTGTTGTAGCAGCAGCTCAAAACATGCTGTAGTGACAGCCCTTGAACATAAATTCGGGTTGTTCCGATATCGTAGACCTGACTGTCGTGGGAACGGATAGCCTCCCCGTCGCTAGTTTTCATAAAAAACTATCAATACCTACGATAGTCCTACAAAAAAAAAACCACCGAATTCCACTTCTTCAATTGGCGTGTTTAATTTCGTTTGAAAAATATGACTTCGTCACTTCGTAACTTGTATACCGAATTTCGTTATGTTTTCTTTTACTACGCTTAAATAAAATATGTACTTAGAAATTTTTTCACGAGTGGGGAGAGATCGGTTACAAGCTTGAAATTCTTCTTAAATAGTTTAAGCTAAACATGTGCACGTAAAAGATATCAGTATCCTCTTATTGGAAAATATCGTGTTAATTTATTATTGATTCTCGCCTTCTATTCTAATAAAAATACATAGTTCAATGGTAATGCACCCATCATGGTTTATATTCATGGCGACTTTCTTTATGAAGGCAGTAGCGCAGAAGCCGATCCTGGCTATTTACTGGAAGAAAATATTGTGTTGGTTTCGGTACGATATCGATTAGGCCCATTTGGCTTCTTGTCTACAATGAGCGAAGACATACCGGGAAATGCAGCGGTGCAAGATATCATTCTGGCCCTAAAATGGATTCAGAAGCACATTGCAGCTTTCGGTGGAGATCCCACACGCGTTACACTTTTTGGCCAAGCGGGTGGTTCAGCGCTGATTAATGTATTGACTATGAGTCCAGCCGTAAGTTAGTTAGGGTGTAATACAATAAGCATTAGCAACTTTTAAATTTGAAAATTATATTTTTTAAGGTTCCGGATAATTTGTTCCATCGGGTGATTTATCAATCTGGTTCTGCTTTAACACCTTCGTTCATAACCGATAACCCACTGCCAGTGGCTAAGAATATAGCCAAATACGCTGGCTGCAATCACATTAACAAGGTAGAGAATCTCAATAAGTGCCTGCTTAAACTGAACACCACTTCGTTATTGACCGCTTTCGTTGCTCATGGAGACGCTAATGCTTACCTAGGAGTTGGCAAATACGGAGGGGTGCAATTCGTTATCGGCGGGTCATCTGGAATTCTCCCAGAACACCCAGGAAAATTATTAGCATCCGAAAATTTCAGGGCTTACCCAACGATTGGGGGCAGCGTAAAAAATGCTGGCACTTTTATGCTTAAAGGTATAAATGCAACCCCTTAATCAGTAGGATACAAAATTTACAAGTTTCCATATTTGGTAATTTCAGATATCTATATTGATACCTTCAACGAGACTATTATTGATGATGAAATTGACGGCATTGGATATATTAATAGCATAATAACTCAGACTAATGGAGCCGATCCTGCAGGTGCTTGGATGAAGTTCGCACAAGAAGAGATATTCACAGCCGAAGAAATAAAGAATGGCTCCTTCTATAAACTTGTTCCGGGATTGATTGATGTAAGTTCAGTCTAGAATGGAAATATTTATAAATTCTTGCAATGTTTTTTTTTATTCGTAGATGTGCAGCACTATTCCGTTTAAGAATCCCGTTTTACTTTCGCTGCAAGCCAATGCCAAGAAACTTGCTAACAGCACATACCTTTACTCATTTGATTATGAAGGCGAGCTTAACCGTTATGGTAGCAGGGAAGATATAGATGGATCAATGCCTTTTGATCTTGGAGTGTCCCTAACTGACGATAATTTATATATTTTTCCTTGGCCGCGAAATAATTATCTAAATCTAAATCGCGATATAAAAATCGCCAAACGTATGGTTGCATATTGGACTTCCTTTGCCACCCATGGAGTGCCAACGGCGCCAGATACACCGGCTTGGCCTGCTATGACCGAAGAAACCGGACCTTATTTAAAAATTGGTCACACTGTAACAATCGGAGAAAATTACCTCGAAGAATATAATATTGCAGTAAAGGAAACTCGATTGGGATATAACTTGGTGAATGAAGATTTTTTCAATAATTTAGTAAATATAACAGAGGCTGAAAATGAAGAAGATGATAAAGATTACATGCAAGAAAATGAAGATAATGAGAATAACGAGAGGAAACCTGATTTCATTTTTAATGTAAAAAAAGTAGTTCATTTGGCTGAAATAAATAAATGAAAAATGTATGTATGTACATATGTATATGCTTTCATGTAACGGGTGTTTAAAAAAATGCACACACTAAAGTCGCAAAGCGATCAACGAATCTTCAAATCACTGAACAAAATAAAGTATTAAGGAAATCATAGAAACTTTGTTTACTATTATGTAGCGCTATTTTGTTGCCAAACTGGATATTGCCAATCCATCTTTGTGACTCCGAGAGATCCTAAAAGTTTAAAAAATGTATTAATTTTTTGACTAACTAAGTTGAATACAAAATTTAATTAAATTTTGTTGTTAAATTATAGACAATATAGCAGTTTAGGGAGTACATGCTTCTCTGTAGACATTTTTTTAATGAAAAGTATGCTGTTTTTAGTTTCAAGTATACATACATGCATATATGTATGTAGTAGAATTTCATAATTCATTGAAATATTTTTGATGAGAAAATATCAACAAATATTTGTTTAATCGATTGGCATTAACATTTTTGATTATGATTGCAAATGCAATACATTTTAAAATTTGGTGTGTTGCTGTATGACAACGATGTCGCGGCAAATAAAAGACTAACAAGAAACAGAATTTGATTGACACATTAAATAAATGAAACTTTATAATCGAAGAACTTTCCCCAGAAGATTAATATAAAACAAATATACATTTCAGTCATTAACGTCGAAGACAACGTAGAACTAGGTGAAGCTACAATTACTGAATCTAGCTCCATCTTTACAAATCAAGTTCCAAATAGTGCTCCGAACAAAAATTGTGACTTCCGATGGAAAAAAGTACCATTGATCCCCTATTTTCACTCAGACTTACGCAAATAAAGAAATGAAAGTGCCCGTAGAATATTTTTTTGGAGTATTTTCCAGAAAACTTTCTTGAACAAGTTGTGCAAGCCACGAACCAAGATAGCGATTATGAAGAGTTGTAAATCTAATGGAAGCGTTAAAAATAGTGCACACTTGCCGACATACAAGCGAGATTTTAATTGTCCCAATTGTCACGACCTTGCAAATCTAGACTGCTCAATAAAATGGCAGTGGTTTTTTAAACTAAAGTAAATCAATACGAAATAAATATATGTACATACATATGTACATATGTATATTGAAAAAAAAGTCATTTGTTAGTTTGAATTTATTACTTATGATTTCAACTTGAATTATTTTACTATCAAAAGTGATGGAAAAATATTGAAAGGGGGAATTAATGAAAAATGAAAGGCTGAATTAAATTATATTCATCTAATTAACAAGATGCCAGAAGTTAAAATATTTAGCCCTAAGATTTTTTGTCGGGAAGATCTAGCAATGTTCAAAACCAGAAGCCGTTTTCCAAAAAAAAATCGAGAAAGTTCATTAAGAAGCGGAGCAATTATTTAAGAGCTGCGTATTTCGTAAGAACAATTTTTTTGTATGGATTTTTGCGTTTTTTGTATGCAGAGTAGAGGGCCTTATACGTAAAAACTCCAAAAAACTCACTAATTGTACAGACAAAAATATTACTATTTTTATTTTTAATAAATATAAAGTCTAGATACGCTAATCGCCTAAAATTTTTAGTTTTCAGTCCATTTCTGAACCTTTGCATCAACAAAGCTGGTTATTTCCAGTTGAAATAACTTTTTTATTTATGTGCATAGCTTATTTTTCGTTTTGGGTGCACTAATTTTTGTCTCATATTTTTCAAAAAAAAAATCAAAAATGTCTTTTATAGCCAATTATTGGACAGATATGTAAGTTTATCAAACTCGATACAGCTAACGAAAGTGGTTTGAAGAGAAGTAATAAAAAGAATTCGACAGATTTGTGCTATTTTTAGTTTCATCTTGGACTTCTTTGATGTCCATTAAGTATACAAGCGATTCAAATTCGTTTGCATATTTAATTGATTTGGCATGTTTAACCTAAATACGGTAGCGAAAATAAATAAAACGAAAGAACTAAGCAACAAACGTTCAAAAACAGTTAGAACCGTCCATAGTAGTTCTGCAACGATGGAGATCAATTAAAGTTGAAAATATATATGTATATATGTACATATGTATGCATGTGTATGTGAATTGAAGCTAATGTATACCCGGGTTCATACATATGTATGTATGTATTTATCTAGAAACTTTTGTTTACTTTGGCAATAAATCTTAAATACAATTAAACACACTCTACCTCTTACGGCTAAATAACTTTATGAACTAGTGAAATAATTAATAATTTGCGTGTCTAAGATTTAAGATTTATCCATACATATGTATGTATGTACATACTCGTACATATAAATTATGTTAATAAAAGACGGAGATTTTCGATTTATCTAGAAGCAAAATCAACTAAGTTTAAAACACTTCTTTAGTTTGTATTTTTTACATGTGCAAGCTTTCTAAAGCAGAGACTCCCAAGCTTTGGTCGTGTTGAAAAAATGTGTGTCGTCAAATTCTGTTTTAACTTTAATAAGTGAAAGAAAGAGGGAAAAATAAACAAAACAAAAAAAGACTATTTTCATAGTGTCAATTAATTGTTTGGATATTCTGAGTAAGCGTTACAGGCAAAATAAAACTAACGGTTTGAAATTCTTAGAAAATTGGTCTGTGGCGACACTCTGCAGTGAAGACGTGAGTTAGAAACAGTCGTATTATAAGTTTTTGACCAACGCTCTAGAGCTGGAGTTGATATTGTAACATAACAGGAAAGCGCGTTTATAGCAACGTTATTCAGTTAGTTTATTTTAATTATTACAAAGAAAAATCAACAAAATAACTTGCAGAAATAAATGTTCTCAAAAAAGCTAAGAAGCATGTACAATATTATAGGTCGCGCTGAAAAGTTCTGAAGGCCGACAAAAAAAGTTGACCAGAAGAGATGAAAGTAAGATTATACATTCAATTGAAAACAATCCTCAAAATAGCACCAGAAAGCTTGCCAAAAATCCAAGAAACGACTACGGCGTAGAGGTATCGTATGAAATAATTCGACAAGTACTCAAAAAGCACAAATATTTCTCGAAAATTGCGCGGCGGAAGCCACTGCTGGCTTCACAGAATGTTTGCAAAAGGATATCAATTGCTATTTCCCAGATTTCTAAGCTAATGGATTTCTCGAGCAACGAGTTTTTTGCGATTAAACTAAATTAATGCTGTACCTCCACGATGTGCTCAACAAATTTTAGAGAAAACCGCTCACAGCCCTTCAAAATAAAAATATAATACCCAGGTATACCAGGGTCAAATTTGGAAAATTGTCCGTCATGGTATTGGGATGTATTTCCAGTAAGGGTTAAAGAATTTTTACAGCAAAAATGATAAAAGAATTTTATTTGGATATTTTGCCAAACGATGTAACTTAAAGTCCACAAAAATTTGGCTTTGAAGACCCCCAAAGCCGACAAAAACTGAAGAATAAGCTATATCTAGATAACGGCCCCAAACATAAGCCGTCGCTATGTATGGCTTGGCTGCTTTATAACTGTAACAAAGTAATAGACGCACCTTCGCCAGGTCCGGACAATAACCCAGTATAAAAATTGTGGGCATACTTAAAAAGAAAAGTTGGAAAACGGGCACCAACAAATAAAAATTATGAAAAAAGGAATGGGTGAAGATACCCGAGCAGTAAGACCTTAAAAAATGTATTGCTTCCTTGCCAAAAAAGCTTCAAGCCGTTTCTGATGCGAATGGTAATCACACAAGGTATTAACAATAACAATTTTATCGAAACTAGTCTTATTTTGCTTACGTTATATCGCCTACTCAAAATTTGCAAACAATTAATTGACAATATGCAAATTTTCTTTTATGGTTTGTTTCTTTTTCTCTCTTTCTTTCACTTTATAACATGGACTTCTGTTTGGATATGATAAAAGAAAATAAACTGAAAAATTAAGTAAAGAAAGAAAAAAATTTAAAACATATTTGCTTCCTGGAGTTATTAATTGTTGTACTCGAATTTAATTGCAATTTTTCATTTTGCACACAATTTCTTGACATAACTTATGTAAATAGAAAGAAGGGATACACTAGGGTCATTTCCTACCACAATTTGAGAAACACTGTTTCTAAAGCGTTATTAATACATTTACTTATAGATAGATTTTCAGTTTTTAATTATGATTTATAAGTTAGTCTCAAACTGGGTTAAAGAATTTAACTAAAACAAAAACTTAAAATAATTGCTGTTTCAATTTATACCTGAACACATTTTTGTTTTGCTCTTGGTCATAGAAATAAAAGGAACAGACATAATAGTTTTACAAATACATACATACATATGTATGTACATACATACATACTAGTAAGCAACTGGCTTGAATTTTTTTTCTTTTCGTTGTATACTTTCAGCATTGCTTGATCTTTCGCCAAAGTGAAATCCCAAAGTCCATATCTTCCAATTTTGTTTGCTAATACGCATAATTATGTATATTTTGTTCTTTAATTGAGAAGAAATTTTAGAAATGAAATCATAGATGTCTTCTGACATCTTCTTGGTTGCTCTTCAATCAGTTTGAAGACAGAGGTAGAGCTGCGCGGTATACTTTGCGAAAGCTAAAGTTTTAAATTGTTTCCTAACTTCACTAGTGCGGGAAGTGAATTTTTATGTCTTTATTGTAAAATATTTTTTTTAATTTCATCATTGATGTGTGAAACATAGTTCCGGCTTCGTATTTATTGCTTCATATCAACGATATTTTCCAATGTATGTCAAAATTTTATTTTTATTATTCGGTGTTTGTTGGGCACAGTTCGACGATGAAAAGGATACCGTTATAAATTTGCCTCAATTAGGCATTGTCCAAGGAAAAGTTATTGAAACAGCATGGTCAAAGCGGGAGGTGCTACATTTTGTGGATTTAAAATATGCGGAGGCTCCCACTGGAAAGTATAGATTTAAGGTATGTTTTCCAGTTTCCTGATAGTTTCCTGATATGCAGCGAACAGTATGTGGCGATGATCAGCAAACATCTATTTTCCGTTTCTTTTTTACTACGTCAGCGAAAGAGTTATAGAACTTCCACATATTGACACATTTTTGAAAATGTATTTATACTTCAATTATTGAGAATTATTTTTCATTTAAAATACAGTTCATCCTTTAACAAAATCTAATAATTTAATATAAAACCATAATTAAAAATAATTTTGAAAAGTTTTTAGAGTACTCAATTATTACAAAGGAAAATCAACAAAATAACTTGCAGAAATAAATGGTCTCAAAAAAGCTAAGAAGCATGTACAATATTATAGGTCGCGCTAATAATTTAATATAAAACCATAATTAAAAATAATTTTGAAAAGTTTTTAGAGTACTCAAAAAATGAGTATGCAGTTTTTTGGTTCATTAAATCTTAACTTGCATTTTGGTTTCTTGTGGCAACGAATTACCACTGATTTTTTAAATATCGTTCTTTTGCAATTCCTTACAAAAAAAAAATAATCGCGTTGTATGGAGGAAACTGCCAGTACAAAAAATTGCCAAAATTCAGTGATTAGTTAGTAGTAGATACTTGACACTTGCACTTTCTTGGACTAAGATTGCATTCTCAAAAAAATTCTAAAAACTTTTTTTAAAACTTTCGAAACTTTGATGAAATTTTTGTTAATATTGTACTTTATTAAATAAATGAGTTTTTATAGGTTTTGTTAGAGGATGAAATGTATTTTAATAGAAAAATTTATTTAAATAATTTGAAGAAAAATAAATTGTACAAATCTGTCAATATGAGGAAGTGAAATAAATATGTTGCTGACTGTACATTGTACAGTGTACAATAACTATTATGAAGATAGAAAAAGTATCAAAGCAATAAATAAAACTTGATATAACCGACTAGGCTTTTTCATGATTACTACTTATTTGCTACTTCTCATCCTTGGTTTACTATTTGAAAGGTTGTGACAATGCTGAAATCAGCATAATCCAGGAAAAATCATAAAAGTTGAAGATTTATAAGACAGTTGATTTGTTCTTATATCGTTAGTTTTGGGATTTAAAAATGTTAGCCAAAGAAAAAGTGTTGTTTACATTTATTCTCGTATTGATATTCTACTTCACAAATACGTATAATGGATGGCATCCTTCTATTTTCTATTGTCCAAACATTCTCAATCTTTTATAATCGCCTCTTATGAAGCAATCTTTTATTCTATCTTTCTCGCAGTATCCAGCTATGGATGACAATGCAAATGTATTAATCAGTTAGCTTATAAATATGGTTAATTGTAAAGCTAAAGAATCAATAGCATTTAATTACCCAATTTTAATATATTAAAATATTTCTTTAGAGAGGTAGAGGTAGGGCTGGTTTAAATTTTTTTTTGGTTTATTTCAATCCCGAGCTCTATTTTTTATCGTCAAATTGTTCAGTTAATTACTGCTAACCACCACCAAGTCATTCTGCAAAATATGAATTCCAGTAGATATTCAAAATATATGGTAATTTGATAAGATAACTTAACTCCAATAAGTATATTTTCTTTACGGATATAAGTAGACATTTTATTTGTACTACATATCACAAGCGGAGATGCTGGTATTTCGGGATGATAGTTTCAGCTTTTTTTATGTGTATTACTTTTTGCAGAGAGCTTTGTAAATAAAATTGTAGAAACACTTGACAATTTCTTACTGGCTTTTTTGGAATTTTAAAAGTTGTAGAAACTATGACATATGTACTTCATTTTATGACATTGGTTAACCAAATTTAAAAAAAATCTATTTTCCCTGATAACTTTTATATGCGTTTACGAGTATACTATACGAAGAAAATATGAAAACAAGTTATTAATAACATCTCGTTAGAAAATAATTGAAAAATATGGATTCAATACTTATTCAAATACTCCACAAAGTTGTTTAGGAATTCTTAATTTCCGAAGCGTACGCCAAAGAAAGGTTTTTTTTGAGGAAGCATCGCATGCCTATACCCCGCCAGTGTAGGAACTAAACCTCCTCCTATTCGTCTTCTGGTTGGAATGGCTGTTCCGCACCATTGCTGGTTTTTGGGTTTCCTAGTGAAACGACAAAAAGTAGTCTGGACGCAAGTTTATGTATATGCGTATGTATGGAAACATACAGTGGTGGTCAGAAATTTAGCACACTTGTTTTGAAACCAAAAATTCAAGTTTATTTAATTATTTATTTAAAAAGTCTCAAACGTAAACATTGTGTTAAAATAAGTATTTGAATTAACGTTTTTAATGTGGTATTAATTATTCATCTGTAAAGAGAAAAAATAAAAAAAAGTTATCACATTTACCAAATCGCCATATTCACATCGATTTTAGCAACTTACCTTCAATGAAAAGAACTCTTAAGTTAGTATTTGGTTGGAAATCCTCTATTTTTGATAACTTAAGTGCATCTTCTACTCAAACTATCAACCAAAACTTCAACTTCCAAGCCTTTTGAATTTAGCTCCACAATTCTGATAAGTTTTTCGGTTTTTTATGTTCCACGTGATGCTCTATATCATTCCACAAATTCTCAATTGGGTTGAGATCGGGTGACTGACCTGGCTACTTCAAAACATCATTTTTATTGCTCATAAAGAAATTGTTCATCAACCGCCAAGTATGCTAAGGATCATTATCATGCACAAAATTCCAGTTTAAAGGCAAATTCTCCTCACTAAAAGGTGTCTTATGACTCTCAATTATATTTTTATACACATATTGGTCCATGTACTGCCTACAAGAAAAGGCTCCCGTAACCATTACGTGTCCCCCACCATGCTTAACGGTTTTAATGGTATATCTCGGATCGTGCTGCTTGTCTCGGGGAAGTCACGCATATTTTTTTCGATCAGACGCGAATATACAAAACTTTGATTCGTCGCTTCAAAGAACATTTTTAAAAAAACTGAATGGTTTTTCCATGTGCTTCTTTGCTTTTAAATTCACATTGAAATTTTGGGCATTAAGCCTTCGTCTAACCTTTCTGAAGGATACAACAATATGGCATTTGGGTTCTAATTCCTTTTTTATGTCCTTTATTCTTCGAAAAATTTGGTCTTCTATTGGCGACGTTTTTAACGCTCTTGGAGTTTTGTTTACGTTTTTTTGTGGATCCAAATGCTTTTACGTGTTGTATTAGGTTATACACCATTTTCCGCGAACATTTTAATAAACGAGTAATCTCAGCAATAGATTTCCGTTGGCTTTTCAGAGCTTGGATTAGCTCCCACTTTGCTTCTGAACACCATCGACCTTTCGCCATATTTAATTTCAATCAAATAATTTTCTTGATTAGTTTTATTCTCTATACCCAAAACAATTACGAGTAAACAATTAATGTACATGTAAGCATATATAATATATATGTATGTTTGTTTAGGAAAGCGCTAATAAAGAATAGTTAAAACGTCAACAGAGTGAACCTTCAAGCTATTCTTTTTTTTTGGAATCAGACACGAAACAACGCGTGCAGAAAACAGCACTCAGACTACATGCCGTCCATTGTACTGTTTTCATGTTCCTTTTAATCGGTTTTAAAAGAGCTCAGGTGTTCGTCTCTCAACACGTCGCGACCAAATGCCACATACCTAGTTCTTGCAAAGGCGGGGCAGACGCGCAGAAAGTGTTCCGCAGTCTCTTCCTGTCATGTACGCCTATCATTGTCAGGTGTCTATGCCACTTGAAGTGACCGGTCAGCAGTCCAACTAGTTGCCTGCTGTTTCGCCTGTTAAGCGAGAGCAAGTGTTTTGATAGTCCTTCTGAGATTGAAGGTAACATGAGTTTTGCCCTTCTGCAACCTCTCGTAGCCCCCAGTTATTGCTGAGCAAAGTATTCACCCAGTTTCTTATTGTGGCGTCGATGGCCGAAGGTGGGAGTGCTATTGCTGGTTTCGGGCCGAGGAAAACCTCATCCGAGCCAATTCTGGCCAAATGGTCTGATGTCTCATTACCAGGTACTCCCGAGTGACCAGGCACCCAGAGTAAAGCAAGTTCATTATGTTTACTAACATAGTTCAGTCAGGACTTACATTGCCGAACTAGTTTGGCTTAGTCCATTGAATGAAAAAATTCCAAATGTTTTTAACTTATAATTTTAAGCGTTTTTGGCCTTTAGATGTTTATTCAAATTAAGCTGTTCTTGTGTAGGTGAAAGGTGATTCGAAGGTGTTGCATTTGTCAGCAATCTTCGCCTTTTGCCAGCATAAAAGTCGGCTTCATCGAAATGCGCACACACTCTCACCGAATCGGAATAATTTATTTGGCAAGCTTGAATGACGTTAAGAAGTTTACCTTCTCCATAAGCTCAGATCTCAGGCTGTGTTTGTAGGATGCTAGAGGTATACCCCCATCTAGGGCGGAGTTAATTATGTATATTTCCGTCCCTTTTCTTGCAGGTAGGTTAGGTTAGCTAGAAGTGGCTGCCAGCGATCTCACCAGCACACTTAGGCCTTGTTAGACCCATTGTGGTACCATGCGGATTAAAAACCCCCTACTCGAACCAGCGAGTGGAATCTGCAAATTTTAATAGCATGCGTACCTCTATCCTGGCCAGGTCGCTTAGGTCGCTGAAAAACTCTGATCCTAAGAATCCTCTTTGCCCATACCGTTTCAGGCTCCTCTTCATTTCTGCAGCTTCTGCAGAAGTCATTGTAGGGGGCCCCCTGTTATTATGCTTAAAGCTAAGGACAGGTCTCCTCTGCTCAGCAAGAGCAGACCTTGTACTTTTTTGACGTCCAATTCAGGCCACAAGAGTTTGGATATGATACAGGTATTACTGTTGTTCCAGCGGATCCCTGATTCCTTATAAAATGATTCCCTTAGAATGAGCTTACAGGTAGCGAGCGGCATACCTAGACCCTTCCAGCGTGGTGAAAGCGGAATGGATGTTCCCCCTCTTGCAAGCTCGTCCGTTGTTTCATTTCCCAGTATGTTGCTATGCCCTGGCACCCATACCAAGTAAAAAGCAAACTGCTCCGCCATCTCGTTTAGAGATTTGCGGCAGGTTGCCACCGATTTTGAGTTGCAGCTGACAGAAACAAGAGCCCTTAGCGCTGCTTGACTGTCAGAGAAAATTACGATTTCTTTGTGTTTTACTACTTTGGTTCATAAAAAGTCCACCGCCTCCTGTATTGCAGCGACCTCAGCCTGGAAGACACTGCAGTGATCCGGAAGACGGAAAGACATTTTTAAACCTAGTTGGGCTGAGAAAACACCCCCTTCTACCCTGTTCTCAAGCTTTGAGCCAGTCTCTTTGAGGTACTTTTGCCTTCTTCACGCGCTCCTGAACATTCAGTGCCCAAGATAGCTTTTTGTCTATTATCACGCCTAGGTATTTGGCGAAATCCCCTAGCCTCAGCGGTTTGTTCCCTACTTTAGGAAGCCTAAGTGGAGGGATCTTGTATTTCCTTGTGAAGAGAACAAGTTCAGTTTTGTCCGGGTTCACACCCAACCCATTTTCTCTGGTCCAGCTTTCCACCCTTTTAAGTTTATTCTCTTATAATGTCGCATAGTGTTTGAGGAAACTTTTCTCTTACTACCCCTGCAAGGTCGTCGGCATAAGCTATTACCTTGGCTCCTCCCTCCTCCTCCAGATCAAATGCACTTGAGTGAATTCCGCTACCTACTCGTTCTTTTAGCTTGGAGCCATATGTGTATACAGTTGTCGACTCTGGGTCCAAGTCCACGGCACCTATCCACTCGTTCCTCTCTGGGATTCTTGTGGAAACCGTATTTTCAAAACATAGAGGAGTGGTGTAATCTAGTTTACTTAGGTCTAGTCTAGAGAGTTTCTAGGACAATTGCATGTCCGGATCCATTTTTGTATTACTGTTAAAGCACCTATTCATATTAAAGTACCTAAATTATTGGGACGATGCAATCTCTTTCTTTCGGGGACACTGTCCTCTACACCTACCAAATCTCTGGAAATAATGTTGGACCTCTATGGAAAATTTCTAGCAGCTGTAGTGCAGTTAGGCAAAATGCGATCCAGCCGTGGAGAGATCACTATCACATGGCTCGGGTAGCTTTACTTAGAAGATGGGAATTCCAACTTACTCGTATCTAGGATTACTCCAAGGTATTTGACTTCGTCGGAGTATTCAAGCACAGTATCTCCAAGGGTGACCGGACCAAGATTTGGTTTATACCTTCTTGTAAACGGTACGAGAACAGTCTTAAGCGGATTCACACTGAGGCCCTCAATGGCGCACCAGCTTGTTACATCGCGCAGAGCTGAACACATAACGTCTGACACAGTGCTGCCGAATTTTCCCATGACAATGATAACTAGATCATCCGCGTATCTGATAGCATTGTACCCGGTGTAAAGGTCGTCCACTACTAGAGACCAAAGTATAGGAGAAAGGACATCCTTTATAATGAATAAGAAGTTTTTTTTTTTTATATTAAAAAATGTTTTTTAAAATACATATTTATTTAATTATATTTAAAAAAATTTGAAAAATTATGTGTATAAAAAAAGCAGCACAATTCATCGTGCAATAGGTGTTTTTTCCCGAAGACACAAGCAACAAGCACATTTGATGAAGACACCAGCAACTGAAATATGGTTGTGTTTTGCAGCCCGAGCATTGGAATACGACGGAAACTCTGCTGACAATGGCAATGTCATCGAAAGATCAGTGGTCAATGGTGAAGGTGAAGGCGTTCTACATATTTCTCAAACTTAATCTTCTTTTCACTCCTTACGCTTAGTCAACCTCTTTTGGGCGTCCTGAACGTTCGGCGTCACTTATGCTGGTGCGACCACAACGAAACTCAGTAAACCACTTCTTAACCATTGAATTTGATGGTGCGCTGTCCCCATAGTATTTATCAAGCCAGTCCATCGTTTCGGAGATGGTTTTTTACGCAAAAAATAATGCTTAATCAGCACACGAAATTCATATTTTTAAATTTTTTTGTAAAAAGTCAAGAGGTTATCTGCTTTCAAAGGCTGCCAAACACAAACTAAATGACTCAGCTTTCTCTGACGGTAGTCTACTAATAGATGGCTGTTAACGGCAGCTATCAAAATGTTCCTGACTTAGCAAACCACTCTCGAATTTGAAGTTGTGAACTGTCAAGTCAGTAAACAGTGCAGCAAACAGGAGTTATTGCTGTTGCCCACAGTAATGTTAGCGTTTAGGTTTTCTGTAACTGAAGACCGCGATAATTGGAATGCTTATTTCATAACCAAAAATTTTATTGATATATCAGCCGCCACGTCCTGTAGAGCCATGGGAAGACGTTTTGGATGCCACAGCTGAAAAAATCGGTTGCCCCTCAGTGGTTTCCATGGAATCGTTAAAAAAGCTTGACGACGTACTGGACATTGAGGACTGTCTCACTTTGAATATAGCTACGCCTAACACAACTGGTCGTTATCCAGTTCTGGTCTACATACATGGCGAATATTTGTTCGAGGGCAGCAATGCTGAGGCACCACCTGAATATTTGCTGGAAAAAGATATTGTATTAGTAGCACCACAGTACCGACTAGGTCCATTTGGCTTTCTTTCAACAAAAACTGAGGAAATACCCGGCAACGCGGGAGTCTTAGACATATATCTGGCATTACAATTCGTTAAACACTTCATAAAATATTTCGGAGGTGACGAGAATCGCGTGACCCTAGCCGGCCAAGTAGGCGGCGCAGCAATCACTCACTTACTGGCGATTTCACCAATGGTAGGTGACGTTCTTATTGGTTCACAACAAAAATTGTACCATTTTATTTTTTATACCTTTTTTCAGACACAGCATGGACTTTTTCATCAGGTTATATACCACTCAGGCTCAGCACTGATGCCTATATTTTTGGAAGAAAATCCACGAAAACATGCACAGGAAATCGCTGAAAAAACCGAATGCAAAATGAAGACATTGCGGGATTTGAATGAATGTTTAATGGATATGTCGCCATTAGAATTATTGAGTGCTTTTATGACACATGCAGTGAGTACTTCAAAGAAGTCTTTTTTTCGATTTCTTCATTTTGTTAAATATTTCTCTGTCGATATGCAGCTTGAAAAATCCGAGTTGGGCGTGGGACATACCGGGGGCATCCAATTCACTATTGGTGGACCGAGCGGCGTCTTGCCTGAGCATCCTTATGATCTAATGATGAATTCCAATTTTTCCTATCCTGCAATGGGCGGTTGCCCAAAGAATGTTGGCTCACGTCTTTTGAACGGTGAGTGCCAATTTCCTGAAAATTTCCGATCGCTTGATTAAAAATAAAAATTTAGAAATTATTGAAAATGACTTCGAGGGAATGATACCAGATGATAACTATGGAACATACGATTATATTGATCATGTAATTCGTCAAGTTGTGGGCACTGATAAAACAATGATGTTGACAAGTTTTGTGACTCACGATTTTTTCAATAGAAAGTTGATGGAGAATGGTACTTTTAGCACTCTGATATCACGTTTAATCGATGTATGTTACCAATCACTAAAAAACTGAATTCTGCAATTCCATCTAATTAATTGAATATCTTTTTTTCAGGTCGGTGGCACTTTAATGCATAAACTGCCTGTGCTACTGGCACTTAATATGAATAACAAGCACGTTCCAGAGAATACATTTCTTTATTCCTTCGATTATTTGGGAGAGTTTAATCGGTACAAGGACTTGGATGAAGAAACTCATATGCAGAGTCCTTTTAAGGCAGGAGTCTCCCTAACGGACGAAACCCTCTATCTCTTTCCCTATCCAGAACATGTGACTAACTTGAGTCCACCGGATTTGGCAATTGCAAAACGTATGGTGAACTTATGGTCTTCATTCGTGATAAATGGTAATCCATTTAGCGACCTGCGCGCTGGGTATTGGCCACCTATGACCACCTTATATGGTCCTTACATGAAAATAGATGACACGTTAATTGTGAGCGGAAATTATTTCAAAGAGTTTTCGGCAACGCTAATAGATGAAGAGAACGGTCATAGCCTAGTGCGTGAAAGTTATTACCTTCGGAATAATCGTGCCAGAAGGCGCCAAAAAGTCAAACGCAATAGACGAAAAAAGCAGAATGGCAAGAAATCTTTAGCGAAACAGTCATATCTTCTATCCAAAATTCGTTTTTAATTTGTGATATTTATTTATGTAATTGGATATAATTATTTTTTATACAGACTTTTTTTAATAAATGAACGGAAGAATAAAAATTATAAAGTCTTTAAGGACTAAAAGTAAAAAGATAAACAGTTTTGTGCAGAAAAGAAAGCGTGGATGGCGCTCGTGACAGTAGGTGTAGACATAATGTCAAGTACTTCGAGAAAGGTGCAACAGTTTGGAAATTTAAAAAAGTTGGAGCAATTCCCACCCCAAATTCAGGTAAGTTTTGTAATTTGAATACATATGTAAGTACATATGTTTGTGCAAATGCGGAGAATCACTAGTAACTTTATATGTATATTAAATTTACTCCCTTCACAAAAGCGGTTTTGTATTTAAAACTATATACATGTTTGTTAAATAGGAGGAAAATGTATATTTAACACGGAAGCATACATATATTATACTTGGTTCCCAAATTATAGCACATACACATATTTACACATTTGGACAATTTACTTATCCTCCAATTATTTAAATTAATATATCAACGGAAATATCGTTAATTCCCTACCAAACCCCATTAAAACTAATTTAATTTCATAAAAAATGTTAAAATATTTATCAAAATTTGAAAGTTTATAAAAGAAACTGTTAATTCCCTAACAAACAACATTAAAACTAATTTTTTGAATTTTATAAAAAAAAGTTGAAAACATTTATCTAAAATGTGGAACTTTAAAAAATAATAGAATATTTTGGGGTATGCAGATATGTACATACTTACCTCCAGTGGCGGATCAACGGTGGGGGGTGAGTTTTGGGTCCGGACCCCCCCTTTCGGGATCCCATTAATAATATGGGGTTGTGCTTTAATTTGTGAACAGAGTATAGGAGAGTAGAGGTAAATGGGAGGGAAATCAGGCTAGGGAAAATTTTCAAAACCACAGCCGATCCCAAACGAATAGTTCAGCCTGCTCCAGCTATCCACTACATAGCTCTTAAGGCATATTTCTGTATGGGAGACGTCTACAATTTTGTTTGCTTAATAAATCACTCTTCCTGCGTTGGCACCTCATTTGATATGTAGTTCTGGGATTTCATGCCGATATTATTTAAAATTTCGGAAAAAAATGGTCCAAATGTTTAATGAAATCGATATCAAACCTGAACTATCTTACATTAACTTAGATATTGGGGAAGGCCAAAGCGAAAACGTGCTGCCATCTTCTTTATACTATAGTTACTTGTTGCCTGTGACGGTATCCTGAAACTGTGTGAATGTCGTTGGCAATTGAGCATTTAGACTAAGTACAGAGCACTTAACGGGTTTTCAGTCTCAGAAGGTTAATATTTGGGCATCAAACTTTGTCTTAGGACTCTTCGTAAAAAGAAACAAAAATGTATGTATTACATGCGAATCTGTATTCTATTTCACGTAACTTGAGGTGATGATCACTCAGTTAGGTTAAGTTGTTAATTAATTATTCATTTTTTAGTGAAAATTAATTAATTATTCATTTTTTAGTGAACATTTTCAATTGTACGTCATTTTCATACTATCTAAGTGGACTAACGCCAGATCATTGTTAGGATATGAATATGAACTTTACATATGTATGTAGGTCATTTGTAAATCTACTAATATGGGATTTTTTCAAAAATTATGAATTTACGTTTTAAAATTGAAAGAATCGCAGAATTTGTGGAATCAGACAAATCTTGGTAAATTACATGGTTCAAAAAAATGTGACTAATTTTTAATTTTGTGGCCGCTGGGGTCGAGTTGGTTGCGGTGCGTGCTATAACTCCTAAGAAATCAATATTTGCGTTTCCGATTTTTTGCCCAATTTTCTGGTATAAAATGTACTGTCATTGTCATTGTCATATAAAATTTCTGAAGTAGACATTGAATATTTAATAAAAAATTGAGTTCTACTGAGTTTGTTTAACGTACGTTCATATAATCCAAGGCGAATTCATTAAAGGTGGTGTTAATCAATCAGCTGATTGGTGGTTGGTTGTCAAGGTTGTTTAGTTGCAAATAATCAATTGTTCCCTTTAACTACAGAAAATTTCAAACTATGGTTCACTATAACTTTTTGCGGTGACCCTAATAGTTTAAAAATTATTTCGCGAAACTTAAATACAAAGGAGATAAATTTTGACAATAACCCACCAAAGGGTTGCATTTTTAGAATCGCTACCTTACATCAATTCGCCTTGATATAATCTTTTATTGAATAATAATACATTTGATTTGGCAAAGAAGGTACATAAGTTTCACGATTTTGATACTCTGCAATTTTTACAAATTTGTGTTTAAAAAGAAGTCAAGGCAAGCGTTTAGGAAGTCGGTTAAAAAAAAAGCCCAGAAAATCTTGTGCTCACTTTCAGGGAAAAGGGATGGAGAGGTAGAAGAAAATATTTACAGCGGCTATAGTACTACAGTAAATGTTATAGCAGACATTTATAACACCGAGAACGAGATAAATGTAAATAATAATATGGCCAGAAATAATACTATGCAGACCTTGGTATACATCACAGTTGACGATGAAATAGAAAAATCAGATATCTGCAAAAAAAGGGTTAAGGGAATTTTGATCAGCTTGGTCAATTAAGTGGTATATACCTAACCAGGCTATGAATAAGCCATTAAAAAAGTAATGGATCATACATTCACTATGGTTTAGTAAACTGTTTAACTGACCTCTTTTTTAAATACGGAAGTAGTGCAGATAACTATATTGAGGACTACAACATTGTAAAAAATTTTGGTATTGACGGATTGCCTTTATTTAGAAGCTCAAAACAGACTGTGTGGCCTATTCTTACGAGTATAAATATGTAACCGGATTTATAAATTGTTTATTAGTCGGCTGCTATTTAATCTCATTTGGAGGCCACATCGATAACATTAAAACTAAACCAGCTAATTCGAATGAATTCCTTAAACCTCTAGTTAAAGGATTAATGACCTCAATTGTTACCGGTTTTCAATACAATCTAAAAACGTATTCCATTTCGTGTGCGATGCTCCGGCGTGCTGATTTTTGTTAAACATAAAATCACACTGAGGATTTTATTGTTGTAATAAATGTACAATAAATGCGAATATTATTTATAATCAGAAAATTTACCTTTCCCTATAATAACTGGGAACTTACAACTGATAAAACCTTCAGAAATCGAGTGCATCCAGAGCATCAAACAAAAACGGAGCAGCTTTCATTACACAGTACAACATTTTTCAGTTCATTGATTGCCAACTCAAAAATTTATTTCAACTAAATCGGGCTAGTGGCTGTCGAGCTATGTCAAACAACAGGGCCTAAAACGTGATAAATTCCCCTATACGATAGTACTAACTTCAAATCGATATTAAAAATATTTTGGCAGGTAGGAAGACAAAACGAATGATGCAGAAATTATTATTTTTGGGTCTAATTTCACATACAGTTCTCATAATTGAGTTGGCAAATCATGTGTTGTACTGTGTTAGAGGAAATCAATATCGGAAGTGTAAGCCAATTCCCTGCAGACTATATGGATTTAGTTTGTCTCGAAACAATTAATGAAATTATAGATTGGGAAAAAAGGCTGCTCTTATTCGATGAGTTCTGCAAATATTGAACAGTTATCTCTAGAAAATAAAATTCTTATTCCTCAATTTCCATCGGATTTTAATAGAAAACCAAGAGCATTGGATGAGTTTGAAAGATAGAAAGCCACAGAATTTCGATCATTTGTTCTTTTTACCGTTGTATTTACCTTACGCAACAAATTGCATTGGAGGCAATATGAACATTTCATTAACCTGCATAAGGCAATGCGAATATTATGTGATCCTTCGTTGAAGCAAAAATTCTTTTGGAGAAATTTATTGAAAATTTTGCATATATGTATATTGATGGGCAGGAAAATTTGAGCTTCAATTGCCATAATTTATCACACATAAGTGACGACGTTTTAAAATATGGTGCACTATATGAGTTTAGCGCATTTAAATATGAAATCTACCATTTCCAATTGAAACGAAATGTTAAGAACGGAACACATACATACATATATTACCGCAAATTTTAAACAGAACAATTGAACAAAGCATCGCCATGAAACAATCCTACAAACCGAGACCTTCATTTACTTGCAAAAAGCCATTATAAAATAATTTGTTTAAAGAACTTCAAACTCCTAATACAACGTTCTCAATAAAGCCACCAAATAATTATTGCTTGTTCGAAAATAATATATGTACATCTTTATATATGTATATAATTCTACTGTACGTGTGTTGTGACTGAACTCCTCCTAAACGGCTGGACCGATTTGCATAAATTTTTTTGTATGCGTTTGGGTGGTGCCCCGGGTGGTTTAGATTTACAATTCGGTTCAAGTGGACAATGGGGCGTGGTACCTCCCATACAAACCACAAATTAAAAATCTATTATTCCTGCTCCTGATAACGGTATTTGAACAAAATTTGGTACGTCGGTTTGGTGTACATATTTTAAGTGCTGCTGTAAATATGGGCGGGATTGTACAAAGGGGCGTGGTACCTCCCATAAAAACCACAAATTAAGAATCCAATATTTCTGCTCCTGCTAACGGTATTTAAACAGATTTTGGTATTTTGGTTGAGTGAACATATTTTAAGTTCTGCTGCAAATATAGGCGGGATTTGATAAAGACGCGTGATACCTCCCATATGTATATAATTCTACTGTACGTCTGATGTCACTGAATAAATTTTTTTTGGTCATCGAGCTTATTTGTTTGCTTTTATTTTTTGACATCTCACAAATTCGTTCTCAATCTGCTTTTCTTTTTTAATTCGTTGAGTCGCGCGTCATTTTATGAAACAAAAGTAAAGTTTAAATTAAGCAAAAGTGGTTTGTTTTATTTCGAATAGCAAAACAACGAGTGTGGTGTCATTGAAATCAACACAAACTTAAATCAAGCCACAACTACGGCCTCACGTAGGTATTCTAATTTGAGTGTATTACATTAAGTGCGTTTTGTTATTTTCACATTTAAATTTTTTTGTACCGCGGCTTTGGATATTTTTGGTGTCGCATTTTCAGTGAATATTAAGTGTATTACATTCACACATAAGTTACGTTACTAAAACAATGCCACGTCTTCGAGGACGAGGAGGAAATATTGGTCGACGGACTATCCATTCACAATTACAGTTGCACTCCAAAATCGTTCTATCTGAACGATCGGTTGTATGGGAGCTATATTTATTGCTTATCTCTATATACAACATATGAAAGTAAGTTGCTAAACGCCCATAACTCGATAATGGATTGTCCGAATCACCATAAGTAGACTTTTTTAAATTGTGTTTGTTTTTGCCCAAGAAAAATGTTGAGAATAGAGAACGTCGATAGGCGGCGTTGTTGTCGCGTTCTAACAAAAAATCGTATTTATTGTCCGATTTCAGTTATATTCTATAAATGTATTGGTAAGGGGAAGAAAAAGACCTCTGCTATAGGTGGCGCTGTAGTCGAGTTATTTATAATATTCGCATTTCTAAACCGATTTTGATAAAATTCATGTTGTACGTACTTATATTCTACTTGCATGATGAAAAATGGAGAGATATACAGAAAACTATGCATCTTAATTGGGACGAGGAAATAGTGCTTTTATATTCATCAAAACTGCAGCATTTTTAACTTGAAAAATCTGACATAAGTATAAAAAAAAATTTAAGGAGATACGAAAACGCGTGCGAAATTTAGGTGGCAGTTTCATTTACCGCACTAAATACGTGTACAACAGAGTTCAAAAAGTGTTTGATTTACTTTTAATAAATTTTGGGCGGGACAAAGTTCGCCGGGTCTTCTAGTATGTATATAAAATAAGAAAGATTAAAAAAGATGATAACATTATTTACATTTTTGAAAGACAAGTTGAAAATTAAAAAAAAATTACGATAGCACCAAGCTTGGCCAAATATTAAATACATTTTCTTCTAACAGCGATTTAGAATTCTCTTCCGAAGAAACGATCGAAAAGAAAGTTATATATTTCTACATAGATTGCAAACATTTCTTTCTCCCGCTTCTGCACGATGTCGCAAAGTACCAATAATATATTAAATGGTAAGAAAGGATCCTACTGTCAAAGTAAAAACAAAAATATTGGTTGGACTAAGCGAGAGCAAACATCCATTACTATTATACACCGTAAGATATTCTCTTTAAAATACCTTAGTATATAGTATATGCTTATAAACATTTAAATTTCACAGAAATTAGTAACAAACTGGATAGAGTAATAGAAGAAAACAAGGAACTGCGAGAGGAGAACCAAAGTCTTATTACTTTTATGACGGAAGAGTTCGTAAGTCTGAGACGCAAAGTTGAAACTTCTCTACATGAAAATAAAAAACATAGAACAACGTTATTGCCACAACTGCCCTTAGTCATGAAGGATACAGTTTTGACTTAGAGCAGAGCTTGAAATCAACTGAAGATAAGAGGAAAGAGCTAGTAAGTTAAAAAA
This sequence comes from Philophylla caesio, assembly GCA_963971545.1. NCBI lineage: Eukaryota > Metazoa > Arthropoda > Insecta > Diptera > Tephritidae > Philophylla > Philophylla caesio. Next base: position 30,176,668 of record OZ020608.1, on the reverse strand, counting down.
AAGTTAAATAATAAATACAAAAGTCAATTACAAATTTTACAGTTCGACAAATTCATCTGCCAATCAAATACGGATATTGCAAAATTTATGACTGGCAATATTAAGGCTATCTTTGCAGTTGACAACCTCATAACTCAGTTCTCCTGGAAAAATTTAAAGGACAACAAGTCCGTTAAGGACTTCATTATTATTCAAATCAATTTTTGTTAAAATAGAGTTCATAATTAAAGAAAAATCGTATGAATCAAAGTTTTTTAAAATTTCGTTCATTTTGAGCATGGCTGCTTATTGAAATACATACATAAGTTTGTATGTAAACGCATTTTAAAATTTGTGTTTTGTTAAATTTGCGTATGCAAAAATGTATGAATAAATTTTTGTAAATAAATTTTACAGTTTCTGTTAAAAGGTTAGAAAATATGTATTTTGATTTTTTCTTTCGTTTTTTTTCTGATTTTCCAAAAGGGAGGAAATTTGATGTACATATATTGGAACGATTTTCCGTCATCCCTGGTCAAATTTGGTTTTGTGCCACCTTCAGTGTCGTTTTCGTTAGAAAATATTCTTAAGGAAATCTTTTAGATTTTTGTTTCAGATAGAGGACAAAAAAATCTTAAAGAAAACTCCCAGTATTTTCTTTCAGAAAGTGAACGAAATATTACATATTGTGGAATCATCTTAGATTTTTCTTTCAGAAAGTTGAAAAAAAAATATTCAAGGTGAATTTATTCAAGGTGGTATATTCCACATATAAGTACAGATTTGGTTTATTTTGCGGTGAAAATGTCAGAGAAACTTAGAAAAACAAAAATAAACAAATGGTCGAAATTGCAAGTTTGGCACAAAAAGCAAACGTACTAAGAATTTATAGTAAACATTTTCAATTGAATGCCTTTGTAATATATGTATGCAAACGCATGGAATTTCCTATCACGAATGTAAATAGAAATGGAAAATGTAAACAAAATTGTAGTTTTGGGACTTTCACCGCGAAAGGCGAAGGTAGAACAAGCAACCAGCTGATGGGAATATACCACCTTCTATTAATTCGCCTTGAAAATATTAAAGAAATCTTTTAGCTATTTCTTTCAGAAAGCGGACAAAATATGCGTGAAGAAATATTTCAGAATTTTCTTTTAGAAATATTCAGAAATTTCTATACGAGTTCGTGTCAAGCCCTACATACGATTTTCTATGAAAATACACAAATAAAACTTCACAGAACTCGGTATACATTAAATATACTATTAACGAACTCCTTAAGATTTCCGGAAATTAGGTTTGCAAGGTATGTGACAATCACATACAATCAAGTTTGACATATCCGCAGGAGTACCTAAAAATAAATTTGAAGAGGATTATTTTTCTCTGTGGGCGATGTTTGCTTATCTTTATTTCATAGCTAATTGGAAATCAAACTAAGACGATTTTATTTGTGTTGATAAGCAATTGTTTATGGGTGAATATTTAATTCATTAGCATTTTCATAAATTTCCATTTTTCACTGCGAAAAAATTAAATCATTTCAATTTAAAAGTATATGGTTTTGGTGAAATGGACTATAATCAAAAAAAAAAAATAAATAAATGAAAAATATTTTAAAACGATCAAAAAAATTTGAGGTTCGACAAATAATTTTTGCCTACGCCACTGGAATTTTTTTTTAAATTCAGGTGACATTTTAACATACGATCACTTGGTTTTTCTATTAATTTTGTATCAAGGGCTTGATTTTGGTGGGGTGTCGCTCGACCATGGGACTTTCGACCATATGGCCCCAAAAAAGTGGACATTCGACCATATGGTCGAAAGTCACTAGCATACAATTTTCTAAAGTGGACATTCGGCCATATGGCATACTGGCACACAGTGACTTTCGACCATATTTTCATATTAATATTATTTCATATTGTTTCATTTCATTATGTTACCCACAATACTTTGCCCTTTTACAAAATGCAAAGGAGTTCTGCGCGGAAAAACTGTTGATGGCGTAACCGGAGTTTGTCCGGCCAGGGTTATATTTTGAAGCGCGGCCGAAGGCCTCTCACGCAGAAAGGAGTTCTGCGCGGAAATACTGTGTGCCCTGTTCTTATTGTGGAATTTTATTAAATGCATACTTAACAATTATTTTGTAACAGGGCAAACTTAAATTTAAGCAATTGTTATTTTGGTACAATAGTTTGCCCTTTTACAAAATGCATACTTAACATATGGCCGAAAGTCCCAAAAAAAGTGTGTGGCAGTGACTTTCGACCACATTCTCAATTTAATAAAGTGGACATTCGACCATATGGTCGAAAGTCACTAGCATACAATGACACTCGACCATATGGTCGAATGTTCACCTTTTTTGGAGACTTTCGGCCATATGGTCGAAAGTCCCATGGTCGAGCGACACCCCGTCCTTGATTTTGTATATACATATGTACATACTATCTGTCCTGAAATGTTTGCTGATTGCACTTGTCGCTACTGGTAATATATACATACATAAGTATTATACATGATTCAATTATAAAAGGTTGATAACTAAGCAGCCTTCTCCCTCACTCGTAACAGGTGGTCTATCTTATTTAACGTACATAGTTGCATTTTCTAAGCATTTTTTTGTGTAAATTATCAAAAATATTTTGAAATTGTGGTAGAAGGTTAAATTTTTAACAGAAAATAGGAAATTGACATTAATGATTCGTTTTGACTGTTTTTCTTATCGCTAAAATTATTTTTTCCAAATGCGTGAAATTAGTAAGTATTTTACAAGAATTCAGATATTTTGAAATAGAATTATATATTTTACATGCATTAGGTCATAAAATCTCGTTAGCTCCTTATTCCACAGAGTTATGCTGTTTTTCGAAGATTTGTTGCTGTTTCCTTGGCCAAAGGTGTTTGTATTAAAGTAAGTTGCAATCCGGCTTTTTTACAATGAAAATATTGTAAGGTAAACAAAATTATGCTCATAAGGGCCGGTTTATCCATATCCGGTTAAGCACTTTTTTGAGCAATAAGAGCGGGTTAAGGCCATTTGTGAGAAAAGTAGTAGCCAACAACTTGCAATTTTAACGGGAGATGGAAAACTCGCCCCTAAGAAGTGTACATTTATATAAAAACATCAATGCAAACATTTTTCTTGCAGATCACGATTAACTTGGATTCCGCACATATGTTACAAGCGCATTGTCGCTACTTTGCTGGGGTGTTGCTGCCCAGTTCAGCACCTGTTTGTGATTGTATTCCGGCCCGAGTACAGCACCCGTACACGTAGAAGTAAGTCCAAGCAAAACGCTGCTTAAATGCAAATGTGAAAATATTAAAAAGAACCTTTTTCTTTCAGGTTTTGGATCCGTATTCCTGTCCGAGTGTAGCACCGTATTGGCACTCGTTTGTCAGTGTCTTCATGCCTCAGTGTAGTACCCTTATAATTTTTTATAAAAATATACAAAAATACCTAGTTTTAAAATATTGATTCACGTAATTTTATTTGAATAAATAACTATTTTTTTATAAAAATGTTTTTGGCTATAAACAAAAAATATAAAAATTTCACGACCTTTTGTAGGGTTTTCATAAATTTTGTTAAAAGTTAAAAATCGCATTTAAAGAATTTTTTGTTAAATTATGAACTATACTTTTTTTAATCTACAAAAACTTTAATTTTATTAAATTGATTTAATTTTAAAATAATCAGGCTTATTCTCCTTTCGATTTCAAAAAATGTGGCGTACTCGGAATGAATAGCGTTGCACGAGTGCAGTGCCCTTTTACGAGTGCGTATACGCATTGTATTTGTGGTATTTACACTTATGTATGTACATGCATGTAATCGTTGAAATCCATTATTGCAAAAATGCACATACGCCCTTGGATCGACTGCATGCAGATTAATAGCGGAAGAAATATCGCTCCATGTCCAATGGACGTTTTTGTCGAAAATAGACTGCACATAAGTTTGGAGTCCCTCAAATTCAGCGAATTTGTTTTTAAGGATTTCGTCCTCTGCGCCTCGAGAACTGCCTCTCGACAATCTTTTCTAGAGTACGAAGTTAATTTAAAAAATGCTTTCGAGTGAAATTTTCGTTATATTCACTATGTTAACTTTTTGAATGGTTTTTCAATCGGAAATTATTTTTAAAAGCTCAAATAACATTAAATTGACGTAAATACGCGCGACAGTCTTTACGGGTGTTAATATCTTGCATATAATCATAATATGTTCCAAATTCTTCAAAATATATTTTGTTATTATGTAATTTACATTCTATCAATGACCAACTTGGTGTACTTTTCTGCCACATTCTCGCAAAAGGGGATTACATTTTGCCCCATTTCTACTTCCTTCGTAAATGCAACCTTTTGTAAGATAGAACCAAATTTGGCTGTCATTATTTACCCAATCTTTAATAATTGAATCATGAGTATTATATACATATGTACCATGGCTCTATAGCGTTCCCCCATTGATTAAAGCTCGTCCACATCCACATCCTCCAATTAAAGCACGGAAAAGTCATTAATCATGCATCTATAGCTTTCCCCATTGACCAAAGGTCGTCCACATCAACCTCCTTCACATTCGAAAAAGCAATGCATGCTAAGAGAAAATAAGTCCTTTCTTATTATCGAACGCTGAAATTTTGCTTTATTCGTATTATAGATGAAAAAGTTTTCATATTACTGGACGTCGACTGTACAGGATTTTTTTAATAAATTACATTTTGAATGCTAATAACTTTCGTGTTAAATAAATAGTTTCAATATCATCGAAATATCATTAACGTCATCGGATTAGGCATTTAAGGTGAACTTTTTTTTTGCTCCGAACAAATAAGCAGAGCCTTATTGAATGCGTTTAATAAAACAAATGACTTTTATTAACAATTCAATTTTTTAATGAAATCATTTAATATGTACATCATTATTAACGTTGGTAATCGCGATTTGATTCCTGCGATTGTTCCGTTCCATTTAAAACCGTTATACGGGGTTGATAATGGTTCCTATCTGGCTGCTGATAGTTTTGCCTATCATTTGAGTTATAATAAGGATAATAATTCGAATAATGTGGATAGCTGATATATGGTCTTGCCGTAGTGCTTGTTGTTGTTGTTGTTGTGGAAGTGCTAGAATTATTGAAGAACTCGGGGTATAAATTTGGTACCGGAATTCCATCGGCGAAGTGGTAATCTAATTCCATTGCTAAAGCTTTTGAGTTTACAATTCTGAGGAATGGTCCCACCTCGGTGGTAACATTTGGCCAAGCGCTATTGTTCCTATGAGGAATATCATAAGTAGCGAAATTAGTCCACATACTGATTAGGGCACGCGATAATGCGCGATCTTTTGGGCCCAAATTGCTCACTTCCTCTGGGTAGGGGAAAAGGTATATATTGTCGTCGCTAAGAGTTGCATCGGTTTCAAAAGGCAAAGGATTTTTTAGATGCCCAAACCGATGAAATTCACCACGGTAGTCAAAGCAATACAAATACGTCGGTGCTTTCTTGTAAGTACTTCTTATCGTATCAAGTGCGGGGCCACGGTATAAAATAAGATTTGTGAGCTATTGAAACGAAAAAAGAAAGTAAAAGTAAATTACATACATACATACTATGTTGTATAACGTATTGTTAAACAAAAAATTTTCCCGAATCATAGCTTAATTATTTAAATTTTGGATTGAACGTCAAATTCGTTGTGATCTTCTTTTATGTACGAACTTTGTTTACAGGTTGTTAGGGTTTTTTTTTTTGGCGATCACCGAAGAGTAAAACGCAAAATGAGGGCAGAATGAGGACTAAGGCTAAAAACTTCTATGCGACATGTTTAAATATTTTTCATAAATTTCATCTTTAGTATACTACTAAGTTCACCGCCGTGATATTTCGTCAGCAACATGCATTTCCGCGAAATTTTGTAAGCAACATTAATTGTCAAATGAGAAAAAACGTCTAAATAAAAATTGAACATTGATACGACGAACTTTAGCCTATCCACATATTGACGAATTCGGACAATATATATTTATTTTTTAAAAGTGCAATAAATAAAAATACATATTTTGTCTAAAGGGTGTGATAAAGTTTTGTCGTGTACGTATGACTATCAGCAAATTTTGTGTTTTTAAACATTATACCCGTTGTAAAAAAATGTTATTCTTTTTAAAACGTTTTACTACATTTAGCAGCATTTAGAAAGTTTTGCAAACTTCCGACACAACCACCAGCATTAATGCATTGGCTTTTCGCATGAGCATTTTAAATTGGAGTGCAAAAATGTTATTGGCATTATGTTGCTAGCATGTTGCGCGATATTTTCACGGATTGAACCAAGGTGAATTCATAAAGGTGGCAGCAAGTGTTTAAGAAAAAAAATGTGCATGTATTTTGTTGTTGCTTTTGGTATAGCGAATGGCAAAACCAACCAACAAACAAATGATTTTGACATTTGCTGTACCATGGCGATAGAAAAAACAAATCAGTCAGCTGCTTACTAAGACCACCTTACTAAATTCGCCTTGGATTGAGTATAACTTTGCCGTGAGATTCATATGGACTTTGTGTAGATTTTCACAGCCATTTCCCGTGAAACGCGAACTTAGTACTTTGCTTTAGCTGTTAAAGCGAATCTGTCACGCAACGCGAAGCATACGATTTAATTGGCATGACTAGACATTTGTCTTGTTCGAAATCATGGTTTTTGCTATAACTGGTGACTTTAGATATCGCACGAAAGTGACATTCAGACAATGTAAGAGATATATGCTCATAAAGTCAGAATTTTAATGATGCCGCTAACGTTCTGTATTTAAAATGATATCTCAAATTTTTTTATTTTTAATTCAAAAATATTGAGAGGTCTCCAAATTTCCAATGTATTTCATATGGGGAAAGAAATTATTTTCATAGAAATGAAATAGAATACTTGAAAATCGAAATTTTTATATCCCAAACTTGCTACAAAAAAATTAACTATTTTAAGAAAGTTAAGGATTATAATTTATTTCATACCATTGTGTTCTCCATTTAATTTGCATGGGGGGCTTTGGGAAACTTTGTGATTTAAAATATATAAAATATGGGTATAATCCTATTGAGTGAACCCATTCAAATTCTGATTATACTTTTTCCAATAAATTGTTGAACCAATCTAATAATATATATTTGACTCAAAAAATCCTTTTCAAATTGTTCTTATTAGTAAAGTCATTTTCTAAGGGACCTTAAGGAAGCAGGAAGCCGCTGAAAGAACGGTAATACCTGCATCAAGTCCAAACTCCAAACTCAAACTCACAAGGTCTGCAGGGGATACCTATACTTAGCCTTAGGCATAATAACAGGGCTTTTACTAATCGGTAGACACACAGAGAGACTAGTTATGTCCTACAATGAATTCTGCAGAAGCTGCAGAAATGTAGAAAAGCATGAAATGGTGACGCACCTCCTATTTGAGTGTCCTACACTATGGGTAACAAGCAAGAAATTCCTAGACTCAGAGTTCTTCAGCGACTTAAGCGATCTGGCCATCATGTTATTAAAATTTGTAGATTCCACACGTTGGTTTAAGTAGGAGGGTTTTCAATCCGCGGGGTGCCACAATGGGCCTAACTAGGCTGGTGGTACATAATAAAGAATTTGTATAGCGTTTCGTTCCATGTGTCAAGTTATTTCGGCTCTTTTGACCCCATCGAAAACCAACTAGATCGAATTAGATTTTGATATCAATCAGCGAATGTCGAATTCGTTCCGAGATATTTAGGGGAACGAAACAGAACTTGCATCTTATATGTAATATACGTTCTTTGGCCTTGTGTTTTTAGGAGTAATTTAAACAATTAGACGTCGCTTACTTCTAGTAGACCTTGCACCAAAAGCGGTAGACTTGGATTTCGTATGTCCTCTTCGTTGAAAATTTCTCGCAGTGCCAATTTCTTCCAAATCAAGTAATGTCGAGGCTGTGCAGTATGCCTTAATACTACATTTATATAGTCGGATATGTTATTCGAACGCAATCGTGCTAATTCATCGTAAAAGCCTGTAAGGAAATGAAAAAGAAAAAATCGTTAATACCTATATGTAACATATGTTTGTAAATACTTGTACGTAGGAGTACATCTGTATGTAAATATATATACATATTTATAGTATTGAGTTACTTGTCAAAATGAAGGATCCAGCATCCTTAGCCACTCCAATTATAATCGGAACAGTGCGATTGGACACTAATGCAGCGGGGTGGACTGGAAGGTATCCAAGATTGTCCCCTATGGTTAGTTTGAAACCTCCCATGAAATGGAGACCACGAATTTCATTTTCTTCCTGTAAGGTGTATTAATTTAAATACATATTTGCATACTTATTTAAATATTATAAACTCAGATCAGAGTAGTTGGTAATATGTATTTTGGATTGTCGTAAATATCTAACACTTACATAATGTCGCTTCATGGTTTCAAGCATTTCCGTTGTGCTCAATCTCTCGAAACAGCTATGAAGATTTTGTAGCTCTAGCGAGCTCGTACGTGGACAACGTGCTAACCGCGCAAAGCTACGTGCTGTGGACAGCGCATCTTGCTCCAAAAAGAATGGATTTAACGCAGTGCCAGATTGCAGTATAAGCTTGTGAAACAGACCTGCCGCCTGCGTAGAAAAAAACAAATTACTAAGAATTTACATAAGTAGCCCCCTATCGAATCACACACCTTGTTACTTAAGCTCAGTGCATGTACTAAAGTGGCTCCACCAGCCTGACCAAATATAGTAACTTGCTGCGGATCTCCTCCAAAGTATCGTACGTACTGCCGAATCCATTCCAATGCCAATTGTATATCTGCCAAAGCCACATTTCCTGGCATTTCTTTTGACAATGTTGTGAGGAAACCAAAAGGTGCTAGTCGGTAATTTATTGATACTAAGACCACATCTTGTTCCAAAAAGTAGTCTGGTTGAGCTTCCTCAGCACTGCCATCAAATAGCATTTCACCGTGAACAAAGACCAACACAGGCAAAAGCTGTGTTCTCTCCCGAGCTCGAGGCGCAAACGATGGCACATGGATATTAAGCGTGAGACAATCGTCCACATTTTCACGACGCGCTTCTGCGACCGTTATCTGCTTCAAATCGGGAAACTGTGGGCAATTCGGTGCCACTCGTGTCGCATCAATGTGCTCGTTGCGGTTGTTTTCGAAAATAGTGGCATGCTGATATAAAAAATATATGATGAATAGTATCGTTTTATCTACATTTGTAGATGATTACTTTGAACGAAATTTACTTCTTACGATTTTACTGTTTTTTTTTTAATAAAATGCTTTTCATACATATATTGAAAATCGGCTGTTCACCGCCGTATGAGAATTAACTTGACTCCCTGTTAAATTTATCATTGCACACCCGATAGATACGAGTATATTGTAATCAGCGAGTTAAGTGCTCGTTAAATTTGTCAACATACTTAAGGAACGGTTTCTTAAAAGCCTGCTTAGGGCTAATCGGTCTAAAAAAAAAGTTTAAGGCTATACGTTAATTAAGAAAGCGCTGAATATAAAGCTATATGTGGCTAATTGCCGATCATTTTAACCAGTCTTTAAGTAACCGGCCCTTTAAGTGGGTATAAATTGTAACAAGAAGCCGAGAAAACGGTCCTTAATTTATTTATTTACGGTGTTTTTACCGAGAATATTTATTTACTAATATGTGCATATACTCGTATATTTAGAATATCACGAATTGGACTTGTTACCAAATTCTTATTTTAAAATAAATATTTCACTTTATATGGGTTTCAAATGCAATTGCTGTGTCGAATTTAATAGTATAAGCACTTTGTTAAATTTCAACAATTACTTATTGTTGAAATGTTTTTCAAGTCAATTTTTTTAATAAAAACACTGTCTAGTTCGGTAACTAGTAATAACTTTTGAGGACAACGTTTAAAGAAGTGATGATATTAGTCACATAAATGAACATTTTGTATAAAATTTGTAACTTACGCTTATATGGCTTTTATTTTGAAAGGAACTGTATATGAATTGAAAAAATTTATTTGAAATAAAAAGCAAAGTTCATCAAAAAGAACCGCTACTATTAAATTGAACACAAGTAGATATGCAACTATTTATAACTCATGTCAGGCAGTGGAAACATCAGGTGAATTTAGTATATATTATCCTCACAAACCTGCAATACCTACCCAAACGGACTAAAATTACATACTATCTACATGTTCTTGTCGCAAAGGCAGTCGCGAGGTAAAATATAACCTTTTGGATTCTAACCGCGCGAGACTTCAGGTACTTAAACTTAGGACACTTGACAAAAACGAAATAAATACGGAACAATAGACCTAAACTGAACAGAACTTCAATTGGCACTGAAGATGGCACCATGCCGAAACTGGTTTGTCTCCAAACCAAACTTGACAAGGGGTGACGGAAAATCGTTCCAACAAATATTAACATTATTTCTAACACTTGTTACGCTTTACTCGTTTGCCGAAGTTACTGTTGAAGCCTTATGTACTCGCACGATGGACATATTCAAAAGTGGCATCGCTTGAAATTTTATGCTAGAGGAAATAAAAACGAAAAAATCTACCTTGAGTTATAAGTTTTTTAATAAACTCGTTGCAAGGCTCAAGCAACGGACGACAATTCCGTCAGATGTGTAAACTTTTTAGTTAATCTAAATAATAAATATGATCTTAAATATGACTTCTGAAGCTTCTAATTTTACTTAACTAGCAGCTCGCATATGCCCAATTTTAAAAAGGCATACAATTTATGAGAAGGTTTGCACCCCTATGCTGGAATCCGTCGTACGTTCGATTACGCTTCGAATCGTAAAATCGGTATGCTCAAATCCGCTTTTCGTAAACGTAATTCGAAATTCGTAGACTGTTTTCGCAATTCGTAATACCGGTATGCCCGAATCCGTCGGAGCTGTCAATTACGGAATTTTTTTACGAACAGTAATGATGTCGGAGCGAAATAAATTTTAGGAAAATAAACGTGTATAAACCCAAATGTAAGCATATATGCATCTATGTATGTATATACATGTGTACATTTGTATTTATGTACATATGTAATATAAACTATGCAAGAAAAACTAGATTTATTACGTGTGTATATATTTGCGAAGATCACAAACAAATCGTACGCAGTATGTTTCTTGTATGAATGCTTCTTTGTTGAGGCGAAAACTTGTCACAATTCTTGAAACCATTAAACATTAATATATCAGAGCAATGAATTCGACAATATCACCCATTTCATCATTTAACAAGTCTGTATTTAGATCATGTCTTAACAATGTTCATACATACGATGAATTTTCATACAATTCTGCCTTTAATTAACAAAAACTTCTTATCAAATAGCTTACAATGTTGATATTAAACTTCACTCTTCACTTGCAATAATATCGGTATATGTATATTTCTGCCAATATGTCAAATTAAGAACTTCGAAATTCTTATTTTTGGTTGGCAACGCGGTTGAGTTACGATCGGATTTCAGCATACCAATTTTCGAACTTTCGGAACGGAGCTACGAATTCGTAATTACGAACATTCGGATTACAGCATAGGGGAGATAAACTATGAAAGAAAAACTAGATTTATTACGTGTGTATATATTTGCGATCTCATAAAAACAAATCGTACGCAGTATGTTTCTTGTAGGGTTGCTTCTTTGTTGCGACGAAAACTTGTCACAAACCTTTAAACCATTAAACATTAATATATCAGAGCAATGAAATTGACAATATCACACACTTCGTCATTTAAGAAATTTGTATTTAGATCATTTCTTAAGAATGTACATATGTACATATGATGCATATTTATGCAATTCTGCCTTTAATTAACGAAAACTTCTTATCAAATGGCTTATAAATGTTGATATAAAACTAAATTTTTCACTTGCAATAATATCTGTACATGTATATTTCTGCCAATATGTCTAATAACGAACTTCGAAATTCCTGTTTTTGGTTGGCAACGCGGTTGATAGTTACGATCGGATTTCAGCATACCAAATTTCGAACTTTCGGAACGGAGCTACGAATTCGTAACTACGAACATTCGGATTACAGCATAGGGGTGTTGATGAAAAAAATTAATATTTCTTGAAATGGGGGCGATACAGTTTTAAATGCAACAAATTTAGGTCTAGGTTTAAGAACAACACACAAAAAGCTTTAATTTCTTTTAGATCACATATTGATAAAAATAAGTACTAAATCTAAATCGCTCGTAATGGAATGGGTGATGTACTAAATTTTTACTTTATGTATAGCTTTTTTTTTACAAAATATGCTGTAGCATATTATAATATTTAATACTTATCTCAAACAGTGATTAAAAACAATTTAACTGAATATACAAATATATATGAATATTTGTTACAGCAAAAATATGTATATTTGGACTTGAATTATCAATTACTAAATTTTTTTTTTGATAGAAAAGACCAATCATTAAATCAATAATGTTATTATTAATATCATATAATACAACGATTACAGATATACTAAATTTTTTGACAAATAAATATTTACGAATAAAAATTTTAAGATTTCGTGACGATCCCGGAATTTTTAATTTTTTATTTCTTTAAATAAAACCTTATTTTAAATAATTTCGTTATCGGTATACCCATGACACATTAAGGAAAGCATTTTCTTTTCTTTTTTTACGACTTTCTGTATTATCTTTTTAACTATTAATATCATTACATTTTATGATAATTAGCATTACCACAATAATCAACTTTATTAATAACATTATCATCATTTAAAACTTTTTCACCGAACCGTTTTGAAATTATTGGCATCACTGTGAAACTGTTCTAAACCCAATGCAAAACTAATCGTTATGTCCGAACAAACCTTAGACACATAAAAAAAGGCCAGAAAAATCGTTAAGCTGTTAGGGCAAAATTTTAGTTTAAAACAAGTTTAATTTCATTTAGATATTTCCCTAGCCCTGTCAAACGGTATTGCAAAGATGCCTTCGAAATAAAAATATCAGATATTAATCTACAAAAATCATTTTAATACCAAGTTCCAAGATTCTTGAATAAACCGGATTTTTGAAATCAAATTGGTTAAAAATTTTACGACCTGACCTAGATAAGGCACTACATATTTGTTTTCTTTTTATTTACTTAAAACGGTCCAATATCAACAAATATAAATATAAAGTTTAAATAAAGTAGGTTTTTTATTTCACATCAGTAAGCATTTTTGTGAAGCTTCAACAATCTGAGCAGACGTTTATCAGCTAACGTTTTTAATTCCGTAATAGAGTTTTTAGATTTCACACTCACCTGAAAACGTCCCAATCCTGGACGAACTACTCCGTACTTCAACCCAAAATATGAATTAATTGGTCTTCCTTTTATATTTTTGTATCCAATTTTTCCGCGAACTATGCCCAAGCCTAAAACCTGCAGCAAATAATCTGACTCCACTGGTGGTAATCCAGATCTGGGAAGTGGTTGAATTACAGAACCGGCTGGAATGCTAGAAACACGATTGTGGTTCTGCGGCTCGTTTTCTGTTTCGACTTCGCCACCATGAATATCGTAATCGTCGTATGGCCAATTTTGTGCATTACACAGCGACATCAAAAGAATTGAAATAAAGGACACACGCAGATGTGCGGAGTCTCTCTTCAGGCAAAGCGGCATTTTGTATAAGTAAACCGAACCCGTAGTCCGTATGCGACTGAATGCTGTGATAGTGCGACTATAGTTGGTTCATATTTCCTCGTTCCAAGCTGCTGTACTACATAATTTAAAAATAGTTTTCTAGATTATTTCCATGACAATTGAAAGTACATAGTGCATATTGTGCTTCTATTTAGTATATACAGTAGTTGCTGCTTAATCGAATCTTAATAATGAATAATAATTATTATTATTACTTTTATTATAAATTATATTCTTCATAAATTTAAATTTTAAACCCCAATGTTAAAAAAATTTTTACAGATTTTAAAATTCTGTATATGTTTTGTTCGTGTTCTATACATCGGAAAAATGTTTCAAGTGATTCCAAATTTCTAACCGTGAATTATTAAAAAGCTCTTTAGTTATGAACAAACAACTTATGTTTCCGTAGGAATATATTTACATACATACATATATATACAGGGTGTCCCAGAACTCAACGTCAAGCCGAAACGGGGTGACAGGATTGATTGTAACCATCATGAGAAAAATCAGAAAAAAATCTATCCCATGCATTTTGAAAATTATGGGCATTTAAGAAAAACCTAGAAATTTGGTCAAACTGTAACCATTTTTCGCATATTTTGTTTATTTAAACTTTCGAACCTTAATCCTAAAAAACATTTCTAGAACCTAAGTCAAAAATAATGACACAATTGCCCCAAGTTTTCTACAATTAAAACTATTTGTTAAACTATGAATTTATGTATATTGAGCAGGTTCAGCATTAGACGGGTATCACTATATACGAGCACATAATAAAAAAACGTATGTTAACACCAGAAACATAATCTGCATAGCATTGTTCTGATTTCTCCATGCACCTACTTTTGTCTTATACTCGTATGTATGTACATTAATATGTACATATGTATTTAAAGATCTTTCATAATACGCACACTCAGTGATTATCTCCGATGTTGCAATGGTGAATAGCATTTAAACACACTTTCGCTCGAGGTTATCATAAAATACATACTTGTATGTTTGTATGTACATATTTACATTAGGGAGTCATTAAACTAGAAAGAAAATTTTAAAATCTGCGCAAAAAAGAATTCCGCGTTAAAATAAACAAGTTTCCAACCGAAACCCATATTTGGGGAGCTTAACAAATTTATTACATATATTATACATATTCACTAATCTTTGATACATATTAAAAATACTCTGTTTTACACGATTGTGACAAAAAATCATATTGAAATTAATTCTTATAATAATGTGTTAATAAGCGCTGAGGTTTCTATTTCTGCAAGTCTTTATATAAATCCTGGTAGTACTCAATAGCATTTGCAAAACTCGTTAAACATAAAGCAAAAGGACAAAATCAAAATGAATCGCGAACCGGGGATTGCGGAACAATTCGCATTTTATATATATACCCTCGCTATGTTTGTTTGTACGGGCGCTGCCACGCCTATTTTTCAAAAAATTTTAAAAGCACAGTTTCAATGTTTCAAATCGCTGCAAACCTACATATATTTTACCCAATTTTTACCAAAAGATACCAAACGAAGTTTTTTGCATTTTTCAAAATCTTAATTTGTAGTCAAGTTCGATAACTGCCCACGGACAGACAGTCAGGGCTAAATCGGTTCCTCTTTTCATTCTGTTCAATTTTGTATTTATGTATATGTCTATATCTACATACATATCTCGATTATTTTTGGTTATTACAAGCAACCATTTTGCAAACAAAGTTAAAACTCGTATTTATAAAGCAGTTTTGTAATTAAATTTCGGAATCACTACAATAGGTGCAACTCCCGCAATAATACCGTGTAAACATTGTTGGTAAAATGAGATGTTTAGCATTTTTCATCAGAAAATTATCAAGTTATAGAGAACAACAATTACACTATGCAACAGCAAAAAATCACCGATATCCCGAGCGGTGATTCGTATTAGGTATACTTAGTAAACAACAGAAAACCAATTCATATTTAGAAATCACGTCCCAAAACATTAATAACGGTAATCTTACTTTATTTACTTTTCGTTAAACTTAGTTGAGGGCAGCTATAAAACTATATCATTGGTGTATACAAAAGCCATCAAAAGATTTAGATTATTCATAAATCTACAAAATGTCACGTGTTTGTGTTAATTCTCCTAGCTTATTTTGTTATGTTTGTGGTCAATTTACTCCTAAAAGTTTATAAAAGGATGAGCCAGCCGTATACAAACAAATTCTAACAAAAGAGAAATTGTACAAACAACAACTACACAGTCAAGTAAAAATAGCGGCAGTACGTACAGCGGCACTTGATTGAAGTAAGTTCTGAAGGGAGAGCAGGAAAAATAACAACAGCTCACACAGCGTAAGCATAGCTGAATGCGTTTAGCTGTAGGCTTAAGTATTGCGCATGTTGTTGCGGGATCGACTCCCGCAGAAGCCAAGAAAAAATAAGTATGATAAGGGAATGTGGTAATTTCCGAAATAGTACTGTAACTTCTACCGCTTTGAGACTGTTACTTCTGTTTAACAACTGGGAAAAGTTTTTCTCAAAATTCAAAATCAAATCGGTGAAGTATGCTACTGTGTCATCAGTGCCGCTACCACATTCTCCAGTCACTCCAGTACCGGAAAGATTTTGTATTTCGTCAAGTTTATCGAGTCCTATTGCAGAAGAAGGTGTAGCAGGCCCTTCTAATAGCGAAGAGGTATTTATAGATGAAAAAAATACAGAACCAAATTTGATTAGGCAATCAGAACTAAAGACCTTGTTAGAGATTTAGATTTGACCAAAGAAAAATCTGAAATATTAGGCTCGAGATTAAAACAATGGAATCTATTGCAAAGTGTAGTTAACATTACAGTTTATCGTCACATTACCTTAGCTACCTCTAATTCAAAAATAGGTTACAAGCATATATAAAAAAATGGGTTGAGAAGCGTTATCACGTTACGATACTGCCACTACTGACTAAAAGAGGAAAGCCAATCGATATACGACCCTTTGACTTTATTTAAGAGATATCAGGCGTTTTCAATCGTAGCTGGGATTAATCCGAACGTAATTGCATAATTATATACTGAAATCCCATAGAATTTTATTTATAGAAATCTATATGTATTTCTATTCGATTCTGATTGTTTGACGTATTTAAAGGTAATTGTTGGTAGATTGTTTTTTTTAGACATTTTCGTTTCATAAAACTTTCGAAAGTTAGGAACGAAAGTTTGTACATAGCATGCCACTACTTAAACTATTATAATTGCATCTATCCACTCCACTAGCTTTTTCTTTTTTTGTTTCATAGCAATTGTAATCAAAGTCGGTGCTAAATTTTCCAACACACAGTGTAACGTTTTTTTTTGGCATCGTCAACAACGACGATTCAATCCTAGTTCTCGAGGATTGTGATGGGGTAATAAGCTACGGCTTCTACTCCTTCATTATAAAAATCCACAAAAGAACGGAGGGAGTGCAAAAAACGGTGGGCACGGGCAACGCCGTCTCAGCGAAAAAGCTTAAGACCTCGTTCTATTCCAAGAGTTATTGATCGTCAGAAACAAGGTTTGTGGACTAAACTTTCATGCCTACCAAAAGGTATCAGCTCCCATAACAGGCATTCCACACTATTTCAATTGGTCAAAAACTACTTTTGCGCGAATTTTGGATACGTTTTAGAGGATGTCCTAAAATGTCTGTAAACGCATTACACGTTTCTTGTGACCTCTGTTGAAAGAGAAGTGCCTGACTTGATAAGAGATGTCCAAAAAACAATTTTTAAGTGATTTGCTACATAATGATTACATAATTAAAAACATTTGGTCTGCTGAATGCGGACTCAGCATCAATCAAACCAAGACCGATGTGGTGATATTCACGTGGAAATATAAAATTCCTCCTTTCAAACTACCATCCGTAAACGGGATAGCCCTAACTCTTTCAACCGAGATTAATTTCCTTGGAGTTATTATAGATAAAAAGTTCGACTGGAAGCAGAATATTAAAGGCCTGTTCTTTATGCATATATGTAAGATGGCCGCAGCTGTGATAATAAAATTAATTCTTCCACTACAGGATCTATTAGGTAAATATCCTGTAAATTCTGCTGAATAATTATAGAAAATTAGTTTATACTACTCCTCTACTCTGTTTAGACAAAACATTATCCATAAGAATCCAAGAGAGGACTGAATTCAAAGCTTCTGTGGACATAGACCCAGGATCGACGCCTATATATACAGATGGTTCCAAGCTAAACGATTCACTCAAATGAACTCGCGCTAAATCTCAGTCAAGTTGCGGACATACCTATAGAATCCTACAAACACAGATTAAGATCTGAACTAATGCAGAAGATGAATACCAGGGGTCGAATCGTGACAGTCATGAACAAGTGAATAATCGTACGATCACAAATTACTTGAGTAGTCAATCGAATGGAGTAAATAATATGATGCCAGTCGAATGTGAACGTATTCCTTTCCCTTTTTGTAGGTCACAATAGTAATTGAAATGTCAAAATAAGGTCAAACAAATAAATAAAGCGGTAATTAAAACGGATCCGAACTTATTATTTTCTTTAAGTTCCAGTGATAGCGAAGCCGGTGAAAGGCTTGTACGAAACAGCTTCGTAGCTTTCTAACTCTTCCTTACAGATTCATCAAAATGTTTCGGCTTAGCAGAGAAGCATTTCAATATGTTCGACTAAAAATTTAAATAAATAGCCACGACACAAAAGCCGCTCCTGCGGCTCTTCAATGATAATTCTTGGCTTCTGGGTAATACAATATTATTAATTTTAAACAAACCGTGAAATTAAAGGAGACTCTGGATACCCACTGGAACCTTGGTGAATTACTCCGTATAGGAATCCACACGACGGATCACAGGAAGCAATTTTTAATGAAATACATTCCAAATTCCGAATCACTGTTGAGAGAACGATTGGTGTGTTAAAAGGCCGATAGAGGGTTTTGGTTTACGATAAAAGAGGAAGATATGAACCTTTAAAAGTGGCTAGATTTGCAAATACGTGTGCGGCGCTATATAACATACATATGTATATATTAAATTTAAATTTAATTTCCATCCCACAAACTGTGATACTGAAAATTAACTTGATATAAATGTTGGAGAATACGGTCAACTTACCCGAACTGGGAAAACTATAAGTACGTGACCATTTTAAAAACTCGCTTTTGAATTCAAGAAAATTTATGACAGTTCATCTTTTTTTAAATATGGACACTGGCTGAAGTAAAATAAAACAAGAATCATTTAAAACAAGTAAGCAAAGCAAAACTGTATGGGCGGTGCCACGGTTATGTTTAAAACTTTCATAAAAACCCCGTTTCTTTATTAGATACTCGCAGTGATACTATTGATTTCAAGGCCAATATGTTCATTAAATTTCGTGACGATACCTTATATCGTTACTGAAATACGGACATTACAAATTACAAATATACACCTTTATTTGTTTAACATCGCTCCAAATATACATATAATTTCACTCAATTTGCTCTAATAGATACCGAAAAAACAAGGTTTTTGCATTTTTCAAAACTTCTGTTATACGGGAGGTGGGCATGGCCGATTTCGACCATTTTCAATACCAACCTAGCCTGGCCAAAGGGTAATCTATGTACCAAGTTCCATTAAGAAATCTAAATTTTTACTTAAGTTATCGTAACCACGGTTAGACGAACGGGCGGACGGACAAACAATCAGGGCCAAATGGATTCCTTTTCTCATTCTTATCATATAATATATATATAAGTCTATATATATCTCGATTAGTTTTGTCTGTTACAAACAACCGTTATGCGAACAAAGTTAATATACCCCTGTGTACACGTACGCTCGGGTATAAAATTTTCAAGTAATTGTAAAACAATTGAAGCGACACCGTGCCCATTAGAAAGTTTGCAGCCAGGAGAGCAACAACCTGCTGTATTTGTACGGCGCCTGCTCGACAACAGGCCGCATCGAGGAGTAACTGGGCCTTACCGCGCTACGGGGCGGTGGCATGGCGGACATCCGAGATTCCGTTTTTTACTTTTGACCACTAAGCTGTGCTCAGCCCGAGCTGCCGGTCGTTCGAACATGAAGGTTTCAACTAACAAAACAAAAACACCCAACAAACATCAAAAAAATATTTCTCAAACCTTGGAGAAATTCATAGTTCTCAAGTTGATATCAACCGTATTTCTCCAAATTTCTCAAACCTTGGAGAAATTCATAGTTCTCAAGTTGATATTCAACGTATTTCTCCAACTCTTCTCAAGCCTTGGAGAAATTCATAGTTCTCAAGTTGATATCCAATGTACTTCTCCAGTTCATATCCAACATTGGATCATAAGTTGAGATGAAGTTGCAAACAGCTGTTTTTATTGTAGAGAAATATACAATTGGTAGCATTGTGAAATCGTATGTACATACTTTCCATGGAAAATAAGTGACGCGTAGATACATACATTTTAAACGAAATTTAGTCAACAAAATTTAATGTGAGTGGAAGAATATATATTTATTAAAATACATAATGTTTTCTTCAAAAAAAATAATACGTGAAGTGAATCAAGTGGTAGAACTGCTATCTGCACACAAACATCAGACTTACACCTTGCCTGTGGCGCATTTTCATCGATCAGTAACCAGGATTATCCCAGTGTGACGGACAATATTTTCAGTATTGAGGACAGTTCCTCAGAATCTGATAGCTCTGAGGAAGATTTATTTATAAAAAAAGTTGAATTGAAAGATAAGTTAGCGTTACGGGCGGTCAAATTTAATATTTCCAATGAAGCCACGAATAGAATATTTGAAATCTTAAGCGAATATATAAGTGCCCTTCCGAAAGACGCTAGAACGTTCAAGTCTACTCCCAAAGCAGCACCTGTAGAGGAAATGGGGACAGGAGAGTACGTTCATTATGGCCTCAAAAATGCATTAACGGATTTATTGGCAAAGAGCAATTTGGATTCCACCGAAATCCGACTTAATATAAACATCGACGGACTTCCCTTAGCCAAAAGTTCAAAGCTTCAAACTTGGCCGATACTTGTCAATGTTAATAAGACACCAGATGTCATGGTTGTTGGTGCTTATTGTGGCCAAAGCAAGCTATCGTGTCCAAAACATTATATAAATATATGAATGTGCATATATAAATTTACTTCTAGAACACTGCGTGACTCAAAAATTATTAAAGCGAGTTCTAGAAGATGCTAAAACTACCAATTCGAAGAAATATTCTACGCCAAGGCCCATTCTCCCAAAAACCCCAATAAACGATTCCCAGTTTAAGGACTTCGAAACCAAAATACAAACTTCGAAAAATAAATTTAATGACCTCGTAAGCTTTGCAATAACGAATATAAAAAACATTATTAAAAAAGCTAAATATAATTTTTTTTAACAAAATTAGGTTGCTGAATTAAAATCTGTGGTATCTGGAAATGGCGTGCTATTTATAAAAGAGTCCTGGAGAAAAATATTAACAGATGATATTGCTCGCGAGTACTGTTGGAAGGGGACAGCTAATAAGCAGGCCATTAGAGCTTTAAGTGTGACAGCGGCACTAAAACGTACGTTTTTTATACGCATTCAAGTTTACGCTTAATTTAATATATTTTTCTATACTTTACAATTTCAGTGGCATATAATCAAAAGTTTCGTGGGTCTGATGAAGAATTCGAAAAAACAAATATAACGTTTTTCCAACACACCAGCAATCGCTTAAAAAATAAGCAAGAGTACGTAAAACGGACCAAAAATAATGAAAATATAGTAACTTAAGGATAAACATACGTACTAAAAATCATTTTATTGAATTATCATTCTTATTTTAATAGTTTATAATTTTTAAGAATTCGTACAATGATTAATTACTTTATTTACATAACCAAGTAATTAGTAATTGTATTCATACATTTTAACCTGGTTATATAGAAAAATAATGGTGATCTATATAAGTATGTAAGTTCCTGAGCATTTTTGCTACTAATCGTATTCGATTTTTGACTTAATATAGAACAGTTTCAATTTTATTATGTAAGCATTTGCGAATAATTAATTTACCTATTTTTTAAAAAGAGAAGAAAGTAAATTTAACAAAAAAATTACCTGAATTACCATGTAAATATGTATAAGTATAAAGTTTGAATTGTGATTTTATTTTAAATAACTGAAAATGTATAGTAAAATTAAATTTTTGTATATAAGTTCAACCAATATTTTATGAAGAAAACTAGTATTTTAAGAAATGAAACTGTCATAAAAAATTAGCTATTGAATCAAAAAGTATCTGAATTTCATAAACAAGACTACTTATTTGTTAAGTGCATTTTTTTTGGTATTTTCATAGACTATCAAAAGCAATAAAGTACGAGTACAATGCATTTACATACATTTATTCACGGTGTTTTAAATTCAAAGGGAAGAAAATATATTTTCGAT
Source organism: Philophylla caesio (assembly GCA_963971545.1). Taxonomy (NCBI): domain Eukaryota; kingdom Metazoa; phylum Arthropoda; class Insecta; order Diptera; family Tephritidae; genus Philophylla; species Philophylla caesio. The sequence continues at coordinate 30,154,516 of OZ020608.1, read as the reverse complement.
TTTTATTTCAGTACTGCTACTAAACGTTTGAGACCAATTAGAGAATCACATTTGAAATCAAGTTGAGAATTTACTTTTTCTCAACTTGAGAATCATAATTATTGCCATACAAAAAAAAATGCCCTTTTTGTTGAGAACGCTATGATTCTCAACTTGAGATGCACTTGAGAAACAACATTGGAGGTTTGAGAAATACCTTAGTTCTCAACTTAACCTCAAGTTGAGCTCAAGCCTAAATGTTTATTGGGCAACTACAACAGCAGCACTAGCAAAAACAGTACAACAGCAAGCAACTCCAAGCCAGCAATGACAGCAGCAGCGGCCTACAGCTGCATGTGTAACAGTGGCGTCTGGCAGCGCAAACGTGACTCCGGCGTTGACGAGGAGAGGCAGTTTCTGGGAGCGCCTGACCGTTCAGGAGGCTGCCCTTTTCATCGAGCATGTCAGGAATGACGACGAAGTGCCCAGTATCAGCGCAGGTGTGCCCAGGGAGAATGCCCTGTGTGCAAGTGAGTTGGCCAGAGCTAACCGCCGGAGTATATCGGCCGCAGAACCGACCAGGCAATTTCTAGTCCTCCAATATCAGTGAGAGCGAGTCGAGAGATAGCCCCAACAATCGCCATTCCCATAGTAGGTATCGCTTGGACCTCAACCGGTCGAAAAGCCGGCGTAGGTCCAGGATTGAACTGCGCTCGGATAGCGATCAGCGGCTAAAATCAGCAGGCAGCTGGGACAGGTCACGCAGTCACTCTGGCTCGTCGCCCTCGCAAGCAGCAAGGTGACAGCAGTAGAAGAAGAAGCACCGCAGGGCCCCCCAATCCCTCCCTTTATGATCGGAACCGTAAGGGATTGAGCAGATCGGGCGCAAAGTGGTACATTCGCAACCTCGAGCTGGGGAAAACTCCAGAAGAGGCTCAAGATATTTCTGGCATACGGCTGGAGCTGGAGAAAGAAGAGCGAGAAGGCAGGGACCGAAAGCGCACGCGAGAACCACCCGCACCCGTAGGCCACTCAGCAGTCCAGCTAAGGGGAATCCGGGTGGCTGTGCTGCCGAGAGATTGCCCAGCGGCGGCCCACAACTCTGACGACCTTACGAAGCTGCAGGACACCATATTTTACGAGGTCTTTAAGGGAGCGTCCTTTTCCCTGTCATTCTACGAGGTGTATTTCCGCTCGGGAATGCTCCTCGTGGACTGTAAGGATGACTGGATGGTGAGTTGTCTAACCGAGGTAGTGGAAAAGCTGGAAAGGTGGAAGGGGCCGGTGATATGGGTGAAGAGGGGAGATCAGATTCCCCACTGCACTACGTCTCGGTCTTCTTGCTGAGAAGCGCCGACAAAACAACAGAGTACGTGCTCCAGCTGATGAGGATCCAAAACGAGGGTCCGTATGAAGGGTCATCTCCAGCAGTACTGAAGATGGCGGACTGAGGCTTAACCTGGGCATCGACGATGGGTCGTACCTCGCGATCAAAAGGGCAGGCTTTCCCTGCACTACAGGTTTGGCATGGTTGTAGTGAGGCCGTAGAGGAGAGAACCTCCCGGCAACAAAAAGTCTAAAGCCAAGTGTTCATCAGACACTAGTGCCACTGGCGTTGCCGTTTCTCCTGCGACTGAGCCGTCTGTGGAGGTACCGGCGTGCCCGGGGCTAGGCACTCAGTCATCTTCCCAGCCGAGTGCGAACATGACAGCCGAATACAGCATCCAGGGAACTAACTTTCTCAATTCAGAGGAGCTCCTAGAGGGGCTGGATATGAAGGGACTTAAGCTTGATAGAGTCAGCGAGGCAAGGAGGTTTACCATGAACGACGTGGGCATCATACAACATTAAACACTTCTGCATTACAGAGTTTTTAACGCAAGATCTGGTGGTGGTGCAGTTGACGGTGTTGGTATGCGAACAGCATACAGATGTCATCTTTGCTGCCGCCTATTTTCCGGTGGACGACAGCAACGTGCCTTCCTGTGAAGTCCTGCAGCAGGTGGAGCACTTCAAACGTAGAGGGCTACCGCTAATTATAAGCTGCGATACGAACGCCCAAAACGTGGAGTGAGCAGCACGGATACAAACTCCCGCGCTGAGTGCCTTTTAAAGTATATAGTAAGCGATAACCTAGGTATCCACAACTTCGGACGTACTTCAACGTTGGTGACTAGGGTAAGACCCGAAGTACTGGACGTTACCATTGGCAATGAGTTGGCCAATTCTCTAATATCGGGTTGAAGGGTTTCATCAGAGCCTTCCCTCTCGGAACACAGGATTAGTCAATTCGAGCTAGGGGTGACGACCAAGTCAGAAGTAAGCAAACGGAACCCCGGAAGATTGAAATGAGAAGAGAAGAAGTTATATGGAGTTAGAAAGCAGGGTCATTGATCTGAACGGCGCCATCATGGACGCCTTTCACTCCAGCTGTCCCGCGAGGAAGCCCGGATTTAAAACCCAACCTGTCCGGTGGTCTCAGGAGCTCTCACTGCTCCGTTAAGAAGTGCGTAGGCTCTACAACAGAGCCAGGCACACAGGGCTCTGGGAGGATTATTCGACCTGTCTAATGAGGTACAGCAGAGAGATCAGATCAACTCCTGTGGCTGCCAGGTTGCATAGAGCCTAAGCAAAGGACAACCCGGGGATTACAATGGCTATAAAAAGGTCTAACGGGTCCTATACAGGTAACGAGAAGGAGAGGGCCCTCGCCCTACTTTCGGCACACTTCCCCGGGATCCCGCCAGTGGCTGAACACTGTGAATCGAGTCCGACTACGGCCGACTGGAAGACAGCTAGATGTCTGTTCATGTAGAGTTCGGTCCGCTGGGCTCTGGACTCGTTTGAACAGTTTAAGTCCCCGGGGCTGGATGGCATCAGTCCGGTGCTGCTGAAGCGAGGCGGGGACCTGCTTCTCCCATATCTCGTGAGCATCATGAGGGACAGTCTGGCGCTGGCACACATTTCAGCGGTATGGCAAAAAGCTTGGGTCATTTTCATCCCGAAGGTGGGTAAAAGAGACCTATCCTCAGCGAAACGGTTCAGGCCGATCAGTTAAATTTGAGAAGAAACTACCGCAGCGAGACGATTCTCATTTCGAGCGACAGCCAGGCCGCGAGAAACTAAGAATTATAACAGACTCAGAGATAAAAACCCCGCAACATCTGCTCATAGAGAGTGTGATGCTGTGGCGCGCAGAAGGAGGTCGGCTCTTATCGACTCGTATCAAATTACTTTTTGGACTTTGCCACTAAAACTTCCAGTTCAATGCATTTAATTTGATAGTCCACTTGCCTGGTTGTAATTTGACTTTCATGCCGCTCCTCTTTAATCTGCAGCTTTTTTTCATTTATATCAAGCTGTCTCGTCGTTTATTTCAAGTTGCGTCTCGTGTATTTCGACCAACTTGTCGATTTTATTACGCATGACTTGCTGATGCTCTACAGTCACCTTACAATTTTCTTTTAAAACCGTCTCTTTCGTTTCCTGTGCCCGTTTTTCTATAGGTGTTCTATTCGGCAGGCGTATAGTAGTATAGTAACCTGCAGAAGTGGTCGGTAAATCATTATTACTTGATTCATCCTCAATCATAATGAAGCTGGCGGTTGCTGAGGGTGCTGCTTCAATTAGCAGCTATTCTGTTGGTGTCATCACCTTTTCTTAATATGGCCCACTACCTGTGCGCCGTTTCGAGGCCTTGTTGAACGATAGTTTCCTCTTTTGCGTTACATTTTTGGTCGGCAAATACCTGCAAACAAACCATACCAACTTTGTCTATTTTTTTAAATAATAGAATCGTACTTTCTACCACAATTTTGAGTGATAGTGAAATAAAAAATGCATTATCTTCATTCTTTAAAAAATGTCATAAATTAAATATTTGCGTTATAAAAAGAAATAACTCCAAGCCTTCAAAAAATTGTCAAAAATTAACGCGAAGTGTGAGCCGCTTTAAATGTGCATTTTATTATACTCGGATATAAATGCTCACCCAAATATTTTCTGAACGCTCTTAATAAAACTTCTAAAATTTGGATCAAAACTAAGTAAATTGTAATAAATTCTGTATAATGTTTAAAACTATAATTTATTTGAAATGTTTTAAAAATGAACTTAATTTTTATAAAAAACGGAAAAATTTTAGTTTAGCTTACCCGGAATTAAAAATCAAGGGGGTGAGGGGGGTAAAGGGGGACCTCCTGATTACAAATATATAGTTTTTAGCTGACGTTAAAGTTTATAAAATGCACACTATTGTATTGGTAATTTCACTATAAATTACACTATAAACACTTATCTACCGTTTGTAAAATGCAAATAATTAACATTTCCGAGCCCGCACAATTAAGAAAATTTATATTTAAACGTTTTAACAATAAATATTAAATAAATACAATTAAACTAATCGCACACTTGCATACACGAAAAATGGTTGGCACTAACTAACATAGATGAGTGTGTTGCCATATCTGTGAAGTGTATAAAATAATAAGAAAAATAGTCATAGTCGCCTTTAATTGCACTAAATCCTAATTCAAAGTTACTTTACTAATTAAACGAAATATTGTATAGCTTAATTGAAAATCCAAAAAAGCGCCGCTGCCGAAAATTTTTAATAAAAAATCACGCTATCAAAAGTCTGTACCTTCATGCACGTGCTTTTTAATCAGCCATAAGTCCTCGCTAGCGTCCTACCTATCACCCCGTACCCTTCCACTCTTCTACCAGAAATATAAAATGAATTAGTAAGTATGTTTTCTTTATATATAGAAATAAATATATTACCTCTATTGTTCTTTCGCTGCCCAAATTAGCTTTCGTCAATTTGAATTATTTTCCCAGGGCCGCCAATTTTGTCTAAAACCTCCTGATTATCGATTTGGTACAACACCAAAGGCCCTAAGGCCCTATTTCACTATCAATTGAGAAATAAGGCCTTTATTTCAAAAAAGGCTTTATTGCACGTTGAAACTTAAATAAAGCCTTAAAGGCCTTATTGCCCTTTCATTTTTTTTAATGAAGCAATAATATTATTATTCTTTTTATATTTTATTGAATAATTACGCAAAAATTTTATGTTAACAAAAATTAATAGAACATTAATAATTAAAAAAAATAATTTCATATTAACAAAAATTAATAGAACATTAATAATTCAACAAAAAATTTTCATATTAAGAAAAATAATTGGAATATTAATAATTTAAAAAAAAACAACCAAGTCAAAATAAACGAAAGAAAATTAGACAAAAATGCTTTTGCTTCTTGAACAAGGGTTCTACACACGTTGAGACAGAATTCCTTTTTTCCGCGTCCAATTTTTCATAACAATCGCTGCAAATCTTAAAATTACTACATGGCAATAACAATATATGTACATATTGCATGTCAAATTAATTTCAATGGTGCAAGGCAGAACAGATGGTAAGGTATCAATTATTGGATCAACCTCATCATTCTCAACACCTGTCTTCGTCGTTATACTATCTTGTTGAAGAATAGCGATCAAAGACAAATCATTATAACCTAACAGGCTAAGAGGGCTGACATACGGGTAATGTTATCTAGATAAGTAGCCTTAATCTGCAATAACTCATGGATAATCCTCTTCCAAATGCACATAAGCACTCGTATAAATGCACGAAAATTATGTGCAAAAGTACTGAATATTGTGATTTCAATATGGCAATGCTGACACTTTTTGCTCTTAAAATTTACATCTATAAAGTGTATATCAAATATTTTAGGACTGTGGATCAGCAGCTAGTTTTCAGCCGTTGGTGGCATCTTCACCAGCAATACCATTCAGCACTCTAAGGGTATACAAATCTCCAACAACAACACCAATTTCCTCTGTGTCTTCGTCCCAAAATTACACTTCGCCATCGCCTTCCCAAATAACACCACCCTCGCCATCACCAGTCCCAGCTCTTTTTCCCCTGGACACATCGTCATCCTCATCTGAAAGAAAAAGAAATTTTTCAGGGGAAGTAGTCAAAATAATGAACGAGCAGACTGAAGTCTTAAAAAGTGTGTGATGGAAGACATAAGGCAGCTAACCAACGAAGTGGTTAGTGCCATTAGAGAGCACAACGACTCCACGAAAGAATTCATGGCAATAATGAGATAGAGAAGTTTTGAAATTAGGAAATTAAGCCTTTAATATGTAACGAGAAATGATTATGTGATATTTTTGTTTTGATATTATCAAATTTATGTATATAGCTTTAAGTATTTAAAAATATAATAAGTAAAATCAGTGAATTAAAAATATTTTGAATGAAATGAACTAAAAGATTTCTCATGTGTTTTCTAAACAGGAATGTGATTTATCATGGAAAGGGAGTTGTTGTATTTGTATTTACGAAAACTTAAAGCTATTGCATTTCTAATAGCCGTTGCATTAACATCATTTTCTCCAACTCTTGTAGTGTGACTTGGCTGGCTGCGTGAATTAATGTCGTCTCTGGAATTTTGTACCCAATCAGGAGCAATTTCATCGTTTTCCATTTTTAAAAAGTTGTACAAGATGCAGCACGGTCTTACTATGATGTTCACATTTTTGGGTGCTACTTGTAGGCCTCTGCCGATTTTTCTGAATCGAGCTTAAAGTTGTCCGAATGCATTTTCGATTAGACGGCGGCATTTCGACAGGTGGTAGTTAAAAATGTTTTCAATGTCTGGCTCATTAGGTGAATATAGGAAGGGTTTCATCATGTACCGCGAAAGACGGAAGGCCGAGTCGTCAATAAGCAACACGGGTACGGTTACATCGCTTATGGGTTTGCTGTTTAGTTCAAACATTTCAGCAGTTTCATGCAGGGACCCTAACAGTTATGACTTTTAAAATAAAAGTCGCTTAAAAACAGTTTATTTCTGACTGTCAAATTTTTTGTTACAAAATTCTAGTAAAAAATTGACTTTTATTTTTTCAGTCAGACAGTTGAACCAAGCCAAATATTTTTTTGTCAAAAATAAAAGACTTGGTCAGATATCAATCAAACCGTTGAACCTATATAAATAAATTTGGTATCAATCGATTGGTGTTACTTTCTAGAATTCAAAAATATATAGTTATATAAATCAGAAACTGACTCATTCAGAAACACGTATAGTTAAAAGTTATGTACATACACAAAAAAGTGTTTACTATAAACAAATAAGCAACTATCGTATTTATAAGAAGTGACTTTTTAACTTGAAAGAAAAATACCGTACTCCGTAATATATTTAGCAGCCTACAAGCATTATAGGTGACTTAACTATGACATAGTCGAACATGAGTTCATTTTTACAACATATGTGTACCTACGCATGTTATAACCATACGCACAGTACGAGGGTGGCATTTTATATTTAGCGATCAGTAAGGAAAACAGTAACATAGTAATGAAAATGTTTTTTAATCTGCTTGACGACCTAAGTGGTGTGATTCAACGCCGAAAGGCAAAATTAGTGGATCAATGCACTCCTGTCTCGACAATTCATGTTGGAAAACCTTAAAAAATTATCGCACGATTATTTTCACGTGCTGGATGCGAGATGAATTTTTTAACTCACTGAAAATAGAACAAATAAAGCTTGTAAGTATCGAATTAAAAATACGCAACAAATAAAATACGAGTACTACCCTCGTAGCATTTTTGGTTTCGGTTTCACGCAGCGTTGCGTAAACATAAACATACATACGCATAGAAGCCGAATTACTGTTCGCAATTATACACAATAGTTACATACTTGCTGTAATTTTAAGTTGTTACTCTTCCATTCGTCTCTGGTTCTAATCACCTATGCAGAGTTCATAGATTAACCCTTTCAGTATATACATACATATGACAATCACTACTTCTTTCATGATAACATCAGTAAAAGTACAATTATAACTGTTAAATTCTGACTTTTATTTTTTCAGTCAGATAATAACAGTTAAACCAAGCCAAAAATTTCTAATGAATCTAGTACTTATTACACGTATAGGGTTAAGCCTCCACAGAATAAGTAACATCTTTAAAACGGGATTGGGGCTATGAAACATTAGCATAGAAAGAAAATTAAAATCAATAAATTCGAGCGGTTAACCAGCGATAGTGGACGTGTTTTTTAAGTGAATTAGTGGAAAGTGATAATATTAAAAGCAATGGGACGTTAGCGCAATATTTACTTACGAGAATATTTTAAAGGTGAAGGTCCAATAGGGAAATGCAAGGCATGTGGGCAAATGATCCAGCTAAATTTTACAACGAATTTAAAAAGACAAAGCAAGCAAAGCATGCCGATATATTTCAGGAGTATGAGAAACGTGTGAAATATGAAAATGTACCATACAATGAAAATGAGAAAAAAGGGAAAATTACATTGGAAATGTCTCGAAATGAAGTGGTGAATGCTTGTATTAACTTCATCACGAAAGACTCGCTGCTTTTGTCGTTTTTCGACTCTGATTCGTTTAAAATTCTTTCGAATCAAATATCCGACGGACTAAAAATTCCAAAAATAACATCATTTTGGATTTTGCAAATGACAAATGCAACAAGTTAAAATGTTGTATTAAAGACATAATCCGTGGGAAACTTTTATGTCTTAAAATTGATACCGCAACACGCAGTGACCGCGGGCCCAAATTTTCTTTCAAAATAAAATTGAAATAATCACGCTGTCAATGGAAGAAATAAATGGTAGACATACGGCAGAAAATATAAAATTGAACATTGAAAGGGTTATGCAGGCTTATGAAATAAGTAAGGAACAAATTTACGCTGTTACAAGCGATAACGGACGTAATATGATTAAAGCGGTTGTGCTTTTATCAGACACGGTCAGCGACGAAGATGATGATGAAATGCCCAGCTTGCTGTCAGAGATTTTTTAGAAGTGTACATTCCAGGAGTAGTAGGAAGTAGCCGCCAAGTTGTGAAACTCCTCCGAACTCCACTGATGCGGTAAGTATTAGTGGATTATCATTTTACCGATAAAATGTTTAAATATAATTTCTAGATTTAAGATAAAAGACTTGAATCTTCCGAAACCGCAATTAGATGTTTCAGCATCGATCGATGGAACTCCACTTACACAAGGATGCGTAGCCTCTGTCGGCTTAAAGAATTCTGCGAAATCAATTTAGCAGAGTCAGATCATTCAACCGTTGCCGAGTGGGAATTGGTTGAACACATTTTGGTGGTGTTACAAATACCATATTCACTAACCCTGAAGCTTCAAGAGAGTCAATTACTTTTGGGAGATTTTTATAAAAATTGGCTAGAGATGACACTTCAATTAAAAAATAACGAGAGCGATATCAACAAAAAATTTCTCAAGTGCATTGAAATTAGGCAAATTTCCCTTCTAGAAAACGAAATCGTAAATGCTGCTTTGTTTTTGGATCCTCGATTGAGACGCATGCTTTCGAGAGAAAAAATGGAATGTGCAAGAAACTACCTCAAAGGACTTGCTCGTCGAATGGACAATTTAAAAATGGTTGTTTTTAATAAATATAATTATTTAAAATGCCTTTTGTAATTCCTTTTTTTTAGAATCACAATTCTCCCCCTGAGGATAATCAGCAGAGTGAAGGTACGGCACTTTTTGTTGACGAATCCTCAATGCAAAGTTCATCTTCCCTCTTAAGAAGCTGCATCCGAGAACTTGAAGTTGCAAACTCATCATCGAGCTCAGGGACGAACTGAGAAAAGCTTGCTTGTGCATTCAGTGCCTGCAACACAAGTCAGTCTCGAAAGAGCTTTTTCGGCATTAAAGCTCATTTTAACCGACTTACGCTATAATCTGTCCGACAAAAATGTAGAAACCGTTTGCCTTTTAAAGCTCAACAACAATATAATGCCATAATTACAAAACCCTTTAATAAAAAGCCATTGTATATGAGTTTTATACAATACATAAAATTTGTTTTGTTTTGTGAGGAAACTGGAAATGTTTTTAACGAAATAATTGAAAAGTGTTGCAAAAAGAACATCGAGATACCATCGAAGTACTACGTTACTATAGAGAATTTAATTGCGTCAGTTTTTAAATCATTTCTTCAGATAGAGCCACAAACTATATATTTTTGAATTCTAGAAACTAAGACCCATCGATTGGTACCATATATATATATATAGAATCAACGGTTTGATTGCTATCTGACCAAGCCTTTTATTTTTACAAAAAACTGAAAAAATAAAAGTCAGAATTTAACAGTTATAATTGTACCTTTACTTTAAAAGTTAAAAAAATAAAAAGCATCCTTGGTCCTTGCAGAGGACATCATGAGGATGACAAGGATATCAGCAATTTCCTTCTACGAACATTTTAAAGCTTTGACTTTTAAATTTTTTGAGAACATCATAACAGTAATTTTAGGTCCCTGGTTTCATGGAATCTTTTTAAGGCGCACTTTCGAAAATGTTGAACCGATGTTTATATACGTAAATTTCGATCTAAAATAGTTTTGAAATATTATATTAATATAATTAAATAAAATTAAAGTTATATTTAAATATACCGGAAGTCACAACTGGCCAACAGGATTACGGAGTACCAGCTCTTATAGTTTTAGTACTCAACTGCATCCTCTTTTGGCGGTTGAACCATGCTGCTAAGAATTATGCTTGCTAATGCATTGTTTATTTTAGTATTATTTAGCAACTTCAAGAGAACAATTTTAAGCTTTTTTTTAAATGCGAGATGATTTTTTTGCCAATAAAATAGCTGCCAATCGAATTTTTCCCCTTCTTTCCATTTTCAGCTCATTTTTGTTTGTCAAATTATGCAGATATATGTATGAGCTCGTTTATTTGCATAAGTGCCCCGTCTGTCAGCCCTTTAAGACAGTCGTTCACACTGATTATACCATTTTCCAAATTTCCTAAGATAGTTTTAATCAAATTTTCTCGCATTGTTTGCCTTTTAAATTTTGCTATACATATTGAAATACTGCCGTCCAATGATTTTTTAAAATCAAATGATTTTGTCACATCTTCATCTAGTAAATGGTCTATGAATTTATAAAAACTTCCGTTTTTCGAAAGGTATTTACCCAATTGCCCATGGAACGATTCTATTAAGCTTTTTGTTTTAATGGATTCGTTATAAACGGAGAATTTTGATGCGCCTTCCTAAAAAAAGGAGTCATATATGTATATATGTACATACATATGTATGCTATTTTTTAAAACGGGAATATTAAATATTTTAACGAATGTACCTTTTTAATCCACTGTCTCTCGAAACATGCTATGAATGGTTCAAAAATGCTTTTTAAACTATTACTCAAAGCCTGATTTTTCACATTTAGATATCCAATAGATATATCGTCCTGTTTTAACAGCGGTAATGTTAAAAATTTTCGAAACAATTTTTTCGCATCATTATCTTTATTTAATTTCGAAATGAAGTTAGGAAGTTTTAAAGCATTCCTTCTAACAGCTTGTGTAAAATCAAACTAACATGTCTTTAATTTTGTTTGTGAGTAAATTTGTGCCAATGCTTTTCTTAAGCCATACTCAAAATCCGTGATGAATGTTGTGGGCTTCATGTCAAAAATATTACTTTAAATGTATTGTAGTACATGGATATATGCTTTCAAAGATTCGTTTGACATTACAATGTAGATAAAAGGAAATTTCTGAAAAAAAGATATACAAATATTAATTTAACCGCAACAATATTTAAAAAAATATACTTACATGTTCATTATGAGCAATAGAAATCCTCTTCAATCACCGTACCCCGATAGAATGGCAAATCATTGCCATATCTTGAATTTGTATAATTCTCGCGAATTTCTGGGTTTTTTAAAATTGAAATTATATCATAGAAATTTTGAGGTGCTTTTGACAAGGTTTCCGATTTTATTTTTATTTATTAATTGCCTTTGCATTTTCCCAAAGTAAACCAAATGAGCAGACTCTTTAGCCTTTTTGCAATTCTCATCATACACTTGACGAACACTTGATCTTTTCAATGACATTCTATTAGCGCATTCGAATTTAATAGAATTAATTAAACTTAATTTCTTTATAAATTTATTTTGGCCCTCATGGTTGTGCACAAGTTTTTATTTGTTTTACGGCAATGTATTGCATTGTTCAAATCCACGGCAATATTGACGGGACATCCATTTTGATAACAATTTTAATATTTTGTATTATTTTAAGAATATTTAAATTTATAAATTTGTCCCTTGAAATATGTAATAATTTGCTGGGTTTTCTCAAACACGGAATTATATTATAAACAAGTATATCATCACTTTCCATTTTCGCGATTTTGAAGAATTAATTGAACAACACAAGTGGTTTAACAAATGACTGATGACGACATTATAACACAGTTTAGTTAACGAAATGCTGTTATCAACAACAACAAAAACAATGCATTGAACAGTGTAACAAGAGTATCAAAAACAAAAAAAATTAAAACTACTCAGAGAATCAAGATGACGATGGTATTGTATTACAATAACAAGGAAGAAATAACTATATGTTGTTTAGCTTTTAAGAAAAATGTGTTCTATTTAATGTAGAATAGTACAATTTTAATCACAATAATTCATAAATATTAAAAATTATGCACGTATGTGGTTCAATTAATTATTAAAGGCCTTATTTCACAAGGCGCTATTGCACCCCACCAAAACAAACTTGTTTGCTTATTAGATTCACTCATTTTTACTTATGGTAGGGTAGGTAGATATGAGTGGCTGTCACTGCTAATCCAGCGACTCACTTAGGCCATTAGTAGAGGCCCGTTATGATACCACAAGCTTAACGCTCACTCCCTCTTGCTGAACCATTTAGAATACTTGACGAAGCTCGTCAAGCATCTTGGGTCTATTTCACCTAATTCTCCAAGGTCCCTAGCCTGCTTCTCTCTAGAGCTGGACAGATACAGAGAAGATGCAGGACCGTTTCTTCCTCTTCATAATTTTTGCAGCTTCTACAGCATCTATAGAAGGGTACTCGAAGACGACCGGCATGGTTGCCAATGAGGCAGTGTCCTGTTAAAGCGCCAATTACTTGGGATATATCGTCCCGTTTTAAGGTATAAAGACTACGCCACCGTTTATGGTCCCATCTAGGCCAAGTCAGCCTTGAGATCCTACAGGTCGTAAAATGTGTCCATCTGTCGCTCGCACGGGCATAAGTAGATTCTTTAAAGAGCAGCTTGCAAGTGCCAAAGGGCATACCAATGCGTTCTTTACTGGGAAGAATCTGCTTGGTTGTTCCTTCCCTCGCAAGTTCATCCGCAATGCAGTTACTCTCGATGTCCCTGTGGCCATTAACCCAAATGAGGTTGAGCCTGTTCTGCTTGGCCATCTCCTGCAGATATCGGATACAATCCAGTACACTCTTTGATTTAATTGTAGCTGAGCTCACAGCTCTGATTTCCGCTTGGCTATCACTAAATATAAAGATATCCTTGCCTTTTAAAGCGGTCTGTAACAAGTCTATAGCCTCCTTTATGGCTAGAACCTCAGCCTGGAAAACATTATAGTGATCCGGCAGCCGAAAATAATAGTTCAGAGATAGGTCCTGCGAGAAGACCCCTCCTCCCACTCTGCCATTCAGTCTCTCTACCACGCGTCCTTACCTGGGATTACCATCGCGAATTTCCTGTCCGGGACCACAGTATCGACACAGCGGTCTGTGTATTCCGGAAGCATTCTATAATTATTCAATATGCTTGAGTGCCCACGCAGGCTCGACTCCCATTGACATGTCTCTCTTAACCGAAGCGCGGCAAGGGCCGCCATTTGCTGACCCACTAAGTCTAAGGGTAGAATGTCCCGAAAGACATTCAAGGCGTCTCTTGGTGTTTTTCGCAATGCTCCACTAATGCAGATCATACTGGCTCTCTGCACTTTGCTAAGTAGATTGACATTAGCAGCTCTGCTTAATGCAGTCCACCAAACGATAGCTCCATAGAGGAGAATCGGCCTAACCACTGCTGTGTAGATCCATCTGCAAACGCTTGGATTCAGACCCCATCTCTTCCCAATGGCACTTTTACAAGAGTATAGGGTCACAGAAGCCTTCTGGTATCCCTGAATCATATTATTCATCCAGCTAAGTTTCATGTCCAATGTGACGCCAAGGAATTTGGCTTCCCCCTTTATGTTCAGAAGGATTCCATTTAGTTCCGGCGTAGTTACATCCGGAGCCTTATATTTCCTAGTGTGTCCTTTGCATCAAGTCACGCAAGGTCTGAGGGCATTTGCACCCCATTCCGTCTCCTGCAGGAGAGAATTAACTGTCATATTCCATGGAAGAGGTGAAAGTACACCACCCTGCGGCGTTCCTTGAGACACCTGTCTCGAAACACGGTTTGCACCGACCTCTGCTGTAATCTTTCTTCCTAAGAGCATATGCTCTATAAATTCAACCATCAAGGCACGCAAGGTCTGAGGGAATTTACAAGGCAAAATTCCTTGTAACTGAAGAACCTTTCGATATAGCTAACTAGGGAAAGCAATACAGTGTCCGTGGACCGTGCAGAGAGAGAAAGTTGTTTATAAGCCATTCTAATGTTTTAAGAACAAAGGGTGAGAGACTTATAGTTCTAAGATCCTTTGGGTTCGCATGTGATGCTTTTCCAGCATTGGGTATAAATACTACAGAAACAGATCTCCATACCGTCGGTACGTAGTTTAGCTTGCAGCATGCTCTAAACATACTTAGTAGCCAATTTGTAGAAGTATCAATCGTTGCAACCAGCTGAGCGGCAACGTTTCCAATGACAGCCCCTCGTATTTTTTGAGCGTTCTGGCAGCCCTCCACTTTTCAGCGTGTGTGGACCGCCCGCCCGACCAACCATGGATGGAATTGCCCGTAGTTGTCATCGCGACATTTCCCTGGTTTGCCTTTACCTCGGCTGCTATCCGCTTATCCTCAGTTGGGCCAGGTCGTGAGACCTTTGTCCGCATGGGTGCAGGCTTTGGAGCCGTGCCGGCATTTGATGGGCGCTCCGCGCCAGTGGCTACTGGCGGACCAGCCGTTTCCAGCACAATCGCTGCTGCTTTACTGGTGATTGGCGCCACAATAATGCCCGTGATCACGGGACGCTCCGGGGTTCGCCCCCAGAGCAGACCCGGAGATGCTCGCTGTGCGAAAAGGTGCCTTTAGCGCATGCGCCGCCACTGTCTTGCCCCGTGCAGGGAAGACGAAACGTTTTTTTTTGTACTTTAAATTAATTGGCCTTTCCATTCCATTTGGGTCCCCATTCGGTGCCGCTATCCTCACTCGATGTTGTAGTCACTATAGGATCCCATGGTTATCTATGAAGAAGGGGATCAGGGAGACCATGCGAGGGTTGCCCCCCCCCCTCCTTTATGAGGTAGGGTGCTCAGAGCCAGATCCAGCGCAAAAACGGGAGGGTTGCCTCAACCGTTTTTTTTTATTTAATTTTATTGAATTATGTCGTGTATTTTCGATAATTGTAAAATAAAAAAAACTGATAATGAGCAACGTTATGTTGCATGCTGGTTGTGCGATAGAGTTGCCCATGTTAAGTGCGCCGGATTGATTGGTAGAGTCATAGACTTAATTAATGAAGGCAGGGGCATTCGTTGGTCTTGTTTGAAATGCAGATCAACTGAGATTGAACTTTATACATTTTTTAGGCAAACTAGAAATGGCTTTTTTGAAATCGGTAAAGACTTTCTCGCACTTACTGATAAATTCAAGCTTTATGAAAATACGTTCAAATCATTTAAGTACTTGAATAGTCAAGCATCTGAACCTGGCAGGGAAAACAACCGCAAACGAAACAAAAGTCCGTCTATAGAAATCGTTCCCAATGAAAAAGTTGAACAAAATTTAGTACCACAACCTCAATCAACAGAGCTTATAAATCTTTTATCTCCTTCCCCCCAAGCTGAGGGTCCTTCTTTATCGTCAAGAGCTATCTGCACTCGGGCTTCTGCCTTAAAAAACATTACCAGCCAAGGCGAGCTAAGAGTTGGTTCCCATGAAATTGTGACATCGCCACTTCAATCCGTACCACCTGCTTCTATTGCTTCAAACCCCTACAAACCTTCAGGTGCTCGTGAATCACCCACAAAGAAGCTGGTTGTTGTCCTCCAGAGAAAATCGATTTTTATTTCAAGATTTGCTAAAGATACTTCATCTAATGATATAGAGTTTTATATTTTATCTAAGATTAAAACAAATAATTTAACGATTGATGTAGATTCTGGAGATTTTGATTATCTTCTTAAAAATTTATTCTGGCCGACTGGAGCATTTATTCGTGAGTTTGAATCTAAGCCACATAAAAATAAAATTAGTAACTTAGCTACAATATCTCACTGTGATTCTGAGCCAAAAAACGAATTTCTAATTCTGCTTTAATTATCTTGTACCAAAACGTAAGAGGTTTAAATACTAAATTGAATGACTTATATTTAAAAGGTCTTGATTGTAACTACAAAGTAATATGCTTCACAGAAACTTGGCTTAAACCGCACATTTTCAATTCAGAGATCCTTCCTGACAATTTCCAAATTTATAGAAATGATCGTAAGGACAGAATCGGTGGAGGAGTTCTCTTTGCAGTTCATTCTTCAATGCCATCCGAAGAAGAGAGTGTCCCCGTTATTGAGACCATTTATTTTAAAGCAATACGTATAATGGTGGGTAAGGGATTCATTTATTTAGCTCTTTTTACATCCCTCCAAATTCAGACTTAACGTTATATTCGAAACATATTTCATTACTTAATTCCTTTAGTGCAATGGTTACACCCCATGTCTCGATGATTATTATAGGCGACTTCAATTTGCCGAGCATATCATGGAACTTAATAGACAATCATATCATTCGCATTTCATCAAGGGATGTATAATGTGTTCTTAGAAGATATGGCTGAACTCTGCCTTAATCAAATTAATTTCATTCCAAACAAATTTGGAGCGATCTTAGATCTTGTTTATGTTGATGATATATCTAAATCATCCATAAATCGGTGTGACCCATCGGTTCTCCCTGAGGATTCTCACCACCCTACAATTGAGTTAAATTACGAAATTATAAATGATTTTGTAAATCGTTTGGAACCCGCACTATCAAGTTCATTTTGACCGGATAGAGTCAATTCAAAAACAATTTCTGCTTTTTGCTTTAAGAAATTTTCGCTGGGATTCTTAGTAGATATAACCTGCCACCCTATATTAATCGTTTAAAACTTATTAATCTTCCTACGCTTGCTAGTCGCAGAGAAATGTTAGGCATAATATTTTTGGTCAAGTTACTGACAGGTTTGACGTCTAGCCCACCTCTTCTGGCCGAAGTGAAGTGGAACGTTCCCTCCCGAATTTCCAGGCATTTCCGGCCTCTTTTTCTAAAAATAATTTCGAATTAAACGAGCCACTCCGTTGTTTATGCCAGGTTAACTTTCACTCCGGTTCCTTTGATATTTCCGACTCACTATTTTACATAAAGAATACCATACTTTGTACTCTCAATAGATGATGGTTTACATACACAATTTCGCTGTGAAACCACTTTTACTATCCAAATAAATTTAAATTTAAAATCAGCTGATGAACTTTTATTCTGTAGCTGAAAAATTTTAGAGTCTAGACACCCAACAAACTCCTGTCTTTCGGTTGGGCGGGAATTGAGAGTAAAAACCGTTGGGATTATTATTAAGACGCTTAGGAGTATCAATACACTCGGAGCGAAAATAGCCAAACTGCTGGTTGCGCTTAAAAAAATCGACGCCATATTCAGACACAAGTCTGTAACAGGTACGGTGGAAACCCTTTTTTACAAAAGCCAATACATGGCACAATAAGAGTATCACTCCTTGCGAATGCTTTATCGCATTTTCCACAAAATTCGTCCATAATTAAACATATAAATCAAAAGAAATATGAGGATCGGAAAAAACACGTCCGAACTCAACGAGTGTTAATATTAAAAGACTCTCTGGGGCCAAAGAGGGTCTAGAGGAACTATTGTGTAGTTATTGTAAAGTCTATTCTTTTCCCTTTCTAACGGTGTGCTTGCCCACTTCTTCTACGTCCACCACCCCCTTTTAATGAGGCGCATTCCCCTGCAGCGATAAGATGCAATAAATTTTTTACTTTTTTTTATCGAAAAACTTAAAGTAATATTCTAACTTTTCTGTTTGACGAAAAAAATATACAATGTCTGGTATTTACTTGTTCGTATTTTGGTTTTCCGACAGGGTGGAAATTTGATGTATGTATGTTGGAACGATTTTCTGTCATCCTTGTCAAATTTGGTTTTGTGACATACCGGTTTCGGCGCTGTGCCATCTTCAGTGTCGTTTTCGTTCTCGAGAAATCAAATTTACTTATTCCTTTGAGTGAAACAAATAAAAGTTTATTTTTAACTGAAAATATATCGATGGAAAAATAAGAATAATTTATTGACTTTTTTTTGATAAAAATTCATAACTGCTTACGGCAACTCTTAAATTTATTGTGAAATGTGAATTAAAATGATTTCAGATGTTGCTGTAATAAAGCGGGTACAGCGACTCGTTACTTTGTTAATTTTTTTCGAGTTCTGAAACTGGATTCTGTACTGTGAGTTTTGAAGTGTAGTACACTGAAAATTGTGTGCACTGGCACTTTGCGGTTCCGCATTTTTAGATATCCAAATAAAAAAAAAATTTTTTAAGTGAAAATTTAATAAATGTTTGTATATTTTTCTGTTGGCATAGTAAATGTTAATATTTTACAATTTTACTGAGCTCAAGGCCAGTTTATGGAAGATTTTTGTAAACAAACCAAAACATTTTTAAATGGTAGCACAATAGGTAGGGTATTGGCTCTGCAACTCCGAGCTCCCGGGATCAAAGCCAAGGAGAAGTGGTTATAAATTTAATTAATTTAATAAAAAGAAGTCTGATGAGGAAATGTGGTGATTTCCGAAATAGTACTATAACTTCTACCATTAAAAACTGTTGTTGTTTTTTCACAAAAATCTTCCATAAACTGGCCTTGAGCTCAATAAAATTGTAAAATGATAAAATTTAATTTTATCTGTTATAGGTTTGAGTCAGTTGATGGCACCCATATAAAAGCCCGAAAGTGGAAGAAACTGTCAAAAGATCTCAACGGAATAGGAGGAGCAGTTAAAAATGCCCATCAGTGGAAAGTGGAAAGTAAGGAAATTATATTACACGGGAGTGCCACAAAATCCCCACACTTTTTTGGTAACAGTGTCACAAAATCCCCAAATTTGAAAAATGTAAACGGTATTACTCATATTCTAAACAAAGGCGCAAGCCGAATCTTACCTAATTTCTGATACGTCGGTACATACATATGTACATATGTACATATTTTAAATGCATGAAAATATTTATATACATTTACATACATATGAATATACAATGCAAAAAGAACTTGCACCGTTACGTTATCAGTAAGTATTTCGCTATTCGCTCTTTCGCATAACATTTTCTTATACTCTTTGTAGCTGTGGCTTAACTCCTTAATACTGTGCGTGCATTTGCCTGTAAATATACATACATACATAATTTTAAAAAGCAGGGCTGTTCAACAAACGAAACGATTCCATTTTGTTTTGTTAACGAGCAAAATTAACTTAACGAAATGAGTTTGTTGCGTTTCGGCGCCATGTTATCAAAACGAAATCAAATCGTTAATGTTGCAACGTTATAAAATTTCCGTTTTCGTTAATTTTAATGTGCCTAAAAGTATGCAGCGCTTTTGTTTGTGCCTGTTTGCGCTTCTGTTTGCGACGAGTGAATCTCCAGCGTTTTTCATAACGTTTTTCTTAACGTTTTAACGTTAACGCCAGCATTTCGTTTCGGTTAAAAACGTAATGAAATTTATTATGATACTTGCTTTATTGATAATATTTTGAAATTTTTCAACCGAAACAAGAGAAAACATTTCGGAACGCTTAAATTTAAAAAGTATTGTTTTCGAGTGAATATCAAAAAAGTAGTCGTCAAAAATTATTTAATTTTGAAATAAAATGGAAGTAGTCGTTTTAAAATCAAAGGCGCTGATAAAGTATATTTGGATGGATTACATTACAACTTTCATTCCAAAAATAAAAAACAAATGTTCCGTTGGTGTTGCACGCAAAGGAAAGTACTGGTGTGCAAAAGCGTCTTAATAACAAAAGCAAGCAGTGGAGAGCATGTGGTTCAACGGGCGCCTACCGCGCACAATCACGATCCAAAGGCCCATCATGTAGCTGTAGCATATGCCAATAATAAAGTGAAAGATATGAGCTCATCTTCACTGGAACCTTCCCAAATAATTAGGGAAGCGATTGTAGAATGCCAACCAGACCGCCGCGTGTATCTGCCGTCGAAACGAGCTCAAAAAAATAAAAATTTGTCGTAATCGGAAAACAATGGATACTGCCAGCGAGCCGCGTAATTTACAAGAAATATGTATAGCAGAGCACTTAAAATACTTGGAGGGGAGTCTCTTCGTTTTAAGTGATTGGGATTTTAACGGCGAAAAAAATATCATCATGGGCTCGTCGGATTCATTGAAAGAATTAGGGAGGTCACAAAGAACAAAATATTAATTTAAATCCCAAAAGAGTAATTACGGGTTGTGGCAAAAGAGTATTTTCCTGAAGCCCAGTATAAGGGATGTTTATTCCATTTCGGCCAGATTATTTGGAGACGCGTTCAAAAAGAAGGACTTGCTAAAAAATACGGCAATGATGAAGGTTTCAGCATGTCCATCCGTATGCTGAAAAGCTTATCATTTGTTCCTCCCGAAAGTGTGCCAGATTACTATAATGATCTGATTGCCAGATCGACAGATAGTGACTTTCAAAAAATAAGTGTTTGGTTTAAAAAATATTATATTAGCGCAAATACAAAGTCGAGCGGACCTAAATATAACCCTAAATTTTAGTGTGTTTCGGTAGAGTTCAGGCCTAGTAATAAATACCCCGAAGGATTTGCGTTAAACAATTTTTTTGCTGCTTACACCAATAAACAAAGATATACATAAGTCACTTTTTTTCAATCGATTATAACTTTTGCTAGAATTGATCGATTTAAAAATTTCTTTCGTTCATTCTTTCAGATTTCACTGTAGTTTATGCAAAAAAAATTGCACCGCAAAATCTTCGTTCAACAATTGTTTTTTTTTATTGTTTATATTAAATTGTTAAAAAACATTGTTCTCGGTCAAAGTTTTTAACAAAAAAAAAAAGCCATAAATATGTTTAACGATGGTACATATAGAGTTCCGTTGAAAAAAAAATGGATCGCATCTCTATCATTCAAAAATATAATTAACAATTTTCGGGCCGATAGAAAAATACATAAAAAATGTATATTCAAAATTATTTTTATCGTCTTTAATTACAAGACAAAATTCAATTATTTTTGTAATTGACATTTTCGGCTTTCTTCCATTAATGATTTTTTTTTGCAAAAAATGTATTTGTCATCATTTTGCTTGTATGTTTTTATAATGAAAGGAGATTGCGTGTAAAAAATATTCAAAGTGTCATTTATCTACCTATTATTAATGCCGGCTCCGAAAGTTTTCTATAATCCTCTGCAGAGGAAATGAAAACTGGAAAGCAGTTTTCTCTGCGTATATTTATAAAAATATTTAGACTGAAAAAATCCCAAGCACCGAAAATGTTACCAAAACAGCCCCGACAATTAGCGAATCATCAGACTCTGTGTGTGTGTACAGAAAAATTTAAAAAAAGGAGGATAGATGGTAAAAAACCATGATGTGAATAAAAATGTAAGTTAACCCTTTCGACCCGGCTTTCGAATAGCAATGCTGAATTAAATTTTTTGATAGAATTAGATTATTTAAGTAATATATAAATGATCGGTGAAGGAAAATCTGAAAAACAATAATAGGGCGGCTCGGGGGGTGGTGGTAAACCATTGTACCACTCGGGATGTTTGGTGGTACATATACGTACCAACCGTCCAGTAAAACAAGCTATACTGTTTAGTCAAACAAGCAATATAGCAAATAGTAAATCATATTTTTTATTTTTTTTATTTTATTGTAAAACAAAATGAATGTTATAATGACCAAATATTTGTACATATGATATGGTGCAAAGCACATTTTGCAAAGTGGCACTTGGCATTCCTTGCAGATTGTTTTTGTGCGTGTCTGTTTTTTTGAGCCCTGCAGTTGGCACAACGACGTCGGGTTGATTCTTCAACAGGAAGATGAAGTGCATTGCGATTAGAAGTTTGTGGGGTGCGGCCTGGTTTCATTGATCGACGAACGGCTGTGGTTTGTAAGCCTTCCTTTATCAATGCCTCAGCTAAGGAAACTAAAAATGATTTAAATGGCATCTTGTTTCGGTTGAGGTCGTTATAAATAATCCATGCGTTCACGGCTGCCATCATTATCAATCGGTAAAAAGTTTTCTTCCACCACTTATCCGATTTGCGATCGTATTCGTAAAGGCCAGACATTTGATCAGCCAAGTCGACGCCTCCCATGACCTCGCTATAAAATTTTATTTGACTAGCACACGAGACTTGAATTTTTTCGGCTGTTTTCAAAGTTTTTGTGACAGTCGTAACTGTTGCTTCGTGACAATTACTTAGTACCAAGACTTCTTTGGTGTCTTGCGATTTTGTGCATAGAAGTCCAGATGAGGTGCACTTGAACTCCGATTCGCCTCTTGTCAGTTTGTTACCAGAAAATATAGGCATATTTTTTCTGTTTGCCATAACGGTGCCAACGGATGGGAAAGAAATAGTGTCCAATAAATGCACAGATGTAAAAAAGCGATCGAAGCATAACACGACATCTTTTTCTGCGATTGAACTGGCTAATTTGGTCACAACTCGCTCTCCCAGCATTCCAGAAGGTTGTTCTATTTCTTTTCCATGGTATATGTTGAAGTCGTATGTGTAGCCGGAAAGAGCATCGCATCGAAGCCACATTTGATGCCACGTTTGACAGGCTTGAGAGGCATATATTGCTTCAATGTGGAACGACCCTTGAACAAAATTTTACGAATATCTTCAGGATCCATTTGCTCGGAAAATAACAAGTTTTCTTGAAAACGTGGAATCACATGGACTACTGGTACATATGTGTACATACAAAATAAGCACAAAGCACATATTTTTTACATATTACTTACCTTGCACAATTGTAGAAAGTAATAAGAACTTCAATCTGTTTTATTTTTAATATTTTAAGAACTTTTATCACTCTATATCATATAAAAACTTTGCAAAAACTACCCACGTGCTTCACTTTGGCTGCGTCCCAACTCACTAAAAACAGATTTGTAAACACAAACAAGGGAAAAACATAACGGAACTTTTTGGAATGCATACAGAAAACCATGAAATATGATAAACGTACACATCACAATCCAGAAACATTGATTTACAACTTTTACAGATGTTTAAACTTAAACACAGATGTACCATCCGGGTCGAAAGGGGTAATGTTCTTATACGAGTAAAAATATGCTTTCAGATAGAAGAAGATATATAAATCTATATCAAGATGAAGAGTCTTTTACTGCTTGGAAAGAGCAAGTTAAAATTGCGATATCAAAAGCTACTACGAAAGCGGAAAAACTACAAATTTTTACCACTTTGCCTCAAGATTGGAGTGTGCGGAAAATAAGCAGAGAAGTTAAAGTTTCTCGTCGAACAGCGTGGAAAGCCAAAAAATTATTTAAATCACTTGGATACGATTCTAGCCCTAATAAAATAAATGTTGTTGAAAATTTTTATACGTCGGATTCGTCAAGTCGCATGATGCCTGGTAAAAGAGAATTTGTGAATCTACTAAAAAATGAAGGCGAGAAAGAAGAAAAGCAAAAGCGTTTATTACTCTATAATATCAAAGAATTGCATACACAATTTCGTAAAGCCAACCCTGAAATCAAAATAAGTGTATCTGCATTTACAAAACTACGCCCTTGTTGGTACATACCTGTGGGGCAAAGTGGTACACACAACGTGTGTGTTTGTCAAATTCATCAGAATATGCATTTGACGAATTGAAAAAAAATGGTGTGCGAAAGTCCAAAACAAATTTGTTTTCTCCTAGAATGCAATAATTTCCCTGGGACTGCACGTATCATTGAGAAATTTTCAAAACTATTCAACGTTCATAAGATTGATAAAATTGAGTTCATATCGTGGACAAGCACAGATAGGTAAATTTTTGGTCACATTGCTTTAATAATTTGTCAGCAAAATTATACTTACTCTGTTTGCAAAAAATGTTGTAAATTACAGATGCGAGTTGAAATCTTTCAGCGAAGACAAATCTACTTTCTTAGAAAAATTAGAAAAGGGTCTACCGAAGCTTCTAAAACATAATTTTATCGCTAAAACTCAATCTACATATATAAATTATTTAAAACTCAATCTGGCTTGCGGAGAATTCGTTGTTACTCTCGACTTTTCCGAAAACTTTACTTTTATTGTTCAAGATGCGATCCAGTCTTTTCACTGGGCAAATGAACAAGTCACCATACATCCTTACGTTATTTATTAAAAAGATAATGACAAAATTCAGCATCATAATTTCGTAATTATATCAGAAAGTAGAAAACATGACGCAATCGCGGTAAATTTGTTTAATAAAAAAATGCTAAGCTATTTAATCAACATCCATGGAAAGGAAGGAGTGAAGAAATTGATATTTTCCTCTGATGGCGCAGCGGCGCAGTACAAAAATAAGTCCAATTTTATTAATGCAGTCAACATGATGAAAACCAATGATATTGTAATTGAATGGAATTTTTTTGCAACATTACATGGGAAAGGCGCGTGTGACGGAATTGGTGCTACAGTGAAGAGAAATGCTCATCGTGTGAGTTTACAGCGCCCTCTGGAAGATCTGATCTTAACTCCCAGGAATTTATATGATTGGGCGATTGGTTTTTTTTTTAATATTTCCTTTGATTATTGCACAGTAGAAGAGCATGAACAAGAATAACTGGCCCTTGCATTACTTTTTAAAAAGGCAATTACAATCAAAAACACTCGTGGCTACCAATCATTCACGCCTGTTATAAAAGATGACAAATACATTTTTTGCACAGGTATTCGCAAAAAGAAAAAAAATTTGTGGAGCGTCTCAGAAAATTAAAAAAGTGGTTGCAAATAGGGCGAATTTAGATAAAATATCTTATTTGACATCTATATCCCACAATATTTCACTGTGAAATTAAAACTTGTATTTGCCTTTTCATCTTTTGTATTAAACTAATTTGATAAAGAAATATTATAATTTTTCATTTATAGTGCACATGTCGAAAACTTATTGTTAGTATGTACTAATTTATGTTCTTCGTTTCAGACTTAATATAATTTTTCATTTACGGTTTACGCAAATGTCCTGAGCTTATTATTAGTAATTTGTGTTCTTCAATTTACATTTACCTATTTATGTATGTACAAACATGTTTACAAACATTTCTGAAATCATTAAATTTGTTTTGAGTACTCATTTTAAAAACAATGAAGTTTTATTTAGTTAAGTTCATCTAAACAATTTTCATAAGTGTTTACAATGTATTGCATTTTCTTTTATTTTCATTTACCTACTAAATATTTATGTATTCATTTTACAATTTGTTGTGAGTTTAAATTTGCGAAATAATGTCGAATATATAATGCCCATTTTCGGGATTTCGTGTTTGGGGATTTTGTGTTTGGGGATTTTGATTTTGGGGATATTGTGGTACACCCTATATTACACAAATTAATTCATTAGTATTAAATATCTTAATTTTAAAGGAACTTCCTGATTTTGAAAGGAAGTTGTTGCAGCTAATAACGCCGGTACTGATTAGTGGACAAGAAAATGTGGTGGTGTTGTTGACCGAATCCGAGGTAAATAGTTTTGTATATTGACATACATATGAACCATCGTACAGCAATTTTCATTCCGCTATGAACCTTACATAACGAAAGCGCTTTTTACTACTTTAGTTAGACCTATACTGCAATATGGTTCTATAATATGGAATCCGCCTTATCGGGTGCATTCTGTTCGTCTTGAATCGCTTTTTACCCTTTGCCTTAAGACACTTTCGTTGGGATTCTACTCACAGACTGCCACCCTATACTAGTCGGCTGAAAATTATTAATAATCCTACTCTTTCAAATCGTAGAAAAATGTTAGGCATAATGTTTATGATGAAGTTGGTCACGGGATCGATTGATAGTCCTTTTCTTTTGGCCTACATAGTAACATTTCGGTCAGCTGGTGAATTCATTTCTTCTGTAGCTGAACAGTTGGAGATCTCGACACTTAACAAACTCTTTCTCGAATCGGCAACTATATTTAAAAAAATAAAAAATTCGTGCGTCATGCGCCCCTCGTGCGTTGGGCGGAAAACAAGGGTTATCCTTAGGTTTATTATTATTCTATTTTAGCGCACCGAAGAAGAAATATTGGCGGAGCTCTCAGTAGCATCGAAAGCGATCCCAATGACAAACGACTGGAAGAACCTGTCAAAGACGTCGATGTGTTATCTTCCACATCAAGATTTAACAAAAGAAAAGCAAGAACTGGGACAGAAGATAAGTTTTTGATGAAAAAATAAACATAATGGAAGAGACTTTAGCTTTTAAAAACAGAAGCAAAAACTTGAGCAAGAAATGTTTAAAGCCGAAGAAAATCTTTGGAAGTAAGCAATTAGATATATAGTTGCGAAAAATACAATTGAAAGAACAAGAATTTGAATGAAAAGAGCAATATTAGGAAGCATTTAGATATACATATAATTTTTTTCAAGTTTTTATTATCTTTTTTATGAATTCAGTTTAAATTAGACACGCTTAGGCACAATATTGTTTTGAATTTTACAACTGGCCGTTTCAAACCTGCCATTTCAAAACTTCCGATCGTTTCGGACCATGATTTTAAATTTTAACCAAACTTTAATATGTTGTTTTTGGGTCAATTTAAGGAGACACGATTTTTTTCTTTTTGCCCAAAAAAATTTTTTTGTGATTTTTTAGCAATTTTTTTTTTTGTTAAAAATCGATTTTTCTCCTCAAAAAAACCATGAAAATTTTAAATATTTTTTTTTAACAATATGCGTTTTTTTTATTATTTCCAAAAATTTTGCAAAGTAAATAGACAGTTAGAACTTAAATCTGTCCAACTGTCAAGTAGCCGAAAAAATTAAAAAGTTGAATTTCGAATGAAAAATTTAACATCAACTTTATTATTGTAAACAAACTAATACAACAATTATTCTGACACAAAAAATACTAAAAATTAAGCGTTCTTGGTCGACAAATGATATTATTCAACCTGTTTTGCATACGCCGTTTCATACAAAAAATTGATTTTTGTATATAAATAAACATAGCTCTGAAAAATCAAATTTTGGCTACTGGCCACTTGGCCAGATTAAAGTTTCAACTGTATATTTTCTTTGGAAAATTTTTGAAAAAATTTTTTAAAAAACGCATTTTAAAAATAAAATTTTGAAAATTTTTTGGCATTTTTTGTTTATTGTTAAACAAAAAAGTTATTAAAATTTTTATGTATTTTCTGACGCTTGTATTTAAAAGAATATATAATTACAAACATTAGAAGAAAAAAAATTGCTTATATATTCTTTTAAAAACGTTCGCGAAACAAACGAGACAATTCGATTTTTACCAAAAAAAAATTAAATTGCGAAAAAATCAGAAAAAAAATTGTTTGGGGCAAAAAGAAAAAATACGATTCTCCTTAAATTAACCCAAAACCAACATATTAAAGTTTCGTTAAAATCTACAATCATGACCATAAACTACCGGACGTTTTGAAATAGAAAAAGTCACCTACATTTTGTTCATTATTTTATGTATTTTTATCGTTAATGCTTTGAATTTATTTAAAGTTAAGTCTAATTGAAGTAAGTGTGAATTATTTGTTGTCTGGTACTTCTTGCTTGTGATTGTTAAGCAGTTTGTGATATTAATAATTTATTATTTGTTTCAATTGTCTCAGTTATTGGAACAATTGCTTTTATTAATATATTATGCAGCATAATACCAGCGTTAATTATATATTTCCAGCCTTCGCTCGCACAAAGTCCTCTGCCGAGATAGGTGTACATCGAAATCGACCTTTTTAAACTCCTATACACCGTGCAGCATACAATTTTTCTTCTGCTTCATTTGCTGGATTGGCGATTGGAGTCATTAATCACGGCTGTAGAGGAAATCTAGTATCTGCAAGCAACCTGAAATAATGATGGCCTCTTGTGTACTTTTCTTGGAGATTTCCGAATACCGCCAAATGTATCCACTTTGCATTGACATAGCAGATTTGATATATCTAGTAACAATTTGGTAATAAGTTGACTGAATAACACCCTGCAGAAGTAATAGATATAGTTCTAGTTTATGAATAGAAAGCAATAGAACGAACCTTATCTGCAGTAATAAGGGCTTTTCCAATTTCCTTTATGTGAAATAAACGCGCTTGCCTAGAATATCGTTATTAATAGGTTTGGTTAAACCTTAGAATAGTTATCCAGGAATTGGTGGGTAAGAGGGATATTGGGGAAAGGGGGAAGTCTCCTCTATCTAGAAATACTTCTCCCAAGGTGCGAGTCCTTGTACTTTTGAAAATATTTGCGTTTTAAATTTTAAGAAGTGCATATTTGTTAAGTGGATTTCACCACTTTTCAACTATGAAAACAACTCAAATTACACTGAATACAGAATATTTAAGTACACTGCACTTTCCTTTCACGTTTTTTACCTTCTCGTTAACTCAAAATGTTGTAAATTTGAATTAATTTGCAATCCTTGAACGTACTCACGTTTATGTGAATAAACAGCAACACAAGGTAGCGCCAGATAGAAAATATGAGATGATACGAAACTCTTTGCATTTCTTAAAACACTTTCTATTAGTACTACTAAGTAAGATATAAAGTTTGGAAGTTTTCATTACATTATTTGGGAATTTCGCATATGTGCTAAAGTTAGTTTTAATCACTTTCTCTTTATGAATCACTTTTTGTTTATAATGAAAATATACTAAAAAGGCACATCTTATGTGCACCATTCACTTCTTAATTATACGCTTTCTAACGAAAAAAAATATTAAAAAATAAAACACAAAAATTAAAGAAAAATATCATGAAAGAAGTGATATACATAGAAACAATGTACATATGGGTAAGTCCCAAATAAGGTCTACCGCGAACGGAAAATTCAAAGTGGTCAGAGTTTGTTTTTATTATATTTCAGCATAAGTTAAATATGTACATATATGATATGGATATAAAATAGTTTACAGTTTTCTCAAATTATAGACCGATAAATAGGACTTCTAAAAAAAGGCTTTTTCGGCTTTTTTATTTGCCCCTTTTGCAAACAAAATATAACATATTTTATTTTTGTATTGAGCCTGTTTTAACTGGATCCATATAATTGCTGTAATTCCGATATTTGTAGCCTCTTATATAACATTGAAAAAAACTCTAAGAAACTTTGAAAAATGAAGATTTTCTGATTCGATCTTACCCTTATCCTTGTGTCGCGTCCGTTACCAAAAAACTACACAGTTTTTGCAGTTAAGTAGGCATATGTACATCTTTCAAAAAATAAAATAATTTTTTACCGAACTGTTGAATAAAATATTTTATTAGTGATTAAAATTTGTCGCGTCCGCAACCGTGAGTACAAAAATTCACTTAAACAATAATATGTGTATATTAACATTTTTGTTTATAGATGGAAACAACCATAAAGAAAAAAAGTACAGAAAAAATTAAGAAGTGGCGGGAAAAGATGAAGGAAAACGAAGATAAGTGGCAGCAATATAAGCGCAAAGAAGCAGAAAGGAAGCGGAAGTTTCGAGAAAAACAAAAGGAGAAACTACAAATCGATCGATAGTAGCTATGTATATTGAAGTTGGTCGAACTGCTTATTCTTTGAAAAAGAAACAAGTTAAAGTGCAGTAAATCACATGCATGCAATCTATGTAGTTGTACGTGACTTTTAAGTTTCTTTATTACTTTGTTGCACTTGAAATGTAATTTTTTTTTATTCTTATGGGAATTTCATTAAAAAACTAAAACAGACCTATTTACTGTATATTACTCATTGAGCTGGTCCCCATGTGCTGGTTCAAGTCACGGGAGAAATAACATCAATATTACTAAGAAAACTTTTCTGAAGAGAATCGCTACTCGGCAGTTTTTTGCCAAACCCTTTTTAGTGCATTTTTGAAAACTGGTAAACAAAAATTCATTTGGCTTATCGGATGCCGTTTGGAGTCGGCTTGAAGCTTATATATACGTTCGCCATTTAAAAAAGTATCAGACTGCAAATGTGAGAAAACTCTCGGCATAAATCTCCTCGGAAATGATATACTTTATACAATTTATTATGTATTATTATTATTCATTGGTAAAAATTTGTCGCGTCCGCAATGTCGCGTCCGTAACCATACTTTTTCTCGTACCCAAATTTTTAGAAAGATATTTTAACTTTCGTAAATCTACAAACGGGGGGCCTTATTTGACCTTACATCACTCATTTAAAAAACATATATTGTCCTCTAATTTTCGCTAAGTTTTACATACTTTCGCAAGCATTAAAAAAATTCTTCCGTTTCACGTCGCGTCCGAACCACATTATATATTGATATGTGGTGTACTCGCGCCGAGCGGTCGTGTTTTGCTATTCGCTCCGATATTCTTTAAATAAATATAAATCGCATAGTAATTTACAATTATAAATGCTTACTCTTGGCATGGTTAATATAATCAATCATTGAGACAGTGACTCTTCTATCAGGATTGGGTTTAATCATTTGTTGTGAAAATAATTTGAAAATCCATTTAATATGCCTTGTGTTTGTGCGCAAAAAGTAGATCGCACTCAATCTAAAGTGCAGTGCTCTAAATGCAATGAGTTTTTTCATCTCAAATGTGTTGGCATTCAACAGGCTGATCTTGAGTATTTGCTGAGCACAGATAAGCCGTTTTTTTGCAATATCTGTATGGTTGAGCGCCGTAGTTCAATTCGATCTCCTCCACCTCCCGCTGCTGTGGATATAAGTACCGAGCGTCAAAATAATAACTCTTATGAAAATGTAATTAAACAACAAAATTTATCTTCTGTGGCCGATGAGCTTGCCGAAATTAAAGCTGTTAATACTCGTCTCATTTCTACTGTCAGTGCTCTTCACGAAGATACTAAGTGTTTATTGCAAAAATCAGACACTCTTCAAGTGGAGGTTCGTGAATTGCGCTCTAAATTAGATGCCAAAGATGCCACTTTGTCTCTCCTGCTATCGGAAATCAAAGATTTACGTGATGTTGTTATTAGCTGCCTTTCTCATAAATCGAAAACAGAAATAAGCGAAAACAAACATGTAAAATCGTCATCTCCATGCTCTTTGTCAGCTGATGCTATTGCTTCGCCCGCTGCCACCGCTCATAAGTCGTATAGCGACACTGTCACTGGCGCAAGGAGAGCTAAATTGCAGCCGCGCTCTGCTACGGCGGCGCATACAATGTCGACGCTGTCTTCCCATCCCACGACTACGATGCAAACTCAGATTGCTGCTACTACAGGTACTCAATTATCAGCCTTGCTGCCCGCCCAAATCGGCCCATCAATGTTGCCTTCTCACGCTTCTGCTTCTACCACTAACCTAGTGACTGCGACGTCCACTGCTATAATTGCTGCTTCGCCATCTACTCAGTTTCCTGCTGTGCTGCCTGCTCATAACTCGCATTCGTTTACTGTTGCTGATCCGCCTGTAGATGTCATTAATCCGAACGATTGGACTACTGTGCGTCAAAAAAAAGGGTATAAATATAAGAATATAGTTATTGGATGTAATGATAGTGCCGAGTTGGATGTTGTTATTAAAAAGAAGTGGTTACATATCTCTTCTTTCAAACCGTCTGTATCTGAAGAGAATGTTATCTCCTATGTTTCACGACATTCTGGCATTCAAAGTAATCATTTGGCATGCTATAAATTGATTAAGAAAGATGCTTCTGCAGACAACTTGCGTAGTATAAATTTTAAACTTGGGGTTTCGCCGTCATTTTATTCGAAAGTACTAAATCCAACCATTTGGCCATCTGATATAAAGGTTCGTCCTTTTCGTTTTTTTCAAAAGGAGGAAAATACAGAAAAACTCAAGTAGTAAATAACTCTCTTAATAATTCTCTTAGAATTTATTTTCAAAATATGTCCGGAATGCGGACCAAATCCAAAGATATTTTTTTAGCAACTTCTCGCGCTGAATATGACATTTACGTTTTTGTTGAAACCTGGCTTAATAAGGATTTTTTCGATGCTGAATTTTTTGATTCAAAACAATTTGTTGTATATAGGAAAGACAGGGATGCGTTAAAAACTGGACACTTCAAGGGTGGGGGTGTTCTGATCGCTGTGAAGAGTAGTTTACGGTCTTCAATACAACATTTAACAAATAATGACACTCTTTTTGATCAACTTTGCGTCTGCATTCTTAGCAGTTTTCGTAAATTATTTATATGCGTATCCTACATTCCTCCGAATAGCTTAGATTGTTTATATAATGAACATGCAGAAAATATTGTTAATCTTTGCGAAAAAAACGAGGATTGTAATTTTTGCATATTAGGTGATTTCAATCTTAGCGATATCGTTTGGTCTGCCCTACAATATAATGGTATCTTAACACCAACTAATGTTAATAGATCTCATGAAATGTACCTTTTAGATAGCCTTCTTAGTCTTAACCTTATTCAAATCAATACCTTATTTAATAATTTAAGTAAAATTTTGGATCTTGTATTTGTTGATGAAAACATAATATATAATTTATTTGAATGCTCGTTTCCAATAAGTAGAACGGATAAACATCATGTGCCTCTTATAATAATGTTGGAATTCTATAGTGTTGTTGATTACTGTAAAGAAAAATGCATTTCTTTCAATTTTCGAAATGCTAATTATGAAAAGTTAAATGCTGCCTTAACCGAAATAAATTGGGACTCCGTTCTTAACACTAGTGATGTGTCTGATTGTTTTGAAAGTTTTCTATACAAAACTAGCGATGTTTTTTCTAGGAACCTTTCAATTCTTCCACCTCGTATTCATAAATTACCTTGGTATAACAAAAATCTAAAAAAGTTAAAAAATCAAAGAAACAAGTTCTACAAATTATATAAAGCTCAAAGTAATAATTTAAATTTTAAAGAAAAATACATTTTTTATATGAATCAGTTCAATGTTCTAGATAAGTTTTTATACAATCAATACATTTGTAGAATTGAAACCGAACTCAAGGACAACCCCAAAGCTTTTTGGAAATACGTTCGTTCCAAAAAGGGTTGTACCAATATTCCAACATGCATGAATTTCAATGGGTTGCTTTCACAATCTCTGCCTGAGTCTGTCAATTTTTTTGCAGACTTTTTCAAGTCAAATTTTGTAGCTGATGATGACTCTGTTTGTACGCCCGTCGGTGTTGACTCTACCCAATCATTGGACTTTGGGTTTCTGTCTGTCTCTGAAATAGATGTTCTGAATGGTATAACTGCCCTAAAGACCTCATTGAAACCTGATATTGATGGTTTCTGCTCTTATTTTCTAAAGCAATGTAAATTTTCTATTTGTGGACCTCTATGTTCGATGATTAATCTATCTCTTTCTACTGGTGTGTTTATAAATCGATGGAAGGTCGCCTCCATTACCCCTATTTATAAATCAGGAAGTAGGAATGACATAAACAATTATAGACCAATTTCTAAGTTAACAGTTTTTTCAAAGCTTTTCGAACAGGTGGTTAAAGAAAAAATTACTTTCGCTACAAAATCCATTTTAGAGCCGCATCAACATGGATTTGTTAGTGGGCGTTCTTCCGTCAGTAATTTAGCCTTTTTCTCTCAATACTGCATCTCAGCATTTAAATGTGGGTTACAAATAGACACCATTTATACAGACTTCTCTAAAGCCTTTGATAGAGTTTCCCATGCAATTTTATTGCATAAACTCAAATGTATTGGTTTCCACTCTGTTTTTTTGGCTTGGCTAAAATCTTATCTATCGAATCGGTTGTTATTTGTTGAAATAGAAAATTGCAAGTCGCATTCTTTTGTTGCGTCCTCGGGTGTCCCACAAGGTAGCATTCTTGGCCCAATTTTATTTATTCTCTTTATTAATGACATTGGTTCTTGTTTTCAAAGTTCAAATTTTTTGCTTTATGCTGATGATTTGAAGTTTTTTCGTAGTATAACCTGCGAGACTGATTCTCATCTCCTACAACAGGACTTAAATAATCTTGTCGAATGGAGTCGCAGGAATAAACTTTCATTGAATATTAATAAATGTTTCCATATGTCTATTTCTAAATCTCCGGAGTTTCGGCAATCGAGCTATTTTATTTTTAATCACCAACTTATTTCAGTTAAAGATTTTGTCGATCTTGGAGTTGTGTTCGATAACCGTTTTACTTTCAGAAATCACATATGTTATGTCCTACCTAAGGTTTACAGTAATCTTGCTTTTTTACGCCGCTACTCAAAAGATTTTAAAGATCCCTATACTAGGAAACTTCTCTACAGTACCTATGTTCGTTCAAAGCTTGAGTATGCCGCTATTATATGGAATCCGATTTATAATTGCCATGTTACTCGAATTGAAAGGGTGCAACGTAAGTTCATTCGCTTTGCCCTTCAATCGATAAAATTTGAAGAGCCGCTGCCCCCATATAGTGCTCGCTGTATGTTAATAAGCTTGAAATCACTTGAGAGTAGAAGAATAATCCAGTCTCTAATGTTTGTATATGATGTAATTAATAGTTTCGTTGACTGTTCCGAATTACTCGAGCTGATCAGTTTTAATATACCCAGCAAAGTTCTTCGTTTTCAAAAACCATTTTATCTTCATGTGATCACAGCCAATTATTTTCTTCATGCACCAATATTTAGGGCGCTTTTAGAGTTTAATAAAATTTCAAAGAGATTAAATATTGATTTTTCATCACCGAGATCTGTTTTTAAATCAGCCATTGACGATCTGTATCGTTAGTTTTAAGAAAATTGTATATGTAAATACCTCTAGTCTGTAAGATATACTATGTCATAGACTGAATAAATAAATAAATAAATACATATATAAGGACTTAAATCCTTAAAGTCCATAAAAAAAATATATGGAGCGAAGCACCCCGGCAGTGCTTTGCAATTATTATAATATGCATTGAGTTCGCTTCTTTTTCCTGCCTTTTAACAATAATTAAACACGTGCGAATGTCGCGTCCGTAACCCAGGACTTACCCATATGTATATTACGTAGTTTGTTTAGTCAAAATAAAGTTGAAATTTAAGTGTATTGTAGCTTTTTAACTTAAGTTGTCAAACAAACTGTACCTAGTTTTAGGATCGATTTTATTTTTGCTACATTTAGTTCTTTAATTCAAAAACTCAGGCCATAAAGCACACAGGTATCGAAGCTGTTGGAAACCAAACTGCGATATAAAAGCGTACGCCACGAAGCAATTGACGCATATGTAGGTCAAAAAGCAGTTTTCACGCGGGCCACGAAGCAGTTGGCAGAGGCCAGGATATCAAATGTGAACGTCACGAAGGAATTGGCGTATAGGAAATATACATAGCAGTTGGCGCACAGGCCAGGAAGCAGTTGACGCAGATGACACAAATCAGTACACAGGCCACGAAACAATTGACGAACAAGACACGAAGCAATTGGAACGCAGGCCACGAAACAATATGCACATAGGCCACGAAGCATCTGCCGAAATTGACGAAAAGGAAACGAAGCAATTGGCACACAGGACGCGAAGCAGTTGGCGCATGGGACACGAAATAGTTGGCGCACAGAAATCGAAGCAATTGTCGTGCAGGAGACAAAGAGCGCAGTTACCCGCCGACGTGTACGTAGCCGTAGCATAAACGTCTATAGCGGCACATATCGAACACACTCGGATTTCCTATGTACATTTTACGTCAGAACGGAAAGTCTAGATATGGTGAGTTTTTATTTACATGGTGCTCTCGTAAGTTTGATCCTGTTAGCTGACTCGTTCGGCCGTTCTTCTACGTCTGTGGGTAACTGCGCTCGAAGCAGTTGGTACACAGGAGACGAAGCAATTGGAACACAGCCGCGGAGTAGTTTGCATATAGGCTGTAAAGCAGTTTAGGCGCAGTATACGAAGGTACACAGGTAACCCGTAGCTGACGCATATAAAACGCAGCAATGGAAGAACATATGGAACAATTATGGCTTATATGAGTATTTAATTGCCTCCATTAGTTTTAAAAATGGATCTTCTCGTTTACGGGCAATTGATTTCCGCCATAAGTATTCGACCACTTTATCCGCAAAACTCGGAGGATTATTATAGTTGTCCCTATAAAAGAACCGTTTAACGACACGCCACTGCGACTATATTCTTTGAGTGTGCGTCCCATCATCTACCATAAAAATTCCGGATCACTATAGTTTACTTTCCGATGGGCACACCCATGATCATTCAAGCAATCGTACGCTCTCCATTAATCGGTGCAAATAATGCTGCATAAAGGCACATATTTTTTTATAATAGGTATGAGCACATCAGCGGACCGGACATTTCCGGGACATACTGCCATCTTCAATCATTCCAATGACCCAATTTCCCTCAACTCGTCTGCCTATTTGATGTAAAGAAATATTAATTACTATATAAGTAAGTGTAAAGTTAATTTCTTAACCTTTGTTAAACTTTCATTTTCCAAATTTGATTTCGTGTATTTAAACAATTTTACCTGCACCACCGTTTTTTCCTGCTTTTATATTTGATATAAAACTACTGCCGCACGACAGTAGTTATTCCAATTGTTTATGGTAGCGCTCGATAATGTGGTCTCTTAAACAAAGTTTTACATTCGGACCGCGGCATTCGTCCTTTGTTTCGGGAAGCAATAGCACAAATAAAAAATATAGGGCATTGCAATTTTATAATTTCCCAACCAAGTGCCTATTGCTCTTGAAATCCTGCACCTGCATGGATTCTTTCTGTACCGGAAACTTCCCACGGTGTTGTTTCCAACGTCAGTTTTCGTCATTGTGGTAACGGCAAAGTTTTTGGGTTAAAGTCACACTGTTGTCCTCAGCGAATTAGAAACACTTTCCACCTGTACCCAAACGGGTAAAGACTTTGTGCAAATTTCACATTTGCTGCACCTCATTAGCATTCAAAACCGTTATATTATGGACAGCTTGCCCACTGGTGGAAGGGGCCTCGAAATCTGCCGACATTTCAGTTATTAAATATTAAAAACATGTACATATGTATGTATGTATATAAAAATAAAGTTACCTTGGTGTGTCTATTATATTTTTCATTTTGATAATTGCAAATTTTCATTTCTCTTCGCTAAGATTTTACAATCAGCGCGATTTTCAGCACAATGTTTACATATTGCCTTGGAGAATCGTTTAAAATCTATAAGTGTTTATTTGCGAAAATGTGAGTTTTGCCCTCAGTGTGTACTTTGGAGTTTCTCAGATAAAGTCTAAAAAGACTTGGAAAATGTTGTAAGTACTTTATAATTCCTAGTGATCTCATAAAAACAATGAATTCAGTTTGATATCAGTTAACATATATGATATACATACATTGTGAATTAAATTAAGAAGATATTATTATATTATATTATATTAGCTTTGATGGCGTTATAATAATTTAACTATTAAATAAACACGATTGTTACATTTTTAAATTAAATGTTTGTTTAGCTAATTTTAAAGAATATTTTTTTAACCCTGAAAGGTAATCGTTGTTTTTATAACGTTAAGGTCATCCTTCGTAATTTTAAAAAGGCGTAATTAAATTGCCTGCGTATCAAAACCCACAAAAATTATTATTTTCATGTTATTTTGAATATGTTTTCTCAAAATAAAACAATATCTAGTGGTTTTTTAACAGCCATAACATTTTCAATATTCCATCCCAACAACGTAGACAATGCTGATACTTCAAGTCTACCTCTTAAATGACAGACGTTATAGAAAATTTTTCAATTTCTTCGTCGGTAAAAGTTTTGGTGACACTCAGTTCGTATTACAACGGCAGAAACAAAATATATAAACAAAGAAAACAGAAAAATAAGAAAATCACTTTCAAACGAAAAACTTACACACAGTTCATCCTTCGTCGTTTCGATTACGCACATTTAAAAAATAAATACTTACAAGAAGCGGATGTAGCTGACCATCTGCAGACATCAAAAGCATAACACCAACTAGAGCTGTACTAAAACTTAGCACTTAACAAGAAAAGGAAAATGGCGATAACAGTAAAAAAAAATTGGCGTCGTCGAAACGACGAACCATGGCCATCCAGGGTTAATATTAGCTATGAGCTTCAAAATTTTCTAGCAACAATGACCCTAATTATTCTATAACCGCGAAGCTAATACAATCCATGGAAAATTTCAGGCATACAAAAAGTAAAATTGGCGGCACAGTTGCTTCGGAACATGACTTCAAAAAAAGCCATACCGCGATGCCATACAGCTGAACTGATTCAATTGGTGAAAGATTGATTCGACGTGCTTAACTCGACCGTCAGCATGTTCAACTATCCGCGAGAGGTGATACTATTGCACAAAAGTTGACACAATATATGTACATAAAAATATCGTTACTACAATTTGCCACTATACGCTTCGTTTTTTAAAAGCCTAAATTATTTGTTAAATTGTTTTGCACTTGAAGGTGAATTTATGTTTATTTTCCCTTTAGACTTGACCAGAGAACTTATCTCTCTTGACCAGAGAACTTATCTCTCTTGGCCAGCGAACTTAGCTCTCTGCTTTTTTCAATCACATACATAGATTTAAGTTTATTGAAAGTGAATAAATTAAATATTTTGTAGCTACTAAAAGTATGAGTAATATAAATGACAATGTATTCGACCCCTTTTTCATCTAACGTAAAGCGCTGAATATGCATACATCGCACAATTTCCAATTAACCCTTAATCGCAAAGATTTTAAAATTCTTATTTATTTATTATTATCTTATTTATTGGGAACACTCTGTAACCACACTGGCTTTTATTCGCAAAAAAAAGCTATATCAATAAGGGTTATAAACGTGGCTAAAGCATGAGATAGCATTTGGTTATACTAGCGGAAGGGGCAAAGTAAAAATGTTTATACGTAGTTGAGACTATCGAACAACAGATGGCGCCAGTAATGATGTGTTGTGGCGAACTCTGCCAAGCCGTGGCGCCAACTGTCGGCAGTTAGTTGTAAGTTAAATAAAATGCAGCCCTGTGTGGCAAGCACGATCAGCTGATTTATGTGGTACGAATATATATTCCACATTATCTTTTCATACTCAACTGTTTTCTTAAGACTATATTTTAAGTTTAATATCAATAAACATTTAAGAATTACACGCGTAGCTAATGTGGTGACCCAGACGTGATCTCAAGTGAGTGTAAGTGGATAATATGTCCAAATACAATTTGCGATCACAATCAGCAAACGGCGACAGCGCTGGCGTCGTAATGGGAACGGTGGAGTTAACCTTGCAACTGCAAACGATCTACGCTGAACTGCAGCAACTTAACATCAACAATGCACAACAGGCAACTAATCGCTCCTATCTACAGCGGGTACAAGTACCCAAATTCAACAAAAGCACCCCGCGATTATGGTTTGCACTATTCGAGCGCTCTTTTGGATTAAGCAATGTTACCGATGACATCGATATGTTCGATTTGGTAGTAATAAATTTGGACGAAGACATCATCTTAGCTAAAGATGATCTTGTGGCAACACCGACACTGCAAAATCGGTACAGCGCAGTGTAGTGAAGTTTCTTGGCCAGATTCGCGGACACAGCAGATAGAAAACTGCGGCAATTACTTAGCGGAAGAGAAACCACCGGCATTATGACTACTGAAATGTTGGCGCATATGAGGCGAATACCTCCAGATCCTAGGTATGAAGCCGTTATACGTACACTATTTCTGAACTGAATGTCGCTCACAATTCGACCACTCTTATCGGCAAGACAGGAGAGTGCAAGCACAATCGGCAACGGGGGAATCAGTCGAAGCGTTGTCACTTACATAAGTTATTTCCAACTGGTGATTTTAAAGAAACGATGCAGATGCTCCTCGAGTTTATTAGCAAATTAGGCTGTGGTATCGTGCTTAGCGCTATCAACTACTCAATTTCGACGATAAATAAAAAGAGAGATTTTCATGGTTTGTTGAAGGAGTTCAGCGACGTAACTCAAGGTTGCACATTCTACCGTACAACAAATACATCGCATTACATCGAAACCTCTGGTTGTCCGATTGCAGATCGTCCCCGAAGGCTATCTGGAGAAAAACTAGCGATTGCTAAAAAGCAGGTACATGTTCTTTTGGACAATAGTATATGTCGTCCTTCGAAGAGTTCTTGGGCCAGTCCACTCCATATGGTGCCGAAGAAGACTGGAGGTTGGCGCGCATGCAGCGATTACCGCTAACTCAATGCCATTACGGTTCTCGATCGATATCCAGTGGCGCACATACACGATTTCGCAGAGGCTGCACGGAAAATCTGTTTTCTCAACTATCGATCTGGTGATAGATACCCGTGTTGGAAAATGACATACCGAAAACGCCCGTATGTACACCGTTCGATTTGATAGAGTTCCGTTATATGCCTTTTGGTTTGAAGAACGCTTCACAAACTTTTCAGCATTTTATGGATAGCATATTCAGAGGCATAGATTTCGTTTACTGTTATATCAATGATATTCTTATCATGTCGTCTTCACATGATGAACACGAGAAACATCTCCGCACGGTATTTCTATACTTCGGAAGCAAGCCTTAAGTATCAACGCTACTAAATGTCAGTTTGGAAAAACTGAAGTAAAGTTTTTAAGGTAACTCATCGATTGACGCTATCGTTAATTATAAGCAACCCGAAGCGGTTTCGACCTAGGGCGTTTCTTGGGCATCGTCAACTATTATCGACGGTGCATTCCTCGTGCTTCAGAAGTTCTAACCGCTCTAAGCGAAGTTACCAGGTGTATGAAGAAGAATGAAAAACGTAAAATCGAATGGACACAAGAACATCCTTCATCTCGAGCAGAATTAACTCTGGTGAGAACTACAGTACTCACGATCGAGAGCTCCTCGCTATATACATATAAGATGCGGTCCGGCATTTTAAGCATATTTTAGAAGCGCGCATGTTCATCGTAAAAACAGACCACAAGCCGCTAACGTATGGCTTTTCGCAGAAGCCATTTGCAAGCATTCGTCAGGAGAAGTAGGGTCGTCAACCTGAGAAGGTAGACAAAAGTTATTTTCATAACCAAAATTTGCCAAAATTATAGAAACCAAAAAATAAACGGATTCAAACGGTTGTGGTTAAAATAGTATTCGTTGGCAAAACATTTCGAAGAATTTAACATTTTCAAATTATTATTAATACAAACTAAAGCAAACAATTCCGATTGTTTATGTAATTGAATTATATAAATAAATTGTAAATAATAATAATAATAATATTTTATATTTAACCAACTAGAAGCTCTAAGTTAATTGAGAAGTGCCAACACTTTTTCTTTCGTTTTAGACTAAAGTGGATAAAATATAATTTCTCTTATAGTTTTTTAAC
Organism: Philophylla caesio; assembly: GCA_963971545.1. NCBI lineage: Eukaryota > Metazoa > Arthropoda > Insecta > Diptera > Tephritidae > Philophylla > Philophylla caesio. The sequence goes on along the minus strand of OZ020608.1, from coordinate 30,112,934 downwards.
CTTTTCTTAATGTAACTTTGTCCAAATTAAAAACTTGTTATATTTGCACACAATAGAAAGCTTTTCACCTCTATTACACATTTGTGTTCACAAAACTAATAGTGAATTTCAAAATAATATTTCTTGAAACTTATATTTATTTATTTATTTATAGCCATTTTTATTTAAAATTAAATGGAATCTGTAATTATACATATGTAGATTATAATCGAAGTCATATCAATAAAAGTTTCAGCGCTTATTTAAAATTGGAAAAAAAACTTTAAAAATGTTCAAACTTTTTATTTAGGAAGCTTCTATGCAATTTCATTTTACTACTAAAATGATAGTGAAGTGCAGCATGACGGCTGATCTTCGGATTTGACGCCTCTCACTATCAATATCCCTCTTTTTTCCATCACGCTGGTAGCACTGTTAACCCAAGCCTCGGCTGGGGAACAGATAAAGAAAGATGAGAACACCCCTCTCTTTGGCCTGACCCTTGCTTCGCCCTTGGACTTCTCTACGCTTCCTTTAATTAATTGTTTGTTACCGAGCTGGTGGTTGCGGTATTCTGTTACAGAAATGGCTTTCAGGCTAATGCCGTGACTGTCCCCGTCTCGTTAAAACCCTGGCATGCCTCGAAGTACGTTCCGATATTGTCGCCATTTGATTGGTGGTTGTAGGTAACGTTTTCGCGCTGGATCTGGCTCTGAGCACCCATCTCATAAGGGTGGGTGCCGACCCTCGCATGGCCTCCCTGATCCCTTTTTCATAGATAACCATGGGATCCTAGAGCGACTACAACATCGAGTGAGGATAGCGGCTTAGTGGGGACCCAATAATTATTGGAAAGGCCAAGTAATAAAATTAAAACTTCGCATGCGCCAAAGGCACCCATCTCCGGGTCTGCTCTAGGGGCAACCCTAGAGCGTCCAGTGATTTCGGGCGATATGGTGGGGCCAAGCACCAGTAAGGCTGCAGGGATCGTGCTGGAAACTGCTGCAAAGCCTGTACCTATGCGGGTAAGAGTTTCATGACCACGCCCACTTATGAAAAGTTTCCGTATCTCAATAACAGTGTTAGGTATCGTCACAAAATTTGGTGGGAATATTTTTCTTGATATTGCTATTATTATCGTAGAAAGTTTTTGGAATCGGATCATCACCACGCCCAACTTCCATATAACGGAAATTTTGAAAAATGCAAAAAACTTCGTTTTTCAGTATTTATTGGAACAAATTGTGAAAAGTGTAATACTAGCAGCGATTTGAAACAAAGAAACGGGGTTTTTATATTCGGGTATATAAAATTCGGTTTCGCCCGAATTTTGGTTTCCTCTTTTTTATTTTTAAAATAATTATACAAAACAATTTTTCTCTGATAGGGTCACCTCTCGGCAGGCAAGGCTTCTCATAAAAATACATCTGCCGTTCGGAGTCGGCACAAAACTGTAGATCAATCCATTTGTAGTATAAAATTTCTATATTGAATTGTGTCTTTATAGGACATATTGCATATTTATATTCAATAAATAAATGTACATATGTTAGTTTTTCCAGTTGCCTATTTGTTAATCTTAAGTTTACATAGTATTATGCAAGAATTTAATTTTGTGTAATTACCATCCAGTGGATGTACTATAAAAGACTAATAGTCTTACAGATACAACCACTTTCATTAAATAAAAAATAAAGTAAATTAATAAATAAATACAGAAAGAAGTGCCGGTTCGTCCTAACAATCAAGGACGCTATTTTAGTTTCGCAAAATGCATATTATGCGAGTAAAACTCGTATTTAATTTTTTGTAAATTTATCTTTTTGAGTACTTAAAAGCAGATTATTGTTAAAGGTTAATTTTGGGTAATTATTTACTCCCCTATACATTTCTTTCTAATCTCTTACACTTCATGCACCCATTCACTGTTATGCATCCATCCACTTGTTATGCAATTCCAAATTGTGGTTTGCGTGTATTTGTGTTGTTGTAACACAAATAGAGTCACTTACCAGTTTCGTGCCGACTCCGAACGGCAGAACCATTTTTTATAAGCTTTTTAATAGCAGAAATATCCTCGGAGGATTGCCATTGCTGGCTGAGGGGGGTGGCCGCTATTAGAAAAAAAACTGTTTCAATTTTTTTTTTTCAATTTACTTGTCTTGGCGTAGATTCGAACCTCCAACTCAGCGGCATAGCGCGCAAAGCTACACACTCGACCACACTCGACCTCAAATACAAGTTATCTTTCAGATAAGGAAATTCTAAAGTGCCTTAAAATTACCTAATTTTATTATTTGCCTTTTTATGAAAATTATTGTCATACTATTTTTTTAGCAATATTTAAAACTTGTTTTTTTTCACGTCATGTATGTGATTACATGTATGCAAGTAATTATAATTATAAATTTCCATTTACAAATGCCATAATTTATTTTCAATATTTACTATGTGACAACGCTTTAAGCAATAGGTATTATTAAATGTATTCGTAAAAAATTGCATAATATATTCGGTATTGACATCAGTAGTGCGTTTCTGTAAGGAATCGACAATATACTCGATTATAGTGACGTCATTTCGATTCGATCCAAATTAGTCGATTGATCGAGAACGAGTGTTTCTGTAAGCATAAGTCGACAAAATATGAAACAGTGAGAGAAATGGAACGCCAATCGACAAGAAATCTATCGAATCGGACTGACAACTTCATGTTTGAGAAACTATTATTGAGAAAAGTAAGCATTATAGAAATTTGTGCACAAATATTTAATTCTTATTAATAAATAAAAATTGATTGTGTTTCAGCTATGAGTTTATTCGTTTGGCGAACGCTCTGTGGACATTGTGCAGCTTCTTGACTGCCGATTTCCAGTCTATTCAACACTAAAAAAAACCAACACACATATGTACATATGTAAATTGTAATGCTATACACAAGAATATTTTAGTTTTACCTTTTTCCACTGATTAGGGGACTTGTGGGACCCTCCTAATGCATTTAATTCAGCAGCGACGGCAGCCCAAACCTCTTCGTGCTCCTTCCTCGCGTTTGGTTTCATAAATTGGCCCCTTCCAACGCTGCGGTGCTGCTGCATTAAGTGCAGTAACCGCCTCTTTTGGCCATTCGTAACACGCCCCGACGTACTTCTCTGTAAAGAAAATGCATCAAATCTTTTTTAACTATTCATATATAATATATTAACAAAAATATACTTACGATGGGATTCGTAGTCAATGGATGGATCTCAAGTCCATTTCTTCTAGAGCAAATTAATTTTAATGTACCCTCCCGTGCAACGAGAAACTTTAAACCACTTCTGAAACTATGCAGAACTAACTTTGAGTTGAATGAACCGTTTCGGGGTTTATGCCAAGACTTTAACAATCATTCCAGCACCTTTGATGTATCGGACTCACTTCTTATAATTAAAAGAACTATTCTATCCTCTCTTAATAACAGCCAACGATCCAATTTTCTTACTTTGCATTTCTCTAACTTTGTATTCGGCTGATGAATTCTTATTCTGTAGCTGAGCAGCTTGGGATCTCGACGCTTAACAAACTTTCTTCTGTCACGACTCGGCACCTAAGATTTGTATATTTAAAAAACATCCGTACGTTATGCGGATTGAGCCCCTCGTGCCGGTTGGGCGGGAAAGTGGGTTTCCGTTGGGTTATTTGCTTTAAATTCAACTAATTCCATTTTGAATTTAACGAAACATTTTTTTGTCATCACCTCAAATGGAAGTGAGAAAACCAATCGACAGTATTTCATTCAATTTGGTTACAGAAACACATTCAATCGAGCATTCGTACTGAAATGGAATGGAACATATCAGCTGACTATCGATTGAATCGAGTCATTATTTTACAGAAACACATTGAGTGAGAGTGACGTCAAATCGAGAATTTGAGTCGAGAACATCGATCGAAATGCGTTACAGAAACGCACTACAGGTACAGTATGAAAAGATTTAACAAATATAATTTGAATTTCCGGTCATGCTTTCATATACATATGTAATAGCAGCACTAAATTGTGTCTTTGGTTCTTCTACGAAATAAAAAGTTTTTGTATTTTTGTATAATTTTAAAAATATTGTTTAATTTCAAGAATTAAAAATATATGTATGTACATACATATGTATGTAAGTATGTCACTCAATTGTTTTTCACACATGCTTCATTTAAAAAAAAGAATTATTAAAATCGGTTCAGTACTTTAACATATAATCAACTTTATATATACATATATATATATGTACATATGTAAGTAGATTGTAAAAAACACCATCTTTCTACACTACCTCTCTGCTCTACGTTTATGTATGTGTGTATTTACATACATACATATATGTTTATGTACATATGTACATCGTTTCAACAACGATGACTCTTAGGGCCAGTTTTTCAGTGCTGGTTTAAACTCAGTTTAAACTAAGTTTAGTTAAACTCAGTTTAAATTTAAACTTAGTTTTCTTGTGCTCAATAAAAATTTTTGCAACCAAAACGAAATAGTCAGCACGCAGCTGATAAGTTAAACTAAGTTTAACTGTGCGCAATCGGCCGTTTAAACTCAGTTTAAACTCCGTTTAAAGTTGACTGAAAAACTGCATACTGAGTTTAAACTTAGTTTAAACGACAAACAGAGTTCAACTTGCACTGAAAAACTGGCCCTTAGAAGAGAAGAAAGGCAAAGACGTAGATGCGCCAACGTAACAGTGCCACAGAATACGTAGTAACGGCACTGTGGAGCGCCAGGGCTCCGCTGCCACGCACTGGTGTTGTTGCTGTCGTCGCGCTCCGGTGCGTCCACAAACCGAAAATATTATGTCGGCCACTTGCCGGTAGAAAATATTTAAAAATGTTTTTAAGAAAAAATAGGAACTGAACTATTCGCTTTTAAGTGCGCGCAATGAATGGCGTTCTTTTTATTTTTCACTTAGATCCTAAACTTAGCTGTAATTACAAACTGGTACTAAAAGTAATAGATCTTAGATGTAGGGTTGTATTTTATAAGCTTAGTACTAAATTAATTATCTTATTAGGTAGGGTTGCCACTTGTAATTTGTTTCCATTACATCACCCTCCTTTGAAAAAGAAGGATGTAGCAAGGTGATCAGTCTTGCTATATCCTTCTGCACATATGTAATTAATAGAAAATAATAAACTTAAAATTAACAATAATTTTAGTCTTATAAGTTAAGTTTTTAAAAGATATTTTAAAATTAGTTAATTATTCTAATTTTAATAGCCATAGTATTATATATAAAGGTATGTAGATGTTTATATTGTATGATTAAGTGTATTTTGGAATTATATAGGCTTAAATTAAAAAGATGAAGTTTATTCAGTTTTACATTACCATTCTTAGGGTAAGTGTAAATTTAAATTTATATTTTAAATATATTTTTTTTTTCATACATATTTTAATTTTCATTGTATGTTAATCTTAATATCGTTAAAGTTTTTGTAGCCAATTTTTATATAAGAATTATAAAAATTTTGATTTTTCGTTTTGTTTTGTACAGGTGTGGTTTAATTTTTTTTGTTTTAACATATATCAATAGTAAAGTATAGCATTAGCCATATCTATAAAATTTTTATTCAATTCATTTTGTGTATACGGTGTTTGTGTGCTGTCTTTTCTTTCTTTTTCTCTCTATCAAAAATTGTTACGTTTACACCGTCAATTTTTGTTATAACCTACGGGCCTTGGTATATGTTTGCGTGTTTATCTCGTGGTTCTTTTTGAATTAAAACCAAATCATTTATGTTAACTGATAAAGGACGTGCGGTTTTATCATATAGATTTTTATTTCGCGTTTTATGTTTGTTAATAAGTTCTTTTGCGAGTATGTGTGATTTTTGCATTCTATATTTTACTTCCTTTGCATAATTTTCAACGTTATATATTGGATCGATTTTTTCTTTTTGTAATTCATTTGGCAAAATGACTTTTCCTCCAAATACTAATTCGAATGGAGTAAATTTGTAATCAAAAACTGTGTTTGTTGTTGTGTTATGCAGAAATGTAAAATATTTTAGATATATGTACGTCCCAATCGGAATATGTTTCTTCTAAGTACGCACGCAAATATTCGTTAAATACCCTATGGTTCCGTTCAATTGTACCAACGGTTTCATGATGGTATGCGGTTGAAAAATTATGTTCGATTTTTAAAATTTTCGTTAATTCTTGAAAAATATCGTTTTTGAATTCTGTACCTAAATCGGATTTAATAGAATTCATGGTACCATATGTTAACACGAAACTCTCAAAAATGGCAGATGCAATTGTTTTAGCACTTTTGTCTGGAATAGCTATCGTTACTAAATATTTAGTTAAATCGCATATAATGGTAAGTGCGAACTTATTACCATTATTCGACTCAGGTAAGGGTCCTATTGTATCAATAACTACAATGTCGAATGGTTTGCAAGGTGTTGGTGTAAGGACAAGATTTTCTTTATTTTTAGGCTTAACTTTGTTTAATAAACATTTTTCGCAACTTTTTACAAATTTAGCAATGTCACGAGTCATGTTTTTCCAATAGTATTTTGTACGTATTTTGGCATAAAGTTTTTTGTTTCCGCAATGTCCTCCTGCAAGCGGGTCAGTATGGTAAATTGTCATTAGTTTTTGTTTCTGATCGTCGTTGTCTACAGTCTCTACTGGATCTGTGAGTATAATTTGTAATTTCTTTAAAATTTTGTTTCCGCTGTTTTTTAATTGTGATATAGAGAAATATTTGAAAAATGTATCGTTTTTTGGCCATTCAAAATGTTTAATGTTGCGATTGCCGGCTTCGTTTTCGAGCCTCGAAAGTAAGTCATCTAAATTCGTTATTTCGTTAACAACCTTGACATTAAGCAAATCGATTTTTTTGTGTTTTAAATGTGCACATATTTGTAAATTTGAAATTTTGTTATTTTTATCGTGATTTATTGTTGATCTAATACGCGGTATTTTTTTTGAAAAATTAAATGCAAATTTGTCATAAACGTTTAAAGTCTGCGTTGAATTGTCTATGTCGCTGTTTTGTATTTCTGTTTCGTTAAGTTTTTTAGTCATCGTTCTGGTTTTAACTGCAAGAACGTGTTTCGTTGATTCCCTAATCTCGTCAATGGAAATGCGTGAAAGTGCGTCGGCACTGACGTTTGATTTACCTTTAATGTACTCTATAATGAAATTATATTCGGCTAATTCGAGACGAATTCTCGCAAGTTTTGAAGATGGATCCTTCATATTGAAAAGAAAAACTAGTGGTCTGTGATCTGATTTAACAAGGAAGTTAGTTCCGTAAATGTATGGACGAAATTGTTTTATGGCAAAGTAAATGGCTAAAAGTTCCAATTCTATAATTGGTTTTTTCTGTTCCGCTTTATTAAATGCTTTAGAAGCGAAACAAATAGGCAGATCGCTACCTTGCTGTTCTTGGCTAAGAATAGCGCCACATCCGGTTTTTGAAGCATCAACTGTAATAATAAATTGTTTGGAAAAGTCTGGATATTGTAGCAATTTAGGTGACATTAACGCTGATTTTAGTGATTCGAAAGCTTTCTCGCACTCGCTGTCCTAAATAAATTCTACTTTTTTTCTGTTTAAACGATTCAAGGGTGCGGCTAGAGACGCAAAGTTAGGTATAAACCTTCGGTAATAATTTGCAAATGCAACGAATCGTCGTACTGCGTCTTTGTCAGTCGGTTTTGTATATTTTTTAATTGCGTTAATTTTGGAATCGTCTGGAAACAAACCCGTTGCCGAACATTTGTGGCCTAAAAATGTTACTTCTGGCCTTAGAAAATTGCACTTATTTGGATTAAGTTTTAGGTTAAAAGATCGACATGTATCGAAAACTTTTGAAAGGTTTTTAATGTGATGTGCTTCACTACAGCCTATGACGATGATATCGTCGACGTACAAAAATGCTACATTAGCCGGAATACCTGAAAAAGCGATTGTCATCATTCGTGTAAACGAATTTGGTGCTACATTCAAGCCAAAAGGCAAAACTTTCCATCTAAATGCTCCACGTTCGGTGCTAAAAGAAGTTATATCGCGTGAATCTGTATGCAAGGGGATTTGATGAAATCCAGAGAACAGGTCTAGTGTCGAAAAATATTTTGCTCGACCAAGGTTATCTAAAATGTCATCAACACGTGCCAAAGGGAACTTGTCTGCCATTAATTTTTTATTGACTGCACGAAAATCTACGCACATACGATATGCTTTTCGCCCATCATTGTTTTTTTTTGGAACTATAATTAAAGGACTGTTGTAATTTGAGTAACTTGGTTCGATAAGGTCATTGTTTAACAATTTATTCACTTGGCTATTTATTTCCTCACGCTGAGAATATGGTAATCTGTAGTTTTTTTATGTAAACGGGGTTTGTGTCTGTCAGTCTTAATTTTTGTTCGTAAAAGTTATTTAATGTCATTTTGTCGTCAGGCAGAGCGAATATATCTGCATATTCTAGACATAAGTCGAGTAATTTGCTTGCGTTATTGCTTTGGATTTGTTTCTTTAAAATTTTACTAAGTTCTTTTGTCCGGTTATCGTCTTTCGTCGTCTTTTTGATGGAATAAATATGGTAATTAGAAAGTTTATCTGTCCGAATGTTACAGTTCTTTACGTATTTTACATCGTCTGTGGTATTTATAATCTTAATGATTGGGTTGCTGGCATTAACAATGCATCTAGCTGTAAATACACCATTATCAATTTCTTGTGAGTCTACGAAGAGTGACTCCGGTTGCTTGCCTAAATCAAAGAGTCGAAAAACTTCGCATCTGGGAGGTATAACACAGTTATCGCTTTCTGTCCCGTGAAGAATCGGAATCGCGACTTTTTCATTGCCTACCCAGAAGGAAATACGGTTGTTTGCATAGCTAATAACACACTTGTTTGTTTTTAAAAAATCTTTACCCAGTATACCATCAGATGGAATATTAAAATCGTCATTCACCACGTATAAATTATGTTTTATAGAAAAGTTCGAAAAATTTAAATTTGCGGTTATTTTACCTAAAGTAGAAACACTATTAGAAGTGACACCAGTAATGCGGATAACATCGTCTGTATTGATTGAAAAATGTTTTTTTAAACTTGAAATTTTGATTAAAGAAATGTCGGCTTGCGTATCGACTAAAAACGTACGTAATTTGTTACATCCGGTAAAGTTTAATTGGATAAAGTCAGAATAATTTAAGTTAAGACAGTAAATGCCTATTGTTTTAGACAGATCGGTTAGATGTCCGTTTCTTGCTCCCCCAGTGTTCGCGCCTGAGGGGCCAGGGCGTTTAAAGTCCGCACATTAGAAAAATTTCCACTATTATTGTTAGTTCCGTTGGTATTGTTGTTTCTGTTTTGCGTATTGTTGTTAAAATTGTTTACGTTACCCCTAGTACTGTTGTTATTGTACCTAGTATTGTTGCCATTGTTGTTTGACCTGTAATTATTGCCGTTGTCGTTGTATCTATAGTTGTTGCCATTATTGTTGTACCTAAAGTTGTTGTTATTATTGTTGTACCTAAAATTGTTTGCGTTATTGTTGTACCTAAAGTTGTTTGCGTTATTGCTGTACCTAAAGTTGTTTGCGTTATTGTTGTACCCAAAGTTGTTGCCATTATTGTTATATCTATTAAAATTTTGAAAATTACTTCGAAAATTATTTGCTCTGTTATTGTTTAATTGGAACGCTAATACTTGTCTCTCTTTTGCTTGGTTATTTTGTTCTACGATCATTTTTGCTACTACGTCCTTTGAATCATTGAAGGTTGTTGATGCTAAAATTGACTTTGTCAGGGCGTGCGAGTTCCCCACGTTGAGCACTTGCATAAAAATAATTAATTAATGTAAACCAAGCAAAAAAAAAAAACACCAAAATAATTTTGTTTATCAAAAGTTGGTCAGATCAATAAACGTCAAAGGGCAAAAGGACCAAATAGGGAAATTATAGAGCTTTTGGTTACGATGAGGTTGCCAGACTATGGTCGCGTGTGTAGAGTTGGTTACGCTGACGTGAGAGGGATGGATATAGGGTGGACGAGATAACGTAAAAAAAAAAAAAAAAAACACCAAAATAAAAGAATAACCGGTGATCAGGCTGAGTAGCGGGCGAACAGAGAATATATAAGGGGGTGATAAAGGTGACGAAGAGATTGGTTTTTGTTTGGCGGTGAAAGTAGCTAATACGCCGTGCGCGAGTCTGGGACAAAAGGAAAGCCCCCAACCGTGCGTGAATAATTATTAAATTAAAACCAGTTGCAATATTGAAAGCAAATTAAAATTTCAAAAAAGTTTTATCACAATATATATTTTTGTTAACGTGTGACCGTGCGTGCGTCTCCACCCCTTATACTGACACATCCAAGGATCCGAACAAAAAAAAAAAAAAAAAAGGATTCGAACCCAGTAACCACGAGGGCAATAAAACCCAGAATCTGCTGGAGAGCGTAGTTACGGCGGGAGGACGAAGCCGCTGACCTGTCTTGGGAAGACCTTTTTGAGAAGGCGACAATCCTCGATGAAATTGCACACCTGCAACAGCAATCCATCGCTCAAGGTGAAAAGGCGCAGCGAATTAACTGGTGAGTGTACGGCTTAAGGGGTATCTTGCGTGGAGAGCTCACAACCAGAAATAAATTCCCTATAAAAATAGAGGGATAACACTTTAAGAGGTTAGCCAAGATCACCACTTTATCCTATAAAAAAAATATCCCGCCAGTAAAGGACCCTACGCGACATAAATGTAGCATAAGCAATTTATAGTTTGCACCCTCCGTTCCCGTTTTGTTTATATAATAACGTATATACATATGTGTTTATACTTAAGGTTAAAATCCTAATTATTTTTTTTTTGGTTGTATAAAATCGTTAACTCTTATTTTAAGTGATATATATCCATATTGTTTCGGTATTGTTAACCGCCGTTCAAAAAAAAAAAAAAAAAAAAGGAAAAAAAAAGGGGGAACCAAACGGAGTAAAGTAATTTCATCTCAAGTGGATCAAATAGAGACCCGAAAACCTCAACCCCAACAATAAAGAGCTCTTTAGGTAGGGTGTAGGAAGACAAAGTAACCTTTCTTTTTTTTTGTACAAAAATCACTGCGTCGTGAGACATATATACATATGTATGTACATATGTACATATATTTGGTTGGTTCCTTTTTTTTTTTGTAGCGGATTAAAAGAATAAAAATTTAAAAACTGTTAAAATGTGTAATAAGTAATCTGTAGATGATAGCATATTTTAAGTGTCTTTTTTTTATTAAATTTCTTTTTATATAACTTAAATTTTTATTGTATAAAGATCAACTCCAAAAATTCTCTAATAATTTACCAATGTATATATATAAATATTATAAAAATTTAAATAAAAGTAGATTGTATATTTGAGACATAACAAAAAAAAAAAAAATGATGGCCTAAGTAAACTTTAAGGAGAGGAGAGGATGACGAAAGGGTAAGTGCGCATGTTTGATTGGAGACGGGTAAAGGGAAATCGCATTTAAATAATGAGTTTCATGGAAGGGTGGGCTTCCTGTTTGCAGGGATATGATAAAGAACGAAACGTAACTTCCGGTCGGCATCATTGTGGTAAGGGTTAGGGACCACGACCACGTAGTTTCTGAGCTAGTCAGGGCCACCACAACGATAGCCACAAAATGACCGGCAACGTGTACGTGACAATAATTAATGGCGCCCAAACAAAAAACCAACCGGAAACAAAACAGCGTCGCAGGTGAAATTGGCGCCCGCGAAATGAATGTCTAATAATGATCGTTGTGGTCAAAACTGAGCGAAAGCTTAAAAGTTTAACAAACAAATAGTTCGTTTCAATTTAAAAATATATTTCAACCTAATAAAAGAGGTCAATCGTTCAAACAAAAGGATTCGACTATGCATTTTACTCTACCTCTACCGGTGACCTGTTAACGTGACGAAACATACGATAATTGAATTGCATTGGCGTATAAAGGAGAGTGAACATAGCCGAATCCCAATCATAGCCCAAAGATGTCATAACAGGATTAGAGTAGTCCGGGTTATTAGCATCTACATATTACAATTCCAGTTTATTATTATATCTAATCAGTTTACACTTTATATTATATAGCTTCAGCGTTTTCAAGATTTACTTTAGTTTTTTTTGTTCAAAGACCTTATACGTTAAGCGTAATATTAAGCCGCTTTGAATTTTAAGTGTATGTCGTGACCGCAACTGGCAAAACCAGTTGTGAAGCCCGACATAACTGATCATTCTTTAACCTTTTTGATTTTTTTTTTATACCGATATATCATACACATGCTCACAGGAACGTTAAAATAGTACTCCAATCACTCAACGTCAAAGAATTAGGTCAACCGATTCCAAAACTCAGTCATCTAAACCTCTCCGCTTTAAATAAGGGTCATACAGTAGATTTTTAATATAGTTGAAATTTGTATTTTTGTCCAAAATAACAACATATAAATAAATTTTTTTTTTGAATGAAACGTGTGTATACAACCTATAATACGCGCGCGAAAACCAAGGAAGCCAATATGCATCAACCAGGGAGTGCGCCTACGGAACAAAACGTTCAAAGCAAAAACACTCCAGTTTTCATAGATCTCTCGGATCGAATAGGGGGCAATAAGAACACTAGGTCAGCCAGTGCGGACAAGGCTCAATTAAATAACGAACAGCCAGGCACAAGTAGAAATACAGGGGCGGTTCCGAAGCAAATTACGGTCGAAACCGCGCATACATCGGAAGCACGTCCACCCGCTTCAGCCTTTCCCCTTCCTTCCCATGCTGCCAAAGCCGACCTCAACTGGCCTCCTAGAAGCAATCCGAACAACACTCGGAATTTTCGTACTGAGATAGCACCAGTGCTAAAGGAAATGGTAGAAGAAATGAAACAGGCTCTCATAAGCGAAATACGCGATAACGTAAATGATATGGTGAGAAAGTCACGAGGCACAGGCGAGGATCAACATGTTTCAGGCGCTGCTAGTAGGCCGCGGAATAGAGGAAATAAAAAAAGGAAGCACAACACCAGTGTTGACTCCGTCGAAACAAGGCGTTCCGAAGGCGCATTAACTAGAAATAGAAATGTAATTAGTAACAATCCATATAGAAATAATTGTATTCCCACGTCCCAGTCAGCCGCCTATTCACTGGCATACCACGACCCGTCACCACCGCGCCAACCACCAATTTTAGACACAGGAGTCCCGGTAGTCTGTTCCGATAACAATCACCCAATACCTGAAAAAAGAAATCAAGATTTTAGACGACTTGAAATTAATATAGAAAAATGGGGCATAAGTTATCAGGGCCACCGTGACCCAATGTCGATTGAAGATTTCTTGTTTAGATTAGAATATTTGAAGGACCAATACTTCTGCTCGTGGGGTGAAATCCTACGAGATTTCCATCGTTTGTTAAGTGGGGAGGCGCGCGAATGGTACTGGCTCTATATTCGGTCGCATGGCCGAGTTGACTGGCCCAGCTTGCAATTCGCACTAAGGCGCCAGTTCGCGTCACAACGAACTGATTTCGAACTATTGAGGGAATTGACGGAGCGAAAACAAAAGCCCTGTGAATCCATCGATGAATATTTTCAGGTAGTAGGTACACTGCGCTCGCGTCTCAGGAATCCAATCCCGGAATACGAGATAATTCGCCTGGTGAAAGGAAACTTGCGTGAATCATTAGCAAAAATCATTTATCCGATTCCTACATATTCGCTTGATCAGCTTCGAATGGAGTGTAAAGAAGTGGAACGGTGTTTTCCGCGTCGAGATCGCGTGCTAGCAAGTGGCTATATGCCACGGACACAACACGTTAATGAAATTGTTCCATTCGAGGACGAGAAATATTTTTCTCATGGTAATGAGAGGCAAGTTGCCGTGGAGGAAATACGTCATCAGCGTTTTTCCAAGCAGTCAATTGGTCGCGAGAAAGTACGGTGCTGGAATTGCGGAGCGGAAGGCCACATGTTTACGGATTGTATGTCAATGCAGCGCAGAATTTTTTGTTTTAAATGCGGACAACCCGATGTCATAACCCCAAAATGCACGGTATGTAACCCAGCGGGAAACGTGGGACGGAACGCAATTACGACGGGGGAATCGCGCTCCACACAAACCCCGAAACAGTAGATGCCTCAACAAACACGTTCATAGCAGAAGAGTCCGGTCATGATGACAAATTACCTACAAATACATCAAATATTAGAATTTTTAATAAATCAGAAAATAACGTAAATGAAAAATTGCCGAGGAACATAACATCCTACGAAGAACGTTTTAGAAAGTACCTGGAAGCACGCCAACGCATCTTCGCCGACAGTATAGTGACAGGACGTCGAGGTGTGTCGCGAAAGGTCCAAAAGGCACGGGAGAGATTTCGTCAACGGAAAATATTGCGCCAGAAAGTCGTAGCGTCAATTAAAAGAGCAGATCGAAGCGACCCGCGTGTGTATGCGGATATTATAATCAAAGACATGAGCACACGCGGATTATTAGATACCGGCGCGTCAGTAAGTATCCTCGGACGTGGCGGTCGTGAGTTCTTGGAAAAAATAGATGCATCGGTCGAACGGTATGTTTCCGTTGTCAAAACCGCAGGCGGGCGTACGCACAATGTGCTAGGCAAAATTACCTTACCTGTAAAGTATAAGGATGTAGAAAAAAGTATTACATTTTTCTTATGCCCACATCTGGACCAAAATATCTACCTGGGAGTGGACTTCTGGCGCGCGTTCCAGTTGGCCCCGGATGTGATCGCCGCCGATGAAATCAATATGAATAAATTAGAACAGAATGTAGTCTCCGATGAAGACAGGAATGAACGGCGTGTCCTTCACTCACTTTCCACAGAGCAACAACAGATACTGGATCGGGTGGTTAGCAGCTTCAAAACCTATGAAAAGCATGGGTTAGGTCGGACGCATCTGGAGAGGCACAACATCAAGCTGGTGGACGACACCGTGCCAATTAAAGACCGCCACTATCCTCTGTCTCCGGCGATGCAGGCGATCGTGTATCAAGAGGTCGATAAGATGTTGGAATTGGGCGTGATAGAGGAGAGTGAAAGTCCATGGAGTAACCGGACAACAATCGTACGCAAGCCTGGCAAGAATCGGTTCTGCCTCGACGCACGAAAGTTGAATGCAGTAACGGTAAAAGACGCATACCCGTTGCAGAACATCGAAGGTATACTTAGCCGCATAGATAACACGCATTTTATTAGCAGTGTCGATCTGAAATTCGCCTTTTGGTAAATCGAGCTGGATGAATCAAGTAAACCATATACCGCGTTCACGGTGCCTGGACGGCCGCTCTACCAATTTGTAACGATGCCATTCGGGTTATGTAACGCGGCACAAAGATTATGTAGGTTAATGGACCGGGTGATTCCACAGAAACTCAAAACCAATGTATTTATCTATCTCGATGATCTGCTAATAATTGCGCCAGATTTTGAGTCGCATATTGAAATTCTGACCGAAGTCGCGAACTGTTTAAAAGAGGCAAATTTAACAATAGGTTTAAGTAAGTCCAAATTTTGCTTCAAAGAACTGCCTTACCTTGGGTATATCGTAGGAGGGGGTATGTTAAAGACTGACAATGAAAAAATTAAGGCAATTCAAAATATTCCCGTTCCGAAAACCGTGAAGCAAGTCCGAAGTTTCCTCGGTACTGCCGGATGGTATAGGCGTTTTATTAAAGATTTTGCATCGTTAGCAGCACCCTTAACAGATACCCTAAAAAAGGGCCAAAAATTTGAAATAAATGAACAAGCTTTAGGGGCGTTCCGCAAACTAAAAAAGGCACTCACCAGTGCTCCGGTGCTTAAACATCCCGATTTTTCAAAACGTTTTTTTGTCCAATGCGATGCTTGCGACTATGGGTTGGGTGCTGTGTTGTACCAAAAAGAAACCGATGGCTCGGAGAGGCCCATTGCATACTTTTCCCAAAAACTCAATGACTGCCAGCGTAACTACAGTACAACCGAAAAGGAATGTCTGGCTGCTGTGATGGCCGTCATGAAGTTCCGTCCTTACATAGAGCTAATGCCATTTACAGTGGTGACGGATCACGCAAGTTTGAAGTGGCTAATGTCACTGAAAGACTTGAGTGGTAGATTGGCCAGATGGTCTCTCAAGTTGCAGGCATTCAATTTCGAGATTGAACACCGCAAAGGCGCTGACAACATAGTCGCCGATACACTATCGCGTTGCATAGAAGAATCCTTGAATGCGCCAATTAGGGGTATGGATACGGTGGAATTCGAGTCCCCAGAATATAAGGAATTAGTGAGTACCATTCAAACCAACGCGGGGCGGTTGCCAGACCTAAAAGTAGAGGATGGGTTAGTCTTCAAGAAATTCTTACCGAATGAAATTGCATGTGAGGAAAATGAGTGGAAACTATGGGTTCCAGAAGCACTTACCTCAGCTTTAATAGAAAACGCTCACTGTTCGGAGATTGCCGCACATGGGGGCATGAATAAAACGTTGAATCGCCTACGACGACTATATTATTGGCCAAACATGGTTGTGCAAGTGCGTAACTTCGTGCGTAATTGTCAAATATGCAAAGAAACTAAGCCTAGCAACGCAACGTTAAAACCCAGCATGGGAAACGAGGTAATCACAGTTCGGCCTTTTCAAAAATTGTACATTGATTTCCTTGGTAAATATCCTAGATCGAAAAGTGGAAACAGCTTTATTTTTATCGTTGTAGACCATTTCTCGAAATTCATTTTTTTGAAAGCTTTGCGTGAGGCTACCGCGGGCAACGTAGTCAAGTTTTTAACTGATGAAATCTTTCACAAATTCGGGGTCCCGGAGACCATACATTCCGACAACGGAAAACAATTTACGTCGAAACATTTTACTCAGTTGTTGCAAGCATATGGTGTCACACATATGAAAACGGCGTACTATGCTCCGCAGGCGAATGCAGCTGAACGTGTAAACCAATCGGTTCTGGCGGCTATCCGGTCGTACCTTGAGAAAGATCATCGTGATTGGGATTTATACCTTTCCGAAATAGAATGCGCTCTTCGTAGTGCGGTTCATTCGGCGACAGGTGTTGCTCCATATTTCGCGTTGTTTGGAATGAATATGTTCACAAATGGCGCGGATTACGCTTTGGCACGAAAATTACGCAGTCTGAATGATAACGAAATTTTTGTATTAAATAATAGCGACAAGATCAGGATTATGCGCGAGAAAATCAAGGAAAATTTGCACGATGCGTACGAATTAAACGCAGCGCGTTACAATAAAAGAATCCGCGAAGTTCGCTTCTGTCCGGGCCAAGAAGTTTACAAACGCAACTTTGTCTTAAGTGACTTTAAGAAGAATATTAACTCAAAGTTTTGCAAAAAATTCACTAAATGCCGCGTTACAAAAGCACTCGGGAACAACATGTACCTATTGGAATCACTCGCCGGAAAAAGCCTGGGAGCGTGGCACGCCAAGGACATCAGACAATAGGGCGGTGCTTTGGAACGAGTCTCTCTCGACGGTGAGGGTCAAGCCGTCCAGGAAGGGGGAAGCCACTATGTCATGTACCTAAAAAAAAAAAAAAAAAAAAAAAAACACATACATACATATGCAAAATACTCTAAGAAATGGATATAAATACGATTTCCAACTTCCCGAAACTAGTGTTGGAAGTGAAGGCAATAAACACATGCCCGGCGTAGCTCTCGAGGCAGGAGACCGTGTCAGGGCGTGCGAGTTCCCCACGTTGAGCACTTGCATAAAAATAATTAATTAATGTAAACCAAGCAAAAAAAAAAAAACACCAAAATAATTTTGTTTATCAAAAGTTGGTCAGATCAATAAACGTCAAAGGGCAAAAGGACCAAATAGGGAAATTATAGAGCTTTTGGTTACGATGAGGTTGCCAGACTATGGTCGCGTGTGTAGAGTTGGTTACGCTGACGTGAGAGGGATGGATATAGGGTGGACGAGATAACGTAAAAAAAAAAAAAAAAACACCAAAATAAAAGAATAACCGGTGATCAGGCTGAGTAGCGGGCGAACAGAGAATATATAAGGGGGTGATAAAGGTGACGAAGAGATTGGTTTTTGTTTGGCGGTGAAAGTAGCTAATACGCCGTGCGCGAGTCTGGGACAAAAGGAAAGCCCCCAACCGTGCGTGAATAATTATTAAATTAAAACCAGTTCCAATATTGAAAGCAAATTAAAATTTCAAAAAAGTTTTATCACAATATATATTTTTGTTAACGTGTGACCGTGCGTGCGTCTCCACCCCTTATACTGACACATCCAAGGATCCGAACAAAAAAAAAAAAAAAAGGATTCGAACCCAGTAACCACGAGGGCAATAAAACCCAGAATCTGCTGGAGAGCGTAGTTACGGCGGGAGGACGAAGCCGCTGACCTGTCTTGGGAAGACCTTTTTGAGAAGGCGACAATCCTCGATGAAATTGCACACCTGCAACAGCAATCCATCGCTCAAGGTGAAAAGGCGCAGCGAATTAACTGGTGAGTGTACGGCTTAAGGGGTATCTTGCGTGGAGAGCTCACAACCAGAAATAAATTCCCTATAAAAATAGAGGGATAACACTTTAAGAGGTTAGCCAAGATCACCACTTTATCCTATAAAAAAAATATCCCGCCAGTAAAGGACCCTACGCGACATAAATGTAGCATAAGCAATTTATAGTTTGCACCCTCCGTTCCCGTTTTGTTTATATAATAACGTATATACATATGTGTTTATACTTAAGGTTAAAATCCTAATTAGTTTTTTTTTGGTTGTATAAAATCGTTAACTCTTATTTTAAGTGATATATATCCATATTGTTTCGGTATTGTTAACCGCCGTTCAAAAAAAAAAAAAAAAAAAGGAAAAAAAAGGGGGAACCAAACGGAGTAAAGTAATTTCATCTCAAGTGGATCAAATAGAGACCCGAAAACCTCAACCCCAACAATAAAGAGCTCTTTAGGTAGGGTGTAGGAAGACAAAGTAACCTTTCTTTTTTTTTGTACAAAAATCACTGCGTCGTGAGACATATATACATATGTATGTACATATGTACATATATTTGGTTGGTTCCTTTTTTTTTTTGTAGCGGATTAAAAGAATAAAAATTTAAAAACTGTTAAAATGTGTAATAAGTAATCTGTAGATGATAGCATATTTTAAGTGTCTTTTTTTTATTAAATTTCTTTTTATATAACTTAAATTTTTATTGTATAAAGATCAACTCCAAAAATTCTCTAATAATTTACCAATGTATATATATAAATCTTATAAAAATTTAAATAAAAGTAGATTGTATATTTGAGACATAACAAAAAAAAAAAAAATGATGGCCTAAGTAAACTTTAAGGAGAGGGGAGGATGACGAAAGGGTAAGTGCGCATGTTTGATTGGAGACGGGTAAAGGGAAATCGCATTTAAATAATGAGTTTCATGGAAGGGTGGGCTTCCTGTTTGCAGGGATATGATAAAGAACGAAACGTAACTTCCGGTCGGCATCATTGTGGTAAGGGTTAGGGACCACGACCACGTAGTTTCTGAGCTAGTCAGGGCCACCACAACGATAGCCACAAAATGACCGGCAACGTGTACGTGACAACTTAACTAGGTCAGAACGTGTATTTAATCTGCATACATTTATAGTTTGTTCAACTGCCATTTCTTGGGCTTTAGCTTGTGTCATACCTTCAGTGATTAAAGAACGTCGCAGTGCATCGGATAGCTCCTCGACACGTTTGGCAAATTCTGTATAATTGTTGTTCACAATGGTCAAAGTTGCAATTTTTCCAGCTACAACTTTTGAGTTGTCCGGTTTTATTCTACTACGTAACGCGTCTTTAATCTGAACAATGGAACTAATATCAGTTGGAATTGCCTCGCGTGCCTTGCCTTCAAGCTTTGATTTTAAAAATGCTATAAATGTACTTTGTAGGTTTTCTTCTGAGAGATCTTCAATTAAATTAATTTTATCTATAAATGATTCAAGTGCTAGCGGATCACCGTTGTAATTTTCCCTAATGATTGATGCACAAAGGCTAATAAAAGATTTTTTCTGTTCCGGAGTTGCCATTTTTGTATCGTCAGTACTCAAATTTAAATTTATATTTGCTAATGATTCGAATCCTAAAAGGTCTTCACTGATTGAAAAATCTGGCTGACCTGTGTCAGTATCTGACATTTGATGAAGCTTTGAAAATCTAATAAAAATCAATTTATTTATCTGAACGTTGAATTGTTGCTAAGTGCTATTGTATCGTATTGCAAATTTTTAGTTTAACTAACACTGTATGGCAGAATTTATGAAAAAAATAATTTTGAAATTTCGACTTAATGTGAAATATTTATTTGAAAAATGTTATAAAGTTCAACGTAGGCATAGTACGACAATGCACAGATCAAAAATTGTATTAAGGTTGCAAATTAATTATTTGTATTTTCGAAAAAAAAATTTGTTTTAAAGTCTGACTCACGACTAACACTGGAAGGCACCACCGAAAAGTTTTTGTTGAGAAAATATTTTTAAATTATTGCAAAAATTAATATTTGAAGAAATATTAGTAAGTGTTTTCACACTACTGTATGCAAAGCTGAAATTCCGATGAAAAAACAGTAACACAAATGTATATAGGTAATTAAGCATGTATTGGGTTGGCTATGTAGGTAATATAAACGTATGATTAGATGAAAAGTACAGTAAGCAAAAATACAAAAACAGTAAGAATACCTGTATGTATGTAGTATATAATGTAAAGGTATATAGTAAAAAGTACAGTAGTTGAAAAACTAAAAAGTTACGGTATATAATCCAAATTGTACAGTTGTACGCAAAAGTGAAAAGGTATTGGCATATATGTATGAATATAATATAAAAGTATTTTTCCAAAAGTACAGTAGTTTAAAAAGTTAACAGTTACGTTATATAATGCAAATTTTTTGTATTTTAAAATGTTTTTTTTTTTGTAGTTATGTCGAAAATTATAAATGTGTTCGTTTGAAAATTTTGGTACCACCGCTTTTTTTGTATTTTATAATGTTTTTTTTTTTTGTAGTTATGTCGAAAATTATAAACTTGTTCGTTTGAAAATTTGGTACCACCGCTTTTTTTTGTATATATTTTTTTTTTTTTTGGTTTTATATTTACCGTTTAAAACTTGTTCATTTTTATTAATTTTGGGGAAAAAAAAAAAAAATTTTTTTTCTTTCTTTTAAATTCAGTTCGTTTTTTGTTTAAAATTTTGTTAATTCATTTTTGAAATAATTATATTAAAAAATTTCAATTTTTTTTTTGTATTTGATTTTGGTTTAAAAAAAATCATAAAATTTTATTTGTAAAATGTCAAATGTTTTTTTTTTTTTTTTTTTTTACCACCACCTAGCTACAGCCACTATGCACTTATTTTGTGCTGGAAAGTTCTATAGTTTACATTTGAAAAGTAAAGTTTTAGTTCTGTTCATTGGTTTATTTTTTTTGTTTTTGTGTTTAAATTCAATTAAATAAATTTTTTTTTGTGTAATTTTTTTTTTTTTTTTTTTTTTTTTTTATATTTTTTTGGATTTTATAAATTTTCTGTATTTTTTTTCATTTTTTTTTTTTTGCTTTTAATTGGCTCTGCCCTTGGTTTTTGCCCGAGGGCCACGCAATCCTTGGTTTTTGCTCGAGGGCCACGCAAATCGCTATTCGCTGTCACGGTCGCCATGTGGAGCGCCAGGGCTCCGCTGTCACTAGCTGGTGCCGTTGCCGTTATTACGGCTGCTGCTACGGCTACTGCCGCCATGTGGAGCGCCAGGGCTCCGCTGCCACGCACTGGTGTTGTTGCTGTCGTCGCGCTCCGGTGCGTCCACAAACCGAAAATAGTATGTCGGCCACTTGCCGGTAGAAAATATTTAAAAATGTTTTTAAGAAAAATAGGAACTGAACTATTCGCTTTTAAGTGCGCGCAATGAATGGCGTTCTTTTTATTTTTCACTTAGATCCTAAACTTAGCTGTAATTACAAACTAGTACTAAAAGTAATAGATCTTAGATGTAGGGTTGTATTTTATAAGCTTAGTACTAAATTAATTATCTTATTAGGTAGGGTTGCCACTTGTAATTTGTTTCCATTACAGCACCATAAGAGTGTAGAAGGTGTTAGATCGGAATCTAGGCCTTTCCGACTGCACTTAGCTTACTAAAAAGGTCCTAAGCATCTCAGCGGAATGGAACCTAGGCCGTTCCAACCGCCAAATGCCGCTCTCAGATTGCTCGCCTGGCTCAACAAAATGGGCAGATCGGAATCTCGGACTTTCCGACTGCGTATGCGAAATTAGAGCTAATTTTCTATTTTCACGAGCGGTGCCGAAAGATTCACATTCAGCCGTCAATGCGGATTGGACGTTCCAACCGTAAAGTTAAGCAACGAAAAGCTATAGCTATATAATATAAAAGTTTAATATTTATCAGATATAAATGCAGGCAAAGAATCAAGGAACCCAGGCCGTTCCAACCGTCAAGAGCTACAGACGCAAAAAACTGGGCTATCTTTCCCTTTGAGCAAAAAAAAAGAATATGGAATACAGCTTGTGTTGCAAAAGCAGAAGCAACAATGGCGTAGCAGAGGCGACTAACCGCCCTTCCCCCCCATGATGTTATGCTTGCCGGCAGTCCCGTGGGGAGTGGAATTCGACGAAAAACAGGCTTATCCTGGTTTTAAAGGGCCACTTGAGGGTAGCGCGCTACCACAACGCACATGAAAAAAAAAAAAACATACATGGTTAAGACGGAAGAGAGCTTAATAAGTTTCAGCGACGCCGTCCGAAAAATAAGGAAAACGGCGAGTGGCGATTTACTTTTCCAATTAGGTAAGGCATCTGACACAAACACCGTGAAGTTGCAGGCATCCGTTGGAAAGTTGTTGACCGGTAAGGCCGAGGTAAAGGCCCTGACGGAACAAGTACGTGTGGTAATTCACGAAATAGACGAAATTACCTCGAGTGATGAGATATGCCTAGCCCTGAACTCATTAAGCAGCGACCTCGATAAAAAGGCTAACGACATTCGCTCACTGCGAAGGGCCTACGGAGGCACGCAAACCGCTTCGCTCCTTCTGCCAACCGATGTGGCAAAGATTCTGCTCGAGAAGGGAAAAGTTCGAATTGGCTGCGTAGTATGTAGAATAAGGGAAATGCTACAACCTATGCGATACTACAAGTGCCTTGACGTTGGCCACATCGCGAAAAACTGCGCTAGCACGGAGGACCGCAGAGGCATTTGCTTTAGGTGCGGACAAACAGGGCATACCGCTAAAGGCTGCAACAATACGCTCGAATGCCTGCTTTGCGCTAAGAAAGGCACGGATCGTATTGACTACAACACCGGTGGCGTAAAATGCCCAATTTATAAAGAAGCCATCCGAAAAATGAAAAAGCTATGAGACTACTTCGGCTAAACTTAAACCATTGCCAGTATGCCCAAGACTTGTTGGCGCAAACCGTGAAAGATCTCAACATAGATATTGCAATCATTAGCGAGCCTTACAAACATAAGGATGACGCTGCATGGCTTCAAAATGCTGATGGCAAGGCTGCAATATGGATATGTGGCAACGAACCAAAACATATGCAATGCGTCTCAGTAGAGGTAGGTTTCGTGTGCGCAAAGGTAGAAAACGTATGTATTTATAGCTGCTATATCCCACCCAGCATGCCCATTGCTGCGTTTGAAAACATTGTGATGAGCCTTGGTAGGGATGCCAGCGATAGAAGCGAAGTCATAATAGCCGGTGACTTTAACGCTTGGGTGCAGGAATGGGGCTGCCCTAGAACGTCTCCAAGAGGCAAAGCTCTTTCAAAAGTGCTGGCATGCCTAGACGTTGCCTTGTTAAACACGGGCACTCAATACACTTTCAACCGAAATGGATTTGGGTCAATTATCGACCTCGCGTTCGTTAGCAGGAGTATGTTTAGAAAAGCGGAATGGGAAGTGAGCGACTGTTACACCCAAAGCGACCACGCCGCAATTATCTGCCAAATAAATCGTGGTACTGAGAAACGCCAACGGGCAGATCGGGCAGGAAACTTCCGGGGCTGGAAATTAACATCCTTCGACACCGATCTATTTGCGGAAGCGTTTCCCACATCACAGTACCAGGGGTCGGCAGAAATCATGGCGAAGAAGCTAATAACAGAGGTCAGGGCTGCTTGCGACGCGTCGATGAAGAGAAACTCCTCTTATAAACACTCCAATGCCGTCTATTGGTGGAATGAGCGCATCGACGCTTTGAGAAAGAACTGCTTGCAAGGTAGGAGATCCTTTCAAAGTGCAGGAGGAAGGATTAATTTTCTAGCATGCCAAATTAATAATATTAATAATAATTGCTGGTATGTACCCACTAGACCTACTAGCTAAGGAGTCTGCTCATATCTTCTCAAGTACGGAGATAACTACTGAAGCCACCCGCAAGGAAACTAGAGTAAATAGCCTTGCCGAATGGCAAAACAGACTTAGAGCGCTGGGTTCAAAGAAGCCACGGCGAAGTTGACTTCTACACGACTCTATTTCTGAGCGGTCGTGGATGCTTTAAGTCGTATCTGCACAGATTCAAGCACGAGGTTGATCCTTACTTTGACTGCTGCGGGATCGGCGTAGCAGACAGTGTGGAACATGTATTCTTGAGATGACCACGCTTCACCGACCAAAGGGCCATACTGCAAAGACAAATTTGCGAAAACCTTTCGCCGGAAGCAATTGTGAACTACATGCTAAGAGGCAAAGATGAATGGAACCTAGCCAATGGCATTACTTCAACAAGGATGAAGACTCTTAGAATAGAAGAAAGGCAAACACGCAGAAGCGCCAACGTAACAGTGCCACAGAATACGTAGTAACGGCACCATAAGAGTGTAGTGAGTGTTAGATCGGAATCTAGGCCTTTCTGACTGCACTTAGCTTACTAAAAAGGTCCTAAGCATCTCAGCGGAATGGAACCTAGGCCGTTCCAACCGCCAAATGCCGCTCTCAGACTGCCCGCCTGGCTCAACAAAATGGACAGATCGGAATCTCGGGCTTTCCGACTGCGTATGCGAAATTAGAGCTGATTTTCTATTTTCACGAGCGGTGCCGAAACATTAACATTAAGCCGTCAACGCGAATTGGAACCTAAGACGTTGCAACCGTAAAATTAAGCAACGAAAAGCTATAGTAATATAAAAGTTTAATATTTCTCAGATATAAATGCATTCAAAGAATCAAGAATGTAAAGCGTCGGGGCGGATTGGAACCCAGGCCGTTCCAACCGTCAAGAGCTACAGACGCAAAAAACTGGGCTATATTTTTCTTTGAGCAAAAAAAAAAAAAAAATATGGAATACAGCTTGTGTTGCAAAAGCAGAAGTAACAATGGCGTAGCAGTGGCGACTAACCGCTCTTCCCCCCATGATGTTATGCTTGACGACAGTCCCGTGGGGAATGGAATTCGATGAAAAACAGGCTTATCCTGGTTTCAAAGCGACACTTGAGGTTAGCGCGCTACCACAACGCCCATGAAAAAAAAAAATCATACATACATATGTATATCCGAAATATAACGCTAATTTATGATATTACCTCACGATTTAGAAAATACAGTGGTTGCGACTCAGCAAATTTTACAGAATCATCTGTGTATGCTACGTCACAAATCCGGTTGGTTTTGTTTATATGTTTGTAAGCATACAATTATTTGTGCTTAAATTCAATGCTATAAAGTGATTTTATTTATTTATCATATAAAGTGCGCAGTGTTGAGTGTTAAATTGCTGCACACTTGGTTGCAAATTAAGATTCTTGTGTTTGCCAATGCTACACCGCAGTGTTTTTTTAAAGGTCTCCAATTAAAGACAGAGCATAAATGCAGCTATTTAAATATAAATATGTTGCATAAAGGTCCAAAATTTAAAACAATATTAAAATTTACAAATCTTAGTAGAACCTAACCTCACATTTTTGTTTGCAATTTCTTTCGATTCTCAGTCAATTCATGTTCGTGACGTTGCACGCATTTTGCTTCACATAATTTTTCGTCGGGAAGGTGCAATCTTGTATTCTATCGTTCTTGGTATTACCTCCAGCGACATCACGCAAGAAATGCCCAACACTGCGGTTAACACAACTTCTGTCTCACCTTCTCCCGCTATTGATGTCGCTAGTCACTCTCACTCAGTTGTTACTGAGAAAAGTGCCATTCCCGTCGACTCGGCTACTGCGATAACAGCAACCGAGCGTCGTATCTTTGACAAGGATTATATGATACGAAACTCTCTCAACCGCTATTAAAATAGGGGGACTGATCTCGTTTTTCATGCTGGCAACAAAACCGAATGAGTCCCCCTATTATCAGCTGACAAGTAAAATAGCGAGATGCCAGAGTCAAAATGTGTAAATTATCAATAAAATCAGTGCGCTTTCTAACTGTGCAGAATAAGATATTGAGTGTTTGTTGTTTGTAAAAAAAAGTGTTACAATCTCAAAATAAAGAGCAACGTGTAAAATTTAGAACTTTTCACAAAAATGTTGCGTTTTATTTAGAAAAAGCGTCTTTAAAATTGCTAATAAAATTATTTTTCAAAGAAAGTTCAACGTAGGCATAGTACGACAATGCACAGATCAAAAATTGTATTAAGGTTGCAAATTAATTATTTGTATTTTCGAAAAAAAAATTTGTTTTAAAGTCTGACTCACGACTAACACTGGAAGGCACCACCGAAAAGTTTTTGTTGAGAAAATATTTTTAAATTATTGCAAAAATTAATATTTGAAGAAATATTAGTAAGTGTTTTCACACTACTGTATGCAAAGCTGAAATTCCGATGAAAAAACAGTAACACAAATGTATATAGGTAATTAAGCATGTATTGGGTTGGCTATGTAGGTAATATAAACGTATGATTAGATGAAAAGTACAGTAAGCAAAAATACAAAAACAGTAAGAATACCTGTATGTATGTAGTATATAATGTAAAGGTATATAGTAAAAAGTACAGTAGTTGAAAAACTAAAAAGTTACGGTATATAATCCAAATTGTACAGTTGTACGCAAAAGTGAAAAGGTATTGGCATATATGTATGAATATAATATAAAAGTATTTTTCCAAAAGTACAGTAGTTTAAAAAGTTAACAGTTACGTTATATAATGCAAATTTTTTGTATTTTAAAATGTTTTTTTTTTTGTAGTTATGTCGAAAATTATAAATGTGTTCGTTTGAAAATTTTGGTACCACCGCTTTTTTTGTATTTTATAATGTTTTTTTTTTTTGTAGTTATGTCGAAAATTATAAACTTGTTCGTTTGAAAATTTGGTACCACCGCTTTTTTTTGTATATATTTTTTTTTTTTTTGGTTTTATATTTACCGTTTAAAACTTGTTCATTTTTATTAATTTTGGGGAAAAAAAAAAAAAATTTTTTTTCTTTCTTTTAAATTCAGTTCGTTTTTTGTTTAAAATTTTGTTAATTCATTTTTGAAATAATTATATTAAAAAATTTCAATTTTTTTTTTGTATTTGATTTTGGTTTAAAAAAAATCATAAAATTTTATTTGTAAAATGTCAAATGTTTTAGGTTTTTTTTTTTTTTTTTTTTTTTTTTTTTTTTTTTTTTTTTTACCACCACCTAGCTACAGCCACTATGCACTTATTTTGTGCTGGAAAGTTCTATAGTTTACATTTGAAAAGTAAAGTTTTAGTTCTGTTCATTGGTTTATTTTTTTTGTTTTTGTGTTTAAATTCAATTAAATAAATTTTTTTTTGTGTAATTTTTTTTTTTTTTTTTTTTTTTTTATATTTTTTTGGATTTTATAAATTTTCTGTATTTTTTTTCATTTTTTTTTTTTTTGCTTTTAATTGGCTCTGCCCTTGGTTTTTGCCCGAGGGCCACGCAATCCTTGGTTTTTGCTCGAGGGCCACGCAAATCGCTATTCGCTGTCACGGTCGCCATGTGGAGCGCCAGGGCTCCGCTGTCACTAGCTGGTGCCGTTGCCGTTATTACGGCTGCTGCTACGGCTACTGCCGCCATGTGGAGCGCCAGGGCTCCGCTGCCACGCACTGGTGTTGTTGCTGTCGTCGCGCTCCGGTGCGTCCACAAACCGAAAATAGTATGTCGGCCACTTGCCGGTAGAAAATATTTAAAAATGTTTTTAAGAAAAATAGGAACTGAACTATTCGCTTTTAAGTGCGCGCAATGAATGGCGTTCTTTTTATTTTTCACTTAGATCCTAAACTTAGCTGTAATTACAAACTAGTACTAAAAGTAATAGATCTTAGATGTAGGGTTGTATTTTATAAGCTTAGTACTAAATTAATTATCTTATTAGGTAGGGTTGCCACTTGTAATTTGTTTCCATTACAGCACCATAAGAGTGTAGAAGGTGTTAGATCGGAATCTAGGCCTTTCCGACTGCACTTAGCTTACTAAAAAGGTCCTAAGCATCTCAGCGGAATGGAACCTAGGCCGTTCCAACCGCCAAATGCCGCTCTCAGATTGCTCGCCTGGCTCAACAAAATGGGCAGATCGGAATCTCGGACTTTCCGACTGCGTATGCGAAATTAGAGCTAATTTTCTATTTTCACGAGCGGTGCCGAAAGATTCACATTCAGCCGTCAATGCGGATTGGACGTTCCAACCGTAAAATTAAGCAACGAAAAGCTATAGCTATATAATATAAAAGTTTAATATTTCTCAGATATAAATGCAGGCAAAGAATCAAGGAACCCAGGCCGTTCCAACCGTCAAGAGCTACAGACGCAAAAAACTGGGCTATCTTTCCCTTTGAGCAAAAAAAAAGAATATGGAATACAGCTTGTGTTGCAAAAGCAGAAGCAACAATGGCGTAGCAGAGGCGACTAACCGCCCTTCCCCCCCATGATGTTATGCTTGCCGGCAGTCCCGTGGGGAGTGGAATTCGACGAAAAACAGGCTTATCCTGGTTTTAAAGGGCCACTTGAGGGTAGCGCGCTACCACAACGCACATGAAAAAAAAAAAACATACATGGTTAAGACGGAAGAGAGCTTAATAAGTTTCAGCGACGCCGTCCGAAAAATAAGGAAAACGGCGAGTGGCGATTTACTTTTCCAATTAGGTAAGGCATCTGACACAAACACCGTGAAGTTGCAGGCATCCGTTGGAAAGTTGTTGACCGGTAAGGCCGAGGTAAAGGCCCTGACGGAACAAGTACGTGTGGTAATTCACGAAATAGACGAAATTACCTCGAGTGATGAGATATGCCTAGCCCTGAACTCATTAAGCAGCGACCTCGATAAAAAGGCTAACGACATTCGCTCACTGCGAAGGGCCTACGGAGGCACGCAAACCGCTTCGCTCCTTCTGCCAACCGATGTGGCAAAGATTCTGCTCGAGAAGGGAAAAGTTCGAATTGGCTGCGTAGTATGTAGAATAAGGGAAATGCTACAACCTATGCGATACTACAAGTGCCTTGACGTTGGCCACATCGCGAAAAACTGCGCTAGCACGGAGGACCGCAGAGGCATTTGCTTTAGGTGCGGACAAACAGGGCATACCGCTAAAGGCTGCAACAATACGCTCGAATGCCTGCTTTGCGCTAAGAAAGGCACGGATCGTATTGACTACAACACCGGTGGCGTAAAATGCCCAATTTATAAAGAAGCCATCCGAAAAATGAAAAAGCTATGAGACTACTTCGGCTAAACTTAAACCATTGCCAGTATGCCCAAGACTTGTTGGCGCAAACCGTGAAAGATCTCAACATAGATATTGCAATCATTAGCGAGCCTTACAAACATAAGGATGACGCTGCATGGCTTCAAAATGCTGATGGCAAGGCTGCAATATGGATATGTGGCAACGAACCAAAACATATGCAATGCGTCTCAGTAGAGGTAGGTTTCGTGTGCGCAAAGGTAGAAAACGTATGTATTTATAGCTGCTATATCCCACCCAGCATGCCCATTGCTGCGTTTGAAAACATTGTGATGAGCCTTGGTAGGGATGCCAGCGATAGAAGCGAAGTCATAATAGCCGGTGACTTTAACGCTTGGGTGCAGGAATGGGGCTGCCCTAGAACGTCTCCAAGAGGCAAAGCTCTTTCAAAAGTGCTGGCATGCCTAGACGTTGCCTTGTTAAACACGGGCACTCAATACACTTTCAACCGAAATGGATTTGGGTCAATTATCGACCTCGCGTTCGTTAGCAGGAGTATGTTTAGAAAAGCGGAATGGGAAGTGAGCGACTGTTACACCCAAAGCGACCACGCCGCAATTATCTGCCAAATAAATCGTGGTACTGAAAAACGCCAACGGGCAGATCGGGCAGGAAACTTCCGGGGCTGGAAATTAACATCCTTCGACACCGATCTATTTGCGGAAGCGTTTCCCACATCACAGTACCAAGGGTCGGCAGAAATCATGGCGAAGAAGCTAATAACAGAGGTCAGGGCTGCTTGCGACGCGTCGATGAAGAGAAACTCCTCTTATAAACACTCCAATGCCGTCTATTGGTGGAATGAGCGCATCGACGCTTTGAGAAAGAACTGCTTGCAAGGTAGGAGATCCTTTCAAAGTGCAGGAGGAAGGATTAATTTTCTAGCATGCCAAATTAATAATATTAATAATAATTGCTGGTATGTACCCACTAGACCTACTAGCTAAGGAGTCTGCTCATATCTTCTCAAGTACGGAGATAACTACTGAAGCCACCCGCAAGGAAACTAGAGTAAATAGCCTTGCCGAATGGCAAAACAGACTTAGAGCGCTGGGTTCAAAGAAGCCACGGCGAAGTTGACTTCTACACGACTCTATTTCTGAGCGGTCGTGGATGCTTTAAGTCGTATCTGCACAGATTCAAGCACGAGGTTGATCCTTACTTTGACTGCTGCGGGATCGGCGTAGCAGACAGTGTGGAACATGTATTCTTGAGATGACCACGCTTCACCGACCAAAGGGCCATACTGCAAAGACAAATTTGCGAAAACCTTTCGCCGGAAGCAATTGTGAACTACATGCTAAGAGGCAAAGATGAATGGAACCTAGCCAATGGCATTACTTCAACAAGGATGAAGACTCTTAGAATAGAAGAAAGGCAAACACGCAGAAGCGCCAACGTAACAGTGCCACAGAATACGTAGTAACGGCACCATAAGAGTGTAGTGAGTGTTAGATCGGAATCTAGG
The DNA here is from genome assembly GCA_963971545.1 of Philophylla caesio. Classification (NCBI taxonomy): domain Eukaryota; kingdom Metazoa; phylum Arthropoda; class Insecta; order Diptera; family Tephritidae; genus Philophylla; species Philophylla caesio. Next base: position 30,081,768 of record OZ020608.1, on the reverse strand, counting down.
CCTTTCTGACTGCACTTAGCTTACTAAAAAGGTCCTAAGCATCTCAGCGGAATGGAACCTAGGCCGTTCCAACCGCCAAATGCCGCTCTCAGACTGCCCGCCTGGCTCAACAAAATGGACAGATCGGAATCTCGGGCTTTCCGACTGCGTATGCGAAATTAGAGCTGATTTTCTATTTTCACGAGCGGTGCCGAAACATTAACATTAAGCCGTCAACGCGAATTGGAACCTAAGACGTTGCAACCGTAAAATTAAGCAACGAAAAGCTATAGTAATATAAAAGTTTAATATTTCTCAGATATAAATGCATTCAAAGAATCAAGAATGTAAAGCGTCGGGGCGGATTGGAACCCAGGCCGTTCCAACCGTCAAGAGCTACAGACGCAAAAAACTGGGCTATATTTTTCTTTGAGCAAAAAAAAAAAAAAATATGGAATACAGCTTGTGTTGCAAAAGCAGAAGTAACAATGGCGTAGCAGTGGCGACTAACCGCTCTTCCCCCCATGATGTTATGCTTGACGACAGTCCCGTGGGGAGTGGAATTCGATGAAAAACAGGCTTATCCTGGTTTCAAAGCGACACTTGAGGTTAGCGCGCTACCACAACGCCCATGAAAAAAAAAATCATACATACATATGTATATCCCAAATATAACGCTAATTTATGATATTACCTCACGATTTAGAAAATACAGTGGTTGCGACTCAGCAAATTTGACAGAATCATCTGTGTATGCTACGTCACAAATCCGGTTGGTTTTGTTTATATGTTTGTAAGCATACAATTATTTGTGCTTAAATTCAATGCTATAAAGTGATTTTATTTATTTATCATATAAAGTGCGCAGTGTTGAGTGTTAAATTGCTGCACACTTGGTTGCAAATTAAGATTCTTGTGTTTGCCAATGCTACACCGCAGTGTTTTTTTAAAGGTCTCCAATTAAAGACAGAGCATAAATGCAGCTATTTAAATATAAATATGTTGCATAAAGGTCCAAAATTTAAAACAATATTAAAATTTACAAATCTTAGTAGAACCTAACCTCACATTTTTGTTTGCAATTTCTTTCGATTCTCAGTCAATTCATGTTCGTGACGTTGCACGCATTTTGCTTCACATAATTTTTCGTCGGGAAGGTGCAATCTTGTATTCTATCGTTCTTGGTATTACCTCCAGCGACATCACGCAAGAAATGCCCAACACTGCGGTTAACACAACTTCTGTCTCACCTTCTCCCGCTATTGATGTCGCTAGTCACTCTCACTCAGTTGTTACTGAGAAAAGTGCCATTCCCGTCGACTCGGCTACTGCGATAACAGCAACCGAGCGTCGTATCTTTGACAAGGATTATATGATACGAAACTCTCTCAACCGCTATTAAAATAGGGGGACTGATCTCGTTTTTCATGCTGGCAACAAAACCGAATGAGTCCCCCTATTATCAGCTGACAAGTAAAATAGCGAGATGCCAGAGTCAAAATGTGTAAATTATCAATAAAATCAGTGCGCTTTCTAACTGTGCAGAATAAGATATTGAGTGTTTGTTGTTTGTAAAAAAAAGTGTTACAATCTCAAAATAAAGAGCAACGTGTAAAATTTAGAACTTTTCACAAAAATGTTGCGTTTTATTTAGAAAAAGCGTCTTTAAAATTGCTAATAAAATTATTTTTCAAAGAAAGTTCAACGTAGGCATAGTACGACAATGCACAGATCAAAAATTGTATTAAGGTTGCAAATTAATTATTTGTATTTTCGAAAAAAAAATTTGTTTTAAAGTCTGACTCACGACTAACACTGGAAGGCACCACCGAAAAGTTTTTGTTGAGAAAATATTTTTAAATTATTGCAAAAATTAATATTTGAAGAAATATTAGTAAGTGTTTTCACACTACTGTATGCAAAGCTGAAATTCCGATGAAAAAACAGTAACACAAATGTATATAGGTAATTAAGCATGTATTGGGTTGGCTATGTAGGTAATATAAACGTATGATTAGATGAAAAGTACAGTAAGCAAAAATACAAAAACAGTAAGAATACCTGTATGTATGTAGTATATAATGTAAAGGTATATAGTAAAAAGTACAGTAGTTGAAAAACTAAAAAGTTACGGTATATAATCCAAATTGTACAGTTGTACGCAAAAGTGAAAAGGTATTGGCATATATGTATGAATATAATATAAAAGTATTTTTCCAAAAGTACAGTAGTTTAAAAAGTTAACAGTTACGTTATATAATGCAAATTTTTTGTATTTTAAAATGTTTTTTTTTTTGTAGTTATGTCGAAAATTATAAATGTGTTCGTTTGAAAATTTTGGTACCACCGCTTTTTTTGTATTTTATAATGTTTTTTTTTTTTGTAGTTATGTCGAAAATTATAAACTTGTTCGTTTGAAAATTTGGTACCACCGCTTTTTTTTGTATATATTTTTTTTTTTTTTGGTTTTATATTTACCGTTTAAAACTTGTTCATTTTTATTAATTTTGGGGAAAAAAAAAAAAAATTTTTTTTCTTTCTTTTAAATTCAGTTCGTTTTTTGTTTAAAATTTTGTTAATTCATTTTTGAAATAATTATATTAAAAAATTTCAATTTTTTTTTTGTATTTGATTTTGGTTTAAAAAAAATCATAAAATTTTATTTGTAAAATGTCAAATGTTTTAGGTTTTTTTTTTTTTTTTTTTTTTTTTTTTTTTTTTTTACCACCACCTAGCTACAGCCACTATGCACTTATTTTGTGCTGGAAAGTTCTATAGTTTACATTTGAAAAGTAAAGTTTTAGTTCTGTTCATTGGTTTATTTTTTTTGTTTTTGTGTTTAAATTCAATTAAATAAATTTTTTTTTGTGTAATTTTTTTTTTTTTTTTTTTTTTTTTTATATTTTTTTGGATTTTATAAATTTTCTGTATTTTTTTTCATTTTTTTTTTTTTGCTTTTAATTGGCTCTGCCCTTGGTTTTTGCCCGAGGGCCACGCAATCCTTGGTTTTTGCTCGAGGGCCACGCAAATCGCTATTCGCTGTCACGGTCGCCATGTGGAGCGCCAGGGCTCCGCTGTCACTAGCTGGTGCCGTTGCCGTTATTACGGCTGCTGCTACGGCTACTGCCGCCATGTGGAGCGCCAGGGCTCCGCTGCCACGCACTGGTGTTGTTGCTGTCGTCGCGCTCCGGTGCGTCCACAAACCGAAAATAGTATGTCGGCCACTTGCCGGTAGAAAATATTTAAAAATGTTTTTAAGAAAAATAGGAACTGAACTATTCGCTTTTAAGTGCGCGCAATGAATGGCGTTCTTTTTATTTTTCACTTAGATCCTAAACTTAGCTGTAATTACAAACTAGTACTAAAAGTAATAGATCTTAGATGTAGGGTTGTATTTTATAAGCTTAGTACTAAATTAATTATCTTATTAGGTAGGGTTGCCACTTGTAATTTGTTTCCATTACAGCACCATAAGAGTGTAGAAGGTGTTAGATCGGAATCTAGGCCTTTCCGACTGCACTTAGCTTACTAAAAAGGTCCTAAGCATCTCAGCGGAATGGAACCTAGGCCGTTCCAACCGCCAAATGCCGCTCTCAGATTGCTCGCCTGGCTCAACAAAATGGGCAGATCGGAATCTCGGACTTTCCGACTGCGTATGCGAAATTAGAGCTAATTTTCTATTTTCACGAGCGGTGCCGAAAGATTCACATTCAGCCGTCAATGCGGATTGGACGTTCCAACCGTAAAATTAAGCAACGAAAAGCTATAGCTATATAATATAAAAGTTTAATATTTCTCAGATATAAATGCAGGCAAAGAATCAAGGAACCCAGGCCGTTCCAACCGTCAAGAGCTACAGACGCAAAAAACTGGGCTATCTTTCCCTTTGAGCAAAAAAAAAGAATATGGAATACAGCTTGTGTTGCAAAAGCAGAAGCAACAATGGCGTAGCAGAGGCGACTAACCGCCCTTCCCCCCCATGATGTTATGCTTGCCGGCAGTCCCGTGGGGAGTGGAATTCGACGAAAAACAGGCTTATCCTGGTTTTAAAGGGCCACTTGAGGGTAGCGCGCTACCACAACGCACATGAAAAAAAAAAAACATACATGGTTAAGACGGAAGAGAGCTTAATAAGTTTCAGCGACGCCGTCCGAAAAATAAGGAAAACGGCGAGTGGCGATTTACTTTTCCAATTAGGTAAGGCATCTGACACAAACACCGTGAAGTTGCAGGCATCCGTTGGAAAGTTGTTGACCGGTAAGGCCGAGGTAAAGGCCCTGACGGAACAAGTACGTGTGGTAATTCACGAAATAGACGAAATTACCTCGAGTGATGAGATATGCCTAGCCCTGAACTCATTAAGCAGCGACCTCGATAAAAAGGCTAACGACATTCGCTCACTGCGAAGGGCCTACGGAGGCACGCAAACCGCTTCGCTCCTTCTGCCAACCGATGTGGCAAAGATTCTGCTCGAGAAGGGAAAAGTTCGAATTGGCTGCGTAGTATGTAGAATAAGGGAAATGCTACAACCTATGCGATACTACAAGTGCCTTGACGTTGGCCACATCGCGAAAAACTGCGCTAGCACGGAGGACCGCAGAGGCATTTGCTTTAGGTGCGGACAAACAGGGCATACCGCTAAAGGCTGCAACAATACGCTCGAATGCCTGCTTTGCGCTAAGAAAGGCACGGATCGTATTGACTACAACACCGGTGGCGTAAAATGCCCAATTTATAAAGAAGCCATCCGAAAAATGAAAAAGCTATGAGACTACTTCGGCTAAACTTAAACCATTGCCAGTATGCCCAAGACTTGTTGGCGCAAACCGTGAAAGATCTCAACATAGATATTGCAATCATTAGCGAGCCTTACAAACATAAGGATGACGCTGCATGGCTTCAAAATGCTGATGGCAAGGCTGCAATATGGATATGTGGCAACGAACCAAAACATATGCAATGCGTCTCAGTAGAGGTAGGTTTCGTGTGCGCAAAGGTAGAAAACGTATGTATTTATAGCTGCTATATCCCACCCAGCATGCCCATTGCTGCGTTTGAAAACATTGTGATGAGCCTTGGTAGGGATGCCAGCGATAGAAGCGAAGTCATAATAGCCGGTGACTTTAACGCTTGGGTGCAGGAATGGGGCTGCCCTAGAACGTCTCCAAGAGGCAAAGCTCTTTCAAAAGTGCTGGCATGCCTAGACGTTGCCTTGTTAAACACGGGCACTCAATACACTTTCAACCGAAATGGATTTGGGTCAATTATCGACCTCGCGTTCGTTAGCAGGAGTATGTTTAGAAAAGCGGAATGGGAAGTGAGCGACTGTTACACCCAAAGCGACCACGCCGCAATTATCTGCCAAATAAATCGTGGTACTGAAAAACGCCAACGGGCAGATCGGGCAGGAAACTTCCGGGGCTGGAAATTAACATCCTTCGACACCGATCTATTTGCGGAAGCGTTTCCCACATCACAGTACCAGGGGTCGGCAGAAATCATGGCGAAGAAGCTAATAACAGAGGTCAGGGCTGCTTGCGACGCGTCGATGAAGAGAAACTCCTCTTATAAACACTCCAATGCCGTCTATTGGTGGAATGAGCGCATCGACGCTTTGAGAAAGAACTGCTTGCAAGGTAGGAGATCCTTTCAAAGTGCAGGAGGAAGGATTAATTTTCTAGCATGCCAAATTAATAATATTAATAATAATTGCTGGTATGTACCCACTAGACCTACTAGCTAAGGAGTCTGCTCATATCTTCTCAAGTACGGAGATAACTACTGAAGCCACCCGCAAGGAAACTAGAGTAAATAGCCTTGCCGAATGGCAAAACAGACTTAGAGCGCTGGGTTCAAAGAAGCCACGGCGAAGTTGACTTCTACACGACTCTATTTCTGAGCGGTCGTGGATGCTTTAAGTCGTATCTGCACAGATTCAAGCACGAGGTTGATCCTTACTTTGACTGCTGCGGGATCGGCGTAGCAGACAGTGTGGAACATGTATTCTTGAGATGACCACGCTTCACCGACCAAAGGGCCATACTGCAAAGACAAATTTGCGAAAACCTTTCGCCGGAAGCAATTGTGAACTACATGCTAAGAGGCAAAGATGAATGGAACCTAGCCAATGGCATTACTTCAACAAGGATGAAGACTCTTAGAATAGAAGAAAGGCAAACACGCAGAAGCGCCAACGTAACAGTGCCACAGAATACGTAGTAACGGCACCATAAGAGTGTAGTGAGTGTTAGATCGGAATCTAGGCCTTTCTGACTGCACTTAGCTTACTAAAAAGGTCCTAAGCATCTCAGCGGAATGGAACCTAGGCCGTTCCAACCGCCAAATGCCGCTCTCAGACTGCCCGCCTGGCTCAACAAAATGGACAGATCGGAATCTCGGGCTTTCCGACTGCGTATGCGAAATTAGAGCTGATTTTCTATTTTCACGAGCGGTGCCGAAACATTAACATTAAGCCGTCAACGCGAATTGGAACCTAAGACGTTGCAACCGTAAAATTAAGCAACGAAAAGCTATAGTAATATAAAAGTTTAATATTTCTCAGATATAAATGCATTCAAAGAATCAAGAATGTAAAGCGTCGGGGCGGATTGGAACCCAGGCCGTTCCAACCGTCAAGAGCTACAGACGCAAAAAACTGGGCTATATTTTTCTTTGAGCAAAAAAAAAAAAAAAATATGGAATACAGCTTGTGTTGCAAAAGCAGAAGTAACAATGGCGTAGCAGTGGCGACTAACCGCTCTTCCCCCCATGATGTTATGCTTGACGACAGTCCCGTGGGGAATGGAATTCGATGAAAAACAGGCTTATCCTGGTTTCAAAGCGACACTTGAGGTTAGCGCGCTACCACAACGCCCATGAAAAAAAAAAATCATACATACATATGTATATCCCAAATATAACGCTAATTTATGATATTACCTCACGATTTAGAAAATACAGTGGTTGCGACTCAGCAAATTTGACAGAATCATCTGTGTATGCTACGTCACAAATCCGGTTGGTTTTGTTTATATGTTTGTAAGCATACAATTATTTGTGCTTAAATTCAATGCTATAAAGTGATTTTATTTATTTATCATATAAAGTGCGCAGTGTTGAGTGTTAAATTGCTGCACACTTGGTTGCAAATTAAGATTCTTGTGTTTGCCAATGCTACACCGCAGTGTTTTTTTAAAGGTCTCCAATTAAAGACAGAGCATAAATGCAGCTATTTAAATATAAATATGTTGCATAAAGGTCCAAAATTTAAAACAATATTAAAATTTACAAATCTTAGTAGAACCTAACCTCACATTTTTGTTTGCAATTTCTTTCGATTCTCAGTCAATTCATGTTCGTGACGTTGCACGCATTTTGCTTCACATAATTTTTCGTCGGGAAGGTGCAATCTTGTATTCTATCGTTCTTGGTATTACCTCCAGCGACATCACGCAAGAAATGCCCAACACTGCGGTTAACACAACTTCTGTCTCACCTTCTCCCGCTATTGATGTCGCTAGTCACTCTCACTCAGTTGTTACTGAGAAAAGTGCCATTCCCGTCGACTCGGCTACTGCGATAACAGCAACCGAGCGTCGTATCTTTGACAAGGATTATATGATACGAAACTCTCTCAGCCGCTATTAAAATAGGGGGACTGATCTCGTTTTTCATGCTGGCAACAAAACCGAATGAGTCCCCCTATTATCAGCTGACAAGTAAAATAGCGAGATGCCAGAGTCAAAATGTGTAAATTATCAATAAAATCAGTGCGCTTTCTAACTGTGCAGAATAAGATATTGAGTGTTTGTTGTTTGCAAAAAAAAGTGATACAATCTCAAAATAAAGAGCAATGTGTAAAATTTAGAACTTTTTACAAAAATGTTGCGTTTTATTTAGAAAAAGCGTATTTAAAATTGTTAATAACATTATTTTTCAAAGAAAACTGCTTATATACGCCGAAACCGGTTTGTCTCCAAACCAAACTTGACAAGGGATGACGGAAAATCGTTCCAACAAAAATCAGCTTATATGTATATTACTTTGTTAAATACTTTTTAACTACATACTGTATATAAATACAAACATATATGTACACATTTCGATTGAATTGATATGTTTGATTATGTTAAAATTGATATTTTTTATTTCAGTTAAAATTGTTGGTATACTATAAAGTTTTCAGAACTCATAAAATTATAATTTTTTCCATTAATACCCGTATTTTACTTGTTAATTCATTGTTTTTGTATTATTTACTTCTGTATAACGCAATGGTCGTATTAAATTCATAAAATCTCCAAAAAATTCAATGGTAATTACCACATTTGGTTTCTTTCATAGTGGCATCATTGGAAAATGCTATAAAAAATGTACACATTGAGAGCGCTCTCACGAGAACGAGAGTTTCGTATCATATAATCTTTGTCTTTGATGCTTCTACGTGCACAGCTAAAACCAAAGATTATATGATACGAAACTCTCGTTCTCGTGAGAGCGCTCTCAATGTGTACATTTTTTATTGCATTTTCCAATGATGCCACTATGAAAGAAACCAAATGTGGTAATTACCATTGCATTTTTTGGAGATTTTATGAATTTAATACGACCATTGCGTTATGCAGAAGTAATTAATACAAATACAATGAAGTAACAAGTAAAATACGGGTATTAATGAAAAAAATTATAAATTTATGAGTTCTGCATGAAAACTTTAAAGTATACCAACAATTTTAGCTGAAATAAAATATATCAATTTCCACATAATCAAACATATCAATTCAATCGAAATGTGTATATGTTTGTATTTATATACAGTACGTAGTTAAAAAGTATTTAAAAAAGTAATATATAAGCAGTTTTCTTTGAAAAATAATTTTATTAGCAATTTTAAAGACGCTTTTTCTAAATAAAACGCAACATTTTTGTGAAAAGTTCTAAATTTTACACGTTGCTCTTTATTTTGAGATTGTAACACTTTTTTTTACAAACAACAAACACTCAATATCTTATTCTGCACAGTTAGAAAGCGCACTGATTTTATTGATAATTTACACATTTTGGCTCTGGCATCTCGCTATTTTACTTGTCAGCTGATAATAGGGGGACTCATTCGGTTTTGTTGCCAGCATGAAAAACTAGATCAGTCCCCCTATTTTAATAGCGGTTGAGAGAGTTTCGTATCATATAATCCTTGGCTAAAACGATTCAGTCACTGCAGAAAACATTGTCGCGTATGTATCGAAGCATTCATCAATCGATTCAAAGGCGATTTCCTGCTATAGGCTCGTCAAAAAGGATGTCGCTGTTGAATCCTTGAAACGAGTCAACTTTAAGTTAGGAGTTTCCTCAAACTATTTCGACGCTTTACTTAATTCGGCGCTTTGGCCAGCCTATGTTAAAATACGGCCGTTCAAGTTTTTTCGACAACTAGGTTATGGAGAAGTAACCACATAAGTGCTGTACCGCAAGCTTTATCGCACTCTAATGTATCGCTCTTAGAATATACATTATACTACCAAAATGATAGCGGCATGCGCACGAAATCTACAGACTTCTATCGATGTACCTCGCAACATGAATATGATATTATCGTTATAACCGAGACTTGGCTCAATGAAAATATATCCTTATCGGAATACTTTGATGGCTATTATCAAGTGTACCGAAATGATCGTTGTCCGAAGCCTACTGGCTTTAGTAAAGGCGGTGGTGTACTACATATTAGCAATTAGAGCGGACTTAGGCTGCAAGGAAATTAAAATTAACAATGCTGAAGGCAAAGTAGAGCAAATCTGTGTCAGCGATATGTTTTCAAATAAGAAATCAATTATATTTATATTGTCATATATTTATAAGAAGCATTTAAATAATTTAGTCCACGTAATGGGTGTTGTTAAGTATGATGAAAAAATCTATCAAGGTGATTTCAACTTAAGTAACTTGTACTGGTCAAAACATAGCAATAATTTATTACCAACTAACCTCAAATCGGATATCGATATATTGTTTATTAGTACTCTATTTTCGCAAAATCTCAATCAGTGCAATTCTATTTTAAATAATAACGGCAAAATTGTTGATCTTGTATTCACTTCCAATGATTTAAAGATTTCTTGTGAAGAATGCGAAGCTCCTATTTCTAGAAATACTTTGCACCATAAAGCAATAAAAGTAATTTTTCAGTTTTACCATTACGAGACTTTACCCGCTACTATATCACATGAATACAATTACTCAAAAGGAAATTACGTAGCAATTAACGAGTTTTTTAAAGCAACTGACTGGGAGTTTTTGAGTATCTCCGATGATCTAACGGCGTCTTATGAGACTTTTTGTCAAAAGCTCTATCATGCGATCTCTTGTTTCGTGCCTCTAAAATTAGTAAAAACGAATAATAAACCACCATGGTTTAACTATAAGCTATGCAACTTCAAAAATCTAAAAAATAAAGCGTTCAAAATATACAAATCGAGTAGAACTGAAGTAGATCACCAGCATTATCTGAAGTTGAGGAAAGAGTTCGACAGCCTGCACAATGTCTTGTTTAAAGAATATATGATTTCTGTTGAAAATAAACTTAAATCCAATCCGAAAAGCTTTTGGAATTTTATTACCTCTACCAATGGTTTTCCATCGAGCTTGTCGTATGGCGGCGATCTATTTGCGAGCTTCTTTCAAAAAGTTTATGAAAATTAAGACAATACAACATATCGACATTTGACCTCTCATCCGTTAAAAACTATTACCACCTTATTTATATATTTGCGTGAATGATGTTCAGATTGCGATTTCGTCATTAAATTCTAGTTCAAAAATAGATTGTGAAGGGTTTTCTCAATTCTTCAAAACCTGCTCCGATACTGCTTATCACCTTGCGATCTTATTCAAGAAATATTTAGATAATGGCACATTTATAGACTCGTGGAAGCTTTGCTCAATTGAACCTATTTATAAATCAGACGACCGTAATGATGTGAGCAATTATAGGCCTATTGTTGAGCAAACTACCATAGCCAAACTATTTGATCAGATAGTTCAATCAAAACTATTTGATCACGTGAGTAAAGTTATCTGTAACTGTCAACATGGATTCATGCCTGGTAGATCAACATGCACAAATTTAGCTTTAGCCACAAATCAAATAATAAAGTCATTTAGTAACCATGCTCAATTAGACGTAATATTTTCAGATTTCTCGAAGGCGTTTGACAAAGTAGACCACTCAATTTTATTATACAAGTTGAAGCACTTTGAAGTAAGGGATACAATTTTAGAGTTCTTCGCCAATTTTCTATTTAACAGAAAATTATTTGTTAAAATAGGTTCTAGTAAATCCAAAACATTAATTGAGGCGGGGTCGGGCATTCCACAAGGAACTCACTGTGGCCCATTGCTATTTATTATTTTTATAAATGACTTGGTGAACCACTTTAAGTTTGCAAAGTGTCTAATGTTTGCAGACGACATAAAGCTCATCTTAGAGGTACACAGTTTATCAGACAGTAACAATCTGCAGTCCGATCTAGATGCTTTTGAACTGTGGTGTGCAACAAACCATTTACATCTAAATGTTAAGAAATGCTTCGTGGTAACATTCACCAGAAAAACATCTATTTCAATGTTTAATTACAAATTAAACCACTGTTTCCTTAATCGCTGTCAAATGAAAGATCTACGTGTTATCTTTGACTCCAAGCTATCCTTCTCCAAACATATTGACTATATTGTTTCCAAGTCATTTGCAATGATCGGTTTCATTAGAAGAAACACTGGTGGTTTTAAAGATCCTCAAACCCTAAAGTCTCTTTATGTTGCCTTATTTAGTAAGAAGCCGGCTCGAATACTGCTAGCTAATATAGAATCCATACTATGAGGCCCATTCCGTAAAAATTGAAAAGTACCGAAAGTCTTTACCAGGTTCGCCCTGTGCAAAATGTATTAGCCTAACGATCCTCCACATTATATAGGGCGACGGAAATTGCTAGGTTTGCAGTCATTGCATGATAGAAGAATATACTTTTCATTAATTTTCGTTTACAATGTTATCAAGGAGAACATTAACTGCAATGAGTTGGCTAACCTATTTCAATCTCATATTCCTCCTCGATGTCTACGAAATAGTCATATATTTGGTCTTCCAACTTACAAAACTAATTACTCATTGATCGAACCTCTTGTACGATGTGCCCGATTATGCAATGCTTATAGTGATATACTTAGTAGATTTCAATGTTAATTTAGAAAGATTTAAACTTAATCTCTTTACTGTATTCAATTAGTCTGCAAGATACCTTTCTAGTCTGTAAGATGTTTTTTCTGTAGACTGAAATGGAATAAATAAATAAATAAATTGGAGTTTCGGGTAGTCGTGTCGAGTATGTACAAATTATATTCGTATGAAGTATGTGTGCATCATCATCCGCCAGGACTCGACAAATTTGTCGCTCATTATGTGCATATGTATGCGTTAAGATAAATACATATCTATGTATATGTTACATAAATGTATATAACATACATAAATTACGTAGATACGCCTCTATTTCATATTTCATTGCCATGAAGAATGTGGCAATAATGGCCAATTGAAATTATCATAATCCGCTCCTTTTTATAGACCAGCTCTTCTATTTTATTATCGGTTATTTGTTATTGTTGCTCTGTAGTTGGACATACATTGCAGTGTTATATGTGTTTACAATATGTATGAATGTCTATTTGATGGGGGAATATGTTGACCAGCTAACTCGGTCTAGGGCTGTTGGAGGGTGGCAGGAAGTGAAATTCAATAAAACAGTTACGCTCCCCATGCACAAAACTATGAGTCAATACTTGTCGCTGCTGTTGGATTTTACGACAAGTTCATTGTTTGTTTTGATGAAGACATTAAGGCGGCCACATTATGGCATTGAATTGGCCCATTTGGTTTGTGTAGATTTTAGGGTGATAGTTTAATTTAAGTGGAATGTACTTGCATATGTGTGTACCTACACATATGTAAATATACATGGAAGTATGTATGTCACTCTAATAAATGTACAAATGTACGTACATACATAAGCATATGTTGAACGTGCTCATTGCCTTAGAACGGTATTAATTCTTTGAGGGGTTATTTACACTTGTGTTGGTCGAAAAAATCGTAATTTTTTAAGTTTATTTTCTGCAAATTTCATAAAGATCTGAGCCCTTAAGCCAAAGTTACAGCTGTCCACAGCGCGTTCCTCGCGAATGCCCCAAAGTATCCGCAAAACTTTAAATGATGTTTTTCAAAAGGTCCTGCTGCGGTGAGCTAGGGTTTTCAAGAACCATTTGACCTATCGATTTAATTGTTTGAAGGCTACTTAAAAACTGCAATATAACATACTTGAACGAATGAATTTTTATTTGAAACAAAAGTTTTTTTTTGGGGATGAAAAAACTGAATTTTTAGTCCTTCAAAATTTCGCTAAATCCTTCGTTCAAGTACGGCGTTATGATATAAACTAAAAAAAACCTATTTATCATGCTCACCGCAAAGCGTGTAAGAAAAAAAGTGTATCAGCGCAACAGCTGTGTAGTGCCAACAAATGGGCACATTTTTAACTCAAAAATTAAATTAACCATCTTCAGACATATGTATATATAACACACATTTTATATCCATACATACATACATATGCGCCAATCGATAAAGAGCTCGTGAACATAGATCTATTTTTCATGCAGCTTTCCTTATTTCAATTTCATACGTTTGTAAAATTTTGGATGTATGAGACTCAGTTTCTGCGTAACATAATGTAAGCTTGAAGTTTGGGCTCTCTGTGTTGTCAAGTGAGCAAAGAAAACACTTTTAATCTTCAGCCACGCCAAGTCACTGAGGTCCTCGAAGAATTCTGAACTAACGAATCAGTACCTTCACTTCCATATTGCAGGACAGCCGATAGATTCCGCAGAAGCCGTGAAAGGAACGCACCATCATTGTACATTCCTCCTGATTAAGCAACCCAATGGCCAAGAGATTTCTGACCTTCACCCGACTTTTGTATTACTGCAAGTGTCAAGATTCTCCAAACTTCGACTCAATATTATCCAATCTACGACTCAATTGAAGTGTGCAACGGATGTACCCTTGCAAGTTTGGTATTTCCTGATTGAAATCGAACTACTCCGAACAAGACCAGACTTTCACCAAATACAAAACGATTTATTCATTCCATATTTTATTTGACAACATTAACTTGTATACATAATCTACTTGTTAAAAAGAAAAAAACTTATTAATTAAAATGAAAAGGCTGAACCGTAGTTTAACACCTAGTTGAGTTAATGAATTTATTTAATTTTATGAATACATTAATTTTTATTAAATTTTATGCATTAACTAACTGAAGGTACTTTACTTTTAATAACATTTAATGAAAAATTCTTTTATTTATTCTGTAGAATAACACCAACTTTGAAGAATCTTTAAATACATACATATATTTTCTTTCTATCAATTCTTAGAAAATGTAGAACTAATTATAAGCAAATCTAAAACTTGTAAATAAAAGTGTGTTATATTTAAAATTATACTTAATTTATGAATTTATTTTATTAAACCCACTTTTTAAATGACGAACTAGTGGGTTAGGTCCACAATTCGAATTGTATTTCTTTGTCTGTTCTGAACTAGTAGGAGACTGGAATTTTGAGTCCATAATTTAACTAGAATTGTTTAGTGTCTTTTGTACTAGTATGAGACTGGTATATTTCTGGTCCAAATCCGACAACTGCCATCTCAAGGGACATCCCCATGTTAAAAACACCAGCTGCTGGTATGGAAAAGACAGTTGGGCTTGCGATACATACTAATTGTGAAGTAGTGCATTTGACATTTGATTTTTTTGGCTGTTCAACTTTTCCACCCTGTACATGTATTGCTTTAGCTATTTATGGCTATTTTATTCACGACTGTTATTGAACTCCGAGCCAGTTTTTTTTTAGTGGAAGACTTTGCTTGGAAAAACCACAACAGTTTGATGGTAAAAGTTATAGCTGCTATTCCTGAGATCATCACATCTTCTCAAAAACCGACTAACGAAACTCGGTTTGCACAAACACGCTACAGCCAAACTGTCAGATTGAGAACCGTCGTTCTGCCACAATCGCGTATAGCTATAGGAAACAGACTTAAGAAATTAAATGGCTCAACCGTATTGAGTAAATCGAAACTTCGGATTTTTCAAATAGCATTTTATTTAATGGCCATGTATTCAAATCTGATTTTACCTACATATGACAATAATTTTGTAGCACCTTCATCAGCAGACAATCGCAATAAAGTAAAATCACTCTCCGGTTTTCGTTGTATAAGTAAACGAGATTTTTCGTTTGCAAAAAGCCAGTGTTTATAAACAATTTCATTACATGGTCCATAGTATTTAAGAGATAGAAATGATAAGAACATTTATTTTTACTAAGGTACATACATATAACTCTATGCAAATTACTACCACTTATTTTTTTATAAATAAACTATGGATCCTAGACCAGCGGTTCTCAAACTTTTTTTCTCGTACCATTTGTACATAATGTAATTCAATCACGTATCATAGAACTTAAAGAAAACTATAAATTTTGTATTTTATTCCTAAAGCAAGTAAAATCTAGCAATAACAAGGAGCGTTTTTAAGAGCCTTAAAGCGTTAGCTAGGACTCAGCATTAAAGGTATAAAAGTTAATGACCTAAAAATATGCACTTTAAATTTAAAAAAAAATTCTTTTTAACTAATAATTTTGAGTTAGAATAAAAAATGTTCATTACAAACATTTGACAAATTTCTTAAATGTTTTGCATATATTCGTAATAATGTTTAAGTCATATACTTTTATAGATTTATTTTAATTAATGATGAGTCCTAATTAAAACTTTATGGTCCTTTAAAAAAAGACATTGATGAACTGGCAAAAAGCTAAAAAGCAGATTGGCTGCCATTTAACTCTAGTGACGGCGCATATCGATATTCGGCTCACTGACAGAAAACTTCATATTTATTGTTTTCTGTGTATCTACTACGAGTATATGTATATCGCAAGGCAATCTTTGGCGGATTCGTTTAAAATATGTTAATTTACGAAACGATACCGAGTCAACAATGTATCTACGTACGGCCATACGTACATGTGCATAGGTATGTATGTATGTATGTGTGGTCGAAAAATATGATGAGTAACTTATTTAAAAGGTATTTGCCCACGCCCAGAATGTAGAGAGCAATCAATGTACAAGATGCATGTGCAGGACATTAGCACCCAGACGACAAATTCTTCTTAGAATCTCTGGCATTTCCACGTCTGCCCATTCTTGTATCGTCCAGTACATATGGTTGTGTAATTACAGGTATCTACATAAATACTTTATGTATTGAAGAGTGTAAACTACACAAGTACCTGCAGGTCAGTATGTATGTATGTACATATGTATTTAGGTATTAATGTGTGCTGATACTGCGAATATGCAAGTTTCAGGAAACTCTGAAGGATGTTTAAAGTCGTTGGCGTCGACGACTGTCTTCGTCCTTGATATTCAAATAGCCGGCGATGTTTACATTGTTATTGTTTTCAATTTTATGGTTAAATGGGCGCTAAGAGATGTAATTAAAATTTGGATGTCTGAGTGTTTTCGCGTTTGTTTGACTCTTTGTTCCTTTCTGCATAGGGGCGTTACGTTTGCCCAAAAGACTAAGTGTAATTTACGAGTATGTAGCTAAAATTCAATATAATGACTTTGTTGATGTCCTGATTTTAAGTGGCGAAAAAGCACACATATATAATAGCGAGATGTAAGTTAGTTCAGCCGACTAGTTAGGTGAACATACATATGTGTCTACCTACTTAGAGAAATATAATACTGTAGATAATTTTTTGAATTAAATTTGAAATTTGTTATCTGCTTTAAATATTATACAGCTTTTTGTCCAAAGGAAAAAAAATCAAAAAAAATCCCTTATTTACTCAAATGACATTTAATGACTTATGGTACCAAACTTTGACTTTGAAAACAAAACGATTCACCGGCCACTCTTCCAGATCAAGTTTCAAACTGTTTTGAATATTTCATGAGTAATTTTTGGAGCAAAAATACAATTGAGAATGAAATTGGTTATTAAAAATTCTATACATACATATATAATATAATATAATTTTGGCGCTTACACTATATAGCTCAGTGTTTGGCCGAGCTTCTCCTACCATTTGTGGTGTGCGTCTTTATATTTACCATAAATGGAGGGACCTAAAGATTTGTGCCGACATCGAAGGCAGATGTATTTAATGAGAAGATTTTTCATGGCAGAAATGCCCTCGGAGGTTTGCCATTGCCAGGCGAGGGGTGACCGCTATAAGAAAAAACTTTTTCTATGATTAAGATTTTGCTTGCCCTGACTGAGATTCGAACCTCGGACCCAGCGGCATATCGAGTTATAACACGCACCGCTACCAACTCGGCCACAGCGGCCACATTCTATACACAAAAAACAAAATAAAGGTAAATTTTACCATAAAACTATGTTATATCTACTTTTATTTCTAACTGCACCCATATTGCAATTGCAGTAAAAAAGATTGCCTGCGTCCAAAACTATTGTATTTGTCATATATATGTAGCAGAAAAATATTTCTTACAATATACCAAAAATAAAGTTCGAAAAATTGTATCTTATAACTTGGAAGATGATTTAAAAAAAATAAAATACATATGTGTAAAAGAGGTTTGAAGTAAAATAAAATATGATAACTATCATATCTAGAACCGAACATTTTTTGACACAGAGTTCCTCAACCAAAATCAAGCTCACGATCCGCCCCTGAGGATATTAGTAGCGAAAGTGCAGTTATTCCATATGAAAGATTACACTAAGTAACAAAAAAAAAAAATGTCTCAGTCCTTGGGATGTAATTGTTATTTCCTAGTCTGTTATGCCTTAAAAGTATGGAAACCACTTAATATTCCTCGGAAACTTTGCTTTTGTGACCAGGACAATGTGATTCATTAAAATATGCTAAAATTATGAGAAAAACGTGTTTGAGTCTTTCACTACAGAGAAAATCATACAGAACAGCACATATAAATCAAAACTAAATTTTATTAAAACTTCAGAAAACCAAAAACATAAAAGTAAATCAGAAGCGGGTGGTTTTTCGACATTTGCGTTTATACTGCGAGTCACTTTCTCTAATCAATCCCTAAATGTAATCTCCCATCATGTTCTCATTGTATTGTCCTTGGTATCGCCGCTCAAATTCCATTATATCCTGATGGAAGCGCTCGCCTTGCTCCTCTGAATATGCTCCCATGTTCTCCTTGAATTTGTTAAGATGTGCATCCAGAATATGGAGTTTGAGAGACATCCTGCAGCCCATTTTGCCGTAGTTCTCCACCAGACTTTCGACCAGCTCCACGTAATTTGCGGCTTTGTGATTGCCTAGGAATCCCTGTACCACTGACATAAAACTCATCCAAGCAGCTTTCTCAACACGAGTGAGCTTCTTGGGGAATTCCTCACACTCGAAGATTTTCTTTATTTGTGGTCCAACGAAGATACCGGCTGTAACTTTCGCCTCAGAGAGCTTAGGGAACAAGTCTTGTAGGTACTTGAACGCTGAAGAATTTTTGTCGAGAGCTTTGACGAATTGCTTTATAAGACCCAGTTTGATGTGGAGTGGTAGCATCAGTACCTTATGGGGGTCCACCAAGGGCTCCCACTTGACGTTGTTCCTCCCCACTGTGAATTCAGTTCGTTGTGGCCATTCACGCTTACTGTAGTGTGCACTGTCGTTTCTGCTGTCCCACCGGCATAGAAATCAAGGGAACTTGGTGTAACCGCCTTGCAGGCCCATTAAGAATGTCACTATTTTGAAATCTCCGATCACTTCCCAGCCATATTGCTCATACTTCAATGCGTTCAGCACTTTCTTGACATTGTCGTAGTTCTCTTTGAGAGATACTGAATGCGCCAGAGGAAGGGACGGATAATTGTTGCCATTGTGAAGCAACACGGCTTTGAGACTCTTGCATGAGCTGTCAATGAAGAGGCGCCACTCTTTTGGTTCGAAATCAATTCCGATTTCCTCGAACAGACCGGTCACGTCGTGGCAGAAGCAGAGCCCATCTTCGCTGATGAAGAAGTTGGAAAAAAGTTCGTGACGCTTCCTCTGACATGAGACTTTAACACTAGGATCCAGCAAATTCCACTGCATCAGTCTGGACGTCAAAAGTTCAGCATTGGACTTGGTTAGACCAAGATCTCTGATCAAATCATTCATGTCCTTTTGGTTGGGATAGTATGGGTTTTTGTTATCAGCTAGTAAATTAAATCCTTCACCTTCATTGTCTTCCACACTCATGGAATCAGGGCTCTCACAGGAAGACACCTGCTCTTTCTCTGGAGGAGTAGGAACGGGGAGGCCAGAGTTGTGTGGAACTGGAGCCATGGATGAAGGAATGTCAGGATACATGATTTGACTTGCTTTTTTGCCAGTCCGACGTTTGGAAGGGTCCACCATGCAGAAAAAGCAGTTGCTTGAATGGTCAGTGGGTTCTCTCCAAACTCTTGGCACAGCAAACTTCATAGCTCTCTTTTCCCCTCTGTACCATCCTGAAAAAAAAAATTATAAAAGAAAAGTACTGTATAATAAAAAAGTTAATAGAAACATTTATTTTACCCATAACAAAGCAATATAGTTTTAAAATGTCTTACCTTCCAAAGTCCTTTTGCAGTTTTCACACGCGAAATGAGGTGCCCAGGATTTGTCTTGATCACCCACAGGCATGCTGAAATAACCATTGTAAGCTTCGCACATTTTAAAACCTGTTTCCAAAGAGTACTTATTCGCTCTTGTTTTGATAAAATATCCGCAGACATAACAAAATGCATCTGCAGGATACTTGCATTCGCTTTGCTTTGCTTCATAGTTTAACTTTGACAGATAAGTTGAAGACCTGTTGTTATATGATTGCTGCTTAATACAAGGCGAGAAAAGTAAAGCAAAGCAAAACGAAGCAAAATCATGGCGAACTCTCAACTTTTGTACACTTTGACAACCAACTGTTTACATTTCCATTTTATTTTTGCTTGCATATACACACGATTTAGAAAATTCACTTGTATTTAATAATTTTTGCATATATGTATAATAACTTTTAAAAAGAGAAAAGAAGAGAAATATGAACAAATAGCAAATGAAACCCCACTTTGTTAACCACCCTCAACGTTTTCCTAAAATCCCCTGGATCGGTTTTTATTTATTTTGTCGAAAAATGCTGCAAGAAGACTTGTTTACATCTCACTCTTAATAAAGTTTATATACATTCGCGAATTTCAAACATACATAAGTAGATGTAAAACACATTTCTTATTCTTTTATTAAACAAAATACTCGGAATAAGCACATATCGCAATTCAAAACAAACAATTATCGCAGAAACTGTCAAAGCGTTCTATGTAGCAAACCTTTTACACCTCATGCTTTGTTGTTAAAGTTTAAATTGTCAAGTAAAGCGAGGAAAGTTGTATGTGTACGGCCCTTAAGACTTCATTAATTGTTGAACGACTCGTTATCAGTGATCTCATATGCATGTATGTATGTACATATGTATGTTTGTATGTCTATACTGCATATTTGTGTGTTAACGTTAAGATTTACACAAAATTGTTGTGTATTTTCGGTTGACGGGGTCAAAAATTATAAGGTACGTCGGTTTTTGTAAGACATTGAACCGCATTTAATAAAATAAAAATTAATTTTCCAAATTCACAATATAACGTATGTGTATGCAATAGTACGATATACATATGATTTTTAGAGGCTGAATTTGTGTGAGTACCGCTTTTCTATGACAGTACGGAGCTCCCGGGTGAGGTCAGGACCAGCAAATGCAGCTATGTATATTTTTATACCCGAGCGCACTTGTACACAAGGGTATTATAACTTCGTTCGCATAACGGTTGTTTGTAACATCAAAAAATAATCGAGTTAGATACAGACATATATATATTAAAATGATCAGAATGAAAAGAAAAATCGATTAAGCCCTGACTGTCTGCCCGTCGTTACAATAACTTGAGTAAAAATTGAGATATCTCAATAAAATTTGGTACATAGATTGCTCCTTGAACTAAGAAATTTGGTATTTATGAAATACATTTTGTTTTTTCTTTTTCTGTTGGAACATATTAATCAAAATTTGTTATTTAGAGAGATAGTTAACTAAGAAGCTTGATTTTTATGAAATTTTGAAAAGTTAGCGTTACTACGCCCACTTATAAAAAAACAACCGTATGTATCTCAATATGGATGTAAGGTATCGTCACAAAATTTGGTGAACATATTGTCCTTGAGACCATTAGCATTACCGTCAATAATTTTTGAAATCGGACCATAAGCACGCCCAACTTCCAAATAACGGAAATTTTGAAAAATGCAAAAAAGTTCGCTTTTTAGTATTTATTGGAAGAAATTGTGTAAAGTTTAATACTAGCTGCGATTTGAAACAAAGAGACGGGAATTTTATGAAATCATGGGCACCGACCATACAAAAATATATCGTGAGGGTATATAAAAATCGGTTTCGCTCGAATTTAGCTTTCCTTACTTGTTTATTATAGAATTAAAATAAATTTATTAGTTTGGTGAAAGCTAAATTGTTTTTGTATTTATGTATATACCTAAAAGTATACGCTAATTACGTCCACTTGAACCCATTTTGTATATTTTTGCTTATACATATATTTCCAAAATGTGTGTTTCGTTTTCGATCAAATTCGTTTGACATCTGTGCTGCTTCAAGCATATTTGCATTTAGGTAAATATTCTTGGGTTTTGATAAAAATTGGATACTTACTTACAATTATCCCAGAGTAGTTATTAAAAAGTTAGTTATTTTAAGCAATTGATATTTTTTTACTGCAGGGAATTTTTTCCTAATTTTCCAATGATGCACGCTTGAATGAATAATCTCATTGTACTAACTTATTTAACTGTATATTCAGGTATATTTTCCGCTTTACTTTTTATTGTAAACGCATTTCTTTAACAACTATATCACACCACAAGTATGGTTTTTAGTAATAGTTAAAATTCATCGCTAACTATCGGAGATACGATATTATGAAAATCACTTATCTCATCCATTTTTCAAACAAAAAGATTTTGGAAATGAAAAAATCTCATTTTTCTACTCAATTTAATTGCTTTTGCTATTATCAATAAGACTTTTTCTTACCATTACTGTAGATGAGTACGCAATATCAGATGCCCGTAGATTTTATGATTTCCTGAAGAAGCCGCAAGTCGAATTTTCTTTAAGGTACTTAAAGGTTAATTATAAGTTTAGTCAAAACTTTATGCTAATTATAAATTAAAATTGTAATTTGCACTTCCTAAAATAGTACAAAGCCGAGTCCTTTAGACGCAGTAATAAACATCTCATTGTTAAGATTGCGATACGAATAAACTATGCTTAATATTGAGCAGCTAAGCGAGTACAGATAGTACAGACAGTACTAGTAAAAGTAGTGCCAAGTAACATATATTTATTAATTTCCTGCTCCCCTACCATTTGTGGTGTGCGTCTTTATATTATACCACAAATGGACAGACCTACAGTTTTATGCCGACTCCGAATGGCAGATGTATATTTTGAGAAGCTTTCCCATGACAGAAATACCCTCGGAGCTTTGCCATTGCCTGTCGAGGGGTGACCGCTGTTAGAAAAAACTTTTTCTTTGATTAATATTTTACTTGCCATGACTGAGATTCGAACCTCGAACCCAGCGGTATATCGAGTATAGTAATTCACCCCCCTTAGGCAATGGGCTTTAAACAATTTGTCAGAGCAGAGCTTGCGGAAAACTATGGAACTATACCCGCTTCAACGAAGAGCATATATGTACTTTGACGTATGAGAGCGTAAGAAAAAGGTCCTGCCTTAAAACACCTGGTCGAATATCTATGGCGAGCTTATACATATGTTATTTAAGATTAAAATGGTACATTTCATTACATAAAAAACAAATACATATGTGTACACTTCGCAAAAACAAAGAAAACAGTATTTTATGTTTAATATGGAGAACAATCAAGGTTTTGAGAAACACTTATCTTAAAACGCAGAAAAATTGTATACATTTTTAAAATATTCTTTTCATAAATATAAAATGATTATAATTTTTAAGTTAGGTATTATAAGGATAAAAATTAAAAACCTTCCGGACAACTCTCTCGGACCAAATTCGATTGAAAGACCATGCAAAGTGCAAAAGCATCAATTTTATTCAGGATTATTTGTGAATTTCCACACACTTCCCTGAGAGATTTTCTTGATGACAAAAAACATATTCTCATAACTAAGGCGATAAAACAACTGCACTTGTATCTTCTGTGCCAGTGTCCTTTTCTATACAGAAGAAAGCTACATACTCTAGGCAAAATGCCCTGCGGTGTCCTGAAAGAGTCCGAGAAATGGAAATCTGGGATCTTTTAAAGTTTCTACAAAGCAAAACTGGTTTTAGAAGGACTTCGAGAGTTGCTGACTTAATAATGAGGCATGAAAACGGGTACTGAGCCTATGTGTGTATTTAGAGATAACTGCGTTAATGTAACCTACCCGTTAAATGAGCTTCCAGGATAATATTGTAAGTGTCATGCATAGACGTGTCATAAAAGCTATCAAGTTTCAGTCTTGTTGAAGTATCTTACACAACCTTATCGTTTCATTCATATTACCAAGATTGCTGCAGAAATCCTCATACAACTTTTTTGTTGTTGCTGCTTCCGACTGGATAAAAAGTAATGTTTTTTGGGCAGACCTTTCTTTACCTCTTGAAAAATTTTGTTTGGACTGTCCGTTAAGTATTGTAGTTTGCATTATTTCAGTTGATCCTTTTCCGATTCGGATATTCAGGTTTACTGTTTACTGGTGTTTCTTTCTACCTTAACCCTCTATCACTCAAAACTCTCAGCGTGGAAGAAGGCGAGTGGGAATTTTGTTTTAGAATAATTAGAGTGTAAAGTAATTCAAAAAAACCATCCCCATGCGATTTGCGTTTTTTTTCGAATGACAGGTAAGCAAAAGGTAAAGAGTGCCTCAGAGCACTCATGACAGTTTATGCCAAATATATGATGAGGTATACACGACAGAGTAGTAGATTGGAAAAGAAAGATAAAGCAAAGATGAAAGATAAGCAAACACGAAATATAATCAAAAGAATTATTTTTTATTGTGATAATCGAAAAACAGTTTTTTGCGTTGGTGCAGCACAAATGAATATTGCATTTGGAGCAAACACACTGTGTTTGCGACTTCTTACAGAGTTTACACCATTTTTTCCGCCTTCTTTGCCAAGCCAAATTGAAAAATGGTCTTGACCATCGTAGCGCACTTCATGTACGGGATGTTTCGACTTTTGGCCAACGCCCGAATTGCTTGGCTCTATATTTCCTACCATTGGCGTTACTGTTTTTTGACGACCAACGGGTCGTCTTTCTTGGTATGCTATCAGTGAAGCAGCTACAGCTTCACGAAATCGTGGTAACTGCAAAACCATCCTTCAAGTCAACACCGCCCATGTGATTATTGTACTCTCTGATTATTTGAGGACAATCAATTTCCAAATATTTCTTCGCCTTTCTGTCGTAGCGAGCTGCTTTCGATGGCTGTTTGTTTGCATCTGTATTGGATCTTTGAAATGGTTGAACGCCTAACTAATTTATTGTCTTCCATAACACTGTGGTTATGTCAACACCATATGCTCTCCCCATATTACTTACTTACTTAATTGGCGCATCAACAGCCTAAGCGATTTTGGCCGAGGTCAACAAAGCACGCCACCTGTCCCTTTCTTTTGCTAACTGGCGCCAATTGGAAATCCCAAGTATAGCCAAGTCTTTTTCCACTTGGTCTTTCCAACGCAGAGGAGGTATTCCTTTTTCTCTGCTACCACCCGCGGGTACCGCGTCAAAAACCTTCAGGGCAGGCGCTTTTTCATCCATTCGTACGACGTGGCCTAGCCAGCGGAGCCGCTGATTCTTAATCCGCTGCACTATGTCTATGTCATTGTACAGCTCGTACAGCTCATCGTTCCATCGTACGCTGTATTCGCCGTCGCAAAGACGCAAAGGTCCATAAATCTTTCGAAGAATCTTTCTCTAACACTCCAAGAGCCCTCTCATCTAAAGTTGTCACCGTCCATGCTTCTGCGCCATACAATAGGACGGGCATGATGAGCGACTTATAGAGTATGGTTTTTGTCCGTCGAGAGAGGACTTTATTGTGCAATTGCCTACTCAGTCCGAAGTAGCACTTGTTGGCAAGAGAGATTCTGCCTTGGATTTCAAGGCTGACGCTGTTATTGGTGTTAATGCTAGTTCCTAAGTAAACGAAGTCCTCTACTTTTTCAAAGTTATAACTGTCAACAATGATGTTTGATCCCAGTCGTGAATGTGCCGACTGTCTATTTGATGACAGGAGATACTTCGTATTGCCCTCGTTCACCTCCAGACCTATTCGCTTCGCTTCTCTATCCAGTTTGGAGAAGGCAGAACTAACTACGCGGTTGTTAAGAGCGATGATGTCAATGTCATCGGCGTACGCCAGCAATTGCACACTCTTATAAAAAATGGTGCCTGACCGATTTAGTTCTGCGGCTCGAATTATCTTCTCCAGCATAAGGTTAAAAAAGTCACACGACAAAGAGTCACCCTGTCTGAAACCTCGTTTGGTATCAAACGGCTCGGAGAGGTCCTGCCCGATTCTGACGGAGCTGGTGGTGTTGCTTAACGTCATTTTACATAGCCGTATAAGTTTTGCCGGGATACCAAATTCAGACATTGCGGCATATAGGAAACTTCTTGTCGTGCTGTCGAAGGCGGCTTTGAAGTCGACAAAAAGATGGTGTGTGTCGATTCTTCTTTCTCGGGTCTTTTCCAAGGTCTGGCGTATTGTGAATATCTGGTCGGTGGTAGATTTACCAGGTCTAAAGCCACACTGATAAGGTCCAATCAGTTCATTGACGTTGGGCTTAAGTCTTTCACACAATACACTTGACAGAACCTTATAGGCGATATTAAGAAGACTAATCCCGCGATAGTTGGCGCAAACTGCAGGATCCCCTTTTTGTGGATTGGGCAGAGCACACTTAAGTTCCAATCAGTAGGCATGCGTTCTTCCGACTCGTGCATGCACTTAATCAGCTCCTCTCTGCTGGTAACCCGTCGGCCCCGTTCGCTTTGTTGTTCTTCAGCCGTGCTATCGCTTTCCGAATTTCGTCATAGTCGGGTGATGGTACAACGCGTCCATCATCATTGATTGGGTATTCTGGTTCAACATCTTCTCCAACGTTGTTGCAGCTGCTTTCATTAAGCAGTGTGAAGAAGTGCTCCCTCCATAATATAAGTATGCTGTGGACATCACTGACCAGGTCGCCGTTTTCATTCTTACAGGAATTCGCCCCCGGTCTTAAAACCTTCTGTAAGCCGTCGAACTTTTTGAAAAAATTTTCGGGCGCTTTTCCTGTCGGCCAGCATCTCAAGCTCTTCGCACTCACGCATTTCGGCCTCTCTCTTTTTCTCACGAAACATGCGTCTTGCTTCCTTCTTCAGCTCAGCTCCGACTGTGGAACCAAAGATGCCCTCCTTTCCCACCTTGGCATTGAAGTCGCCAAGCACGATTTTTATATCGTGGTGGGGGCACCGCTCATACGTGCGTCCAAGGAGATCATAGACGCGATCTTTAGTCCCATCGTCCTTCTCTTTCGTCGGGGCGTGGGCGCAAATCAGGGAGATGTTGATGCGGATTGTGGCAAGACGCTCGTCCACCGGAGTGAACGACAGTACTTTACGGCACAGTCTCTCTCCCACCACAAATCCAACACCAAATTTGCGCTCCTTTACATGGCAGCTGTAGTAGATGTCGCAAGGGCCTATCACTTGTTTCCCTTGCCCCGTCCATCGCATCTTTTGGATGGCGGTGATGTCAGCCTTTGCTCTGCTGAGGACATCAACCAGCCGGGCAGAAGCACCTTCCCAATTAAGTGTCCGGACATTCCAGGTGCATGCCCTCAAATCATTGTTCTTTAAACGTTTGCTGCGGTCGTCATCAAAAAAGGGGGTCTCATCCGAGGTTTTGTTTAGTTTTTCATTGGAAGTTGTTTTTTTTACGTGGCGGGTTCCAAGCCCTGCGCACAACCCATTGCTGGGGGTTGAAATTTTTTAATTCGTTTATATAGCGAGCCGCTTGCTCCAAGACAGACGCCCGCTTGTAGCCGCACCTCCTGGTGAACAGACGCTGCGGACTTTAGCGGACCCTTAAACCGAATATGTCGGAGTGGCTCCGCTAAAGCTCCCTCTCTATTAGCCGTGACCCAAGGCTCCACACGGGTTGGTTACCGTATCTCGCACATGGGTTGCTCACGTTGCCCAGGGTGCACGAACGAGGACGTTAGAGTAGGGATTGAGTACAGCCGCGCAACTGTAACCGCATACCCAGAAGCACCGCTGCACCCATTGCACTCCCCATATACTCACATGAATAGCCTCGTAGTTCGTCTTTTATGTCTTCTTCATTTGGAAGCTTACAGTTGGGAATTCGAGGAATTCGTAAGGTGCCTAAACTAAATATGCCTCGAGCTCGCAATAATACCAACAACGGCAACGATGTATAAAAATTCTCAAAATCCAGAATGTGATTCCTGAAGTCTGGTATAGTTTGCGATAAAGGAACAACAACGTTCGACGTGGCTCCAAGATCTGGTTGTCCTGGTAAGATCACATTGTCGCCAGCACAATTATAAACCTCGAAGCGATAAGCGAATCCGCTTGTATCGCATAACACGAATAATTTGATGCCCCACTTGTGTGGTTTGTTTGGCATGTATTGGCGTAGATGATGTTTTAATTTGGTGCCACACATTTGTTCATCGACGCACAATCGGGCTGTTAAGGGTACGGAATCGAACCGTGTGTTTAAAAAATCAGACAACGTTCTAATACGGAACAACGCATCATGACCAGGTTCTCCTTTTTTGGTTCTAGTGTTTTCATCACGAAAGGACAAATATTGATTTATCGCCATAAACCTTGCTTTAGGCATCGTTTTTGCTATTGGTTGAAACGCATTTTGGCCCCAATAGCTTTCCAAACCGGAATAGCGGTAACGGTAAATGCTTATGTAAACACGAATGCCAATGTATGTATTTGTTAATATCTTCGCCGGATGTTATGAACTTGGAGTGATATCGACATTGCGAGCTGCCCGGTTCAATTCTAAAGCAATCTCGTCAACCATTTTCTTAGTGAAGAAATAACGAAATATCTCCATCGGTGTTTCAAGCTCTTTGATTGAAGATGGTAAGCTTGAGTCACCACGGAAGGCCACCTCATTCACATGCAAACACATCGCTCGTTTTCGCCATATAATTTTGGAAAACTCAGCCGAGTCTTTGGTTATTGCTTCAATACGTATTGTAAATGGAATTTTAGATTCACAAATAAAATGAATACAGCATCTTGACATATTACCTGTTCCGGTGAAACCTCCAGAGGAAGACACAATAGACGGACCACTACAATCAAATTCAGGCAAAGGTGAACGGGCATGTTTTGGTGGCTTCAAACGTGGTGTTGAAGTTGATGGCCCTTCTTCTCCTGAAACTTCTTCAACTACTTAATTTGGCGAAGTTGAGGGAAGACCTTCGTTGATTGCACTCAAGTTCAACGAAAAATCGTCCGCTTTATTTAAAAAAGCAGATTCTACTTCATCGATTTGGTGAACTACCTCCGATATGTACCGTTCTTCTTCTGGGCATATTTCATTAAGATCGAAATTCGGATCGTTTATTTCGTCATCGCTACTAAAATCAGCTTCTTCGTCTGTTTCAACTGATTCCATAAATTCACAAATTTGCTCATCGGTCATTTCGCTCAGTTTGACCCTTTTACGGTTTAGAAAATCCATTTTGAGCTATAAAACAATGGCAGACACTGCAAAAAGAACTTAACAAAAACAATAAAAAGAAAACACAAATTTTCATGTAAACTTTTATAAGTGCCCTGAGGCACTCTTCCATTTTTTTTTCTCACCCGACACTTTATTTCATTTTTCACTTTCACTTGTATGTAAATTGTAAAAAGAACTACCTACCTTTGCAACAATAAAATTCTGAATAGAATCCGATAACAATATTTTTTTTTTTGTGAAATTAATTTTAGCTTTGCGCGCTAGTAAAACTCATTCGAAACGTAACGGTAAATCTAATCGCAACATGACAACCTGTCAAAAATAAATTACACTCACAATTGAAGTGTTGCCAACAAGCTTGTTTTTCAGCTTTATGTAATTTTTTATTTATTGATTATTTATTTTGAATTTCGTGATGAATGCCTGAGGGCACTCTTAACCGACAGACGGTTAAGGTAGGAACATATTTTTAATTTTTTTCCAGCACTGGGTTTTTCTATCAAATACTAGTATATTCAGAGGATCAATATTTCGTTGGTTGTATTGTGTATTTCATTATTGAATTTCCCAGAAAAACGGTTGATAATTAACTAAGCTACAGGCTTACACGTGCCCAAAGGAATACAAACCCGGGTATCCGATAGCCAACCAAATGAAATACCATGTCGTTCGATCTGACCGATTCCGACAAGCTGATTAATACTTTATAAACATTTTCGCACTAGTTCTTATTTTCTGTCACTCTTTATTCTCACCAGAGATAATATGATATGCAAATCTCTGCTTTTGCCTCATAGGTTTTGGGTAGGTATCAAATCCCAATCATGGGCTGGTACGCAAAAAGGCTCTTAGAATCATGGCATTTTTATTTGGCTAAAAAAGCTAGTTAATGTTTTTATTTGGCGAAATACGTGTTGAAATCTTTGACTTGAGAATTGAATTAAATACTCGTATTTTAGTGATTTACATGTAGATATTGAGTTTTATTTTAAAAAGGTGTCCGTAAAACTTTATTTCTAAGTGAACACGCATGTTCATCACATATATTTTTATAATTATTTGTTTTATGCATGTTTAAAAGCTGTTATTAAACATTTTTGCAAAATAAGTATTTCTCGTATTTTATAATTGTGATCATGTTGATTTCATATATTTATTTCTTATTCTTATTTTTATGGCGTTTACATTTATACTGTTCGCATACCTCACAGGTGGCGAAAAAACTGCAAAATCTCCAAAAGTGCAATAAAAAACTCCCAAATGCCATTTCTTACAGAGTGCCTGTCTCAGTGCTGACACACTCATCGACTCGCCGCTCAGTAAGATGGCTGATATTTATAACTGAGCTACTAAGTCAAAATTTTTTTGGGAAGTGAGTCTGAGCGAGCGGCTCATCGCTAAGAGCCAGCTCAGTAACTCAACTCAGTGCTGAGTTACCCACCTCTACTGAGCTCATCATCCTGATCATTTCGGTATACTTTTTGATGGTCTATCTCTTTTCAATCTATCATATGATTACCATATTAACATGTCTTATGTATATAATTTCAGATACATACATACATACATATATGCGATTTTTGAAACAACAACTCTTGTTGATATTTTAAGGTTTTTACATAAATTCAGAGTTTCTGCAAAAAAAAAATTAAAATTGTTAAATGAAAAAATAATACCTTACATAGTGAATGACAGCAAACTTTTCACTTTAAAGTCACGATTCAATTATTAAAGATTTGGTAACAAAGCAGGTAGATCCCTCACATTTTGTCAAACGGCTCCCTTAGCATCAAAACCGTGTTGCTTCTTAAAATTAATAATAGTAGTTACCTCAAAACTTTTTAATACCAAAAACTAGGTTAGGTTAGGTAAGGTTGGAATGGCTGGGAAGAGAACCCTCCCTTGCACTTAGGCCTAGCGTGGCCCATTGTACTGCCATATGCGAATTCGCTCCTCAATTCTCCTGCACATCGGGCTCAAACCATTTTGTTGGCTTGATAAATTTCGACAGTGCTTTTGGGTTAATTAGCGCTATCTCCGCGAGGCTTTGTAGAGTTGGTCTGCCATGCGTGCGGAGTCTTCTTCTACTTAAAGCTGGACATTGGCAAAGTAGGCAGTGCTCCGGAGCATTTACTCCTAGTCTTTTCGCATGAATACCGATTAGACAGTGCAGTGTGAGGGTTCTTGTTAAGGTAGAGACTTCGCTTCTTTTTAGTCCCAGAAGGGTTGATGTGCGCCTTTTATCGTAGGACGGCCACGTGAGTTTGGAGATTTCGCAGTGTGGGAGAGTACCCCAACGTTCATTCGCCACCTTTGTGGTGTTGTGCTTAACTTGTAGTTTAAAAGTGGCAAGTGGTATACCTATCCTGTTCCTCCTCGAAAGGATCGGGGTGGTCGTACCTTTCCTTGCCAGTTCATCCGCTTTGCAGTTGCCCTCAATATCACGGTGTCCAGGCACCCATATGAGTTGAATTCTATAATGCTGAGCCATCTCGTTTAGAGATCTGCGGCATTCAGTGAGAGACTTTTTATTGTCTATACAGGAGTCTAGCGCTTTCAGAGCAGCTTGGCTGTCAGAAAAGATAGAGACCTGTTTACTTTCTTTAGGGTTTTTGATTAGGTGCTGCGTAGCCTCCTGGATGGCCAGCACTTCTGCTTGGTACACGCTACAGTGGTCGGGGAGTCTGAACGATGTTTCAAGTTTTAGTTCAGGGGAAAATGCACCTCCCCCAACTTTTCCGTTGAGTTTGGAGCCATCAGTGTTAATGTTGATGGCCTTATTTATATGGTGTGGTCTTGTGTACCAATCCTATCGGGTTGGTACGATGACTTCATAGTTCTTTATAAAGGAAGCTGTTGGTGTACAGTAGTCCGTATTTGTTGGTATTTGAATAGGAGCCATTTTTCTTAGAATTTCTATGTGGCCAAGCGTGCTCTAGGTCCAGAAACCAGCTTCTCTAAGTCTTTGAGCTGTGATAACGGCTACCTCTTGAGCGACTACGTCAAGAGGTGGCAGGTGTAGTATGGTATTTAGAGCCTCAGTGGGTGAGGAGCTTAAGGCTCCACTTATGCAGAGCTCCGCGCTTCTTTGTACTCTTTGCAGTTGCTTAAGCGTTGTTGATTTTTTTAGCGTGGGCCACCAGACCAAGGCTCCGTATAATAGGATTGGGCGGACGATGGCTGTATAGATCCAGTGTACTATCTTAGGGGAGAAACCCCATTTTACACCAATAGCTTTTTTGCAAGTGAAAAGCGCCGTAGTGGCTTTCCTTATTCGCTCCCTTGTATTGTCCTTCCAGTACAGTTTATTGTCTAAAATCAGACCCAGGTACTTCGCGGTGCTTTTAAGAATTAGGCTTTTGCCATCAAGTTTCGGTAGTGTGAGAGTGGGTATCTTATACCGTCTGGTGAATAGCACTAGTTCTGTTTTATCAGGATTCACTTCTAGACCACAGTCTCTGGTCCAGGTGACAAGTGAAGTGAGAGCTGTTTCCATGTGTTCGCATAGCGTCTGAGGAAATTTTCGTCTCACGATTACCACAACATCGTCGGCGTACGCGATCACCTCGTAACCATCTCCTTCCATGCGTCGCATAAAAGTGGAGATAGAACTCCTCCTTGTGGAGTGCCTCTGTTTACGGGTCTGCGAACGGTGCTATCCCCCAGCTGCGAACACACTACCCTGCTGGTAAGCATTTGGTGAATGAGTCCATCTAGAGAGCTGTCCATTCGCAGATCCCTGAGAGCCGAGATAATCGCTCGCGGGGTTACATTGTTGAATGCCCCCGCAATGTCGAGAAATGCAACAAGTGCGAATTATTTTTCTTCTAGGGATTTTTCAAGCTTGGAAACTAGTGAATGGAGTGCTGTATCCGTGGACTTGCCTTTGGTATAGGCATGTTGCGCATTAGACAATAGGGATGGACTAATCGAGATCCTAATATACATCTCAATTAGTCTTTCGAAAGTTTTGAGTAGAAAAGAGGAAAGGCTTTTAGGCCTTAAGTCATTTGGTTTGGTGTGTGAGGCTCTACCTGCTTTTGGTATAAACGCTACCTTAACTTCTCTCCATAAAACGGGTATGTAGCCGAGTCTTAAGCAGCTGGTAAAGATTGTTTTTAACCAAGGTTTGGTGCGCTCCATGGTATGTTGTAGCTGAGCTGGGTAAATACAGTCTGGCTCCGGACTTTTGTAGGGTTCGAATTTGTCTATGGCCCAGCAAATACTTCTGTCGCTTATTATCTGGTTTATAAGCTGCGGTCTGACATTCCTTTGTTCTGACTCATTTCCAAGATCATTGGTGTACTCTGAGAAATGGTTGTCTAGAAGCAGATTAACTGTTTCAACGCAAGAGTCGGTCCAGGTCCCATCTTGCTTTTGAAGAAAACTGGGTGCCGTCGGTGATTTTGCCAGAACTTTTCGAAGCCTTGAGGCCTCGGTTGTGGTCTATATCCTACTGCAGAAATTATTCCATGAAGTGCGCTCTGCATTCCGCTTGTCTTTCTTATAGATTCTTAGTATTGCTTTATAATGCGCCCAGGAAGACTCCTGGGCATCATGCTTAGCAGCATTAAATGCTTTCCTACTTTCTTTACGTAGTCTATTTAGGTCTGAGATCCACCAGGGGGGGCACACTTTTTGTTTCTTATGTGCGCGTGAACAGAGAGGTTAAATCCGGGTTTTAATGACAGCATTTTTTCTGATTATAAGATTGACCCTGTCTCGTAAATATTTCATGAAAATGTGTATAAATGATGCGCTTTTTCATTGAACGCTTTTCATGCGCATATAAATTCGATGTGACAGAGTGGAAAGTTTTGTAATTTCTAGATGGAATGGGTTTAAATAAATTAAAAATAATGTGACATAATAATCATCCAAATGCCAAAAACAAGTATTTGTAAGAACTAAATTCTAGAGTAATGAAGTTTGATTTATTATTCTTTTAATATATAAAAATTCTCTTTCTAAAATCTCGAATTATTGTGGTCAATACAAAATGGAATAAAGCCGAATAAATAACTTATATTTGCTTTAGTATACTATAAAATCGTTTAGTTCATGGGACAAATAGATTGAAAATTTACTCGCTATTTTAAATTTGAAAAAAAAATATCTACCAAGAAGTACATAATTATTTAAATTTTGTGAGCGTAGCTGTTGTATTTATTAATTTAAATGAAATGTCTTCGAAATTTTTAATTTAAAAAATCACTAACATTTTACTACTTATTACTTAGTTTTTAAGAAAGGGTAACAAAATCTAACCCGTTTTCCATACCTCGTAAACAACTCTTTATGAGGGAGTGTCAAAATTCGAATGCCATTATTTACCTAACCTTTTATAATTCAAGTTTATTTTGCACAGATTTTTACTAAAATTATTTATAGGCAGAAAATCAAATTTAGAAATTGAAGAGTTAAAAAATGTAAGAAATCCGATAAACTTCAACAAATCTCGATTTTATAGAAAAAGTTGGGCTCATTCAATGTGTATTGAATTATGAGATGATTACAGCCTTATAATATTACATACATACATACTATATACCGCTCGAAAAAATTACCAACCGTTAATATACATACACACATATGTACGTAGGCATTCCTAGTACTTCTGCGATGTTGAGCTTGAATGGCGATTTATTTAAAGTCTGTGGTACGATAAAAAAGCATACCATGTCGCGCGGTGCTGTCTTCAGAAATGGCCACATTTGAAAAGTCTCGAAGGTGTTAATATTTATTTATTTTGTTTTTTTTTGCCAAGAAGTTTTTCATGGTGGCGAGAGTACTATTGCATCAACTCTGCAACATTCTACATATTATGTACATATGTATGTGTGTATAGGGTATGCACCAGGGGAATGGCGTTTTCTGAATTTTTTTTGTTTATTTCATTGAAATAAGTAAATACTTGAGACGCGCGAATTTTTCAAATTTTACTTTACTTGTGTACCAATCACCATGATTTCCGCTCAAGTGTTTAGATGTGATTTATTTATTTGCATATGTATGTACATATATACATACATACATTTTGGCAACGAATAGAAAACGAGTCGTGAATTGAGAAGGATTTGCTTGATAGAATAACACACATACATACATATATATGGTATGTATAAATGTACATACATACATACATACATATGTATATACATTTATAGGAAACAAATTTAAAAGGCAGGTGAAGGCGATTATGTTTGTGTTTGTTTTCCTCTGCTGCGTACTCAATGAAGAAATCATTATTTAACAACAGTAAAATTTAATTAAAATCTGGCGGTAAGTGATTCATTGTATAACTAGATCCTCATTTCCTATACATACTTACATATTTACATACACATGTACATATTTAGTGGGCAGTTTCGTTTTTGAAAATCTGACATTTGGCGCGAATTAAATCATACAGGTAAAACCACAAAATGTAGACGTTAATTTGAAGTTTTTATCAAATCTTGGAATAAAACATAAAGAAGCAGTATATTAACACTCGACTTTCAAACTTTATTGCACTCAGCAGCTCAATTCATTATTCTCAACTCATTAATTTCTCTATGACTAATTATTCATGGATCAATTTGTTGAATAAAGATTATCGTATAGTTATCGCATAAACATTTGAATATATATTATCGGTCGACAGATTTAATGAAATAAAACGCTTCATTGTTAAATACATATGGGCCCAAAGTTTTTCAGTCCCGGGCCCGGATTTTCTCTTGATGGCCCTGAGGATTACTCAAACCAAAAAACTACTGTTCATATTACTCTTATTTCTTTTTGAAAGATAAAAACTTTTAGTTTCGTAAGACGAAGGATTTCAATAAGTTATTTCACCTCCTGTCGAATGCAGCCAGCCCCTATGTAAATGTCCATTTGGCGTAACTACGCTTTGGCCTGAAAATTTAATAAATTACTGTACAACAAAAAAGATTGCATCAGAAAATTTTGCAATTTTACAAATCAAAGTTGCCGCTTTTTTAATATTCTTTGAAGTGCAGTTGCGATTCTTCGGCTCCCCACTTCGGCCAACCCTTGCTATTATTTTCTTATTTTAAATCAATTGACTGCAAACCGCAAATCATGAAAGTTACTTGTTTGTTCTTTGCAATTTTTTTTTTTCTTTATGAACATAGCATTGGGACAAAATCATTTGGAAAATGAAAATTAATTACTCGAAGAAAGGAAAAGGAAAAGCCAAACAACTCAAAGGCCATGATTTGTCAAATGGAATACTTAAATATATTGAGCATACTTAAAAGGAAAATGTGTAGGAATGTATGTATGTACATTTGTATGTACAGTAGGGATGTCAATTTTTGGCATTTTATTGAGAACTGAAAACAAAATTCCGGGATCGTGCCGGAATTCAACAAGTTTTAATTCGTAAATTGCTATTTGTCAAAAAATGTAACACGCCTGTAATCGTCGTATTATACATATTAGTAAAAAAATAACATTAATATAATAAAGAAGAACAATTTGTTGTAAAACATGTATGCATTTATTGGTCTTTTCAATCAAAAAACCAAATAAACATAAAATTTTACAAACCAAGCAATTTATACTTCAATAACAATTAAACATAATTAGTACTTCATCAAATGCATATACAGTAAAATTATTTGTATTCATTGTTTGATATCAATATTAAATATTAATAGATGCTAAAGTACATTTAGTAAAAAAAAACAATACGTCAAGTAAAAATTTAACACATCACCCTTCCCATTTTGAGCGAGTCATATTTATTCTTTCTTAGACCAAAATTCGATCTTAAAGAAATCAAATCAATTTGTGTGTTATCCTCAAACCCGAACCGAAATTTGTTGCATATTAAACCCGGAGTGCATAGTTAATAAAAAAATAAATGCTTTATGTAGGTGATAGCTATATCATCCCCATTACAAAAAACATCTATTTCTTTTATCAAACCTTCTGATAAATTGTATGCCTTTCTATATTGGAAACTTGTGAGCTACTTCTTTAAAATGTAT
Source organism: Philophylla caesio (assembly GCA_963971545.1). Taxonomy (NCBI): domain Eukaryota; kingdom Metazoa; phylum Arthropoda; class Insecta; order Diptera; family Tephritidae; genus Philophylla; species Philophylla caesio. The sequence continues at coordinate 30,044,808 of OZ020608.1, read as the reverse complement.
GCAATTTTTCTATAAGACTGCCTTATTCTCCTTAAGTAAGGCGCATTAATGAGATACTATCCAGCTCCTTTCTAATGGAAGTAAAAGAAGCAGCTTTAGAAAGTCATATTGAAGATCATATACATATGTACATTATTTGGATTAATTAAAAAGTGTACACCTCTGACAGAATTGTCCTACCCACGGTAGATTTCTTCCTATTTATTTTCGCTAGCATTTATTTCTGATAAAAAATTTTAAAATTTAAATGGCTATTAAACCATTGTTTTTAGCAATCCCGGGATTTGAATGGACTAATCCCGGGATATTCGGGAATTAAAAAAGACCGGGTTACCGGGATTAACATTCCATATGTACATGTATGTATGTATGTATGACACAAGTTAGGTAGGGGGGACGCGATAAAAGCCAAAGGGTTCGAAATAACTGGAATATCATCAATTGAAAGTTGGCAAAGAGTGAAGGCGAAATAATGATTTGAAAATAATTACACGTGCATTCCAATCAAGAATAATGTACATACGGTGGTGGCAATATGATTTGCAAACAAAATGGAAATTACATAGTTTACCTCTTATATTCATTTGTAAATTTTTTAAAATTTTCAATTAAAATTTAGTTCATTCTCTACCATAAACAGTAATGAAAGTCCAAGTTTAAAACTTTGTAGAAAACTAAAAAAAAATTAACCAATTTTTATATTAATTTTGAACTTTGAACACTCTGCACGCTCTATCTCCAAAAGCTTTCGACGTATAAGAAAAGGTTTGAAACACAATTTGTAGAGAATTTTATTAGAAGGCATTATATGGTCTATATTATATAATGAATTGAATTTTAATTGAAAATTCTAAAAAATAAATAAATGAATATATGTGCAAACATACATATGTATGTATGTCCTTTTGAATTTGGTTGCACATGAAATAGTCACCACAGTACATACTTATGTAGGAATATGAATACTTATGTATGTAAAAAAATAAGAGTACGAAATGTGAAGGGTTAAGAAGGCAAGTAAATTACTAAGAAAAAATGCTATATTAGGTTTAAATATAGTCCGATTACATAGTTTTTTAAGTTTAAGTCTCAATCCGCAATTAAAAAACCAGATTACTCATACAAAATTTCGCTCTCAGTGATTAAAAAATAATCATAGATTATAACAATACTTTTTACCAAAGTACTCTGGGTTTTTTTAGTCATCAATAATTACGGAGTATAACGAAATCGGTCTGTAAACAATCACACTTGTATACGCGGTCGGCTGCGCTTGAGAAGGTTTCGTACGCACGAGAGATCAGATCACTGAATCGACTTTGCGATATCCGCGTATGGAGTGCGTTCAGAACAACGTCAAAAGAAGCGGCATTAGAAGTGGCAGGGCTCGGTCCAATTGAGATCTTGATAAAAAAGGATGTAGAAACCGCATGGCTGAACGCGAGGCGGCGAGGTTAACTGTTTGCAGGTATTTCAAGTTAAGTTAAGTTTTATTAAGTCCTATTTATACAAGTATAAACACGACGATGACCCTTAAGCGCTGATTATACATATGTACTTCGCACAACTTTCGCAAAACTTCAGAAGTGTCAAATGAAATCTGTTAAATGCATTTTACCTGTATCCGATTACCCAGAAATAAGCACAACTTAATAAAAATTTGAAGTCAGTTGAATTTTGATTTGCCAGCGGTTTTCTTAAGTGATATTTCAATTGTAGTGGTACCAATAGCAATGCTTTTTCAGAGTTGAATATAAAGGCTTTAAGGCGTAATTCGCAACTTTCTTAGTGTTTGCATGTGAATTCTTATATTGTTAGTTTTATTTTCTTCAAAAAACCAAATAAATGTAGCTGAAATACAAATACTAATAATATAAGGTCGACCACTTGTATTTTCGTTGAAATTACGAAACATTTTTGAAAATGGAAAGGAATGTAGAGGAAGAGTTCACCAGATGAGTATAAAATAGTTTTTTAAGTTAATGTAAGAAGTTTCAGCTGGAGTTGAAATTAAGTTTTATTTATTATAATTTTTTTTACGCAGCCGGTTGTTGATGGTTTTCAATTTTATGTAAATACATATTTAACACACAATATTCTTTTATGTCCCATAACGTTAACGAATTCTAAATCACCACTTCCTTATTCGCATTTGAAAATACATGTTAAATTGGGTTTGAGCAAGACAGATTTAACAGGTAACCTCGGTAAAGTTTATAATTTGATTTTTTTCATTTATCTTAATTGTCAAACTTTGTTTTTATTTGATAAAAACAAAAATATTTTTTTACATTTGATTTGTGCTTTTTAGTGAAAAAATATTTTGTGCAGTGTACTCATGAAATGATTGAATATGTTGAATATTTGTGTTATGTATTTTGTGCCCAATTAGAACAGAGTAGGGAAAGTGCGTTATCTGCAAAGGGCGGCTCGCAAAAGGCGGAGTTTCTTTTCACGAAAAGAATGTGGTGTTTATGGACTATTTCGCCTTGGGTTTGATGGAATATTTTATTTGCTAATTCCTTGTAAAAAGTAATAAAACCTGTTTAAAATTTTATATCAAAATGCGTTTACATATAATTCTCAAAGATCAGCATAACGTGAATGACCCTACTACGTTAATAGCCATTTATTATTGTTGGGCGGTTGGCAGGGCTGATAAGTTTGGTTGTGCGAAGCATAACGACCATTAATTAAGGAAAGTTGTACGAAGCTCTCAAACTTTATGCGAAAGTTGTGCAATGTATGCATAATCAGCGCTTTACTGCAAATTCTGTGCGAATCAGGTAGTCGAAGACGCCGAACACTGTTTTTTCGTCTGTCCGCGGTTGGCAATTGAGTGGGATGATCCGAACACGAAGTTGGGGAGATAGTTTTCGGTTAAAAACCTTCTAGATACTATGCTTGAGTCTAAATAAAATTGGTCCGTTGTTTGCAAAATGGCGAACAAAATCCTAACTAAACTGCGTCAAGTGGAGCAACTCCGTAAAAACTCATAGAAATGTAAAACCTAATGGTAGTTCCACGGAGCGAGGGAAACGGAGCTAGAACAAAAAACCAGGTCAAAGATTTACTCAAACTTATTTTCTGTGAGGAGACAAGACGTGCACATTAGTGTCAGCTATTATTGAAATGAGGGCGTTTATTACGGTGTAAATGTTATCTTCGAAATCGCATGTTATAATTTTTGGTTAGCCATGTGTAGTTGATTTTTTGTTGTCATCGCAGTTCGGGTGCATTATCGCTATAAAATCACCAATATTGATAATATCGATGTTAAAAAAAATTAGGATCGTTTTGGATTGATAAGAGGATTTTTTTTAAATTTAATTGTTAATTGCTAAGTAACTAAATGTAAAGTCTTCATAATAGATGTATAATAATTTACGCCAAATTTGTGCCAAAAGCCAATTATTTTTGTCATTTAATGGCCACTGTGATCGAGTGAAGCGGTAGGGGTGCGTTATATAACTCACACTGCCACTGTGTTCCTAGTTGGCTATGTAAAATAGGGCTCAGTTTAGTTGCTTGAACCACTTAAAAGAAACTTAAATCGGAACCAGAACTGGTTCTCTAGTGCCACTTAACCACTAGTTCGGTTCAGTTAGCGAGTTAAACTTAAGTTTATATCTACTCTTAAGTTTAATCAGATCTTGGACACAATTTTCTACGGAATATCTGCCAAAAAATATATTTCTTACTTTAAAACCAAGTTTTCCTTGACTGTGTATACCACACACCAATGGCTTTGCAATGAAAGATATGTATGTATGTACATTTTAATTTCAGTACGCATTATTTATACATATAAACAAGTAATATAATAAGAAGATAACGAAGCGAAGAAGGGAGAATAGCAAAACAAAGAAGCGAAGATGTGGAGAATGGCGCAATAATGAACTTTGGCCCGTTTACACAGACTCAAGTGTGAGTAAGCAAAAAACTAAATTTTGAATTTAATACTCGTAAAAGTGAAACAACATAAAATAAGCACAAAATTCTAACTGTAATTTCATGTACATACCTGGCCAGTGTGAATCGGTTGTAAACCCGAAGTGTTTATTATCTTCTATGACAACTGTCAAACGCTAAAGATTTCAAGTGTACAAGGGTATTATAACTTTGTTCGCATAACGGTTGTTTGTAACAGCAAAATATAAGGGAGATAGATATAGACATATGTATATACGTATATACGAAAATGATCAGAATGAAAAGAGAAATCGATTTAGCCATGACTGTCTGTCCGTCCGTCCGTCCGTCCGTCTGTCCGTGGTTACAATAACTTGAGTAAAAATTGTGATATCTCTATGAAAATTGGTACATACTCGTAGATTGCTCTTCCTTTATAAAAATGCAAAAATTCCGTTTTTTCGGTATCCATTAAAGCAAATTGAGTGAAATTTGGTGTTTGGAACGATTTTGAACTAAGAAATTAGGTATTTATGAAATTTTGACAAATTTTCTGTATAAGTTATCGTCACAAAATTTGGTGGACATCAGAGAACTGCAACGAGTGCAGAAATTGTGTGTATACTCGCGCATGTAGCCGTATTTTGCATGCTTTGTTGTTTTCGTGTACAAACCGTCGCTTGTCTGTTTGCTCATAGATCAATACGATCATGACGATGCATACATGCTCGCTACATTATCCGTCGGACAAATTTGCGTCAGCATACAAAGTTGCATGTATGTTACACACTCGCCGGCGACAAACGCTCGCGACACTCGAGTGTTGTTTGCGAGCCACTCGGGTTACTCGTAACAATATTTTGCAAGCAGTAGTTGATTAGCGATCTTAAGTGTGTTTTCTATCATATATTTTGTATTGTTTTTTTTACGTGAGATGGCAGATACATAGTGTAAGAGAGTTTTTGAAATGTGATTTTTGTTCCTATAACTTTAATTTTGCATCTAGCAGATTAAGAACTTTGAAATTAAATTAAGTCTTATGAAATGTTTATTTTTATTTTAAATTTAACTACTACTATTTAAATTTAGGATAAATACTTATGGCGTTTTCTTTTCTACAGAAAATGTTGCCTTAACATTGCCCTCTGCGCACGTATGTACATACAAGAGCGGGGCAATGAAGTGCAACATTTTTTGTAGAAAAGAAATCGCCATTAGTAGATGCCCGAGTGCACTCAAGTGTGTACATGCGCAAGTTTGCGCCTTCACATGCACGGCCAATCATGTGAACTACCACACTCGAAAATGTAATGATATATCCCGCACATGTCAGCCTTATGTTTATGAGTGAGCACGAATGAGCGCACAGCAGCAGACGGCTGTGCTTGCTTGTATCAAATTTTAGGTATGATGAATATGCACACTCGAGCGCACTCAATGCCGTTCTCTGGTGGACATATTTGCCTTGACATCGGTATTATTATCGTAGAAAATTTTTGAAATCGGATCAAAACCACGCCCACCTCCCATATAACGGAAGTTTTGGAAAATATGTACAAAAATTTCATTTTTCGGTATCTATTAAAACCAATTGAGTGAACAAATTTGAAATCGGACCATAACCTCGCCCACCTCCCATATAACGGAAATTTTTAAAAATGCAAAAAACTTCATTTTTCAGTATTTATTGGAAGAAATTGTGTATAGCTTACGCTGCGATTTGAAACAAAGAAACGGGGTTTTTATGAAATTTTGGGCACCGTCCATACAAAACTACATAGCGAGGGTATATAAAAATCGGATTCGCCCGAATTTAGATTTTCTTACTTGTTTTTGTTTAGCTTTGCTATCAATATTTGCCAGGCAGTGAGCTTTCAAAATGGCGCGATTATTTTCACGACTGTTTGCAACTCAAACTGAGTGGAAGTAGAAAAACGGTAACGAACTCTTGTGGCTGCCCCCAAGGAGAACACTGGTTATCAATGAACTTTAAAAACGGCTTAAAGGAAATGGATTTAATGCATATGGATATGTTGCTTAGTGTGTTATCAACATACAACGTGGAGACTAAAAGCTCCAGGCTGCAATCTGCCTTGAACTCAAATTAGAATTTGTGTTCTAAAAAGGTCTTACGAACTAAGCCAACAGCCTCTCATCAGATACTTGACAGGTCACTGCAGACTAAATGTTTTGAACTTCTGACCATGAGTGTTATGTGATTGCCACAGACTTAAACACCTTAGAGAATTACTATCATCTCCATCCATTATCTGGAATATGGCACCCTCCGAAGTGCTTAATTCTTTAAACAGACTTAAATTGAGTGTATTTTGATCGTATCGCTAGTATGCTCTTATAATAATAATAACAATAATATTAAATTGAACAGAATTCTGACGTTGTTATAAACTCCAAATATGGTAACTATTTCATGGAATCCAATTTTCGCTGAGTCAACAATATATTTACGTCAAAACAAAACTAAGATTCAAACAAACAAGTAAGGAACGCTAAATCGAGCGAAACCGAGTTTTATACACCCTCGCGTAGAATTTTTGTATTGGCGCTGCCACGGTCGTATCCCCGTTTCTTTCTTTCAAATCAAAGTAATACACTTTACTCAATTTGTTCCAATAGATACTAAACAAACGAAGTTTTTCTCATTTATCAAAATTCCCCATCAAGGGAGGAGTGGAAGGTATATGACATCTGGCGCAGAGGCGCAGTGAACCTGTTCTCGGTTGGATCGAATTTGTGGGGTAGAGTTGGAGCGGGTGTTTTCTGGGAGGAACTATCGCTCAATAGTAAGTTCAGGTTACCAGATTTTTTTCAAGCAGAAATAGCTGCAATCAAGGAAGCGGTGGACAGCCTGCGTTGGAGTACCATAACACAGATGGCATCTACTCCGACAGCCAGGCCGCAATAAGAGCCCTGGGATCGCTGACGGTGAGGTCAAAATTGGTCGGCGATTGCTTGACCTCCGTATCGGCCGCGTCAGAGGACTTCCACATCCGGCTAATCTGGGTCCCAGGACACAGTGACATCGCCGGAAACTGCCATGCTGATGAGCTGGCCCGACAGGGCACAGCAGAGGATATCGCTCCGGGGAGGAAGGGCATTGGGATTCCCCTTTCCACATGCGGTCTGCTCCTGGAAAAATGGACCTTCGGTCGGCTCAGCAAACGCTGGGCGGAAACACCGACTTGCAAAGTTACAAGGTTCTTTTGGCCGGTGCTGGACCGCAGGCGGTCTGGGGAATTAATAAATACAACCAGACCACTGCTCTCGGGTGCTGCATGGAGGATGATAAGGTGGAATCTTCTCAACACTACCTTCTCAGCTGCCCTGTCTTCGCAAGGCTCAGATTTAAACACCTTGGCTCGCATTTCTTCGATGCTCCAGAGAAGCTATCTAGGGTAGACATAGGTCAGTTGCGGACCTTCATTACGAGCTCTCGGCGCTTCTTCTAATATATATGTATCTTACGGTGGGTATCATCTCTGTTCAGGAAAAAGGGTATAAATATATCAGTGGTACCACAATGGACTTTAAATCAAGTCTAAGTGAGCCCTATCTTTGGGCTACCACCTAACCTAACCTATCAAAATTTCAGCTATATGGAAGTTGGGCGTGGTAACGTTGATGCTAGTGATATCAAGGACACTATATTAACCAAATTTTGTGACGATACTTTACATCGTTACGTGTGTCAGTTTACTACATTTCTTACCGATTTGTAAGGTTCCTAGGTATTTTGAATTGGTAGCTAGTCTGGCAAATATGAAAGTCCCCATTTTGGACGTACTCAAAAATGGTGGTCCGAAATCGAACTCATATTTCTTAGCAGGAAATCGCAAGCAAAAGTATGATTTTGAATTTTTATTGTAAGGTGCAAGAAAACTTCAATAACATAGAATACACTGAACCAAAAAGGTACGTAATATCAATAAAAAAGTACATTGTCACAATTAAAGTTTTATTAAAAACAAGCTAATAAATTATTTAATTGTCACAATGCACATCGATGATTGAATTTAATAAAATTATTTATTAAATAAATTTTTGGATTTCTATTAAGTATTTATTGGCAGGACGTATAATTTATTAATTTTAATAAATAAGTTTATTAATTTTTCAAATAGATTCAATAAAAAGTTCGCCACACCTATTAATATTTTATTGAATTTAATAAATATTTTTATTAAATTTTATAAATGTTTAATAAAAAGTTCGCTACACCTATTAATATTTTATTGAATTTAATTAATATTTTTATTTAATTTAATAAATGTTTATTAAAAAGTTCGCTACACCTATTAATATTTTATTGAATTTAATTAATATTTTTATTAAATTTAATTAATATTTTAATTTAATTTAATAAATGTTTAATAAAAAGTTCGCCACACCTATTAATATTTTATTGAATTTAATAAATATTTTTATTAAATTTAATGAATGTTTAATAAAAAGTTCGCTTCACCTATTAATATTTTACTGAATTTAATTACTATTTTTATTAAATTGAAAATAAAAAACATTGTTTTCGATTATGGAATTATTTGTATTTATTATTATTATTTTATTATTTATTAGTTTTAATTGCATTACATAAAATATTTACTTTAGGAAAATTTGACTTCACAGGCATTTCAAAATAACACATTTCTATGAACGTCCAAAATTTTTCGCATGATTTTGGGTATTCCAAATTAAAAACATGAAATATTTTGAAACATATGTCATTAGCTCTTATTATACTTTTAAAAGAAAATTTTATCTCGTCGAAATAGACAAATACCTTATCCACATTTTTTATATCCTTGCCGATAATGATAAGGAAGGGCTGAATAGAGCCTCGATCGATGGACGTATCATAAGAATCGCATCTTGCGAATCTTTTATTGTAAACCGCGTTACTTGTTTTTTGCCGTCCACTCCTTTTCTAATAATTTTTTGCCACGGCACAAGGCAACCATGCAGGGCCCAGAGTAGGCAGGCCTCTTGGCTAGCTGAAAATAAAAGAAGAAAGAAAAAAATTACTAAGATGCATTTTTATGGGGTTTTCATATTTTTTACGTTTATTCAAGTTTTCGATGTCGCTTAGCATGGCTTTGATAGTCTTGCTATTTAAATGGCCCTCCGACATCAAAACCGTATACAACTTTTGTTGGTCCCAGGTATTTAAAACCGAAGACGCTGTCGGAAAAAGGACTGTAAAGTCTATCTCAATCTATAATATACAATAAAATTAATTATTAGAAAAATATTCATTCAATGACTAGGAAATAATATAATAAAACCACTTACCAGTCTATATCCGGTTGGCAATTTGTATTCCGGCCAACTTTCAAACACTTCCATGGATGTTGCTGCAGTTTTTATATTGCACAGCCTGTGCCTGCTGCATGCCTTCCAATATCTCTCAAATTCTTCGACAGATAGAGTGTCGTGCTTTATTGTATTTATTACAATTTCTGCATTTTCTTCAGGTTCTAAAAAATTATACATATCAGTATCAGTACATATTACAAAAACAAAATAGTTTTTAATTTACCTAAAATTTTGCAGCGACCATCACCTTTACTACTCTCGGCAGGCGTTTTGGTAGTCATGTACAACTGCTTTGAGTTAGCCTTAACATTTGCGTGCTTATTATAAATTCTTCCGCGTTTACCAGTCCGATAAAAATCCTACGAAAAAAAATTAGTAACTATTCAATATTGAATGATTTCCATACCAGTTTCTCAGATGGGAATTTTTGTATTATTTCCTGCTCCAGAATATATGTAGCCGATAAGGAGAGGTGTATGTTTTGCTGATCGAAAAATTCAGCAATAACCGTTATTAATGCGGTGCGGTGTTCCTCTTTACATTCTCCGGTTTTGTCGTAAAACTCTACTAGTTGTTGTCCTTTTTTGCTGCTATTCAAAATTGTAGATAAAGCTACGGACTGTATTTTGGAACTAACTCCAATATCAGGTTCTGGAGTTGAGCTCAGTGAGCATTGCCTGGATACTGCAGGAGATTGTGAGGTATATGGAGAACTTATTTCGGATCTGTGCACTGGACGAAACAAAGCCGATTCCGTGTACATGTTGTGTAATGGAGCACCTGTAGCCTCCCGCCATTTTTCAAGTTGGTGTTCAAAAAGTATCTGCATACCCAAATTGAAATCACGCAACAGCTTTTCCAAATGACGAACCTTCATAACTTTTAATACCTCAACAGTAATACCTTGGTCTGCAAAAAATAGATAGGTATTGTATTATTTACATATAACGGAATAATCGCATAATATACCATTAAAGCTTTTGTACATAAATTCTACTCGCCATCCTCTCAATAAATGCAGAAGTTCATCATCTTCCTGGTATGGTAATTCAGCAGCAGAAGATAGTATTTCTTGTGAAATTATATGATATTGAGCTGGCGAAGCTTGCAATTCCACATCAGGTTCACCAGCAGTACATGGTATTTCTTCTTCTAACATTACGTTATCTGCCATTACGCGAGCTTGTAATTCAGAAAAAGGTTCAGCAGCAGTGGATGGTATTTCAATATTTTGTTGATTTTGTTCATCAGCAAACAAATCACGCAACATTATCGACAAAGAATTATTCGTAGCCTCCATTTTTGTTTTTATTAGTACTATATTATTATTATTTTGTAATATCATTAGGCCATTCTCTACCATCCTCTATGGTAACCATCGCAACTCAAATATTATTTATTAATTTATAGTATTAGTGTAATCATTTTATAGTATTAAGAAGTTGTTTTAATGTAGAATTCTTTTAAACGAACCATTTGTTTCCCATTTGCTGTGTTTATGATATTAACAGAAGGACCGACAATATCATTGAAATCAATAAATGAAAATTCCGATAATCGTTGTGGATTTATTTCATACGCCATGTAGTGCGGATCATACTTAACGTTGTCAACTTTTTGGCAAAATAAATAAGCTTGATTCTTAATATTGACTGCTATGGTTAGAACAACATAGAAATGGAAATCTTCAACAAATTTTGCAATGTAAGAATTTTCATTTATTTCTGTACCGCAATAAGTTACATTTCGCAATGTTTCAAAGTCGTTTTCGGACCCAAATTTTGCTTTAATAAAATTTATATATGAACTCTGGTAGACATTTTTTTCATTCCAAATTAGATCCCCATAATCTAAAGGTTCCAACATTTGGTAAGCAAACTTGAATTGATATTTTTTGGACAAACTTAAACAAATGTTCTTTCTAGAAGTTATATTATGCGAATATATTTTGAATTGCCTGTGTTTAGATTCGTATTTGAAACACCACATCAAACGCAAAGGTCCTGACATTTTTATTATACTTGGATAGTGAACTACATAAGTTGTGGAATTTAGGTTTCAAATTGTCATTAAATAAGCGTTGGTATTCCGAATTATGGAAGTGTATTTTTGAGCTTAGTGTTTTTAGCAAATTTTCAGATATTTCAAACGATAGGACAATGTCAATAATTTGAATGATGCATAAAAGAAACTGCCATACTTCATCGCTGTCAGGTACCAAATCGCCCACCATTATTGGAAAATAGAAAGCAAAAGTCAACATTTCGCTTGCCGACATTTTGAAATGCTTTTTTTTATGTGATTCAATGTAATCATACCAGACTTATTTCCGATAACATTAGGCCAATAGTTAAAATTTTGTTTTCTTAAGTTCAAAGTTTTTAAATCAAAATATTTCTTTTTATATATAAAATATGTATATTAAAATGTGATGAAAATCATAATGACAAACTCCTTCGAAAATGTCATGCATGACATCAACATAAAAATTTTCAACTACATTGAAAGAAGGAATTTCATTAAAAATTGAATTTGAAGTTATGCCTGTTAATGAACTCTTATTTTCTGCAACATCTTCAAAATAGTTTTGGCGAGTACGTAAAAGGTTTTTTTTCTCAAAACACAAAGTATGACATTCCTTCTTTGAAGCTTTGCATAACCTGCAGTAGTAATTGCTTGAAAAAGATAAAGGAAAATTTAAAACACTATTAAGCCCTAAATTGTCTCCCACAATCAATCTCAAAACAAAATGTACTTGGATCACTTCTTCATTGGAATTTATTGGCAACCCCTTTGTCTCAATTTCTCGAAGTGTATTATTTACAGTATGAAAACATTTTGCGTTACCATAATTTTTTATGTCTTGGGATTTGAATATAGCAGCTAAAAATACATTTGCTACTGAAGATTCCTTTTTTGGAAAACATGGGAACGATACATAAGAATTGCATACAGAATGGACAGATGCGTGTGATCCTACTTCTTACTTACTTAATTGGCGCATTAACGGCCTAAGCGATTTTAACCGAGGTCAACAAAGCACGCCAGCTGTCCCTATCTCGTGCTAACTGGCGCCAATTGGAAGTCCCAAGTATAGCCAAGTCTTTTTCCACTTGGTCTTTCCAACGTAGAGGAGGTCTTCCTTTTCCTCTGCTACCACCCGCGGGTACCGCGTCAAAAACCTTCAGGGCTGGAGCTATTTCATCCATTCGAACGACGTGACCTAGCCAGCGGAGCCTCTGATTCTTAATCCGCTGCACTATATCTACGTCATTGTACAGCTCGTACAGCTCATCGTTCCATCGAACGCGGTATTCGCCGTCGCAAAGACGCAAAGGTCCATAAATCTTTCGAAGAATCTTTCTCTCGAACACTCCAAGAGCCCTCTCATCTGATGTTGTCATCGTCCATGCTTCTGCACCATACAATAGGACGGGCATGATAAGAGACTTATAGAGTATGGTTTTTGTCCGTCGAGAGAGGACTTTACTGTGCAATTGCCTACTCAGTCCGAAGTAGCACTTGTTGGCAAGAGAGATTCTCCGTTGGATTTCAAGGCTGACGCTGTTATTGGTGTTAATGCTGGTTCCTAAGTAAACGAAGTTCTCAACTTTTTCAAAGTTATAACTGTCAACAGTGATTTGTGATCCCAGTCGTGAATGTGCCGACTGTCTATTTGATGACAGGAGATACTTCGTCTTGCCCTCGTTCACCTCCAGACCCATTTGCTTCGCTTCTCTATCCAGTTTGGAGAAGGCAGAACTAACTGCGTGGTTGTTAAGGCCGATGATGTCAATGTCATCGGCGTACGCCAGCAGTTGCACACTCTTATAAAAGATGGTACCTGACCGATTTAGTTCTGCGGCTCGAATTATTTTCTCCAGCATCAGGTTAAAGAAATCGCACGACAGAGAGTCACCTTGTCTGAAACCTCGTTTGGTATCAAACGGCTCGGAGAGGTCCTTCCCAATCCTGACGGAGCTGGTGCTGTTGCTCAACGTCATTTTACATAGCCGTATCAGTTTTGCGGGGATACCAAATTCAAACATTGCGGCATAAAGGCAACTTCTTTTCGTGCTGTCGAAGGCGGCTTTGAAGTCGACAAAAAGATGGTGTGTGTCGATTCTTCTTTCTCGGGTCTTTTCCAAGATCTGGCGTATTGTGAATATCTGGTCGGGGGTGGATTTACCAGGTCTAAAGCCACACTGATAAGGTCCAATCAGTTCGTTGACGGTGGGCTTAAGTCTTTCGCACAATACACTTGACAGAACCTTATACGCGATGTTAAGAAGGCTAATCCCGCGATAATTGGTACAGACTGCAGGATCACCCTTTTTGTGGATTGGGCAGAGCACACTTAAGTTCCAATCAGTAGGCATGCGTTCTTCCGACCATATTCTAGAGATGAGCTCGTGCATGCACTTAACCAGCTCCTCTCCGCCGTACTTAAATAACTCAGCTGGTAACCCGTCAGCCCCGGGGGCTTTGTTTTTCTTCAGCCGTGCTATCGCTTTCCGAATTTCGTCATGGTCGGGTGATGGTACATCACGTCCATCATCATTGATTGGGGATTCTGGTTCAACATCTTCTCCAACGTTGTTGCAGCTGCTTTCATTAAGCAGTGTGAAGAAGTGCTCCATCCATAATATAAGTATGCTGTGGACATCACTGACCAGGTCGCCGTTTTCATTCTTACAGGAATTCGCCCCCGGTCTTAAAACCTTCTGTAAGCCGTCGAACTTTTTGAAAAAATTTTCGGGCGCTTTTCCTGTCGGCCAGCATCTCAAGCTCTTCGCACTCACGCATTTCGGCCTCTCTCTTTTTCTCACGAAACATGCGTCTTGCTTCCTTCTTCAGCTCAGCTCCGACTGTGGAACCAAAGATGCCCTCCTTTCCCAACTTGGCATTGAAGTCGCCAAGCACGATTTTTATATCGTGGTGGGGGCACCGCTCATACGTGCGACCAAGGAGATCGTAGAAGCGATCTTTGGTCCCATCGTCCTTCTCTTCCGTCGGGGCGTGGGCGCAAATCAGGGAGATGTTGAAGAATCTCCCCTTGATGCGGATTGTGGCGAGACGCTCGTCCACCGGAGTGAACGACAGTACTTTACTGCGCAGTCTCTCTCCCACCACAAATCCGACACCAAATTTGCGCTCCTTTACATGGCAGCTGTAGTAGATGTCGCAAGGGGGTGTACCACATAATCCCCAAAATCAAAATCCCCAAATCAAAATCCCCTAAATCAAAATCCCCAAAATCAAAATCCCCAAAATCAAAATCCCCTTTTTCTGTGTGAAATACATTGAAATTAGGTTTTAAATCGCGGCGATTTAAATTTAATTCTTTACTCAATATTAAGTATATCTAAAGTTGAAGTTCAGGAGATATTTTATTTTTAATGGTTTCACGAATATTTAATAGGTAAATTAAAGAAAATGCAATACATGTTATATCAATCAGTTTAACATATTTGTACAACATAAATAAATACAAACTTCACAATTTTTCGAATTGCTTACATATGTATATACATTAACATAAACATATATTTATATATGTACATACATATGTAGACCAATCTTTAGTGATGTAAATAAACAAAAAAGCAATAAATTCAAAACATTTACATAAATAAACCATGTATGGAAATTCTAATTACATAATGAAATACTGTGTGCTATCGATTTTAAATAAATAAGTTTATCTAAATCTAAACGACGTTTAACAAATTTTTAATTTTCTTTACACGCTCGACATTCTTTTTGTTTTTTCGCACACCGATCCCTGAGTGTATTTTTTCTATGGTTGATTTAACTTCAATAATTTCTTTTTTTAAATGTTTTATGATTTCATATACACCACATTTTTTTCTCCCTACAATTACTTTAAGCCTACGGTGCCAAGCTTCGATTGAATTTTGAGTGCGTGGAAAATTATCCTTAAAAGAATCCGAAACGCACCAAAAATTTGAATTATATATCATAGCACCCGCCTTCATATTTTCACTAATGTACTGGTTTTTAAACCAAGCACACAATTTTTTAAAATCTCTGTCTGTCGAGCTACTCTTCAGTTCACTGAAATAATCTGACACACATTCTGGGGGAACAAATGATAAACTTTTCAGCATACGAACAGCTATGCTGAAACTTTCATCATTGCCATATTTTTGAGAAAGCCTTTCTTTCTGAACTCGTCTCCAAATGATCTGGCCAAAGTGAAATAGACACCCTTTATATCGGGCATCAGGAAAATACTGTTTTGCCGCAGACGAGACGGTTCGCTCAAAATCAGTAATAATTCTTTGAGGATTAAGATTAATATTCTGTGCTAAAGCCAAATTAAATAGTTGATGAAAAAATTCAGTGTACGCCTGCTTGGATTTTTTGCTCATCAGGCAAAAAACTAGAGGCACAAATTGACCATCAATTAGCCCTTGTATGGTGAACAGTTGGCGAAAAATTTTCGGTACAACAAAAATCGTCCCATCCATCACCCAGCAGTGTGACCTCTCCAATTCCTTTAGGGAACTCGTTGTGCCCATAATAATGTTCTTTTCACCATCGAAATCCCAATCACTCAACACAAATAATTCTCCCTCCAGGTATTTCAAATGCTCCGGTATATTAATTTCCTGTACATTTCCTGGTTCGTTGGTATTTATATGTACCCTTTCGAAGTCGGCTTATTTTCATTTTTTTGGCTCGTTTCGATGGTAAGTACACCCGGCGGTCTGGTTGGCAATCTACAACTGCTTCCCTAATAATTTAGGAAGGCGCCAGTGAAGATGATGTACTCAAATCCTTTACTTTGTTGTTCGCCTGTACCACAGATACTTGATGGGCCTTTGGATCATGATTATGGGCAGTAGGAGCGCGTTGTATTACATGATCGCCACTATTTTCTTTTGTCACAACAACACTTTTACACATTAGGGATTTTCTTTGTGCACACGACCAGCGGAACTCTTTCTTCTTTTAATTTTTGGAATGAAAATGGTAATCAAAACCATCCAAAAATATTTTATTACTTCCTTTGTTTGACACAGTAACGACGACTTCCATTTTCTTTAAATTTAAATATTATTTAACACGATATTTAATCAAAAATATAACTATACAATTTTAATCACAATCAATTACACGTAATGTGATAAATAATATGAAAAAATGCATATGGTAAAATAATTGTAGAAAAGGTAACGGTACTATTTGTATTTTAAGTCATACATATGTATGTACATATATTGATTAATGGATGACAATGTTATATTATGCTCTGATTTTCTATATTCTTTTGTTTTCTACTCGATAACAATGCTGCTGAAAACCAAAGTTTTCTTGTCCCTTGCATATATTGTTAATTTTGCCAACCTTTGTTACATGCAGCAATAGCTCAGTGGTTAGAGTCTGGAGCTGTCATGCAAGGGTTTTGGGTTCAAATCCGGGTCTGGGCCGATTTTTTAAATACTCTTTTTTTTAGCTTTTTAGTCGCTAAATTGATAAAATAATTATTTTTTTCCTCTAAATCCGTCATGCGTTCTCGTCTATATCTATATATTGTCATATATGGGTACATATATATGTAAATACGAAAAACTCAACTAAAGTGCGGTTTTACTACTTTTTTTATGATCTGTAATAATATTTAATAAAAATAAAAAAATGGGGATTTTGTGTTTGGGGATTTTGTGACACTGCCTAAAAAAAAGGTGGGGATTTCGTGTTAGGGGATTTTAATTTTGGGGATTTTGATTTTGGGGATTATGTGTTTGGGGATTTTTTTTCAGCTGGGGATTTTTTTTTGGGGATTTTGTGGCACTCCCGTCGCAAGGGCCTATCGATTTTTTCCCTTGCCCCGTCCATCGCATCTCTTGGATGGCGGTGATGTCAGCCTTCGCTCTGCTGAGGACATCAACCAGCCGGGCAGAGGCACCTTCCCAATTAAGGGTCTGGACATTCCAGGTGCATGCCCTCAAATCGTTGTCCTTAATACGTTTGCCGTGGTCGTCATCAAAAAAGGGGGGTCTCATCCGAGGCTTTTTTTTCCTTTTCATTGGAAGTTGTTTTTTACGTGGCGGGTTCCAAGCCCTGCGCACAACCCATTGCTGGGGGTGAAAAATTTTAAGTTTGTTTATATAGCGAGCCGCTTGCTCCAAGACAGACACCCGAATATGTCGGAGAGGCTCCACTAAAGCTCCCTCTCTATTAGCCGTGACCCATGGCTCCACACGGGTTGGTTACCGTATCTCGCACATGGGTTGCTCACGTTGCCCAGGGTGCACGAACGTGGACGTCAGAGTAGGGATTGAGTACAGCCGTGCAACTGTAACCGCATACCCAGAAGCACCACTGTACCCCATTGCACCATTGCGTGTGATCCTAAAGGTTTGTTTATTTCAACATCGTCGAAATACAAGAAATACGGGATTAATATTTTATTGGGAAGTTCTATTTCTTTTTTTTTCCATAAATCACCATTGACAAAATTTTTATAATTCTGAGAGCGTTTAAGTTCATTTATATGATGCAACATCTTAGCCAATAAATCACCTTTTTCAAAAAAATTTTTGAAATAAAAAGCTAACGGCATAATATAACCTCTGTTTACTTTTGAAGCATATGTTAGGCTTCCTTTTTTATGAATAGGTTCAATCTCATCATTTACAACCACCTCACTGATTTCTTCCATTAAGCTTAACGATTTTAACTTTTGTTCAATTTTATATTCAGATAATAGATCATTTAAACCAAATCTACAACTTGCAATTATATTACACATTTCACTAAAAGCCTCTGTAGTGTGCAGTAAGCGTTGTTGTGCAAATTGTTCAAACACATTTAAAAGTGGTTTCATAATATATTTGCTGACATTGTTTTGAATCAATAGAGCATCATTTCTTGCCATGCTATTTTGGTTATAAAGGGAAAGATTAAAGTTTAATACAGATTGTAAGAAAACTGATGTCAAATCTAAAGTTTCAGCTTCGGTAGTATTTTCTACTTCCTTAGCGGAATGAATTGCAAAATTTGTAATTGGATTTCCTTTTTCTCTTTTTTCATTTGTATCAAAGAAACAGGGCTCTTCTTTACTCTGATTAAAAGTTTCATTATTCATTATTGAAGAATGTTTTTTTAACAGATGCCTTTTAAATGTTGACAAATTATCAATATATTATTATAATTGCAATTATGGCTTCAATTTAATATCACCTTAAACCTTTTTATTTGATTTTAAGCTGTAATTTCACTGTTTTATTCACTGCTGCTTCGTTCACTTTTCACTGAAGAATAATTCTTGTTGCTCGGCATAACCGCGTGTTAATTTGATTTAATAAAGAAATTAATTACATTGAATAAACTATTTATTATCCCAATTAAACTATTTATACTCACAATTAAAGATTTATTGGAACACTTTTTTATACTTATACTATTTATACTAACAATAAATATATTAATTGTATTCAATAAATATTTAATACTGACAATAAATCGTTTATTAAAACTAATTTCAACCCACAGACTGTAAGAGAATACGTCACAGAAAATTTTAATAAACTTTTTTAATAATCGTTTATTAAAAATAATAAACGCATTTATTGACATTTAATAAATATTTAATACTGACAATAAAATGTTAATTGTGACTATGTACAATCAATCAATAAACTAGTTTTATTAATATAGCGTACGGTTTTTGGTTCAGTGTACAATTGACTGATTTCAACATATATTAAGAAACATTTCAAAGGCTTTTTCCAGAAAACTCAAGAGAAGTTTCTTGTTCTGCGTTAAACACCTATAAAATCGATTATAAAAATAAGAAAACAAGAAAAACAACAAACGCATTATGCGAAGAAGGAAGTCCAGTTAAAAAATCCAGGAACAATTACAACCTGAATTTTTTTATCTTGGCGATTAAAACATAATTTGAAACTTACCGTTTTGATGTCTTTTGCCACAATTTTTATATTTTGATATTCACTTCTTCCAGCCGTTCAGTTGTTGCAATTCCTGCTGTTGCTGTATTTTTATTATATCTGCGATGCAGCAGTAATGCTGGTCGAGGAATTGCGAATACACGCGCAGCTACGCGAAGCTGCAGTCCAAATTTCATTGCTGCAACTGCTCGACGTATAATCTCCGGATCCATTTTCGAGTATTTCCGTTTAATTGTTCGTCTCATTTCTAAATAAACATGTGCAATTTTATATTTTCTTTTTAAAACATACTATGAACAACTGAGAATAACTTACCGTCCGGTCTTTATGTGAAGATAAAAACCCTTTTAGCTCAAATTTCGTGGAGCTCAAAAATAAATGACAGCGGTGTTGCTACAAAATGGCTATCGACATATGTATGTCCAGAATGTCTGTGTTATAACAGCTTTCCACCGACGTTACCAACAATTCGGCTAGTAACGCTATCTCTGAGAAACGAGGGGGGCGATATGTGACCACTCTCCCCTACATGTGTATGTTAATATAAACAAGTTCATATACACATCAAAATTACACATATTTGCACATTGCAGTTTTAAAACTTTTAATCAGATACTCAACTCTATTCTTTTTAAGTAATCTTACTCGTAAAATGGTTTTAAGTGAGTAAAACAAAATGTCTCTATTGTAAAGACTTTTTATATGGAATTTTAAAAATAATTCTTAATTTTGAAGACAAATCTTCACTTCTCGCATCACCGGTATAATCTGAGCCGCAGCGAAAATTAAAAAAGTTTGAAACAAAAAATTGCACTTACCACTGTTAAATACCAAGTTGACAATTACTCTTGTCCAAGAGCCTGTTAAATACATACGTACGACTATTATTTTCTAAGTTCTGTAAATAATTTTTCGTTGATAATAAGTGTATGTACGTTTATGCTGTGAATGGATATTAAAAGATCAAAAACTTGTGGACAACTTAACAAAACACAAATATTTGTGTGCGCTCTTTTATAAGTACTTTTTTATATACATACATATGTACATGTATACATATACACAAATTTATTTACATCTGTACTTACTTTAGTTTTCCAAGAAAGAAAATTGCTGCAAATGACAGTATTGAAGGCAAAAATAGAAATGTAACCCCAACCCGTATATATGTATGTACATATGTATTCTTACAGCTCCGCAGCAAACAAATCTATGCGTGCATATAAATAAAACAAATCAAAACTCAATTTTTTTTCAAGAAATTTGAATATCCCAATAGCACAGTGATGAACGAATACATATTCTAAGTGAATTGAGAAGTTGAGCAGCAAATAAAAGCATTAATAAATAACCACACAAAAGGTGCATGTTAAGGACCAAAATTGTTCCAATAGAAAGGCAAATGAAAAAAACTAACTAAAAGCTGAAAAAATAATCACCACCATACAATCGTCGTCAAAGCTTACATTAAGCAATTTATTTATTTTTGCGAGCACTTTTATTTACATAATAATTTATTTTAAAGTACACTTGAGTGTGTCCTTTGCTGTCGTCCGTCTTTTCCCTTGATACACCACCTTTGTGTAAAAAATGTGCGCAAATATATACATATGTATGTACATATTCGCGTACTTTCATTGTTAAGACTACCTTCAATTCCAACTCCAGCATTCATAAGTGCTCCTTCTTTTTCCTATTCAAAAGATCAGAAAATAATCTGCTTTCCACATTTCTACTTGGTTTTCTTCGATTATGCAAAAAAGTTTGCCATTTACCTGCTGCGAGTCTACAAAAAGTTTTCTTAAGTTAAAGTGTATGTGTATTCTTCAGAATTAGCGCCTTTTTGAATTTTTTGTTCTTTATATTGGTTAACGGTTGTTTGACACCAGCGCACTTTTAGTTTGTTTCCGTACGTGCAGGATTTACAGGTAGGGAATTGAAAAATAATAGATTTTTATTTTAAGCGATACTTTTTTTCTTATTATCGATTTTTTATAAATCCATTATATGAATTTTAAATTGTAAATAGATTTTTGTATATAATGCCATCTGTGCGATGGATGAAAAATGGGGTAAGTTTACTAACGCCGCATGTCCACAGGCAAATATAATTGCCCACGAACTGTCATATATCTTGCCTGATAAAAATTTATTTGTGAGTGGATATTTTTTACCATATCACGATAAAACCATTTGCAAAAGAGTGCCACTGACGCATGTTGCATAAATTTGTCGAAGAAAGGCGAAAAAGAGAAAACATAAATATTGGAACTAGGGGTGGATCCAGGAGGGCGTTGTTTTTAAATGCTTAGAAAACGGTTCTTATGGTTTTTTTAATTTGTTTTTTTTTCAACATTGATTTAAAATTTTTTAACCCTATCATCGTGGTTAGAGAACACCGCCATTCAACTTTAACTACTGCTTGCAGCTTGCTTGTTTATTTTCACACGTTCTTGTTTCTTTAAAGTCGCGGATATGAGGAACAAATGAATATATCAAAAAACCTATACCAAATTCTAGTTTGTTAGGGAATCCTGCTTCTAAGTAAACGTTTTCCCAAATTTTATTTTCACTGGTTCAGTTGGGCTTTTAGTTGCATACTGTTTTGCTTATGGACGCTAAAAATGTTTAAGTCGTTATAAAAAAAGCCTTTCACACACAGGCTTTTAAAGTTGCGTCTCGTCGATACAACCATATACCTTATATATGTACATACGTAACAGCGATTGATGGGTTAAGTTATTGATTTAGAGATCAGAACTAAATGGTTGTTCAACCCCGTGGCGATGAAATGCGTTACAGAAAAACGAACTTTAAAATTTTTTTTATCTTCACTCCTCATTCTTGCAGACATTGTTCAAGGGTTCCGATAGACCAACGAGCAAAATCATTTCTTGACACTTTAACTAATTTGCGCAACTCTTCTGCGTAGATTAAAAACGTATTTACGAAACAAAACAAGTGAAGACCGCGTTGTAGAACGTGCATCGAGACGTGGAAGTAACAAATAAGAATGAATTTGATATTATGTCGAAGGAGCCAAGGAGAATAGATGTTCTTTAATAAGCTGAATTATCCATCAAAAATTATGATAGGTCCATTTGTACTGTATAGACGCTGAATACTCGTCAAACAAAAGTAGGACTTATCAATATAATAAACATACTTTTTTCGAAAATATTGCTTGATAACATTATAAAGGTAGCAACTATCGCCTGTGGAGATGCCAAGAAAACGTGAACAGGTCAATAAAAAATCAGCGCTATCTTTACGTACAAATATAGTATAAGGGTGCGTACAGAGTGGCCGCTTGTTGCCGAGCCGAGCCGACTGACGCTTATTGCGAGAACTTGTTCATGCGAGAAACAAGTTTGAGTGTGCATAGTGGATGCGAGAATCAGCGCTGATATTTTATCTATTATTTGTGTTTTATGTATGTTTGTATGCATTTGGGTTTGTTGTTCATTCGTGTTTGTGAAATTGAAGTGAAAAGATATGGATTCGTCAGATGATGAGTATTTAGCTTCGGCTACTGTTTTAAAGTATTTTATCAATAAAAAATCATTTCGAAAACATCCAATAAATGATAAACGAAGTGAATTTGGAGAATAATATATATATGTATATAATTTTTGATTTCACTTTTTCCAAAGAATTTTATGTCCAAAACTAGCTTTTCGCAGAATAAACAATGTTTTCGGCGCTGAAATACGCTTTGGAACTGTTTTCTCGCATTCAATCAGCTTTGCGCTCTGACCAGCTCGGCGCCCACTATGACCTGTTCGCGCTTATTTGTACTAATTTGTATAGTACCAGTTTTCTCGCATTGGTTCTCGCAATAAGCGTCAGTCGGCTCGGCTCGGCAACAAGCGGCCACTCTGTACGCACCCTAATAGTTGTGATACTTTTTGTCTTTCTCTATTTGTCGAAAAGCATTTTTCGAAGAATAAACAAAAATTGATTTATCTTGAAAGGAAAACAATTTATTATTAAATAACCGATTTTTTCGACTCGGGTCACATACCTATTTACAGGTACCTGAACGCAGACATCCTTTAACTGAGAGCAATTTTATGAGAGCAATTTTGTCTCTTTTTCAGTCAGGAGTTGCAACATTAAGTCCAAAATTTTCCTCTGGCAGGTTCTTTAAATCTCTCAAACAAGAAACATCAAATTCAGGAATGGAAGCTAACTACCAAATCAATAAGGAAATAAGTACTTATTTTAATTACAACCAAACTATTAGATAAAAAATCGATTTTAGCAAAGTATTTCTGCAAATTGGCAAATGTTAAAGAAAATACAATTTTGACATAACGCACATTGTTTTAATTTTTCCGTGACCGCGACCAGTTACTTGTGCTAAAAATATTCGTTGCGCTTCACTTTGATAATAATTACAATATATACCTCAGTTCTTTGTATTTACTCGTATCATGGAAGTCTTTCAAGCAGGAGTAATTATTTGTATATGCAGAAAATGCTAGTGATTAATTGACATATAATTGATTTATTTTGGTTTGAAAAGAAATCTGCCCTCGTGCGCTATAGTGACAGAGAGGCTGATACTTTTTTTAACACAAAAAAAGTGTGTGAGAAACAGCGGTTTTAAGAAGCCACGACATTCCAAAAAAGATCGCAAAACATAGTGGAGATTTAACTGGCATTAAGCCTAATCCATGTTTAAATAAAAAGTGTGGAAATTCATGCACTGTCTAATTCACTGAGGAACACCGCGTGGCAAAAAACCAATACTTTTGGGGTAAAAGTAAATAAATAAGGCAGCGAGATTGGTTATTATCTAGCATGATACGTAAGTGCATTCAGAGAAAAAAAATCCGAAGATTTCAAAAGAGATTGGGAATTTTTAATATGCAACAAATTTTAATAATACAAAAACAAACGTACATTATATGCTCAGCGAATTAAGACCGACGGCGTTTGTTTGTATCCCGACATATATATATTCGGATAACGGAACCAATTTTGTAGGGGCGAACAAGGCAGGATTTTAAGGCGTTCGTCTCTACGGTGGCCAGTCGTACAACGCAGACATACGCTCATCAAGGTATCTCGTGGGACTTTATACCTCCAGGAACACCTCATATGGGAGGGCTCTGGGAAGCAGGTGTAAAAACTTCAAGATACTTTTCAGGAAAATCGCTCATTCAATGCGTTTCACAATAGAAGAGCTTTCTATACTGTTAGCAAGGATCGAGTCGTGTTTGAATTCTCGACCAATCAGTCCATCTCTCGAGAGCGGATTACGAGCACAGCCCGTGGCGCTCAAGGGCTCTCTGTCCTCACACCAACGGTGACAATGCGGATAATCACGCGTGGGAGACCCCAGGTGGTAAAGGCGATCGTAGACCCAGGGCAGCCAACGTTCTCAATTTCGTTGCATTTGGCACTTCGACTGCTATTGGTGCCCCGTGAGCGATCTAAGGGAGCTACTACTTTTTAAGGAAATTTTTTTTTGTACATAAATACGCAGTAAGACAGAAATGAATTATATATAAAAATGAATTGTACATATGTTCATATAAAGTTAAGTGAGATGAATTATATTTTTTATTAAGTAAAAAATTTTAACGTAATTAATTGCAGCGATACTGCAAGGCGGGCGGTACGTTTACGCCTGTTGCCCAACCTAACGTCTAGATGGCGCTGAAATGGGAGCAGTTACTCGTTACTTTGTCTCCTCTTTGACGAGTCCTGTAACCCTAATCGAATGATGAGTTTGGCATTCTTTCTGAGTTGTTTCTCTTTTTCACCGAGACTTGTTGCCACCAGACTTAAGGTCCTCCAATTTTATTCATTGTATATTTTCCCCCATTTTCTATTTCAGCATATTGTATGAAATAAATATATGTTATTTTAGCATTTATATATTTAAATATAAATATTCAGTTTTATGTTTGAGTACGAATTGATGAGGCGGACTTAACCCGATAAGATTTTGTTTGCGAAAAGCTTCAGAGGAACGGCTCCTCCCCCAAACCCGTTTGCCGTGGAATTCAAGAGGAAGTCCCGGCCCCCAAACATCCCCCACTCGAACAAAATACGTATTTGTGCTACGAATCGTTGAGACAGCAACAAAGGCGAAGATTAGTGTATCTTAGCATCGTCCTTGGGGATTAAATACAAGTCTGCTTACACTTGGGTGCGATCAGGCAGAGTTGAAAGCCAACGAAGAGGAGGAGGTAATAATAAAAAATATTCAGGAGACAAGGTCGACGCATTTGTGCGATGGGTGGAAGAGGATCCCGCTTTAACCCTCAAAAATATAGCGGTAAAAGTGCAGACGGAGTTTCAAAAAGAAATTTGAACATCTATAGTGGCAATTATTTGGATGGTAAGCTATGCACGGTAAAAAATGTGCATCATATGCAAGCAAATATGAATTCGCCTGAAAATAAACAAAAATAGGCATAGTTCGTAACAGGGTGTACCAGGTATATACAACAAGGAAACAAATTGTATATTTGAACGAAACGAATTTTAATTTGTTTTGTCGTCGGACGAAAGGATCCTCCCGGGCTTGTGCAAGAACCTTATTAACGCTATCCCCATCATGGGGCCCAATCGTACACCTGATCGGTTCAATCCGTACTTCAAGTGTACTAAGCATCAAGGACGGATATAGGGGAGGGGTCCTGGGTGTCTGGACAACAAAAAACTCCCCCCCCCCCCCAAAATATCGGTGGTCTCAGAAAATTTCAACCGTGTTTTCAAATTCATAACACACACAAAAACTCACTCTAGACAAAAACATTAATAATTATTACCCAGTAACTGGAATACAAATGGATTGCCTTATTCAAATTGAATTTAATTGATTTTGTTTGTGAATTCTCAGTTTAAGACAATAAATTACAATATTATTTGTTTATTATATTTGATTAACTTTGATTGAGTGGTGCATATAAATGAATTACATAAAATATAAATATCGCTATTATAATGCCCTTAACTGGCGTCTATTATAGTCCTTATACAAAAAGTCGTCGACAAAATCCATGGAATGATATTTGATGACCGGATAATGAAAGTGCGTGAGGTGACTGAGGTTATAGGCATCTCAACTGAGAAGCCACATCACATTTTATCCGAAAATTTGGTTATGAAAAAGTTATCCGTGCGATGGGAGATTGCTTACACTCGAAAAAAGCGCGAATGTACACGTGTGTTGTCGTCACCATGGCGAAAATCCATGCGACTATTTTCTATTTCCAAACCTGAAGAAATGGCTGTGTGGTAAGAGGTTTGGGTCAAAATAAAATAATTGGAAAAAAGCTGGTCTAAGTGTACAGAGTTAAAAGGAGATTATGTTGATAAAGAGAATGTTTTTTGCGGAAAAAGTATATTTTATTCAAAAAGATAATGACTTATCAAACCGTAATTTGCAATTTTACAAACACATTTACCGATTTTTTCTAATCATTTGTAATTTGTATATCGTATAAGCCCAGGGGCGGATCCAGAGAGAGACTCTTTGAATTGACGCGGTGTTGGCTCATGTTGAAAAATCTTTCCTTCAATTCTTCGGGCTTCAGTTCAATATCGTAATTTATGTTCAGGAGGGCTAAACCGTTTCATCTTTTCTGGAGCATTGTTGTTCTGAGCCATGTTTTAATTCGAAGCAAACACGAGAAAGACCATTCAGCGCTAGCGTTCGTGGCTGGTAAGGTGGAGAGTACACGAAGTGAAGTATGAATAGTCGTTATCCGAGTCCCGGAATCAATTTGCAGCTTCCATTGTTGTTGCCAAATATCACTGAGACAAAAAACACCAAGAATATCACTGAGACAAAAAACACCAATTAGAAATTCAAAATTACACAGTATGCTCACCAGATTTGACGCCTTCGCTGCGATTGTTCTACAATTCCATTCACTTATTTTCATAAGTGCTTTTACGATTTTTGGAAGGGCGACTGTAAATTGAAGAACGGCATCATGTCTTTGTACTCATCGTGTCTCACAAAACTGCACAAGTTTTTTTTTCTAAAAAGCAAGCTAAAACTGTGTTGCGCTTCGGTCTGCAAACTTGGAAAAACGATGTCACTTATCTGATAATATCGGATACTTTTCTTATAAGAGCAATTTTAACTGATATTGAAATGCTGTTTTTCAATTTGTGAGAGAAGCATGGGGTCTCTGCAGCGTTTTAAGCTTATTTTTGCATATCCTTAACAGCCCCACGGTCACCCAACATAACAATACAGCCATCAGTACCTATCATCAAAAATCACAAAGTAGAAAACCGACTTGAAGACTCGTCTCAGAATTTTTTGTTCTACTACCAATCCACAACAGTCGATGATCTTGTTTTGGGACGTTTTACTTATGTATGTTGCACGTGAAGATGAAGTTTTTAAATGATTACCGAGGACTGTATTGCTAGAATCTACCATCAATTTCAATAACCGTCTAAAATGGCCGTCATTTTCCTTTGGTTATGCTACGTCCGAAATTGGACCATCGTCTTGATGTCCTCGTAGCGATATATTTTGTTTGAAAAGAAATAGTATTGCATCTATGATGGACTTCAACATTTCCCTGTTTTTCTTCGCTTGAAATCTATGACTGACATCTATAAGACTTCTTATTTTTAGACGAGAGTTATGGTATGTTCGTAAGAAGTCTTTACTTTGATGAGGAAACCGTTTCACAGATATATCTGTCAATCCTGAATCAGAGTTTTCATCCGTCGCAGAGTTTGTGTGTTTCCTTTCCGGTGTTTCCAAAAACGATAATATTGAGCTTTGTTTCGCACTTGCAGGACGTCGAGACTATAAAACTAGATACAAATTTCTATAAAAAAATTTCACCTATGAAGCCAGACAATTCGCATCAATTATATTCGACTTAGAAATTTTTGAACAGTGCTCAATTCAAATATCCTAATTACCTTGATTTTCTTAACGCACTAACTACAGAAATACACGTAAAATTTGATTCCAAAATATAGCCGACGAGATATGTATGTACATAACACGGCTCTACAAAAATATTTTCGTTCTTCGTCCTAAAGTTTATTTTATGATTTTCTGGTTAATTATGAACAAAAACGAAAAGAAAATACCTTTTTTCCGTATAAAGTTTGCTTCTAGATGACAAGGAGAACGTTTTCATCAGGACATTTTGAGCTTCGAACAACGTTATCAATGCCAATACAATGAAAACATGATATATACCAAAGCAAACTTTTTCATGCAATATATTTTTTTTCGTGTAATTACGAACTAAAGAATCGAAATTTAATTCTTTTGAGACTAGGTAAAATTTCGTGTTGACCCGTGTAATTGACTAAATTCCTTGATATTACGTCAAACATTTGAGCGAAAATTAAATTCCATTTGAATACTGTATTTGTGAATTTACTGCTGTACAAAAAATAGTCTACATGAAAGTGAATAGGTGTAATATATCAATATATATCTTTTGCGGCAAAAAGTACTGCACCCAAAATTTCCACAGCCTTTTTTTCAGTAAAATACTTCATTGTGATTCAAAGCATGATTTTTAAAACAGGAAAGTATAAAACAAGGCGAATTCAATAAGGTGGCATTGAGGCGCCAGCTAGTTTTTTTCGCTTCGGAGAGCATTATGTCAAACTGCTTCGTTCTGATTGGCTGCCAATATAAATGTCTAATGGTATTTGACATAATGCTCACCAAAAAGCAAAAACAAAATACATGTTGGTTTTTTACTTATATGCGATTACCACCACCTTGTTGAATACACCTTGGTATAAAATCATTGAAAATGCTCCCATTTTTTTCTTCACTCAATTTGGAGGGGGAACTCTATCCCAGTTCCGCCGCTCCCCCTGGATCCGCCCCTTCATAAGCCAAATTTATATTTATGTGGAAGAAAAACGTTACACCTTCAACAAAAAATATAAAATTAACAAAAAAAAATTTAGCAAAAGCGGATAGTTAACGTAGCGCGATCCTTATTTGCAGCATGGATAAAGCATATCGCGCTGGTCCTTTGCTACATATAGATGAAGCCCAAATTTTAAGGGTTACCCATCGGATGATTATGGGCCTTGTCCGGTCTATCATCGACTGTGATTGGCAAATTATAGCACCCTATGCATGAAACTTTAGACCTGCCAGAACACCTCACTTTAAACAAAGATAGGTTGTTTTTGGATGTCGCCTTAAGAAGGCCTATATCATAATCTCAATATTATACTTTTAGTGGAGCATAAAATAAAACTCTGTTTGCAGAGTAGCAATTCATAAACAGCTGTGACCGTTCGGGATATACGAACAGAAAATTTATGGAATCTGAGCCGGTAGCCAAAAAAATCATAGGGGATCTTCAGAGGCTTACTACGAAATCCAGACATGCGATCCGACGGCGTACCGACTGGCTATAAATTATATTCAACGATTATATGTTTTTATAGAGGTCAAATCATTTCATATAAGAAATAAAGTGATTCAGCTGTGAACAAGTTCCAGGTTCTAGATATGGTCGTATTTTCAATAAACTACAAGCCCTTACGCTATGGTCTAAACCTTCCCGGATTTGCCTTTAGTTGACCATGGAGATAACTAATAACGGAGCAACCGACTTGGAATGGAATGCCTTCAGGCACTTTTTTTTCATCAACAACAGTTTGGTTACACGTAAAATGTAGATCCTTCTACCATAAATTTTGTAATATACATACATACATATGTACGTGTACTCGCTGTTTTTTTTTTTCAAGAAAAGGCCTATTATTCGTTTGAGTTGCGGAAAACAGTAAGAAATAATTTATGTAAAGAAAAATTAAGTCCGTCTGTTGCCGACAAAAACTACAGCCGAGCAGTAAAAGTGAAAATAAATAATTATTATCATCATTAACATCATCATTTCATTCACCTATTTCATTATATTTCTATATTCGCATACGTTTTGTATTTCTCTTACCTACCTTAACATCTCTCACTATATACCTAATGTTTGCATACACACTTTCGTATTATAACATGCATTTTTATTGTTTTATACATCTATATATATATACTCGTAATAACTGTAGTATCAGGCCACTTTGACCAGCTATGTATGTATATAAACGTGTCACTTTGCATAGGTCGAGACAGTTGTAAGAATCAAGAGGACTAAAAAAATACAAAAAGTTTTAAAGCGTACACACGGAAATTTGTGTTTTACTTCAATAATCGTACAACTGCCGCGCTAATACTTACGGGTAACAAATCTTTAAAACTTTTTTATCGTTCCAATACTTAAAACCGGCGAAATTTTGCAAAAATGAACAATTTGAGAAACGAAACTACGGGGCAAAATTGCCAAAAATGTCACGCGTCAGACAACGACAGTATGGTCCAGTGTGACACTTGCGACGCCTGGTACCACTTTCACTGCGTTGGTGTGGACAGCAATGTGGCTGACGTAAGCTGGAGCTGTGAAAGCTGCCAAAATCATCTATCAACCACGAACGCGCATCCAACTGCAGCGTCATCGCCAACTGCCAAACAAGGTAACCGGCACGTGCATTTTCTGCCTACGTTTCCAACAACAACAAAAACGTCCGAATCAAGAGTCGATCCACTTCTAAGATCTACGACAAATAAAGTAACCACGGTCACCGCTGGTAGCACTCCGATACCAGTATCAACATTTTCGACCTTGGCTTCCGCAAGCTGGAATTTAGGGCCTATTGAATCGGGTCAGGGAATGCAACCACCAACTAAATCAATGTTTTCCTGGTATAACCCAGTTCTGCAATCAACGGAATCGGTACAACAATTCCCAACGGGCAAAAACATCTTCACAACTGCAACTGGTTTAGCGTACAATCAGGCAAATTCATCCCCCTCGGTATCGCAAGTAGGTTTACGCAATTCTCCAGGTATGCAAATGTCGCCCAATACCGACGTATATCGAAATCTTCAACTAGAGAGGCTGGAAGAAGAGATGAGAATACAACAGCTATACTTAAATAACAAATATAAAATTCTTTCTCAGCATAACGACAGCCCTGCATCAAACCCTTCAATGTTTGCACCTAACAACGGGCCTACACCTGGCCAATTAGCAGCAAGACAGGCTATACCCAAACAGCTTCCAACCTTTAATGGCGACCCTGAGGAGTGGCCGCTGTTTATTAGCAGCTTCGAAAATAGCACCACGGTTGCAGGGTACACCGATGCGGAAAATTTGATTAGACTTCAAGGAAGCCTTAAAGGCAAGGCGCGAGAGTTGGTAAAGAGTAAACTGTTTCTACCCTACATGGTTCCCGAAATTATTAAGACTCTGAGAATGTTTTGGCAGACCTGAACACATCCTCGAACGTGCAATGTATAAAGCTCGTGCTATGCTAGCGCTGAAAGATAAATTGGAGGGGCTTATTTGTTTGCACTCTGTGTCAGGAATATTTGCGTAACGATGGAAGGATGCGAAATGTATGCGCACCTACATAACCGGCTGTTAGTAAAAGAGTTGGTCGACAAGCTTCCCAATGGCCAAAAGTTAAACTGGGCAGTTCACCCAAAAGATGACAATACACCGGTGGTGAAACAGTTCAGCGATTGGTTGTACAATTTAGCCGAAGCTGCCAGTACTGTAGTCTCTTTAGCACCAGCAAAAAGTAATGCTATGGTTAACACGCACACCATCAGCGCCAAAAACCAGAATTCGCCATTAGCCAGTAACACATCCATGGCCAAGCAGTGTATAATTTGCAAACGCTCCGATCACAAGATAATACATTGTAACATTTTTAAAAATTTTACCCTCTCGCGAAAATTGGAGGAAGTTAAAGTGCATAATCTCTGCCGCCAATGTCTAAATCCTCACCGGCGAAAATGTTTTTTGAATAAGGTATGTGGGGTGGATGGTTGCACAATCAAACACCATCAATTACTTCATAAAACAACCACAGTAGCAAGCATAGAAAATCCCAACACTGTAACGGCAAATGCAAACAAATTTTCAGACGTGCAGCTAAACACGCACAGTAGCGGTTGCGAAGGAATACAACCACTCTTCAAAATCATTCCGATACGCGTTTACTCAAAGACTAAAGTACTGGAAATTTTTGCATTTTTAGATGAGGGCTCTTCTGTGACGCTAATAGAAAAGAAAATCCTGGATGAACTTGGCGTGGAAGGTGAACGAGACCCTCTTTGCTTACGGTGGACAGGCAACACAACACGCCTTGAAGAAAATTCTGTTAAGGCCGCCATTGAAATTTCGAGTACAACAAATAACCAAAAGTACATTTTGAAAAATATTCATACTGTCGACGATCTCGATCTCCCAGCGCAGACAATTAATGCATCCGAGATGGAGCAGCTGTACCCATATTTATCGGGACTACCAATTGCATCATACCAAAACGTGAAGCCAGCATTGTTGATCGGCGCTGACAATTGGAGGCTTGCAGTACCTCTCAAAATTAGAGAAGGAACTTGGTTCCAGCCTATAGCGTCCAAAACTCGACTTGGATGGACACTGCACGGGTGCGATTTTAGACAGGCTAGTGAATATCGACTCAGCGTGCATACGTGCGATTGTAAAAAAAGATACGATGACTTACACGAATCCGTGAAGGAATTCTTCACACTTGAGTCGTCCAAGTCTACACAGCTGTTCTCGGAAGAAGATGCGAGCGCCATAAGTACTTTGAACAACACTTGTATAAAAGGCGATAGCAACTATGAAATTGGGCTGCCATGGCGTAACGCAAGTGTGTTGCTACCAGATAGCTATGCCCATGCCGCACGGCGTTTGACGTGTTTACGGAAGAATTTCGTTAAGGACCCGATGCTAAAATCGAAAATCCAAGCCCAAATCAATAATCTTCTCTCTAAAGGGTATGCGCAGAAACTTTCTCCAACTCAGGTCGCAGTTTCCCCACGATAAGACATGGTACTTGCCTATTTTCATTGTTAAAAATCCGAATAAACCTGAAAAGATTCGCATGGTATGGGATGCTGCTGCAAAGGTGGATGGAGTATCGCTGAATGACTTCCTGCTGAGTGGCCCCGACTTGCTTAATCCACTTATCGGTATTTTATTTGCTTTCAGAGTTGGCAGAGTGGCTATTTGCGGTGATATTGAGGAGATGTTTCACCGCATCAATATTCGAGACAGAGACATGAACGCTCAGCGATTCCTGTGGTGCGACGAAGATGATGATCCGCAACATCCAAGCGTTTACGTCATGCGAGCGTTGACTTTTGGTTTGAACTGTGCGCCGTTTATCGCTCATTATATACGTGATAAGAATGCTGATCAGTTCAAGGATGAACTTCCTCGTGCCACCGATGCTGTGAAGAATAATCATTACGTAGATGATTTTATTGACTGCGGAGATGATGAACAATCTGCGCTGCAGTTAGCTCAACAAGTGAAAAGGATTCACTAGGCGGCTGGCTTCAATATACGTGGCTGGTCCTCTAATTCTGAACACGTCCTGAAGCAGCTGGAAAGCGAGTCTTCGCCAATCCAATCCGCCAAGGAATGGGGTTAACTACGAAAGTTCTTGGTATGGTTTGGGACCCAGTTAGCGATAATTTCAAATATAACTGTAGATTTGCGCGACTACGTCGCAACATTATTAACGAGCCAATCGTACCGACGAAGAGAGAGGCGCTCCAGGTGCTAATGTCGATCTTTGATCCCCTTGGATTTGTTTGTTGCTACACTGTGGGGTTAAAAATCTTGCTGCAAGATGTATGGCGCTTCGGTATTTCCTGGGATGATCCGCTCAGTGGTCATCTTCTCGACAAATGGAGTCAGTGGAAGTCCACCATGCCATTAATAACAAGTGTAGAAATACCTCGATGTTATTCATTATTGCTGAAAGACGCTGAAGATATTCAACTGCACACGTTTGTTGACGCCGGCGAAAGCGCGTTCGCGGCGGTTTGCTACTTGCGTGTGTCCAAGGGCAATGACGTCTCGGTTACTCTCGTGGCTGGAAAGTCGAAAGTTGCACCGTTAAAACCAATATCGATTCCCAGGCTAGAGCTGCAGGCGGCGGTAGCAGGCGTACGACTGGCGAACATGGTGTGCAATTCGCAACGAATTGGAATAATGTCGAAATATTGGTGGACGGATTCGAAGACAGTGTTAAGATGGATGCGAATGGACCCTAAAAACTTTCACCAATTCGTGATGCATAGAATAGGAGAAATTTTAGAAGAATCGAACGTGAGTCAATGGCGTTGGGTTCTCTCGAAACATGCCACAGCCGCCACAAATGGCTGACTTAGCCACCAAAGCAGTTACACGTCAAAGCTACCAGTTATGGTTTACTGGTCCAGAATTTTTGAAATCGAAAGCCGAGGTTTGGCCGCAATGTGAAGAGGTAAAATTTGAAGACGGAGACGATTCGGAAATCAAACGTCATCTTTTGCATATGACAAAAGTACATATAAACAACCTTACGCTGAACGTGGAGCAATTTTCTAGTTGGAAACGTTTGTATCGCGCTGTAGCTACATTTTTTCTGTATGTCGACCGATTACACTCTGTTGTGCTGGCAAGAAATCGGAGAGAAGCCATCGACTTTGAAATGATTCAACAAGCGCAACGTTTTCTTATTATGTATGCTCAATCCATGGAGTATCGCGAAGAAATTAGCTGTCTCAAGCACGGTAAGATTATTGAAAAATCAAGCAAACTTCTCAAGTTAAACGTTTACTTAGATGCACATGGCATACTAAGATGCAAAAGTCGAGTTGATCACTTAAATAACCATGAAGATATCGCAGTGCTGCCGAACTCTCATCACATTACCTTTTTAATTGTTCGCTGGGCCCACGAAAATTGTCATCATCAGATGCACGAGTCCGTGATTAATAAAATTCGTGGTATATATTTTATACACCGATTGATGGTACTGTATAAAAGGGTACGCGCGGAATGTCAAAAGTGTAAAAACGACAGATGCATGCCACAGCCGCCACAAATGGCATCGCTACCGGCTGCAAGGATTGCAGCATTCGAAAGGCCCTTCACCTTTGTAGGTATCGACTATTTTGGCCCTTTGTTTGTCGTCGTTGGAAGAAGGCGCGAAAAACGGTGGGGCGTTCTTTTTACATGCCTAACGCTTCGAGCCGTACACATTGAAGTTGCGTATAGTCTAGATACCAGTTCTTGTATTATGGCCATTCGAAATTTTGTATCTCGACGAGGATATCCAAGGGAGATATTCTCGGACAACGGCACCAACTTTAAAGCATCAGAAAAAATAATTTGCGAATACCTCAAGAATATCGACTTGACCGGAATCATTTCAACCTTTGATCAGGTTAAATGGAGATTTAACCCCCCAAGCGCCCCCTATATGGGAGGAGCATGGGAAAGGCTTGTTAGGTCAGTGAAGACTGTGCTTTATGAGATACTACCATCGACAAGCTTTACCGATGAGAGCCTACGGAGTGCCCTGAACGAAGTTGAATTCATACTGAACGCAAGACCGCTGATATTTGTTTCTTTGGAAAATTGTGACGACGAGGCTCTTACCCCTAACCACTTGTTGATTGGGTCATCGGATGGCTACAAGCCGATATGCAACAACACCGTCAATCTGCGTCAACGCTGGCAACTTACCCAGCAATTCGCCGACCGCTTTTGGCGACGATGGGTAAAAGAATACACGCCAATCATCTCTCGACGCACAAAGTGGTTCACGAAACAACGTCCAGTTTGTATTGGCGACGTCGTGGTAATTGCCGATCAAGACCTGCCGAGGAACTGTTGGCCAAAAGGCAGAATCGTGAACGTGATAACAGCAAAAGACGGCCAAGTTCGAAGCGCAATGTAGAGACCAAATCAGGTGTATTTCATCGACCTATTGTAAAATTAGCCGTGTTAGATGTCGGCACGGGCCAAAGTAAACGTGTCTCACCAACCTCGTTTACGGGCGAGGGAGTGTCGCCGGCAAAAACTACAGCCGAGCAGTAAAAGTAAAAATAAATAATTATTATCATCATTAACATCATCATTTCATTCACCTATTTCATTATATTCCTATATTCGCATACGTTTTGTATTTCTCTTACCTACCTTAACATCTCTCACTATATACCTAATGTTTGCATACATACTTTCGTATTATAACATGCATTTTTATTGTTTTATACATCTATATATATATACTCGTAATAACTGTAGTATCAGGCCACTTTGACCAGCTATGTATGTATATAAACGTGTCACTTTGCATAGGTCGAGACAGTTGTAAGAATCAAGAGGACTAAAAAAATACAAAAAGTTTTAAAGCGTACACACGCTGTTGGAAATTTGTGTTTTACTTCAATAATCGTACAACTGCCGCGCTAATACTTATGGGTAACACCGTCTTTGATTTAAATTTTTTTACAGATATGTATTTAGAAAGATATGACATTTCAAAGTCTGAAAAGAGTTAAGTGACTGAATATTAGCGCCTTTGTACTCGTACATACATATGTACATATGTATATATAAGTATTTACATATAAATATATTTTAACAATCACCGCCAATATATGTGTGTATGTAGTTCACTAGTTCTTAACGAAACTCAGTTTGATTTTAATTGGTTTTGAATAAATCACTTAAGCTCCTGCTGCTTAAATGTGACCCAGTCGATGTGTTGAAAACCAACACCATTCTCGGTCAACATATGAGAAATTTGATTGAATAAGTTCTTGATGGTGTCAATATTTCCGAAAACAATAGAAAACAATAATAAGTAATGTAATTGTAAGCTTTTGATGTTAACTATGTACATATGTACACATGTATGTAGTTTAGCAAATTCCCATCAACAAGACAAAACTAAACGATAAACAACGCTCAGCCGGGAACCCTTTGACTCTTTCAACGCTAATAATCCCTTGTACAGCAGCTTACCCACTGTGTTGCTATTTGAATACGTGTAAAATTTTAAAATATGACATAGTACTCGCAATGAGAGAAATATTTGTGTACATATGTGAGAGTATGTAGTTGGGGTGAGGAGAACAAAAAGTGAATAAAATAGCAATTTTGGCTTTTTTGTCACCTAAAATGCGGTTGTACAATGGAACCGCAGCGGCGATAATGATATGCCTTGGCCTAACTGCCACTGCCGCTGCCACTACTACTGCCCATGTTCGTTTGGCAGGACAACCCCTTTCGTATTCGAATTGATGCGAACGAGTGTTAGAGCCTCGCCGCGTGTATCAATCACAACAAAGTATTCAAAATTGAAGAGAACCATGCCTCTGGTCCCCCGTGTTTACCACCAAATGTCTGTATGTATGTAGATATTAACATGTATGCAGGACATGTACAAACTCTGTCGGAAATTAAAGTATATTAAAAGCAATTAAAAAAGTACTTTTTTTCCAACTACAAGACGTTTAAATTCTTTCTTTTTTTCTTGTAAGCTACTAACTTTATTTTTTTTGATTTCAATAAAGTACATACATAGTAAGCAACTTAACCTAACGTAAATATGTAATTTGATTTAAGCTAATATTTAAGCTAGAGTAGCTGAAATAAATGTTATTTTTTACTGCCTGAATCGCATTACGAATTATTTCCTCGTGATTCTGGTTTCCAATACAAAAACCATCTTATATTGACAAAGAAATAATTGAATAGTTTAATGTATCACTCATTTTAGAATGTTAGCCCACTGTCTTACCTTTCAAAAGGGGATACAAGTTATCGAAAATTGTCACCCTTTTTCTGTCGTGGGTGCCACCGAGAT
Source organism: Philophylla caesio (assembly GCA_963971545.1). NCBI lineage: Eukaryota > Metazoa > Arthropoda > Insecta > Diptera > Tephritidae > Philophylla > Philophylla caesio. The sequence continues at coordinate 30,006,898 of OZ020608.1, read as the reverse complement.
TGAAGTTAATTTTTACTTCCGTGGACAAACATGGCCAAAAGCATCTTCTTCGGCTTCCCATTCATTAAGGACTTCATTCTCTCAAGCCCTTCAATACATGGAAGATAAAATAGTAGGACTTTAATTTATAAATATATTATTTCTAATTTTATTCTTTGCACAAACTTCAGTAATTATTTGCGATATTTAATGAAAATCATTAGGATCGAAGATGTATATAAAAAAAAAATATATAAATATATATATATAAACCCGGCCTTTTTAACTCCCGAATATCCCGGGATAAGTCTATTCAAATCCCGGAATTGCAAAAAGCAGTGAATTTAATAGTCATTTGTTTTTTAAATTTTGTTTCATTCATAAAAATTTCCCATTCAAGGGTAAAATTGCCTGATACCACCTACAATAATAAATGAAATTGCACATTGTATCTATACGTTCCACTATTATTTTAATAGCGGACTATAGAAATACGACAAATAACACTGCTTGTAAACTCCCTAAAGGCTTTGCCATTATAAATGAGCTGGACAATATCCTCCTCGAGTACAAAATGAATATTCTATGACCTGTTCTATTAACATCGCAATAGAACTAACGACGAGGTGCTTGAGGTGGATAAGGCAGAAGGTCTCAAAGATAAATTGCCTTAAGTTTTAACGAGCAGCTCGCAAGTGTCCAATAATCGAAAGGAATAAAATTTATTTATTTTATTGAGAGTTTTTGTATTGAGGCGATAGAGGCTATGTTCTTCAGAGAGCATTTAACTTTTTGTCGACAATCCAACCAACAATTGTTGAGGCGCAGCAGTGCTTCTCCACGGCATGTTTTATATGCAACATATTTAGGTCCAGGTTGGAGGATAACACACTTAAGGCTTTAATAGTAATAGTTCTGCTTCGCTCAAAATGGAATGGGTGATGTATTTCTTTTTTTCTTTCAAACAGTGATTAAAAATAATTTTACTTTATGTAGGTGCATTTGCTTCGGTACCAAATATGTATGTTTGTACTTGAAGTATAAATTATTATTTTGTTCTTGATAAAACCAATAAATACATACATGAATTACAACAAATTGTTCTTCTTTGCTATATTAATGCTATTTTGTATACTTCTAGTATAATACAACGATTACAAACGTGTTATATTTTTTGACAAATTAAAAATTTCAAATCAAAACTTTGTGAATTTCGGGATCCCGGGATTATCCCCGGATTTTATTTTCAAATTTCTTAAATCCCGCGATCAATAAAATTCCCAAAATTGACATTCCTAATATCCATATAAGTATGCATAAAATCTCTTTTTATGAATTTTTTGATACCACGAATAATATTCTTGGGATTTATTGTATTCGTACATTGGTTTAGTAAGTAACACGCGATTTTAAGATTTTGAAAATTAATCTTAGCAAAAAAACAGTTAACTTCGTAGTTTCTCTTCACTACAACTTTTTGTTAAATTATTTTTTATTACGCTGAGTTAAATAATTGAAAAGCTAAAGATTGATTTCCAACTAAGTACTTTAAAATTTGTTAATTTTTAAAACTCTCTGCTTTTTTCCGACAGGGAACATATTCAACTGTATCTGTATATGTGTACTTAACACTGTTCTATTGTGTGATATTTAAATTGATTTCAATATATTGTACGACAATACATGCAAATGTACATACATAAACACATACATACATCAATTCATATTTTATACTTTACCGCTAGTTGGAATCGCTTGGTCACCTTTTGGCATCGTGTGACATTTTTAAATTGGCGATTGTTTGTGTTACCTTATTTGCGCCTTAAATCTTTAGAATCACAAGTAGCGTGCAATATTTGGCGTCCTGTAGCCGCCGTTGTGTTGGTGACAATTTAATGATAGGTTGTCGGAAACAGCCTCTAACAATAGTTGCTCTGGTCGACCTTTGCTGGTGCTAACACTTTGGCGTTCGTATTGTTTTGCTGCTGCACCAACTGAAAACGAGGCAAAGAGTTTACGCCCACTTCCTTTCGACACTTTTTCGACTTCTTTTTTATTCAGGGTAATGACGATTTTTGTTGTTTGCATTTTATTAATTCCTTTGCATACATACTTAAGTATAAATTTACTACAATGTATGTATATTTGTCTACGAGTATATATGCCCTTGTCAATATACATATAGATATACATACGTACGCCCGTTTATGTATTTGTGCATACATTTGTATGTACGTGTATTTATGCACATAATAACACTAGTTAATAACATACTTTTGGTGAGCTCAAGTTTCTCTTGTTTGTTGACCTGGTGGTGTTTTTGGGGCTCAATGTTTTTCAACTGCTTCGAATGTCCTGTACAACACCTTTTACGCAGTAAAATTATTGTGACACAAATAAATGTTAATGCATATTTTTACATGCATACATACATACATATGTATGTACATATATCTATATTACATACCCTGCAGAAATAAGGTGGTAAATTCTCAGAGAAGAACCCGAGTTGTCAAAGTGAGTGTATTTATTTCGGTTTTATTTGACACTTTACGCGTGTGTTGATAGTGCTGATTATTTACAGAAATTTCAAGTTAACCTACTACTTTAAAATGGAAAATATAGATAAAGGTACATAATGCTATGAACAGTTCGAATTGCAGGTGGAACTGTGCCCTTGCATATAAATCAAATTTACAGCTCAATTATGTAAATACTAACTATGTTGCTTGTCAGTGATGCCATGTCAGCAACGTTGTCAGTTGAAAGCTTTTATGCTATTCTACTTCGGTTACTGACAAGCTGAAAGCTCTCTTAACTCACTACGCATTCAAACGGATAGCAAACAGCTGTTGGTGAGTTAAAATAAATAAATTGCAACTGAAAAGAAGTACATAAGTTTGTTTTTAATTTATTTTTTTTAATTACTCACAACAACATTTCTGAAGATTTAGTGATAGTGAAAAAAAATCACTACGAGTATCACTAAACATTTAATGATAGTGAAATAAAGTGATAGTGAAAACCTATCAATAATATAAATTGTCATAAATGTTGTAAAATGTTTTAAAAATGAACTATATTTTTATAAAAAAAATTGTCATAAAAAAAACATAGCTAATATCTTAAAAAAATAAACTGATACGTACGAAACCGAAAAGGCTTTTTTTCCAAATTAATCGAGAGTACGTAAAATAATGCGGGCTTTACAAAAGCGGATGATATAAATACGGATTATATTCGATTTAAAAGCGGGTTAATCAAGTGCATATTAACGATGCTTATAATATTGTAATGACATAACATGCCATATTAGGAGGAACACAAACATTGCTCGCCAGTGTACATAGAAAATGCAGGTAAAAAATGTTAATACAAATAATAACTGCATTGGGGTGAATGACTTCTGATAATTGGCCTTGAATATTTTAAGCATATAATTAGTAAATAGGTGACAAATTAATAATAAAATAGTATCGACTAATGCTGCGGTGGGCAATCAGTGACCCAACAGCATCGTTTAATTACAGCGCCTATACACCAAAAAGCATTTTTTCAACAAATTAGTTGATAACTAATATCGGACATTTAACTAAACATTTAGTGATAGCGTTTTGTTTTTAGTGTTAATGGATTTAGATTTGAACTACCACTAAACAGACAGTGTTAGTGCAAAACCAACCAACCCTGCTATTTACATACAAAGGTGCGTAAAGTTTGAACGCTCCAGTGCGGAGCAATTGAAATTTTTTATAAATTTTTTCGGCAACAAGCCGGCAAAAACAATCCAAAGGAGCCGTATGTAACTGCTATGGGAGGAAGTAACGCAAGGCCTTAACTCCCTAAATGGTCCAACACGAACGGCAATAAAATGGAAGGAGGTGATGCATATGCAACATTTTGTTGATGTAATGATTGTATTTATCTCGTGTTGATAGACATTTGGAAATTGGAAAAAATCAATTGCGCACACGGGCGCGGCGCCATCGACTTACTGTGGAGATACCTCGCCGGACTTCTTCACAGCATCCAAGTAACAACAAATGATAACAGTGTTACAAATTTGGTTAATGAAGTAGGTACATAAAAATAAGTCAAAATTGTGTGTTTTATTAATTCTACTATAATACTTCTGTCTACATATGTACGAACATAAATGTAAACGTTTTTATATTGAGATGTTTGTATGTTCAGACGTTTCTATGTATATTTAGTTGTACGTGTATCAAGACGTTTGTATTTATGTTTAGATGTTTGGATATCAAGCAGAAAAGAAGTGCAACACTTGTTTTCTTCAAAATTTGTACACAGAGAGATTTTGGCCATACGTACATAGGGCTGTTGGTTTAATTTTAATTTTTATTTTAATGTAATTTATTGTAAAATTCATTGTAAAAAATGCATTTCAATGAAAAAGATACATAAAAGTTATTTGTTGTTTGTGGTAATTCAGAAAATTAGTCATCCAGTGTAGAAATATGTATAGTATATCTAAGGCGAATCTTTTCACTTTCTCTATAAAAGTTGGAAGCGCCCCTAGGGCAACTGTTTCTTGCCGGCCTAGAGCATAATGTTGTGTAGTATAGTATAACGCAGCAATTAATTATTTTTTCTGCAGTTTCGTGCGTATAATGCAACACACCATGCTTAGATCAACATCTAATGCGCGTTTTAAAAACAATTTCGCGCACTGGCATGAATCTTGTTGTATTTCTTTTCTTGCCTTGAAGTGGTGTTAGAAATGGGTGTCATTAACCAGGGGTCCAAAGGGTACCCATGGTCGCCATTTAGCCACGCTTGCCGTTGACCACTTGACTGGACTGACTGGAAATTTGGCATTGACATTATATGTATGTATGTGAATACACTTTCTTGTCATGTATTTACATGCTCAGTGATCGCTCTGGAATATTAGAGTTTGGTGCAATAATTGCAATATGTGTGCAATCAATTGCCCAGACTGTGCATTGAATGCCAAATCTTGCGTGAAATCTAAAAGATGTACATACATATGTTTTTTTTTTTAGAATATTCCTATGTATTATGTATGTATGGTATATTACACGGTCTTTGTGTATGTATGGTATATTACACGGTCATCAGTAAGAGAAAATCTTATTTCTCTAGACTTACACTTTACAATAAATTTAGGGGTTGAGCGAATTGCTCGTGCAATTGAAGGCTGACTCATTGGCAAATTACCGTTATTGCCCACACATTTTGGGTATGAACCATGGCCAAAGAAGTTTAGAGCAACTAAAAATTTGAAAACAAATGGTAAAGATTTTTTCATGTCATATGGCTCAATCTTTTCCAGCCTGACGTTAGATATTGTAACTGTTTATGTTTCTCTCTTTCTAGTTTTTCTAGCCAATATAAACATTAAAAATTCTTCCTACATATGTTTTGTTAAGCACAAAATAAACAGCTGTCAGCAGCTATATGTGAACTGGCAAAGATGGCTGACTTCGAAAACGTACTACTGCAAAGAATCGATACATTTTAACTGCATTCCTCAAACTCTATAAGTATGCATTGTCATATAACATTGAAACCAGCTGATTTGTATTGAATGACGTTTGTGAACACAATTTTAATAAATGAGTGTTTTCGCCATGAACAAACTATTTTTTTAATAATTTATAAATTTAGCACAAAAGCACTACCCCACTTCTTTTATTTCCCTAAGAACGTTTTTTGCGTTTTTCGGTGAAAGTCTTTTCATTTTCCAGCCGCTTTTCTAGCAATAGCATCTTTCTTGCATATGTCCACTTTGCAAAAGAGAAATATAACATTTTTCATTAAATGCTGATAAATTTATAATAAAAATAAAACTAAAAATAAATTTTACCTACATTTCAACGTTCTCCATCTTTTACTTTTGATTAAGTATCACTTTTATTACTGATGCGTTTTTTGCGCAATCGATGCGTATTGATAACTTGATTCTGACATTTATGAACATAATGCTTTGTCTACACATTGCAGGCTGGCGTTAATGAACACAATGCTTAGTGCGTATGCAAAGCAATTGACGATTTCGAAGTCAGCCGATGTCTGTAGTGAAAGCTTTTGTCACTGCGCTAAAACAGTAAAGAATGACTGACCCTTGACAAAAAACAGTTCTAATAAATAAACGGTACTTTTTGGCCAACTGAAACTTGCACTTTATTCTTTAAATGGGCTACAAAGCTGCATACCCAGAATTTTCGTTAAAGTTCTGAATTGAAAGTTAGAATTTTTGATGACAGTTTTTAGAAATTTTTTTAATTTTGGCGAATTTCGTATAAGCTTTCGACGTTTTATTTACATACATATGTATGTATACGGCTTCGGTTTTAGATCGTACTGAAATTATCAAAAATATAAATTATAATATTATAAAATAAAATATAAAATATAAATATAAATTTCATAAACTATCATTTTGAAATTTGCTCTTATTATCTTGTGGACTACTATATAAATGTTTGTATGTACTTGATTGGCCAAGGATTGGATGTTCTGTAAGTCACAATGGAATGCACTGGTAAAAAAGTACAAAGCTTTCTTCTGCTACAAAACAGGTACTTTGAATACAGCCGCTTCAAAGCGGAATATTTTGTATACTGATTTTTTATTTTTTACACTTGGCAAAGGTACAGGAGAAGAGGCGGTAGCAGAGAAAGCAAAAGAATTGCGAGTATTTTGATGTGTTGCATCGCAGAATGATAATTACCATCCTCCCTATTTGCGGGACAGCGGAGATAGCGAAGTGCCCATGAGAGAGAAATCTACAACCCCTTTCAGTTCTTCTATAAGCCCTTCCACTTCTCACTCTTCTACATCGCGGTCAAGATCGGACACACCGCAGCTGCCCAACAGAAATCCAAGCTCTCCTCCAGCTCGAGCTGCATATTATGTATATGTAAGACGTAACCGGCACTTTAAGATAATAGCTTGCTTGGGTTACTTGCCGTTTGGGACAAATGGTTCAGATGGATTATCCCCAAATTAATGTGGAAAGCTTATTAGTGTCATCCGAATCGGATTCAGACTAAGTATGAATGTTGATCTCAGCTTAGTTCTTGTAGTTTTGGAAAATTAAATGATATTAAAATTTTTTATTTATAAGATTGGTTACGTACAAAAAAAAGCATGAAGCTTCCATAAAATCAATAAATGAATTTTTTTTTTTATTATTTTAAGGTCTTAGTTTAGAAGGTAGAATTTCCATTTCTCAAAAATTATGAAAATACTTGTATTGGTTCGCATGAGCGTTTGTTTGGTTTTTCAAATGTCAAAATTTCACATTCCATTTGGTACAGCAAAATTCTATTTATTTGCACATAATAGGTTAGGTTTGAATGGCGGCGATGGAGCTCAACGCCCAAATAGCAGCTGAGTGCCGTTTTGATACCAACGAACTTCGGGCTATTGCTTTACAACCAACCAGCACAGTTTATGAACTTCAGAATATTGTTGAGGCTTGACTGGCAAAATCGTGCAGATAATTGTACTCAAATACCCACAGACTGGTCTTACGCTTCCGCATTAGAGCTGGACATCTGCACAGAAGGTGCTTAACTGTCTCTTGTTCATCTTCATTCCTGCAGCTCGTGCAGTAATCATAAAGGGCAATGGCAAGTCTTCTAGCGTGAACACCTATCGGCCAATGCCCTGGAGTAAAAAGTTACCGATGGGCCCATAGCATTTATATTAAATTTTTGGAAAAACTATCTCCGAACTCACCATACCTCTTCTAGAAGTTGAAACATACATATCAAGTCTAATGGTCGAGTGTTTAACGGATTATATGTAGAAAATGTTTTTTCTGATAGCAGTCGCCTCTCGGCAGACAAGTGCAAAACTCCGAGGGAATCTAGGCCATGAAAATGCTTCTCACTATAATGTATCTGCCGTTCGCAGTCGAGGCACAAACACTTTGGTATAACATAAATTTATATATAATATAATTTTGGCGCGTACACTATATAGCTCAGTGTTTGGCCGAGCTTCTCCTACCATTTGTGGTGTGCGTCTTTATATTATACCACAAAATGGAGGGACCTACAGTTTTGTGCCGACTCCGAACGGCAGATTTATTTAATGAGAAGCTTTTTCATGGCAGAAATACCCTCGGAGGTTTGCCATTGCCTGCCGAGGGGTGACCGCTATTAGAAAAAACTTTTTCTATTATTAAGAAATTGCTTGCCCTGACTGAGATTCGAACCTCGAACTCACCGGCATATCAAGTTATAGCACGCACCGCTACCAACTCGACTACAGCGGCCACATAAATTTACCCACCATAAATTATAGAAGAAGCTTGGCGAAATACTGAGCTACACACAGTAAAAGCGCCAAATTATTATTATTATTATTAGTAGTAGTAGAATCAATATCACAATGAGATCGCAATAAGCGCTGTCCAAATTTTGATATCGAACTATCATTTCCACCGATTAGATTCGTACAGCCTACATATTGACACATTTAGATAGATACTAGCTGGCAACGGTTGCGCGAGACTTCGCCACGAGCTTTCTGTTTATGTATGTATATGTATAAGAAATTACTTATCTACTATTAGTTACTTTGGTTCTGAAATAGTTTGATTTTGCATTTACCTTAATTCCTAAATATACAAACTCAGAAAAATAACAATTTTATGTTGCATACAATTGCAATTAAAACTTTTTATTGCTTTTTATTGTATGATGACAAAGCATCTGAAAAACAAACATAAGTATCTAACAGTGTGGATCAAAGTTATCATTTCGCCTTGCATCGGTTTATCAACGAAGTCAGCAGCATACATAGCTCTCTGCGCATAGCTGAACGAAGTAGTAATGAAGAGCAGTTGATTTACTAATCCCACAAATACACATCTTCCCGCTACGCCACTGATTTTACATTCGGTTGTAGCAATGCTGTACTTAGTGTAAATTTTTTTAAAACTTTGCACTTAAATATTTCAGAAATGAATAGGCTAATTTTTAATTTAAGTAGCTATCATTGTAGTGCTAGCTGCAAGCATTAATTTAAAAAAAGTTGCATCCCAATCCGTTCAGTAGTGCCCGAGATTAGCTCTTTCCAAAATTTTAGAATTTGTTTTATAATATGTATGTATAGATATATGTAGATGCATCTGCCACACATATTTTGATGCAATAGATGGTTTTTTGTTTGTATTTTCCCGAAATAAAGAATTGCTGCCACTGGAAGGTAGTGGGCTCATTCTAATTTATCTATTATTTGTTCCGAAATTCATCGAACCTTCCTACTGCTTCTACACCACAATCAAATGTGACTTCCTTTGTTGTTCAATTATTCATTTACAAATTGTTTGGAAATAATTGCGAAAAATTCTTCATTTCCTCGAAAAGATTTTGTTTGTTTAACTACAATAATTCCTTGTTACTTATGTGATTTTTATTCATTGATTCATTGTTAAAAAAAAAACAACACTGACCGATGCAATTGTTATTTTTTGCTTGCGGACTTTTCCGGGTATCAGCCTTATGCAAACAAAAAAAAACATAAACATATATGTACGAGTACTATACTTATTTATATACAAAAAGGAACATGTGCGCATTTATACTTGTCTCGAATGTATCCATTGCAAAATGTATTGTTCACAGGTGCCTCTACACCGGTAAGCGAGGTGACACATTTTTTCCGGAAGCATTTGAAAGAATGTGAAAATCTAGGCTTGTTATACTGGAGCAATAAAGAAAAACAGCACGAAAGTCATTGTACCGTGTAATCTGCGTGTGAAAGCCGAGGAATCCTTAAGCGATGGGATTTAATAAGCGGAAGTAAGTGCATCTTATTTGTGGGCTCATGCGGATTGCAAAAAGCAGATGTAATTATAGATTCTTCCTTATTATTTAGAAAAGGAAAAATTGTGCAATAGTATTTGTATGTTTGTATGGATGTGGGTACATATGTATGTATGTATGTATGCCTGTCATTATGAGGGTCGCATTGATAAGCACTGAAATATTGGTAAACATGTTCAGAACAATAAAGAGCAGTTTAATGTTCTATTGGGGGTGATTCCCTCCGGGCCCGGAGTTCTCGAAGGGGCCCGTATTTTAATTTAATTTAAGAAATTAAGAAATAGTTAAAAATTAAAATGCTTTTGATAGGTGATTAATTCAAACATTTATTTAAATGTTGCAATTACCAATAAATCGATAAAAAAAACAGTTACGTACATAAGCAAAAACTGGCAAAGTAATGTAATAAGAGTAGGCAAAACAACCGCCAACTGAGCCCACTCCACTTTTCTAGCGCGTTTTCTTAGCCTTAAGGCACTTTCTCCCCATCATCGAATGTCAGCAGATGCTTCCCTCGTCGTTTAGAAAACTCTGGCCGAAATGCATGTGCGTCAATCGGAAAAGTACAACTTATCTTAACAGTGTGCTAGGTGTTTCGAGAAAGGAATTTATTCGCCAAAGGTCAAAGCCATAATGTGAATTTAGAGTTGGAAGGCTGTCTTTAAGGTGAGTTGAAATATTTAATTCACAAAAAGTTTGCATAGCTTTCTAAAAATATTCGTGACTCCGCAGGGAAATGGCCCGTATCAGCAGCTGGAAATTTTCTGAACACTCTTATGAAGAACTGAATTTCTGTCGCGGTGTTATCATATCTGGCGAATCTTCAGCAACACGGGAGTGAAATATCAACAAAATATCGGGTCTGTTTTAAAATTGGTGTCTTTGCTACTGAATCCCGTAGTTTGCTGCTAAATAAATAATGTTGGAAAATGTGTGTCAAAAAATGTTGTAAAGAGGCGAAAATTCCCGTTTTTATCGGAAAAGTGGCAGTCGATACAAGATCGCACGATTTTACCGACCGCAATTTTCCCGATAATAGCGGAAATCGTGGTCTTCTCGTAGATCTTTTTCCGTGAAACATTTCTAAAAATTTTTCATTCGTCAAAAATTGTGGAACTTGGTGATAAGAAAGATAATGCCAGGGCAGATCTAACAGGTAGCCGCAGTAGAGAAATTGCAACCCTGCTAGATTTTTTGATATACCTTTATTGTCAATAAGAACTATCAAGTCAGCCTAATGGAAACAAAAGTTGACAATTCACAAATGGAATTCAACCAAAATAATTAAATACAAAATGCACATTTTTATTTCGGATTTCTATGTTTGAGAATTGTATGCTCAAACCCAATTTAACATGTATTTTCAAATGCGAATAAGGAAGTGGGGATTTAGAATTCGTTAACGTTATTGGATATAAAAGATAATTGTGTGTTAAATATGTATTTACATAAAATTGAAAACCAACCACAACCAGCTGCATAAAAAAAGTTCGAATAAATAAAACTGCATTTCAACTCCAGCTGAAACTTCTTAAATTAACTTAAAAAATTATTTTATACTCATCTGGTGAACTCTTCCTCTACATTCCTTTCCATTTTCAAAAATGTTTCGTAATTTCAACGAAAATACAAGTGGTCGACCTTATATTATTAGTATTTGTATTTCAGCTACATTTATTTGGTGTTTTGAAGAAAATAAAACTAATAATATAAGAATTCACATGCAAACATTAAGAAAGTTGCGAATTACGCCTAAAAGCCTTTATATTCAACTCTGAAAAAGCATTGCTATTGGTACCACTACAACTGAAATGTCACTTAAGAAAACCGCTAGCAAATCAAAATTGAACTGACTTAAAATTTTTATTAAGTTGTGCTAATTTCTGGGTAATCGGATACAGGTGAAATGCATTGAACAGATTTTATTTGAGACTTCAAAAGTTGTTATCAGGAAAATAACTTGAGTTACAATTCATTCGTTAGTAAATTTAGCAAAGTTATGAAAATGATAGTTTTAGAATAAACTTACATATGTTGGTATGCCACATGTTCATAGGTACTTATGTATGTATATTGAGTTTAACTTCATTGAAACTGTTCGTGTTTTAAAATATAGCTGTTATTTTCCATATGAATTCCCTTTATTGATGTTCTGAATAACAAATCCGGTGCAAGAAAATTTATAAAAAGCTATTTTTTTTTATATGTGCCTGCACCGTATCACTGTAAATACAGTACGTAAATATTAATTATATGTATATGTACATATACATACATATATTAATATATTTTTATTTTTATTTTTATTGCACTACACTTCATGAAGCCAAAAGTGATAAGAGTAATATTCATTCTGTACCACTGCTAGACATGCTCACAGGCGGAAAGGCGTAAGTGCGAAGAGCTTGAGATGCCCTGAACAATCTTTAGGGATGAGCAAGAAGTTCCTTCGACTAAGGCGACTTAAGATCATCAAAGCGCCTAGAGCAGACGGTATGCCAGAAGATTGGAATCTCAGTGTACTTTGCCTAATCCATAAGAAGGGTGACCCTGCCGTTTGCGCCACTCCCGTGGGATAAGCCTTCTAAATATCGCATATAAGGTCCTATCGACGACACAGTGTGAAAGACTGAAACCGTATATGAATATGCTGATTGGACCTTATCAGTGTGGTTTTGGGCCTGGTAAATCCACCATTGACCAGATATTCACAGGACGTCAAATCATGAAAAAGACTCTAGATGAGCAAATCGACACACACCACCTTTTCGTCGACTTCAAAGCCGCTTTTGATAGCACGAAAAGAAGCTGCCTGTACTACGCCATGTCTAAATTTCTACCCCAAAGAGCTGTGTACCATGTATTTTCATAATTTTCAACTGTAAAAAATTATGAGTGAGCTATTTAAAATTAATATGGTTATATATCATTGCAAGAATATTTAACGAATGGGTGCTTTTGAAAATTTTAATTCATGGAAAAAGAGTGTCAAATTTCACTTGAGCTTAAAATTTTAGCTGTGTGCTAAGCTTGAAGTATTTATTATGATATTTTCGTAGGCCTTTATCAATCAATTCGCGATTCGTGTTTACAGGGCATAATAAAGCTTTAATACGAATTATTATATTTTTCTGGGGGTCTATCATGATTTGCGAACGAACGGTCGACGCGACCGTTTGACGATGATTAATACGCTGCTTGCATCGTTTGAAAATCGGAGGAATATGGCAGATGAAAACTTCAAGAATATTTATTTAGATGAAAAAAATTGGTAGAAGAACTTGATGTCAACGAGGGAAGACCAAGAACATGCGGCCGACAAACAAAACGCGACAATTACAGCACGTCAACTTGCGAAGACTACTAAAGGGTCTCGGTGTATATTCCTCTGTTGGATAGTATCAGCTAAGATCTAAAGACTCGATTTTCAAAAGAAGTTTTGGATGGATTCCAATTAAGTTTGTTTCTTCCGGGAAAAGTATCTACCCTGAAGGTGATGTGGTCTTCTGAATATTGACAACGTCGTTCAACGTTTCAGGCTCAAAGGCGAATTAAAGCACTGGCAAAGTGATTGGCAGCACCAGCAAAAGTTGAAAACAATTATGTTGCCGACCTCTGCATTGGAAACATTGGAGCAATGCGATGTAGACATACACCCGATAATTCACAATTATCTTCTCTTTGCCGTATGAAAACACGGCTAAGAAGGACTATGCTACAAAAAAGATTGATCGGTTTTTGCATTGTTACATACGCATACACATTATCAGCAAACGTATCATATACAGAATAAATCTTGACCGTATATACATATATATTATACTTAATCTACATTATTTATAATGTACTGATTTATTTATAAAGTAGTTTTCTTGTCGAGAAAGGGATTTTTACTGAGTACATACTAGGGATGTCAATTTTCGGCATTTTCTTGATCCCGGGATTTTCGAGATCTTAAAACGAAATCCCCGGATAATCCCAGGATCCCGAAATTCACGAAGTTTTGATTCGTAATTTTTAATTTGTTAAAAAATGTAACACGTCTGTAATCGTTGTATTATAGAAGTATACAAAATAATGTATACTTCAAGTACAAATATACATGTGTTATTTAGTACAGAAGCAAATGCACCTACATAAAGTAAAATTATTTTGAATCACTGTTTGAGACCAATACTAAATATGAATATATTACCAATCATTAAAAAAAGTTAAAATTAAATACATACATCACTAGGTAGAATTATTCCTTATTTTGATCAAAGTGCAATCTCAAAGAAATAAAAGCCTTAAATGTGTTATCCTCAAATTTGTTGCATTTAAAATCTGCAGTGGAGAAGCACTGCTGCGCCTCAACACTTGTTGGTTGGATTTACGACAATAAGTTAAATGCTCTCTGTAGGACATAGCCTTTATCGCCTTATTACAAAAACTATCAATTTCTTTTACCAAGCCTTCTGATAAATTTTATGCCTTTCGATTATTGGACACTTGCGAGCTACTCGTTAAAACTTAAGACAAATTATCTTTGAGACTTTCTGCCCTATCCACTTCAAGCACCTCGTCGTTAGTTCGATAAACATCGCTTTCATAGTGAGGCTCATTTTCTACTCGAGTGGGATATTCTCCAGCTCGTTTATAATGGCAAGGTTAACAAGCTGTGTTATTTGTCGACTGTGAACTCTATAAAGGTTTTGTTTTGCCCTTTAAAGAGGAATTTTTAAGAACGATACAAAATTTAAAAAATAAATGTCTATTAAATTCACTGTTTTCTGCAATTCCGGGATTTGAATAGACCTATCCCGAGATATTCGGGAGTTAAAAAAGGCCGGGATCCCGGGATGGACATGCTCTTTAAGTATGTTATTCTCGATATATGTTGAAAAAATATTTCCCCACCAATAATTGCTGCTGGGGCCGCCCCTGGCTATGTAGAGTGACGTTGAGCACAACTTTTAACGCCGTCCAAGTTGGGAAGGACCTTTTCGAGCCGTTCGAGACCAAACGAGGTTTTAGACAAGGCGACTTACTTTCGAGCAACTTCTTCAATCTTATGCTGGAAACCGTAATAAGAGCTGCCAATCTGAATCCCAGTGGCACCATATATTACAAAAGTACGATGTTGCTGGCTTATGCGTATGATATTGATCCCGTTGGCCTTAACCTCAGGTACTTCAGTGCAGAATTTTTCAGTCTACATCGAGAAGGAAGTAAATAAAATAAACATACCACGACTACAAGATCGTCGTCATAGGTTTTGATCTTAGGAGCCCCTCCAAGAGGAGTTGGCAAAAACTCAAAGTCTGAGTGGACGGACGCCAATGTTGGGTTTATTTTGACATACAATACTTCACTGACGATGTACAGGCTTTCAATGCTTCCTACTACTAATAGCTAAAAATAAAACATAAATAAATAAATTATATAAATTTCTCAGTCCAAAACGTAAGAAGCAAGAAGTGGCGGTCATTCGTGATAATATTACTTAAGACCAAAATACTTTTATTTTATACATATACTCGTATATACATATGTACATATATGTATGTTATGTATGTAGGTACATATTTTTGGGATTACACCACAATTTTTGATGCAAATTATTGTTTGCCTCTGTCTATGAAAAAAATATGTATGTATGTATATATGTATGTTTGTATATGTGGATATAAAGCTTGTGCCAATAACCTGAGTAACTCGAAAATTGCGATTTCCCATGAAACTTGAGGACTACTTGACAATGTAATCATGCTGCAGAATTGTAATACGGATACATAAATTGAAATGTGTGTGTGTATTCTTACATACACACATATTTTCAGTAATATTTATCATCCATGCTGTGGCGTACTTTCTACGGAGTATATTGGTAAAGTGCCATAAATGGCACCTAAAAATAAATTCACACCAATTAACTGCCTCTCGGTGCAGTAGCTTAGTTGCGCGGACGTGTTAAAGCGTAGAGAATTCCATTGCATTCAAATGAACCACTTATAATGCACTCTCCAGTGCTACTCCGCATGGAGCATCCATCCACCAACCATGATCTACATAACTGGAACTGTCAGAAGTAATTAATAAATATTAATCAATATCATTACAAACATACAAGTACATACAAATCTATAGCACTTTACATGCAAACCCATATACATACATATCGTACATATGTACATACAAATCAGGTTATTTGACGGTGCGAAAAACGCATTCTATAATTATGCCAGCGTCAGTCAATACTTTTGGTCGTAAAAGTCTCGGAAATGCATGTGAGAATTTTCGTTTACGACAGCCCTACAGCATTTCCATATGTGAGTGTGTATGTAATTTTTGAAGTCATGAGTACAAAGAACGAAAGCGTAGAGCTGCATACACATGCCTACATGTATAATATGGGAACATATGTATCTGAGTATGTACATATGTAAGTACGTTCCCCGGACCACTTGAGTGCCACTTAACTAAACGACGTCAATTTGCCGACATTTCATCAGCCGTCATTCGTCCTCAGACCCTTAAGGACCTTTAAACGGAAGCTGTGGGCTAAAGGTAAACGCAGTGACGAGGAGCGGTGGGTTAAAGTGTGCTAAATATGAACAAATGCAAAGCGACCAACTTGGAATAAACGAACAACAATCGTCTTATGGCAAAGTTGTAATCGAAACGAGCCACTTAGCTTGACTGCATTTTTTTTTTGCTTTTTTTGCATAATCTTTTCTTTAGTAACTCGAAGGGTTAGTTTTGCGCTCTGAGAAAAATTCAATTTTTTTGTGTTTATACAATTTGTATTATAGTTCATATGTGTACAAGCATAGATATGTATTTACATATGAATGCAGGTACATACATATGTATGTATATTTACCGCATTCAAAAAAACAATGCGAGGCCTTTGATTTTAATGAATTAAAGGAATGAGTAGGAGTTATTGTGCTATTTGAAGCATGAATAATTGTAAACCATAAAATATATTGAAGACTCTTCCAATACTCGTATATACATATGTATGTACGTATTCAAAGCTTGGAATTTTATGATCGCACTTTACTACAAACTAACAAAATGCTTAAGAAGACGTACTTTCTGTATCGAAAACAAAAAATAACAATAATTATAAAAGTGGTTAACTGATTTATATTTGACCAAAAGTATATTTAATCTGAAATCAATTAAATGAATTTTTTTTTTGCTTTCTCAATAATATAACCGCTTAATATCAAAAAAATTACATTATAAAAACTATTAGTGTTTTATGATATTTTATGTTTCGATAACTACGCTGTTGTCAATTATTCTCACTTGTGTGTTGCATTGCATCATGAATAGAAAGTTTGGGCTTAATGGACATGAAAATTGGCATAGTGGCCATATTTGGAGCGAAGAAAATTCACTATATAACTAATTGGGGTGGATTCTTGTATCTCGTGGAATCGTTGATCATTACTTACTTACTTAATTGGCACCAAAAGCACCGAGGCAATTTGTCCGACCAAGTGTACCCAACTTTGACCGCTGTGGACTTGTGGCTAGTGGTGCGTGCTATAACTCGATATGCCGCTGAGTTCGAGGTTCGAATCTCGGCCAGGGCAAGTACTAAAATCCAAATCACAGAAAAAGTGTTTTTCTTATAGTGGTCGCTCCTTGGCAGGCAATGGCAAACCTCTGAGGGTATTTCTGCCATGAAAAGGCTTGTCATAAAATACATTTGCCATTCGTAGTCGGCACAAAATTGTAGGTCCCTCCATTTGTGGTATAAAGAAAGTCAAACACCACCAATGGTAGGACAAGCTCGGCCAAGGACTGAGCTTTATAGTGTAAGCGCCAAATTATTAATAATTAATAAAACCCCAATCAACGTGTGTGGTGCGCGGTTGTGTGTAAAACATAATTCCTGAACGCCATCTCACATATTTTCGAGAAAGATTCAGAGGTAGTACGCCCACTCTTTCAATAACCATGAACAAAAAACTGATTTTATATACGAGTATGTACATCCGTACCAAATTTCATCGGTCTATCGCATGTATGGAAAGTGCCATTCCCACTTACTATATTTAATACAAATTATTAGCTGTCTTCTTGCTAAATTTCATTCACATCCAAAAATATAAACTTTCACAGTTTTAATATTAGGATTATAATTTCTATATTGACTATTTATTTTTTGCCGTGAAAATAAGAATAAAACAAATATATTATAGAGGAAACTGTAAAGAGAAAACCAACTTTTAATTGCTCATAATCGACAAAAACCAGATCTTTAAAGAATTTTGTATCGTCTCGGGGAAGGCCCGGTTGCAGTTGCTATTTTACATTTTACTTAAGTATTCAAAGTTTCCTGATAATTTGTTTGGCTCATCGAAACAAAAAAGTCCGTATTCGTTATATTTAAGACAATGCGCATCACCCTCAACGGTGGGATAAACGTCAAATCGATATGTCACGCAAAATGAAAATTTGAAATTTTCCCGGTTGCTCCCATACAAGTTGTATAAGCATTAGACATTTTTGACAGAAAATTGCCGAGTTGCGTGAATATTAGGTTAGGCTGTAAAGCTATCAAACACCATTTTGAAACCGGCTTATTTTCTTTTCTTAAATACAAAAATTAAATAAATATTGATATAGGAATTGATGGTCTCACATTATTTAAGAATTCCAGTAAAGTGTTGTGGTCAATTCTTGGTGCAATCGTTGGCTTTCCAAATGAACCCCCTTTTACAATTGGTGGCTTTTCTGGAACAGGAACGCCTTGGAATGTCAACGATTTTCTAAAAGATTTCTGCGATGAAGTATGTTTTTTAAAGGAAAACGGACTTCAAGTTTCTTCTTCGCCAGTAAAGAAAAAAATTGATATTCAGTTGTTTTCTTGCGATGTGCGTGCCCTAATTTTGATTTTAGAACTTCAGAAAATGTTTTGGAAAAAGCAGGGTTCAAAATGGTTTCCCAGTTTCCGTTAGATTTCATGCATTTGGTCGATCGACTAAAAAATTTCTCAAGTTGCTAATAAAAAATGGTATTGTTACAGTAATGAACCAATTGATTAATTTTTTTATCAAAATTTGTTCCTTCAGAATTCGGTCTAGGGTGCAGGTCCCTGCATGAAATTTGCAATTGGAAGCCAACCGAATTTAGGCAATTTTTAGTATATTTAGGGGTTTTCGTTTTAAAAGATTACGTCAGTAGCGACGCTTACTTTCATTTCCTACTTTTACATTCAGGTGTACGACTGATTTCTTGTAAAAAGGCTTCGGCTTTAGAAGCCAATGTAGCTAGTAGTGAGATATATGGCGACCATTTAGTGATTTATAATGTGCATGGGCTATTGCACTTAACTGATTGCGCAAAACCATTTGGTCCTATAGATAGCTTTTCGGAGTATAATTACGAAAATCTCATGCAACACTTAAAAAAACTAGTAAAGAAACCAAAAAAAATCTGCAACAAATATACCTAAGGCAAGAAGAAGGAAATAACACAAATTCCATCAGTCGTAAAAAGTCAGAAATAGGCTCGTTTGATATTGACTTTAAAAATGAAAAAATGCCTACTGTTTTAGTCAAAAAACCGGTCCCATTAAAGTAATAGGAATTAATTAAGAGTTAGGCAAAGTTTTCGAGATGGGATACAGCTTTAAGAAATTGGAAAACTACTTTATTGAGCCAATTGAATCTTCCTCGGGTTTAGGTATAATATCAGCTAGTCAGTTGGACTATAAAATATTAAAAATAGAAAAACAGGACATAGAGTATAAATATTTTTGCATTCCTTACGAAAGTAAATATCTTCTTTTACCTTTGTTGCACCACCTTTTTCATGAGTTCCATGATTAACAAATGCTTATATGCGAATCAAATTTAGCTTAGTCATAATTTTTGCATATTTTATCAGTACGTACATTGAAATTTTGCATTAATTAATTAAAAATTTGATCGGAAAAAGAGTTACCCTTAATTTAATATTTATAATTTCTTCCACATCGAAGAGTTGGATATTGCCGATAAATAAGTTTTTTGAGTTTTAGATATGGAATTGAGCGAGGACAACTTTAATATGCCTTCTACCTCGCAGATGAGTTCAACACCCTTGAGGAAAGAGCAGTCAGGAAGTTAGTAATCAACACTCAGCCGTCGACAAAGGTATTATAAGGTTTTATTAACATTATAAAGTTTGTATTATCTACATTTGAACTTTACAGAAGCGAAAGTTACAATACACGAAATAAGTATAGTGCACAAACTAAAAAAGGAAATTTATCGAAGTACACATGAGTTTTTTAAAAATGAATGCATGTAAGCAATTGCGACGTACTTGTTCGTTTTTGATGATTACCTGGTAGTAGCACCAGTACTTTTGTAGTACCGTTACTTTTTGTTTAATTTGAGCACTTGTTCATTCAGAGCGAAATAATTTTAACGTACAGTAAGGGAAAGTATTCCGTAGCGGCAAGACGTTGCATTCATTCTGTAATTTAAAAGATTTTTAAACCGAGTTTGTCTTAAATAAATAATTAAAAAGTTATTTATTCACTTTAACGAACTTAATTTAGAAATGTCACGCTGAATTCATTTATCGCTTGCAGAGCGCACTAGAATTTAAACGATGCGAGGATGTGGTAATAATAAAACTATATGTTCCTTTTTAAAAAAGGCCGAAATTTATGGGACAACAAAAAGAAGTGGGCGTCCTCCAAAGATTAATGAACGGCCAAAGCGGCAAATAAAGCTTTTGGCAGTCAATAAAAACATTTCCCCATCAAAAATGAAGCAGCAACTAAATCTAGAAGTGTCCTCCCGCCGAGTTCAGCAACCTAAGTTGGTACCTCGACACAAAACTGCAAGGATGCAATATACCCAAAGGCACTTGTTGTGGGATTAAGAGTGGAAAAAAGTGGTTTTTAGTGACGAGAAAAAATGTAATTTAGATGGGCCCGACGGCAATGACAAATATTGGAGAGATATTCGATGACCACTAAAAACAAGGCATTCGAGACATTTCCAGGGAGGATCTCTCATGGGGGGCCTTCGGGTACAATGGTGCAACCCCAATTTGTTTTATAACGCATAAAATGAATGCGATGAATTATGTTGAACAATTAGACAGCTTCTTAATAGGCTTTTCGGAACGGTTTTGTGAGGAACCAGGGATTTTTCAAGATAACACCGCGATACACAATGCAGCTGCAACAAAGCGTTTCTTTTCTGAAATAAATATAGCATTAAATTATTAATGACTTAAACCCCATGGAAAATCTCTGGGGAATACTTTCGTAGCAAGTTTATTCCGGTGGTCGACAATTTGATTATTTTAGAGAGCTAAGGAAGTGTATTGAAGCAAGCCGAATGGAAAAAATACTGATTTCCACCCTTCGCTCTCTAATTGAATCCATGCCGAGACGCATAAATGCCGTTATTTTAGCTAACGGTAACCATATAAATTATTAATATTTTAAATAAGTTTATTTTAATATGAAATATTTGTACGCTATACTTTTTTCGTACCAAGTGAATTGAATTTTTGAGTTTTTTCTTTATAAGTATAAACTTTTGTTTTTAAATATTGTGTAAATAAATCTCTGGGTTGATTCTATAAATAAAGAACATAAAAATGATTCATATGAAATATAAAAACTAATAGAAGAAGATTCTTAGCTTGTACGCTATACTTATTTCGGGGACTGTAGCATAGCTTTCGCTTAGTTTTGGAAAATAAGAAATTACTTTTGTAAAACCAAAATAACTTCATAAAGCACTTGGACTCTCTGGATAGACGTTTGACTAAAATTGAAACTCTTTGTAAAGAAAACGTAGGTAAATCTGAAAGTGCACTCTGTATTGCGATAGGAAAAGCAAACCATTTATATTCGAATACGTGGCACTATGAATCTGTTTTAGTTCGTTTTCTTTACCGAATTACACTAGTTTCAAATAGTAGTTACATAGTAGACCATCTGAGTTCCATTTGATTTCTATATATGTAAGTACATATGTAGCTAGTTGATAACTTTCTTAAATTTTCAGAAAATAGAAAAAAGTGAGGAATTGGCGAAGTCTTTTAAAACGGTCCGTGAGTGTAAGATATTAATCCGTAAGGTACATAAATAAATTTGTCGTATCACTTCAGAGAAAGTGAATGCATTGTATTGCAGACGGAAATTGGCCCCATTTTGCCTTTATCCACAATAGATGCAGCTCCGAAGTTTATGTTTAATTAAAATATATTTTATCATTTAAGAAAAAGCATGTACATAAGCCAAAGTATCAAGCGTTGAAGTATTTCATAAAAACTTTGAAAAATTAAAAAAATGGACTTGCGTGGTTTTTTTGCGAAATACGTATATTTTTATTAAAAAATCCCAAAAATTTAATAAAATAATTATTTTTTGTGAATATCATTAAATACTATCTATTGTACTTCATATACGAGTATAGTATATGTGTTTTTTAGAAAATATATTTGCTTCGGATAAAAGGCACTTCAGGATCCGTTGAGGATGTTTTCCATAAGTTATATACCGACGATTTTATATCCTTTTGTAAGTGGGATTTAAGAGGGAATATGCAAGCCTTATCAGAATTTTCACTATCTTCAGATATATTGTTCCGTGGAGTTGAGCCTCCACCGATTAAAGCAGAGGAATTACCGTCAAAGGCGATCTGCTGGTTTAAAAATTAAATAAAAGTGTATGTAAATAATGTAATTATATTTGTGTATTTTTACCGATTTTATGTATGTACATTAGTATATAAGCTTTTCAATATCTCAGTTTTTTTGTTATTAAACTTTTTCTTTAATTTTTTTGAATGAATATGTACATACTTACATATACATATGCATCATTATATACATATAGAAGAACCGAAATGCATTTTTATTTTGACGTATTAATCATTTTTTTTTTTTTAATTATACATTTTTTAACTTTTTGTATATTTGTTAACTTAAAACATGTGGTGTGTGTCTTTATATTATACCACAAATGGAGGGACCCACAGTTTTTGTGCGGACTCCGAACGACAGATGTATTTAATGAGAAGCTTTTTCATGGCAGAAATACCCCCGGAGGTTTGCCATTGCCTACCGAGGGGTGACCGCTCTTAGAAAAAACTTTTTCTATGATTAAGATTTTGCTTGCCCGGACTAAGATTCGAACCTCGAACTCACCGGCATATCGAGTTATAGCACGCACGGCTACCAACTTGACCACAGCCGCCACTATATGAAGCGTTTGGTGACCTATTAATTGACACGCATGAACGTAACGTTACTAGGTAAAGTGACCAGGACTGTTCTTACTGGGATGTTTACAATCGCAATCGATTGCTACGGATCTGCTGCATCAAACGAAAAATCAGCGCTTAATATGAGGCAGACTTCATCAGAACTACACACAAACGAATTGGGATAAGGTAAACATAAACAATTATGAACGATTCCTGAAATATCTGCATATATGTATGTACATACATTTTCGCTGCTATTTAACATGATTTTTTTGGATCAAAAAAGATTATTTTTAGCGACGAATGACGGTTGGAAGCGTTGACAGGAGCTTTCCAATTTGTGCGGCGTAGACCGAGTGAACGATGTGCAGAGAACTGCATTAAAAAATCGTGAAACACCCAATAAAAAGATCGTTGCAGTTCGAGCGAAGGAAATGATTAAAATTAGAGAATTTAAAGGTGACGCAAGACATTCATGAAATTTTACAAAAAATAAACTTATAATCTCTTCAAAAACGGAATGACTAACTATGGGACATAATATGCACACGACACACAAATTTTGATTAACAATTATTGGTAGTTCTGTTCTAAAGAGCACTCATGCGCAACTGAAATGTAATAAATTAATAAACACATATAATTATTTATAAACACTTGTAAATATATATGTACATATATTTACTTATGGTATACATTATATATGTACATATGTATGTATAAGTGATATGGGCCTACTAGCCCGGCTTGCAGTTTGGTTGGTTGGTGGTAGCGCTATCTAGAATAAAGCATCCTATGACCCAATTAGCTCTTGAGGATGAAACCCAAAGTATGTATTCTAACTTATTATCTTCACAATCTTATGGAGTTTTTGGAGCATCTAAAGATCTCCTTTTGCTTTTTCAGTAAGGCACCCCCTGAGGTGGCTTCTTTACAATACTCGTGCTCCTACAATAGTGCAGTTCTCCCTTAACTACTTCTTGTGGGTAGCGAACTATTTCCGCCTTCGGTTTGTCAAGAGAGGCTCCAGCTCAGGCCAATTCAACATCTCTATTGTTACCGTTCATGTTCGTATGGCCGGAAACCCAAGCAAGGTAGATGACTATTCATCCGTTCTCAAAGCTTAATGCCCACTTACAATCATTAAATATGTACCTTTTCGATTTTGTATTTCAACACCCAGCAGACCCTCTCTATTCCTGGCATCTTGGCTTTCAAAATTCCAGCAGAGTTAGGTAGCCGGAGTCTAAGGAAATCACTTATTTCCTCCGCTGACACCCCGAAATCCTTGACGCGGTAAATTTTGGAACCGTCGGTGTAGATAGTAAAAGTTTTTTCCGCCACCGCGCCCTTACTTTTACCTCTTCAAGAAGGAAGTTTTTCCTGAAACTCGGCAAAGGAGGCGTTGTTCCTAAAAGCTTAAAGGCCTTGTTAAGGGGGAGAGGCTTAAGTGGTGATATGGTAGACTCTATAGTACACGTGCTGAGTGATCAGTGGCCTGTGGGTGATTAAAAATTTCTGATCGATAACGGGCCACCTCCGATGACGGGGCAAGATCGGTTGTAAAGTACTTCTTTACATACATATACCAGATCTGCGGACCAATCGCTTCCGATTTACACTTAGGACTAAAAATGGATTATGTAAGTAAAGAAGAATAACAAAAGAAAAGAGGAGAGGAAGTGTTCCGACTGAGGACGTGACGTAGTCAGAGGAGAAGCAGCTCCTCAATCCCAATTGGCGGGTAAGAAGAGTGCAACCCTTGCGGGGCGTCTGCTCTAAACAATGGTGTAACGGGTAGCGTCTACGACAATTCCGCCCTACTCGATAATAATTAGGTAAACCAAAAACTACAAGCCTATTACTCTTGAAGAAAATCTAACCACCAATCTAAGTAGCTTTTCCAAAAATTAAAAAAAAAAACGCCGCAAAAGAACAAGAAACCCCGCGAGCGATTATAAGACAACGGTTACAAAAAGTGCTCCACATGCGAGAGTGTAATATACTTGGGTACAGTGGAAGAGTACCATAATTTCCAGACGAAACGTTTTGTCGCCATAGAAGCCACGGTAAGCAGCAAATATAGCCACGTCATCAGAAACAAGCTCCAAATAATTGACATAAACTTATTTCAAGAGCCATAGGTAAGAAATGACACAATTGTGGGGCTTAGAATTATACTGTGCAGTATGCAGAGCTGCCCATAACGGTAGACTAAAGATGTGACTCTCAACCCCATTTTATATTTAAAAAAAATCTATCTATATGGGAGGAGTTTGTATAAGAACTCTTAGGTCACATCGTCCTACTCTTTCGTCGGGCATGGGCGCAAATCAAGGAGATGTTGAAGAATCTCGCCTTTATTAGATTACATTGGTCCACCGATCTGCCAAGGACATCTACCAGCCGGGCAGAGGCACCTTCCCAATTAAGGGTACGGACATTCCAGGTGCATGCCTTCAAATCATGGTCCTCAAAAAGTTTGACGTGGTCGTCATCTAAACCGAGGGGGGGGGGGGGAGGTCCGTTCCATGGCTTTCCTTTGCTTTTCATTGGTATTTATTTTTAGGGAGCGGGGACACAAGCTCTGCGCACAACCATATTCTGGGACATTTAAAATTGTTTTATATATGTATATATAGCGAGCCGATTCCTCCAAAACAGACGCTCGCTCGCAGCCGCACCTAAGGTTAACAGACCCTGATGAGCCCTTAAACCGAATATATCGGAGTGACCTCACCGGGTTCGCCTTCTCACTTTAGCTCACTTTCAAACGGATGTTAGGAAGCTACCCAGAGGACATTTGGATGAAATCACCCGGAAGTCGTGAGCTGCTTGAACCGCATGCAGAATAATCGCTCTGGCCGCTCCCAAGAGAATGCCAATAACAAATTTTCCCCACTTTGGTGGACTTCTGCACGCGGTATTATCCTAATATATGGTAGTTATGTGTAAATATATAAATTATGCTATGGAAAAATATTAACAAAACAGCAGAGTGTATGGATTTGAAGGTTAAATATTTTCCTCATTTTCTTAAGGGATGATGAGTGCCTACATATACATACATCTACATAAGTAAGTGTGTATGTACATTTGTAGTTTTAGTATTGCATAGCTTTATGATTCCACATTTCAAAAAATAATTTAGGGCATTTTAGCAAACTTTTATTTAGCCTCTATTTAATTTTTTGCCACACATTTAAGTGAAGTTCCCACTTGTAAAGGCCTCAAGTGTTACTCGAGAGCAGAAATTTTCGATAACTAAATGCATTTATAAAAGTACATACATGCAGACACATACGCAAACGTAAGTATGTTTTGCACGAGTATGTACAAAAATCATTTATAATTTCGATGTTGTTCTTGTAGTTGATAGCGTTTGTGCTTGAACGGCGTAGAGTCCCACGGTTTTGTTTATAACCACAAGCTCAGTGGGATAGGGTTGGTATTGCTGGTATGTAAGTGGTCTTGTGGGAAACACTTGGTTTTTGTAGAATAAGATGTTAAAGTTAAGGGTAATTGCGGTGAAAATTGTTAATTTACCACAAAGGTCAACATACATAAGTATGTTTGACATCATTTATTAAAATCATGGTTTCGTGTAGACATACTACTGCATATCTATAACTTTTGATAACGTTATTTATTCTTCTACATCTAATTCATCCCCTTCAAAATAATCCCCCCGGATGCAATACAACTATGCCAACGCTTTTTTCAATTTTCAAAACATGTTTTATACTCGTCTTCCGGAATGGCCATCAGTTCCTTCTTCGATTCGGCTTTTATCTATTCATTCAAATCAAATCGATGTCCCCGAAGAGTTCTTTTGAGTTTTCTGAACTGCGAGAAGTCACACGGAGCCAAATCAGGCGAATACGGTGGTTGTGGAACGATATGCGTTGAGTTTTTGTGCGAAATGGTCACTAGGAACGAATGCAGTGTTTGATGGTGCAAAAACGAAGAGTTGTCTTTCCACAAATCCGGCCTCTTAAGGCGAATAGCATCACGCAAACGACGCATAACACTCAAATAATATTCTTTGTTAACAGTTTGGCCGGTTGGAAGGAATTCGTAATGCACAATACCACGATAATCGAAGAAAACTGTCACCATGACCTTGATTTTTGGCCGACTTAGGCGTGATTTTTTCGATCTCGGCTCTCTTTTGGCACGATATTCGCTCGATTGATCGGCTTTTCTGTATCGTAAGCGTAGAACCAAGTCTCAATTCCAGTTATTATGCGTTTTATCTTGTTCTGATAGTCAGAAAGCATCGTTTCACAGACTTCCATGCGACGCTTTTTTTCGAAAAAATTTAGTGTCTTTAGCACCAATCGCAATTTGACTCTTTCCAGGCACAAAACATCTTTTAAAATGGTGTTGACTGACCCAATTGAAATTCCAACAACATCAGAAAGCTCTCTAATAGTCAGTCGACGATTTTGCAGCACCAGTTCTTTGATTTTGTTGGCATGTAGCTCATCAGTAGATGTTCTTGGTCGTCTTTGATGTGGTTCGTCTCCTCTTCAATCGACCTTTGAACAATTTGGGCCACTCAAAAATACTCGCTCTTGACATTGACGTCTCACCAAAGGCCAAAATTTTACACAGGTGTCAATAACAGTACTAACAACTTAAAAATAAAAACATTTACCAGAATCGATAAACATATAAGTATATGTATGTATGTACATACATATGCGCATATTTAAAGAAACAAAATGTATAGATGTTTTTGGTAATACTGCTTTTTAGTTAAAGCAATATTAAAAAAAAATCGTTTTTATCTTCTTGGCGAGCGATGCTCGAGCGACTTCTACACTTTTGTTTTTGTTAAACCCAACATTCAGTTAATTGGCTAATGTATGCAGAAACTCAACAACGCAAGCACAACATTATCCATGAAATTGAAAGAAGTCTTCTCTGCCTTAACGATACAAGGTTTATCAAAATGTACAAAAAAATTATCAGATTTGTCGAACTTTTCGAATGCTTTGCCACCGGATGTTAGGAAAATTTCAGTAAATCGCCGTTTTCTCCCCCTGCTATTAACGTTCCATAATGATGGTAGTGATTTTTATTTATCAATAAATTTCAACAAAAATTGATTCTTAATTTTTTATTTGTCAGAAAATGTAACACGTCTGTAATCGTCGTAATCTAATTAGTAGATAGTATTGAAAAAACGTTAATATAACAAAGAACAATTTTTTGTAATTTTTAATCACTGTTTAAGTGTGTTATCCTCCATCTTGGACCTAAATTTATTGCATATAAAACCTGCATTAAAGAAGAACCGCTCCGCCTCAACCAACAGGTTGGACTGCCGACAAAGAGCTAAATGTTTTCTGCAGGTGATATCCTGTATCGGCCCTATTTCAAAAAATACCAAACCTTCTGATAAATTGTAAGCCTATCTATTATTGAAAACTTGAGACTTACTGCCTTATCCACCTCAAGTAAGGCTCATCAATGAGATATTCTCCAGCTCCTTATCGATGGCAGTAAAAGAAGCAGCTTCAGAAAGTCAAATTTAAGATCATAACAAACTTTCTTCTTTGTTGTTGTTGAAGTTTCCAACATGGTAGGAATCTATTGCATTTTAGAACGAAATCGTTCCAAAATTCAATCTTAACATACATTATTTGGATTAATTAAAAAGTGTACACATCAGACATAATTGTTGCTTGGTATTTGCAACAAATTTATTAAAAAAGTTATACCCTAAAGTAGATTTCTTCCTATTTTTTTTTTCCTTTAGCATAAAATTTAAATCGATACCACATTTCAATAAGCCCATTTTGCGAACACGTAAGGCTTCAAGAGTAACTTTGACGGGGTGGATTTTTTTTTATCAAATAGGAGTTGAACACGCAAATAATGCTTTGTTGTGCCCATTAAAGAGAGATATTTATGTTAAAAATTATTTTTTTAAATAAAGGCTATTAAATGAAATATTTTCAGCAATCCCTGGATTTGAATAGAACTATCCCATGATATGTGGAAGTTAAAAAAGCCCGGTATCCTGGGATTTGTTCAAAGTAACATCCTACAATGTTCGGGCTGTTAATGCTATTTAATCAAGGAATAATTTCAATATTATTTTTTCCGGAAAATTTCCTTTTACTAAAAATAATGCATATCTATTAATACATGTTAATTTGTGCTTTTGAGAAAAGCAACATTACAAAACTATGCAATACTATAAATAAATAATTAAAATAAATACTACACTGAGATGTATTTTATGAGAAGCTTTTACCCGGCAGAAATACCTACTCGCAAGTTTATGCTTGACCCCAATAAAACAATTGTTTTAGTAAATTAAGTCCAGATTTTGATTGTGTATTCAATACTCTGAGTCTGTAGATTTTTCTGCTCTACTAGACTTACATTTTGAGTTAAGCTTCGACAAAAGTTTTTTGGTTTTGTAGCAACGAGTAACGAGTGTTCTCGATAGCTAGTGTAGTTTTAGCCGATAACGTACTAAATAAGTAACAGAAAATGATTAAAACAAATGTTAACTTATTTGAAAAATTGATATTTTTGTTCTCCTTTAAGGTCCGTATCCAGCTGCCAAAAAAAAACTACTTAAAAACCCCCCGTGGCAAATGCAAATTACATAGTCAGTTCGCAACATACTGGCGAATACGTCTTATGGATAATTATGAGTCCTATGATCGAACATGTTTGTATAAATTCACTTGTTTGAGCGAACGAAAGTTCGATTTGAATAATATCCAACAATATGAGGTGAACGAACAAAGGCCCGACTTGAGTGATTTGAGACGTTCGATGATTAAATCACTGAGGAAATCGCGAACCGCATTGTTTGATTGATTTAAAAATAACGTCGTATATGAGTGTTCGAACAAGTTCGTTCGCTTGAGTGTAAAGGCATATGTTTAGTACAATGTTTCGTATGAACATTTTATGTTACAATTACCCGTTGCTGTCCTCTGATACGCAGTAACGAATCTCATTAACTGACAAGTTTTTCTGATTTGATTTATGTCATTAATGTCATACTGCAAAATAATTTGTGGTTGCAGGTTGACTGCTCGGTTGAAATTTAGTTTTAATTAACTTCAGTAAATATACATAGATAATCAGTCTGTGTATTGTATCCAATACAAAAATGGACATTTGTCATTACTTCTCGAAGAAACCACGCATAAACAACGATGACGTACGTATGTATGTATGTATATAAAATTGATTATACTTTTCAGAATGTAAAAACACATATTTACGATTGATGTTATCCTTATAATAAACTTTACAGTCAAACGACTATTGTGAACATCCAGAAGCAACTGTTACTTCTCTGCCAGTACCAACAACCCTTATCGATGTCTACGATATAGGGTCTTTCATTGATAAATCAACCGCTGATGGCATTAATTCGATTGTCGGTCTTCAAGACAAGATTACGGTTACTCCCATCAACTACAAGTTTCCCTTATCAGGACAACGGAATTTAAAATTTCAAACAACTTGGTTACAAAAATACGTATGGTTAGCGTATTCAGCAAAGGAAGATGGGACTTTCTGCAAATGCTGCGTGCTATTTTCTGTGAAGGAAGGGGGTGTCTTAAGTAAATCATTAGGTCAGTTAGTATTAAAGCCATTCAAAAACTGGAAAAAAGTAATTGAAACGTTCGACAATCACCAAAAATTAGATTTTCTCAAAACAGCGCTACAGAAATCCACTACAAGAGCTGATGTCGAAAAAGGAAAAACCCTTTCAGTGAATTTACAAATATCGCAACAGAAAAACAATTTTATGGAAAAAAGCAGAAGGCTTCTTATCCCAATTATAGAAACCATCAAGATACTGGCAGGATATCACTGGTGGAACCTTTACTTAACGATGGAAATTTCCGCACACTGTTGAGATACCGAGCTAAAGGAGACGAGGAGTTTAAAAAAATGCTGGAAAACACAGCAGGGATTGCAATGTATATTAGTAATGTCATCCAAAATGAATTAATCGCTATATGTCACTCACATATCCAACAAAAAATCATACGTAGAGTAAATGAGCCCCAGGCTTTAACGGTATTAGCAGATGAGACTTCGGACATCGCACGAGTGGAACAAATGAGTATTTGTGTTAGATATTTACATCAAGAGGAAGGAAATTACCCGATATGCGAGGATTTTCTAAGTTTTACTCCTGTTGATGACTTTACCGGAAAAGGACTGTCTAAAACTATACTCGACTTCCTTGAATCTTCCGATATCGACTTATCTTATTTTTGCGGACAAGGATATGATGGAGCGAAATGTATGAGTGGTGAATTTCATGGTGCTCAAGCTTACATCCAAAGAAAATATGATTTTGCCCACTATTCTCATTGCGCTTCTTAGAAGAGATTTCAACTACTTGGAAGGACTCGGCCTCAACTGAAGCTTTTCAGCTGCTTTCAGCTATCCAGGTATGAAATGAAAGTAATATACTATAATTAATCTTTCTCATCAGCATAATAAATAACATGATACATTTTTATTTTATGTGCATTGTGATTGACAATATTTTTCTGTTTTTCAGGTGACTTTGCACATACTTCAATCAGTACATTCAATCACACTATCCTTAAGTCGGGTCCTACAAACTCTCAATCAGGATTTAGGTGCAGCAGATGAATTAGCTGATGCGGCACAAAGAGTTTTGATGTTGAGGCGCGAGGACTCTGAAGAAAATTTCAGAAAAATTGTTTAAGCTGTCGTGGTGATTTGTAATGAATATAAAATTCCAATTGAAATACCAAGAATTTGTCGAAAGCAAACGCAACGATGCAACGTCTTGACCGACACCGTTGAAGATTATTATCGCATTAGCATTTACATCCCCTACTTGGATCAGTTCACTACACATCTACAGGATCGATTTTTGAAGCATCGGGATATCTTGGCAAATTTTGCTTCTTTTTTTTTTTTTTTATAACCCAACGGAAACCCACTTTCCCGCTAAACCGACACGAGGGACTCAATCCGCATAACGTACGGATGTTTTTTAAATATACAAATCTTAGGTGCCGAGTCGTGACAGAAGAAAGTTTGTTAAGCGTCGAGATCCCAAGCTGCTCAGCTACAGAATAAGAGAGGATAGAATAGTTCTTTTAATTATAAAAAGTGAGTCCGATACATCAAAGGTGCTGGAAGGATTGTTAAAGTCTCGGCATAAACCCCGAAACGGTTCATTCAACTCAAAGTTAGTTCTGCATAGTTTCAAGAAAAGTGGTTTAAAGTTTCTCGTTGCACGGGAGGGTACATTAAAATTAATTTGCTCTAGAAGAAATGGACTTGAGATCCATCCATTGACTAATTTTACCAGAAATATTATACCTAACATTTCTCTCCGACTCGAAAGAGTAGGAAGATTAATAAGTTTTAAGCGACTAGTGTAAGGGGGAAGATTGTATGACGAATCCCGTCGAAGATTTATCAAAGCAAAAAGTAAGAATTGTTTTTGTATTAACTCTAGTTGGTCTGAGTGGACCTGATAACGGGGATTCCAAACTATGGAACCATACTCCAGTATTGGTCTTACCAATGAAGTAAAAAGTGTTTTAGTTATATACGGGTCGCGGAATTCTTTTGACCAACGCTTTACAAAAGCCAGCACACCCCTTGCTTTATTAACTGTGGAACTAATATGAAAATTAAAATTGAGTTTACAATCCATACCAACACCCAGGTCAACAAAACTGTGTACATGTTCTAGGACGTAGTTATTTATTTTGTAGGAGGCCGGCTGAATGGTTCGTCGAGAAAAGCACATTAATTTACATTTGTTAAGGTTAAGCGGCATATAATTAATGCTGCACCAATTGACTATGCTGTCCAAATCTTGCTGTAGCAAGGATCTTTCTTCAGCCGAGGCATAAGTCTTAAAAAGTTTAAAATCATCCGCGTCCATCAATATTTTAGAATACTTTACTACTGTAGAAATGTCGTTTATGAATAGCAGGAACAGAATCGGTCCGAGGTGGCTGCCCTGAGGAACTACAGAGGAAACATCGATGATCCCAGAATGAAAATTTTTAAAAACTACCTTTTGCGTCCTACCGGAGAGATAAGAAGACATCCAACAGAGGATACCAGGTTGAAAACCAAGCAGATCTAGTTTACGGATGAGTAAAGAGTGACATACTTTGTCAAATGCTTTACTGAAATCGGTATATATAACATCAGTATCAAGAATGCCACATTTGGATAAAGCGTCTTGTAAAGCTCTGTTTCAATCATATGCTCCAATTTTGCAAGATATGTTTCCTGAAACATGGATAAGTGAAGTTCAAATTTGGAGGGAACGAATCGCAGGTACATATATCCAAAATCCGCTTGAAGCCCTAGACAGCTGCCAAAAATATGCTTTCCCAAATGTGCACCAAATTCTACGAATCATGGCGGTTTTACCCGTTACGACGGCGGCAAACGAAAGTTCATTTTCCACGCTGCGACGCTTGAAATCTTACTTGAGGTCTACAATGAAAGAAGATCGATTAAATGGACTTGCTTCTATTTATATCCATCGCAACGTGGATGTAGACATTGACTTAGTATTAAAAGAGTTTTTTTTTGTGCCGCGAAGAGTCGCAATGTTATCGACAGATTGATTAGAAAAAAGTGCATAGAGTAAACTTTTTATTGCTTAATGCTACTACGTATAATAAATTCATTGTATAAAACTAAACGGAATATATTTGTATCTTTCTTTGCATATAATCCCTGCACACGATCCTTGTATGGTATACCCAAAAACACGACATTTTTTCTTTCGTTTCTCATTAAACGTATATGAAAAGAAGTGAAATTTCAAAATAAAACCCCCCCGTGGGCTGAGTCCTGGACACGGCCCTGCTGAGCAACATATGTATACCATATAACTCGTAAGCGCCAAATTATTATTATTATGTATTATTATAATTATTTTATTATAATTAAAAATATACTTGTCTATGATCGCGATTTATTTGGCACTTTAAGCTCATTCTTTACTTGATTACCTAAATGATTAACTAAACTAAAACTGATTACAGGTATGGAGTAATCTGAGTCGAATGAACTCTCAAGCTGAAAAATACACTTTATTTACATAACATAATCTTTAGGGGTAAGTATCTATTCAGAAAAACATATTAAACGATACAAACTATTATATTTCGAAATAGTTTAGCTCATTTTAGAAAGTGATAAGTAGGTAAACTTCTGAAATACTTTTGAAATAGGTTTTGAAGTTTTTAGTTTTTATCGTGATTCTCACATTTTATAATCAAAATCGTTTTTTTGTACATATGTATATGTATATGTAGCTAGGTATTACGTACAAAAAAAAAATATCGATTGATTCTGCTTATACGTTTATATCATATGAATCATATGTACGTACATATACATGCAAGTATTCGTTAACACATACATACTTACAAATGTACGTACATACATACATATATCCTTTTTGAAAAATATACGTGTTAAAACGCATTTCCTTCAGATTTTGCATCAAATGAGGCTAATAATACTTAATTTTGATGCCATAGCCTATACTCAATTCCATAGGTGTGTATGTGAATATTTACTTACATATTTCCTTAATAATCGCTTACTTACATATACGAGTATACTCGTACATAGATGTATACAAATGCGCATACAGTACGTGAATGCGCATTTTAAAATTAATATTCTTTGTCTCGCATTTATCACACGCTTTTTCATCCACTGGGAGAAACTTCTGTCTTATGGCCTAATAGAGAAAGCTCATTTCAGTCGCTAACTTCAAAAACCTTACAACTGGAAGAGATTTAAATGGTTGCCCTTTAATTCATTAATAATTAAAAAATATATATGTATGTACATTAAGAGAAACGTAAACTTTGAAAAATTCTAAAAATTTACTCAAGGAAGCATACATAGGCCTAAAGTGAAACAGACTCCGCGTCATTTGAGGTGAAAATTTTGTTAACTTTTTTCATTTATTTTTCTTATATTACTATTGTACATACATATGTATGTATGTATGTATGTATTTCAAAGGGTTTGGCCCCATTTTAAAGGAAATTTCAAAGTCCTCTTTACTCTGAAAAAATAACAAGAGTTAAATTAAGCTTACAGAGCTTTTCTTAGATATTGTGGAAAAACTTGGTCTACACGCAGAAAACTTTGCATTTATTATTTTTTAGCGATAGCTGCAAGAATAAAAATTAGTAGGTAGGTAAGGTTAATATTCAGACAATCAATAAAAAGGTATTACGAAGAAATGAAAGCTCTACTTGATAAATACTGCGGGGAGTCCAAAAATAAGTCCCGG
Source organism: Philophylla caesio (assembly GCA_963971545.1). Classification (NCBI taxonomy): domain Eukaryota; kingdom Metazoa; phylum Arthropoda; class Insecta; order Diptera; family Tephritidae; genus Philophylla; species Philophylla caesio. The sequence goes on along the minus strand of OZ020608.1, from coordinate 29,971,544 downwards.
TCGGATATTCTTATATAATGAAAGTTTAGTGGATATGTAGATTTCGGAATCAATAATGCCACAATTTATTTAGCTCCGACATTCTACGAACACCTGGATTCATCGATTAAGGATATTGATGTTCATGCCAAAAACTTCGGGAAAAAAGAAATGGAAAGATTCTGTTTGACAAAAACAATGACTCAAATATTTCGGTATTTTCTTCTGATGACAGAAAAGAGGAATCCTTGGCATGGGAAATTGATAATGGAAAATATTATTATAAAATGGTTAAGGGATTGCTTATAGTTATTGTTCGAAAACTAGAAACCAAATTGAATTGTTTAATGCTTAACGAAATAATAAATATCCTAGGCCCTATAAGGAGACACCCTTTGAAAATTGGTCAGTTTATTTTTATAAACGTTCTATCACAAATAAATTAAAAAAAAAAAATTAAAAAAATTAAAATGTCAAATTCAAACACTTTTAAAAAATTAAAAAAAAAAATCAATGGAAAAGTGAAAATATAAGACTAGAGTACCTATTTTAATATCAAAAAATTTTTAATGGCTTTTAAAAAATTATTGCAAGTAAAAATGCTAATGATTGGAAGTACTCGCAACTGAACTACTCGCCGATGTTATGAGGAACTGTGATTCGTTTGTCGTGCTCCAGGGCAGCTATCGATATTGTCGCGCCACCGTTGGTGAAAGCCATTCGCTGTACCGCCATTAACTCACCGTTGCTGAAAGCCATCGACTATGCTATTAAGCATTCAGAACTAGAGCACTTAGTCGGGTTAAAGACACGCCAAGCACTTGAAAGCAATATTTGTTCCATCACCTACATATGTGTTTTCTATTTGCTTTCAGACGCGACAAATTTTATTGAAGTCAAGTTTTTCGTTTTTTGTTTTCACACAGTAACAAATATGAGGAAAATGGAGAAGATGTGAAAAGCAAACTTAGAAAATTGAAACGACTTGTCTGTACGGACACATGTGCAATTTTCCCTTTTCTTCTTACAGCCTCTTTTCTAAGTACGAGCAGAAGTGAAAGCAGTACATGGCGTGTTTGAATACCGACTTCCAGGCGTCCCGCAGTTGCCGAGAACCATTCGCTGTGACTTTAGTCTCGTAAAGTTGCTAAGGACAGCCGCTATCTAGTCTCGCACACTCTATTCTCATCTTGTGTCAAACTTACATAAGTACACGAAAATGCGGTATTTTTAGAAAGCATTATTTTGTCCCCGATGTTTAACGATAGTTTGCTGTGAATCATTGGAAAAAATTCGCGTCTCAATTAAGTTTCTTCAATGTTTCTTGAATCAATACACGGACTTTACCAAATCAAACCGAAACTTCTTGAGACGACTGCAGTCAAAATACCGGTAGGTTAATTAAGTTGGTAAGATGTATGCTATCGGAAAAAAATTCTTGGAACGGAACTCTTGTTCTTGGCTCCCGAATCATAGGCATTTTTTGTTTGCCTGGTTTGGTGTACATAGTGTTTATTTTACTACTCACGCAACTAACCCTGGACGACGATTTCAATTACTGGAATAGTTTCAGGATTACACTTAGATCCATATGAGATTAATGCAAATTAAAATTGGTTCGATTAAGATAATACTGATGCCAATAAATTAAGCACATTCCCAACTTTATAGAATTAAGAAAGTAACAAGTAGTTTAGGTGAATCTGATTCTTTTTGAGGAGTCTTTTAAATATTTTCATCTACATACAAATTTGAAATTGTTCATATCAAAAATGTGTCGATTAACAACTATGTATGTATACTTATAAAGATTCTTTGTGAAAGAGCATTTGTACATCTATGTATGTAAATATATTGCAATACTCAACTGGCACATATTTTAAAATTTCTTTTACTTTAATGGAATATGATACAGAGGACATGTGTTGTGAATATTGGCATTGAAGGCGTAAATCTCACGCCATGTTAGTACGATTTATACGAGTTCAATATGTATCGTTTTTGCGTGATTTTTGCAGGGGATTATTTGTGTACATGCATATTACGGTGATTGGCTTCGGTTTTTTCAAACCAGTTTTCTTAGGTTTTTTTAAATAAAAATACGGCAGTACATCGACTAACTTTACATCCATTATATTTTTATTGAAATGGAAACCACAAAGTGCTTATTAATTAGTTATACACAGAATATATTTGAAATCCAAATAATTTGCAGAAAAACGCAGCAAATGTATTTTAGAAGATTTCTTATAGTTAGAAAAAAGTCATAAGGGAATGGCAAAATCTTAAAAAATTTTATAACGTCTTACTGTCTTACTAGAGACAAAAGTCACAATTTTAGACCTTTTGGCATTCATTAGTTTCAAAATAAAGTCACTTGCCTCAAAATAAAGTCTCTAAATAGTGACCTGGTGATGAGCAGGTCACAAAAAATTAAAATAAAAGCCAGAGAAAAAAACGTGAAAGCGAGAAAAAGCAATAATATCTAGTATGTAAGTAGCTCATTTTGAGACTTGAGATGATACGAAGTTACTGAATTCAGGCATAAGTCATTATAGCTCGCTCAATGTGCTCAATGTGGAATTAAGTAATTGGGCATAATCTCAAGTTTTAAAATTTTAGACTATGTATGAGTTGAAGATTATAGCCTTTCCTCGCATTTACGTTTTTATTAATTGTGTTTGTCTTCATTTTTTGTGACTTGTGGTCTGTAACACAAAGTTAATACAATTGTAACAAGTCTACAAGTTATTAGCGATTCGCTTGTAGCTACAAGTTCTACAATTTTTTGTAACACAATATTATTTTATACACTTGTACAGTCATCGACTAGCTCTCGCGCTGATAAGACGTCTGCTAAATTCGGTGTGCCCGTTTTTTGAGTACTCTTACTCTTATTTTCTTCTATTCACGTCTATTCGTATTTCTGCGCCCACGCATAGTTTTCGATTACGTGAACTTCAATAAAAAGTGCCAGGGCCACCAAACATCAGAGCAAATCGCTTTGCATTACTAGATACTGGACCTAAAAAAAGAAACACAAAACTGAATCAAGTGCTCTTCAAATCGATTTCCCCTTCCTACCTGAAATTAAAATTGATGACCCAAAATTTATCGTGATCGAATCCACAGATTCGTCCAAGCCTATCTCTACTTACTCATGTTTTGCCATACATCAAGGTATTAAGCAAATAAGTAGTGAAGTAAACTCGATTTCTATCTTCGCGATGGAAAACTTTTACTCCTTGTAAAAAATAATAAAATCGCCGAAAAGTTCTTAAAAGTGAAACAAAAAGAAAATGTGTGTTCCATTTCAGCCAAGCTGCACGAATCACTCAACCACGTAAAAGGCACCATTTTCTTAACAATGTAGGAAAGGAAAAATTGTTAAAGAATTGAGCTCTCAAATATAAAAAAATTACAGATGGGAAGCTTCACCCTTCGGGAGTTGTATTGCTGACTTTTAATTTATACAATCTGCCCAGCAAGATTGATATTGCCTGGTGTAAGGTATTTGTTCGCCAATATATTTCGCTCCCCATGCGCTGCAAGTATTGCCAACTTCTTGGACACACCAAAAATAATTTTAAACGCTCCCCTCTTTGTGGGAATTATTCTCCCCCCCCCTCATTACCCATCCGATTGCGAACGCACATTTTGCGCTAACTGTTCCCAACCACACCCCTTCTCTTCCAAAGACTGTACAAAGTTCCTACAAGCCAAAGAAATAATAAAAATAAACACCATAAGCAAATGCTCAATGGGAGAAGCTATAAAAAAACACAAACAACAACTTAGTATAACAAACTCGCCCAGTACCTCCTATGCTGGCATAGCATCGAGCTTAAACCAAAGCACGATCAATTCAGCATAAACATCAGCTACAACAAACAATAAAAATACAGCCCCTTCTTCGAAAACCAGCAACAACTCCAACAACATCAATAACAATACATTTGAAAAATCACTCACAAATACCGAAAATGCAAATTCCTCTTCCCACCCTATCGCTCTTCTTGAACAAATTAACTATTCTGACTCCCCTATGATTGAATCCAATACAACAGTAAAAACCAACTCAAAATGTTAACAATTACAACTTCTCTTGTAATTCTCTGACTTCCAATATACCACGTACACTCACTTATCTAAACGAAACAGAAACTAACTACAATAGCAAGCAACCTTCTCCAACAATTTCACCTCTTTCTTCTCCACAATTCCAATCACTCAACCAACCTCTCCTAAATACTAGCTGCTACTCAAAAACATAACACGTCAGATAATGATACTGAATAACTTAAATAACTCCTACATACACAGGAACACATTATCACATCTGCTTTTCTCTCGATAAAGATTTATGACGTTTAAAATTGTCCAGTGGAATATAAACGATTATTTTAACAACTATCACGAACTGCAATTGCTAATCAAAGAGAAAAATCCAGCATCCAAACAACAAGCAAGGTGTTGGCATACTAATTAAAAGAACTATTCCACATGAAGTTATTGATGTAACTTCCACATTGTCAACCATAGCACTAAAACTGGAACTCAATCCGTCTTTCTGTATTTTAAACACATATGTACATTCCTCCTCAGCAAGCATTCAATGAATCCGAATTAAGCAACTTATTTCATGAACTCCCTGCACCTATTTTGTGAACAGGCGATTTCAATGCTTGGAATCCTCTGTGGGGATCCAATAAATCAAATGCTAGAGGTTTGATTATCGAAAATTTCATAATAAATAATCATATCTTCTCCCCAACTTTCTCCACGAATCGACTGGAAAATTTCCTCTGATCTCAAGGGCAGCGACCATTTCCCCATTTTCATCACTATTCAAACCGACCTTCTTCCTGTAAAATATAACCACCGTCGCATATTTAAAACGGATTTTGCAAAATGCGTTACATTCCAATCAGAAATATTAAAAAATATAAAAGACTCGCCAATTGACAATGTCAACCAAAAAAAAGGCAGAAAATTTAATGTTGGAAAATGTTCAAAAGTTCACAAACCTAATCAACTACAAAAAGGCCAACGCGCTTTTTAAAAGAGCGGTTAAGGATGCAAAGAGGAAAAGTTTTGAACTGTTTACTTCAAAAATCTCCCCTTCTTCATCTCCAAAGAGGATTTGGTCTGACATCAAACGCATAACTGGCATCCCCCACACTCCCGTGACAATCATTGAAACAAACCAAAATGTGTTGACCAACTCAGCAGAAATTGCTGCCACATTCGCCCAACGTTGGTCTTGATGTTCCGATGACAATAACTTTTCGGTGGAATACGTCAGGGAAAAACATCCCTGGCGAATAGCAACGGTCATACCAATTCTCAAACCAAATAAGCCTGCCAACTCGTCTTCCTCTTATAAACCCATCTCTTTGATATCATGCCTTAGTAAAACTTTTGAAAAAATTATTGTAAAAAGATTGATTTGGTTCGTAACAAAAAACAATTACATTAAGCATAATGAAACCGCCTTCAAATGCAAGCACAGCACTATCGACTCACTTATTCAACTTCAGCATTATGTATCTGAAACTGTTTCCGCTAAAAACTACACCACAATCCTTTCTACTGATTTCGAAAAGGCCTTTGATCGTGTAGGAGTCCACGCAGTCCTGAGCCAACTGGCAGCTTGGAAGGTTGGTCCAAAAGCTTTTACGATAGTAAAGGCTTTTATGACTCACCGTCAGTTTCGGGTTCGCATTAATAATATTTTCTCCGCCTCAAGGCTCGCCGTTATCGGTGGTCTTATTTATTATTGCATTTGACAAACTAACCGACATCTGCCTTAATATTTAAAACATCAAACTAACAATTTACGCTGACGACGCTATTATATACATACACTTATTTAAAAGACCCCTTTGCAGTTAATGACGTTTTCCAAAAAGTACTTCAGATTTGAAAAAATGGGGCTATAAATCTGCAGCATCTATATCCATATCAAAATGTAAAATACTACATAAATATTTGTAAAAAGATTAATTGTATATATCCTCAATTAATTTTCGATGATACTGTAATAGAATCTGTCAATAACTTTAAAATTCTAGGTACATATATATATGTATATTTTGACAATAAACTTAGTTTTAAATATCAATGCCTTAGTCTTAAAAAAAACCTTGCCAAAAGGCTAAACATAATAAAATATTTATCTTGCCAACGTTCTCTTATACATACAAATACTCTTCTTGATATTACAAGATCTTTAATACTCTCTAAAATCGACTACGGCCTGCCGATTTACGGATGGTGTGAGAACACAAATGTAAAGCAATTGAAATCCCCATACCACGCTGCGATCCGCCGCACATTGGGGTAAAATGTGTCGAATTTGGAGATTAATTCAAAAATCAATTTTCAAGGTACAAGTAAATCAAGTATCAAACGAAAGGAAAATCTAGGGAAAATTGTAATGAACCCTTCTTGTTCAGGTAATTTAGTAAATACAAAGTGATTTCATTTGTGTTTTTACGTGTCTCTAAGTATTTTAATTTTTTTTGCGCGAAAGCCTTAAAATATGGGGATTTCGACCTTATATGCAGACATATGTTTGTGAGTTAAGCGGGGCAAAGCTAATCTTGTTTCATTTCTATAATCTAGGGCTATTGTAGTTTCTTTTTGTAAAGAAAAATAGTTGCGCCAATACTGCGCACTTTCTCAGTATATGCATTTCTTTATTCGAACTGCCTGGTCAAATATACACGAATTGCTATTCATATGTCCAATCAGCAAAAAAGGATTGTTATCCTAGACGTGAGAGCATGCATTTTTGCGAGACTTCAGCACAAGTAAGCTTGCAAGCCCTTTTAGATCATACCACTGAGCGTATAACTTTAGCCCAAAATAACGTGATTGAAAGATTGAACGATGAGGAATTTATGCCTGTATACTAAGTGGGGATTCGATGGAAGCTCAGGACACAGCTCATATAAGCAAGCGTACCATAATCCAGATGCAAATGATTCATGAGTTTACATCACCTGTATTGTTTCAATCAGGTTGATTTGTGGAAGCAAAATTATATGGCAAAATCCGCGCGCAGCTTCAACCTGGTTCTGCAGGCCTTTAAAAATTCAATTTGTAAAAGAGTCCACAACTGTTTCTAGAACTGAAAACGAAAGAGTTGGTATAGAAATACGAAATCTCGTTAATTCGGTTGTTCCTTATGGAAATAAATATTTGGAAGTTAAACACAATTTAATTTTATCTATGGTTGATGGAAAAGTATGCAACGCATTAACAGAAACAACATCTACACAAAAATGTTATTTATGTGGAGCTAGCTCGAAAGATTTTAATAAAATTGATGAAATGGTGAAGAAAGTTGTAAAAACAGAAAATTTACAATTTGGTCTTTCAATCCTTCACGGGTGGATTAGGTTCTTTGAATGTCTGCTCTACTTATCGTATAAATTGTCTATAAAAAGTGGCAAGCTCGAACAGAAAGCGAGAAACTATTAGTTTTGGAAAATAAAGCACGCATTCAAAAAGAATTTAAAGATAAAATTGGTTTAATTGTTGACCAACCTAAACCTGGCTTTGGGAATTCTAACGATGGCAATACTGCGTTTCTTTCAAAATCCCGAGATGTCAGCAGCAATTACTAAAGTTGCCATAAATTTGATTAAAAAGATGAAACAAATGAAGACATATTTAACAGACTTTTAATCAGTTCTGACCCTGTTATATCAACCAAAAGAAAATTACCAAAAAAAAAAGGTGCAGGATTTACCGGAAGAAGCATTAGAGTTGATCGTGATAGAGAGTGGCAATAATAATGAAGTTGATGATGATGATGATCATGAAGGCGATGATGAAAATTCAAGCGAAGATGATTATGATCGTGAATATGATTATAGTGGTGAAAAAATAGTTTATATATTTTAAATAAAATTTGAAGCTTAAATAAATAAAAAATTTAGAAAACCGATGTTCACCATATTTTTGTTTTTTATGATATAAAAGAAAAAACAATCAAAAAACTCGAATTGCATTATTTTTTTAATTCTTTATGATTAATTAACTGTACAAAATAACTTTTCTATAACTAAAAGGCTTGTGGGAATTAATCTCCATTTTTAGCACCATTTACCCCACTGTGCGCCGTAGCTTAAATGCTTTCCCTACATTACCAATAAAATGCATCTTGGGCGAAAGTGGCTTTCCATCAATTAGAGAAAGAATTTACGAAACCACTGTTCCACTTCTTCCGAAACTGCTAACTCCTCCAAACGTCAATTTTCATAAAATATCAATAAACGCGTCAAGACACAAAAGAAATTTCCGGCTTAAGTCTACGCTTCGACGCTGCCTTGGGTATGGCAAATTCTTGAATATGCATCTATCTATCTATGTAAGTGCAACAAAATAAATTTTCAACCGGAATGGCTGATAAATGAGGCCACTATAGGTACATCGTTGCATTGTTTCAAAAAACTAAACACCAATAACGTGACCTTTCAACAACATTTTTTAGACAACTGTTACAATTGCAAAAACTTTACGTCCATTTATACAGACGGTTCCAAAGCAACAAACACAGCCTTCGCAGTTACCACATCCAATGGGACAACTATAATGGGCGGAATTCTCCCACCCCACTCATCAGTGTTTACGGCCGAGGCTTTCGCGATATACAAAGCATTAGAATATACCAGAGCCGCTCAAAATAATGCGCAATTTATTTACCAACGCATACAATCACACATTTGATATCTGCTAGCGTATGATTGTGTGCGCGCGCTTGCTTAGTACACTGAGTGAAATCGTGCTATTTGTTTATTTTGTTATTAAAAATTTAGAAAAAAAATAAAAAATTATGGTTTTTGATTAAAAAAGCAATTAAGAACAACAATAATAACAACAAAAACAGCAAATACGTTTGTTAATTTTTTTTAACTTTCCATGATTTTTTCCATATCGACTTCAAGATCGTAAGTTTTGATTCTCATTAAGTCCTCTATATGCTTATTCGAAACTGAATTCCTGTATTTCGAGTGAAGAAATTTAAGCGAAGAAAACGCAGCTTCGCAATTATAAGTCGACCAAAACATTGAGTATAACTTGTATACTTCATTTTTAATTTTTGGATACGACTGTGAATTAATCTTCCTCCAAAATTCCTTACCCGCGCATAGAGGTAAGTTAGAATCAACAGCAACATCATCAACAACAGCAACATTATCAACAACGGAAACATCATCAAAATAAAATTTTAAGTAAAACAGGGCTTTTAATTCATACAGAATACATGTCCATTCGTCACCTGAAATAAGGTGAAATCGAGTGTGACAATTCATATAATGTCTTTCTAAATTATATTTCAGTTTTGTTTGCATTATTTTATAGCAAATAACGCATTGCGCTTCGCCATCTCTATTTTCAAGGAAAAAGAAATTGTACAGCCATTCTTTATTGAACATTTTGAATGTTTTTTTGCAAGTGTGTATCATAAAAAAAATATTGCTATGTATGTGCGCACGTTCCTCTTTGCTAAACTGCTGAATAGCAACTGAAATAGAGCTGGAGAAACATCGATGTCATCGATGTTTTCATGTGGATTGCAGACATCGATGTTTTTTGTCAAACATCGATGTTTTGGCAACCCTATGTTTTCAAAGTAAATTTGATATTTAGTTGGCAACGATAAGAAAGGTAAGATGGAAAATTTGCGTCCCTTGGATATTTTTGTATAAAACTCGTATTTTCTTTATTTAGGACTTAATTGACGACATTGACAGGAACCGCGGTGCTGTTGGAGGTTGGAATATCGATATGAACAAATATTTGCAAAGTAAATACCCGAAAACAATTACCTTCAATATCTTGTTTGCCTACATTCGTTTGTATGTGTAAGACAATTAAAACGAGTGGGAACACGACAAACTTAATTGACCATCTTAAACACATTCACCCTAATTACAAGTCGCAGCCTGAAAATGTTGAAAGTGGAATCGAAAAATATTTGACCCAAAACAATTTTTACACCAATAACGCATCCAAAAAAATTGAGTTGGACAAAGCCCTATTGTGTATGATTGCGGTTGATGTTCAACCATTTAGTATTGTTAATGACATCGGATTTCAGAATTTAGTTCGGGAACTAGATCCTCGTTATAAGCTCCCAAGTAAAACTTATCTTCGGGATGTCATGCTAGTGAATCAGTACACAGAATTAAAGACGAAACTGATGTCTGTTCTCTCCGAAATTTCTTATGTGGCGCTAACCGCAGATATGTGGACGTCAAAAGCTAACGAAGGATACATTACGGTCACATGTCATTATACAAATGAGAGATTTAAAATCAAAGAAGCTGTTTTGGCCACCCGGAAGTTAGAAGTGGCGACTAACCATACAGCTAATAATATGGCAGATACACTTAAAGTTATACTGAATGAATACGAATTATCTAAAAAAGTCGTTGCAATAGTAACAGATAACGATGCTACAATTAAAAAGGCATGTGAATTATTAGAACTGAGGAATTTTCCGTGCTTTGCCCACACGATTAACCTTTTAGTTCAAGAAATTCTTCGACTTCCTAGCCTTAACGATGTGTTTTCCAAATGTAAGCGAATCGTGACATTTTTTAAATCAAGTACTGTGGCTAATGAAAAACTAAAACAGTCGCAAACTGCTGAAACTGTTTTTGGTCTTATTCAAGCAGTCCCCACTCGATGGAATAGTTCATATTTAATGATAAAGCGGGTTTTACTTCTGTCCGAATATATATGTACTATTTTACTCACAACTCAAAAAGCTCCACAACCCTTGAACGCCGATGAAATAGAAATTTTACAAGAGATGTCACAAATTATTTTTTTTTTTTACGATGCCACTTTGCAAATATCCGGAAGCAAATACGTCACTATTTCGCTAATTATTCCACTTGTATGCGAAATACAGCAAAACTTGCTGAAAATAAGAAGCGAACTAAAGACTGCCCAAGCAGTTGAAGCATTTAATTTGCTGCAAAAAAGACTGCCAGAAAGGTTTTCAACATACGAAAACAGGACAGTGTCAAGGATTGCAACAATTATAGATCCGCGGTTTAAAAAAGATGCTTTCAATGCTCCGTCTAATGCAATTCAAGCTTCCAAAGCGCTTGAGCAGGAAATACGCGCTATAATAACCAAAAATACACAGGAACTTCCAACATCACCGCATACTCCAATCCACGATTCCACAAAACCGAAATTCTCCTTTCTAAAAAGTAAAATTTCACATAAACCAAAAAACTGCACAGCAGACGCAATAATAATTCTGAGGCAATATTTGGAAAAATGTCATCTGCCAGAGGACGACGATCCTCTCATCTGCTGAAAGGTATTGTTTGTATTGTAATAAATATAATATAAATATTTTACTAATAACTGTCTGTTTAGATGAACAACGATGATGCCATGAGCCCGCTAAAAGAAGTCGCAAAAAAATATTTATGTGTGCCGGCAACATCTACAGCTTCTGAAAGCATGTTCAGCAAGGCTGGACAAACCCTGTCGGATAGACGCTGCTCCTTAAAACCGAAGGTTTTAGATCGCTTATTGTTCGTTAACAAAAATATTAATATTTTTTGATATGTGATTTTAGTGAATAAGTAACTATTGATCTCAATCAACCCACGAAGGGAAAACATATATTTAAGCATATATAAATATTTATTTGAAATAATATAATAACTCCTAGAAGGAGTAAAAGTCTAATTAGTCACTTGTTTCATTCACCATATACATATGTATGTACCTACATTCACTTTTCATTTTGAATTTAATTTATAATAAAAAATTCAACTGTTTGCGAAAACATCGATGTCCCCAAACATCGATGTTTCTCCAGCTCTAAACTGAAAGTAAAAGTATTGCTTCGCATGTGCCGAAGTCAGAAATCTAAGCTTAGTCGTTTTTGACGATCTTTTTTTTTGACGCTGGCAGAATTAGCGTCATAGCGTACATGTTTCGACTGCATTTGCTTGCCTATACTCCGAGTATAGGCATGAAAAATTGCGCATTATTTTGAGCGGCTCTGGAATATACTACTCGCCAAAAAGGCAAGTACGTTATTTGTTTTGACAGCTTTTCTTGTTTAAACGCAATCCGTATCATTCGCAAAAATTCTTTATTTATAAAGCAAAATTCGAGATATTTGCATCAAATACAAACGTAAAATAGCTTTGCTCTGGGTCCCAGGTCACGTTGGTATCGCTGGGAACGAACACGCAGATAACGCAGCGAGATACTTTGAATCAGTACCTACTTTACTCAACGATCTACATGACCAAAATGATATAAAAAAAATGCTACAACAGCACGTACTTGAGAAAAGATGCGCAGACTGGAAGAACTTCGTACACCGTTACACGAACTTCAACCCACTTCGTAATAAAATACTCTACCCCAGTAACAGCTGTCGGCGGCAAGCAACCATCTTTACACGCTTAAGGATCGGTCACACACAAATCACCCATCAACACCTTCTCACCCTTAACCCTGAACCGTTGTGACCTTTCTTCTCCAACACGCTATCCGTAGATCATATATTTCGCACCTGTCCAGCAATAGAGAGTATTAGGCAAAAACATTTTATCTCTACTCAATACACAACACTGTTTAAAAAAACCATCTTACACAAATATTATATGTAAGTGACATTATGTCTCTCGTATTTTTCAATAATAAACATGTAGAGCGAATGTATAGAAACATTGTAGCTAAAAGCATTTTTGGATCGTATGGTTACGAACTCAGTCTCTCACTTAAAACTAGTCACTGTTGGTTTTGACTCTAAGCTTTAATGTTGTAACGCGGACTTGAAAAATAATAAATATCAAATTTTATATAAAACCCAAATTTACCGTGTAACGTTACTGGCGCAGTCGACAACCACAGCGGAGTTGAAACGTGTTCGCTCCGAAGAGCAGTCTTCTCAGGACAATGCCAAGAAGAGGCCAAGACCGGCTCATACGGAGCCTAAAAAAGCCACCTTCAGCCGGGTGGTGGGTAGTGTGGAACTAGGATTTGTTCCGGTTGACCCTGTCAACAAATCTCTTACGGCAGAGCAACTGGCACTGCTACAGGAGGCATGATCGCAGTTTCGCTGTTGGCCTGCTCCAGGAGCCCTGGCATACTGGAGGCCAAGTAAGAGGGCTGAGTCAATCAGGTAGGTTGGTGTATGACCGGGTGGGAGGCCTGCCCCGTGCCGCCCTCCTGTTCATTGACAACATTAATCTCACACCTCTTACTCCTTTTATTTCCAGGGATCTAGTAGCTGCTGTCGTCGAAGTGTCGACGGTAGGCGGTATGCAAGAAATTGTCATCGCATCCGCCTACTTTCCAGGTGACATCCCCACCATTCCTCCCGCGGAAGTTCAGCAGCTTGTAAAATTTTGCCAACAAACGAATCGACAATTCATCATTGGTTGCGATGCCAACGCCCACCATGTGTTGTGGGGCAGCACCGACATAAATGAAAGGGGTGAGTACCTTCTAGAATATCTTATGCAAAACAATATAGAATTCGCAAATAGGGGGTGCAAACCTACTTTTATTACTGCTGCCAGAGAAGAGGTACTAGATCTCACTCTCTGCAGCAGATCTATTAGTGATTCTCTTGGAGACTGGCAGGTGTCGGACGAGGCATCGCTCTCGGATCACCAGCACATAAGGTTCGAAATCCTAGGACGATCACAACTCCAGGACCTAACCTTCTCACCCAGGAAAACAAACTGGGACCTTTATAAAAATCTAGTGAGGGCAAGAGCAGACTCATTACTAACCTCAATTAACTCAATCGAGGAAATGGAGTATGCGGCGAGAGTGCTCAATAATGTTCTGCTGGAATCCTTCCACGACAGTACGGCTCCCAGTTCCATCTTGATGAAACGCAAGGTTCCCTGGTGGAGCGCGGAGCTGGATGCTAAACGCAAGCTTGTCAGGAGGCTTTTCAACGGAGCAAAAAGATCACGTCAGTGGGACGAGTACAGGGCTGCTCTCACTGAGTACAATAAACTCATAAGGCGATCCAAAAGAGAATCGTGGAGACAGAAATGTGAATCAATCGAGACACTGCCAGAGGCCTCCCGTTTACATAAAATTATATCAAAGGAGCCTTCCAATGGGATAGGACTCCTTAGGAGGCAAGATGGCACCTTCACCAATAACAACAGAGAAACTCTGGAATACCTGCTCGAAGTGCATTTCCCCGGCTCCTCGATGGAGCTGAGCCCGTCCACTGCAAACTCTTCGGAACACGTGATCCCCAGAGTGAGAAGCATGGCCAGGTCTGGCTCCATTTTTGACAGGGACAAGGTACTTTGGGCAATAGAATCCTTCGAACCCTTTAAAGCGGCAGGGGGCGATGGAATCTATCCGGCTCTGGTTCAGAGATGTATTGATCATGTCATTGACCCGCTGATCTGTTTATTTAGGGCCAGTTATTCTTGGGAATACATACCGTATACTTGGAGGAAGGTATCCGTTGTGTTTATCCCTAAGACAGGCAATCGGCCGTCTGAATCACCTAAATCATACCGGCCGATCAGTTTGACTTCCTTCATTCTTAAGACAGTCGAAAGACTGCTAGATCTTCACATAAGACACAATCTGAGGTTCTCAACTCCCATACATAAGACTCAGTTTGCTTACGTCAAAGGGAAGTCGACGGATTCCGCTCTGCAGTGTCTGGTCGGTAAGATCGAAAGGGCCTTGGAATTCAGGGAGATTGCTCTGTGCGCCTTCCTGGACATCGAGGGAGCTTTTGATAATACTGCCTATAGATCCATCTCGAGGGCTTTGGTCCGAAGAGGTGTGGATTTATCAACTGTTGGGTGGATTGACGCTATGCTGCGTGAGCGTGACATAACCACATCCTTGGGCAAAAGTGCTCTAAATTTTAGAGCTAATAAAGGATGCCCACAAGGGGGTGTTCTTTCCCCCTTACTTTGGTCTCTAGTAGTAGACGACCTCCTAACTAAACTACAAGAAAACGGGTTTGATGCTATTGGATACGCAGATGACCTAGTTATCATTGTCACGGGAAAATTCGGCAGCACGGTGTCAGACGTTATGTGTTCAGCTTTGCGCGTGGTGACAAGCTGGTGTGCCACTGAGGGCCTTAATGTGAACCCGCTAAAAACTGTTCTCGTACCGTTTACAAGAAGGTATAAACCGAATCTGGGTTCGGTAACCCTTGGAGACACTGTGCTTGAATACTCCGACGAAGTCAAATATCTAGGAGTAATCCTCGATAAGAGACTAAGCTGGAATTCCCACCTAGACAACACTCTAAGGAAAGCTACCCGAGCCATGTGGGCCTGCAGAAAACTTTTTGGTCGGACATGGGGTCTAAATTCCAAGTTGATTGGATGGCTCTACCACACGGTGGTCCGTCCGATTCTAACCTATGCCTCCGTAGTCTGGTGGCCAAAAACCTTACAAAAAACCACCGTTACTCGCCTTAACAAGCTCCAAAGGCTGGCGCTGCTCTCGGTCTCAGGATCAATAAGAACTTGTCCAACCGCGGCTCTGGAGTCACTTTTAGGGTGGACTCCTCTACATATTCATGTTCAATCAGTCGCGGCCACGAGGATCCTGCAAATGCAAATAACTAATGAAGCTCAGTATAGGAGCTCACAACACAGTTGTATTCTGGATAAAATCCCAGGTTTGGATTCAAGCATACTTACTGACTCCATGCAAAAAGAAATCTGTTTTGGTCGAATCTTCCAGGTCAAAATACCGGATCGGGAAGTCTGGTCAAACGGACCTCCTCAACTAGATCCAAGATATATACATTGGTATACAGACGGCTCTAGGATGGAGGGAAGAACAGGTGCAGGTGTCTATGGTCCCGGCACTAAAATTTCGATTGCAATGGGCACATGGCCTACTGTGTTTCAGGCAGAGGTTCTAGCAATCGCAACGTGCGCCAGATTAATCCTTGAAAAGGGGTTGAAAGGCGCTTTTTTAATCATATTCTCAGACAGTCAGGCGGCTATAAAATCTCTATCCAATAGGGTTATCAGTTCCAGGCTCGTCAAAGAGTGCTATGACACTCTTCAGCTCCTGGCAACGAAAAACAAGGTAATACTATGCTGGGTACCAGGACACTGCGGGATTGAAGGCAACGAGACCGCTGATGAACTGGCCAGAAAAGGCTCCTTGTCTGTCTTTATGGGACCGGAACCTTTTTGCGGACTTAGTTGGTCCTCTTCAAAATCTTTAATCACTAAGTGGGTGGGCTCTGAACGCACTAGGTATTGGACTGAGACAGGAGGCCTCAGACAGGCCAAATTACTTGGGTATCCTTTTTCCAGAAAGGACATAATTAATCTAAATAGAGGCAATATAAGATTGCTTACCGGTTATCTGACCGGTCACAACAATCTACGCGTCCATATGCACCGGATCGGACTCGCCACCGAAACGGACTGCCGTCTATGTCTCGAAGAGGAGGAGACATCGGAGCACATTCTGTGCGTTTGTCCGGCTTTGGCCAGACTGAGAGTTAGATACTTCAACTCAGCAATAGTCGAGTCTCTCAACATTAGGAACTCGTGTACCAAGTTATTGTTGGCTTTTATTAGAGAAGCTGACAGTATCTTGGGCTGTCAGGGCTAGGAACTAACTGCAGGGATACAAAAGATCTTTTAGGTCGCAGTGTCCCTTGATCCTACTTTACCCTATAAATTAACTAACTAACTAACTAACTACTGGCGCAGTCGGTTAAAATCAGTGAAAATGATTTTATAAACGAACTTTCGAAAACATAAATTAAATTAGTAATATTGACTTAAATTTGGATTGAAAGTTATGCCAAAAGTGGGAAACTCAAGTAGCTAATAATACAAAAAAAAAAAAAAAAAAAAAAAAAACCAGATATAATTGACTTAAAGTTGAATTGAAAGTGCAATCCAAAACTAAACAATTCAGTCTTACTACAAAAACAAAAAAAAACAAAAAAATTTAAAAAAATATACGTGTGAAGATAATACGCTAAATTAATTAAACGCCTGAATAAGTAAATAAGGTGAAATGAAAGTTAAGTCGCAACTGTAAAAACAAAAAAAAAAAGCGTACAAAGACACTACGCTAAATTAAAAGCCTAAATAAGTCAATAAGGTCAAATGAAAGTTAAGTCACAACTGTAAGGAAAAAAAACCTACAAAAAAAAAAATAATAAAAATCCTGCAATAACAACGAATTAATATCATATGATAGACGATGAACTAAATGAATTATGCTCACAAATTGATTTGCTGAATATAAATACAGCGACAACTATGGAAGGAGCTAAAGAGAAAAGAGACCGCGTTGTGCAAAGTGTAAAGTTAATCTCCCCTTTCGATGGAGATAAAAAATACCTCTCACTATACATTGGAAGCATTGATAGCATTATTCCACCATTCACTACTCTTACGGCTGATGAGAAACCGTTTTACTTCCAATGCATAATAAGCACACTCCGCGGAGCAGCTTTGGACGTAATAAGAAGAGAACAACCATCTGATTGGCGTACTTTGCGTGAACTGTTAATTAATGAATTCACCGAGCATACCCCTATTACTACTTTAATATTATCAATAAATGCCATTAAGCTTAATACTACTGTAAAACAATTATGTGAAGACATTAACCAAGAAATCTGTAAAATTAGAGATCGCATTAATTTAAGTAATTTAAGTACTTCTACTCAAAGCTTTTTGAATACAGAACTACAACAAATAAGCTTAAAAACATTAAAAAGAGAACTACCAAATCACCTTACTGCTTTGATTAATGTTAACTCAGCAAACGATTTAAAGTCAGCTATTCGAATTCTGAAAGAGAATGACGAATATGAAGAGAATGTTGAATGTAAACAACTTTTAAAAAAACAAAACAATACGCAAATTAAACCACATTTTTATAACAAACCACATAACATGCGGCAAGATAATCATTTTCAAAGCTATGCACCTAATTATCCTACCTTTAATTCATATATCCCACAACAACCACTAGCTAATAGTTTCAATCGCTCACACCAACCACCCGATTCGAATAGTAAAATGCAAACATTGCCGCGCTTTAATCAGCAAAATCCTCCACAGGGAGTTCCTTATAGTACGCAGCGAGCTAATTCTAATCAGTCCCGCATTAGAAGATTCGGTGCACCAGCACCAATGGATCAAGATGAACAAAATTTTCTTTTAGAGGCCTCGGAAAATTGCCAAGAATTCAACTAGACATTCAAAACCAGTTATACGATTTTTTGATCGATACTGGCTCATCTGTAAACCTAATCAAACCAAAAATTTTAAATAGCAAACTTGTTTCTTCCGAGCCAATAACTTTAAAAACGGTCACGGGGTCCATTGTAATAAAATATTCACAGGAAATGGTTGACAATAAACAAAACAAAATACAATTCTATGTTTATAATTTTTCTAATAATTATGATGGAATATTAGGATGGAATGCGCTTAACCAACTGCGCGCAAATATAGATATTCCAAACAAAGTTATTACTTTAAACGGGTTAAAATACAAATTCGTTGATGAAGTCTTTTGTTATGATCGCGCTAATTTACTGGATGTGTCAAGCGTCACGCAAGATTCGAAAGAAAAAATGTTTAGACTCAATCATCTCAATAATGAAGAAAGAGAAAAATTACAAACGCTTTTAGATAAATACAGTAAATTATTTTATAAAGAAGGTGACAAATTAACATTTTCGAGTTCAGTGAAACATCGAATAAAAACTGTACATGATAACTCGATTTATACAAAAGCTTATCGATATCCAGAAGTTCACAAAACGGAGGTAAATAAGCAAATTAAGAATATGTTAGAGCAAGGCATTATTTGCCACAGCAGTTCACCATATTCTGCTCCTATTTGGGTAGTGCCGAAAAAAGCTGACGCATCAGGCATTCAAAATTGGCGTATCGTTGTTGATTATCGCAAATTAAACGATATAACAATCAGCGATAAGTATCCTATCCCAAATATGGACGAAATACTTGACAAGTTAGGCAGATGTATGTATTTTACTACACTAGACCTAACAAAAGGGTTCCATCAAATTGAAATGGACCCTAAAGATCGCAAAAAGACAGCGTTTTCAACACAAAATGGGCATTATGAATTTCTCAGAATGCCCTTTGGGCTGAAAAATGCACCCGCAACGTTCCAGCGGCTGATGAATACGGTGCTGGATGGTTTAATCGACACTAATTGCAGGGTTTACTTAGACGATATAATCGTTTTCAGTACATCGTTACAAGAGCATATCGATTCGCTTAGTAGAGTTTTCGACAGATTAAATAAAGCTAATTTAAAAATACAATTAAATAAATGCGAATTTCTTAAGCAAGAGACAGAATTTCTCGGTCACATTATAACACGCGATGGCATAAAGCCGAATC
This sequence comes from Philophylla caesio, assembly GCA_963971545.1. NCBI lineage: Eukaryota > Metazoa > Arthropoda > Insecta > Diptera > Tephritidae > Philophylla > Philophylla caesio. The sequence continues at coordinate 29,952,135 of OZ020608.1, read as the reverse complement.
CTAATAAAGTGGCCGCAATCCTTAAATACCCCGTACCTATAAACGAAAAGCAGATAAAAAAATTTCTGGGATTAGCAGGTTTTTACCGTAAATTTTTAAAAGATTTTTCAAAAATAACTAAACCATTAACTCATTGCTTAAAAAAGGCAACAAAATCGACGTAAGTAACGAAGAATATCTGAAAGCAATAGATACCATTAAGTTATTGATCACGAAGGATCCAATACTGGCCTACCCTGATTATAAAAAAATGTTTACTCTTACAACCGATGCCTCGAATAAGGCTCTTGGTGCTGTGCTTAGCCAAGATGGACGTCCGGTATGCTATGCTAGTCGTACGTTGAACGAACATGAACTCGTTTATTCAGCGACTGAAAAAGAACTTCTCGCTTTAGTGTGGGCAACAAAGTATTTCAGACCATACTTATATGGCAGGAAGTTCCTCATTCACACTGACCACCGCCCTTTGCAATGGCTGCATAATTTAAAGGAGCCTAATTCAAAATTACAGAGGTGGAAAATAAAACTGAATGAGTTCGATTTCGAAATAAAATATATAGCGGGGAAAGAAAACTTTGTGGCGGATGCGCTATCGAGAATTGTAATTCACGAATGTAATTTCGGCGAAGACGCTTCGAATGTGGCAACTATTCACTCGGCTGAAGAAGATGCGGAAAGCTATATTAGAATTACAGAAAGGCCTTTAAATGTATTTAAACGGCAATTAAAACTAATTAGAGGTACCGAAAATTATTTTAACACAAAATACATGTTTAATAATACTTTAAATATCATAACATATACCGAACTCACTATCGAGTTAGTGAAAGAAATAATTAAGAAATATCTTTTAAATTCTACAGTAGCCATTTATATGCCGAATGATAATGACTTTATAGATTTCCAAAACATCTACCGTTCGCTTATTCAAAATAAACCTAACCGAGTAGTTCGAGCAACCAATTTATTAGAAAATATTCTCGAATACGCTGATTTTAAAACAAAGATTTTACAAATACATCTCGAAGGGCTTCATCAAGGTATCGAAAAAGTAGCTAAAGTATTTAAAACAAAATATTATTTCCCAAACTATCTAAAAGAAATTACCAAAGTGATCAATGAATGCGAATTATGTAATCACTGTAAAAATGATCACATAATGTGTAAAATTCCTCTCAAAGTCACGCCTCCTGTCTACGAGACAAGAGAAAAGTTTGTAGTCGACATTTGGGAATGGGATAAGCATCATTACTTAACATGTATAGATATTTATTCTAAATATGCTATAGTAAAAGAGATAAGTATGTTAAACTGGTTAGAAATAAAGAAGGTCCTATTGAAAGTATTTAATGTAATGGGCCCACCGAAAAAGTTAAAAATAGACCAAGATCAAGGGATAAACAACATAAATATAAAACACTGGTGTAAGCAATTGAATACACAATTAGAAGTAACTACTGGTAAAACTGGCATTGGTGATATCGAACGCCTACATAAAACTCTAAATGAAAAATTACGAATCATAAATACTTCAGATAACAATGAGTTAAAATATTACAAAATCGAACAAACACTGTTTACATACAATCACAATATTGTTCATTCTACCACTGGTGAAACCCCATATAACATATTTTTTAATAAACTTCTTCCGAACATAGATCCGCAATCTGTAAAAGAAAAAAGAATTCATAATGTTAACAGTAAGCGAAAAGACGTTTCTGTCGACACAAATTTCGTTAAAGCAGAGAATTCTAGGAAGCGCTTGGATAAAACGACAAACCCTTTTAAACAAGTGAAATTAGTCAAAGCAGAGAATGATAACGAACATTTTATTGTAAAATTTAAAAACAGAAATGTAAGAAAATATAAATCTCAGTTTAAACGAAAGAAAAAAGCATAACTCGTAGGCATATCTACTTCATAAGCACTTTACATTTAATTATTAAGAAGATTGTAACCATAATTTAATTATGGAATATTTATATCCTTTATTTTAGACTTGTAACAAGATTATTGCAGATTCTTAGGGAGTGACGAGTGACATTATGTCTCTCGTATTTTTCAATAATAAACATGTAGAGCGAATGTATAGAAACATTGTAGCTAAAAGCATTTTTGGATCGTATGGTTACGAACTCAGTCTCTCACTTAAAACTAGTCACTGTTGGTTTTGACTCTAAGCTTTAATGTTGTAACGCGGACTTGAAAAATAATAAATATCAAATTTTATATAAAACCCAAATTTACCGTGTAATGTTACTTGCATGTATCTATAATATTCTACTAGAATGCAACCTGCATAATAAAATATAATTTTAGTTTTGTAGTCGATGGCCATAGCTGCTTGCACTCTCTCTTAGCATTAGGTTTAATATTGTATATATTTTTCCTAATAAATAATAATATACACTTGTAACTATGAGCGAAATATTCTACATTTGTAAATGTAGTCTCTACAAGTATTTGTAGATGAATAACAATTTGCGCTCCAATATACAAATTTTGAATAACCTTGATTTAGTTTTCGGCGGACGAAAAATAAAACTTCTATTAATTAAATAAGTCTACAAAGCAAATTTCGTTAAAAAAATTGCATTTTTTACAAAAATTAAAGGAAAATAAGGAAGTACTATTTGGGGCCTTTTCCGACAAACAGATAAAGTTGAGAAGTGGAAAGACGTAGCAAATTTAGCCAAGAGCCTTTGTTTAATTCCGTCGGAGAACAGAGACACACTTTGGCAAAATATGGAGAAACCCACAATGGTAAGTAAGAACTTTTTGCATGTACTGTTCTTGGAAGAACGAATTTTCCGGTTATATCTACCATATACCGACAGTTAAAAAGAATGTATGTTCACTGCAGAATACCTCATGAAACTAAATCTACCCATCTTTCGAGATATGTAGAAAATTAGTTACAATTGTAGAAAAATCCGTAACACAACTGTACAAGTGTGTTCGATGTGTAACGGAAATCGACTACAATTGCACAAAAAGTTCAGTAATTACAAGTGCGTCACTTCTCTAAGTACATTTGTTTAATTTATTTAAACACTTGTAGGACTTGTAGCGTTTGTTTTACAGGCCACTGCTTATCGCCTTATCACAATTGAGAGAACTTGTTTTGAGAGTAGAGGACTTAAGACCAATTAATGCCAACTCGCTTAAAATTGCGACTTTTGTTTATTAAAGATTGATACAGTTTACTGAATTTGGACATTAAACTGCATTTTTTTTTTTAAAGATGTCTTTCATAGAAATAATTGTATTTAAATAGTTACATGTACATTGAAGAAGAGCCGGTTTTTTCGTGATTTAAAAATTAGGAACCGGTTTATTGGAAATTTAAATTTGTCTTTTTATTCATTCTTTTAAAAATCAATTCATTTATGAGCAAAAAAAAAATAAAAAAATATATATGTATGTATGTATGTAAATTGAAATGGAGATCAGTAGAAAAACGATAAACTTAAAATTAGAAATTCAATTTGGAGATCAGTAGAAAAACAATAAACTTAAAATTAAAAATTCAATTTGTTAATGGAGATCAGTGCGAAAATAATACAACTAAAATGTAAATTTATCAAAATTAATTCTTCTGGTGGGAATATTTAGGAAAACATTCTACACATAGTTGTGGTTTTCTGGCTGTTACCCTATCAGTAGATTTTTTTGACATGGCATAACATAATACGCAAGCACGCCTTATTGTTTTCCGTTATCGTCCTTTCTGTTTTCTATAAAATGTTTTCCTTCTGATATGGGTTCTGGAGACATGAAATACAACAAAGCAATTGAAATCTCCTGCCGAAGCTTGGTTATTGAAATTTGTTTGTTTGTAGCCTTTTTATATATTATAAAGGCATTTACGACAGACATTTCAAGTAACAGTTCAAAAGCCACTTTGCGGTACCACTTAACACCTCTTCTGAGAGTGGTGGCGTAGGAGGTAATTTGATCGGATATATCAACACCTTATTTGGCTTCATTGTAATCAATAACAGCAAGAGGTTTTTCAATAGCTCGTTGCCTTCGCTTCCTGGTGGATAGTGGGTTGTTGGTACTGGTGGATGGTTCATTACTGTCTACATTTGGAAGGCTCGAAGTGGCTACCATTACAGGGGGGTGTTTCGTCGAAAGAATCCTAACATCTCTGGGGTCCTTCCACTTTAACACAACCACTCCACGGGCTACCATCTCGCCTCTTTTCAGATTAGCTTTCATAACTTCTGCCGGACAATTATTTTTGTTGGACCGTAATGTTCTAACAAGGTGGATATTTTAATGTAGCATGGAACGCGCAAGTTCATTACTAGTATAATACTTATCAATAAAAAATTATATACATATGTATAATATAATTTTGGCGCGTACACTATATAGCTCAGTGCTTGGCCGAGCTTCTCCTACCATTTGTGGTGTGCGTCTTTATATTATATCACAAATGGAGGGACCTACAGTTTTGTGCCGACTCCGAATGGCAGATGTATTTAATGAGAAGCTTTTTTTTTACTGTTGCATATTTTCGTGCGACGTGGCCCCACAACATGTTTTATGTTATCCCAGGCCATGTCGCACGAAAATGTGCGACACAAAAAACCCGTTATAACTGCAAAATTAGGGACCAAAATAAAGTCGCGAGTAGTCAAAACTTATTTTTAGGCACTAAGAAACAAAAAAGAACAATAATAAGTTGTTGGCTCAGTTGACCAAAATTGTTAAATGACATTGCAACTGAACGATCAAAATTCTAAAAAGGCTTTGGCAGCCAACGTGTTAAAATGCCATTTTTCGAATAATTCGAAAACCGGTTTCACAAAAAAGTCGAGTAATCGAACACCCTAATACATATGTACATAAGTATGTATGAGTAAAATCTTTGTTAATATATACATACCTAAATATTTACAGTCATGTATGAAATTATAAACGCGTTACGCAAACACGTATGATAAGTTCAAAAAGTGGTTCATTGCACTGCAGCTTTTAAATAGCGTTAAACATATAAACAATTTTCCTCTGAACAAAATGGTATTTATTTTTATTACGCCTACCTTTGTGTGTAAGTTAAACGATTTCCTTTTCCACTTTTGTAAGTATGTACATATGTATTTCAAGAATTATGACAGCTTTATAGCAAGGATGCATTTTAACTTTAAATTTAACCGTTCCGAAATGTTTTCTCTTGTTTCGGTTGAAACATTTCAAAATATTATCGTTAAAGCAATTATCATAATAAATTTCGTTACGTTTTTAACCGAAACGAAATGCTGGCGTTAACGTTAAAACGTTAAGAAAAACGCTGGAGATTCACTCGTCGCAAACAGAAGCACTGCATACTTTTAGGCACATTAAAATAACCGAAAACGGAAATTTTATAACGTTGCAACATTAACGATCTGATTTCGTTTTGATAACATGGCGCCGAAACGCAACAAACTCATTTCGTTAAGTTAATTTTGCTCGTTAACAAAACAAAATGGTATCGTTTCGTTTGTTGAGCAGCCCTGCTTTATAGGATCCTCTGAAATGTAATGTCGATTTTTTCCGGGCTGGCTTTATCTCTATAAACATAAAGTTTTGTTGGTCCGTAGGGTTGGGCATGCAGCACTTAATTGAAATTTTTACTGCCAATTATACAGCTCTTATGCTGAACTTAGGGCCGTATTGCCTTAACCGGCACTTATAGCCCAATTAGCGCTTAACGCTTAGCAGTTTCAAATATAATTTTTCGAAGATCATTCATGTTGCCGCGTTTAGTGAATATACTACCTGACGATGGGAATAGTCTGTGGATACATAACAATACTAATGCCTAAAAGTATGCACGAAGTACAGAACATACATAGTTATGTTTTTGTTACTTTGGTTTGTGTGTTTTTTGGCTGAAAACTTGCGTTTTCGTCCATGTAAAATGTGTTAAACAAAAACACATCGAAAACCAGTTTTCGCTGAAAACTATTTGAAAACCTTTACTTCCACTCGTTCCAATCTGTCCTCTTTATTAGTTTATTCGATGATTTTGACAAATTTGGATGCCATCGACTAATATTTAATAAATAAGAAAACACTTCTTATTATGATTTAGTTAAGCAATTCTTATTTTCAGTTACTTTTTCGAACATACTTATATGCAAGCAAAGGTTTTTTGAAATGCCAACAAAAACACAAAGTAATGGTGCGAACTCTTTGAGTCCCCAATCTATAAAACGCGTTTCGAAAGTGTTTTCGATGTTAGTCTAAACATGTTATAACACTTGTATTGATATTAACATTTAGATCCGTAATACAGGTTATACAGACAATACAAAAGCAACATATCCCGTTGATAAATCGGCTTGGTTGTGTCAAAAACAGCTGGTTTCCTTTACTTACACAGTACAACACATGATTTGCCAACTCAATTCTGAGAACTGTATGTGAAATGAGACCCAAAAAGAATAATTTCTGCATCATTCGTTTTGTCTTCTTACCTGCCAAAATATTTTTAATATCGATGTGAAGTTAGTACTATTGTATAGGGAAATTTATCACGTTTTAGGCCCTGTTGTTTAACATAGCTCGACAGCCACTAGCCCGATTTAGTTAAAATAAATTTTAAAATTTAGAATTACAATTCCCTTAATCTGTTCATATATTGTTTTCCTATACAAGCAACAGTTTCCAAGTTAAAAAGAAGCGCATGAAGAATTTTTTTTTTTTTTTTTTTAATTTATAAAAAATACAAAACGGAAATAAGTTTCAAGTCTAGTTACTTTTTCGCAAAGTCACATTAATGTAAAAAGTTTATTTAAGTTTTGAATTCATTTTTACCAAAAGTTTTACAAGTTTAAAGAAGTTTACCTGACAATCGGATCTACATACATACGTTAACAGAACGATCTCCAAGATCTGTTCTTCTGTAGCATTCTCCGAAAACTTATTGGGAATGTCTTACGCGGCTACATGAACAATATCAGAAACAAAAATAATAATAACAAAAAAACAAGAAAACAAATATATTAATAGCAATAGAGATAGAATTACAGTTTTATGTGTAAAAACTCCCAGTAACCCATTATACGTTCTTTGGCTTTTTTACCATTAAACGTCTATTAAGTAGCTTTATCCTGAAAAAGGTTCTACACTTAAGAATCAGACGTTTTGCAAATACACTTCTGAACTTAAGAGAAACATTTTGTTGTTTAAACTCTTGCAAATCCGCTCTAAACGTTTCATTCCGTTTAAAAAATTCGAAGCATTCGTATAATGTAGCCAGCTACTTATTCTAATGCGTCTTCCTGCATAACGCCTATCTCCTTATCTTGCTCTGCATCAAATATGTCGTTGACAATCGCAAAATCTTCTTGATTTTCATCGGAGCTGACAGATGCATTTTCAGGAGTTGCGGCGACATGTCTTACACCGGTACGTTGAGCAATTCCTGCACTTGTACAACTACATTGAGCCACTGTGTATCGTCGACATCTACATTACCGGAGCTTTGCAAATACTTCGTTGTTCTTGCTATTAATTAGAACTAAAAAAATTAGATACATATGCATTTAAAATTGCTAATATTTAACATAAAAAATTGGAGTGCTACATTTTTTTGGAAATTACCTAGGCAAAACTATGTATAAGGTAAAACCATTGAGAAACACTCTCAATTGAATTTGGTTTTAGCTTATTATGTTTACGCAGATGCCATAAAAAGAACTTACCCAAAATATACTTCCGGAGTCGATACTTAAACTCTTGCTCGGTCGGATGATCGTAAAAACCCTCTTTAGTTCTAATTGCACCAAAAAAATGCTCAAGAATGTCTTGATTCAATCGGTAGCTGAGAATAAACTTTACTCCAAATATCTGCTGCAGGTATTCATATAATTGTACTAATGACGATTTCGTCATTAATACTCATTTTTGAAAGTACTCCAATGCCTTCTTCCTGGATGCTATGCATTGCGACATGAATTTGTTCATCCGCTCCAATGTCGACAGTTGCTCCTCCATTTTTACTGAAAAAGGTTTCTGCGTTAAACGATTCATGAAATTAGAATAAATATACATATATGTACATATGTATGTATACATATTAGAGCGGGTCAAATTGTATGGATGGATTTTTTTCATCAGGAGTATAGCAAAAACGTAATCTACAGATGATTCTAAGAAAATTTGCTGAAGGCACCACAGCTCTAAGTCCGATTTCGAGTCCCCCTCTTTTGCAAAATAGATATTGTCATATGAATGTAGATATGTACATACATACATATGTATGTATATGTCTTATGAATGTAGGGTTTGGCCAAAAAAACTTCATAGCTTCTGATAGAATTATAGGAAATATATCATATTGGGCTTACTTTAAAGGTATTTTACGTACATTTCAGAATATGTATTAATATCTTTTGTTTTTGAATTTTAGTAGAGATATCAGGCTTAAATTATGAGAAATTAGCCTAAAATGAACTTTAACTACTGTATTATCATTTTTAACAAATTTCTTATTGAAATTTTTTTTTCCTTTACAGCTAAAAAAAAGTTCAGAACATTTCCAACATTAGAAAAGTTTACATTAAATCAAAATTTTTGTATTTAAATTTAAAATGGATGAACCAAATCCTTCTACGTCATATGAATCCACTTTATCACATATACTTGAACACGATATTATTGCATTTTCTTTATCAAGAGAATTAAATAATCTGAATTTACCGTCTAGTCGTGAAATTTTAAGATTTTATTTTTTTTAAGTGATCATGCAAAGTAAAATGTTTTCGCATAAAAATTTAACTCCTCATATAATTGATAAATTAGTTGAAATTTGGAATAAATTGAATATTCAACTAATTGATAGACGTAGTATTCTAAAAAAACTAAATGTTTTAATTGAAAAATATCACGAAAGCATTAAACACAGAAAAAAAGTTCAGGAATTTACAGCATTCGTACTGTCAACAATTTAATTATTTTATATTGGAAAATGTAAATGCAAGTTAAAAACAACAGAATGCTCATGTGGTTTAATACCAAACCATTTAAAAGAATTTATGATGGACCAACATAATGATAGAAAATTCACAATACCTAAATATATGGATGACATTGTAGAAGAAACACCTACAACAATACCAACAATGCCAACAGTTAGTGATGATCCAACATACAAATCACTTGGAACAGATATGGAAACAGGTGAAGCACAAATTGCAAATGAAGCAGTTGCAGAAGTATATGAAACGAGGACATTATAATTATACTTAATGATACGATGCTATAAATTTTGCTATGATGTGTGACAGATTTGGTGTTTCAGATAGAGTTGCTTCATGTTTAACAACAGCCCTTTTCGAAGATATAAATTTTCGATATGTTCGCGGTGAACTTGAAATAATGGATAAATCTAAAGTTGCAAGAGAAAAAATTAAAGGTAGAGATGAAGTGCTTCGTAAAAGATACATAGTTTCCAACATAACTGCATTTTCTTTCGATGGCAAAAAAAATGATTCATTAACTAGAAAGAAAATGTATGAGAAATTTCATACAAATATGGTAAAAAGCACCCCATTTAATTGTTCTAAAAGAGCCTAATGCTGAATTACTTGAATATGTTAATTTGGGTGAAGAAGAAAATGCAAAAAACAAATTAAAAAAATTAAATGAATTCTTCAATAGCAAAAAAACTGTCAATAGATCAATTAATTGGCTTATGCAGCAATGGAGAACCAGCTAATACTGGAATAGAAAATGGTGTTATAAGACTTTTTGAAAAGCATTTAAATATACCACTGCACTGGTTTATATGTTTGATTCATTTTAATGAATTACTATTTGGTCATTTATTCATAGCATTAGATAAAACAGTCACGAGTGGACCAAGAGCAGCAAGTGGAAAGGTATTCAAAGACATTCAAGATTGTGAAAAATTTCAGGTATGCATTTGTTAAAATTATTTTATAATTAAAATAGGAAAGTTATACTAATTTTAATTAATATAAAAAATTTATTTTTCAGGTTGTAACTGATTTTGAACCAATAGCATTGGAAAATATGCCATGTATGATCAGTGATGAACAAGAACGAGAATTATCTACAGATGTTAAATATTTATATCAAATGGCCAAAGCAATTTCAAATGGTGCTGTTTCAGTTGATTTAGCTAACATAAAACCAGGACCAGTTGTACATTCTCGATGGCTAACCAAGGTAAGCAGGGTATTACGTCTATATACAACAACTAATACACCATCGGAAAATTTGAAAACTCTAACAGTTTATATTATTAGAATTTATGTGCCAACGTATTTCAATGTAAAATACTATAATTCTGTTGTATACGGCAGTGTACTTTTATCAAAGTTTATTCGTTGGACACGATACCTACCACGTAATTTACTTAATGTTGTAGATGGTGTAATCCAAAATAATTCATACTACACTCATCCAGAAAACATTTTATTAACAATGTTATTTGATGATAGAAAACCCATACGGGATAGAGCTATACTATCGAGAAAAAATACTTAATCCAACTAAACTTAGAGTTTACAAAAAATATAATATTAATTTTAATGATTCAGATTATACTGATATGATTGATCTGAATGACGATAATTTACTATCTGAACCGGCATTCACAAGAAATATTACATACGATCACTTGGTACAATTCTTAGATTATGATGAGCCAATACTAGATGATCTTAATATTCCAATGCATATACAAGGAACAGAAAGATATGTACAGTTGTTAACAACTGTTTCCAAACGTGTTATAGAAAAAAAAAGTGAAGGTGTTATGGCTGTTACAGCAGAAAGTCGTGAAAAACAACCAGGAATAAAAAGCAAAAAAGATTTTTTTAAATAATAACATAACAGTACTTTTATTTTGAAAAATACGTTAAAATGGTCAATTCTAAGTAAAAAATAATTTGTTAAATAAATTATATTTACACGGCCGCGTATACGGAATATACGCAACAGTGTTAAGTGTTATGAAAAAAAGGAAATGAACAATTGATGTGGTGTTAGAGGATAATTGATTTTATTCAGCTTAAAACGTTATAAATCGTAGTAATCGGTGAATATATCAACGTATAAAAATGGATAGGTTTCCTCCGTAGTGTCGTGGTGCACCGTTTGGCAGCAAGTACCGGCATTCCGAAATGTGCAAATGACTATTTTTTTTTTTTTTTTTTTTTTTTACGAGGAGGAAGCATCGAAAGCCTAACCGTCACCGGTTTGTCAGTGTGGGACTTTAACCCTAACTAAACCTCCTACTGTCTGAGTACCATTTCCCCCGGTACTACCGTCAGGTATTTCGTCGGGAGAAGGCTTGAGCTTACGCTCTACGTACGTGAAGTCTGTTTGTACCGCCCTCTGTACTGTTGTTTGTTACATGTTCGTGGGGGTTTAAATTGCCCCGTTTCATTTCCAAGCATTTTTTTTTTTTTTTTTTTTTTTTTTTTTTTTTTTTGCTTGACTGCCGGTTGGAACGAACGAGGTTCCAAGCCGCTCAACACGGTATTTCTTCCTATTATATAAACTATTGATTTTAATATAATTTACGATTTTAGATTACCTTGCCCGCCGGTCGGAACGAACTGGGTTCCGAGCCGCTCTGTTACTCTCTTAACTTCTTCTCGTCTGGTTTTTCAAAATTTATGGTTTCCAACTATTCTGCAACGGTCGGAACGGACTGGATTCCGAGCCGTCTACTTACTTAATTCGATTTTTTCTGCTTTGTATGAACTATTGGAAAAAACACAATACTTTATAGCTGAGGATTTAACATACATATATATATAAATTTCTCAAAAGTAGTTTATTGAGCACTAACCTTTCTTGGTAGCCGGAACGGACGAGATTCCGGGCTACCCGGCCGTGTGTAACCGCTTTGGGCTGTTCGTTGGGAGCTGTGCTTAGAGCCAAAGAGCCAAACTGCTTACATTTTTTATTTTTTATTTTTTTTTTTATTAGTGCAGGCAGTCGGAACGGACTAGGTTCCGAGCCGCCGATTCGGTGTGAAGTTTGTTGCCGTCAACCGACATTAAAAGATTATGTATTTCTGCGGAGTCGTTCCGCCTGACGTAGTTTCGATATTACCATATTTGCCATGTTGCAGACGGCAGTTTGTCTGTGCAAATGACTGTGTGTGTATGTGTGTGTGTGTATGTGCGCATGCAAACCATTTACTAGGGTGGTGCGCCCGGTTTGTCGGTCGAAGGAGGGTGGCAATGAAATTTAGGCCGGAAACCTAAACAAATTACATTAAAATTATAAAAATGGTGTTATTTTGCTTATTACTTGAAAACAAATTTTTTTTTGAACATTTTTTTCTAATAAAACGAATTCGAAAAATGAAAAACTGTCTTAATGAAAGTTGTTGGAAATGTTCTGAACTTTTTTAAGCAGTAAATGAAAAAAAAATTCAATAAGAAATTTGTTAAAAATGATAACAGATACAGTAGTTAAAAGTTCATTTTAATTTCTCATAATTTAAGCCTGATATCTCTACTAAAATTCAAAAACACTATAGATATTAATACATGTTCTGAAATGTACGTAAAATACCTTTAAAGTAAGCACAATATGATATTTTTCCTATAATTCTATCAGAAGCTATGAAGATTTTTTTTGGAAAACCCTACATTCATATCACAAAATATCTATTGGAAAAGTGGGGGACTCGAAATCGGACTTAGAGCTGTGGTGTCTTCAGAAAATTTCCTTAGAATCATCTGAAGATTACGTTTTTGCTATACTTGTGATTGAAAAAAAATTTGACCCGCTCTAATACATATATATATAAACGGATTGTTTACCTTTCCAGGTATACCAAATGTTTTAATCGTTGAGTTTAAAATATCAAACCAATTATTAACCAGCTAAATTAAATCAGCGGTTTCTGTTGGTTCGCATAACTCTAAGCCCAGCGGATAACAGCGTCGAATTGCACAAGCGGAGGTATTTGAAAAAAGCTGTGCCGCCAGATTTACCTTTTGCCGACCTACATACAGTTTGTCAAATAATTGTTTGCAAAATAAAAAAAGTATACAAATTCATTTATAAACTCATATTTCGTAAACTATGACTTACTTACTTACTTAATTGGCGCATTAATCGCCTAAGCGATTATGACCGAGGTCAACAAAGCACATCAGCTGTCCCTATCTCATGCTAACTGGTGCCAATTGGAAATCCCAAGTGTTTTTCCACTTGGTCTTTCCAACGCAGAGGAGGTCTTCCTTTTCCTCTGCTACCACCCGCGGGTACCGCGGCAAAAACCTTCAGGGCTGGAGCTAATTCATCCATTCGAACGACGTGACCTAGCCAGCGGAGCCGCTGATTCTTAATCCGTACAGCTCGTACAGCTCATCGTTACATCGAACGCGGTATTCGCCGTCGCAAAGACGCAAAGGTCCACAAATCTCTCGAACACTCCAAGAGCCCTCTCGTCTGATGTTGTCATCGTCCATGCTTCTGCGCCATACAATAGGACGGGCATGATGAGAGACTAATAAAGTATGGTTTTTGTCCGTCGAGAGAGGACTTTACTGTTCAATTGCCTACTCAGTCCGAAGTAGCACTTGTTGGCAAGAGAGATTCTGCGTTGGATTTCAAGGCTGACGCTGTTATTGGTGTTAATGCTGATTCCTAAGTAAACGAAGTCCTCTACTTTTTCAAAGTTATAACTTTCAACAGTAATTTGTGATCCCAGTCGTGAATGTGCCGACTGTCTATTTGATGACAGGAGATACTTCGTCTTGCCCTCGTTCACGTCCAGACCCATTCGCTTCGCTTCTCTATCCAGAACTAACTGCGCGGTTGTTAAGGCCGATGATGTCAATTTCATCGGCGTACGCCAGCAATTGCACACTCTTATAAAAGATGGTACCTGACCGATTTAGTTCTGCGGCTCGAATTATTTTCTCCAGCATCAGGTTAAAGAAATCGTACGACAGAGAGTCACCCTGTCTGAAACCTCGTTTGGTATCAAACGGCTCAGAGAGGTTCTTCCCAATTCTGACGGAGCTGGTGGTGTTGCTCAACGTCATTTTACATAGCCGTATAAGTTTTGCGGGGATACCAAATTCAGACATTGCGGCATAAAGGCAACTTCTTTTCGTGCTGTCGAAGGCGGCTTTGAAGTCGACAAAAATATGGTGTGTGTCGATTCTTCTTTCTCGGGTCTTTTCCAAGATCTGGCGTATTGTGAATATCTAGTCGGTGGTAGATTTACCAGTTCTAAAGTTGACGGTGGGCTTAAGTCTTTCACACAATACACTTGACAGAACCGTATACGCGATGTTAAGAAGGCTAATCCCGCGATAATTGGCACAGACTGCCGGATCACCCTTTTTGTGTATTGGGAAGAGCACACTTAAGTTCCAATAAGTAGGCATGCGTTCTTCCGACCATATTCTAGAGATGAGCTCGTGCATGCACTTAACCAGCTCCTCTCCGCCGTACTTAAATAACTCAGCTGGTAACCCGTCAGCCCGGGGGCTTTGTTGTTCTTCAACCGTGCTATCGCTTTCCGAATTTCGTCATAGTCGGGTGATGGTACATCACGTCCATCGTCATTGATTGGGGATTCAGGTTTAACATCTTCTCCAACGTTGTTGCAGCCTTTTCCATTAAGCAGTGTGAAGAAGTGCTCGCTCCATAATTTAAGTAGGTTGTGGACATCAGTCACCAGGTCGCCGTTGTCATTCTTACAAGAATTCGCCCTGATCTTGAAACCTTCTGTTAGCCGCCGTACTTTCTGAAAAAAATTTCGGGCGCTTTTCCTGTCGGCCAGCATCTCAAGCTCTTCACACTTACGCATTTCGGCCTCTCTCTTGTTCTCACGAAAAATGCGTCTTGCTTTCTTCTTCAACTCACGATAACGCTCCCGCACAGCTTACGTTGCGCCCGATCGCAGTGTGGAACTGTAGGCAGCGTCTTTACGTTCCGTAGCGGCGCGGCATTCCTCGTCATAGCAGTTGTTCTTTCGGACTCGCTGAAATCCGATGGATTCTTCAGCGGAGGTATGTAGACAGCGAGAAATATGGTTCCACTGCTCGGAAATATCGTTCTGTTGATTATTGCTCTCAGAGAGCAGGAGTGCAAGTCGAGTGGCGAAGTGGGTGGATGTCTGTTGCGATTGCAGCTTTCCGACGTCGAGCTTTCCTTGTGTCCATTTGCGTGCGCTTTTTGCTGCACAGAGGCGCGTGCGGATCTTAGCTGCCACAAGAAAATGATCGGAGTCGATGCTGGCTCCTCGGATCCTGCGCACATTTAGGACACTGGAAGCATGCCTTCCATATATCACAACGTGGTCTTACCATCTGGAGACAGCCACGTAGCTTGGTGAATCTTTTTATGCTGGAACCTGGTACTACAGACTACCATGTTTCGGGCCCCGGCGAAGTCGATCAGTCTCATTCCGTTATCGGACGTTTCGTTGTGGAGACTGAATTTTCCGACTGTAAAATCAAAGATGCCCTCCTTGCCCACCTTGGCATTGAAATCGCCAAGCACGATTTTTATATCGTGGTGGGGGCACCGCTCATACGTGCGACCAAGGAGATCGTAGAAGCGATCTTTGGTCCCATCGTCCTTCTCTTCCGTCGGGGCGTGGGCGCAAATCAGGGAGATGTTGAAGAATCTCCCCTTGATGCGGATTGTGGCGAGACGCTCGTCCACCGGAGTGAACGACAGTACTTTACGGCGCAGTCTCTCTCCCACCACAAATCCGACACCAAATTTGCGCTCCTTTCCATGGCAGCTGTAGTAGATGTCGCAAGGGCCAATCGATTATTTCACTTGCCCCGTCCATCGCATCTCTTGGATGGCAGTGATGTCAGCCTTCGCTCTGCTGAGGACATCAACCAGCCGGGCAGAGGCACCTTCCCAATTAAGGGTCGGACATTCCAGGTGCATGCCCTCAAATCGTTGTCTTTAATACGTTTGTCGTGGTCTTCATCAAAATAGGGGGGTCTCATCCGAGGCTTTATTTTCCTTTTCATTGGAAGCTGTTTTTTACGTGGCGGGTTACAAGCCCTGCGCTCAACCCATTGCTGGGGGTGAAAAATTTTAAGTTTGTTTATATAGCGAGCCGCTTGCTCCAAGACAGACACCCGCTTGCAGCCGCACCTCCTGGTGAACAGACGCTGCGGACTTCAGTGGACCCTTAAACCGAATATGTCGGAGTGGCTACACTAAAGCGCCCTCTCTATTAGCCGTGACCCATGGCTCCACACGGGTTGGTTACCGTATCTCGCACATGGGTTGCTCTCGTTGCCCAGGGTGCACGAACGTGGACGTAAGAGTAGGGATTGAGTACAGCCGTGCAACTGTAACCGCATACCCAGAAGCACCACTGTTGTTTGCAAAATGCAAATATGTAATTATTACAAGTATTATTAAAACGGGAAAAAATAACTAATACTTGGTATGGCTCCGGAATTTTTTGCCATTCTTCTTGTATTGCTTTGATAAGAGCAGTTTTATTGGTTGGACTCCGTTTACCTACTCGCTTCTTTAAAAAAGCCCACAAATTCTCTATTAGGTTTAAGTCAGGACTCTGGGCAGGGGTATCAATAACTTTGCTGCAATGCTGCAATTGTACAACAGCCAGGTCCTGCACAGAAACGATTTATGTTTTGGATCGTTGTCCTGGTACAGCTTGTACTTCAGTTTATTCGGGTTTTGTGAGTCAACAAATCCAAATTTCATCGCGCTCCTTGTCAGTTCATTCTTTAAAATGTCCATATAAACCTCTTTCGTCATAACATCAGTGAAAATCCGCAGCTCTCCAACCCCTTTCGATGAAATACAATTCCACATCATTACCGAAAGCTTGCCAAACTTTACTGTTGGTATAATGTTCTTCTGTTGCAGAGCTGTAGAGAACGACCGAACATGGATTTTCAAGGCCGAACCGAACCGAACCGAACTTCGGCCAATTTTGGCCGAAGCCGAACCGAAGCCGAACCGAACATTTTCCAGGTCCAAAATAATAAATAATCATGAGTTTTAAAAATTCTATATTTATACTTTTATTTTAATTTTTAAAAAAGGTACATTGGTTAAAATCACAACCATTTCAGTTCATAACTTAAACATACTAATGTATCATAGTAAAGTTAACAAAAAACTTAAATTGCTGATATTTGAAATCAAATAGTTTTATATTGTAATGCAAAAATAATAGCCTATCGGCATTTTCACCTTGCAACCGATTCCGTCTATCGGTATAAAGCTGACCTGCAGTACTAAACAATTGCTCACTAGACACACTTGATGGAGGAGCAGACAAATATTTTAAAGCAATTTTTTTCAACAGAAAATATGGGCTTTGATACCAGTATTCAAAGATATTACAATTTCTTGGCAGTAAATGTTCATTAAGATAAGTTTCCAATTCGTCATTTAATGAATAATTTCTTTCAGTATTATTACTGCAAGGCATATCAGTATCATGTAAATCCCAAAGGCTGCTTTGACTTGTTTCTGAATGTACTACACAATCAGGCTGCGAAATAATCGCAACATTTTCTATCAGTACTGATACACTTTTAAGATAGTCATTTATGGCATTTTAACAAAACTCGATATCACTTTGTGTGAAATATTTTTGTTTAAAACGAGGATCTATCAATTTTTTTTAAATTATTAAAAATTGGCATATGTTCGGCCAAAGTTCGGTTTTTTTTGGCCAAAGCCGAACCGAAACCGAACCGAACTTTTGTGGCCGAACATGGCCGAAGCCGAAGTTCGGTCGTTCTCTACAGAGCTGTATTTGGCTTTCTCCAAACTTTGTTAGGTCCATCATGATAATATAACATTATTTTTGTCTTGTCGCAAAAAATGACGTCATGCCAGTACTCAACGGGCTTGTTAACATTGCCAATAGCAAAGGCAAGTCGCTTCTCAATATTAACTGCAGACAGTAACGGCTTTTTTTTGGCTACATGCGACGATTATTTGTGCTCTTTTAATACTTTTCGGACCGCCTCGTGGCTTACTGACTTATGGTAATCATTTTTAAGAACAGATGCCAACTGCCTTAGGCTGGTTTGCGGATTATTGTTGATTTCCTTCAAAATTCTTGATTCTTCGCGCCTACTGAGCTTTGGAGGCCTCCCTCCGGAGTGGTTTAATTTCAACCTATTTTCTTTTTCAGCGCGTTTAATAATATTATAAATAGTTCTAAGCTTAATTGAAACATTTCTGCTAATTCCTTAGAAGTTTTTCCTTTGTGATAATGGTAATAAACCAATTGAATTAGATTTTCGTCAACTCGTTTGCCTGGCATTGCAAAATCTCACTATTTTAAATTAGATCTGTACAGTTTGAAACAAAAAGTAGAATGAATATATGGCAGAATATTCGCAGAAGACCACGTGTTGATTTGTTTCTCAAAGTAATATCCCGTTAAGTGATTATGAATTTCTTTTCGACTTGTGTTTGCATTTTGCAAAGAATTAATTGACAGTTTGCATTTTGTTGGTTTTGTTTATTCGTGGAATATCTTATGTTCTAGTTTTTACTTTTGTTATTTTTTTAACGTTTTCTAATATTAAATGTATGTTATAATAATACTGCAAAAGAAAAATGATAAAAATAAGTACCTGTGCTAATAAATTTCATGTCAAAGTTGATTGTGTATGTGTGTTTTCGTTTTGCAAACAATTATTTGACGCACGTCGTGAGCAGTGTGTTTGGGGTCATTGTCTTGTTGGAAATAAAAGTGGTCCCCAAGGTTTAGCTTTTCCGCGCTTTCTTTTAAATTATCCTTCAGTATATTTAAGTAAACTGTTTTATCCATTGTCCCCTCAATGAATACGAGACTTCCAACACCCGCCGCCGACTTACAACCCCTTACCATGACCCCTCCACCCCCGTGTTTAATTATACTTATCGTGCTATTTTTTCCAGTTCAGTATTGGGTTTTCTCCAGACCCGTATTCTGCCATCTGACTGAAAAATGTTGAATTTACTCTCGTCGCTAAAGAGGACATTGTTCCAGAACTCAGTTGCTTGATCTTTGTAAGCTTTCGCGAAGTCGACCCTCTTTTTTTTATTTACTTTGCTGAGGTTTCTTTCGCGCTATTCTTGAACTGTAGCCAGCACGATGCAAAATCCTGCGTACTGTTTTTGCGTGAATATTTTTTTTAGTTTCTTCACGAACTTCTGCTGCAACCTGCGTAGATTTTGGGATTATTTTTAATTTTATATGTATGTATGTAGATAGAAGAAAATCGATAAAGACATTAATTATAATATACATATATTAACCCTGGAACACTAATCATATTTTTCATACGTAAACACTAATCCTTAGTCGAATCGACTAACTAATACGATTTCTATATATTTCTAATATCTATTTTTAAAACTTCAACGAATTATTTTATTTATTATATTTTACTTTATTTTAATTCTAAAAAAAATCAAATTTTGTAATTTTTTACAAACAAATTCATTTTATTAACATATATGTATGTATGTCGCTTACCCTTTTTAAGGAACATTTTTTGAGATCAGTTGCGGAAATTAGCAATAAAAAAATAAAAACTAAAAATAACATCATAAAATTCATTTTAGACAAGAGAAAGTAAATCAAACATAAATCCGGTAGGAAAAAATTAATTTTAACTTAACTCGAATAGCATTAATTACACACTTCAACCTTATGCTCTCCACATATGTACATATATAACTACCGCATTTTGCACATGATGACTTAGTCATCCGATGTTTCTGATACGGGCAAAAACGGCAAATTTTTCTCTTTTTAATAGCTCTTTCATAAAATCGTTTCGGTTTAAGGGCTTTTCGCCAGCTTTGTGGTTGTTATAACAATAGATTATATAGCTATTGATAGATGCCATATTCAATATTCCATAAAACATGCACAAAGGCCACCTTTTCGTTTTTCTGCTACATGACATAACGCTGCACATTTGGTCAAAGGTGTCAACGGCGCCTTTGGATTGGTTGTAAAACTCCACCAAGTGTGGTTTGCTTGTTATGTTGTTGATAGTTCCTTATTCCCCGGCAGAGGATAGCATGTAAACCATTTTGTTAGGTTTTGGTTTATATGATAGCAAGGTTAACTCATTGTCGTAAGAGAACATTGATGTTCCTACTTTTCTATCTTTTGAATTGAACATTTCCTTTGGAATTTCTTTTTTGTTTGAACGTAAGGTACCCAAAACTGTCAGATTATACGGCTGTCAAAGAAGAGACTTTGCTAGTGGGATGGACGTAAACCAGTTGTCTATAGTTACATTGCGGTTAGATCCATCAATTATTCGTGTTAGCTCCTTCACAAAGTATTCACCAAGGGGCAAACCATCCGAATTTGTACTTTTACCCAAGTAAGGGACTGCATCCAGCATATATTTGGAACCACTGTCACATAACATTACAATTTTTAGACCATACTTAGCCGGTTTATTTGGTATGTACATTCTAAAAGAACATCTACCTCGAAATGCTAAAAGTTGTTCATCAATGGTGACGTATGTATAACTCGGCATCATAATTTGTTCGACAGTTCCCAATAAATATATCCCAAACCTTTCGTATAGGCGTAAATTTATCATTGCTTATATATCTCAGTCTTTCAGATTTGTCATCAAACCGTAAACAGTATGTCAAAAACTCAAATCTAGCTTTACTTATTGCAGTAACGTACCTGTCGCCGGAAAAAGATGGCTCAAACAATTCATTCACATTCAGGTGGTTATCTTTGAGTGCTGCTGACAATATTATCAACCCTATAAATGCCTTTAGTTCATCTCTTTCTATTTTGCTCTGAGTGGCACTGATATTTTTATAGTTTGATTGCGCCATCTCGATTTCAATATTTGTCCATTTAACGATTTCGTCAAATATTTCATCCGTCAAAAACAATTCAAAACATAATAATGGATGAGTTATTCCCTTACTTGGACGCGTAGGCCCCTGTGGCTTGTGAACAATATTCATAGCTGCCTGTCTGGCTGCTGTTTTAGGTTTTTGAGTACTCCATACATGTTTATTTTTACCACGGATCACTTTTGTAGTGAAGCCTAATATTTTTGAAGTATCTGTTGATTGACTGATGGTTGTTTCATCTATCAATTGAGCGTCGTCCTCTAAACCTTCTTCTTCTTGGTATTCGAATCAACGTGCTCATCCGAATCAACAGGCTCTTCCACTTTCAGAATGACTTCGCAGTCACTACAATTAGTTTCTTCTATATCGCTTTCGTCACATCCTTCCAAAAATTTGTTTATAAAATCTTCAGTCAAACCTTTTCTAGAACTCATTCTTAATCCTATAATAAATATCCACTAGTTAGCAACACCATGATCTACAATATAATCCTTTTCAAAATTAACGCTTAAAGTTACATTACCACTAATTGTTCGTCGATCCGACGTACAAGAGCTGAATATCTCAAATATAACCGTACGAACTGTTGCTATGCGGCCACTCACGACAAGAAGACATCGGCTACTGAGAATACACGAGAGTTGAAAGTGTTCTGTGAAGTGAGTAAAAAAATATGTGAGGAATTGCAAGTGATGTTAGTCGTTTCGACTAACATTAGTGTTCTAGGGTTAATAAAATATATTTCTTAAGTCAATAATCAATTAAAATTAAATCATACAGCATTTTTGACCTTAATATGTTCATCGGTTAATTTGAAGGCAAGCGATACATCTGACTGAGAAGTATGAGCAATCATCAGCGATGGTTCTGCTCGTAATAATTTTTTGATTCCAAATTAAGCCGGAATCCAACAAACATGAAAATTTTTCCATTATTTACGGGGTTAACAAAAAACGTTTTTTTTTCTGAAATAATGGAAGATATGTAATCTGCATATAATAAAAAATTATATAAATTGGTGAATACTTAAAAAAGTCTATACTAAACATGCGAGACTCCAAGAGCTTTCCATAAGCTGCGATTTGCTGATTCCATGTCACTTACCATAGCAATCACGTTATAGCCGGCTGAATGAAGAGCGCGTATAATATTTGTCAGTATTCTGCATTGCATATCGCAATTAAATTGATAAAAAACTGGCTGCTTCCAAGACTTCAGGAGCCAACTTGCCATGACCACCTGCACTCGCTTCAACGGTTTTCGAGACTAGCATCATACTCGAACGGTGCGGTGATATACTTACATTTCATCAAATGCAAGTACGCAGAGCATATCTTCTAGATACATATTCGCTTGCTTCAACGACTGTATAGAAAAGTTGATCATCTCCTCATCCACATCAATTTTTCAGTACCAGCGTTGGAGTGTCGAAACAGCCAGCAAAGGGAAACCCCTTTCATACAAATGCCTGTATGCTCTCGGTCCAGCAGCGTGTAAACTTATTGCATTCGATATGTCTTCCCATGATCAGTTAATGCTTTTTTCTAAATAAAAAAAATTTTTAAAGAGTTTTACCGTATAAGTCACTACATTATTACTTCCCAGGGTACGCCATTTTTCTAATTTGTCCCTCAGTGAAAATTTGCTTCATCCTTTCTATTGCCCTATCAGCTTCTTGCAAATTTTTCTCTGTCACGCGATACTTAGCTTCCACACGACTCGAAAGTATGACAAACTATATGTATATACGATTCAATCAATAATAATTAGTATTGTAAACTTACACTTTAGTTCTTGCTACTTACTCTGTTTGCGAGCTGGATTCCTGCATGTTTAAATTGCAACCGGATATCCTATCCGTTGCAATGCCTACATGGAGTTGATTAACCCGAGGGGTTGAGCTCAAGTCCATTAAAGCAATTGCGGCACTGTATTCATCATCGTTATGACTGAAAACTAATTAATATAACTAAGTTATAGGTACACAACATTATTTTAATTTACATGAATTTTGTGCACAATTTGAAACTATTACAAGTTTTTTCTGGTTCTCGTTTGACTACTTTTAACGCCGGTGACGATGCTGATCAGATACTGACATTTTACAAGTAGTAACATCAAAATACTATTTATGTACTGACATTTTACAAATAGTAACATCAAAATACCATTTATGTATGTATATCAGCAACCAAATTTAGTTTTACTCACTTTAAGTCCATAGCGATATCGATGGATGGCACCGCTGACGGCATTCATCGTATAACCTAGCTTTGTATGAGTTCGCTCGGTGAAAAAGTTATACGCAGACCAAACTTGATTTCCAATTTGAAATCCCAGTTGCCTGACTCCAGGCATCTGTCCGCCGCAAATCCATGGGAACAAGGAAAAATTGTCCACCCTTTTTTTTGACTGCTTTTTAGTACAAATATCGCACTTCGACATACCGAATTTAATTAACGCACAAACGAACTTTTTTATCGCACGAAAAAGTTTTTTTAACGCACAAACGAACTTCTTTACTGCACAAAAGAGTTTTTTTTTAACGCACAAGAGAGTCTTTTAACGCACAATCAAATACCACCTTACTAGTTAGATACATATGGACATCTTGATCCGTAATCTGCATAATATTTAGCATTTAGTTGCATTTAAGTTTTAATGCATGAATGCATTATAAGCTTTTAGTGTAGTGCATTTTAAACTCCCTTTTTCGATGCTAATGACATAACTTCTGCTCCGAAAGCTTTGATGGGCAATATTGTGAAGATTGTACGAGGGCGGTTTGATAAGTCAGTGACTTTTTGCATTCCCAGGCAGAAACTTTAAATTCATCACTGCTGCCCTTAACTGTCATCTATTAATAAACTACTGTCAAATTTTGAGCAAGCTGAGTCATATAGTTTAGGCTTGATAACCTCTTGAATTTAAACAAAAGGAAAGGCTTGATAAATACTATGGGAACATTGCACCATCAATTTCAATGGTTTAGGAGTGGTTTACTGAGTTCCGTTGTGGTCGTATCAGCACAAGTGACGCTACACCAGGAATCGCCGATAAAATCCATGGAATGATATTGTATGACCGAAGAATGTAAGCGCGTGAATAGGCTGAAGCCGTAAGCATCTCAACAAAGCTATTATTTGGAAAGAATAAATAAGTTAGAGAAAGACTGAACTAAATGTATAGAGTTAAACGGAGATTTTGTTAAGAAATAGAACCCTTTTTTGCCGAAAGAAATATATTTTATTCAAAAATTCGCTCACTTGTCAAGCCACTTCTGATAGCTGTTATCGCTTCTCTGATATTTACTTCGTTTCAAGCACATAGATTAGACTTCTCTTTGTAACTACGAACCATTTTCCTACATACGTACATACATATGTATATACAATCAGTTTATCACGCATTTCATTAACTGAAAACTTTAATATTCTTACATTCGCAAATAATTTCGAAACAATTGAAAATATTGTTGGTTAATTTAACTTACCAATTTCAAATATTAATTTAATTCTCTTTACATTTTTTTTACATATCACTGTCACAAAATAAGGCAGAAGGAGGTATAAAAAGAAAGACATATGCGTCTTTTCCAAAATCTTCGAATTGACCATGAAATTTCATGACGTTGAGTAAATTCAAATACCTTACCATTTCCAATTTATAAATTCGACAAAGTTTACTTACTTCACTTCGAAAATGGAATAGTCAAATGAACCCCATTTTCCGCACCAGCACAACATCGCTAGTTTCGATTAAACAATAGAAATGCAATTTTTAATTCCACTAACAATAATTGAGTAGTAGAAGAGAAAGGCTCAGTGGGTTTACAAGTGCTCCTGCTTGCACAAAGAAACATTTATGGAATATTTCAGTGCTATTTCGGAATCATATCATAACCTATTCACCAGACTAGTTCACGACCAAATCTGTAACATTTCCAAACTAGTTATCTCAAAGTATTGTCAAAACATTCGATAGTGAAAAAAATTATACTTATTTGGCAGTTTTATTAGTTTTTTTTTTAATATTAAAATACATATTCAAGTACCTACTAACTATAAGGGAGTAAAGCTAAGTTAAATTATTATTAGAATCAAAACTATTTATACAATGGTTTCATTTTAAAATGTTAATCAAACGAGTATACGTCGGATATAAACATCAGAACTACAAAAGAAATTTCAGAGAGAACCGGTGTGATATGACGAAAATTCATCCAAAACTGTATTTGCTTTGATTTTTTTTTGTGTTCATAAACTATAAAGGGATATTACGCACAGTTATGTATATTCAAATCGAATCAAATTGAGCTTTTAGAGAACTTAAAAAATATCGAGTTTGATATCAATTATTTTCTGAAAAAAATATCGGTATTTTGATATATATGTATATACTTTTTGGCGAACCCTACTTTTTAGAACAAGTTTGGGCTTATTTTTTAATACCATTTCCGGTATAATTTTTAGGTAGTTCGCACTGTGATCGAAGTGGGCCTCAAAAATCGTGAAATGGCCCGACAAAGTGATTGAAATATTTATGAGTACCGAATTTATTCAATATTAATAGCCATATTAATTTTTTTATTTTAAATAGTTTTTACATATTTTGAAAACGAGTAACGAAAAGGCGTGCCCTTAAATTCAGCTCATTCATTAAAATAAAAAAAATCACTTTTCGCATAATACATACATAGGTTTATTATAAAACATAGATACATAAATATAAATAGGGCTGAAACATAGATTAATATTTCCAAGATATCTTAACTAAAGCAAGGCAAATTATACAGATTTTAAGTATTACAATTTCGAGTTGGGCAATTACAAGCATATGTTTTTGCTAATAACTTTTCTTAAATTTTGTATAGAATGAGCATCTTATGTGTTAACTTTTTTTGTTATTGGCCGAGCTTCTACCATTCCAACTCCAATGTTATACCTCAAATGGAGGGACCTACAGTTTTGTGCCGACTCCGATTGGCAGATGTATGTACATATTTTATGAGAAGCTATTCTATGATTAAGATTTTACTTTCCTTGTATGAGTTTCGAGCCTCGAACTCAACGGTATATCGATAAAACCGTGCTACCCATGCCTTATCACGACATAGTCCGTTTTTGCAATTGACTGCGTATTAGAGCTCTTGATATTTGTTTAATCGAATATTCTAATACTTCAAGTTTGATTAAATCGCACACCGTCGATTATTCGAAATGTTCATAAATACACGTACTTACATACATATCTACTAGGGTAAATGTGCCAGTGACCAGACACTTATATTTTTTTTCAACTTCATGCTCAAGTTCGTTGCAGACAGTCAGTGATATTGAAATATTTAATAACAATATTAAATAATAATAAATATTCAATAACAAATTCAAAGTCGAATAAGTATAGGGTACACTGGGACACATTCGTCACCATTTCTTTGACATTCTGTAATTCCGAAACTTGTCCACAGACTTTAAAGTTTAATATTTTGTTTTAAACATTAATTATTGGTTTATGAAATATCTAAAGAGTTTCGTTCTATACCTAAGAAAACTAAACTTTTTTTGATTTTTTTTTTCAAAATGCCATTCTGCTGAATGTGCCCCATGACAGGGGCAGTTTCGTCTTTTCAAGGGGCTTTTCGGCAGACTTGAAAAAGGTACAATAAATGCTTATTGCTTTTAAGTAAATTTATTTAATATAATAGTCGATAGTAGTAAATTCATTTAATATAATTTAATTTTGTACCATTATCTGAAAATGGCTTAAGGCGAAGGAATGTTATTGCATTTGAACACCTATTTTCCTTAGTACAGGGTAATGGGGCACATTCAGCAGAATGGCATTGAAAAAAAAATCTAAAAATTGTACATTTCCTTAGGTATAAAACGAAACTCTATACATACATATTTCATAAACGAATAATCAATATTTAAAACAAAATATTAATGTTTAAAATCCGTGGACAAATTCCTTAGTTACAGTACTTTAAAAAAAGGCGACAAATCTACCCTAGTTTACTCTACTGTGCTGAATGTGCCCGAATTTAAATCGTCATATGTGCCCCAATACCACTTGATTAACTTCAGTAAATTATTTTTCATTATAAAAACGGGATAACACTACCTTCACTTACCTTATATCAAACAAAAATTTTTTTAAATCTTTGCCCCCGCCTGTTTTGAAATACACTTAAATTTAGCGCTATAAATTCTTTACGCACTCACTTGTCCACCCTGCTGAAAACTCTTTAAACACGTGCTGCTCTTTTCACTTTCGCTCTATAACTGCCAAAATTCATCGCAATACATGTACATAGTTGACTAAAGACACAATCACAATTAAAACTGTCAAGCTACGAGTTTTCCTTCATACCAAAAACGGCTTTGACGAATGTGCCCCAAACACAAATCTGCCCAGTTTACCCTATCAGTGTTTACGAATAAGAATTATGTTTTTTATATAATATAAAATAAAAAATTTAAAAAGGATTGAATGTTTAATAAAATCGACAGTAGAACTCGCTTATCGTACTAGATTGACCTCCGATAAATCTAGGATAATTTATATTTATAAATTGTAATTACATATGTACATATGTACAGACATTATACATATGTATACATATATACAATTATTATTGGCTTTCGAGGACAACTATTTAAATGAACTGATTCAATTGTATGTGTTTTGCCTTGACGATATGTGCTTATTACATAAAAGTAATCCAGAAATAAATAAAAATATATGTCAAATTTTGCTTTCCCCGGATCCAAGGAGGGGAGGGGTTGGGGGGTTCAAACCCGGAACCAGCCGTGTACCATGCCATTAACCAAAGAATTGAATTTATGAACAAAATAATTTTTCTTGTACATATGTATATTTTCAGAACAGGGCACAGCGAGAAACAGGTACCTAACTTGTTAACCATAATTTCTTCGATTTTTGGAGAAATCGAAACTATTTATTACTATGCGATTTTAAGTTTTACCATAATTGCCAATCGAATGTTCAAATATTCGATTAACCGAGTTGTTCAAATAATTTCGGAAGCTTTACCGCATATATGTACATATGTATGTACATATTCACATTATATTGTCCTTTTTATATGTATGGGAGGGTTTTGATTGATTTTAGAAATTTCAATGTCCGTTGATGTTTATAAAAGAATAATTGTCCACGTCCGACTGAGGGAGAGTGCCCACAAGAGAGGATAATTTGCTCCGAAATCAGACTCTAAACTTTGTGAACACCAAAAAAATTACGCCTAAGGAAAGTCCCTCACTCAATACTCGTAGATAACACTAGCACTGCGTACCCACTCCAACTGTAGTGTAGATGGTTTGATTTGGAAAAAATTAGAACTTAGTAGGTACATACATATGTATGTACCAATGTACATATTTTCATATGTATGCGAGTTAATAAATATGTACATTTATATACATATAGGCATGTATCATACAAACATACTTGTACTAATGTATTTATACGCTTAGCTTATGAATGAATTCAAATGAATGCAAATGAATGGGAGTGAATGAAAGCAAATGAATGGATGAATAGCTGAATAACGGCACAGCTTGTGCGAGCACACAAAGCAATGGGCAGCGGCTACAACAAACAGTCGCACTGCCGCGCCATTGTGATTGGTTAAACAGAGGCTGCAGCCGATACGATTTACGCACACCGTACACACACACACACACGCATACAAACTTTGCCAGCGGCTGAATGCAGTTGGGGAAAACAACAGCAATAAAAATCTCAACACTGCATAGTTTTATTCGCAGCGACAAAGAAACGAGAAGAGAATGGATTAAGCAACAAGCAGAGGCGCCGCGGCGGCAGAATAAAAAAATAGAAAAGAAAAAATTGCAAACGCACCCTAAATAATGTCCGACAGAGTATCCATCAAAGGTGGCAGAAAAGAAAGAACTTAGAGAAAGAGTGAGTTGATGCAATTGCGAGCACGGGTACTGAGTTTGAGTATTTCTTTCCAAGCGGACAGAACAACAAAAAGCAGAGTAGAAGAGCGCAAAGCGGCTCTCCTGCAATTATTTAACAATAACAAACACATGTAATTGCAAAGCCATAGACCGAGAAATGAGTGAGTATTTCAGTAGCTCTCCAACAAAATCATGAGAGGAAATAGATATATATTTATACACTCGCATCCATACGTATGTAAATACATATATGTATGTATATATACAGCAATTCTAAATGAATAGTGATATAAGAAAATTAATGGCTATAAAGAAAATATTGTATGATAAAGAATACAAAAATATTAAATGTTATTATTAGATACATACATATGTATATTGTGCGAACAAAAACATAAATTTTGTAGGTATGTATGTGTTTACTATGTAGCTATTAGGGTGTTCCATTATTCGACTTTTTTGTAAAACCTGTTTTCGAATTATTCGAAAAATGGCATTTTGCAAAAACCGTTTCCTAATTTTTAAATCAAGAAAAAACCGGGTAAATCGGGTTTTGTTCCATGTAAGAAAAAAATACATCAATGTTCAAAGTTACTTAATGCAATTAATTCTATGGAAGAAATATTTTAAAAATATTAATTGGTCCCAAGGCCTCTACTCTCTCAATTGTCATCAGGTGATAAGCAGGTCACAAAAATTAAGGCAAACACAAAAATTAAAAACGTGAAAGCGAGGAAAGGTTATAATCTTCAACTCATTCATATACCCGAATTTTGTAACTTTGTATCATCTCAAGTCTCTAAATGAGCTAGAGATATTTGCTTTTCCTCGTTTTCACATTTTTCTCTTTTGTTTTTATTTTAATTTTTTGTGACCTGATCACTATTTAGAGACGTTATTTTGAGACTGGAGGGTTTATTTAGAAACTAATGAATGTCAACTAGTCTAAAATTTTGACTTTTGTCCCTATTAGAGACTGAGACTGCCTACTGAATTCGGGAAGTAGTTTCATATTTGAAATTATACCAAATTACTGAATTCCACATTGAGCTCATTGGGGAGTAATACAATTTTTCATGGTTTTACCGGTATTCAGTAAGCAGTCTCAGTCTCAAATAGAGATAAAAGTCACAATTTCAGGCCAGTTGACATTCATTAGTTTCAAAATAAAGCCTCTAGCCTCAAAATAAAGTCTTTAACTTGAAAAAAACGTAAAAGCAAAAAAAAAAAGTAATAATCTCTAGCTCATTTTGAGACTTGAGTGAGACTGAGTTACAGAATTCAGGTAGAAAAGTAAAGTATTTTAATTGTCACCTGCTCATCAGCAAATAAAAATAAAAACAAAAGAAAAAAACGTGAAAGCGAGGAAAAGCAATCACACCCAGCTTATTTAAGACTTGAGATTATAACTAGTTACTGAATTCGGGTTTGGGTTTTTTCTGCAAATTATTTGGGTTTGAAATATAATTAATTGGATGTAAAATTCGTCGATGTGCTGCCGATTTATTTGATATTCGAAAAATCAAGATTTCAAAAAAACCGTACAATAATATATGAAAAAACCGAAGAAAACCGGTTTGAAATAAAGTCAATCACCCTAGTAGCTACATAAGACCGGATAAACTTGTAAATGTTTTATTAGCACATTTAGCTCGTGTTCATCAGAAGTGCAATATCTACAAATTTAAGAGTTTTGAGGGTGCAAAATAAAAATTATTAATTCATTCATTTTATTTTCAACAAAAGCGGAAGTATATACATATGTATGTACATATGTACCATATTTACACGTACCACTCCTTTTGTATAAATATATACATATTTATTTTTTATAGTGGAAAAGTTTGTACGAAATGTTCACACTTTCTTATCACGCCGTTCAGACCGTATTTTTTTTCTTTTTGAATGCCATTTCGTATCAACCAACTTATTGTCGTCACTAATTCAATAGTAATTTGACAAAATTTATAAATTTTCCAGATCTTTGAAATATAACAGTCAATAAAGAATCGTTCAAGTATTTATTAGATCTGTGCTAACTTCTTCAATATCACCTGCGCGACTACAATTTGCTTTTAGTCAGATTATGTAAGAAATGTCAAAATTAACGAATCCATATTATTCCCTATGTGCGAAAAATGGCCTACGCTGGAAGACATTCCGCTTTTGACCAGCCCAATATGAATTGTTTACCCCTTTCCATTCGGACTAATTTTTCATTGCAGGCTCCAAACTGTGCAGCCTCATCCTTAGCTTTTTTCATAACTCAGCTACATTTTCCTTGTTTTCTTTGACAAATAGTAAGCAAACAGTGAAAAGTGAATGATTTCTGACGGAACCGAAACTCACAATAATAGGCCATTCTCATTGTTACTGGTAAAGTAAATTTTGTTTCGTATTTATAACACTCGAAATTGAATTTGGTATTGTAGGGCAATGGTTACAAAGTTTCTCGAAACAGTGGCAACATCTCACATTTTGACAATGAGCGGTATCAAATTTGACATAAAAAACGTAAATAAACATATGTACATACATACATTACATAAATCAATAAGAGTGTTCGCGATGCTGATTATTATTACAAACGGTTAAGAAATATTACGTTTTTTGTCAAATCGCGTTCGCAGGCTCCAAAAATTTGCAAGGAAGGGGAAATTGAGAGAGCAAAATGACATTTCATTTTTGAGGGGACAAATTTTACCCAGCACAAATTTGCAAGCAAGAAAACAGTTGATGACGAACCGCTCAATATATGTATGTATGTATTTTGGATAAATACGAAACTTTTGTTAAAGAGTTTTAAAGGTCAAAATTATAAAATATGAGTGATAAACACGCATTTAATGTAATGTTTTTCATTTTGTATATTTGGATGCGGACAAAAATTCAATCAGCTGTTTATTAAAAATCTCTCTTTGAGAGAGAATACTCCAAAATCCTGAGAAATTTCGTTTCTGGATAATTTTTGCTGGTCTTTTACAAGAACAAACCTAATGAAAGCAACAATTTTTTTCAGAAAACGTATAAATATGAATAAACATTTTGTATTGCTATTTAAGTAATTGGTTTCTCGCAAACATTTTACCCGTGTTAAAGAATTTCAATACTGTAATATTGAATGAACATCTTCGCTTTTGGTTTTCTATTAAATTAACAAAACAAAACTAAACTGCTGCTTTTTATTACCTCCTATTTCACAGGTTGCAAAATTTACCTGGTTACAATCAGCGTAGAATACAAAATGGTTGCAAAATGTACCTTGCTAGAATAGACCTATATAGGTGAATAAATCCGTTAAAATATTTATAACGACTATTACGTGACCCACTTAAGATGAGTGCTTTTGTTTGAAGCTCACAGCGTAAAGTGTGAAAAGTTATTATTTTACTTATGACAGGGATTTTTTAGGTTAGATTTATCGTTTACTAGGCATGGAATCATATTTAATAGTGTAAAGTTTTATTTTTAAATGATGTAGGTATAACGAATTCGTAAAACAAATTTTGTTTAAAAAAAAGCAACTTTCCGGTTTATTTAATGAAAATAAAGGTGACTTGTAATATCCGAACAGTGTGTCCAGTTTCCGGGCAGGCCGTTGTTTCGTTATTCGAATCAAATTTAATTTTCAATGCTGAAAGGTAGGCGACAAACTTGAGGGCCTATTTGTCCACAATCAACTTCATATATGTATTTACATACATATGTCCGACATGTAGAAGTTTCCTACGCGACACCAATCACCTCTTTACATGCTTTTTTAAGATAACTTTTCGATTTAACAGCTATGTCCTTCTGGGGTAGTTCTGTTAGAACTATATTTTTTAAAATTGCTTAATTTAATCTTTACTAAAGACGCGGACATTTTGCAGGTTGTATGATTATGAAAAAGTACTTAAAAAACTTGTCAGCTAAAAAAAATGTTCGTTCACTGCGGAAATAAGTTTTTGTCATAGCGATGTTATTGATAAAACGTATCAACGATCAACTATGAACTTAGGCAGATTCTAAAATTTGGGAATAGGTACAAACAATTAAACATGAAGTTCCTTCAACCAATAAAATTTAAAATTTGAAACTTGAAATTACATTTAATTCGAATTTAAGCACTAATTTATATGTACAATCCTAAACATTTTATGTTCTTCTTTTCGAACATAAACAACAATAAGATACTGATTCACGAATTCCTTTATTTTATTTTATGATATTTTACATGCCTTGGCTGAGATTCAAACCTGGTATGGCAGCGGCATACCAAGCAAAGCTCGCACCGCAACACACTTGCCTTTACATACATATGGATATACCTATGTATGTATGTATTTATTCATTCGAATTAGATATACATACACACACATAGGATGCATATGTATATTTGCATGATATTTGTTGGAACGATTTTCCGTCATCCCTTGTCAAGTTTGGTTTGGAGACAAACCGGTTTCGGCGTTGTGCCATTTTCAGTGTCAAATTTCGTTCTGTACAGTTTATGTCTGTTGTTCCGTATTTATTTCATTTATTTGATCAATCAGGTATTAGTGCATAATCGTAAATGTTAGCAAATGTTAAGTGTCCTGAATATAGGTACCTAAAGTCTCGCGCGGTTAGAGTCCAAAAATGTATATTTTATCACGAATCTGTCTTTGCGGTAAGAGCAGGTATATAGTCAGTAATTTTAGTCCGTTTAGGTATTGCAGGTTTGTTTTGTATGTTGGTATCTGTCATTTTACTTACGTCTTTGTTTTGTTTTTTATAAACAAGCCTTAATGGTGCAAATATCGCATCAGAGTTGCTGTTTATTTGTTCGTTTATTATCCTCCCATCAAATGTTTTTTGTTTATATATTTCCATGTTTTCAAGAGCATTTAGGCGCCGTCCTTTTTGTTGTACGTGCAGTACCTTCACGGTTTTCTTTATGTTTGCGGGTGAACATTTTGCGTTTACCAAATGGTTTGCAAAATTAGATTCAGGTATTGCCGTGGGTTTTTGTATCCTTTTGTTGTAGTCCCTTATGTGTTCACGGAATCTTGTTCTTACTTTGCGTCCTGTTTGTCCTATATAGCTATATTGACACTCACAGGTCAGTTTATACACGCCTTGTTTGTTCAATGGGTCTTCTTCATTCGTGCTGCTTTTAAGTATCCTTCCCAAGTTGTTTCCAGTTTTGAACGCCGTGTGGATATTATACTTTCTGAAAAAATTTGCAAGTTTGTATGTCATTTTTCCTGTATAAGTCATTACTGTCCAAGTTTTTTCGTCTAGCTCTCTGTCGCTTGTTTTTTGAACTGCATACATTTTTCTAAATTTATCCACGAGCTCCTTTTTATATCCGTTGTTTGTTGCTATGTTGTATATTGTGTTTAGTTCCTTTCCGTATGCCTCTGGCGATAGAGGTATTCGTTCAAGTCTGTTTATTAGTTGTCTTATAGCGGCGTATTTGTGTTCTTGAGGATGATTTGATGTGTTATGTATTATGATGTCTGTAGCTGTCGGTTTTCTGTAAATTTCGTAGACAAGTTTTTTGGCAATTTTGTCTATGTTAATCGTCAGATCCAGGTAATTTATTGTTCCCTTCTTTTCCATTTCCATCGTAAACATAATACATCCATGTTGTTTGTTCAGGTAATCCAGTATCTGCTTTTCATTGTCCTTGGTGATCACGCAAATAATGTCATCCACGTACCTTGCATAGAATACTACGCCTAACTCGGCTTTCAGTTCTTCCATATACTGTCCCTCCAGTTCTTGCATAAATACCTCCATGAGGATGGCCGAGGTTGGATTTCCCATTCCCAGTCCGTTTGTTTGTCGGTATATTTTATTATTAAACTTAAAATAATTTTGTCGCAGTGTAGTTCGTAATGTGTTTGTGATTTGGGTTGTTTTTATATGGTCCTTCGTTTTTTCGAGTAGTGTTTTCCGGACCATATCTATTGTTTCTGTTTGTGGAATCGATGGGTACAAGTCCTTAATATCAAATGATACTAGCCTGCTTTGCTGTGAAATTTTCACGTTTGCCAGTTTATGGATGAGTTCCGTCGTGTTTGCTACAATGTGCTCGTTACGAAGTTCCAAGTTATCATTTAACAGCATTTTCAGATGTTTGGAGAGTCTATAAGCAGGAGCCGACTTATAGTTAATTATGGGTCTCATTGGAGTGTCCGGTTTGTGGATTTTTGGAAGCGCTATCAGTGGTGGTGCTGCCGGATTCATTTGGCTTAATAAGTGTGCTGTGTGGGGGGTTATAATATTGCTCGCTTCTTTTATGGTCTTCTTTATCTCTATTTGGTACCTGTCCGTTGGGTCTTCTCTAATTTCTCGGCACTTCATTTCACATATTAGTGTTTTAGTTTTTTGTATATATTCCTCTCTCTTCATGAGTACCGTTGTATTGCCTTTGTCCGCTTTTGTCGTTATTATGTTGTTCTTCCTAAATTTCTGTTTCACACTCTTCATAATCTTACTTTCGTGGCTATATCTTCCATTTTCGTTTATTTTAATTTGGTTTTCTATAATATCTCTGCATGTGTGCCTTGCGTGTTCTTGGTCCTCACTTGGCAGCAAAGATATTCCTACTTCCGTATCTATAATGGCTTGTTCTGCTATCCTTGTCCTGTTATTGTCCTTTATATTGTGTTTAAGTCCTTTCTGCAATAGTTTGGTTTCTTCCTCGTTGATGGATATATTTGCAAGATTCACTAGTCTGGTGTGAAAGTCATGACCTTGTGACTTTTCTTTTACTTCATATGGCCCAGTTAGTTTTTCCAGTTTTTTCTGTAATTTTTCGTATACCCGCTTTATTATGTGCTCTGTGTTTGTTTTTATATGTTCGAATAGGTCCATGAGAATGTCTACCGGTATAACGTCCGCCAGTCTTAAGTGAATAGAAAGCAATTCCTCGTTTGATCGATCCTTCTTAGCGTACAAACTTCTTACTTCATTCTTTACAAAGTCCCTTTCAGCTTTCCTGATAGTTTTTCGGCTCGCTTCCGTGTTTGCTTTTATTCTGATTCTTGCAAATTTTGGTGTAACGTTCGATGCTAGACATTGTTTGTTAAACCAAATACTTGCTTTAGTTTTATAAATCTTTTGTAACCGTCGTTGGTATACTGTCAGAAGTCCAGTCGTCGTAGAGTTATAAGCCTGACAGGCATTAACTATATTGTTTTCTTCTTTTTCTTGTCCGACAGGGTGAATTGTTGATATTTGTTGGAACGATTTTCCGTCATCCCTTGTCAAGTTTGGTTTGGAGACAAACCGGTTTCGGCGTTGTGCCATCTTCAGTGTCAAATTTCGTTCTGTACAGTTTATGTCTGTTGTTCCGTATTTATTTCATTTATTTGATCAATCAGGTATTAGTGCATAATCGTAAATGTTAGCAAATGTTAAGTGTCCTGAATATAGGTACCTAAAGTCTCGCGCGGTTAGAGTCCAAAAATGTATATTTTATCACGAATCTGTCTTTGCGGTAAGAGCAGGTATATAGTCAGTAATTTTAGTCCGTTTAGGTATTGCAGGTTTGTTTTGTATGTTGGTATCTGTCATTTTACTTACGTCTTTGTTTTGTTTTTTATAAACAAGCCTTAATGGTGCAAATATCGCATCAGAGTTGCTGTTTATTTGTTCGTTTATTATCCTCCCATCAAATGTTTTTTGTTTATATATTTCCATGTTTTCAAGAGCATTTATATATTATATTTGCATGTATTTGTCTATAACAAATTTCAAAGCAGACATCCTTTTTTACTGCAACGAGCATTTGAATAAATCGGCGGTAATTTTTAGCTGCTTGCAACTTGATTTCTATTATAATAAAAATTGTAGGTATAGCTACAAAATTGCATAGATTCTGCAAAAAATTTTTAGTTTATAGTTTAGTTTTGAAATTCATTTTTTTTTTTATTATTTGCAACAAAGTTTGAAATTTGGTTTTCGATTGCTTTTGTTTGAATAGTATTTTTTTTTTAAATAAACATAGGTAGGGTAAATGTGCTAGTGACCGGACAATTAACTTTTTTCTCATCTTTAAGCAGTTGTATATTGCGACCAGTTGATTGTGACGAAACATTTTAAACCAACATAGCACTACCAACTTATTTCGAATTGACTTAAGTAGTTAAAGTTTTTGAAAGATAATGAACTTTTCTGTAAAAATGTATTTTCTGAAAAATGTCGGATTTCTTCAATGACCGGACAGTTTTTTTACTAAGCGGACGATAAAAATCCAGTGAGCGGACACTCAATTTTTGAATAATGACACATCCTTAAATTCAAAAAGTTCGAGTTTATTTTAAAAGTAGGTAAATGGAATTCATTGTAACAGTTGAACATACATATGTACATTATAAGTTGAGAATTTTTTTATTATTTCGCACACAAACTGCATATGAACACGCTCTTAGAGGCCTCGGAATATGAAAGATCCTTCAAAGCAGTACATTGGAGATGAAACCATGAAGGACATGTGTCGTATCCAATATTTTTTAGGTTGTCGTCATCTACATCGCTAGTGAGTTCACCCAAACACGTCAGGCATAGTTCTTTATTTTTTGAAGAACTTTTCTTTTGTTTAGGCTTCCTT
The DNA here is from genome assembly GCA_963971545.1 of Philophylla caesio. Lineage (NCBI taxonomy): Eukaryota > Metazoa > Arthropoda > Insecta > Diptera > Tephritidae > Philophylla > Philophylla caesio. The sequence goes on along the minus strand of OZ020608.1, from coordinate 29,914,737 downwards.
GTTTGCTTAAGGATGTTTTTAGCAAAAACGTTCTCGTTTCCTTTCAACTATGGCGTTTTGTTTTTCTGGTTTCTCGCGTTCTTTGTTTTCGTATATATCCCTCCATCCTTGGGATGATATAGCACTCGGTGACTTTAACGTGCTATTAGTTCTTTTACATTTAAACCCAATAGGTTTTGAGTAGAATAAGTGAGATGATAAAATGCTGGAACAACTTGGAGCTGGGGAAAAAACGGTTGGAGTAGAACGATTTGTTGATACGTCCTTTGGATTACTGCATGCTGGTTCCAAAACACCGTCGTCATTTATAACGAAGATGCCTGTTGGTATCTCTATATCATCTAATGTAATATCAATCAGTGAAATGGATGAAATATTATTATCTTCAGGATGCAAGTCATTATTCACATCAGGGACACATTCTGTCTGATCTCCAGAAGGGACTAGAACTTGGTTTCCAAGAGATTGACACGATGTTGAATTGGTTCTCTCCTCTTCTGAGATAACTTCTAAAATGATGTCTGAATTTATGCCACGATTTCGTAATTGTGATGAGAGTTCTGGTACATATTCTTATACCCTTTTGGAGCAATGACTTTTCCGGTTTTTGGGCACAGAGAGAAACTCGTTTCGTCGCCGTTTAATATACGCGAAGGGTCTTGCAAAACATCCTCGCTATTACGTTTTTTGAGATGCTCGGTGGCGCTTGAAAAATAGCTTCAGCCACGTCTGGCCAGGCCTATCATCTTTGAATGGGGTTCTCCTTCCACTGTCCTTTATAATTTTTTGGACCGTATTAAGTACACAATCCTTTTTCAAAGGGAAACCACATTTGCACAATTTTAAAATCCAGTCAACTATCTCGTTTTCCTCTTCGCCCGTTAAATAGGATCTTGGACCGAAACTGCATGAAGTCTCTGCAACTTTACCCTGAAGACGGTCTTGTATGGTTGACTTCGGAATGCCGTAAATACCAGCAGCCTTCCGAATGCTCATGCGATTATCCCGAATACCTGATAGTGCCAATTTCATTTTTTTCCTGTCAGGAAGCTGTTTTCCTTTTTTCAAGGATGACTTTTAGCCCAATAAAAAAATTGTCAAAATAAATACACTCATGGACATTGAACTAGGTGCGAAATTCATTTTGATATTGCTTCTACCCTATAATTATTTTTTGATTTTAAATAATTTTTATGTAAAATATAGTTCGATGCATAACCGAAACCACATACATAAATAAAAAATTTAAAAATTACACAAACTGCACAAAAATGAATTAAAAATTTAAAAAAAAAGCAACATCCTCGGCTTAAAAAATTCTAAAAAATCAACGGAAGATTTCAGCGACTTGAAACTTGCACATTATTATTATAAAACTGATTGGGCTACAAAATTGCATTCTCGAAAGTTTTCTAAAAATTCTGAATAAAAAGTTTGTATTTTTTACGAAAGTTTTTTCAAATTTTTATTTAATTTTTGTGAAGTTTGTGTAATTTTTTAATTTTTTATTTATGTGGTTTCGGGTATGCATCGAACTATATTTTAAATGAAAATTATTTAAAATCAATAAATAATTATAGGGAAGAAGCAATATCAAAAAGAATTTCGCCCCTATTTTAATGTCCATTAGTGTGTGTCCGGTAAATAAAACCGAGTCAATTTTTATATTTTTAGTTACCGGACACTTTGTCCGCTGACTGAAATATTAACACATGTTTCTTTCTAGTAACCGTACAGGTAATTTTACTATTTAAACAATAATATTTAACAATATTTTTAACACAAATGGATTTAACACTATTTTCCACTCAAACTTTACACTATCCAACCAGTACTTACTTAAAATTGATACTTAACTCAACGTTGTTGAAATTTACATGCCACTAAGAAAAAAATAAAAATTTCGACGTTTTCACACTTCAAAGCAAATACATAAACTGATCGCATTTTATTAAAAGCTACGAAGAATTTAGAGGGAAACGGCATTTGCGTTCCCGTTACAAAGCAAAGCGTCTATTCATTTGAATTTTTGAACATTCTATAATTTCAACGGTTTTCTTATTTCAGCCAAAAAAAGACAGAAATGTCCGTTGACTAGGTGGTGTCCGGTCACTAGCACATTTACCCTAAGTGACCAACAATCGGACATCCTCTGCATTTAACTTCCGAGTGAATTTGCCTGTTGAGCCTCCCTTAATTCGTCCTGTGAAGTGAACAAATTCGAGCGAGAGTGAAATGCAGATCTTCATTTATCTTGATATCAATTGGGAGAATATGTACCTATTTGGTTTTTATTAATTTAGCCACTACTGAATTTCGTTTCAATTTATATTAGGTAGATATTTTGTAAGCTATTGACAGAATTTGTAAGAATTAGGATTCAAAATGAAATTGAGTTAGAGGATTTATATGCATATTAAGGTATCGATATGCTTCTAATTACATACAATACATTCATATGTTCATATGTATGTATGTACATATGTATTTACAAATATAGCATACATATGTAAATATATGTAAATGCATACCTATGTATGTATGTACCTACATATATACTTATGTACATACCTACATATGTATGTATGCTTCTTACATCTGTTTCGAGAAAGACTCATCATGTATGTATGTATATTGTAGTACCTACTATATACTACATATGTATATGTACATATGTATGTATGTATACGATATATGCATCTGTATGTATGTAAATATGTACACACATGTCTATGTATCTACTCCTTTAGAAGTCCATTCTTCCGACATACTTTGTTAAAATCATTTTGCTATATTCTATCCTTATTAACGCTTTTTTTTCTTTTCACATTATAATACGTATGTAGGTACATAAATATTTACAATTAATGAGAGATAAAGACAAAAACAAATAATTAACATAAAAGCCTGCACATAGTAGACTTTAATAATGGGAATCAAGTAAGTCATAAAGGGTTTTCACATGCACATTGTCGACTTGACAAACGCCTATTCTATCAAAGTTACTGTCCTTTACGCCTTTGGCACATTGTGCCATTTACATTGACAATATACCCCAATAGCCACGCTCCTTCCGCTCTTACTGCTGAGCGCTAGCTAAAGGGAATGGAGAGTGTTTAGCATAGTGGCTAGAACAAAACGTGCGTATCTACAACAAACAAAGCAAAAACCATCCAAAAAGTGTTGCAACAAAGGAACACCAACATCTATGCATCTGTGCGTCTCAGTGGACTATCGGCAGCTTCGCTCATAGCGACAGAACAGAGCGTACAGAATGCAATAAAGCACTGTTGTGCGCAGCTTTTGTTCATTGGCAAATGACAAAGGCAGAGTTGGCGTGTGAATAGCTACCACTATCCCCAACATCAACAATAACAACACCATAAACTTCACTGCCGCACTAGTCACTAGCACTGGTTAATAGTTTTATTGCATTGCCCACCAGTATTGTTGTCTTGCTTTGTCCGATGATTAATGCTCTCCAACTACAAGTTATCGCCATTGGCTCTTTTTCTATGAATTTCTAAATGCATTCCTTTCACTCTTCTCAATTTGTTAGTGTGAACTCTCTTCGGTACTTGCAGAGCTATTCACGCTTTATACCTTGTGAGTGGGAGCGAGAGAACTAATATGTATTCACCTCTCACTGGAACTTATGTGCTTATGTGTATGCATAAACTCGTGTTCTCGGGCATGTGTATGTATGTGAGCGCATTTAGTGGCACACTAGTAAGCATTTAGTGAAGAGCGACCATTTACCGGTATTTGTGAGGCTCTCGTTTGTATATAGTGGCTGGCCAACATTGTTTGTGCAAGCAAACGTAGGTGAGCATTCGCCGTGGGCACAACACAACAACCGTAGCATAATAGAGCTCTGTAAACGGTCTGAGAGCAAATAATAAATTGAAAGCACCTCAACAAAAGACGAAAGAGTGAGCGAGTGAGAGGCGTACAATTGTTGGGCTTGTACCTTGTTTAAGTTGGCATTGTTTCATTCGGGGCGGAATTGTGCCGAAGAAGTGAAAACTGGATATTTTGTGAGTTTGTAGAAGGTCGGTGATTATTGTGCAGTGAAATCAGTCTGTACGGAGCTGTTGAATTGAATAGAAAGCACGGATGCCAATAGTTGATTTGACCGAATAATATATACCGGAAAGTGAATAATAATACTAATAGAGAAATAAAAAGAAGAGAATTTGTTCAAGAAGAATAAAGCGGAAAGTTGCAAATAAAAACAAAAAGCAAGAAACAGTAAATGTGTATTGTGAAACAGTTATTCAACATTGAAGTGCATACCTACACACATACATTTGAGAAAAACAGTGCAGCTATAAAAAAAAACCAAAATACTTAAATAGTTTATAGTGAATTTGCTAGAATTTAAAATAAATATAAATAAAATCTTGCACATAAAACTTGAATATGACAACTCTGTCTTCACATCCGAATTATGGTTTCCATTTGAGTCAGGGCTTAGATATGCCTACTCCTGGTGACTATGGCCCACCGAGAACACTCAGTCCATCCGATATGGACATAAAACGTGTAATGCACTTTTCACAAACTGGTGGACTAGCCGCCATCTCAGCCGCAATGGGTGGTTCACCTGTAGGTGGTCATGCCGCCAGCAACGGCAACTCCATTATGGGCACAGCCAGCATGGGTCACATGGGCGGCGGCGGCGGTGGTAACCTTAATAACGGCTTGCATCATCATTTAGTTGGAGGTAATCACATGCAAACTGCCGTCGGCCATCAAACTTTATCACCGAACTCCTCAATTGGTTCGGCAGGCAGCATGGGCAGCCAGAGTTCACTCGGTTCGATAGGACATGGTCAGGGACTTAATGCCGGCGGTAATAGCAGCAATGGTCTTCACCATCATCCCACGTCTCCGGGACAGGAGGGACACATCAAACGGCCAATGAACGCATTCATGGTTTGGTCTCGACTCCAGCGGCGTCAAATTGCTAAGGATAATCCAAAAATGCACAACTCCGAAATTTCAAAACGTCTTGGCGCCGAGTGGAAATTACTCGCCGAGTCTGAAAAGCGACCCTTTATCGACGAGGCTAAGCGTCTGCGCGCTCTACACATGAAAGAACATCCAGACTACAAGTATCGTCCACGTCGTAAACCAAAGAATCCACTTGCTGGTGGACCCCAATCGCTGCAGATGCAAGCCGCGCAAGGCCAACAGAAGCTGATGGGCGGTCCTGGCGGTGCCGGTGCTGGCGGCTACAATCCATTCCATCAATTACCACCATACTTCGCGCCATCGCATCACCTCGATCAGCCCTATCCAGTGCCGTACTTTGGTGGCTTTGATCCGCTGGCGCTATCTAAGTTGCATCAAACGCAGGCCGCCGCCGCTGCGGCAGCCTCAAACCAATCGCACAATGTACTTGAAGCCCAGAAAGCATCACAGCTACCACCCACGACTCTGAGCAGTTTCTACTCGGGTATTTATTCTGGCATATCAGCACCTTCATTGTATGCAGCACACTCGGCCAACGCCGCGGCGGCGGGTCTGTACAACTCATCATCGACATCATCACCAGGATCCTCTCCCGGCACCATCACACCAAATGGCATGGAAGTTTCAGTAACATCAGCGATGGATAATGCGCTTAGACGGCCGGTGCCGGTGCTGTATTAATCCTCACATATACATATCCATATATGTAATATGAGGAGAAAACAATATGTAGTGTTTAGCGTAGAAAGTACAATTGGCGTTTTAATCGCTTTGTTAAAATTGAAATCAAGAACCATTACCTCGAGTGGCCCTATAGTTGATTTACGTTTGTATGTACATATGTGCATGCATATGTACTTGTATGGATATGTTTGTATGTATTTGATTGCAAATATCACAGTACATAACAGTAGTATTTATTAACCAAATGCCAAGTAATATATACATACATATTTATGTGTGTATTGTATTATGAGTATACACAAGATTCCTTTATCAAGTTATCGTGTGATTTTAAATTATAAACATAATAATAATAATAATACAATTTTTATTATAGCAAAACTAAATTTATAGCGGAATGTGCGTAAATGAAGTATCTGCATACATACATATGTACATATGAACATATGTAAGTAGTTTGTTTGCTAAAGTGCTACATTTCAGAGTGGTTCTCGACGGACCAGTTCGCTAATGATTCGCAAATATACCAAAATTGTTGAAAATTTCAATGTTTTTACGACAAATCGCAATTAATGTTAATTTAAAGTATGTAGTTATCAGTTAATTAGTAAGTATAGGCTTAAAGAAATATTCTTAATTTGAACATTCCCAAATTTGTTGCTTGTGTTTTTTTTTTCTTAACTAACTAAATATGCTTTAGGTTATCGTTTTTAGATATTAGAAATACGCTGTAAAATAAAAATTGATATAAACATTTATCCTATTTATCTTATTATTTGCATTACAAAAACATTAAAGTTCATTTCATCATTTTTAACTTAGTCTTACTTAATAAATAAAATTGTAAATATACTAAAAGTTTGAAGCAATTGAAGTGGACATTGTACTCTATGAACATATGTAGATACTTGAACTATATATGTATCTATATTTATATACTTGTATGTACATATGTATGTATGTGCATAAATATATATATGTATATTTACTTGTACGCATTCAATGGAAATATAGTATTATAACGAAGTAATAAGAAGGAAGAGACGCTAGATTCAGAATAAAATTATTATTGATTTCACTGAAAACCAACGTGTATTTTTCAATATTAGCTTAAAAGCTATCGCTATGTCAAAATAAGTTTATGCTCTTCAGCATTTTTCTCTGTTGCCAGGTATTGGTGAACCTCGGATGTAGACGCAGAAAATGGAATTGAAATGAAAGGAAGCGTTTTGCGTAATTACGTACACGGCTCAGTTAAAGTTGCAAATATTCAATTTGTTTAAAATGCAACGCTTTCGTAAAACAAAATCCTACGGAATTAATTTAGAAGCCGAAAAATATACGAAAATCTGTGAAAAAGAAAAAGTGGAAGCTGCCAAATGAGAAATTGAAAATGTTAAGAAGGCGTAATTATTGCATGAGGCATCATTTATAAGCAAATCGTGATGGCGATCTCCATATTAAAACGCAGTACCTAATTCCACTTTTCAAAAAATTCAATTAAATTCTAGATTTTAAAACTTATATACTCAAAGAATTTTATCTGTTTCTGAAAATAATGACTTGGACGAAAATTCACGCCCGCATTTTGTATGTTTCTGAAAATAACGATTTTTTCAAATAGAAATTATACCTTCACACATAAATACATATGTATGTACATATTTTCTCATTTATCTACAAAATTTTAAATTTAATTATTTAATTTTGATATGAAACTCTACAATTATACCTTTAATACACTCAATAAGTGAATAAATCACGAAAGTGTCAGTAAAGGAGTTATTATTTTAACACTTCACACCAGATATATATATGTATGTGTGTGTATGTCATACTTAAACCCCTATTGCGTATGAAGACTTGCAGGAGACTAGTAGCAAATAGGCAACTATACTAAAATGTCCATTACGCAAGGCGACCCGCTACTGGCTATCGGCGATGTTTTTATTCTTTTCACTATTAGTAAAAAAAAAGCAAAATCAGGTATGTTATCTGCGTTTTTCTGTATACTGATATCAATCGCTATAAATAACACGAAAAACGTTTTTAGTAGCCGAGGCTAGTAGACCGACAAATATACTCCAGTCACCATACATAATTGGGGCATTAATATGTATGAGATTATCGCCCAATTGCTTAGGATTAAGTAAACAAATACTTTTGGTTACCACATTTTAGCAAGGCTCTAACTCATTATCAATTACGAATCAGAACGATATAAAATCTGTCAAAACGCTTCCAATATAACTAACATAAATTGAAAACCAATATTGCACTATCATGTTTATTAAAAATCTACGAAATTCGCTTTTGTAGAACTTTACTTCCTGCTCAATTTTAAAATTACGTTTGAAGAAAAAAATGCGAAATACTACCTTTCTATATTCAGATAAGTATTCATCATCCAATTGTATGCAATACCTACACCTTTAGCCCTCATTTAGTGATATACAAAAAAAGTAATTACAGCTTACATATGTGTCTTCAATCGAGTTTGATTCAAGTTATTTTCTTTATAGGAATTTAGATGCCTTAAAATCAAAAAATTCTCATATTTTAAATGGTGATTTTTAAAATAAATTTTACTACAATTATGCTAGATCTTAGTTTATGTATGTTTTTGCGCATGCAACCAATAAGTCCAACATTTTTTTGTACTCAGTAAACAATGTGATTTTAAAAATTTCTAGTGAAAGTGATTTAGTGTGCTCCCAATTTCACAAATTTCTTCGCATATCAAGTCAACCCTGTCACACATATCGGCTATCGTTGTGGCAATTCACAAACAGCTGTTGTTGAAATTTCCCTTTCGGATTCAGCATATTTCAATGAATAACTAATTCAGAAATGTCAAGTGGCTTCAACAAACATCAAAGAATATTTGAAAAATTATTCCTATCGATAATAATTAAACATTCACACACTTTTTGTCATTTACTTTCACATACAACCAAGCATTCAGATTCAATTCACAAAAATTTATGTGAAAGTGAAATTGGGAGCACCAAACATGAGATTTCAAACCGAATCCACAGGGAAATTTGTGAATGTGAAACTGGGAGCACGGCTGATAATTTCTTTCGTAACGTATATGAAGCGTTGGACGCCAAGTTGGTAAAAATTATCAATACGAATCCTTAACGAACATTCTGAAATTTACCTTTTTCCTTCTGAATGGTATTGTGCCTAAAAAAACTTTAACTTAGAAAATCTTAATCTTATACATACCTTCTTTACTCATCATTGAAAACATGAATAGAATAATAAAGTACATATGTTATATGTAAATAAAAAATTACGTTCTAATATCAGTTGCTTAAGTATTTAAACGCTTTGGTATACATACTTATATGTATATCTCAAAATATTTATCCGAAACTTCTAATATAATTTTCTCGAAGTTATAATTTTGTGACATGGTTATGTTCCATTTATACCTCCGATTGTATATGCCCATTAACTTGTATTAAATGAAACTAAAATTAAAAATAAAATATTTTGCGTTGTTATTTTTGATTTGATACACAGAAAATATATATGCTGCAATCAAAACAATTTTAATCCTTCATAATTTTTAGATTACAAATTTAAACCTCTTTAGTCTTACTTGATCCAAATTTTATATTTTTGATAGATAAGCCTTTTTATCTTTAACTAAATGACTATTCATTCCCTTTTAAAAATTTTAAAAATATTTTATAATTAAAATAAAAACCTCTATTTGAATATTGAATTTTCGGTTAAAAATTCTATGCAAATAATAGCCTCAAATAGAAAATTCCAATTTAATAAAGCTAGTTAAAATTTGGTTTGTTTGTAAAATAGACAATTTTAAAATAAATGCCGTTTTTCCTAATTTTCTGTTGTTTTACTAAGCAGGCAGCTCTAGTCCTCAGATCTTTATGAAATTTGGAGGAAATAAAAAATGCAATAAAAACGTATATTAAAAATTTAAGCAGTAGTTATATTGCTTTTATTTAATTTCTATTATTTTTTTAATTAAAATATATGTAATTCGTTCTCTAAAAAACCACATAAGCGTAACTTTCAAACTTTATGCACAATTTTTAATAATTTAACAAATTTTCATGAAATTGTGTTTGAGTAACATAGTTTTAATAAAATAAAATCCAAACTTGAAGTAGCTACAAATTTACATTATTTTTGAAAACTTTTTTTCATACAAAAAATTTCGAGTATGCGTTTAAAAAAATAAATGCGTGTCGTATAAGCACTTTATATCTGTGATCATGTGGGACTGTAGCTTAAGTCATGAGAAGTGATATATTGAAATAACAGTATTCTTTACGATCAGGTGTGTAAATTTGCAAAGTCCGTTTACAAATATTATATTTCGTATTGAAATTTCAGTTAAAGTTTTCTGTTTTTAATTGTGATTTTAAATAATTGTTTAACTAAATAACTTACATACATATGTCGATATAATTTTCTGATATACCCACCTTTGAAATCAATAAATGAGTTTGATTTAAATAACTTATGTATGTTGACTTAAACCTGCCGAGGTCACAACCTTTGTTTCAGTGTATGACATGTTATGTTTCGAAAAAGCGCTTAAGTGGACAGGGGGTCTTATAGGACAGATGTAAAAAAAATTTTTAACTTTTAGCTAGGCTATTGCAGATAGAAATTAAATAAAATTGTGTCTATTTCCGATTCGATAAAAGCTACTAAATGACATTCGAATTGGGTATTCCGGGTGATATAAGGTAATGAAACCAAAAAACTGAACCGCTGAAATTGGTTGATGGCTTCATCCAACAACCGCTATAATAATAAAACGCATACAATAAAAAAATTAGAAATTCTAAGCGGCTTGGAAGCGTCATAAACTTTTTTTTAACAATTGTTTTAGTCGTATGAACAAATAAATAAAGAATTGTTAAAAATTATGACCAAGTCTGAATTTTTATTGACACAAGTGTGATTGGTTTTCAGTTAACTTAAAACATAGATGCAAAGTAAACAAACAAGCATAAAAAATTGTGCAAATTGTCTAAAGCCAAACTGTAATTATAATTGTTTGGCAGGATTTTAAGAACTGAGTGAAATTCCGAAAAAAATATTTTATTTCTATTGTTATGGAGTACTTACTACCCGAATTTTCTAACTTTATGAAAATAACATTTAGCTCTTAATGATAATACATAAATATTTAAATTAGCCCCGAAAAAATTGATTTTTGTTGAAATTTGATAAAGCTGCAAAACGATAAGTGATCAATTAAAAATATTTAAAGAAGTAAAAATATTCGGTCTCTATTGTGTACGTTAAACAAATATAAGAATGCTAATATTAATTCCACAGACATTGTTACATTTTTTTTTAACAAATTGTATATCGTTTTCTTAAAATGAGAAGTTTGAACATTCGTTTGGACAATAATATGTACTGGCCAGGAATTAGGTTTTAAATACATATGTATATAGTTTATTCAAGAAAAATACGAGTATTATTTCTGTTTATTTAAACTCAGCTCTAAATAAAGCCAATTTTGTTTGCTCGAAAGTTTCTTTGTGAATTAAAAATAAGACTAGTTAGTATAACTACAAATACCACTATGCCCTTCATCCATAAAAAAATTGACAGTAGTTATTAAATATATCGATTCCGACAAATTGTTGTTAAGTATTCCCTCAATGTGACAAAGAGTTTATGTATATGTAGGTACAAAGACGTGATTGGATTGGATATTTGTCCGGCGTGATGTATGCAATTTTTTTAAATGGTGCAGTAATGGTCACAAGTTTTTTTGTCAAAGTATAACAATCATATGTGTGTTTTCAAGCTAATCTTCCAGCCCATTAGAAGCTGACTACATCGCGCATTTGTCCGTTTTTAACACTGAAAAATTGACTCTGCAAGTAAACTCGTGTTTTTATATCTGTTAAAATTTTATTTCAAAATTTTAACTTTTTTGCTTATGCAAAACTTTAAATTAGGTTCAAATATTAAAAAAAAAAAATTTACACTCGTGTTATATGACTTATACCACAAATAGTAAGAGAACCTAATGCCGAGCTATGTACGACTATGTATGTATATGGTGAAAGCTCCAAATTATTATTTTTATTAATGTTATTTATTTAATAAACTTTTATATTTTAATAATTTTGAGTTCATAATTGTGTCCAATGCCCATAAAACATAACAATAAAAAACACATGATTATTCGCCATTTATTGCGCTATTACGAAATCTTATTATTTTTCAATGAGAAGGCATATTTTTTATAAATCAGGAAATTATTCTTCAAAGTTTACATTAAAACGAAAAATGAATTTTTTGGCGTATGCAGTTTTATAGTCCTTTAAAATTGTTTACTAGATCTCTTTCGAAATCGTGCCAGAAGGCCAGAAAATACTTAAAACTTTTGTTACAATTCTGTGGCTTCCCGGCACTTTTTTTTTTGCAAAATCGAGTTAAATCAAAATTTGTTAATCATTCGAAAGAATGTAAATAAGTATTGATATATTTAATATTGTGGCTGAATTCTCGACATTTCCAAACCGAATAACTGCATTTTTCAAACAGCATCAAAACTTTAGGGCGCGTTTTCTCGAAAACAGCTGTGAGTGCCTTTTTCGGTTAACCGGGAAGCCACAGTATTATACATTAAAATTGACAAGCTTCAAACCTACATCTCTAAAAATATGCTTGATTTTTTATGTTTTTTATTTGAAATGCTGTTGAATCTATGTACATATTTTGAATTGTATTGGGTTTATGTGTATGGTTTTTGCTAGAGAATGAAATATATTCTTTCCAAATTATTTTCTCAAAATTCATTCGGGCTTAAATCAATTAAATCAAATAGTTTTATGACCCAACAATAACAAGAAATATATTTTAATTGAAAAATATGAGAAATTAAATAAGAGAAAAAGAAATAGTCAAAACTTGTTAATTTGTGGTTGTCGTATAAATATAGTGATCATAATGTTACATATGTATGTATGTAAGTATGTGTCCATACCAATATGTATGCAATTATTTATATATGTTTACGCACGGCAAATATGTATTTTAGTTACACATGTATGTATGTACTATATTATATGTATGTATGTACATACTAGAAATTAATTTGTATTGTGAATGGAGCAAATACATTTTCTTATTTTTCTTTAAATATTGAAAAAATATGTTCTTTGTACGAATAACTAATATAACTTCAATATATGTAGGTTTGTAAATAAATCATATTCCACAAAGGTTATATTTAAATGTTCAATGTTATTTTAAATGTCGTATTCGTAATTAGCTTTAACTTCATTCTTTTGATTTACATAAAATAAAAAATAAAAAACATATTTTATCACATTATTCACTGAAAACAAATATGAGAATATATCTGCATCTACGAGAAAGGTTGTTCTTTTTAAAATTGGTTAGGATACCTGGGTAAATTATCATTTGTATTTCAGTACAAAAAAGTGTGTTTTCGAATGAAAAAAGTCGCCATCGTTAGCGACAAACTACCTGTTCTACCTCCGGATAATGTTGTCTAGCTAATTACAGAATTCAATCCTAACACAATGCAGCGATATTCTCACCTTTTAATGTGAAAAGGATCTTACCTTTTAGCTTAATGTATTTTTTAAGGTGGAACCGTGGAATTGTGGCGGTTAATTTCCAACGCTGTGACGACTCTTTGCCATTGATTTGGGTAAGACTGAAGGATGCCTATGTAAATAAATGTTCGTCCTTTGTTTTTGAAGCGACTATCGATTGTTTAATTCGCGAAGTGGGCGTTGTGTTTGATACCTTTCAATAGAAAATAGAAAATACTTTTTTCCAAACATTTAAGAGAAAAACCATTTCAACACAAACAGCTCAAGGTCGTTAGCTGATGTTGTTCATTATGTCGCTTGCAAAAGTTTTGCATATTATATAGTTAACAAATGTTGTTACCACTATTATGGAGATACCCTCACAAAAATTGTAATTCAAAAGCAATCTATGTATGTACATACTGAGAGTAGAATTATTACGAAGGCTACCCTCCAGATTATGGTGGTTCAAGTGTAAAGATTTAAATAGTTGGTAAGTATAGTCTTCAGCAAAAATAAGGAAGCTAATCACATATGTACATTTTGGTGGCAACACGTCTTATTTAGTTACTTAAGGTAGGATAAGTAGAGGACCACTCTCGCGGTTTCAAAAAATCGTTTTTTTTTATATTTAATTTGAATCTATATGTATCCAAGAATACGCCACAAAGAGGATTTCGTATAAATCACATTCCTTTGCATGTTTCTGGGCTCCGTAATGTACCCGTCTCTATCAAATTATACACCATAATTTAACTTTAAACGCGTTTTCCCGAAAGAAGTTTTTTGTAGTTGCCGAGTAAGACTTCATAATATTATTGGTCCGATTCTAATTTTTTTTTTTGTATTATTCAGTGAATATACCGCTTTGTTTCCGAGTACGATTTCCAAAATTTTATTTTGTTAAGAATTTTACTTAAGCGGGACCCATGTAGTTTCAACTTCAATTCAGTCAATGACGTTTTAAGGTCGACAATGCTTTTTTTTGGTATTCAATACAAACATTTTGAAGTCAAAGCATGTATCTTTAAAGAAAAAAAAATTTCTTAAATTCAATCAGTAGATCCTTGGCAAAAAAAACGCTCGATTTCAGGCCTTGGGAGTAGAGGACCCCCTTAAGTCCAGTTAAACGAAAATTGAGTCTAATTATACTTAAGCCGCTGTCAAAATCGAAATTAGGTTCCGACGAAGAAAGATGTAATAATTCTTACTTTTATTATTTTAGAAAGTGTTATATAAAATGATCAATATTTCTACTGTAAGTTTTTTACTCAAGCGCCTCTGACTCTGTACCTTTCCAAAAAAAAAAACTAAAAGGAAGCAAGACATACACTCCTGTTCCTGTTTACTTAAATAGGAACATCGCATTTCTTTACATTATTCAGATATTTTTTAAATTTAATTTCCAATATTTTAATACTAAAATCACACTTCACAATGGCAACAAAAGGCCGTCTATTCCTCTTGCGCATGCAGTTGACATAAAAGAAACATTCGAAAGTATGTCACAGATTCTAAATTCAATAAACTATGATGCTTACAAGTGGAAAATATGTGGTGACCTAAAAGTCATAGGATTGTTACTAGGTCTTCAGGACGGATTTACTAAGTATTACTGTTTTTTGTGACTTTGGGACAGTAGAGCAACAGCAAGCCATTATAAAGTAAAAGAGTGGCCTCAGAGAGATTAATTTATTTTTATTATTATTTGTTGGACCTCAAATTCGAAAATACTAAATGATGAGAAATTCCATCAAACATTAAGTAATGTTGAAGTGGCTGCGTAGAAGTCGTTTAAAACAATTGTTTCTGAGTTTTTAGGAAACAGAAAAATAGAAACCTACGAAAAATTAGTAAAAGAATTACTCGAGCACTATTGCAAAATGGGCTGTCGCATGTCCCTTAAAATCCACTTCCTCCACTCACATTCAAACTTCTTTTCCGAAAATTTGGGTGCGGTTAGCGATGAGCAAGAAAAAATGTTTCACCAGGACATCCTAACAATGGAGCAACGATAACAAGGTAGATGGGATCCGGCAAAGATGACAGATTACTGTTGGTTTCTTATGAAGGAAAGCGATCAACAGTATAAGCGAAAGTCAGCATATGCGAAAAAATTGTATACAAAAGATTTAGTATACATAAATGTATTTTAGATCCCTTGTACTAAATAAAACCCATTATTTTTAAAATAACTATTTTTATTTCAACTTACAGTATAAATTATACGAAAATTTCAGAAACAAAAATCAGTACGTGATGGAAAATTTTTGAACTCAAATTGGTAAACAGAACACCTTAAATACCCCCACAGACCTCTTAGCACATCAGTCGCCAATTTTCTCTTCAGTTTTGTGGAGTAGTGTAATCGCTAGCCACTTAACATTTGCACATAATTGAGATATAAAACCGTTCAAAATTTTGATGAAATTTTGTTAAACTATTATATATTTTTTATAAAGTTTGGAGCTTGGGTTATATAGTTAAGTGATTAACTGCATATTAAATATTAATTGAATAATGTTGCATATTGCATTAAAGAAAATTAACTTGGAAAAAGCTTTACCTCGTTTAATTGAACAGGAGCATAATGTGTAAATGTTTTCTTTTTTACAAAAAAAAAAGCGTGAGAAAGTATAAACATTTTAATATAAAGTAATTTATGTTCAGAACACAAAAGTAAAATGTCGATTTCTCTTTTATTTCATTGAGTAATTTTTAACCAATATAAGATATTTTGCAACCGTCTTAGTACAGAGAGATTCTTAACACAACTACATATGGATTTTAACTTCAAATGTGTGTATATATTTTTACCAAAACAAAGAGTTTTAGGCAATGAATTAAAAAAAAGGACTCAAATTATAGCGCATACGGCACTGTTCTTTGGCCAATAATGTTAAGTGTATTACAAGCTTAAAGCTGTGGGTTTTAAACAATACGTCTTGAGTTGTGCGCCTGACATTTTTTTTGGGGACACTGTTAGCCATATTTTGGCAGCCAACGTTCTTCGCGAAAATCTTGCAACTTCTGGCAAAGAGACAGCCCCAGTTATTCTCTTATTTCTTACAGAACCAAACACAGAAACGCTTTCTGGGTAAATTCTGGCAAGATCTGTGAAAAAATGGTGCATTATGGAACGAACTTTTCCATTGAAAAAATTGTACGGCTTGTAACCAACATAGCAAATAAGCGCGTTGCGATTATTCGATCGATTGGTGCAACATTTTAAAGCGGCAGCACTACGAGGGCCAACTTCTGTATTTGTATATGATATGTGTGATTAAAAGAAGCTTTCTACTTGTAATCAGATATGAATATACATAGGCCAACAACCCTTTGTTTGCCCCTGGGTGTTTTTAGACATGTGGTTTTTAAGAAGACATTAAACGTTTATAATTTAATGCTATGGCCAAGAATTTAGCTTTATTATTAAGATAATGGTTTGGCATTATGTTTTAAAAATAATTTTGGGGAAGTGACCGCCACGGCTGGCTCGAATAAATTTCAGTCGAGAGTCCCAATTTTCGAGCACTTTTTGCAGTAATTGGGGCCGTATGTCAGCAATAACTCGCCGAATATTCTCTTTTATTTTAGGCCCATTCACCGAACGTGCGATGCACTTGATGTTCGTTCGGCTTCAATTCTTGCACGGTGCGGCGTCTCTGGGAATGGGCATTATCCACTATAGTAAACTTTGTGCGAAACCGATCTATGGTTGCTCGAATTGCCACCTCTGCTGGGCGATTATGCCGACCGAATATTGGACGCAGCGCGCGATGCGTCGCTCTAACCGAACCATTATTTTGAAATATGAAAAGTTTTAGAAAGTTTTCGCAAAATTCATCTAATATTTAAGGTACAATATCAAAAAACACACCAAAAATTGAAGGAGTAGCTCGCCATGCAACTAGCAAAGGATTCGCGTTTCTAATCATTATTTTTTTGTACATCAAATCTTTGATATGTTAATACACATCACACCTTCCGGTGATAGAAATCTGCTTTTAATTTTTTTTGCTCATTGAAAATCAAGACTCAAATTAAGACTTTATCTTCATAGCGAACGAAAAACAAGAGTTTCAATTAAAATGATACTGTTAAGTTTGAAGTTCCCTTCTTCTTTTCGTCTGTGTATAACTTAATGGTTTCTAGTTAGCCGACTGGTTGGGGGAGGCCAGCCTTGAAGTGGTGGTAATAACACAGCTGGATTGTTGCCAAACACGCACAGTGGGCGATCTGAATGGTTGCGGTTGAGGGAAGTGTAAAGCATATTGTAAAAATATGTGTGTTGCAGTAAGAACATACAAAGTTACATACATACCTACATATACTTATTCATAATTTGTAATAAATTGTGGTGGCATCGTCGGCGGCGATGGTATCTATCCAGCCAGTTGCAAAGCCAGTTGAGAAGTTTTTGTGAAGGGAGGAAAATGTAAAGGTTAAGTCGTCTAAGCAACAAACTGAAAATATGGCGGTTGAAATTAAAAAGGACTTGACACTGAGGTACATGCATACGAGGGTACTAATAAAAGTTCGGTAAATAGCTTGGAAAAAACACAAATTTCTTTAATCTGTAGATAAAAAATAATTCTTAAATCACAGTTTGTTACTGCTTTAATTCTTGGTTAACCGTATTCATTATCTCTACTCGTACATTGATATCAATTTTCCAAAAAAAATTCGAATACTTTAAGTAAAGCATTTGGTAGATACTGTCTGAGAAATAGCAGATGTAATTTTTTGATCTGATGAAGTTTGCTGGTCATAATTATAAAATAAAACTTTGTCATTTGATACGATCATATTACAGTCGCTAGACTCTACGCTTTCGAAGGCTTGTCTTTCATGGAATCTGGAATATTTGACAGCACTTGGTTTATAAACCGTTTGGAGTTAATTGCAAATTTTCACAGGCTAAAGTTTTCTGCATTTGGACCAAGTTTCTATAGACTCTTCGGCAGTAGTTTTACGTTTCCTCGTCACTATTTTCGCCAATTTACCTGAAATTTAGAAATTTGGTGGGTACCCTCGTACACATGTAATAATAATAATAATTTTGAGGAGTACTATTAGTAAAATCATCGTGTACTTCTTTGACACGTGTAAATTGGTACATGTCAAAAAAGTGGAAATCAATGGTAGTAATGGGTACTACTATCTGCTGTTTTCGACCGATCATTCACGAGCTTTGGAAATCTCATATGTTAATCCGATTTCGGTAAAAATAACTCTAATGTAATGAATGAATATTTTCTAACCCAAATACTATTTTCTAAAATCAATAAGATTCCATATCTATGGTCATTAGTATGTATGCATATCTGTGACATAAATATCGTTTTTATGTAAAAATTTACGTTTTCTAAAGACTGACTTTTTAACTAAAAATATAAGACAAAAATGTAAAAAATGCATATCAATAATTGAAAGCTATTCGCATGAGAATAAATAACAATACAGTTGATATCCTTATAACGCAGATTTTTTTAACGATACTTTTTCTAAAACTCACACACGGTTTTACTTTGTTAACGCGGATTTTTTGAACACGGATTATTCCGCAATCTCCATTGCTTTTTTTTAACGCGGTTCGCAATTCATTCTGATTTTGTCAGTTTTTTATACCCGAGCGTACTTGTACACAAGGATATTATAACTTTGTTCGCATAACGGTTGTTTGTAACAGCAAAATAAAATCGAGATAGATATAGACATTTACATACATAAGTATATACTTAAATGATCAGAATGAAAAGAGGAATCGATTTAGCCCTGACTGTCTGACCGTCCGTCCGTCTGTCCATCCGTCTGTCCGTGGTTACAATAATTTGAGTAAAAATTGAGATATCGCAATGAAATTTGCTACATAGATTGCTCTTTGAACAGAGTTGGTTGGTATTGAAAATGGTCAAGATCGGTTTATAACCACGCCCACGTCCCATATAACGGAAGTTTTTGAAAAATGCCAAAACTCCGTTTTTGCGGTATCTATTGAAAAAATTTCTGTATCTCAATAACGGTGTAAGGTATAGTCACAAAATTTGGTGAACAAATTTTCCTCAATATCACTGCTATTACGCCCCCCATATAACGGTAATTTAAAAAATGCAAAAATTTAATTTTTTCTTTATCTATTGGAACATATTAATTAAAATTTGATATTTAGAGAGATAGTTTATTAAGAAACTTGAATTCTATGAAATTTTATAAAAAACTTCTGTAGGTATCTCAATAATGATGTAAGGTATCGTCACACAATTTGGTGAACATATTGTCCTTGATATAACTAGCATAACCGTCAAAACTTTTTTCAGTATTTATTGGAAGAAATTGAGTAAAGTTAAATACTAGCTGCGATTTGAAACAAATAAACAAACAAAGGGTTTTTAATATGTATTAAAGCATAGTGAATACGTAAGTACATTCTATGAAAAAAATGTATGCTATGGTCTGAGGAAACAAAAATAAATATGTTTGGTCCAATATTTTTGGTAAAGAATATTATGTGCGCGATTGACTATGTTAAAATTACTTACTATTGTACTTATACGTCTTTGGGGAGAACTGAATAAGAATATCGCACCTTTCAAATAGAGAATAATTTTCGTCCGAAATTTAAAGATGCGAGGCTACAAAATATTAAACCATAGCTTTATAAACTTTTGTCATACATTTCTGTTCATTTCTATTATTTTTTCCATGATACATTTCTTTAAAGTGATAAATTTTTGTTATTTTGCGAAAAACTTGAGAGAGAGTCTTTTGGACTTGTAAAGGACAAAATTTATAAATTTTACGAAAACAAAAAATATTGTAAAAACTTTTTGTTTCTATTTGATATGCCATAATTACCTACATTGAAAATGTTCTCTTGAGATAATCTTTCTAAAACATTGAAAACTTGTTTCTAATTTTTGACAAGTTCACCCACTTAATCGAGAACAATTTCTTTGACTCTAAAAAATAGCGAAATCAAAACTGTGTCATTAAATTAAAGTAACTCGAGTTAGGTAATTTTCCTTTTGAAGTAATATTTTATTGGGTTCCGAAACAGTATTTTAAGAATAAATTAGCTGTAGGGGTAGTTTCAGCTGTTTTTTTTTGGTAGAAACTAAACACAAGTAAATATACATTTTTATATAGAAAAGTGACAATTTTTTATCGGAAGTTAAAAATAATTTTGTTAAGTTTTTGTTGGCATTTAAATGAATAATAATTCACAATTTTATTGGTATCGAAGCCAGAAAGTTAAAAATGAGAAAGGCACTCAGGCTACTTACATTGAAAGGCATCTGTAATTTTGGATTTATCAAATGAAAATCAAAAGTTATTGATATTTTTTATTAAAAAAAAATTGAAAAAATATAATTTTGAAAGTTGATTTTTGTTATAAAAATTGTAATATCATGGGTTTAGATAACTAAAATCAAATTTTGAATTTGGCCCTACGCTTTTTGTGGTTGAAGAAGGGCTGATTTTGGACACCACAAAAACGATTTAAAGAATGGATAAAAAGTTCTGTTGGAAAATGTGTCAATATTGTAATTACATAAATTAAACTTAAAGTGATTAATTAATATTTTTATAAATGTAACAGTGCAATAATCCTTTCCTCTTGAACTTTGGATCCAGGATATGAAGCGTAGCGCATGGTGAAAGGGGTAGGATGCGGGGTACAAATACGTTTTAATTTGCATTGAAGCGTGTACGCTTCGAAGGTTATTAATTAAAAAAACACGATAACAGAATAACGGTAAGGGCGAAACTGCAGCTGAGAGGAAAAACCACATCTACCACTTCAACAAACACAAAGCGAGCGGAGAGCAACAATCAAAGCTAACTCTAAGCGCTTGTAACACTCGAACTTTTCCACACTTCGCTAATGATGGCAGAAATTAAATTACCGTGATTTATGATGAAGCTTATCACACACAAACAAATAAACATACACACAAACATATGTATGTACATAGAGGGGTACATTAGGTATGCAAATAATACAAAAGGGAAATTTGTCAAATTCAAATGTGCCGCGTGTGTGAGGTGAAACAAACGCCAGCCACCAAGTACGATTGTGACCAACGAGCGTCGAGCGACATGCGGCAAACGAACGAGCGACGAAACGACGTGTTTAATATTTTATAAAGTGGAGTTACATGGGAACGCAAGTGCGGCACGGCGTGGCGCAGCGGCAGACTAGGTACTTGTGCAGTTGCTGTGATTGCCACTTTGCAATGACACCCTTGCAATGCAAAAAGACGCAGACAACTTTCGGCGGTTGTCGACAACATCATTAACACCGCAATAACGCGGACAGCAAAATAAGCAGACTGGTGTTCAAGCAGATGAACAGACAAATGAGTCTTCCTTGCAACATTTCAGCTCTACTAACTGGTAGCCCAAATCCTGGGTTGGATGCAGCAATGCACAGTGGGTAACTGAGAGCAAAAAGTGTCAAGATTCTCAAAAGAAATATCGACATGGACTAACTTGTCTTTATAAGAAAAATTTCTTTGTGCTAGGAGTTTTCCTATTTACTTTGTAGTAACGTCAAAATTTCCCTAAAAAAGATATACAAGGCTATGCAGTAGTATTAAAATGTACATAAAATGCATTCCCAATTGTTTTCAGTTAACTTCTTCAAGATATTGGATCTACTAAATTTTAGATTTTTATTGAGCTAGAAATAATATCTTTGTCATATAACAAATATTATTTTTTAGTTAAATTTGTTTAGGAACATATTCGTAGAATATTTGGCCCTGGAAAGTCCTTTTAAACAGGATTTTTAGGACCCTTTTGATAAACGTGGGTCAAAATGACCCCTTAATATAAAATTTTATGAGGCAAGGTATTCATAAAAAAAATTCACTATATAAATTCAAAGGATATCGTTGAATTAATTAAGTACCAAAAGTTAAAAGTAATATGTGTTTTATGACAAAGATAGCACTTCTTATTTAATAATACAACAAAACTGGGAATACATTTGATCTACTTACATGTTAAAACAAGTTCATATCTGTTTTTTTTGGAAAATTTTGAAAAACCAACATGTATGCAAACTCATTGTTTAACTGTACGTCCTTGATAAAGTTTGTGGAGGGAATCATTAAACAATCAAATTTCAATTTGTTTTGAAGGACGCGGCTTTGCTTTTTAACTACAGGTTTTCTTTTTCCTTCATTAGTCTACCTCTTGTTCAACTACTAGTTGTGGTATTGAAAAGCTGCTGATTGGAGTTATTTTTAAAATCGATTAAACCACTACAGAAGTTATGGAATGTGTCTTTGATGTCTCGTAATAGTGACTAGAATTAGAACGGTTTACTTTCCAATCATTGCATACATTCACTTCATGCTTCAAATATGTACTTACGTATTTTTCGGATAAAACTTTAAAAATTAAAAAGATGAAGCACACACTGTTACATTTATCGAGGGCTTACTGTATACATATCAAGGCCGTATTTAGTGTTGGGTTAGGTGGTTTCGAACTCCCCCGAAATGTTGATAAAACTACGGGCATTGTTCCATTTTATTGGTAGAATTATTATTTTCTACTATGTCATCATTGCTGTAGTGTCAATAAAATAGTTGCATCATTTTTCGAAAAGTCAGCTAAAAGAACACGAATTTTGATTGAATAAAAAAATATTAATCCGGAAGCTAAATCTAATAAATTAATTTCACTCTGCGCTACATGTTGGATGGAAAATCTTGATATTTTACTGATAGTGAAATAAATGATTTCTGCAATTGTTGTAGCACTGCTTCACTCAGATATTGACGTCTTATCTAAAGTGGGTTCATTTTTTAAACCAACAACCAGCTGTGAGTTTGTTGTGAGCCTATTTATGACATTAATAGTGTTATCGTTTACTTTGTCCTTATAGAAATTTTGCATTCCCCTTCGAAATCGTTTAAGATTTTCGCAGTAAAATAAATGAAAAGTTAAGCGAATTTTCCTAGAGGAATGCAAACTTTTAACGTCGATTGATGGTGAACTAAAACTACCACGTATCGCCTATATCCAAAAAGAAAGAACAGGCATTAATACAAGAGATCCTGACTTTAATAATTTGAAACTTACAAAGACGTCATTGACGCGGCCCACCTGCGCCTCAGTTCGTTTTGGGGAAGAAAAAGTGGAGCCGCGAAGAAACTTGTAAGAAACCAATATCTGCAATTGTAGGTTAAGATCAATGCAGGAAGACATTTTCCCCAGCAATTTTTGCTTTGTTAAAAGTAAAACTTTTTGCAAACTTCGAGGAGAGAAGAACAACTTAGCCATAATACGTACTCATAATCGAATTGATATTGAAACATACATATGATATAATAGATGACTTCGCATCTTAAAAGTCCTGAAGACTCAATTTCATATTAGATTACATTTTAAACAAAGGTGTTTAAAAATTGTTATACAGTCATACTTGTGAATTTTATTTCAATTATTTACTGCCCGATTCTGTGTTCTTGATAAGTTATCAAACCTTTAAAAATATTCAATATTGAAAGATTATAGTCCAGTCATCTTAGTCAAAATTAGGTGAGTAACACGAAAAGTGAGATACCCAGCTGTAAACTCGTATAAACTTGCATCATGACATCCCAAAACTTGTCTCAAATTTCATACACGAAACCATGGTCGAAACTTTATAAGTCAGAGGTCAAAGTTCACAAAAATCGATTTTTTTTTTAAATTTTTTGTAAATATACTATGCTCTTTGCTTTACAAATTTCTCAAATAAAACATCATCATCATCACCTCATCCAAAATCTCGTCAAAATTATCAAATTACAGAATTTATGTATAAAAATTCAATCAAGAGCTGAAGGATGTATTGAAAGGGTATGTACGAGATGATAAAACTATCAGTACGAGACTACAATAGAAGTACTTAACTGATATAAAAATCACGAAGAAAGTAGGAGTTTTTAGGATCATTTCTTACCGTGATACAAGCGACATTATTCTCTCTAAAGCTTAGTACGAAAGTAAAAATTTTTTCCCAACATAGAAAGTCTAAGAATTGTAGAAGCTGCAGCAGCTGTTATTAAAGAAGATATCTGATCATCCATAGTTGAAACAAAATCTTATCCTCTGTATGAGGTAGCAAGTAGCAATTGCATTTTATAAACATATTAACAGTTGTAAATAACTTATTGATTTAACGCTAATTTTGCCAAACCGCATATCTCCTACCTACATATGTATGTATACGTTACCCATATAAAAGCGGAGCCATATATATATAATTTTGGCGCGTACACTATATAGCTTAGTGTTTGGCCGAGCTTCTCCTACCATTTGTGGTGTGCGTCTTTCATATTATTCCACAAATGGAGGGACCTACAGTTTTGTGCCGACTCCGAACGGCAGATGTATTTTATGAGAAGCTATTTCATGGCAGAAATACCCTCGGAGGTTTGCCATTGCCTGCTGAGGGGTGACCGCTATTAGAAAAAACTTTTTCTATGATTAAGATTTTTCTTGCCCTGACTGAGATTCGAACCTCGAACTCACCGGCATATCGAGTTATAGCACGCACCGCTATTCACTCGACCACAGCGGAGCCATACCTACTTGTAAAAGAGAACTCAAATTTGTAACCCTTCTGTTACATTAAAAAAAACTTACACATGTGATGTTGAGGTCACGAAATGACCTGTTCTATGTTTTATATGAATACCCGCAAAAACTTTAATAATTTTAGCTGCCCTATGTTTTACATGAATACCCGCAAAAACTTTAATAATTTTAGTTGCATTTTTTAACATTTATTAGTTTTATTAATTATTTATGTGTTTATATACATATATAAACAGTGCATATTAATTTTTTATGATCAAGACAAAAGGTTGTAGAAACAGTAACCGTTGTTCAATGTTGTGGACATATGTTTTTTTTTACAAATAGTACAATGTTATTATGTTTTGCTACAAATTAAGCTAGGACAAACTGCTTTTTTTCAGAGTAGCTGCTGCCAAAGGGCTTCGTTGTTCTTCTTCTGCCCATATATTTCGTACAATATCTGCTGACGACTGAGTTCTTGGTAAACGTTTTCTAACGTTTAATTTCTCCATGAAGAAGGTGTAACCCGAGAAAATTCTACGCTTGTATGTAGATATTTCAAAAAATTTCAACAGGTAAGCGATTAGTTTGTCGTTGTATCCACTCCTGATTTTGTAGAATTACCATATAGAACCCGAGTATCTCTGGTAACTTTTTGGGTGGCTTTCCATAACGTGTTTACCATGCTGCATAGTGCTTAAAACAGTAACCGTCATATATTTGTTGGGTATGTATTGGAAAAGTATCGACTGCTTAGCACGCGCCTAAGTTCCTACTTAGTGGCACAAACCAGTATAAATATTTTATTACTTCTTACGGTACCTACCAATGTTATTTTCTTCTCCAATAACTTCAGTGCCAAATCTCACATTATGTTCTTCATACCCGCTAACTAGATCGAATACTACACGTTGGCCTTGGTCTCGTTCGGGGAGAACAGACGTTGACTCTTTCCCAAACTACATTTGAAAATTAATACAATATTTTGTTGGGACATCCGAGCAACCCATGCTTTCATTCCGTATTTGCTTGGCTTACTTGGAATATACACCAAGAATGGGCATCTGCCTCTAAAAGGTATTAGTGTCGCTTATCTACTGTAATATTTTTGTATTGAACATATAGTAGTGGTAAATTAGCCACCCATTTCGGAACAAGTTTATCGTTCTGTCTTTATATCGGAAATGCGGTGAACTGCATATACAGTAACTCCGTGTCTCCTGTGAATAATATTTTCTAACCTGGACCATGCACTAGAGCAATACATGGCAATACTGCCTTCATTTTTCAAAACAGGCACAATACTTTCCTTGTCACCACTCTTAATATATCCGTCATAAGCATCGTCGCCATCAAGCTCTTCCACTAAATTGTCTTCGTCCTCAACTTCACAACACTCATCAATATTCTCATCATCGTCGATGTATTTGGCTTTCTGTCAGACCAGTGGCGGGGCTACAACTTCAGGCGCCCAGGGCCAAGCATATCCATAACAATCCAAAAACTTCATAAAATAAAAAGTTGTCAATGATATATGTACATAAATCAACTGTCAATCGATTGCAAACATAAAATTGAATCAAAACAGTGAACGCGAACGCGAAATCCTAACTGAAGAATTAAGGGAAATATAGAACTTTGAAGGTTAATATCCGAAAAATGACTAATTGAGAAAAATCAATTTGAAGTTGAAAGTTCGATTTTTTTCATTTCTACTCCGACATTAAATGGGTGTTCGTTTGAATCGAACAGGAACATAGTCAGCATGAGAAAAAATACCATTAGATAATTTTTCAATCATTATTATATGTGAAATGACTAATTAACATCAACTCGACAAAGTGGACCCTTTTCTAAATATTTGCTTTTTCAACTAATTCAACCCATTATCACAAAAAATTAGGAATGAGTTAACGTTTGACCAATGATTGAAATGGACTCTACAGTGAATATTTCATTATAATTAAAAATGAAACAAAGACAACAAATTAGCAGTAATTCATTCATTACAGTCATTGACAGTAATCAATCCACAGATTTTATCACATCTCATCGCGTTTGCGCTTTGGACATAGCGGTATACCATTCCGTACTGAATTTCGGTGGCCTTCTTCATCACAGAATCCACAACGTGGTCTTTTTCTTTTTTTTCTTTTCTTTCAAAAAAAGTCCATAGAACACGGAAATGCTTCATATTTCTCCAATGCGACAAAGTGGACCCTTTTCTTTTTTTTCTTTAAAAAATAAAATTAATTACTTCTATTATACCTAGAAGCTAAATTTAGTGTCATTCGACGCGTAAATATATATAGTTTCATAATAAACCATAATAAAAAATTACGAAATTCGATTCATGTATCGAAGAATCTATATATCTCGGAAATTATATGCGACAAAGTGGGCCCTTTTCACGTGGACGCCCACATATGTTTGTAAAATGCAAAAAAATAGGTTCGACGAAATTGTGGCCAAAGTAGTTAGATAATTGCTACTTGGTACCTCATGCAGAGGTAGCCAAAACTTTTTTTTTGGCCATCGCCATGCAAAAGTAGTTAGTTTGTTTATATGAAAATATACAGAAAATAATCAGCACTACTGTTTTGATTGTAATTTAAAGTTACTATAACATTATCTTCAATTCCTGCAGGGTACGTATGTTAAATACATGAAAGTAAGTTTTTTAAACAACTTTACGCCAAATTTAGCATATTAAAATAAATATTTCGTAATATTTTCTCTTTCTCTCTCTTTATTTATTTTCAATATTCCGGATAACTCGGTTGTTCTATTCTAAATCAGGAATGAATTAAGAAGCATGCTGTTAATGTGAGCATAACAGAACACGAATTTGATAAATTAAACGCTATCGAGTATCTTCGCTCAGCTGCGCATACTTGTGAATTCCCCTCAAATGAACAAAAGAAAATATACTTTTTTCCAAGCATTGGTTGTATTTCTGCTAACCACAAGTGTTAACTTAATATAAACATACGTATGTACAATTACTTATGTATGAATGTATATAATCACAGTGGGGTTAGATTTGAAACACTAAAGCACTCAAGAGACTAATTTGACAATTGAAAACGACAGACACAGTGGTAAAGCATTGAAAATGCTAATCAAACGCAAATCAACGATAAAATTATGACAAATTTATGCAAATATTTGCTGAATGCAGTATGCTTGTTGAGCACACCCCCTGAAAAGGATGCGCAGGGATATTAGATGTGCAACACCGCAATGAAAAGCAATTGGGCAATCTTTTCAATTGCGATGACGACGGATGAGCTTGTGTAAAGTGCTGGAACGGTTGGTGACGTTGGTGGCTTATTGCCGGCCATTAATTTATACGCCACTGAGCAAATCTCAAAACAACGACAACGGCAATGGCAAAGGCAACGGACATTGACAGCGACACCAGCAACTGTGGAAAGGATCATAGTGCGCGGCTGAGCGTTAGCATACGCGTTTCGCACACGCGAGCACACATATTTTTATGGCGATATCCTGCTGGGCACATAAACAGGAAACAAATTATATACACTAAAGTAAGGAATTCCGTTTGGAGAGGAAATAAAAGGATCTGTAGTATAAAAGAGGCAAAATTTATGAATTGCCATCATGTTCGCTAGTAGTGAAGCATTATGAGCGGGCGCGTAAGACTCGTTTACAACAAATATTCATAATCGTATACATTTGCAGCAGCAGCAAGAACAAAGTGCGAGCGTGTACGTGCGGATGGGCATTAACAAAGCCATAACAATCTGTTCGCAACTGCGCAAGCGAAGCGGGCGGAAATCATAAGTACTCATCTTATAGCAGACATTTACTTACAAGCGTTGAATGCTGCTTATAAAAAAAAAACAGTGTCAATAAATAAAATTTTTGAGTTGAACGGACAATAACCTGGCAGGACATTATTGTCCTTTGACTAAAGCTCGTACATATGCGTAGCGCATGTCTGTCATTTAGTCCCATAAATACAAACGTACACAAATACCCACTCGCGTGCTATGCACATACATACATACCTACATCTGAGCTTGTATTGGCCGCAATTAATGCTTTAATTTGTGCATTTTTCAAATACTTTCATAATTTATTGGTGGAAATGCGCTGCCACACCCTTTCACTTCTTTTTGTAGCGACGCCGGATAGCTCGATGCCAAAGGAGCGCGCTCATCATTTGCTTGTCGTTCTGCTTTTTGCCAATTGCCATGTAAACAGCTGGGATTAGTATTGTGTCGCCTTAGCGATTTTTCTCTAAATTTTCAATTCATCTTTTACATTATGCAAGGCCTGTATTTTTTTTTGGTTTGGGAGCACAAGTAAAAATGCTTATTATTGGCTCAACGCTTTGTAGTCCTTTATTCGTGCAGCAAAAGAGGATCAAATTGTACGCTTGATAGCAGCGCGTTTTGTGGATTTGGTGCCGTCGATGCGTGAAGGTTTTCTTGTTCACCACGCAAGCGGAAAACGGCACAGAATTTCAGTTAACGTCTTTGGATTTAAATCACGTCACTTTCCACTTTGAAGTTTCTTTTCTTAAAAATGGCGGAGGGGTGAAATGGGGAAGAGTGTTTTCAAAAGCCACTTTTAGCACAGTCTTCACATTCGCACTAAGGTGTATAATTAAAAAAAAAAAACGTAAAACCAAACAAAGTACGGCAATAAAGTGATAAAATTAACAAAATTATATTCAAAATTTGCAAAAACCTAACAGGAAGAGACTAAAAATAATGGGTAGTACTGCATTAATGGAATGAAGTCAGTGTGATGAGCTATTTAAAGACACGTGGATGCGGATTTCCCATTACATACATATGTACGTACATATATGGATCACTAAATAAGGGAGCGAAAATAACACGAAAAACAATAATAGTAAGTAACTCTAAGGCAAAAGTCAGGTCTCGATATGATAGTTTTCATATTTTATTTGAGTTCAAATACCTTTTACATACACATATTTTATATTTTTTAAAATCATCTTTCAGATTATAAGATACAATTATTCGAACTTTACTTTTGGTATATCCTATTGCATGGATGACAGAACCCACCATCTAGTAAAAAATATTCTTATTAATTAACTATGGAAAATAGCTGACTGCTGAAACACGAATTACAAAACCATTCGGTGTGCTCCAAGGTTTGCAAACCGTTCGACGATATCTTCTGATTTCACTACAATATCATGATGAGTCTTTTTTGTTGCGTGGTCGTTCTAAACCACGTTTTCAGATAACGCAGTGTTGAAAAAGACCGCTCGGAGCTAGCATTTGTGACACAAATTGTACGAAAAATTCTTAGTAAAGGTTTTCAATGCACTAGCTGGTAATGCAGATTTCTCCTTAGTTATCTGGGTTGCCTTGCGTTTCCAATGCAGTCGCCCATGGGTCATTTCTCCCTTGAGTCGAAGATACAGGGTTTCCTTAGAGTTCTTCAAAAGATTGCCAAATCGAAGTATCAAACAATCGACTTGATCTGTAATTTCGTTCGATGTCATGCTATTCACATTCTTAAGGAGCAATGAACTCAGTTAGAAGCCATCCAGAACTTCCTGAGAAAATTGAGAATTCCCCCTCGTAGATCTGCCCCTTTTTTTGTGGTGTGTGTCTTTATATTCTATCACAAATGGAGGGACCTACAGTTTTGTGCCGACTCCGAACTTCAGATGTATTCATTATAAGGAGGTTTGCCATTACCTACCGAGGAGTGGCCGCTTTAGAAAAGAACTCTTTCTATGATTAGATTTTACTTGCCCTGGCTGAAATATGTATACGAATCGATGTATGTATTTTAAAAAAATTTTATTTTATAAATCACTAGCAAATACCGGGCGTGCTTCGCTGCGCCTTTAAAGGATTTTTGTCTGAAAAAATGCCCTATTTAAAAAGATTTCTTAGTCAAAGATTTCTCAAATACCTTCCATTGGACACCCATATTGTAAATACGGATTTTAGAAATATCTCGACTCCAGCGCCACCTATCGACATTATTTTCACACAAAGTATTTATGTTTGGGAGCCTAATAAATTTTTTGAATTTCAATCAAATTGGTCTGTAAATACGGATTTTAGCAATATCTCGACTCCAGCGCCACCTATCGACATTATTAAAAGGCACTTTTTATATGATGTTTTTCATAGTTAGCAAGTTGAGACATGTCTAATTTCCTGCTTCTCAAATTCCTCTCAAGTTGAAGAATAAGAATGGATAAAAACGCTCCAGAAACGTTTAAAGAGATGCGCCGCCATCTTGGGAAAAATGATGAAAGACCTCTCCATTGCAAAACGCACACCACATGCATTGTCACCAAACCTTCGTTACGATAACCACAATAGGTAAGGGCATTTCATGTATAAATTTCAAAAAGATCGGTCGGCACATCTCTTCAAACACCCCTTACCAACGAACACACATTTTAGGCTCCTTTTTTATATACATATGTATATAGATTACAGTTAACTTTTATCGGTCATTTATTTATTAAAATCCCTCACTAAAGGTCAATATATGTAGGTGATTTCTATTTTTAAATGTCCCCGATTACTTATACATATATATTTTAAGTCTTTTTCGCACGATTAGTAGTAAATACTGCTGTTTTTTATTTCCTTAGAATACTTCAATATAGAAGTAAAAATGACATTTTGAAGAACCAGTTTTTATGGTAATTGAAGCATTTGCATTGCAATTTACTGCTTTTTAACGATGATTTTTATTAATAAAAGTCTCGGGCTGATTTTTTTGCTTACATAAAAGTATTCGAAAGTAGCTTAAATTTGCTGAGTATGTAAATAAAGAACGGAAATAACTGTTATTTAAATCGGTTTAAAAGTTTTAGATGGCCAAATCTGACAAGTTTTAGAAGACAACATTTTAATTTTATTTATATTAACATCTTTCATTCCTATTTACTTCTGAAATAAAATCTTAAACCGTTTTTCGCGTTTATTTTCTAACATGTTCAAGAAAAAACAGGCAACGTTTTAATGTTGAACCCGGGCATAAAAGCACGCATCAAATGAATGCTGACGCTGCAGAAATTTGTTGATATCGTTTGTGTTCACTTGCTTTATTACTTCATTAAAATGCAATCAAGGAAAATTTCTATAGATATTAAACTGGATTATTGCTGCTCAGTGGTTGCTGGTTTTGTATGGCTTTCGACAATTCTATTTACATTGCAAGATTTGTTTAACTCCATACGAATATACAACAATGTACTCGTACTTACCTAAGCAAATAATAACAAATAAATTACCAAAACAACAGCAAAATAAATATCTAAACAAAGCACGTAAATAAGGGGCGGAGAATCGGCGGGCGGCTTAATCTTCTTCTAGCTGGTGAGAGGTGTAAAAAATTTACCGCATAAAAATGAGGCAATCAATGTCGATAAATTAGAAAATACTGACATCCATTGTTTGTTCGCATTAATTCGTTTAATACTTACACGATTTAGTGATCGAAACTATTGTTATACTTACATACATATTTACATACATATGTATGTATGTACGTATGGTGTGCAAGTAAAAGTTTGTTGGCATGTTAGCAGCCGGGGCAGAATTGACGAAAATATGCGCTTAAGGCATGATTCAATTATAAAAGGTTATGTACTTACTGACAGCTAAATTCTGACACTCTTTAATCTATAGTTGCATTTTGGAAGTACGAGTTAAGGGGGAAAAATGTGATCCCTTTTTGCGAAAAAGTATTAGAAAAATACTAAGTAAAATACGTATTAAAATAGTATTTCTTAAGTAATTATTTCATTTTTGTACTAACTATCTTATATCTGCGAAATTTTACCTTTCCATTTTATACAAATAAATATGTGGAAATTTAACTCTATTTTAATTGGCAAATAATAAAAATAGAAGGTCGAACCTGGAGCCAGCAAAAGAACTTAATTTAAAATGGAAAGGTCGCCAAAATCAATATTATCAATAAAAATTTAAATTTAAAAAACTCAATCCTCGTGGTTGTGTATAAAAACATAATTCCACTTCTTTATCGCACATATGTATGTATGTATATAATTTCCGAGAAATGCGGTATTAAAAATTCAGAGGTGGTACGGCCACTCTTCCAATAATTTATAGTTTTCTTCATGACCATGCAACTGATTATATATGTACATATATGTAGGTCCCTCAGTCTATCTCATCCCAATTTATCGCTATTTAAAAAAAAAAAATTCCTATCTTTTAATGCAGGCTATAAGCTATTTTCCTGCTTAATCTCATTCCAACTCGGTGACACCTTTTGATATGATTATATTACAAACATAAAAACTTTAAAATTTTAAATATTTGGATTATACAGGCCTATTCCGTATTTAGATATTGCAAATTTGGTCGGAATCGGAATGAATAGCATCGCTATACATCGAAAGCGATCATTTTAATTTTGCTTTTTAAGTAATTCTCTGAAAAGAAAAAAATTAAACTCTGATCCCTTAAAACTGAAGAAACTAATAACAGATAGAGTGGATAGGATTTATATATTCCGATTTTCACAACGGGCCTGTAAATTTTTGAAATTAAAATAAAAAGATATGATTATTGTAGAAACTGTTATGATATACGCCATTTTTAAATTTATTTACTCAAAAACGAAATCTTAAATAATTTGGTATCGTCTTCGGGAAAGTTCGTTAATGGGCAAGGAAATACCAAGTGTTAGAAGGAACCTGTAAACAAAGTGGTTCAATTATTATAATTTCTATATTATTTTATTGCTATATTAGAGCGCAGTTACCTACCGACGTGTACGTACCGTTCTGCGGTGATAAATTTCAACAACAAGGCATATAAAATAGGGCGGCTGTTTCTACGCCGGTGGACAACTGCGATCTTACATTTAACTTACGTGTGAGAGTGCGCGTCTAACGCAGTAAAAAAGTTAGAAGACGGTGGTTTTGCACTTGGTCATGTATACACCAAACGGTCGAAGAAACCTTTAAATGAAAAGGTCTAATTATAAGAATTTCCCTTAATAAATGCAGTTGTGCGTGCCTTCAAAAAGTGCTATATGTAGATCGGCAGCAGGAAGACGCTCTAGTCGATCGACGATGGACACTGTTGGGAAAATATACATATGTACATATGTATGTACATTCACAATTATAATCCGTGCGATGAGTGGGGAACGATGTTCTGCAAATAAATATGTATGTATGTGCGATGTATCATTGATGTAAACCAAACTGGTATTTACTCACGAGCTTCTCGACCACCAATGTTCAAATAATATCCCACTGAAGGGATCGCATTCTAAGTATTGTGTTTAATTACACTGTAAATAAGGTATAACAGGTGTTTCAATTGAAAAATTGTTATATTTTTATGAAATACCATTAATTTTTGCAAAACTCACCCAAATTCTTGCAATCACAAAATCAAATGTCAACATTGAAATAATTATAAATTAGGCAAACGAATCAGTAATGCCACCGCTTTTCTTAGTATGAAGATGTTTTCAATATACTACTATAACAAGTGAAAACTGTAGAATATGCAACATTCTTCATGAGTTAAGGAGCCGATTTGTCATGTGGGAACGAGTGAGCTGCTTTATTACAGAACCTTTAAACTCAGTCACAAAAGTGAAGGTAAAGTAGAAATATTTTGTAAAATACTTTAAATCGTATTCATACTAAAAATCAACTGCTACGTAGCCAAACTTAATAAGCACTGCTAGTTACCATTTCCAATTTAATAGCATCAAAGGAATTTATGCTAGAAGTTTATAGCAGCGTAGTGGTTATCATATGCATGATTTTAGTCCGCCGGTTTGACTTAACAAGTAACTTTTTCCACCGTTATTATTAATCCTGGTACAATAAACAGGTAGTATAATGTTAGAAGCTGATTGGAGTTTTTTCTTACATATGGTCCATAACAAGTCAAACTTTATTTATAAGATAAACTTAAAAAAAAACTTTGTTTTCAAAACAATCTTTTTTACATTTCAATAAGGCAATACTTTTTCGGAGTTGGTCTTTTTGACAGCTGTTACTTGATTTATACTCAGTTTGGTTTGCCATTTCATAATAAACGGACTTACTCCGGAACAACGTTTGCAAACGTTCGGTGAATGGGCCCAAAACGAGATGGTCACCGATCCCGATTTAGTCTTTCACACAGTAATCTCGGTTGGAGCTTATATGCGATAATTGTCGCAAAAAAGAGGATCACCTTTCTTAGTAATTGGCTAATATTTTTATTTTTATACCCGAGCGTACTTGTAACAGCAAATAATAATCGAGATAGATATAGACATATATATACTTAAATGATCAGAATGAAAAGAGGAATCGATTTAGCCCTGACTGTCTGTCCGTCCGTCCATCTGTCCGTGGTTACAATAACTTGAGTAAAAATTGAGATATCTCAATGAAATATGGTACATAAATTGCTATTTGGACAGGGTAGGTTGGTATTGAAAATGATCAAGATCGCTCAATAACCACGCCCACCTCCCATGTAACGGAAATTTTTGAAAAATGCAAAACCTCCGTTTTTTTGGTATCTATTATAGCAAATTGAGTGAAATTTGGTATTTGGAGCGATTTTGAACTAAGGAATTAGGTATTTACGCCCACTAATGGACAATTTTCTGTATCTCAATAACAGTATTAGTTATCGTCACAAAATTTGGTGGACATATTTTCCTTTATATCGCTGTTATCATCGTTACAAATTTTTGAAATCGGATCATAACCACGCCCACCTCCCCTATAACGGAAATTTTGAAAAATGCTAAATTTTCGTTTTTTCTTTTTCTGTTTGAACGTATTAATTAAAATTTCTTATTTAGAGAGATAGTTAACTAAGAAACTAGATTTTTATGAAATTTTGAAAAGTGCAAAACGGAAGTTGAGAAAAAGCAAAAAAGTTCATTTTTCAGTATTTATTGGACGAAATTGAGAAAAGTTTAATACTGGCTGCGATTTAAAACAAAGAAACAGGAATTTTATGAAATTGTGGGCATCGACCATACAAAAATAAATCGCGAGGTTATATAAAAATCGGTTTCGTCCGAATTTAGCCTTTTTTATTTGTTTTGGTTTAAATTTATTTGCGAACATATACTTATTATGTTTGACTATTTTCTTTGATTATTTCTAGCTGAATGAATCACTTTAGTGTTTTGTAGATTTATTTTAAGGCTTGATATTTCACATATGTTTGCAAATTCATTTAGTTTCTGTTCTATCTTACCATTTAGATTATAATATAATAATTATTTATCTCCAAGTCAAGGGCTAATATAAGAGAATCATCAGCAAATATGTATATCAATTATCCCTACATTCATTTAATCCTCTAGTGCATTGACTGAATAAAAAAGTAGAAAAGTAATCCATTATCGATATTCACCTCATTGTTTTCAAGCTGAATAATTCTATACTGTAGAAAAGAATTAATAAAAATTTAACGCTTAGTGACGACTACCACTAATTTGATATTTTAAAACTTCCCATTGTAATTTTGCGGTCATGTTTGTGAATGTCAAATCCAAAACAAAGACTTTTTTTAAATTCTTTATGTAGAGATTATAATATTTTTGCATGTACTTTTCAAACTAAATTGTGCTCAACAGCTGGTACATGCGTCTTACCCGCTTTTCACCGCCTGCTTTGAACAGCTCAGTCGACACATCGTCTGCTCAAGGTGCTTTGTTGCTCTTAAAGCGAGTCCTCTTTCAAATGAGTCCCACTGCTTTCATTCAAAAGCATTGAGACATGCCTATACCTCAAGGCGCTTTGAACGTCTGGAATCAGCCCCGGTCTTGAGGGCAATTGCTTGCTACCTAATTTTGCACCGCCTTCCAAGCTCTTTGCGTCTTTTTATGGGGCGATGTTGAGTTGCATGTTTTGGGAGGGTTGCGAGTGAAGTTTTCTCGACGTACAATTTTCATTGCGGTGCTACACAAGACAATACCGGAGTCTAAGTTTGCTCCTAGTATAGAACGGAGGTCAATTTCGCTTGAAGGTAATCTCATGAAGGGAAAGTCCCCGCATTGTTTGACCAAAAATGCATTTTTTATCCCCGAGCGATAAAGTCAATATCATAATTTCGAACTCTTCTTTGGCCTTTGGCATTCTTCTCCTCCGTCGGGGCTTCCGCCCAAATAAAGCTGATGGTGTTAATTTTAGCTACGAAACGGATAGAGGTATTTCGTTCACTGATGGCACAAAGTATCAAAGTCTGCGTGCAACCACAAAACCTACACCAAATTTGTGTCCATGGCATGCATCCACGCCGTCTTCTTCTGGAAGACTTCAGGCACTTTAATAGGGGAACTTCTCATTTCATCGGTAGGTTCCAAACCCAAAGCACAACGCATTTTTGTAGTTAAAAAATGGTTGGATGCGTGTTTATAAAGCGAGCCGCTTGAGCTAAAACTCCTTCGCTATAAACTCTGGGACAAGGCTACACAAGGGTTTATTACCGCATCTCAAACATGGATTACTTTCGGTCATTACATATTGACCGAAGCTATTGTAAAAGCGCGCTTCTTTACTTTTGTAGCTCATTGTACACTGTATGTACATCCATAAATAAAAAAATAACTCTTTAACCGATTTATCAACCACAAAAGTTGAATATCGCAAAATCTTCGAACAAAAAAATGAATATTCCGTTACTATATTCAGTTTCAATTTAATAAACAATCTTACCATGTATTATTTTTGTTAAGTCTTTTTTAAAGTCCCATTTTGTTTTTCGTTTATTGACTTTATTAATATCTTAACATTCATTTATAGTCTTTTTCGTTGTAAATTGTAAATATTGATGACATGCACAATTTTTCTATTCATATGAATCCAGCTTTTCCTACGATAACCTACACAATGGGTATTTAAATATATGGTATAAACAGGCTATGTACATATGTATGTATTACATTTACAGGACGTTTAAAAGCTATATAACACACCCATATACTGAAAATTTCTAATATTTTGCAATTATTTCACAGTTTAAGAAATTTCAAATAATACAAGAAATTACATAAAACTATCCCACTAAAAAAATTGAATTTTTTTTGAATATGCAACTAATTAATTTTAAGTAAAAAGTGTAAAATTCAAGTGGCTTCAGATTATCGTTAGATTTTGAGGATTTTTTCGTCGCATTTGTTTGCAAATAACAATTGAATAAAATCCTATTTTTTACCCAAAAGAACTCAATACCATCGGCAAAAACAAAAATCAAAAAATCCAATGAGAATATTTTGCCACTTTAAAGTTGGACACTTTTGTACAAAAATCGAATGGTTTAAAAAACTGTACATAGTATGTTCAGAAAAATTCGTACTTCAATTTAAAAACTCTAAATTTAATAGTTTTTTGATACATACAGTGTTGTGCCTATAAAAAGCAACAGCAATCAAAATGACAGAACGAGCTTCCCATATATTTATTTATTTGTTTTCAAGAATCTTCAATTAAAATTAAGTCCATTCCCTAACATAAACCATAAAAATCAAAGTTTTAAACTTTGTAGAAAACTAAAATAAAATTCGACAAAATTGTATTTTCAACTATTTTTTCAGAAGTGTTAAAATTATTTTGAGTATGCAGTTTGAAAGCCCATTAATTTTTAGTCTAACAATGTGAAAGTTTCAAGTAGTTAGTTGGTACCGTTGATTTATTCGAATTTTTTCGTCGAGGGTGTTGCGACTTTTTTCCATATACATACTTAGAAATAAATGTTGCTTTTTCGTTGTCATTTTGAATGCTCTTGCCTTTGATATGCACAACACTGTGGATCTTGTTTACGGTTTGAAACTTGCGCTAATATGGGTGTCATACGAAAAAAAAACAGTTATTAAAAAACGAAAATAAATTGTCAAAATTCATGAAAATACCGATGGGTGTGCTATAGTTTTGAACGCTATGATTGAACATGTGTGCTCGTACATACATATGTACATAGACACATACGAATTAATGTAGCAATATTTACTGATAGTTCCGATATGAAAGAGTTGTTGCGGTTTTGGCAGCGTCCCTTTGCCTACTGTGTCTTTTGTTTGCATTGTCAATTATAATGTAGATTTCGGCAATACTGTCTGACAAATTTAGCTTTGAATGGGCCATATAAATATAAAAATTCATACATATACATATATATATATATATGTATATATATGTATGAATGTATAAAGCTTTACATAAATATGCGCTTGTGGCGAATTCGTTATTCCATAACACGTTGTACTCGATTGTCTGTCCCCCAATTGTGCGTTCTGTCTGTCCACTCGTCTGCGCGTGTATTCGTGTGTGCTAAATCCGAAACAGCTGTTTCAATACTGAATGTAGTTTTCCAATTTCCAACATTGCTAAAAATACAATGCAATTGTTAATTGTTGATTGTAAATTGTTAATTGCCTTGTTATCTGCTTAAAAAAGTAAAGGAGTAAGAAAGGCAATTGCGTTTTGTTCTATTTTTTTGCGGCGTTCGCAAAAACAAATATAATTCATTGCAATGTGGGGTCAGATCTGGTGACAAGCAATTGGTTCGACGTTTTGTAATACAATTTACAACTTTTGTTGTCCTCCAAACAAACATCTGGCAAAACACACCGGTTACACAATGTCAACTCGGCAATGAACACAAAGTGCACATGACTACATGCATTTATATAATCATATATACTCGTATATACATACATATATGTATGTTCATATGTATGCATTTGTGTTAGTATATGTATATGTATGCATGTATGAATGTTCATGTTCCCTTCCCTTACATAAGAATGTTTGTTTTGGCACACTTTGTTGGCAATACTTAATTCAATAAGCTGAGCCCCAATTTATTATTTTCAAACTCTTTGAATTTATTGAGTTTGGCTTAAAGGATTTAATATTATGAAAAGAAATTCTTCATAACGGAATTTTATATAAAGCAATAAAGACATTTCTCTCATCTGTTAGTATTTATATTCATAATTCTATTTGGAATTAGTTGTTAAATACTGTTAAGCTGCTTATTGCTAACAAAAATATAACTTATTTTGTGCTGAAAGTGAAATAAAATGAATTTACTGCATCTGGGAGTTGTTATTTTTTTTTTTAAGTTTGATGAAATACTCGTATAAACTATTTTTCTATATTTAAAAGCAATATGTAAAAGTAGGAGCAAATGTAAATATGTATGTACATTTTTGCATATAAAAAAAATACTTGTACTTTATAACCATAATTCCGGTAACCTATCCAAAACTATCTGTTACTATCCCTTAAAATTACAACTTGTGATTCAACTTGAATTTTTTGGAGTATTAAAAACTGTTCTATATGAACTACAGCATTATGCAACTTTAATTGTTTTTCATAATGTAAACAAAAAGAATATACAAAAAGTTTGAGCTAAAATTTAATTTCCAGATTCAAAACGAGAAAAAAAAATTATTTGCAGTTTTCACCGGTTTATTGAGATTCATATAGAGTGAAATAGTATAAACATTAACAAATTACAAATTATTTCTGTTTCAGTTGAGAATTACGGACGCTATATTGTACACCAATTCATCAGCGACACACTTTTGATTACGCCGCCATTTTTAAACTTTTTCGAATTTTTTTTGGGAATATTGCTTAAAAGTTCTCTCAATCCCGAAAAATCACAATTTTTTAGCATCACAAGAGGATACCCCCTTAATTGGGATCCGTGGCTGTCTCGTCTAGGCAGCAAAACGTGCGAGAATATCAACTTTCGACATGGAAAGTTGCAACTTCTACAGATAGCGACATAATTCGCCACTCGACTTGAACCCCTGCTCTCTTAGTGCACTAATCAATGGAACGATATTTCCGTGTAGTGAAACCACTTACATATCTCGGTCTCTACCTACCACCCAAGATGGATGTAGAAGAGATTGCGCCGACCGCTAACAAAAATATTTTACGATCTGCCTATGAACGTCACACCTTCAATAACGTATTTAAAAACGATATTTGAAACTCACATACAATTTATAAACAAAGCAGATTTTTTGCAATTCTGCTTGTATGTACATATTATTAAAATAAAGACAAAAAATAATGATCTACAGCAATCTTTGGAAAAAGGGAAATTACATCAATCTTGTGTTTACATGTAAACATCTTAACTAGTTTTTAGTTTTATTATTTTATTATATTACAGGTAGAAAAATAATGCCAGATGGAGCAGTGGTCTACATCTATTCCACGACCAATGCCGGAGTAAGTAAGCCACCAACAGAGTCAGGAGCTAGTACACATTAACCATAAATGAATATGGTCGTGGTTGTGCGATAGACCTTGGTATTTATGCACAAGGCGCAATCTCTTATTTATCAATCATGCCTATCACGCTGTTTAGTCCACCAAATTTTAGTGAGCAACGCGCGAAGCGTGAAGTTGCGGTTATGTTTCAAGAGCGGTGGTATTTGCTGTCAACGGCGATCTCGTAACTGATGTCCAAGCATATTTAAAATAAGGTGAGAGCAGTTCTCCAAATAGTTTAGCGGTGCCAGTAACGACCACTTTGGCGGAGATTATAAATGCGAATCCCCAATCAAAGATGACGGAATCGATTAAAATTAAATTCGGAAGGCGCTAGCATTACCAGCTGAGCTTTATAAATCCCCATTTATGTATATTATGGCTTGATCATGTCGTTCGAATAAATGAAAACGCTCCAGCCCTGAAGAATTTCGACGCGGTACCCGCTGGTAGTGGCAGAGGAAACGCAAGGTTTTTTTGGATCAAGCGATAAAATACTTGACTGAAAGTTTGGTAGTGCCAATTAACTAATTATGTATGTAAGTAAATGACACAATAAAGGTTTGACGTCAAAATGACACAATCACAAAATACACACAGAAACTTCATGAATATAACTATATTTCAGAGCATCAGCGAGTACGAATGAACGACAACAGGAGAAAGTATCACCTCTGTCATAAAATATACAGTAAGCTCATTCACGGCAGAACACCTATACCACAACTATGCAAAATTAGAAGACTTACTTTACTTAAGAGCCAGCATTAATACCAACACCAATACCAGCTTTGAAATTCACACACTTTTTTTTAAAAATAGTCAAAAAGAGCCCCTTTGTTGAGTAGCTAGAGAACGTGTCACAAAAATATATCCAAATAAATTTCAGAGAGAAGTGCTGTGTGTGTAGCGCCTTTTAATGTTAGGTTCAAGGTCCGCAGGTTTCTTTCTATAATAATGTGGAAAAATTTTGAGAAGTTCTACGTAATTATTCAAATCTGCGATAAACATATGTACATGTATACATAATCCGTGGTCGGAACCTAGTTACTTTGTTTTTTGTTGTACTTGTTATTTCATGCGAAGTCAATTTTTCTTTGTTGTCTATAAATTTTGTTGTCAATTTGATTTCATTTGAAACCGCAGTCATTCTTTCTTATACATACTATCAGATCTATTCTGTGCACTTGACAAATTCAACATCTTGCTTATTTATCAAGATTGACAATTTATCAAGATTTTTCTATTCTATGCCAAAAATAAAAAGCTCTTTTCTTGATAAACTGTCAAGATGTCAAATGCTCTTGACAAATAAAACATCTGTTTTACTCTTTGTGCATAGTTGTGAAAATTAATTTGTTAGAACGGAAGTATGTAGATATTTTACTTTTATTGTTATTGTTAGACGAAGAGAAAAATTGCAAAAATAGAGATCGCGCGCGTTACTTAAGAAGTTTACGAGATGCTAGTGATCCATTTTCGTTGTGTGATAACACGTTTATGCAAAATTTTCGTTTGACACGTGACACGTTTGGTCGTGTTTTGA
Organism: Philophylla caesio; assembly: GCA_963971545.1. Lineage (NCBI taxonomy): Eukaryota > Metazoa > Arthropoda > Insecta > Diptera > Tephritidae > Philophylla > Philophylla caesio. The sequence continues at coordinate 29,872,088 of OZ020608.1, read as the reverse complement.
CTTCCTATAAATTAAATTTAATAATAAGTTACATATTATTTTACAAATTAATGAATTAAGTATATGTGAAATACTTACGATGTAGAAGAATCTATTTCGGGGATAATACAAAGTAAACAGAAATCAGATGTCTTTGTGCAATTATAAGCTCATCTTTTTTGTAATTTTCGTAAAACCATTGAATTGCGTAATACCATGTAAAGTAGTAGGTAGTGTAGGTAATGTGAATATTTTACTCAAACATACAAACTCATTTATAAGTAATTTTTTTGAATTATATTTTACGTCTACTTTGTTTCATTCAAAATTTAATTTTCATGGTCTATTGCCCTGTTAATTGGCACTGACATCGTTGTCTGAAAAAAATTTAAATCGGTTTACCCCTGTAAAATAATTATATGTGCAAAACTTCTTTTCTTTTTTCCTTTTTTTTTTTGAAAACCGATACTTATGTTTTTAGTGTATAGCTTTTTTTGGACTTAACCAGGTTTTATATTTTGTTGAAGACATGTGTATTTCGACCTACTGAGCACAAAAATGAAGTCCATTTTCCAATAAATTGTTACACTTTTCCGAAAAATGCGAAAAACTAGCTTTACCGTATGGTAACCCTGGTGCGCCTAGAGTACACGTTTTTTATGAAAGACGAAATTAATTCTGGATATGTTTATTTTTAAATTTCTGTTTTAAACCATTTTTATTGAAATTATAAGTAAGGAAAAAATAAAAAAATAAATGTATGAAAATTAAAAAGAGAGATAATCGTTGAACTGAAACAAGTCATAGTTTTGTATGGTAATTGGCAAAACACTTCACGCTGTTCGTCCGTTAACTTTGCACCGTTCACCGGCACAATGCCTACGATTGGAAGGTAATACAAAATGCCCAGTCTGATCATAACGGAGTGCGTGTTGCACTCGATCTGGTTGTTGTGCATATCTGTGGGAGGGCTTTGGACCACATGATTTGGCTATTGTACCGCAATGTTTGCAGTAGTACACTGCCAGTTGTCGTCGAAATTCTAGTTGATTCATTTTCGGTTGCACTTTTCGATATAGCTGCCAAACATTTTGAACACAAGCATCTATCAGCCAGGTCAAAATGCTAGACCGTCACTTTTTTCTCTTGTATGCGATGCGATATTGGACCAAATTTTGATCGAATCGGTCTACTCCGCACATATGTATGTATGTATATTTGTTGTAATCCGTGATCGCAAAAGGAAGGGGTTCCTTTGGCTCACTTGCCTTCGAATAACGCTGTGCCATTGATTTCGGATTTTCTCCAAAGCTGGTAGATAACATATGTATATACCACATTACTATCTTTCCATTTCACCAAACGAATACCAGTGCTTCTCATCGCAGTTTACTTCGAGTAACCTCTTTCTATTGCCTTGAAGGCTCGATGTAAATTGCAGTTGGTAATCAGTTATGTAGTTGATTTTGATATTCTGCTTCATCGAGCTCTTGAATGTAATCTAGCATTTGTTGCAACGATAAACCTCTGAAAGCCGTAAGTTTATAAAATGCAAATAAAATTTATATGATTATAATATATAATTTTGCAAAAAAGTACAGAAAACATATGAAACGCAAAAAAACATGTACCCAAACCGACCCACGATTACCATATGGTAACGCCTTGAGTAAATTGTAAAAAAATAATAAAAAACATTTTTTTCTAAAAAACAAACTCGTATTTCATAGTTTATTTTATTAGCTACCGATAAGTGTAATTATTAATAAAATGGATTAATAAAGTATTATTATATGCGATTACTTACCGACGTGCCATATCGGAAAACAGGAATAACAAACTTCCTTTTTTGTCACTCCAATTTGATTTGCAATAGTTTCGCAAATTAAGCTCAGAATAACAGAAACATATTTTTTTTGGCAAACCACAAATATGTTGCAATAAATACCGTTTTCCTTTTGTAGTTTTGTAATGTAGTTTTGAATTTATTCGTGTAAATGTAACGGCATACCTTAAAATACCATATGGTAATCGTGGGTTATTTCGGGTTAATATACAAGCACTAACCATACGTTTAGTTGTGTTGTTTACTTCGTTATCACAAATAAGAGCAATAAGTAGCAAATCGCATAGAAAATAATTATATTTGCAGAATGGTTTATTTGTATTTCGACTGCTGAAACTTGAAGATCAAAGCATTAAACCCTGAAATTACAAGTGGTAAGTAAGAAAAACGTAAAAAGAAGCTTAAGAGCGAGTAAATATTTGCTTTTATTACTGTTTTAGATATACGCTAGGTAAAAATGCCACGTTGTACTGTGCTTTCAGTGCCAGTGTAAACCGACATCGAAATACAATTGCTAATTTTAAAAAAATAAAGAAAACTATGGAGTTAAATTATGAAAAACTGTATCGAAACCGCACTTTATTTAAAGGCAAAAAGCTGCACGGCTGGCATTTTATGAAAAGTATAAATTTTGGGACAAAGAATTCGAATCGTTTATATTCAGCGATGAAAAGAAGTTTTATACGGATGGCCCAGATGGTCACCATAAATATTGTAGTGACATGCGACATCCACGCCAGACGTCCCTTAAGCGGAACCATGGTGGCGGCACGCTCATGACATGAGCAGCGTTTGGTTATAAAAAAGAGCTCAAAATATGCTTCATACCGAGCAAAATGAATGTGCAAATGTATATAAACCTGTTGGACAGTAAGCTCATCGATTTTGCTGGCGAGTTTTACGGAGATAGTTGGACTTTCCAACAACACAACCCTATACATGTTGCACGGGTGGCAAAGGAGTTTTTTTGATGAATCTAGACCTGTATGCCATCGACAATGTTTGGGGCATACCATCCTCTCGAATATATGCATACTCAAAGCAGTACGATAGCCTTAAGCAGCTCAAAGATGCCATAGTTGCCGAATTGAATCGATTAAAATTAAATTCGGAAGGCGCTAGCATTACCAGCTGTGCTTTATAAATCCCCATTTATGTATATTATGGCTTGATCATGTCGTTCGAATAAATGAAAACGCTCCAGCCCTGAAGAATTTCGACGCGGTATCCGCTGGTAGTGGCAGAGGAAACGCAAGGTTTTTTTGGATCAAGCGATAAAATACTTGACTGAAAGTTTGGTAGTGCCAATTAACTAATTATGTATGTAAGTAAATGACACAATAAAGGTTTGACGTCAAAATGACACAATCACAAAATACACACAGAAACTTCATGAATATAACTATATTTCAGAGCATCAGCGAGTACGAATGAACGACAACAGGACAAAGTATCACCTCTGTCATAAAATATACAGTAAGCTCATTCACGGCAGAACACCTATACCACAACTATGCAAAATTAGAAGACTTACTTTACTTAAGAGCCAGCATTAATACCAACACCAATACCAGCTTTGAAATTCACACACTTTTTTTAAAAATAGTCAAAAAGAGCCCCTTTGTTGAGTAGCTAGAGAACGTGTCACAAAAATATATCCAAATAAATTTCAGAAAGAAGTGCTGTGTGTGTAGCGCCTTTTAATGTTAGGTTCAAGATCCGCAGGTTTCTTTCTATAATAATGTGGAAAAATTTTGAGAAGTTCTACGTAATTATTCAAATCTGCGATAAACATATGTACATGTACATATACATAATCCGTGGTCGGAACCTAGTTACTTTGTTTTTTGTTGTACTTGTTATTTCATGCGAAGTCGATTTTTCTTTGTTGTCTATAAATTTTGTTGTCAATTTGATTTCATTTGAAACCGCAGTCATTCTTTCTTATACATACTATCAGATCTATTCTGTGCACTTGACAAATTCAACATCTTGCTTATTTATCAAGATTGACAATTTATCAAGATTTTTCTATTCTATGCCAAAAATAAAAAGCTCTTTTCTTGATAAACTGTCAAGATGTCAAATGCTCTTGACAAATAAAACATCTGTTTTACTCTTTGTGCATAGTTGTGAAAATTAATTTGTTAGAATGGAAGTATGTAGATATTTTACTTTTATTGTTATTGTTAGACGAAGAGAAAAATTGCAAAAATAGAGATCGCGTGCGTTACTTAAGAAGTTTACGAGATGCTAGTGATCCATTTTCGTTGTGTGATAACACGTTTATGCAAAATTTTCGTTTGACACGTGACACGTTTGGTCGTGTTTTGACTTCCTATAAATTAAATTTAATAATAAGTTACATATTATTTTACAAATTAATGAATTAAGTATATGTGAAATACTTACGATGTAGAAGAATCTATTTCGGGGATAATACAAAGTAAACAGAAATCAGATGTCTTTGTGCAATTATAAGCACATCTTTTTTGTAATTTTCGTAAAACCATTGAATTGCGTAATACCATGTAAAGTAGTAGGTAGTGTAGGTAATGTGAATATTTTACTCAAACATACAAACTCATTTATAAGTATTTTTTTTGAATTATATTTTACGTCTACTTTGTTTCATTCAAAATTTAATTTTCATGGTCTATTGCCCTGTTAATTGGCACTGACATCGTTGTCTGAAAAAAATTTAAATCGGTTTACCCCAGTAAAATAATTATATGTGCAAAACTTCTTTTCTTTTTTCCTTTTTTTTTTTGAAAACCGATACTTATGTTTTTAGTGTATAGCTTTTTTTGGACTTAACCAGGTTTTATATTTTGTTGAAGACATGTGTATTTCGACCTACTGAGCACAAAAATGAAGTCCATTTTCCAATAAATTGTTACACTTTTCCGAAAAATGCGAAAAACTAGCTTTACCGTATGGTAACCCTGGTGCCAGGCGCGCACACAGAAAAATATTTCGGGGGGGGTTTCAATATTCTTCAATAATTTTTTATTTATAGAACAATGTCAATTTTTCTATTGCTTTGGGCCATTATATTTAAGATGTCTGCAATACTTATGTTGACATCCCTATGGACGTTTAATAGAGCCAGACCGTTGAGCCTCTCTGCACCAGTTTTGCTTCTTAGGTATGTCTTGAGTCTTCGAAGCGATGAAAACGACCGTTCACTCGAAGCCACAGAAACTGGTAGAGTTGCACCGATTTTTAATAATCGATTTGTGTATGGAAACATCCTGGAATCACACACATTTAAGCCATCAATAAATGTTCCAGGTGGATCTGTCTGATTCAAGTTGTGCCTGCAAATAGACGTTAAGGATACATTTCAAAGAAAAATATATTAGAAATAATTTGAAATCAAGTAAACTAATTATATAATTTACCTCTTCCACATTTTCAATTCTGGCACAAATTCTTCAGCAACCTCGAAATCATTAGGCCATTGCGATGCCAAAACCCGAGCGGTTTCCTCTATACATATGTGCATCGTTGAGTGTAACGCATTTTTTCGGCAAAATATTTTCAACTTTTGACAACAGCTTTCCATGTTTCACAAATCTCTCCTTGAGTTGCTCCAGAAAATGATCCAAGAATGGTATATATATGGACCGCCGATAGTAGTCCTCTGGCCCACCTTCATAATTATCCCGATTTGTCCGGTGATAAGCTAAACGCGGAATTTTAATTTCTATATCAACATCTTTGGCAATTTGTTGTATAGAGTCGAAAATGCCTCTAAACGTTTGTTCGGCATTCTCACGCATCTCATTCACCTCGGCAAACAAATTATTGGAAAAGGCGACGCAGCTGCTTAAATCGCAGTTTTTTTGTTGTAACAGTATGCTTATGAATATGAAATAAACAATTTATTTGAACGAAAAATTTATTCATTTCAATATATACGTATGTACATATATGTAATACACATCCACATAAATAAATACATATTTTAATCTATATAAAGAACATATTGATAAAAAAGTTCGGTGATTTCAATAACATAAAGAATGTTATAAAAAAAATTATAGAGGCAAATTTTCCGTCAACGAATTTGAATTTTTTATAAAGACGTATCATATCGTTTGACTTCTCTTATATTTTTAGTACTTTCTGACATTTCTTTGACTAGAATAATAATAATATAATATTATAGTAAATCTATCCACAGCATGTGTATAAAGTTTAGTCCAATTCTTTTTCGTTCTAAAAATTTTGAATTAATAATTAAAATATAAATATGTAATTATGTATAAACAAACCTGCACATAACGCGGCTAAATGGAGCTGTCAAATTAGAAGCGTGTTGGAATGAAATAGATATTGTAAAACTAAATATTGGGCTGCAACGTATTATGTCAGCTGGGAATTCTCTTACCTATCATCATTCACAATGATCAAATAAAAAAATTAAAAGTAAATTAATTTACAAACTAAAAAATTTTAAATATGTGAGTGTTGAAATGACAAGCGAAGTAGGAGTAATAGAAATTAAAGTTTTGAAAAATAGCGCTTGATCTAGCACAGTAGTGCTAAAGTCCGAGCTCTGGTCTGTAGTAGTTTCATGAATACATATGTATGTATGTATGTACAGCCTATCTCTCTGAGCAGAGAGATAGATTGTACATTGTGCTGGGTCATAGCTAAAATCATTGTAAGTAGAAACAGGAGCACTAAAGCCCATGCACAAAAATATTGTTGCTTTGAATGTTTCATCTGGACAGTACAAAGGAACAAAATAAATAAAATATGTTTAAATATTATGTAATAAATAAAGTTTATATGGTTATTTTTGACTAATTTTGTTTTTCATATGATTTTGGGGGGGGGGGAGGGTTTGAACCCCCAAAACCCCCCGCTGAGTGCGCGCCTGCCTGGTGCGCCTAGAGTACACGTTTTTTATGAAAGACGAAATTAATTCTGGATATGTTTATTTTTAAATTTCTGTTTTAAACCATTTTTATTGAAATTATAAGTAAGGAAAAAATAAAAAAACAAATGTATGAAAATTAAAAAGAGAGATAATCGTTGAACTGAAACAAGTCATGGTTTTGTATGGTAATTGGCAAAACACTTCACGCTGTTCGTCCGTTAACTTTGCACCGTTCACCGGCACAATGCCTACGATTGGAAGGTAATACAAAATGCCCAGTCTGATCATAACGGAGTGCGTGTTGCACTCGATCTGGTTGTTGTGCATATCTGTGGGAGGGCTTTGGACCACATGATTTGGCTATTGTACCGCAATGTTTGCAGTAGTACACTGCCAGTTGTCGTCGAAATTCTAGTTGATTCATTTTCGGTTGCACTTTTCGATATAGCTGCCAAACATTTTGAACACAAGCATCTATCAGCCAGGTCAAAATGCTAGACCGTCACTTTTTTCTCTTGTATGCGATGCGATATTGGACCAAATTTTGATCGAATCGGTCTACTCCGCACATATGTATGTATGTATATTTGTTGTAATCCGTGATCGCAAAAGGAAGGGGTTCCTTTGGCTCACTTGCCTTCGAATAACGCTGTGCCATTGATTTCGGATTTTCTCCAAAGCTGGTAGATAACATATGTATATACCACATTACTATCTTTCCATTTCACCAAACGAATACCAGTGCTTCTCATCGCAGTTTACTTCGAGTAACCTCTTTCTATTGCCTTGAAGGCTCGATGTAAATTGCAGTTGGTAATCAGTTATGTAGTTGATTTTGATATTCTGCTTCATCGAGCTCTTGAATGTAATCTAGCATTTGTTGCAACGATAAACCTCTGAAAGCCGTAAGTTTATAAAATGCAAATAAAATTTATATGATTATAATATATAATTTTGCAAAAAAGTACAGAAAACATATGAAACGCAAAAAACATGTACCCAAACCGACCCACGATTACCATATGGTAACGCCTTGAGTAAATTGTAAAAAAATAATAAAAAAACATTTTTTTCTAAAAAACAAACTCGTATTTCATAGTTTATTTTATTAGCTACCGATAAGTGTAATTATTAATAAAATGGATTAATAAAGTATTATTATATGCGATTACTTACCGACGTGCCATATCGGAAAACAGGAATAACGAACTTCCTTTTTTGTCACTCCAATTTGATTTGCAATAGTTTCGCAAATTAAGCTCAGAATAACAGAAACATAATTTTTTTGGCAAACCACAAATATGTTGCAATAAATACCGTTTTCCTTTTGTAGTTTTGTAATGTAGTTTTGAATTTATTCGTGTAAATGTAACGGCATACCTTAAAATACCATATGGTAATCGTGGGTTATTTCGGGTTAATATACAAGCACTAACCATACGTTTAGTTGTGTTGTTTACTTCGTTATCACAAATAAGAGCAATAAGTAGCAAATCGCATAGAAAATAATTATATTTGCAGAATGGTTTATTTGTATTTCGACTGCTGAAACTTGAAGATCAAAGCATTAAACCCTGAAATTACAAGTGGTAAGTAAGAAAAACGTAAAAAGAAGCTTAAGAGCGAGTAAATATTTGCTTTTATTACTGTTTTAGATATACGCTAGGTAAAAATGCCACGTTGTACTGTGCTTTCAGTGCCAGTGTAAACCGACATCGAAATACAATTGCTAATTTTAAAAAAATAAAGAAAACTATGGAGTTAAATTATGAAAAAACTGTATCGAAACCGCACTTTATTTAAAGGCAAAAAGCTGCACGGCTGGCATTTTATGAAAAGTATAAATTTTGGGACAAAGAATTCGAATCGGTTATATTCAGCGATGAAAAGAAGTTTAATACGGATGGCCCAGATGGTCACCATAAATATTGTAGTGACATGCGACATCCACGCCAGACGTCCCTTAAGCGGAACCATGGTGGCGGCACGCTCATGACATGAGCAGCGTTTGGTTATAAAAAAGAGCTCAAAATATGCTTCATACCGAGCAAAATGAATGTGCAAATGTATATAAACCTGTTGGACAGTAAGCTCGTCGATTTTGCTGGCGAGTTTTACGGAGATAGTTGGACTTTCCAACAACACAACCCTATACATGTTGCACGGGTGGCAAAGGAGTTTTTTTGATGAATCTAGACCTGTATGCCATCGACAATTTTTGGGGCATACCATCCTCTCGAATATATGCATACTCAAAGCAGTACGATAGCCTTAAGCAGCTCAAAGATGCCATAGTTGCCGAATTGGATAAAATTCATGTGTCTGTACTAAGAAATTTAGTCGAATCTACGACCGTAGAGTTCAACAACTTAAGATAAACAAGTAAAAACGGTAGAGTTGTCTCCGGCTATGCCGAAGGCTTCATACCTTTCATGAATGGAAGAAATGTATGAGAGCCATATGTAATACTAATGCGACATTAATGATTATGACTGCTATAATAGTCCCAATAATAATTAATATTTGTGGAAAATTGCAAGTCCTTAGCTAATTATATGAAGGAGCTTTGGCCCAAAATGCAATATCTGAACTATCGTTTGTATGTCAGCTATATGTACTATTTATCCAATTTTAATCATTTTCACTTCTAAATTGTTTTTATAATAACTAATATTTGTGCAAAATTTAAAGCTTTAGCTACTTAAATGGAGGGGTTTCTGGTCTTTATGATTTTCACTTCTTCTATAAAGCTTAGTTATAAAGCAAAATATGATATCTGAACAATCGGCTCCTATATACGTTATACTCATCCGATGGGCCGGTTTCGACAAATGTCTAATCAATTCTAAAAGGGCATCTGACTGCCAAGTTTCATTCAAATAGGTCAAAAACTGAGGGACGAGTTTGCGTTCAAACAGACGGACAGACACGCAGACAGACGGACATGGCTAAATCGGCTCAACTCGGTATACATTTTGATGGGTCTAACTCTAATCGTTCTGGTACCTACAAACATCGGACCAATGTTAATATACATACCATTTCCATGAAAGGTATAAAGAGGGAGATACGAGTACAATCCAATATTAGAAGCATAATATGTATTTAAAAAAAATTAATATAATAATCAATAATTACATTTTTGCACATATAAATATTTTATATGAAAACTGAAGTGATTTTAATTTTTTTTGTTTTAAATGTGTATTTGGAACTATATATTGTTTTTAAAGTATAAATATACAGCAATTAGAAAAAATAAAAGCCAAGGCTCTTGTTTCCAATTCTCAGTTAAAGGTTTAGTCTTGCACACAAGTATATGTATGAAAATATTTTACTAGGGTATGTATCAACATTTCCAATTCACTTAATTGCGTTTTCTTCCTCAGCACAAAACCATTGTGCAGCTACATAATATGCACGTAGTTGGTGTGCTTTGAACACCGTGTTCGTTCAGGATATTCTAAAACTAAAAATAGACTCATGAAAGGACGGAGATTTGCTAACATATCGGATAGAAAAACTGCATCGCAGAAAGAACCTCAAAACTACATAAATTATACTTATTTTGCAGTTTTATTTATTAAAAAAATACATATTTAAGTAAGTGTAATTGAGTAAAGCTTAGTTCAATTATTATTAGAATCAAAATGTTTTATACAATGGTTTCACTTTAAAATTTTCATCAAACCAGAATTCGTCGGATATAGACATCAGAACTACCCTTTCTTTGATTTGCATTGGTGTACCAATAACTAGTGAGAGATCTTTTCGATAAACGTCAAAATCTGCAACAGCTGTTTTTGCAAAGTAAATTCGCAACCCTGGCGTTCCCCGTTAATAGGATATAATATCATTTGTTATTATACACAATGATCCGGTACAATTTAATTTACAGCAGAAGCCAATTTTGTTTGATTATCTTTTCTTGTGTTCACAAACTATAAAGTGACATTTTGCACAGTTACATTCAGATCCAAACAAATTATACTTCATACAAATTTGATATTTCGGAAATAAATATCGAATTTTGATATTTCAAGATAAACATTTTCTGAAAAAGTATCGATATTTTAATATATCTTTTTTGTATCGATATTTTTTAGCCAAGCCTAGGCAATACAACTTTTAATCTTATACGGTGTTGCCATGGCAATTGAATCACGTGTTTCGCTATTTGAATTACGAATAAATACTTTAAAAATTGAAATTATTTGTAAATGGCGTGAAGAACATTGTTCAGACATAATTTTATGGAATGTTTACACTATTTTCAGTTACTTGAAAAACTTATTTATTATCTAGAGCTAAACAAAAGTGATGAAATAGTCAAAAAGTTGATTAACAGTCAGACGTGAAAAGTGTAAAGTTTTATTAACTATATCTTCAGGGAAGCTGTAAATGAGTTATTCAATATTGAAAAACGAAATACTCATTTTTTTAGATAATAGCATAATATTTTGCATATCAACTTATTAAGAAAATAATTATAATAATTAATATAGAAAATTAGCATTTACTTCATTCGATCATTTACTTCATTCGATCGAACACAAAAGCAAACGCGCAATTAGGCAAATTAATTTCACTGTTCGAGTGTGTCAATAATTTCTGTTTAATCATTTGCATTGAATGGCATTTGTGCAAACTGCATTTTTGACGCATTGCGTGTTTCAAACTTATTAATTGTTTGAATTATTAAAAAATACATACATACGTACATACTAGGCATGTCAATCCCGGGATCCCGGCCTTTTGAACTCCCGAATATCCCGGGACAAGTCTATTCAAATCCCGGAATTTCAGAAAACTGTGATTTTAATAGCCATTTATTTTTTAAAGTTAGTACATATCATCAACAATTTCCCTTTCAAGGGCAAAACAAAGATTTTAGAGAATTCACAATCCGTGTTATTTGTCATAATTCTATATATATTCTGCTATTAAAATAATAGTAGAACGTATGGATGCACTGTGCAATTTCGTTTACTATTGTATGTGGTATTCAGGCAATTAATCAGCAATAATGAATGTAATGAATATGAGAGGTCGGTTTCTTAAAAATATGTACAAGTTTACAACTGCTGTATTACGATAACACAATGCGACAAATAACACGGCTTGTTAACTGCCTAAATGCTTTGTTTTGCTCTTAGCATTATAAACGAGCTGGAGAATATCCTCGAGTAGAAAATGAGCCTTACTATGAATGCGATTTTACTATGAAAGCGATTTTAATAGATCTAACGACGAGGTGCTTGAAGTGGACAAGGCAAAAAGTCTCAAATATAAATTGCTTCAATATTTAACGAGCAGCTCGCATTGATAGTTTTTGTAATGAGGCGATAAAGGCTATGTCCTATAGAGAGCATTTAACTTTTTGTCGCCAATCCCACCAACAAGTGTTGAGGCACAGCAGTGCTTCTTCAATGCATATGTTAAATGCAACAAATTTAGGTCCAGGTTAGAGGATAACACACTTAAGGCTTTTATTTCTTTAATATGGCAGAATAAGGAATAATTCTGCCTCGCTCAAAATGGAATGGGTTATGCATTTAATTTTTACTTGAAGTTTTTCTTTTTTGACTGAATGGTAATATATTTATATTTAATATTGGTCTCAAACAGTGATAAAAAATAATTTTATTTATGCAGGTGCATTTGCATCTGTAAAATGTACATATGTATGTATATTGGTACTTGAAGATAAATTATTTTTTATGTTTGTCAAATTTTACGTTTATTTCTTTTTAGTAACATATTGAAAATACCAATAAATACATATGTACATGAATTACAACAAATCGTTCTCTTTGTTATATTAATGTTATTTTGTATACTTCTATAATACAACGGGATTTCGTTTTCAGATCTGGAAAATCCCGGGATCAATAAAATTCCCAAAATTTACATACCTAGTACATACATACATATGTATAGTACATATATAAATTTCAATTTGTGTTAATGAGCGCAGAAGCTGCATGCTATGTACAAACATATGTTCATATTTGTCAGTTTATGTTCACATTGTTAAACGTATGTACATATGTGAATTAGCTTTTTGCGGTTTAACTAAGTCACGATGTGGTTGTTGTTGAAAAGGTGTCGTGACATTTTGTCGCGCACTAATTAATAATTTTTGCAAATAAACAAAAACACACACATTATCTGGAAATATTTCAACAAATGCAATATTGTTCAATGGTGCTAATGATGATTGTTCTTCTGTTAATACAACAATATAATAATGAAGTTGCATGGAAACTAGTCAAGGCTTATAGAATTTGGGCCGCTGAATGCGTTTCCGTGTTTAGAAGTTGCGTCTTGAGTAATCAGATGATTCCTAAATTTTTTGTTAGATGGATAACGGACCTGTGCAAACCGTAACCTTTTTTTTATTAATTTTGCACGGATTTGATGAACATCCCAAGGCTCAACATCGCATTTAAACGAGTAGTGACACCCAGAGGAATCAGAACTAATATTAGATGTTTGTTTGTTAGCTATATTTTTATAATGAATAATAGGGACTAGGTGTAAGAAAATTTCTCTCCTCTTAGTTGGTTCAAGATTTTGTTTACTGTGAAGTTTGGAAGTCCAGAACACTTACTAGTCATTACATGAAAAAAGACCGATCAGTCGGAAGTTTGAATTGCGACATGTAAAATGAAAAACGTTGCTGAAAGAATGTCTTCTAAAGAAGTTTTTTCAAACAGAAAATTCTTATATGTATGTATGAATATATGTACATATGTACATACATATGTCTAAATTACAACCAGCTTTTTTCTTGTTTACTGTTTACATTTATATTGGCAGTTACCTATCCACGCAATGTGTAAAAATTCAGCAATCAAAGGGAGACAGTTTGTGTAAATGTACGTTGAGCGCATGCTCAGTTTTACATGTATTAGTATCTGTGAATTCATGTGACAAACACATAAAAGAAAGTATCTGCAGTTGCGCCAAAAAATAAATTTGAAGAGGGTTATTTCACTGTGGGGGGCTAATACCCTTATAATGCTACGATCGATGGCATTTCATCGCCTAGCAATTGATTTTGACAAATTGGGCATTTTATTTTCTTTTGCATTTTTGATGCCACAAATCCAGCGATATAGCGAACAACATTGTGAACATAGAAAGATAGTGCAATGAAACTCTTGTAATGCACTTGTAACGAAACACTTAAGCATGCAAACCTATATTTTTTGCTTTATCTCTTGTTTTTTCACATAAAAAGCATCTGTGCGCCATACCGCAATTTATTGTATTTAAAAATTTCACAAAATAAGGGAAAATTCAAAAACTTTCTAAGCGTACCGCCCAAAGCACATTCAACAGATAGCAGCTTTAAAGAAAATGCAACCCTGCGGTATATTTTTTGATTTATTGAGGTCAATCGCCCTTCAAAATAGATATATCAAATTTGACGAGTTTGATAATTCTAAATGTAAACAAAATGTAAGCGTTTCAACATTTTGCTTGAAAATTACATTTATTTCAATGTAAACAGTACAAGACGCATCCTACTTGAACGGATCCTTAGGAAGCATTGCTCCTGGTCACAAAATTCTGGAAAGACTCACGAGGTATGGCTTCAAATATGCAAAAAAATGGTCGGCACGCACTCAACCGTTTGCAGAAACCAGCATGCCGAAGTTCTGTTCCAATTGGATATGAAAAGCAAGATCCGACTTTTTCACGTCTTTTAGAACACAATTTGCGTTGATAAAAAATTTGTATAAATTAGAAATTATAAATATATAAAATGATAAAATGTAAACCAAGTTGTTTTTTTTTTTTTTTTTTTTGAAAAAACATGGTTTTGTAAACAAAGTTTGACCACTTATAAGAAAAAACTCCAATCAGCTGCTAACATTATGTTCGTTAAAATTTTACTTAGTAAATTTTTAATCATCCTATTCCCCTGGTGCATTAATAAAATATTTAAATACAATTTTAAAATACATCACATATAAGTTTTTTGGAATTATTAGGGTTTGTTACCCTTTTATAAATATTGAGAATTAAACATCTGAATCGAATTTTGGGAAGGTATCTTAAGGTACTAGTACACTGTAGAAGGCCAAAAATAGGCATATTTTATATAATTTTTTTTCTGCCCCTTTATTAAATATGTATAAACATGAAACTCTACACATTAATATTTAAGTTTTAGAGAGTACAAACAATTTTTTTTTCATTAATACGTTTACAGTCGTATTATCGAGGACGATGGGTCAAATTGTGGTAAATTCTTGCACTGAATATAATAACAAATAAAGCGCACCAAGGTTTTCAAAAAACGGTCCAGCCAATCCGGAGATTAACTGTCCGCAAGTTGAAAAAATGTCATTTCGAGAAAAACACATTTAAAGTTTATCTCCGGCAGCTGCGCGAGCACTATATAGACAATTTTAAATTTCGAAATTTACCAAAATATTTTAGGAAATTATTTTTGAAGCTATAAGGAATGCAAAAATGCAAATAAAAAAATTTTGGTTTTTTGGAAATTCTAAAGAGTATTAGTACCTTAAATGTGAACTTGTGAATAAAGGCAGCAAAGTAAAATATATAGCATACATATGTAAGTGAAAAGGGAAAGAGTTTCTCTTAATCAGGCCAACATTTGCTACCAGCTTCTGCTGTCAGTCGATCTACGAGCGAATCTCGAACAAAGATTCATTGAATCGTTTGTTCCGTTCTAATAATCAGCATGCAACCAACATTCGATTCCCTAACAAACAATACAAACAAATCATTAATTTAGAACCTTTGCAATAATAGATGACAACGAAAACAAAAACTCTGCCTGCACACTATCAGCCGACAGTTTCCTCTTTGATCGAATTTGCAACAAACAAAGTTGAGATGCCACTGCAACAAAACAAAACAAATGATGGGCTCGTCAGCAACAAAGGCACGACATGATCAGCGGACGGATTGTTGTAACATCAGCCATTCATTGAATGTTTCGCTTACTGGTGTGTCACATTCGACGTCGTTTGTTAGTTGTCGAAGTTGCATTGTTTACGGGGCGGGCAGATCGAACTCAGTTCACTTTCATTGTTGTTGTTGTTGTAGAGTGAATTGACCGCGTTTTATGATGTTTACACACAGTTGTCGTACGCATAATTTGCGTGACACCCACAGCTGAACAGCAAGAACGGTTGACGAACTGACTGTTATTTTGACTGGGTTTGGTGATCGTTTTGGATTGTTAATGCCGCGCACCGTGAAACTGTTTGCAACATTGTGCCCCAATTCGTTGCGCATGTGCAACGGGCGAGGCAGAGCATATATAACATACAAATGGAGCTATAAAATGCAAAGTCACGCGTATGATCAGAGCAGACTACAAATTATATGATGGTGACCTATTCATTGGTGATGATTGATCTCTAAGTTGATAGATTATGTCCGTAAACCAACAATTAAAACAAAAATACTCGCAATAATATGCCTTAGCTAATACACAAAATTTCAACACTTCAAGCGTACGGCTGAGAAAAGACATTTTTACCTACGAAGATCTTTTGCAACATGCCGCTCAACCCATCTGTAAGTTCTGCAACGCTAATAGCCTCAACGTTCAACGCATACTACTCAGCTGTGCAGCTTTCATTTTCTAACCAACGGAATCCAATCTTTGAGAATCGAAATCCAGAAAACTCTATTTTATGACTTCCTTCTGTCACTAACATAAACTTAATTAAAAATTTTTTAAAAGATTTTAACTTAGTATTTCGCCTATTATTTTATAATTTTTATTGTAATATCAATAAAATAATAATAATAATAACAACACTTCAACCGTTAACATATGCTTTGATTTGCTATTTCATTAAATACATACTTGCCCCGGGGTGTTTTTAGGTGCCCCGCGCGAGTTCAAAATATACTGTTATCTCTGATATGTTCATCACGGTTTTTAATATAATTAAAACATAGAATATGGTTCAATGTTACTAGCAAATTATATTAATTTTATTTAAATTTTTGTTGTGGCTATATTATGTTTCACTGCAAATTGTCCCACGATATATGTAGAAATAATCTAATGACTTTTACTCAGTTTCAAATTTTTCGATAGCGCGCGAGAAATAAATATGCTCATTGTCAGACAGAGAGCGGTAAAGTCGCGGTCGATATAGAAAATTCTTTGGTGCATAGTTTTCATGTCATATGGTATCGTTGAATTTAATAAAAAAAAGTGTCGGAACAACTATTTAAACATGAATTTATGTATGGTGCTTAAGGATAATCTGTAAAAAGGTCAGTATTTATTGATTGGGGATGGATATTACATAAAAACTTCGTATGAACGGTGTGTTAATAGGCTAGTTTACTTCTGAATATGGCAAAGCCTTCGTTGTGACAGGTTGCCTATTTAAAGGAGCCCTGAATAACGCTTTTTTTTGCACGTAAATGTTTGATTAATTAAAATATTTATAAAAACTATAGTAAGGAATTTTAAATAGTTTCTCTTGCACTTTTTCTGTTCTGTGCATGAAGAATATTATTTTCAAATAAATTTCTCAGTGCAAAAATAAAAGTTTGCAAATTTTGTTTCGAATATTTTGTTTTTGTTCGACAAGTGAATACGAAAATGCATTGGAGTTTTTAAATCCAGGGTTTGCCAAGTGTAAGACGATTCATTGGACACTCGCAACTGATGATTATACTTTTGATATCAAATCGTTTTTAGAGAGTGTTATGTCCAAAAAAGTTAAATTTTGGGGTTAGAAAGGAGCTTTAAAACACGAAAATTATTTTAAAAAATGTACATAGATTTTTAATGAGCTCAAGGCCGGAAAAATAAAACAATTGAATAATATGTAAATTATTTTATTTAATCGTCAATATTTCGACTTCAGTCTGAAGTCCGGCCTTGAGCTCATTAAAAATCTATATATAATTTATATAATTATGGCCAATACAACTGAATCAACAATTAAAAAATGTACGCAATAAAAAACCAAGTAATATAATAAACATTATAATTATCATATATAATTAAAATTTTGTAGTTTTCATTAAAGAATAATCATCGTTTTCCAGTTGTTATTGCTCAAATAGCTCGAGTAAACCGTTTTTATGGAGATATGTATATAAAAATCCATAACTTCTACAATTTTTGAGCTACTCAGCTAATTAAATATTCAAAATTCGCGCAAAGCTACTATCAAATTTTAAAAAGTGGGGTTTTTTCAAAAAATTTATTTGAAAAAAAAAACTTTCTGGTTACGATTTTTGATAAAAAATTTATGAAAAATTACCATGACATAGAATTTTGAATTTTATGTATGTATAATGGTTGACAAAATTGAAGGTAGTTTTTTGCCCCTCGCCCCAGAATTCTTCTGTGCGCCTCTGGGGTTTTGAGCTCGTATCAACCATGAGAAAGTCAAGCGTTTTTTAAATCATTTCCGACCGAAATGTCCAATGGATATTTCAACTAGTAAAGAAATATTAATGTCCACTTTCGCAAATGATACTACTAAGAAGAAGAGTCTTCTAATGAACGACGTTAAACCGCCAAGGGTTTGAGCTACATATGTATATTATTGAAACTTGAATTAAGACTTTCAAATTTTATAATTATGATTTTGGCGACCTTCCCATTTTAAATTTGGTTCGTTTGCTGGCTCGAGGACAGTTTTTATATTAAAAAAATCGTAATTTTTTATTTTCGTCTATATACTTTATATACATTATACTGCTCCACGTCAAAACTTGCGGACTCGTTAAATTATTTTGCCCTGAAGACGATTGCCGTAGTGCAATCGAAATATATGGACGCAAATAAACGGAGTTTAACATCTAGCGTAACTACCGGGGACGGAGTATTGCGATTATATCGGACAGCCAAGCAGCTATCAAGGCCCTCAAATACTGCCAGATAACCTCAAAACTGCTGATGGAGTGTCTTGATAAGTTCGCAAAGAAAAGGGGCATCAACTGCGTTTGTAGTTCTCGAACCTTTCTCAGGGTTAGGGAAAGACGCAATATCTGCCTCAACAAGGAAAGATGAGGACGCGCTCAGTAAATCAAATCGAGGAAATCATAATTTAGGGTAATTCAGACAAGATAATCATTATTTTGAACACGTTGGAGAATTTGTAAAAGTCTTGTTTCCGCTCTTTTAAGTTCTCTTAGTTTAAATAGGTAATGCTACTGGGAAAAGATTTAGCAAAACGAATAATTATTATTTTTTCATGCGATTTTTTTTTTTAAATTGGTGAGCCGACATGTTACGTGGTATTATTACTCTATCCTTTTCCTTCATTTGCTTCATTTGCATTCTTTGACTTCGGTATGTAAATATGTATTTTTATACTTATGTAAAAATAATGGCAAATATTTACTCTAGACAGTTTTACCAAGCACATAAACGCAGTCCAAAACACAACAGACTCAGCTTCAAAACGATTGACACTCGACAGCTTGTTACAAAGCAACTTTAACTCCGGCCATACCTCAAACAATCGAGTGACTTCTGTACTCTACTCGAGGCTTTGTTCCTCAGGTGCACATGGAAGCGACAATCATTTGGACAATCAATTATCGCACCAGGGATTGGTGCCAGAGGTCTAGAACTAAGTACACATGAAACAGTTTATTTTCTGTGTCCAAATGCATTTTTTGATTGACTACTGTTTTAGTTTTGTTTGCTACGCCTTTGATGCATTTTTCATATACCAACACTAAATGATAGTAAACACAATTCAGAGACATCCAAGTTGCTTCGGGGGAGTAGAGCATAGATAAATTTTGTTTGTAGTACGGTTTACATTACAATGGGAGCAGGGAGAAAAACTCGTCGCGACGGATCATGACGACGCTTAACATCTATTTACTAATATCAGCTCGTCAGTTTGTATTTAAGTTTGTGTATTGTACTCGTAGTTCAAACAGACGGTAGTTTTTTTTGTTATTGTTATTGCTTTCGACTATTTAACATGATCATCTCACAATCCATTTCACATGCAAATTGGGAGTAAAAACACGATCATTGTTTGTCGAATTTTGTCTTGTTGCTTTATTTTCGATTTCAAATCACATTTCGTTTATCAAGTCCATTCTTTTGCTTACCCACTCCGCTTCCGTTTATTCTTTTTGTTTTTATAATTTACAGTAAAACGGTCATTTTTGTCAATTTATTCGGTGCAGTGTTTGCGCTCTTAATTTGTATCTGAGTGAGGATGGGAATGAGACTGCAAAATGTTACGTGCCAGTTGGAAAAATAGAGTGAAACAAATATTGTTATTGACATTCCGGAATATTTTTTAATGATTCCGAGTTTCATCGAAGTTTGAACAAAGATGTTAAATCGCTTGTGAGTATAGTGTATTAACTTAGAGTTGCAAATGAGCGATAGTTAGCCAAGAATATCAAAAACATCAATGTTTTCAAGAATTCAATGTTAAGTCTGAACATCGATGATTTTGAATATGTCGAAAATGTTCATTCATGTGTACTGATTAGGCGAAAAAAATATCAATTAAGATAATGATTTTTAAAATTGCTGCATATATGTATGTGCATATGTATGTAAATAATGGTGTCGGATAATATTGATATTGTGTTCTAGTTTCAGCATTTAGAAATTATACACGTAAATAGATATATCAACATACATATTTTTAATTTGGATTTGGTGTATTAAATTAATTAAATATATTGCGATTAATGTAAAACAACTTTTTTAATAAATAGCGAGAGACTTTAGAAGGAAAGCCGACATCGACAGGGTCAGTGTGACAAGCCAGTAACTTTTTGAGTTCCATAAATTCAGTACCACTCTCGTCAACTACCATCAACAATAACAAACATATTACTGTAAAACTTGCAAGTGTTGTGTTAATTGGATTATTTTTGGCAGCCGCTTGAAGTTTATCGCCGACAAAATCCGTGAATTCATATCGAAAACTCGGTGGTTGAAAATACAATAGGTGTGGTTGACTCTATGGGTATCTCAACTGAGCGAATGCATCACAATTTACAAATGTACTCAAGCTTGATGTTGTTTTGAAGGACCTTAAAAACCTTAAAGCTCCCTGACTTTTTGACATAATTTGTCCTTCTTCACTGACATTCGCAAGCATATAAATATATTCAATTGCAAAGGCTTTTGCTTACACCATAATTGGGTATGTGCTAATAGGCAATCCATAGAACCAAGGAACATAATAGCTCCTCAACAGTCCAGACCCATCAGTATAGGTGGGATCCGTTGTCAATTGTTTTTGCAAAATTATGGTAGAATAGGTTGATAATGAAATCAATCAGGAAGGGTAGGATGTTACCCTAGTAACGTTCGAAAGTCGTGTGTTCCAATATTTTGTATGTACGAGTATATGTTCATCGCCTCTTGTTAGAACTCAATTTTTGTCTCTGGCTAAATGATTTAGCCAAACTGTCTCTAATCCTTTTTTTGACTTTTAGTTTTGTCGTATGCGACATTTCCTACTTTTTTTTTTAGGTATATGAAATATTTATTCCGAAACTACATTTCTAAATAAAAGATCGTAATTTGGCGCTTGCTGTTTGGCCGAGCTTCCCCCACCATTTTAGCAGTGCTTGGAAATTTCTATTGTACACAAACTTGAAAAGACAGATATTGTTATGACAAAATATATTTATATAAAATATATATTTATAATGAAAATTAAAGAAAATAAAAATATGCGTGTCAACGTTCTTAGTACGTTTCCATACTATTAAAATATCGAAACATACTTACTCGTACCTCAATAGTATTCAACTCTAATATCAAAATCCGTTAGCCAGAATAATTAACTTGGTTCTTTAATGTTTTTATCACTTGGTATTACCAACGCAGAGTATACGTTCCTCTTCTTTTGCATAGTAGGAGAACCTCGGCCAAACGCTGAGCTATATATGAACATACATACATACATACATACATACATACATTCTTACAAAGAAGCGCCAAATTCTTATTGTAAACTATTATCTGATGTAAAAAACTGTGCGTTTACAAAAAATAGTCGGAATCGAAACAAACGATAGTCCTATTTCGCAATCATTTTAACAATTTAGATCAAAACATACGTATAGTAAATATATTATTTGAATATATTTTGAACATAATCCTCAAAATGGGACAAAAAGTCTCTGATTCGCAATGTAAGGGGAAATATTATTATAGTTGCTATCACTCTTCTGCATCTGAATTATTATCTTATTGGATTTTTAATAAGTACGTATCAGGGTGTTCGATTTTTCGACTTTTTGTAAAACCGGTTTTTGAATTATTCGTAAAATGGCAATTTAAAAAAAACAGTATTAATTTTTAAAGCAAGAAAAAGCCGAGTAAACCGGTTCTTGTTCCAAGTAAAAAAAACCTTTATCAATGTGCATACATGTTACTTAATGCTATTATATCTATAAATGAAATTTTTGGAATACTAAATGTAATTTAATGTAGGTACGAGTTAAGTAAGCATTATCAGAATCTTATAGACAGAATTCACAATTTCAGACCAGTTGACATTATTTGGTATTAAAATAAAGACTATAGTCTCATAATAAAGGCTCTCATTTATGACCAGGTGATAAGCAGATCACAAAAATTAAGACAAAACATAAAAAATAAAAACGTAAAAGCAAGAAGAGGCAATAATCCGCAACTCATTAATAGTTTCAAATTTTAAAACTTGAGATTATACAAAATTGCTTAATTTCACATTGGACAAATGGAGCGAGCTAGAAGGACTTGTTTTTAAAAAGGAGTTGCACAATTTTTCAAGATTTTCCCATCGTCTTATGACATACATATGTATGTATGTCTAAATATATAAAATCTTCTAAAATAATTTGCTGCACTCTTTCTACAAATTTTTTGAATTTCGAATAAGTCTTAGGTAATTGATAAGCACTTTGAGGTTGCTGTTTTAATAAAAATATATCCGATATAAAATTATTCGATGTGTTGCCATATTTCCACCAAATGCTATATCTTGACAACTACAAAAAAAAACGGTTTTGGAGAAGCCACATCACATTTTACACGAATATTTGGATATGAAAAAGCTATCCGTGCGATGGGTGATTGCTTACACTCGAAAAAAGCGCGAATGTACACGAGTGTTGTCGTCACCATGGCGAAAATACATGCGACTATTTTCTATTTCCAAACCTGAAGAAATGGCTGTGTGGTAAGAGGTTTGGGTCAAAATAAAATGAAAAAATAATTGGAAAGTGAAAAGAATTAAAGAGATTATGTTGATAAAGAGAATGTTTTTTTGCGGAAAAAGTATATTTTATTCAAAAAGTTAATGACTTATCAAACCGCCTTCGTAATTTGCAATTTTACCAACACATTTACCAATTTTTTCAAATCAGTGCCACGTTGCCAGTCACGGTGGCTTCGAGTGAACGGTCCTTTTCTATTTTACGGAGATTGAGGACGTATGTATCTGCCCTGCTAAATATTCATCGAGACTTTGAGGTTACTAGTGAGCAAATACTAGATATTTTGGCAAATAAAAAAAAGGGAAATCGATGAAGCACTTTAAATCCCTGACATTTTATGATTCTACTGATTCAAATGATATAATCATAGCCTAACGATTGCTTTATACAAATTCATTCAACGTTTTACCCAATATTATTATATCCATGTTTATAATGGATTATAATCAAATATCTCAAAATATGAAAAATATCGTAAAATGTTGAAAAGAAATGGAACCCCCCATAAATATTTTCTGGATCCATCCCTGATATATACTTATGAATTGTGAAATCGCCAATTTTATGAGGATAAGGCCGTAATGAATTGCAATAGAACAAGCAAATTCTAATTTCTATGTAACGAAATTTTATAAAATGATGAAATGTATTCTCTCCCTAATGGAAATTAGTTTTACAGTTATACATTGCGTGCTGTCACTCGATATGCCGCTGAATTCGGAATTTGAATCTTAGTCAGGGCATGTAAATTCAAAATCATATGAAAAGTAGCGGTTACCCCTCGGCAGGCTATGGCAAACCTCCAAGGTTTTTTGTGCAATGAAAAAGCTCCTCATTAAATACATCTGCCGTTCGGGATCCGCACAAAAATTGTAGGTTCCTCCAATTTGTGGTATAATATAAAGACGCACCCCACAAAGCGCCAAAATATTACCATATATATTATTGTTATTAATATTTGTACACAGGCCTATACAAATATATTACCAGGAAAGTGGAGACATTAGATAATGTACATACATACTTCATGTATTCGATAACTTTACCACAACAACATGAACTGATAACATATTTTTTAAATTTTTCAACTTTGTTTTTCGAATTTGAAACAAATTACGAGTACGGTCGGAATGAATTTTGCAATGTGATACATTATTATATTATTTCGGAAAATGTTGCAATCTCTGTTTACTCAATAAATTTTACTCAAAATGTCCACAAAGCCGGCTGGCAAGTCTAAATCGTAAGTATTAGTCATAAATCATCAAATTACTGTGACAATGCGGGAAGTGTAAAGCATCCTTACCTGAGTGGCAATTCAGGACATTTTGTCCATTTATATATGTACTCGTATGTATATACATATGTGTGTACCCTCCTTTAGAATATCAGTGCTTAATTTCAAATTCATGTGTATGTATATACACTCCAAAAATATCAAACAATAATAAGTATGTACTTGTGTGTATGCACATACATACATTTTGGCTAAAGAAAAGTGCATATTTCATTAGGGCACCGATCAGAGTGGGGTGCAAACGGAAATGCACTAAAATAAACTATAATGGACCTTAATGAATCACTAGGGAACAACAATAAAACGAATGCAGCAAATGAGAGGCGATGAAATTTTAGCGAGTATGAACAACCATCAAAACAGAGAAAACAAAACATTATAAACAACCAAATCCAAAAATACAAATGAAACGTGAAGAGAGAGAGAGGTAAGCGTAAAATGATGATTGTTGAGCGAAGAAAGGGGCCAGTTTGTCCGAATCAAATCAATGAAGTGCGAAAACTTCGCTGGATATTTTACACAGTGGGCGAGAAAGCGAAATCTCGATGGCAAGCGGAGGGGGAAAGTATTATAATGCAAAATTGAGTACTAGGAAACATCATGGTACACAACTGGCTAATATTACAGGCAGAGGCTACAACGTCAATTAGCGGCGGCACAGTCAACTTAAACAAAAGCGCGTAAATGATCTGCAACTCATAACACCAAAAAAAAAAAACATTGCAAACAAATGCTATAAAGAACAGTTTTAACAAAAGGAAATAAAGGTAATACAATAAACAGATAGCAAATAAAAATAAAAACACACAACACACATTCGTTAAGATCACAGGAAATTTAAATGCTGATGAAGAATGCACGTAATTTTGTCTGTACCAACATAGGTAGATATGTATATAGTTGTATACGTTTTTATTAAGTCCCAATTCGTCCATATTTATTGCAATTTATGCCCGGATTCAGTCAAGTCTGAAAATGAGCTGGAGATTTTTGCTTTACCTCGTTTTCACGTTTTTTTCTTTTGTTTTTATTTTAATTTTTTGTGACCTGTTCATCACCAGGTCACTATTTAGAGACTTTATTTTGAGACTAGAGGCTTTATTTTGCATCTAATGAATGCCGACTGGTCTAAAATTCTGACTTTTGTCTCTATTAGAGAGTGAGGCTGCTTACTGAATTCGGGGGTTACTGTCAGTAAGACGTTATACAATTTTTCAAGATTTTGCCATTCTTTTATGACATTTGTCTAAATATATG
Source organism: Philophylla caesio (assembly GCA_963971545.1). NCBI lineage: Eukaryota > Metazoa > Arthropoda > Insecta > Diptera > Tephritidae > Philophylla > Philophylla caesio. The sequence goes on along the minus strand of OZ020608.1, from coordinate 29,846,591 downwards.
AAATCTTCTAAAATACATTTGCTGCGTTTTTCTGCAAATTATTTGGATTTCGAATATACTGTACTTATGTACATACATACATATATCTAATTGAAAAGCACTTGGTGGTTTCCATTTCAATAAAAATATAATGGATGTAAAGTTAGTCGTGCAGTGTCTGAAATTTTTAAACTTGAGATTATACCAAATTACTGAATTCCACATTGAGCACATTGAGCGAGCTATAATGACTTATGCCCGAATTCAGTAACTTCGTATCATCTTAAGTCTCAAAATGAGCTAGATATTATTGCTTTTTCTCGCTTTCACGTTTTTTTCTTTGGCTTTTATTTTAATTTTTTGTGACCTGCTCATCATCAGGTCACTATTTAGAGACTTTATTTTGAGGCAAGAGGCTTTATTTTGAATCTATTATTATTATTATTATTATTATTATTTAGATACTAGTATAAATACCAGTTCTAAGAAATGTTTTGTTTGAGCATTGGCTACTGAGGCCATCTAATGAATGCCAACTGTTCTAAAATTGTCGCTATTAGAGACTGACACTGCTTACTGAATTATTTAATTTTTTGATACCATTATTTATTTAAGTCTATGCTTTCACAAAGCTTACAGACCAGATGTTAATTGAATATTCGTAACTGTACTAAATATTTTTTTGTTTTTGTTTATTTTTCCATGAGATCAGTTTTTGTTTTTTTTGTGGAAAACACCGATAGTCCAGTTGTAGTAGATGTAGCTACTATTTCGGAGATTACTACATCTCCTCATCTGTAATGTCAATACAAAAGATAAAGCAATAATGCCCCAGTAGGATAACGAAAGTAAAAATTTCCTTTTTGAGAAATCCTTCATCAGTCTGTTCGTCCGTGCACACGATAGTTTTAAAACTTCAACTGCACTTCACTTCTTACAATGGCGTAAAAGTAAATTGTAGTGGAGATCAAGGGGTTGTGAGAGACGCTCATAGCACTGAATTTAGAAGTGCGCCATCTACCAATGGCTGTCAAACTTCTTGCTCAGTTCGCATTGTCATTTTTATATGACTATTGTTGCGTTGGTGCGGATTCTTTGTGCAGTCTTTTTAAACATGTTTCTCTAGGCAGTCTTTTTAAACATGTTTTCAATCATTTAACAAAAGTGTATTCAATGTATCCATGAAGCATTGGCCATTCTAAAAATATTGAAATTGGGGGGTCGTGAGACAACTTGTTTGGGTGGTTATGAGATACGCTATTTAGAAAAGCTATCCACTTAAAATAGTATTTTATAGCCGTAATTTGCATGTTTTAGAAATACTTCGAATGTTTTATGGAATTTTAAATATATTTTATGAATTCCTTGTTTTTTATGAAAATTTGTACATTTTTTAGTTATTATGGTGCGTCATCCTTTACGATATACCAATGAAACCTATAATTTTTTTAAGCATTGTTATGCGTACTGAATATTTGATAAACGGTATGCGCACAAAAACGTTTTTTTATTAAACTTTTTGTGCAAAAACAAAAATTTCATATTACTTGAGTACGGATTATGAAATACGAATTACGGCCTAACATTTTAAAACTGGCTTTTCACATAATATATCATTTCATCGATAAGCTTTCCTTGCCAAATTGTGTCAAATTATAAAAGGACTTCTAAATTTTGTTATAATTAATAAAAAAAATAGTTATACATACTTACTGATTGCCTATTTGTTCTTGATAAATTATCAAAGATTTACAAATATGTAATATTTAAAATGTATCAAGTATTATGTATTATGATCAAACATAAAAAGCTTTTTTCATTACTAAATTATAAATATGTTTATGACAAATTATAAACTTTTGAATGTTTTTAAAAGTTCGTTAATTATCAAGAACACAGAATCGGGCAGTTAATTTACCGGCTGTTTATAAACAAATGGGGATTTTTATAGGAAAAATTTAGTGTAACATAAAGTATATTTATTATTATTGATAATTGTATTTATGGTTAACCGAATAAATACAATAACTTGCAAAATGCTAAGCTAGGGATTTAAGTATATACATATATTCATGAGGCATATTAATTATATTTCGTTAAGAATATTACAATGTTTTAAATAATTAGGTAGTTTTATAATGCTGTCTGTAGAGTCGTTTAAAAGTAAATCTGTGGGTCTGGTGTTGTTTAACGAGTTCCTGTGGTGGTCAAAGTGTGCGCAGTCGTCTAGGATATGTTTAATGTTTGGGTTTGGGGTATCACAATATCTACAAATGTTTGTTTATTTTTTTATTAAATATTCGTGTTTAAGTCGTAGTCTTATTATTTTTATAATTCCTCTTCTTGTTATATTAGTGTTGCGTGTAAATTCAAAAGTGGAGCTTTGTTCGTTTTTAAATATTGTGTTTATGTATTTTGTTATATATATTATGTGGTCATAAGATTTGAGGACATAGTGAGAGGGTGGTTGAGTGCTTTTTTGCGGCTCTATCCGCCAATTCATTACCTAGAATTTGCATGTGTCCTGGTACCCTAACTAGCTTGATTTTGTTTGTGTTTTTCATCAGTAAGTTTCGGATATATTCTGTGTAATAATTTTTATTGTTTATATTTCTTATCATTTTCAATGAGGACAAAGAGTCAGATCAAATTGCGTATTTTCCAGGCATATGGCTAGCAAATTGCATTGCTTCGAAAATAGCTATAGTTTCGGCTTCGAAATTTGTACTATAGTAGGGGAGTAGATTGCTGGTTAGGATTTGGTTATTATAAATTATACTAAAGCTTGTTTGGTTATCGGTTTTTGAACCGTCGGTGAATATAAGATTAAACTTTTGTTGTTCAAGGTTATTGGCCATTTCTGTAAAGTAAAGCAGAAATTTTTTTTGTTAGTTTAGAGAGTGGAGATTGGTCGTTGAAAATAAGGCACTAGCATAGTCTTGTCGTCGCGATATCTCGTATTTGTTCTAGGGGTGATATACCTGCTTCAAACATCAGATTTTTGATTAGCGTTGTACGATAGGCACCAAGTGCGATTCGTATGGCGGAGTTAAGGACTGTTTTTAGTTTTTTGGTACTGGAATTGGGCGTGTAGCCGAAGAGGTATACCCCGTAATAAGTTTTTTTATTGAAATACTGTTACATAAAATTAACGGTTGACAGTGCTTTTTCCTACAAATATGTATATACTTACACTTTTCTATTGAGAGGTTTGCGCCCGAGTAATTGCACCCGTTTGAAACATCATCGATAATGTGGGCGAGATTTATACTTGTGGGTTTTAGTTTGTTAATTTTTTTTTTATAAGAATAAAGTCGTCTGCATAGGCTAGGAAGTCTATTTCCTTGGGTAGGGATATAATGTTACTAAGTTTGTTGTACGCTATGAGAAAGAGTATGACTGAAAGTGGGAACCCTTGCGGAATCCCATTTTGGAGCAGATAAGTTTCGGAAAAAGTTGAGTCTAATCTTATTTTAATGTTCCTATAAGTCATGAAGTTTTTCACGTAACATAAAGTACCAGGTTTAGGCGTATACTTTACAAAATCGATTACTTTTATTAATATGGCACAAAGCACAAGCGATTATAAGTAAAAACAATCGATCCTCTTTGATTTGTACTTACGAATTCAGATACAATCTAACTAATTATACATAAATATGTACACGCCACGTTTTTTATGTGTTCTTGACAATTTTGATAATCAGAATGCAATAGGTTAATGTGGTAGATTTCAAATACCACTAATAAATGCGAGCGAATTAAATAAGACCACGACTAAGTGGGTAAGAATCACTTTGGATTACGAATACGCACAGCAACGGTGAAAGGAAAGCGATTCAGATACTGATATGAATTCCCAAAAAATGATACATACCCGTAACACATAACAGAAGTGGGGAATAATTAGGGGTTGAACTTCAAATTAAAAAAAAATATTTTTTTTACTGGCGAGGCCGTGTATCGGCAATGTTTGGCGGAGTTTAACAGAATTTAGGGTAAGGTTTGCGCATATGAAAAAAGGAATGTATAGAAATAAAATAGAAGGGCGTTTTGTTTTCATGATTTGATTTTTAAGATAAATCTGCGATTAAGTTGATTGAATACATATACATGTAGGACATGCGTGTATGTACCTACCATACATTGCAAAAAAGATTTCGATTGTCAAAAGCTAGTCAGTCGCAAATAATTTTATTAAAGCTCTTATGGAGCATGTGAGAATGAATAAATTTGGGCGAAACAGGGTATACTTGCGATACTATTTTTCAAGATAAGAACGAATGAGTTATCGTTTCATCAATGCAACTAACATTAGTCAATTTCTTTGTTTGCTAAAGTCCAAAATACAATTTAGCAAGTACATACATACGAATTAAAAAACCGTTGGGCTAACCAAAGGTTTGGTTTGCAATATTAAGACTGTTCTTTTTCAAGCCTTCTTTGGGAATAATGCATACTTCTTAAAATATACGAGAAGCAATATTATATTTTAAAATTTATCCTTTGATAAAATTTTTTTCGGACAATTTAAAATTTTCTTGAATATTCACGTTGTTTTCATCGTTTATTTTTATAATATATTCGTAGTAATTAGGTTAGGTTGAAGTGGGTACTAGAATAAATCAATCAGCACGCCAAGGGTCACAAATAGGACCCATTGCAATAGCAGAGGATTTAAGCATGGTATGGGGTCATCGAATTTGAGAAATTGCCGAATCTTCAAGCCGGCTAAAAACCTCAGGTCCTTGAACAATTGAGAACCCATTACTATTTGTCTCCATCACCAAAGAACAGGTCACTCGTAGATAAACTGTCTTGTAATTTCCAGCTCCTCTTCGTTTATGCAGCGGAAGTCATTATGGGGCACCGTCAGTTTCTCTACATGCCTATATATCAAAACGTGACCTTTGGCCATTGCCTTTTATGCGAGAGAAGGGTGTGTAAGAGAAGGTAACAGAGAATTCCTTCCAGATTTGAATAGCTGAAAGAGAGTAGAGGCCAGGTTTAGTGGTGACGTTAGAGACTTAGGTCTGGAGCTTAGTGTTAAAGCGAGAGTAAGTATATAGCGAACGACGGTAGAGAGCTCTGGATGTGCCTACCATAGGTTTTTTCTTGTTTCTCCGTTTACATGCAATGTACTAATCCATCCAACAGCTCCATAAAAGCAAAAAAATTTCGCAAATAACTTGCCTTTTAGCTTTGGTAGTCTTAAATAGCGAATATTCAATTAAATTTACTTGGAATGTCTGACATCTTTACTTGAATGCTGTCTCTGCTCGGCTGGTTGAGTCCTGCTCTGAGCCAAGACTCAGATGACCTGCATCCCAGAATTGTAATGCTCGGGGAAAGAAAGCTATCAACTCCTGCGACGTCTATTACAGCTCTCATGTCAAATAGAGTTAATTCGGTACAATTCAGCATCTCGTTGATCTGCGCCCACGCTCCTACGGAAAAAATACTATATGACCAAGAATAGTTTAAGAAACCGCTCGAGTGCACGTTCAGATTATATCACCGCCAATTAACAAAACCTTTGGAACTACAGCCGGACAATTCAGTTTCCGCGACGAAACTATCGGCAACATACTGAGACTAATCGACTTCAATGGGGCCGATAAACGAGAGTTTGCAGCGCCAGGTGGCTCTCACATAAGAAGTTTTACAAGGCTTAATTGCTGTTTCTAGATGGTAAGTCTCGTAACTAAATTGACTGTGTTGTAATGGACTTGAAGCATGCCACCAGCCAACATCGACTGCGATCATATCTTGTCAACAAAGAAAGCTCGACGTCGGAGATCGGGCAGAAACCGAGATTTGCAGGAGAGATATTATGAAAGTTTAAAAAAGCGAGGAGCTTACAAGGAGGTTTAAACACTGAAATAAATTCCGGATAGAACGACAACGGGCAACTGGTGAGTGATAGACGCGACCACTTTCGCAATGTTAAGTACAAAACACGACTTCAGACAGAGTATAACTGCTAGCGGTCTAGCAGCCATTATCGACATTAAGAACCACCTTTTCCGAACTGGAGAAACAAAGTATACACTGAAATTCACGAGTAGGCACCAATCGAACAGCGAAAAGTTTTACGAGTATATGCCTTTACGTCATTGTGGAGGCGAAGCTTTGTATTTGGTATTTTCCCATTCAATCTGTAACACAATGTGGTCGACACTAGGCTTGTCAATCCCGGGATCCCGGCCCTTTTCAACTCCCGTATATCCAGGGATCAGTTTAGTTAAATGCCGGAATTGCAGAAAACAGTGGATTTATTAGCCATTTATTTTTCTAAACTTTAAATTAACATTTTTTGAAACAAAACTAAATCTCAAATGATTTAAAGCAAAAAGAGCCGATCGAATGAAACAAATAACACACTAAACATAAGAGTACTTTTCAGAGTTGTATTGAAATAAGAAAATGTAACATGAGAAACAAAAACAATAACTTTACAACTGTTGTATTACGATAACACAATACGACAAATAACACGGCTTGTTAACTCTCTAAAGGCTTTGTTTTGCCCTTGCCGTTATAAATGAGCTGGAGAATATCCTCCTCGAGCAGAAAATTAGGCAGAAAGTTTCAAAGATAAAGTGCATCAAGTTTTACCGATCAGCTCGTAATGTCCAACAATAGAAACGCATGCAATTTATCACAAGGTTTGGTAAAATAAATTTTTGCAATGGAGGCGGTAAAGGCTAATTCCTACAGAGATCATTTAACTTTTTGTCGACAATCCAACTAATAAGTGTTGAGTCGATACTTTTTCACTGCAGATTTTAAATCCAACACGTCCAGGTTGGAGGATAACACACTTATGGCTTTTATTTCATTAAGATTGCATTTTGATCCAAATAAGGAATAATTCTGGAATGGGTGATGTATTTAATTTTTACTTGATGTATTTCTTTTTTTACTGAATGGTTATTAATATTTAATATTGGTCTCAAACAGTAATTAAAAATAATTTTAATTTATGTAGGTACAATTGCTTCTGTACCAAATATTTATATTTGTACTTGAAGTATAAATTATTTGATGTGTTTCAAATTTTCGTTTATTTATTTTTTATTCTTGAAAAGACCAATAAATAGATACATGAATTACAACAAATCGTTCTTTGTTCTATTAATGTTATGTTGCATAATTCTATAATACAACGTTTACAGACGTGTTACATTTTTTGACAAATTAAAATTTACGAATCAAAACTTCAACGTTAAACTAGTATATTCTAATAAGCGATACGACGAAATACGAGATACGACAGTGCTTGTGAACTCCCTAAATATGTCATTTTAGAGGGATGGGCTGCATGCCTAATAAAACGACCAAGTACGGCATAAAAGTCCAAACCATTGTTGACTCAAGAACGTTTTACTTGTGCAAGTTTTAGGTATAGTCTGGTAAACAACCAGTTGGAGAATATCAGGTGTCTAATTCTCCAGAAGAAATAGGAAAACGTCTGTAGGTACAGCCAATAAAACGCAGTCGCGGTACCAAAAAGTGAGAGTTTCGAAGTGAGGTTACAAAAGAAGTCTTGTTTATAAGCTTTAATTTTTTGATTTTAAGCATTTATTTGATGTTAATCTAATTAAAATTTAATTATAGCTCCTTATATGTTAAAAAAAGGTATTAAACAAATAAATATAAAAAATAAATACAAATGTTTGTTCATATTTCTGTTAGCCTAGTAAATTGTAAAATATTAAAAAATAAATATTAAAGGAAAGTATTTTTATTTATTTATTTATTTATTTAACTTAGTCTTTAGTTTAACAAAACATTACAGACTATAAAGAGTATAAAGTTTGCTTAGAACTATTAAAAATAATTTATAAACTAAAAAATGGAGTTCAAAAGATTCAAAAAAACCGATCTTGGGACTGAAAAGTCGATCGTAACAGCATTACGAGTGGCACGCGAAATCAAGGCATTGATGGCATATAGTGTTCTAGCATTATCACCAAAAAATGGTAAAAATGTTCGAAGGGTTCGCTGGGGAACATTAAACCTAATGTTATCCAGCAAATAAGGGCAGTCAACAACACCTTTAATAATATTGTAGGTGAAGGATAGGCTCAGTATAGATCTGCGACTTTCTAAAGATTTAAGATTTATTAGCATGAGGCGAGAATGATATGATGGTATTGGATCAACAAAGTTCAAAGATCAAAGGGCAAATTTAAGAAATATTTTTTGAACACGCTCAACCCTATTTAAGGAAGCTGGTTATATGGCCTCCAGATGAAGACTGCATACTCGAGGTGCGACCGAACAAAAGAAGTATACAATAATTTCAAGGTGTATGGATCTGAGAAATTCAAGGTATTGCGTCTCACGAAGCCTAACACAGAGTACGCCTTTGATATTATATGATTAATATGCTTATTGAAAATAAATCGTTCATCAAACACTACTCCAAGGTCCTTTATCTCAGTCACACGCTTCAGGACGTAAGAGGAAAACGAGTAATTGGTAGGCAGGACATTACAAATCTTAGAATAGGTTATCTGTGAACACTTATTAAGGTTAAAAGAGAGTCGCGATTTCAAACACCAGAGGTAAAGATTATTAATATCAGCTTGGAGGCTGAGTGCATCAGATGAGTTTTTTATTGCGAAGAAATTTTTTAGATCATCTGCATACAGCAAAAATTTAGCGAAGGAAAAGCAACTAGTGATATCGTTAATAAAGAGAATAAACATAAGTGGACCTAAAATGCTACCTTGCGGCACCCCCAAAGAAGGGACAAAAGGGGTGGACGTCACACCATCAATAGAAACAACGCAACATCTATGCCGCAGATATGAGTCCAGCCAACGTAAGAAAACTGAATGAAAGCCAAAACAAGCTAACTTGTGAATTAGAACATTATGTGATACTCTATCAAATGCTTTTGAGAAGTCCGTAAATATGCAATCAACTTGAAAACCTGACAGGAAGGCGTCAAAACAGTATTCACTAAGAACAGCGAGATTAGATACAGTAGATCTACCAGTCACAAACCCAGGCTGATATGGGGATATTATTGATTTAACTGCAAAACTTAATTTAACATTAACTGCGTGTTCAAAAATTTTTGAGATAGTAGAAAGTTTAGAAATAGGCCTGTAATTTATAACATAATTTTTATTGCCATTTTTAAAAACAGGCGTTATTGATGTAAGCTTCCAATCATCAATAAAAGTTCCAAGCGATAGGGATTTATTAAAAATAAACTTCAACGGATGAACAAGAGCTGGACAATTTTTAATAAGAATTGCAGAAAGACCATCAATATCAACAGGTGTAGATGGTTTAAGTTTAAGTATACCATTAGTTATGTCTTCTGATGTAAGACTTAACGATCCAAAGTTAAGAGACGTTGGTATACTAGCAGAGAAGTCTGCAGATATGCCGTCATCTTGAGCAAAGTTTGAGTTAAAAAATTCAGCAAATAAGTTTACAGCATCACTAAAGGTTTGTGCAACTTTGTCATCCAAGAAAAGTCCAGATGGCAAGCTGGAGCAACCTTTTTTTGATTTAACATAGTCCCAGAATCTCTTAGGGTTAGTTTTAGTATTCGATTCAGTATTACGGATATAGTTTCTATAAAGTGTTTTGTTTAACAATTTGAACTCCTTTAGAAAATGTTGATACTTAATATAGTAGTAAATTTAAAAAAAAAATTGTTTTTAAGATTCTTAAGTTTTTTCAAATCTTTTGAATACCATGGTAATTTGTACGCCTTTTTTTTCTTAATCGGTACATTTTTCAAACACAGTTCATACAGTATAGACTTAAATTTAGAAAAACAGCTTTGTGTGTCAAGGTTGGAAAATAAACCATCCCAGTTATTAAGTGATAATATTTAATTCATTCAAACTATGAAAATCACATAATGCATAGTTAAAAGCTAAGCCCGTATCAGTAGCTATAGTAGAAAAAGAATAAAAGTCTAACCCTAAATTTAAGGGAATATGATGCCTGTCCGTAGGTGTAATTGGGTTTACACATTCACAAATAAGGGAGTTTAAGTTATCAGTAATAAATATGAGATCTAATATTCGATTCAAACTATAACAAAATCGATTAATTTGCATTAAGTTAAGACTTAGTATATTATCTATAAAATATAATTCGTGGTTGGCAATCACATTATGAGCTAAGAGGCTAGGATTTGAATCACTACTAACCCAATTGATATTGGACAAGTTGAAGTATCCAAGCACCAATAGGTGGTTATGATGCACCTTGTCAAGAACCAAAGATGAAATATTGTCAGCATGTGCCTTGTATACCTCATATGAGCTACCAGGAGGTATATAAGAGGTGAGTAAAAATTTAATTTAAAGGAGTTTTTAAAATAAAATAAAACGAAATGCTCAAACAAGACTCCAAAAGCAGCTCATTTATGAATGAAAAGTTCACATACAAGGAGGGTTTTTGTTCATAAATGAGTCTTTTAGGATGCTTTTGGTTAGCCGGGATAATGACTGACAATCGCTACACCAGTATCAAACTGGTTTAATTATCAGATAAATTTTAACCAGTAGTCAAGAAAAAGACACTAAGGGCCAGTTTTTCTGTGCTGGTTTAGCTCCGTTTAATTAAACTCAGTTTAAATTTCGTTTCCTTGCGCTCAATTTAATTTGTTGAAACTTAAAGAAAGTACTTAGCAATCAGCTGGGGCGTTACTTCCTCATCTCTTGAGTATTATGAGGGACAGCCTTGCGCAGAGGTAAGGTGTTGTCATGTAAGGCGGGGACGGCTCTATGCTCTCAGCTCCCGCTGACGTGTCTCCCTCGTGCTAATCTACAGAAATTAATAACTTTCAAGAGAAAGTTTGAGATAAATATACGAAGCAAAGCCCCCTGGAGCGTTTCAATTCTGGATTATCACATCCGGGGAAGCTCTCTGCGGTTGCACCGGATGGTTCAAAGACTCCGAAGGATATTGATGCAGGTCTCAGTACCACTAGGGGCCTTCCCAAGTATCTTATAGGTGGAGGTCTATGCAGTCTGTGTGCGGAGATAAACCTGCGCAGAAAGGAAAGTAGTGAGAGAATCCTAACTTCAAGCGATAGTCAGGCGGCGCTTAGAGCTCTCTCATCATACGAAGTAAAATCTTCGTTAGTTCTTGATTGTATAGAGAGATTGAACGCTTTGGCGAAGAGAAACCGCTTCCTACTCCTTTGGGTACCGGGTCACATGGGGTTCGAAGGCAACGAGGCAGCTGACCTGCTAGCCAAGAAAGCGGCGGCCTCCACCCCTATTGGACGAAAGACGTTCCTGGCGGTAGGACCAGGTGCATTAAGAGAGGAGGTTAGCAAGGAGACAAAAAGGCATAGAAACTTATACTGGTATAACGTAGCCGGTATCAGACAGCCCAAGATTCTCCTTGAAGGGTTTAACCTGAAAAGGCACATGCTTCTAATGGACCTTCCAAGGGAGAAACTGAGGTTTTCTGACGGGTCACTGCAGACTAAAAGGTCACCTGCATACGCTGGGATCCGGTCGAGCGACCTATGTCGCTTCTGTGACTCGGGAGGGGAGACTCCACCCCACCTACTTATGGAGTGTGAGGCTGTGGCGCGCAGACTCTTTATATCTATCTATCTAACCCTGCAATATTGGCCGTTTGAACTAAGTTTAAACTGCGTTTAAAGTTGACTGAAAAACTGGCCCTAAGTAAGTTAGGTTGAGAATGTGAAACAGCTAATAGAAAGTTGAAGGTCAACGAGTATATTTAAAACAAGTAAGAAAAACTAAATTCGGGCGAAACCGATTTTTATATATTACCGGAAAAATGAAGTGTTTGCATTTTCCAAAAATATCCGTTATATAGGAGGTGATCCGATTTCAAAAATTTTCTACGATAATAATAGTGATATCAAGGAAAATATGTCCACCAAATTTTGTGACGATAACTAATACTGTTATTAAGAAATGGAAAATTTTCCATAAGTGGGCGTGGCAACGCCCATTTTTCAAAATTTCATAAATATCTAATTTCGTAGTGCAAAATCGCTTTAAATACCAAATTTCACTCAATTTGCTTTAATGGATACCGCAAAAACGGAGTTTTGCATTTTTCCAAAATTTCCGTTATATGGGAGGTGGGCGTGGTTATTGACCGATTTTTCAATACCAACCTACTCTGTCCACAGAGAAATCTATGTACCAAATTTCATTGACATATCTCAATGTTTACTCAAGTTATCGTCTGCACGGACGGACGGACGGACAGACAGTTAGGGCTAAATCGATTCCTCTTTTCTATCTATCTCTATATCTATCTCGATTATTTTTTGGTGCTACAAACAACCGTTATGCGAACAAAGTTATAATAAATACCCATGTGTACAAGTACGCTCGGGTATAAAAAATACACCTAACGAACCACATCACTTACATATGTACATACTCTAAATATATGTAACATAACTGCAACGTACAAAAATATGTATGTATGTGTGAATACTTATTAAAAAATCATTCTATAAATGCAAATGCGAATAGATTCTGCATCATTTCGCTTTGTACGTAATTCGTTTGAGAAATTAATTGAAAGTCATTATGTGCTAGAGCACTCCTTTGTTTGGGCAGCGACTATTGTTTCCAAATTGTAACATTGTCGAAGCCTGTTCTCGTTAACGCGCACATCGCTCAATTCCGGCTTTGACACACCTGTGTACACAGCAACCTCTCGCCATGCTCCACTTATTCCATTGCACTCCCCTTGACCAACATTCCTTTAACGCGAGAGAGAAATTGAATCGATCATGCAAGTAAGTAGGATTTAACGGCATTACACAAATAAATTGACAAATGTCTGTCTCCTAGGTCGTACAGGTGGCCTTTTAGTCTATTTTGGCAGTTGTGTCTATTGAAAATGAAAATTCTACATATGTATATGCATATTTACAATTAGATGAACATACACACAAGTATGTAAGTACACTTGTACTTACGATTTTGCGGTAGCATATTGACAATGGCGCACACATATGAAATTAGGTGAGGTGAAATTGTTGTCGGCGCTTAACTGCCCCAATACTTGAGCTTACAGATGATAGAAATATGAACCGATTATGTCACTTAACGACTTAGCTGTAAATATTGCCAAACTCAATGCTCCAGTGAAACCCTCTAGACATATATATACCAAAATGCTCAGAATGAAAAGAGAAGTCGATTTAGCGATGTCTGTCTGTTCGTCCGTCCGTGCAGACGATAACTTGAGTAAACATTGAGATATATCAATGAAATTAGGTACACACATTGCTCTTTGGACAGGGTAGGTTGGTATTGAAAATGGTCAAAATCGCTCAATAACCACGCCCACCTCCCATATAACGGACGTTTTTGAAAAATGCATAAATCCCTCAAATTGAATGAAATTTGGTATTTGGAGCGATTTCGAACTAAGAAATTAGGTACTTATGTGGCAACGCCCATTTAGAAAAAAATTTCTGTATCTCAATAACGTTGTCGTGTATCGTTACAAAATTTGGTGAACAAATTTTCCTCAATATCACCGTTATCATCATTTCTGAAATCGGACTACAACCTCGCAAAATGCAAAAATGTCGTTTTTTTTTATCTATTGGAACATATTAATTAAAATTTGATAGTTAGATTAATAAAGAAACTTGATTTTTATGAAATTTTGAAAAATGGGCGATACTACGCCTACTTATAAAAAAACCTCTGTAGGTATCTCAATAACGATGTAAAGTATTGCCAAAAATTTGGTGAACATATTGTCCTTGATATCACTATCATCACCGTCAATAATTTTTGAAATCGGACCATATCCACGCGCAACTTCCATACAACGGAAATTTTGAAAAATTCAAAAAACTTCGTTTTTCAGTATTTATTGGAAGAAATTGAGTAAAGTTTAATACTAGCAGCGATTTCAAACAAAGAAACGGGGTTTTATGAAATTATGGCCACCGGTCATACAAAAATACATCGCGAGGTTATATAAAATTCGGTTTCGCCCGAATTTAGCTTTCCTTACTTGTTTCCTGATAATTTTGCCCAAAAACTAAACGCTTTTTTGTTTGCTTACTTATCAATATGAAAAATGTTATTGACAAATTATAAATTTTTCAATATTTGTAAATGTGTGATAATTTATCAATAACACAGAATCGGTTAGTAAATGTTATGATAAACCATAAAAATAATAATAATTTGGCGCTTACAGTATACATATATCTCAGGGTTGGCTCAGCTTCTCCTACTATTTGCGCTGTGCGTCCTTATAGTCTACTACAAATGGTCGGATTTGGAGTTTTGTGCCGACTCCGAAACGTTTTCATGGCAGAAATATGCTCGGAGGTTTGCCATTGCCTACCGAGGGATAACTGCTATTAGAAAAAAAACTTTTTTTATGATTAAAATTTCACTTGTCCTGATTGAGATTCGAACCTCGAACTCAGTGAGAGAAACTGAGATATTAGCGATCATGACGTTTGTACTGAGTTTAATTTGATTAAGCCTTCATGCATGCTTTTTTCTTTACATTAGTGTTTGGTTCATGCGTGAAAATCGTTATTTAAATACAGTTTTAAGCCCTTGATTATCGCAGTAATGTTGTATTGATCTTGAGGCGTCCTTAAGAAGTTCCCCATCAAAACAATTAAGTTAGAATGCTTATTACATATATCATAAACTCAGCTTCCGTCGACGACAAGGCAATCGCAGCCTGCTTACGTGTTGCCCACGAAATAGCCAATTAATTGAGCAGCGTTACCTTTTCGATAAGTCAGCTTTATGTCAATTGATCCCTTTAACTAGTGAAGCACTCGTTTGACTGCAACCCAGTGTGCCTAACCATAGCATGTATTGAATCGGCTGAGGGAGCTTACCGCAAAACGGGACGGCTGATTTGTGTAGAGTACATGGTGCATCCAATCGCTTCTTCATAGGGTATCGACGACTTCATCTGCTTGTCCATCTAAATTTTTGAACTACCATATACATATGTATAGTTGCAGCTTGAAATGAGTTTTTCTCATATAATTCCGTTAGGTTTATAAAAAAAGCGTTCCACTGCTTTAGTAAAGCCACATAATATGGCCAAACTGATCTTATCAGGCTTGCGAGGAGAGATAGAATTTAATTTTTCTGAAGTAGTAGGAACAAAAATATTGTTAGCTTTAGCGGAATCATACGCAAAACGCTTAAAAGCCTGATAAATTAAGCCACAAGAATAAAAATATAATAAACCACAAGTATAAAAGCACATTTCCTCACACATCCACGAAAATCTATTTCTTGTTGTTTATAAAATATCTTACTGATGTGTAGTTCGATTGAAACCTAAAACAATATTTAAAGCTGTAAGAATCTGAAATATTTCCTTAAGCTTTTCAATCGCATTATTAAAGTTGTTATCTTTACTCCTTATATAATGGCGGCTGTAGTTTAAGTTTCTGTCCCACTTCTGATAGCTGTTATAGCTTCTCTTATACGAGAATTTTGTTCTGACTTCACTTCGAAAATGCCATAGTCAAATGTGCCCCAGTTTCCGCACAACCAGTGACTAAAGTGAAATTAAAATAATATTTAAATTCTTATCAAATGTGTTTATGTTTTAACCGAATTGCTTTATGTTTTTTTTATTCTTAAGCAGTTCCGAATTTATTCGATATTAATAGCCATATTAATTTTTTTTATTTTAAATAGTTTTAAATTTTTTAAAATCGGATAAGGGAAAGGCGTGCCTCACAGGCCCTTAAATTCAGCACATTCATGAAATTAAAAAAAAAAATTCTTGTAAAAATCACTTTTCTCATAATACATAGGAAGGTTTATTGTAAAACATAGATAAATATTTCCAAGATATCTTTACTAAAGCAAGGCAAATTATACAGATTTTAAGTATTACAATTCCGAGTTGGGCAATTACAAGCATATGTTTTTGCTTTTTCTTAAATTTTGAATATTTGTGGTGCGCGTCTCTTATTTTATTCCACAAATGGAGGGACCTACAGTTTTGTGCCGACATGGCTGAAATACCCTTTCAATGTTTGCCATTGCCTACCGAGGGGTGACCGCTAATAGAAACCACTTTTCTATGATTAAGATATTACTTTCCCTGGCTGAGTTTCGAGCCTCGGGCGGCATATATTACAAATGAATTTATTTGTAATGTTATAAGGTAAGAAACACTTAGCAGCAAGTGTGAAATTTAAAGCTATAACATACACTTACAGTTAACTGATACTATTATATTTAAGGTAGAGTATCTCGAAAGCGATAAAATTTTGGATATTATGTAACTTTCTTTGTTTTCATATTTCAAAGCATTTTACATTTTCTAGCCCTTTTTATTTGCAAAATTTAGTTAAGTTTTCTTTATAATCTGGTCACACTGTCCATATCCAGTGTGTTTGTAACACATAGGTATGTTTTTTGAAGTTTAATTATAAGTACATGTACACTTACATACATACATATATATATAACTAAGCACCCATACAATGTACAGATATAGAAAATGGTTGTACAATGAAGATAAGGTGCTAAAATATGCAAATCTTTACAAAAGCCTTTATATCCTCCAACAATTGCACAAATACTCATAACAACGATAAACACCAATCATTCTAATGGTTAACAATAATGTTCAAATTCAACATTTCATAAAAACCTGTTAATAAAACCGATTAACAAACATACAAATGTCTGAATGTACACTCGGAAACTTGTAGCTTCTGAGAAAAAGAATGAATGCAAAAAAAAAATGAATTCAACAACAACTTTCTCATAATGAACAGCAATAGTAAAGGTAAATAAAAGTTGAAATAAATTAAATAACCCAAAAATCAGCGATGGAAATGCAGAAAAAAATATTGTTTACCGAACTTACTAATGCATATTTAGAACCTGTAATGATATATTGAGTGGTCACAAGCCCTCAAACTGACGCTCACTACGATCGAAGTTTTTCACTTTTCTTCACTGGCCAACACTTCTGCACTTCCTCTTTGACAAAATCACTCCGATTTTGAGCAACTAGAATTTAACAAGAATAACCAAAATTTAAAATAAAAAGTTAAAATAGCGCTAGAACAGACGCACTTGATTGTAGTGAGTTGCGAAGGGAAAGGAGAAAATAACAAGAGCTAACACAGCGTAAGCTCAGCTTTGCTTACTTAAGTGTTACGTGGTGGAGTGAGTTCGACTTCCACGGTAGCCGTGAAGAAAGAAGTCTGATGTGGAGTTGTGGTGATCTCCGAAGTTGTGGTATAACATCTACCGCTTTGGGTGTTGTTGCCTTGCTTGTTTTAGAACAAATTTTTGAAGATTGATAATATAATCAATCTTGATATTGATGTACGTATATGTATATGGCAGCATGGCATCACCCTGTCCGCAACATAACTAATTTTCAATGCATTTAAAACTAACTTTTTCACAACTAGTTGTGGTAGATACTTGGATTACTTTTAATGGCGCCAACTGACTATTTTAACACGGCGATGTCCTAGGCGGTAGTCAAATGTCGACTCTGCATGACTTTTCAGTTAACTTAAAGCTAGCTAAATAGATATTAGGAAAAAGTTATCTTATTTATAGTTAGCTATATCCATACATGTAAACATACATATATGATGTATATTAACTCTTTAAGTTGACTAGAAATTTACTTACTAACTTTTTACTTATTCACAACTAAAAACCGAATATACATGTAAAACTGCAAAAAAAATTATAAACCAACTATTTGTTTTTTGCTAAACCTTGATTTACATTTAAATAACTTTGGTATCGATAAAACATGTAACATAAAATAACATAACAAAAGGAAACTTAAATTAAAGATACGAAAAATATATATTCATGTTCATATGGGCAAAAGCAATATTCATCAAACAAATTTAGAAATTAAAAGTTATTCGTAAAAAAAATTTAGGGTAGGTAGGTAGGGAACTTCGTTTACTTAGGAACCAGCGCATAATCTCTCTTGCCAACAAGTGCTACTTCGGACTGAGTAGGCAATTGCACAGTAAAGTCCCCTCTCGACGGAAAAAACCATACTCTATAAGTCTCTCATAATGCCCGTCCTATTGTATAGCGCAGAAGCATGGACGATGACAACATCAGATGAGAGGGCTCTTGGAGTGTTCGACAGAAAGATTCTTCGAAAGAGTTATGAACCTTGGCGTCTTTGCGAATACCACGTACGATGGAACGATGAGCTGTACGAGCTGTACAAAGATGTAGACATAGTACCAGCGGATTAAGAATCAGCGGCTCTGCTGGCTAGGTCACGTAGTTCGAATGGATGAAAAAGCTCCAAGCCTGAAGGGTGTTGACGCCGTACCCGCTGGTGGTAGCCCCCTCTGCGTTGGGAAGACCAAGTGTAAAAATACTTGGGATTTCCAATTGGCGCCAGTTAGCACGAGATAGGGATAGCTGGCGTGTGATATAAATTTATATAATCATATCAGAGAATTTTCAAATCCAGCATCTTCGAAATCGTACGATTTTCATTACATGCCTGATAATGTATTAGTTACCCGTTAAACCCCGGAAGAAGATTTTAAAGTCCTTAAACCGCATCTTGCCTTGGATTCCATCCATATTTACGTCTTTTGATAGGCGTACTTTAATAATGACTTAATCATATTCACCTGTAACAAAACTGTTGTGGAGGGAGTTCAAAAAAAATAAAATTTGTTAAACATTTGTCCTCACATATCGAGTTGTTCAGCTCAAGGAAATCATCAATACTTCCTATGGGAAAAACTGTGCGCACATCATTATTCGTGAATAACTTTTTCGGCCAACACTTTCTGCTTAGTCACAATCACAGCTAATTTAAATATTTTCACCTTCTCTTTATATAGAGCTAATAATAGCGGACCTTTTGCAAAATTTCAAACATTTAGCTGCTTAAATAAAGGCAGTTATGGATCAATATACAATATACAAATAATCGTTATAGTAGTCCGATCTGGGCGGTTCCGATAAATGTCTAATAAATTATAAAAAGGCACCTGATTGCCAAGTTTCATTCAAATAGCTCAAAAATTGTGGGACTATTTTACGTTCAAACAGACGTACAGACGAACATGACTAAATCAACTCAGCTCATCACCCTGATCATATCGGTATAATTTTTTATGGGTCTAACCCTTACCATTTCCCTGAAAGGTATAAAAACTAATTTACCGAACTCATGTACCCAAACATTGGAACTTCTGTTGGAGCGTTGTTAAGTTTACCACAAAGTGATGCCACTACTGAAAAGGTGTTCTCTAATGCTAATAAAAAATAATTTCAATAACGACAATTTCTTGAAATAAATTTCTACCAAAAACTTGTTATTCAAATACACTCGTAGCTACTTTTATTCTCCTTTTTTGATTTCCAGTATTATTAGTTAGTACAAGTTTCAGGGCTTTGATATAGATAATGAATTGTAACTAACTATAAAATTATATACCTTAACACATATTGGCCAGCTATATTGACAAAATACCCCACTGCGAAACAAGTAATAAGTGAATTTTGGATTTTATTGTAGTTACCTATTTTAGGTTTATATAAAAGAAAAAGCTTAAAACATTCGGCTAGTGCAGGTTTGCCATACATATATCTGCATAATATTTTAGGCCTGACAGACGACACTTATCTGCATTTCGACATCAGCTGATTTGACAATTGAAGTTGAAAGTGGAAAGTTAATAAAATAAAATTGGCAGCTAATTAAAATTACGAATTGTAAAGGTGAACAGCAATATGAGGCAATGTATTCGACTTCATAAAATAGTGGCTATCTCATTGTTCGCTTTGGAATATAGAACTTTTGCAAGTCTACAGGATGCAGTACTGTTGGTGAAATTGTTGTGGATATTATCCAAGCAGTTTGGGAAAATATTTCGGATTGCATGAATTCCTATCCTCCAAACCCACAAGAAATCGCATTTTAATTTATAATTTGGGCTAATTTGGTTATATTTGCAGCTAATTTTTAATAATAAACACTTTTGACAGCAGCTGTAGACATTTTGCTAGTTCACAATAGTAATTTTCTGTCAAAAGAGGCAGCATTGCCATATTGAAATCACAATATTCAGTACCTATGCATATAATTTTCGTGCATTTATACGAGTGCTTATGCGCATTTGGAAGAGGATAATGCACGAGTTAATGCAGATCAAGGCTACTTATCTGGATAACATTGCCCGTCTGTCAGCCCTTTAAGCTCTGCAAATAAGAAATTATTAAAATTATGATTTTTATTTAAAATTGCAGTAATCGGTTTTTTACATAAAAATATGTTTCATGAAATCAACGCTAAATTAGTTGGCTTCGATATTTCGCTTGGCTAAATGGATTTTGTGCATGTTTAGGCAGTCGAATTTTTTGCAATAAATTGAAAATATTTATGCATAATGGAAATCAATTAAATTTGTGTTTCAATTGTGAATAATTAGTTGACATATCTACTTAAGTATAACCAACAACATATAATTTGAATTAATTTCAGTAATAAATAGCAAGATTTATTGCATTTGATGGTGAAAGCGATGTTTCTGATTTTAAGCCATATAGGCATTAAAGGGCTACAGACCGGATTAGATTATAAACAAAATAAAGGTAAATTTATTTTAACGATAATCTGCCAAAGTATTTTTGGGTTTTGCATTAAATTTAAAATTTGTACATAAGTCGCTGATTGTGTTAAGGAACAGAATTTTAAGTTTTAAATATACTAAGTCTATAAAGAATTTACGTTCAGTGATATAACAACATTAACAATGTTTTGTTTTTCTTAAATTATTGTCATTAGTTGCAATTTCATTGTCGATGTTCTTGTACTTTTATTCGATATTAAAATTGAGTTAGATTTATCATAATCGTCCCTGAATCTTTGCAGTTTTGATCGAAGTCTTGATTTGATGCAAATAAGAAAAAGTAGAGCATTCATTCAAGTGTTAATTTTTTGTTGTTTATACCCTTGCAAAATACTCCAGATGTATTCTGTGATTACTTCGGTCCAGTTCAGTTGCGTTTTTAAACTCAAATTGTTGATTAACTTCAAATATTCATTTTTAAATCTAAACTGTACTTAAATGAGGAATATTGGCCATTTAAACATAACGTTTAGCAGGAGCAGATCCAGCTGCGGGAAATGGGGTTTATACTATACAATAATCAACTGATCAGTCCGAAATTTTATGTTCAACGTTGTTCCGATGTAAGAATAATAAGCTAGAAGACTGTCAGGTCGTGACGCCAAAGCGGATCGTCATAGAGAGAAAGATACAGAAATTCATCTTCACATGCAAAGTAATTAAACAAGATGAAACATAAATAAGTAAAGATTAAAAAAAGGTGTAAAGCGGCAAATTGTAATGACAACAAAATGACACCATCAATTATTCCCTTCTTTTTCAAGTTTTTCTTGAGAAGTGTCTATTTGAAACAAGAAGTTTATTGTTGCAATCTTCTAATATATCGTTATGGGTTGATGTGTGGTGCCCCGGAGGCCGATAGTTCTTTTATCGGTGTTGATAGTTGAGCTTTAAAAATATTTTTTTAAATTTTCGGTAGAATCATAAAAATATTTATAAGTAAAAAAATTATATTAAGTCATCGAAAACAATTTTTATAAAAATTATTATTTTTTAAGTCATTTTAAAATAGCACTGACCGGCATTCGGAAGAGGACTTGATGAAACCATATGTATATTAAGAAACGATTTTTTTTAGTTTTCCCAAGCTTGAGATTTAAACTTTTTTCTCCCGAAGTTGGTGGTCGTAGAGCAGCTCGCTATGTACAGTGGGCGACAAAAGTCTACGTACGATCCATATTTCCGCGTCTGCCCGAGTTCAAAAGTATTAGGGGAAAAAGTAATGATGCAGTTTTGTTTTAATTATATTTTTATTAGGAAATTATAAAAAAGAAACGTATTCCAATACAAACTTAGAAGTTATTCACAAAAAACGAGAAAAAAACCTTGACAAAAGTCTACATACGGATTATATGCATGCTTTATATTATTGTTGTCAGATAGAAAGCAACGGGAAAGTACCGTTTGTAAAATTTTTAGTTTATGCTTTGCATTAGGCTTCGTGTTAAATACATTTCATTTGAGTCGTGAATAGTTTAAGTGGTGCATAGTTGTGATAATGGCTCCTCGTAAAGAAATGTACATATCTGTGCTGAATTGTCGGTACCCAATACTTGAAAAATTTTACGTACACAATACTTCCTGTTCGGTACCAAATACCGATTGGATATATGAAAACTTCATAGTAATAAGCTTAAAAAGAATTATCTCATTGGTATTTTTATGGAACGCCTAAAAAACGCATAAGTACAAATAAGGCGCGGTTTTCTTAAAGGATGAACAATGTTCATTTCAGAGTAGTAGTACCACAGAATATTTAAACAACATCCTTTTATGGACTGACTTAGATCGCTATTATTGACAATCATCAATATTTTAATTAAATTCTTTAAATCGCAATTCAAATCCCCGATTGGCAGAGGTTGGAAAGAAAATTATTTTCATTGTGGCAAAGTCCGTTTTACGGGAACGTGTATTTTCAAAAGCAAATATTAACTGAGTGAAGAGACCGTTTAGATCCAAATTTTATGTTTCTAATCCCGGAAAATTACCTGAATGACTACTTATAATCTAGTTCCGAAACGGGATGTTTTAAAAATGTTGCAGTTTTGTAGAGAACTGTTTAAACGTTTCAAAACTTTGTACCAAAAAAACTTTGATTTAGTCCAGTGAAAATATTTACTGTTTCTGGTAAACGATGCTTTAAGATTGCTTGATAATATATTGTTGTTAAACAAGAATTCAATAAGATTATAGCCACCTACCGTTTCTCTGTTCAGGAAAGAAAAAATGTATCAGTGGGACCAAACTCAAGTCTAAGTGAGCCCCATATAGGATTCCACCTAACCTAACCCAACCTCTAGCTGAGAAAAAATTCGTGTAAATTTTATTCATCCCTTAATATGTGAACTACAATATTAATCTATACCTATACATGTGTTCATGTATACATACAAGTAAATATGTTTTAAACGTTTGTAAAACTCAAGTATTCTTTCGCTAAAATGGCACATAATTAAATATTTTTAAGCCTCATTGCATTTCGAGTAATGCTCAATTTTTAATTTTTTTTTTACATTCGTTTGTATGTACGATTCATGCCAACATAATTGGTGTAGAGCGTGGCAAGCTGTTTCAAGCGCCACTTGTGACATTTAGACGCTAATGTCACTGGATGTGGCGCGTGCGGCCACATCCGCTTAAATGACATTCGTTGAGTTGCAATGGTGGAAGAGCAGTGCCTCAACGTCTAACATTTCATTCCAAAATACCGGCATACTGAAATACACACAATTGCATTCATAGAGTCGTTATGCAAAAAAATAAAAAAAAAAAACAGATGGCCGAACACTTGAAAATTGACGTTTAACATTTCATTTCTATTTTGAATAGCTTCACATAATTATACAGTTTTGAGTGCTAACCTTTTTCTGTAATTTTGTATTCAAATTTTAATATATTTGTATTTAAATCAAGAGCGGTTGCATTTTGCACGTTTAAGCAGCACTTGAAAGTTTGGTGAGCTGGAAAAAGATTTCATAAATGTATAACTATCCATACATACTTATGTATGTATGTGCATACATATATGTATTCGCACATATGTACATAATTACATATATATTAAGAAAGGATATTTTGTAGTTGGAATGAAATACTCATTTAAGTGTGTATGAATGCAGGAAAATTCGCGTGCATGTTTTTTTTTTTTGATTGTTGCATGTGCATGTGTATGTTTTTTTTTTTTACGGACGTTGGGATAGCGCGCTCTCCAACAAGAGGCCCGTATGAATCTCTGGTGAAGCCACCTCCCCGGGACTACTCACGCATTTCATCAGGGAGGGGCTATGGCATAAATATGCCTGACTTCCATGACGCCGTTTCCATAGTCCCCCATCCACGTAAGGTGATTAGGGGTTCAGGAGCGTTCTACTACGACTTCAACTGTGAAGGATACAAGCAAATAAAAGATTAAACATATTCAAGACTAACTTAATCGCGTTGCTAAACGACGGCGTTGTTCGCGTATTCTGAGCTTAGTCATTATCTCTTTACAGATGTTTTTTACTGTATTCCAAACTGCTTTATCATTAATCATATAGGATATCAGATTTTCTGGCCTTGGATCTACCTTCATGACGATTCTTAATTTCTCCCGCTCAAATGAAAACGAAGGACAAGAAAACAGTATGTGTTCTGCGTTCTCCGCCACAGTCTCACACGAGGAACAAACCATTGTATTATCATGACCATATTTACATAAGTATTCTCTGAAACAGCCGTGCCCACTTAGCACCTGGGCCATATAAAAGTATATTTCGCCATGCGATCTGCCTAGCCAAGCCTCGATACTCGGGATGAGTCGGAAAGTCCAGCGTCCCTTTGTCGACGTGGAACAACGTTGTTGCCATTTGGTTAGGCCTTTATGGCGTTCGGCCGCTGTCTCTTGTACTGAGAGGGCTGTGCCTTTATCTCGGGCCGTCTGATAGGTTCGCTGGATTTCGTTAGCTAGCAGATCGGCAGGCATTATGCCAGCAATTACACAGGCCGCCTCATATGAAACAGTGCGGAAAGCGCTACAAACGCGTAGTGCACTAAGTCGAAATATGGAATTCACATTTTTTGCATATGACGTTGTTGAAGCGCGTGGCCCCATACAGGGGCCGCGTACATAACCACTGATTGTGTGACCTTAGTTAGCATCTTCCTGCGATTTTGACCATTAATCTAGCTAGAGAACTATGAACTGTTGCGGCTTTTTGTGTCACAGTTTCTATATGTAGTTTAAATGACAGCCTGGCATCTATCATAACACCTAAATACCGTACTGCAGGCATAGTTTCGAATACATACCCATTGATGTCTAGACGTGTAGTTTCCTTTTTCTTTCTGCTTGTTATAAGCACCCCTTTGGTTTTGTGAGCTGCCAATTGGAGCCCTTTGGTCTTGAGCCAGTCATCGATTAATATAGCCGTGTCTTTCGTGGCCAATTGAATTTTTTGTATGTCTTTCGCTACAATGGTAACCGCAATATCATCTGCGTATCCGATTACCTTCACTCCTTTTGGAACAGGTAGACGCAGGACTCCATCGTAAGCAATAATCCACAAAACTGGGCCGAGAACTGAGCCTTGGGGAACTCCTCTGCTGACGTCATATCTATTTCTACCTAGATCAGTATTATAAAACAGAACTCTATCAGTAAGATAGCTATCTACTATATTTATAAGATAAGGTGGAGTATTTATTGCCTTTAATGCATTAATAATGTGCGACCATTTTAATGAGTTAAATGCGTTTTTTATGTCTAAGGTTACTACTGCGCAGTATTCTTTCGAACCGTACTTCCAGCGCTTGCCTGATATTGCTTCCTCCGCTATTTCAGTGACGCGACAAATAGCATCGACTGTGGATCTTCCCTTTCGAAACCCGTACTGGGCTTCCGACAAACATTGATAGGTGTCAATGTGTTTCAATAAGCGATCGCAAATTACACGTTCCAACAATTTGCCTAACGAATCTATCATACAAAGCGGTCTGTAAGAACCTGGATCACCTGGAGGCTTGTTGGGCTTTGCAAGCAACACTAACTTCTGCTTTTTCCACCTCCTCGGGAAAACGCCATTTTGCAGGCATGTATTAACGACGTGTGAGAAGGCCATAGGGGAATCAGCTACTGCCGCTCTGATGGCAATGTTCGGTATACAATCGGGTCCCGGAGCCTTGCCGTTCTTTAGACGTTCAGCTGCAGCTAGAATTTTAACCGGTATAACAGGTGGACAAATTGTCAATGTATTGTTATTCACAGGCCTCATTTGGGGGCTATCTTTGGGAAAAAGCGTTTCGACTATTTGCTTGAGCAGAGTGGGACATGTTGGCATCTGCTTTTGGCTACTTTTAAACTTTTTCATAACAATTTTGTAGGCGCCACCCCAAGGGTACTCGTCAATCTCACTACAAAGCTCTTTGAAACAAGATTTTTTGCTTGCCTTTATTGCATTTTTTAATTGTTTACGCAAGCATTTAAATTCATCTCTCAGAATATCAGATCTGTTTCTTTGGTATTTTCTTCTGGCTTTGTTGCATTCAGACCACAAGTCTGCGATTTCAGCATTCCACCAATAAACAGGGTTGCGGCTATTTCTGCGCACTTTTCTATTCATAGATGCATCACAAGCCCTAGCTAATACTTTATAAAGTTCATCGGATAGACTTTCTGCATTGGCCTGCATTTGTGTTACGCTTTTCATACCATCCAGTACCAACTTAAACATATCGGGATCAAATGAATTAGTGCACCAGGCATTTGCGTCGTTCTTCACATATCCACGAGCCCTACTTCTCATGTAATCAACATCGATTATGTGCATGTGTATGTAAGTATGTGTATACGTCGAAATTCATGTGTACGTATATATTTGTGTGCATACATATGTACATACCTATTTACCTCAGTTCCGTCTTTAAATAAAAGTAAATGAAGTTAACATCCTGGGCCCCGACACAAACCCATGTAAAAATCAAAAAAGACACACATTTTTTTTAATTTAATTTTTTGTTCTAGTGGTGACACAAAGCTTTGAAAGCCAAAATGTGGGACTTGCCTTTCGGCTCACCGCACTAAAAACCTACTCCTGCTCCGTTTCACTCGCTTCGTGGAACTACGGTTAGGTATTACTTCGCGGAGGGGGCGCGGCCTATTGCCCATTTATAAATTTCTGTGGAGTGGTTTCGCGTGTCGGAGTTTAGTAAGGTTTATGTTCGCCATATTGCTTTTGACTCAAGCATAGTATCTATAAGGCTTTCAACAGCATGTGGTTTCCCCACCCTCTTGCTCGAGTCTCTCGATTGCAAACCGCGGACAGACGAAAAACAGAGTTCGGCCAATAAGACTTGAACCATGTCCCGTAAGAATTTGGGTTAGATGGAAATCAACTTCGCCATGTCGCCTATCTAGCCATTTCTATAATCTGGGAATCAACCTAAATGTACAACGTCCCTTTCCAGATGCACTTCACCGCCTCTGCCATCGGTGCAGGCAACTCTGGCTGGCCGTTTAACGTCTTACCTTCTTTGTCGGTGTGCCTCAACCTCTTTTACCAATATCTCTATTGGACAAAGCCCTGCCACTACTAATGCAAAGATGATATAATAATCGTATCTCTTTGTAATGTTTAAGCATATGAAAGTACTAGAAATGTCCACCCCGGGATCTCCCCGGCATAATGTACTCGTAGCATGGACTTATTTAAATAAGGCATGACTTTCAATTTTATGCTGAGGAAATAAAAATTAAGAAATCTACTTTGGGTAATAAATTATTTAATAAACTCGTTGCCAGAATCAAACAACGCAGGACAATCCTTTCAGATGTATACACTTTTTAAGGAATCCAAATAATGTACATATACAATCTTAAATATGACTCTCTGAAGCATCTGCCATTATGAAGGAGCTGGAGAATATCCTCCTTGATTAGAAAATGAGCCGTACTATGAAATCGATGCTAAAAAGACTAACGAAGAGGTGGCAAAGGCAGTAAGTTTCAATGATAAATTCCATCAAATTTTAACGAGCGTGTGTCTAACAATATATGAGAAAATATTCAAAAGTTTATAATTTGTCAATAACACTATTTTATATAAATAATTATTTTTGCTGAGAATATATTAAACTTGGTAAATTTTCAATTTTGAATAAGTGTAAAGAATCGGGTTGTTAATATTGATCTCAAACAGTGATTAAAACTAATTTTACGGTATATGCATTTACTGCTGTACCAAATATGTACTCGTATATTTGTACTTGAAGAATAAATTACTTTGTATGTTGAACAAATTTTACGTATATCTTTTGTGATTGAAAAGACCAATATATGCATATGTACATGAATTACAACAAAGTGTTCTTCTTTCTTATAATGTTATTTTGCAAACTACTTTAATAGGAAGATTACAGAAGTGTTTTATTATTTTTGACAAATGTAAAATTACGAATCAAAACTTCCTGAAGTTCGGAATCGTCCTGGGATTTTTCTTTCAAATCTCGAAAATCCCGGGATCAATAAAATGCCAAAAATTCACATCCCTAGTAAGTATGTATTTAAAAAACCTATAATTATCAGAAGGATATGGAGCGCACCAATAAGAAATTATCTAATAATAGTTGCATAACCCTTCTTGGCAAGAGCGCTGAATTTTGACTTGGCATTTCTTTAGATAAGGAGATTTCTTTTCACTTCCTTCAATGCGCTTTGTGTACACTTCTTTTGCTGCGATTTATTCAAAGAGTTTAAAGCCTATCTCACTTATTTTTTCACTTGTTCGAAGCGATTCATATTGGCCTACTAAAAGCATCATAAGAGCTGGCATTAAAAGCAACGAATGGGAAACAAAAGATTGTTTCATATACATACATACATACATATTTCAAACAGCTAAGTATTAAGCGTAAATAATTGAGTCAGTTGCTAAAAACTGATCGGCAAAAAATAAAAAAGGACACAAATATCACTCTGTGTGACCTATGTATATACAAGCAGAAAATGGAATGGGTAAATTTTTTTTTTGTTTTATGTTTGTTTTTAGTTACAAAACACGTACTTACATACATATGTAATAATAAATAATGAAACTGTTTTTTTTCTTAAAAATTGAAAAATAAACGCGTCTGTTTTTCTATCCATTCTTCAAAAGATATAGAACAAAACAATTTAAAATAAACTAATTTAATTTAAAATAATAACATAAGATCCCACATCTGAGGCTTCCCGTAGTGGCAAATAAAGCACTTAGGCTAGGGGACGTCGCAAAATATCTAGGCGTGTTACTAGACAAAAAGCTTTCGTGGACACAGAACGTCCAGGAGCGCAAGGGAGCTATCGGAAGAAAATGGGGCTTATCTCCTAAAATTATGCACTGGATATACACAGTGGTAGTCAGACCAATCCTGCTATATGGGGCACTGGTGTGGTGGCCATGTCTCGATAGGAAAACCACACATTCATCACTGCAAAGGGTGCAAAGATCGGCGCTGATATGCATAGGTGGCGCTCTGCGTACAACCCCCTCGAAAGCTTTAGACACCATACTAAATATCCTCCCGATTGGCCTCGCAGGAAAACAATTCGCTACGTGTGCCGCTCTCAGACTACGGGAGTTGCCCGTATGGAAGTCTAGTCAAGTAGGACACGCAACAATCGCAAAAAAATTAGGCTCGCAAGTTACAGATTACTGCACCCCCATTCAAAGCTTCACAAAGAAGTTCAACATACTAATTCCTGAAAGAGGCTGGTGGTCCGATGGACCCCGGGATCGGGGAATTCACTCCACTTCTACACTGATGGCTCCAAGCTTGGGAACAGAGTGGGAGGGGGTGTTTTCTCGGCTCAAGTAGGATTAGAAAAATATTTCCGTCTTCCTGACCATTGTAGTGTCTTTCAGGCTGAGGTCGCTGCTATACAGGAGACGGTAGACTACCTAAGAACAGAAGAGGTTATATTCAAAGATATCTTCATATTTTCCGACAGTCAAGCAGCGCTAAAGGCACTTGATTCGGTCAACTGTAATTCTAAAACGGTAGCAAGCTGTCGCAAATCTCTAAACGAGATGGCGGAGCAGGTTGCTCTTTACTTGGTATGGGTGCCAGGGCACAGCAACATACCAGGCAAAGAAACAGCGGATGAGCTTGCAATAAGGGGGACATCCACTCAGCTTTCATCACGCTGGAAGGGTTTAGGTATGCCGCTCGCTACCTGCAAGCTCTTTCTAAGGGACTCAACCCTTAAGGAAACAGGGAACCGTTGGAAAAACGGAAATACCTGTATCAAGTCCAAGCTCTTGTGACCGGCGCGATCGCAAGCAGCCACTTTAACCTAACCTAACCTAATCATAATTGTGACGAAGAAATAAATAAGTTGATTAATTTAAGTTAATATGCCATTAAATTTATATCTGCAGAACCAATGAAAACTGCTTTTTGCATCTGTTCTCTCAATTGCAAAACCATTAGAATATTATGAGTAGTGAAGAGTATGTATGTATGTATGTATGTATATGTAATCATTTCTTTTTCCTTGGCTGCCACAAAAACCTAAGACTACGCTGATGTGCAATCATACATATGTATGTATGTATGTATATATGTACAGGCATACAGTTTATAAATATGTCTGAGCATATCCTTCAGTCGTCTATATGACTTTTTCTCCATATGCACTCGTAACCATGCATGAACGGATCATATGCAATGTACATATGTATATACACATATGAAACTTGTACTTACCTGAAACATTTGGAGCTGTCAAAATTTCGAAATAAATCATAAGTACCTAAATTTTTTTTCAATTGCAACCACTCAACCATAAAAAATTAATTATGACTTTTTACAAGTTCTCATTATTATTTTGTAATGTCGTCCCAGAATATCAACAAAGCACTTCGGTAACTGATTTTTAATTTATAAGAAGCTGGCAATATGACTGTAAATATGAATTATTGCTTTGTGAAGCCTTAAGTTGAGGGAGAACGTATTTTTCTACTAGCCAAATTTATGTACATACATATGTATATATATAAACAATCTACACGTACACACCCCATAAAGACTAAGTAATAAAAGGCTAAGGAACGGTAGTATTTTTCAAACAAAGCGTAAATTATGAAAATTATGATTGTACTCATCTCAGCGAATGTAGTTAGGACATCGATAGCAGACAAAAAAAAAACATCGGAGGAAAGTTGACATCTTTATTAGCTTCCGTACCGTTGCTTCGGAATAATATTCTGTGAGAGTAAACATTCTACTTTATTAATGATTTATGTCTATGTAAGAATAACTCGGCCTAATTCGTTTAAGAAGTTCAACTGGGAATGTTATATTTGATGAGTTTTTTTAATTACTATCCCCGCATTGCCTGGTGGCAATATTCAAATTAAAGAATTAGACGTTAAACAATTTGTTTACTCACCAATATTTTGCATTGTATATTTTGTATAAAGTTTAAAAAATGGATTTTATGATTTTTGGTAGATAATGAACGAAATTTAGTTTGTTATAATTTGTGCACAGAGTGCCTATGTTAAATGAAAAAAAGTTGCAAAGACCAAAATTAAAAAAAAATATTGAAAATCAACGGTTACACATTGTACTAAAATTAAATGAGCTATACCACTACTTCAACCAAATCTTTTTTTTTTAAGTTTTTAATGACCTTTAAATCATTAATCATTGATTATTTTATTGAGCTCGAGGCAATTTTATTGTGTTAAATCGGTGATGGATGTAAACAAATAAATAAAAAGAAGTCTGATGAGGAGATTTGGTGAACTCCGAAATGACAACTACAACTTCTACCATTAAAATTGTTTTTGATTTTTTTTTCAAACAAATTCTTTCACAAACTGTCCGAGGACAAATTTTAAATTATCAATGCCAATTCTGTTGAAATTTTTTTTTTTTGTTTCGATTTTTAAAATTATATTAAAACTTTTATATCGTTAGTAACTCGGATTTTTGCTACTTTACAGGAAAAGGAAAAAACTTCATAAAATTACAATAGACATACATTTCCACATTTTATAAATGCAATTCGCAATAAAAACTTCGGGCGAAACCGATTGTTATATACCCTTGCGATGCATTTTTGTATAATTTTCTAAAAACCCCGTTTCTTTGTTTTAAATCGCTGCTAATATTAAACTTTACTCAATTTCTTCCAATAAATACTGAAAAACGAAGTTTTTTGCATTTTTTTTAATTCCCGGCATATGGAAGTTGGGCGTGGTTAAGGTCCGATTTCAAAAATTATTGACGGTGATGCTAGTGATATAAAGGATAGATATGTTCACCAAATTTTGTGACGATACCTTACATCGTTATTGAGATACATACAGGCATTTTTTATAAGTGGGCGTGGTAACGCACATTTTTAAAAATGTCATTCAAATAAAGTTTCTCAATTAACTAAATCTAAATATATAAATTGTGGCCGCTGCGGTCGAGTTGGTAGCGGTGCGTGCTATAACTTGATATGCCGGTGAGCTCGAGGTCCGAACCTCAGTCAGGGCAAGCAACATCTGAATTATAGAAAAAGTTTTTTTTTCAAATAGCGGTCACCCCTCAGCAGGCAATGGCAAACCTCCTCACACCACAAATGGTAGGAGAAGCTCGGCCAAACACTGAGCTATATAGTGTACGCGCCAAAATTATATATGTATATGTACATATATATCTCAGTTTTTACTCAAGTTATCGTCTGCACGGAAGGACCGACATACAGACATCACTAAATCGACTTCTCTTTTCATTCTGAGCTGTTTGGTATTTATGTGTCAATATCTATTTTGATTCCGTTATGCTGTTACAAGCAACCGTTATGCGAACAAGGTTATAATACCTTTGTGAACAAGTACGCTCGAGTATAAAAACGGCAAACTTTGTTCTATAATCCAATTTGTTATTTTCTATGTTGTTAGTAGAGTTTTGTTAGTAAAGCCTATTTGAGTTCAAAATTTTTTGCAATAGATGTGAGTAACGGCTAAGATATTTACATATCTAAAAGTATGTTATCATACAAACTATGGCAGTCTGAAGGTAA
The DNA here is from genome assembly GCA_963971545.1 of Philophylla caesio. Classification (NCBI taxonomy): domain Eukaryota; kingdom Metazoa; phylum Arthropoda; class Insecta; order Diptera; family Tephritidae; genus Philophylla; species Philophylla caesio. Next base: position 29,813,916 of record OZ020608.1, on the reverse strand, counting down.
CAATGTCTTCAGATCTTTTAAATGGTCCCACTTCTTTTTAGATAAAGCTATTTTCTTTCTATATAGAGATGAAGGCTTTATATCTTTTACAACAGTCTAGACCTCTGTGGCAAGATCTCATATCCGTCAGTTATATTTCTTTTGAAATATATTGAAAGCTACAAGGTCATTTGCTAACGCCCGCAGCATTTTGACAATTGGTTGTCTGTAGTACCAGGTCCCAGAATAAGAAAATTCAACAGGCTACGTCGCTGTCTCCAGATGGTAAGACACGAAACCAAATCGACCGCGTTGTGATAGACGGAAGGCACACTTCCAGTGTCCTAAATGTGCGCACGATATCGAGGAGCCAACATCGAGTCGGATCATTTTCTAGTGGCAGCTAAGATCCGCACGCACCTCTGTGCAGCAAAAAGCGCACGCAAATGGACACAAGGAAAGCTCGACGTCGGAAAGCTGCAATCGCAACATATAGCCACCCACTTCGCCACTCGACTTGAACTCCTGCTCTCTGAGAGGAATAATCAACAGAACGATATTTCCGAGCAGTGGAACCATATTTCTCGCTGTCTACATACCGCCACTAAAGAATCCATCGGATTTCAGCGAGCCAGATAGAACAACTGGTATGACCAGGAATGCCGTGCCGCTACGGAACGTAAAGACGCTGCCTACAGGGCAACACTGCGATCGGTATTAAAGCTAACAGAAGGTTTCAAGACCGGGGTGAGTTCCTGTAAGAATGACAAAGGCGACCAGGTGACTGATGTCCACAGCATACTTGAATTATGGAGGGAGCACTTCTTCACACTGCTTAATGAAAGCAGCTGTAACAACGTTGGAGAAGATGTTGAACCAGAATCCCCAATCAATGATGATGGGCGTGATGTACCATCACCCGACTATGACGAAATTCGGAAAGCGATAGCACGACTGAAGAACAACAAACTTAAGTGTGCTCTGCCCAATCCACAAAAAGGGTGATCCTGCAATTTGCGCCAATTATCTCGGGATTAGTCTTCTTAACATCGCATATAAGGTTCTGTCAAGTGTATTCTGTGAAAGACTTAAGCCCACCTTAAATGAACTGATTGGACCTTATCAGTGTGGCTTTATACCTGGTAAATCTACCACCGACCAAATATTCACAATACGCCAGATCTTGGAAAAGACCCAAGAAAGAACAATCGATGCACACCATCTCTTTGTCGACTTTAAAGCCGGCTTCGACAGCACGAGAAGAAGTTTCCTATATGCCGCAATGTTTGAATTTGGTATCCCGGCAAAACTTATACGGCTATGTAAAATGACGTTGAGCAACACCACCAGCTCCGTCAGAAGTGGGAAGAACCTCTCCAAACCGTTTGATACGAAACGAGGTTTCAGAAAGGATGACTCTTTGTCGTGCGATTTCTTTAACCTGATGCTGGAGAAGATAATTCGAGCCGCAGAACTAAATAGGCCAGGCATCGTCTTTTATAAGAGTGCTGGCGTACGCCGACGACATTGACATCATCGGCCTTAACAACCGCGCAGTTAGTTCTGCCTTCTCAAAACTAGATAAAGAAGCAAAGCGAATGGATCTGGAGGTGAACGAGGGCAAGGCGAGATATTTCCTGTCATCAAATAGACATCGGCACATTCACGACTGGGATGTAACATCGCTGTTGACAGTTATAACTTTGAAAAAGTAGAGGACTTCGTTTACTTAGGAACCTGCATTAACACCAATAACAGCGCCAGCCTCTTTTGCCAACAAGTGCTACTTCGGACTGAGTAGGCAAATGCACAGTAAAGTCCCCTCTCGACGCACCAAAACCATACTCTATAAGTCTCTCATCATGCCCGTCCTATTGTATGGCGCAGAAGCATGGACGATGACAACATCAGATGAGAGGGCTCTTGGAGTGTTCGAGAGAAAGATTCTTCGAAAGATTTATGGACTTTTGCGTCTTTGCGACGGCGAATACCGTGTACGATGGAACGATGAGCTGTACAATGACGTAGATATAGTGCAGCGGATTAAGAATCAGCGGCTCCGCTGGCTAGGTCACGTTGTTCGAATTCAAGAAAAAGCTCCAGCCCTGAAGGTTTTTGACGCGGGTACTAGCAGAGGAAAAGGAAGACCTCCTCTGCGTTGGAAAGACCAAGTGGAAAAAGACTTGGCTATACTTGGGATTTCCAATTGGCGCCAGTTAGCACGAGATAGGGACAGCTGGCGTGCTTTGTTAACCTCGGTCAAAATCGCTTAGGCCGTTAATGCGCCAATTAAGTAAGTAAGTAAACAAAAAATGCAAAACTCAATTTCTGAAAAAAATTAGATACCGCGCGTATTGAGAGGTAAAGTTGGACATTTAAACGCCGACAAAATCACAGAAAAATGATTAGAAGCAAGAAAAGCGAGTTCGTACAAAAATTTTTAAGAATACACCGGCGGGGATAAATAGTAATCAGAAATATGAAAGCCAAACCTTAAGTATTTCGAAAACGGACGCAGGGTGCGCGACGATTCCCAAACGGGGGGTGGTTGTGTTGAATGCATTTTTATAAAGCTATCGGTAGGCTATAATTATATCATTTGAATCAGTAAAATCATAAAACGTCAGAGATTTAAAGTGGTTTATCGATTCTGCTCTTTTTCTTTGCCTAAATATCTAGTATTTGGTCACTAGTAACATCAATCTCTCGATGAATATTTAGCAGCGCAGATACGTCCTCAATCTCCGCAAAGTTCACTCGAAGCCACCGTGACAGACAACGTGGCACTGATTTAAAAAAAAACTGGTAAATGTGTTTTTAATATTGCACATTACGAAGGCAGTTTGATAAGTCATTAACTTATATAAAATATAGCTCTGCCAAACACTAAGCTATATAGTGTTAGCGCCAAAATATTATTATTATTATGTACCAAAGTTTATTAAATAATTAAAAATTAAACATAATATAAGATTAATGATTTTCAATAGTTTTATTCTCGCCGAGCTTCTCTGAATGTTACTATGTACATATAAAAATTTCTAAATTTTTAAAAGCAACATGCTTACTTTTAGACCAAAAACCATATTTTTCTTCCGGCCTGGAAAATTTTTTCTAAAGGAGATTTTTATTTGCGTACACTTTTGACGAATTAAATTTAGTCTACTGCTGTGAATTTCGGTGTTTGATAAATAATTCTTAGACGTACATATTAAATTGAGGATTAACTAATATTTTAATGATGCGCCATTATTCAAATAAAGGAATAGCGGCAAAATTTAAAGCTAAAAAAATAGTGGAAACTGCCAATCACTAAACAACAAAAGAAAATAGAAATTTAAAAGCTGCTTCTTTGCCGGATGAGCTGAACTATTTTTTTAACACTACATTTTTTTTCATCTCAGCTTTGAATAGCTCATCGGATGATTAACCCACGAGCATTTTCAAAATTTCAAGTGCCACTTCAAGTTACATTAGCAACCTTCCTCCGCGTTTTATATACATATGTATGTACATAAGTATGTACTCGCTTTTTACACATTTCACCACTTCAGTTCCGCCACTACGCAGGAAAATTTTCGCAACCAATAAAGCGTGTTTAATGTTATTTATTCATTAGCGCGTGAAGAAGCAAAATACAAAGAATAACATTTAGTAACGAACGCGATAAACGCAGCAATAATAATACTCGTAGCAAGGTTGCAGCGATGCTTCCGATGGAAAACTCGTTAAAAATAACAAACAGAATTTTTTACCCACACAAGGTAAAAAAGCAGGACGTGGAAAACAAATCACAGTAGGGAAAATACGAGCATTCGCGGGGAAGCTAATAGATGCCGTGGTTGAATAGTTACAAACATACACTTCAAAGTTGTTTACAAATGAAACTAAGTGAGGAAATAAATAGAAGGCATGAGAAAGTGGTGGCATGACACACTCATTATCAGCATTTGCTTGTTTATTCAACTCTGGAAAAATATTTGCATAATTGTATTTTTTAAAATGCATTTATATAACTACTTACAATCATAAAAAATGATCGTACTTATGTAAGTAATATTAGTTACAACACCCTCCAGCGTATATTTTGAAGCTGAAATGAAATTAGTTTTCAGTCCCGCAGCAATAGTTTTGCAAGAAAGAATCCTCTTTTAGTCTAATTATGTATGTAATTGTGAGAAGGCGAGCAGTGATATGGTCACCTTCTTGTATTGAAATTAACGTCTCTTTAATTTAAAGTTCTTTTTATAAATGTGAAAGCTAGGGTGAATGCATTAGTCCCGGAACATTTGAGCGCTGTGAAATGTTTGATTTATTGTTGTTTACTGCTGGCACGCGTTACTTTTACCAGTAATACTGATTTATTAGCAAATATACTGCTATTTTTAGAATATGTGCTCATGTTATTAATAAAAACAGTGTGAAAATTATTATTAACGAATATGTTCGGAACACTCGAATTCGTGAGTTTCGAAACGAATGATTTAGTGTCGGAACGATCGCGCGTCGGTGCCGGAATCGTGACTAAAGAATTACACAGTGCTACAAAAAAAGAATGAAGTCGAAATACCTGGGAAGTGGTGTTATTTCCCTTGTAGGTCTTACCGAGTAGAACGAGAATCCAATTTTGGTATTTGCCAAACAGCCCCAAAATCTCGACTTAACCTTAAAAACCGATTTTGCGTGTTTTTTCGCATTTCTTAGCCCACTTCTTAGCTAATTAATAACCTATTTTCATTCTAAGAACGGTTTAAAAACTTAAATTTTGCTACCCTTTTTCTTCTTTTTTTGACTTTGGCGATATTTTCACACACTAGTTTATAAAAACACAAAATGAGTTTTGATTTGATTCAAAGAGTACGTTTAATACCGACTTCAACGAATGTTTCTTTTTAAAAATCGGCCAAAAAGTGACTAAGTTATTTTACTTTTTATAAGAACGAAATGTTTGCAATAATTTGCTTCTGTTGTTCCCAAGGAAATTATCACTTAATTTTTGAGTTTTTACTCAATTTTGAAGTCTTTATAAATTTCCGTTATACTGAAGTGCACGTGTTGTTTATCTTTTGTTGTGTTTGCTGTTAAATTGGATAAAAATCGTGGTAAGGTAAAACTAAAATGTGCGACAAGCGTAATAAGTTTTGCTACATTTGTGGCTTATTTACGGATACAAGTCATCGGCGTGATTTTAAAAATAATATACATAGGTGTTGTAAAAATATATAACAAGATTTTCGAAAGGTTTTATAGTGCGAGTCGCTGGTACAAGCCAGAATTTATTTGTGAATATTGCTGCACAACATTAAAAAAATTTAAAGTTCAACAATCAATTACTTTGCCCTTTTCTGTGCCTATGACTTGGCTCCATCAGGCATATCATAAACAAGACGATTGCTATTTTTGCAAAACAAACGTTTCAGGTCACAATTTTAAATCGCGGAAAAACGTAAAGTATGCGAATGTTGTTACGGTTACAAAACCAAAATACTTAAATGCCGAAGTGCGTACAAAAACTGAGTCAATTGATGCTGGTGAAACATATTTAGGAGAGGAAGAATTCCTTCCTTGTAAATCAAAATCCACGGAAAGGCATTTGGTTTCAAATTCTGATTTCGCCGATCTCGTGCGTGATTTGCATTTATCGAAACAAGAATCTGAAGTCCTCGGTTTACAACTAAAGCAGTGGAATTTAGTGGACAAATATTTTCAAATAACATCGGGTAGAAAAAGCGACCGCACTTTGATACTTAGAGAAAGTTAGTTTTAAAACTGATGGCTATGACTGTGATCTAGTACATTGTGTAAATGTACCCAAATTATTTTCGGCTTTAAATTATAATTATAATGCAGATGAATGGCGACTTTTCATTAATGGATCGTGTAAAAGTATGTACCCTAAAAAAAAAATACATTCGTGTTCCCTTAATGAAGTCTGTAATGTCACCCTTAGGTTTAAAAGCTGTGTTATTACACAATGCAAATCTCTTACCATCAGTTCCAATCGTGTATGCGGTTAACAAGAAAGAAACGTATGAAATGGTGGAAAAAATTTTACGGTTGATCGACTATGCCACGCATAAATGGAAAGTCATCGATGACTTAAAAGTGTTGACAATTTTAATTGACATGCAAGGTGGCTACACAAAATATCCTTGCTACCTTTGTGAATGGGATAGTCGGGCATCCAATGGCTGTGACCGCAAAGCATGGCCATCCCGAGAGTCTCATCAGATAGGTAGGAAAAACGTTTTAAGCCTCCCATTGGTAAAATCGGAGGATGTTATCTTACCTCCACTACACTTGAAGCTGGGATACATGAAACAATTGGATGTTAATAGCGAAGCTTTTCTTCATCTTAAAACTGTCTTCCCAAAATTAAGTGAAGCTAAAATAAAAGCCGGTATTTATTAATTTGGTTTCATACCTCCTTATTTTTTATTTTTTTTTATAATTATTATGAGCGACGTTACCTTTAGAACAAGTTAAGCTGTGTTGAGAAACGTGCCTGGAAGAGTTTTGTAGCGCTTTGTGATAACTTCCTTGGGAACAACAGAAGCGACGACTACATCACGGTTGTAAACGAATTTTTAAGTGCATATGGTAAAATGGGTTGCAACATGTCGATAAAAATTCATTTCTTGCATTCGCATTTGGACTTCTTCTCACATAATCTGGGCCAGGTCAGTGATGAAGAAGGCGAACACTTCCACCAAAAAATGGCTACGATCGAAAAACGTTTCAAAGGAAAAAACAAAATAAATAGCATGGCAGAATATTGCTGGTCAGTACAACGCGAAACTGATGATGCTGACCTAAGGAAAAAACGGTCAAAAAAGCACTTTTGATCTATATATTTTCATTTAATTATATTTATTAGTAAATTAAGTTCGTTGTAAATTTTTGCAAAAATTTCGTTCTTATAAAAAGTAAAATAACTTAGTCACTTTATGGCCAATTTTTTAAAAAACATATTTATTGTGGTCTTGAAAACTGTTTTGAATGTTAAGAGAGATGCATTTTTATTGCGCAAACAATTTATATTATTATTTATTAATCATGTTCATCAATATTGTGTCGATATACGAGTATTAATATTTGTATTACTGATTGTTGTATAAGAATCTATTACTATTATTAAGTTAGTGTAATAAGGAATAATCGAATGGATTGCAAAAAACAAATGTCACTTCCAGAGATGATAGAAACGAGTTCCAACACTGACGAATTCCTTTATAACTCGACTCAATCGTGGAATTCATATTATCAATTGCATTTTTTTGTTATGTATGCCAAAAGTGTATCGGCTCTTTTCTTGATACATATTTGGTCAATAAAAAAAACAAAAACACTGATAACAAGTCGTTTATTAGTAACAAAATCACATTGTCACTAATGTCAGTAAACCCCAAAAATTTTGAATTGCGTAACATCTTTATTCGAAAATGTTTGTTCGAATCCGAGACTGATGCATTCACCCTACATACATATAAATCGTGGAGTAGTCGTTTACTCGTGTATCACAAATTTAGCTTGAAAAAATACTAAAAATTAAAGTTAGCAGTTTCATAGCAATGTCTAGTATAAAGTCTCCTTAACCATAGAGGTACAGTAGATACTGCTTAGCTGTCCAACCTTATTTGCACCAAAAACGTGTGCACTTAACTGAAGAATTTGGGTGTATTTTTCAGTTAAATTTTCTTAACAATTTCAATGTATCTTATCCTAATAAAATAAAAGTAAAAAAACGAGTACCTACAATGTATAAATTATTGCAATCGTTTTTTCGGATACTAACTTCTTGATTATTAACCCTGTTTGAATAACTCTATTGAGATGTGTCTGGGAGACGTGTCATGGTTTTCTTGGTGATAATAACAAATTTAATAAATATTTTTGTATTCACGTGGATTATTTAAATATTTCCTTATTGTTTAAATGCACTTACATAGGTTTAATTAATTTGTTATTAAAAAACCATAACAATTTCAAGATATGTACGTATGTATGTACATATGTACGAGTATAGTATATTTTATATAAGGGTGCAATTAGGCACATTAAAAAACATTTCTTATATGAATTGAAATTAGTTACCTAATTAAATTTATAATATATATATGTGCATATACATACATACATACAGTTGCGGTCAAAATAATAGAAGTGCTACTACCGCACATAGTTAAATATTTATATTTTTTCCCGTTGTCTTGGCGATGTATTCTCCTTAATATATTATCTTATAGATAGAGTTCAATAAAACAGTGCCGTTATAACTGTATACGTTAGCACATGAGTCCGTCAAAATAATAGTAGTGCAAGAAGCAAGGCGAATTTATCAAGGTGGTGGCGAGCTTATATAAGTAAAAGGCGTCCATGTTTTTTGTTTTTGCTTTGCTGGACTGAATGTCAAATTTCTGTAGGTGATTTACATCGCCAGCCAATCAGAATAAAGCTCTTTCACATTTAGTCCAGCAAAGCGAAAAAACCAGCTGTCTCCTTAACACCACCTTCTTAAATTCGCCTTGGCAAGAGGTGCGCTTCCAACAAATTCATAAAAAATATTTATGTGTGTCAAAAATTTACAAAAAGGTAAGCATGTATTTTCATATGTTTTTGTGATAAACTGATAAAAAAAGTTTTTCAGCTATGGGACGAGGGAAGCACTGCACCGCTGAACAGCGCAACCTTATCAAAAAAACTAATTTCGAAAAGGAAAACTTACAAAGAAATTGAAGATATGTTGGGCTGTTCGCCGACAATGATTTCCAACGCGTTAAAATATAAATCCCAACTTGAAACACGTGGAAGGCGACACGCAATGACTGCTAAATTACTCAATCGTGTGCTTAGATACTCAAAAAATAATCTTTTCTCACCTGCAATTGAAATCAAGAGCGAACTGCAGCTGGAGGTAAGCGTGGAAACTATTCGTAGACGTTTGCGGGAACAGGACTAAGCAGTTCATAACCCAAGAAAAGAGCCATTACTTACTAAGAGGAATGTGGCGCCAAGGCTTAAGTTTGCGAATGAGCACTTGGAATGGCCCACTAAGAAATGGAGAAATATGATGTGGACAGATGAATCCAAAATCATGCTGTATGGAGCAAGAGAATCTCGCCAATATGTCAGATGACCTGCAAATTCCGAATACACCCCTGTTTTTCATTTTAGGTTGTTGGACCTATTGTTGGAACATTGATTTAGTTGAAGAGCAGACAATTTATAAACATTAATTTTAAAATTAGAATTGTTTTTAGTGACGCTATTATATGACATAAGAATATACTCAATATTAAAAGCAGACTCTATTTTAGGGTATCCAAAATCAGGCGAAGAGTAAACGTATCTCCAACAAAATTTGAAATTTTAACATCCGCGAAAAGATTATCTACATATATACATACGAATGTACTCGTACAAATAGAGTGAAGGTTCAATTAGAGGTGCCATAACCATAACCATAGAAAACAGCTGATCCAACCAACCTTATGGGTTACACTGTAATCGATTAGTGGTGCCATACCATAACGCCATAACCATAACCATAACCATAGCGACCAACTGAATTTTGGTTTTTGCCGTAACCATAAACAAATGATTGCTGATTCGCCTTGTTTATTGTGATATTTTTGTTCTTCGTGTGCAGTTTATTTTGTTTTGATGAGTTTTAATTTATATTTTGCGTCCGCGTTTTACATACTTTACTAAATTTTTATTTACTTTCAGTTTATTGCAAATATCAGCTGTTTATGGTTATGGCACCACTAATCGATTGCTTAAATATGGTTATGGTTATGACTACGATTATGGTTATGGCGTTATGGTATGGTACCTCTAATTGAACCTTGAGAAAGTATGTGACTGGACTTCTAAGACTTAAGAAAACGGTTTACCTTTCGAGTTAGATTAAATACTCTACTGTATAAGCAGAATGTAGTTTTTATAGAGAAATTTGCCTAAACGGGAAAATTAGTTTAATTGTTTTTGTTATTTATCAAAGGAAATTAGATTCATTGTTGTCCTAAACGCTTTTAAAATATTTATTTCTGAGGTTCTTCAGTTTTTTTCTGTAAAATATTCCGAATACACTGCCTCACTGATATCTTGTGAGCCTTATTTCTTAAAATTTGAATATTTTCAATACAAAAATTAAATAACTAAGTTATAAAAGTATGATAAAATGTGGATGCATCGTGCACCGAAATACAGAGCATGACTTATTTGAGTTTTTATCACTTCGAAATCACGTACAACAGGTAGCTCGAATTTCGGAAAAATTCCAACCTCTATTGCATATAAAACCCTGATATAGATGTGATTGGTAGGGTGCAATGGGGTACAGTGGTGCTTCTGGGTATGCGATTACAGTTTCACGGCTGTACTCATTTCTTACTTTTACGTCCACGTTCGTGCACCCTGGGAAACGTGAGGAACCCATGTGCGAGATATGGTAATCAATCGGTGTGGAGCCTTGGGTCACGGCTAATAGAGACGGAGCTTTAGTGGGGCAACTCCGACATACTCAGTTTAAGGTAATCAATCCGTGTGGACCATGGGTCACGGCTAATAGAGACGGAGCTTTAGTGGGGCAACTCCGACATATTCGGTTTAAGGGTTCACTAAAGTCTGCAGCGTTTGTTCACCAATAGGTGGCCTGCAAGCGGCTCGCTATATAAACGAATTCAAAATTTTTAAATCCCAGCAATGGGTTTTGCGTTGGTTTTGGGACCCACCACGCAAAACAAGAACTTCAATGAAAGGACGCGGGAAGCCTCGGATAACGACACGTTAACGACCCCCGCAAACGAAATAAAAGGCCTGCCAGATAGAACACGTTACGTGCGTCCCGGCGAAGCATTCGACTGACAAGGCGTAAGAAACGCAAAGGTACGCCACATTAAAAGCGTTGTCGCATGTAAACAAATCAGTTGTTTTGTATTGGCGGTTAATTTTTGTTTTGTATCAAATATATCTTAAAGTTGTGGTGATATTTACTCTTGTGTAAATATTATAAAAAATGGAAATAATTGAAGTAATTTTAATTGTTTTGTTGTTGCTGGAAGCCAAGGAATGTTTTAACAGGCTTTATGTAGGCCGTAGATGGTGGGTGCGACCACCTCTGCAGAATCGAGACACTCACGGGTTTTTCACCACGAATTTTGAATTCAGGGAGGAATTTAAGAAAAATATTAGAATGGAAAAACATGTTTTCGACTTGCTCCTTAATTTGATTGGGAAAAGGATTTCGAGGAACAATTCTAATAGGCCGTCCATTTCCCCAGAATGCCGACTTTACTTGACCCTCTGGTAAGTTGTTCAAATAATATAATTATGGACATATGTACATATATGTATTTGTTTTAAAAACCATCTAAAATTATAGTTATTTGGGTCACGGAGGAAGTAAACAGTTTCATTCTTCTTCCTTTAAAATCGGTCTTTCCACAATGAAGGAAATTGTTGGGGAAACGTGCGATGCTTTGTGGGAGATACTTGGGCCAATTTATTTGTCGATTCCTCAGAAAGATGAGTGGAAACGTATTGCTACCGATTTTAATTCGATGTGGAATTTGCCAAATTGCATTGGTGCTATTGATGGCAAGCACATAAATATATTTTGCCCGTCAAATTCAGGTTCCCTTTTTTATAATTACAAAGGAAACTATTCTATTGTTCTGATGGCGGTATGTGATGCGAATTACACTTTTACTGGCGTTGATATCGGAGCTTACGGTTCGCAAAGTGATGGTGGCGTATTATGGAATTCGGGCTTTGGAAGAGAGCTCTATAATGGAACACTGGATCTTCCTGAAAACGATGTGTTACCAGGCTCTAACACAAGTTTTCCCCATTACTTTGTGGGAGATAATGCGTTCCCATTAAAGTAATTTTTAATGAGGCCGTACCCAGGTTTGCATGAACTTGAAATATGGGTATTTTCTTATTAAATGCATTTACTCATTTAAGGAATGAATTTAGCTCTGGATAAACAAATTTTTAATAAACAGCTATCTCGATCACGCCGTGTTATAGAGAATGCATTTGGGATATTGGCTTGTCGGTGGAGAATCCTTTTGAATCCTTTGCAAATGAGCCCCGCGTCAGCCGAAAAAATTGTAAAGGCTACTGTTCTCCTACACAATTTTGTCAAGATGCACGACGGCAGCTATTGTCCACCGGAATATGTTGACCAGGAGGCCGGTGACGTTATGAGAAGAGGATTGTGGCGGAGTGATATTTCGACCCCCTTGCAAAGAGCTAGGCGGATAGGTTTGAATAATGGTTCACAAAATGCGTTCAAGTTAAGGGATGATCTTAAAAGTTACCTTGTATCGCATCCGATTCAATGGACGGCCCAATAAAGAAAAAGGCGATTTGTATTTATTCATCTGAAAAATAATTAACGTTAGATGTTTTTATTACCCTCTACAAATTTGTAATTACCCTTAACATTCTTTATTGAAAGTAAGTCAGATATACCCTCAGCCAACAAAGTCTGACTTTATTAATTTATTAATTTATTCATATTTAATATACATATAAAACAAATTACAAATAAAAAATGGATTTATTTCAAAGTAACAGAAAATTTAATTCATTTTATTTTATTTATCTTATTTTATAAAACAGAGCTAAAACCATGGTGTGGAGTAAATTGCATACGAACAAAAAATACGAGTTCATTTTGATTATAAATGCGGCACAGTAATTTCAACGCAAAGAAAAACTATGTAAATTAATTACGACTACAATTATAATATCCCAAAAAACATTGAGGCGAACGTCAAACATTTCCTTCGATGTCCAATAAAAATATTGAACTGAGAACGAACTCACAATCAACGTAAATTTTGTAACATTCATAGCATATTTAAAATTTATTGAAACGAGTTCGACAAAAAGGGGAACCATAGTAACAAAGAAAACAATCATTTTTATTCGATATCGAATTTAATTTTCGACGTTCGCCACAATGTTAAATGAGATAGTAAATTTACACACACGAAAAACTAAATTCATTTTGACTAGAATTCATGAACAGAAATTTCACTCTCAAAAAAGGAACTGAATTCATATTAATTACACTTCACACAAAACAAACTAAATATTACCAAAAAATCAAATTATAGTTAAGCAATTTGTCCGCTAGTAAATACAAAACTTAAAATGTCAATTTTTAGCCTATCTTGTACTTCTTCCGAATGTTTCAACAGGTAGCTGTCCAGAACTTTAAGAAAATCAGCGTTTCTGCTTACTGTCTGCGGGCTTGGTTCCCTCTTTTGAAGCCAGTCACTTAAAGTTCCACACAGATTGTCAAGCCGATCCTCGTTTCTCTTGCGCTTTGCTTGCTTACTTGTACTGGGCGTTTGCTCTTTCACGCAATCAGCTCCAAAGGAAGACACTGACGATTGGGTAACAGTGGGCGATTCTAATTGTGTCTGCTCCTCGTCACAAAACTCAAAAAGTGGCTGCGACTCACATATTAGCGTTATTATATAAATGAATGTTTATATTGCCTCTCTGATTAGGGGTCGTGTGCAGAAGACATAGGACATTGCACCTTTCACCCTTTATCACTATAAAGTGCCCTTTTCAACTTCCTACGCCAACCACTGCATGTACATATATTTTAAAATAACAGGGCAGTTCGTTGACTGTGCGTGAGAGTAAAACAAAATTTTTATTCAATGCACGAATTTACTATTCATATTTATTAACGCTTACCGTCGAGGAGCAACGTGTCGTTGAAGAAACGCCATCGCCTCCATATATTGCCAACCGCCAATTTCCTTTGCCTCACTTCCAGAAGGCGCTTTCCCACTCTCTTTTACAAAGCGGTCGCGAAGAGACCTCCAGCGACTCTGGCACTGCTCTACTACAAGTTTGGAACAGATATGAATTACTTAGTTGTAATATCTTTAAAAATGTCACTAACCGCTTGCACTTGTTGCAGCCGCCACATTCATCCAGGCTTTCTCCTTGGCCAGCCTGTTTCTATAACTTGTAGCACTCTTGTCGAAAAGACAAGGGTGCATTTGCACTGCCTGGATCAAAGTGCTTTCCATTTTTTAATATTATAATTTATATTTTTAAAAAATTTACCACAGACGCGTTGTTGACACGATTGTTTGATAATTTATGTTGCGTTGTTGACACGAACAAACGAAAACAATCAGCTGACACTAGCGACGGATTTGAATGCGTCAAAAGTAGAGAGTTGGGCTACTGTTGTACGTTGCGGCATCGCATGCGTCGCGAATGTGGCATTCTGCATTCAAATACATATAATATACTTAGCTGTCAGTCGAATGCTTCGCCGGAACGTACGTAACGTGCTCTATCTGGCAGGCCTTTTAGGACTACGATTTACGGATATACACCTGGAATATCTGGATCCTCTATAGAGAAGGTGTTTCTACCCAACTGCTGGATGTCCTGCAAAAATATAAGGCTGACATCACTGCAGTTCAGGAGATGCGATGGTCGGGGCAGGGATGTACGAATTATACATCATGCGACGTCTACTACATCTGCAATGCGACGGCGCATAAATTTGGTGTAGGATTTGTGGTTGGGCGGAGACTGTGAGTTCTTGTCTACAGGTTCACCTTCATCAGTGAACGAACTGCAACAATCCCCATCAAAGCTAAATTTAACTACGTAAGCTTGATTTGTGGGTACGCCCCGATGGAGGAGAAGGATAATGGGACTGAAGATGAGTTCTACGGGCGCCTAATGCCACGCCACGATGTAAAAGTTGTGATTGGCGACTTTAACGCTAAGGTGGGCAAATAAGGCATTTTGGGTCCAACAGTTGGAAAAATTAGCCTTAATGAGAATACCTCTGGCAACGGAGAGAGGCTGGTCGACTTCGCCGCGGTGCGAAACATGGTAGTAAGTAGCACCACGCGAACAACATTGATCACGTTGTGATAGACGCGACATACGCTCCTATCGTGATTGATGGTCGTTCTATCCGACGAGCAAGCGTTGACTAAGGCCATCATGCACCGCTCTGCACTGAAAAACGCTCATCAGGTGTAGCAGCAAGCAAGCGGTTTTAAGACCGGGGCTGTTTCACCGCGTTTGAAGAAGAGGAGCCAACAACAATCTTTAGGGATGAACAACAAACGACCAAGGCGGCAAAGAGTTGGTAGGAAGCATGTACCAGCTTTTGAGCACAATTTGGTCGGACGAGTACATGCCAGATGATTGAAGACTGAAGCCTTATATGAACTAGCTGATTGGACCTTATCCTGGAAAATAACCAAGAAATAAACTAAAACGGCTATGTAGAGTGACGTTGAGCACAACTTTTACCTCCGTCCAAGTTGGAAAGGATCTCTCCGACCCGTTCGAGACCAAACGAAGTTTTAGACAAGGCGACTCACCTTTGTGCAACAATCTGATGCTGGAAACTGTAATAAGAGCTGCCAATCTGAATCGCAGTGCCACTATATATAACAAAAGTACGAAGCTGCTGGCATATGCGGATGATATTGACATCGTTGGCCTTAACAACAATGCCGTCAGTGCAGCAATTTCCAGTCTAGAGAAGAAAGCAAAATAGGTTGGTCTTGCAGTGAACTAGAACTAAACAAAGTACCTTGTGGCGTATTGGGACCCACGTCACTGTTGGCAGTTACAACTTTGAAGTAGTGGATCCATCATCAATACCACCAATAATGCCCGTCCTTTTATAGCGCAGAAACGTTGACGATGCTGGACAGTGATGAGGAGGCTTTGGGGGCTTTGGAGAGAAATGTTCTTCGCAATATTTATGGTCCTGTTGGCATTAGCGACGGGTAGCGAAGAAGATGGAATGATGAGCTCTATAAGCTGTATAATGATATGGACATAGTCAAGCGCATAAAAGTTCAATGGCTGCGATGGCTTAGCCATGTCATTCGTATGGATGATGATGCTCCGGTGAAAAAGTCCTTCGAATCGGCACCCATGGGTGGACAACGGAGGCAAGGATACCGACGAATACACTGGAGAGACCAAGTGCAGAAGGACCTGTCTTCACTTGGTGTGAATAATTGGCGAAACCTAGCGAAAGATAGAGGGAACTGACGAAGCTTTTTGGTCTCGGCCAAAACCAACAAACGGTTGTAGCCCCATAGAAAAAGAAAAAGGAATTGTGATTGGTTTCCGAATGAATGCTAGTAAGTAGTATAAATTTGAAATTTTAACATTATTTCTATTGCTTGTCATACACGATAAAGAAGTTGTTTTTTTTGGTATGCGTCTATTTTGTGTCGAGGACACGGTATCGTTTACCAGTATTTGAATGAGTTTCGATAAGCACGAAATGGTAGAATATGTATCAAAAGAAAATTTTGTTGCAATTAACTTACAGTATTCAATGCATAATGTTGTGGCCGCTGTAGTCGAGTTGGTAGCGGTGCGTGCTATAACTCGATATTTCGGTGAGTTCGAGGTTCAAATGTCAGTCAGGGCAAGCAAAATCTTAATCATAGAAAACATTTTTTTTATAGTAGTAGTTATGTAGTCACCCCTTGTCAGGCAATGGCAAACCTCCGAGGGTATTTCTGCCATGAATAAGCTTTTTATTAAATACATCCGCCGTTCATAGTCGGAACAAAACTGTAAGTCCCTCCATTTGTGGTATAATATAAAGACGCACATCACATATGGTAGGAGAAGCTCGGCCAAACACTGAGCTACATATATAGTGTAAGAGCCAAATTATTATTATATTATTATTATTTATTCAATGTAGAAAACTTAACGCGGCATCCGAAACTTGCAGCTTCAGAGAAATTACGAGGTTCTAAATACAAAGAGATAATAAAAAAATTAATTGATCAAATAATCCAACGGATTCTTTCTTCTTAGGAATCGGAAGTAGCATAGTACCTGCTTTCGTTTCTAAAGTTACTCTCTTGCCACTTAAGAACCTAAAAATGGTAACAATGGTGAAAAGTGTTCACTCGAAACACATCTGCTGTTGCACCAAAGGCAATCAAAAGTTTTTTAAAATGTTTCCACAATTAAAAATTAACAAAGCATGCGAAGAGTAAAAACCGTTTTTGTTTAGGATCGGTTCATTGCAAACAAAAGAGATCACTTGATACGCGCTGAGCATTATTGTCGCTCAATGAAGGAGAAGATAGATACATAATGCAATATTGTTCTTGCATTCATGTACGTATGTATACATATATGTATGTATGTATGTATATAAGTATGTATGTATCTATACTGTGAGCGGAAGAAAGTATCAAAGTGATTACTAAAGTATTTGACGGATTAGTCCGATGTACATACCTAATAGCAAAAAGTGATTGTTCAGGTGAAATTTCAGTTCATTTAAGTGGAATGAACCAAACTCAAATAAAATTAGCGTTAAGAAATCCAGTGATTGAAGTGCACGAAATAAACTATATTGCACATACAAAAATATGTAAGTAGATATTCAGGGGCGCACCAAAAAAAATATGTTTCCGGGGTATACAATTATATAGAAAAATCTCTTAAATCTCATCTTGCGCAATTATGGTCTATAATAAAGGTGCTGTGTTTCCTTTTGCTAATAGCAATCTAATCTAATCGGGTTATAAAGTTTGCATACCTTTTCTTAGGGATTTTATAAATATTTTAAGTTTGCCTCATCTCAAAGTTGTGGAAATGGATACTTAGTTTAAGCTTTTTTTTATTTGACTTAATTTAACTCATCAGTTCAGAGCTTTTTACTACCACTAAGACAACTGGTATTGTTCTAAATTTAAAAGGGTATAGATTAGAAACAAAGAAAATAAGCTCCAAAGAAAAATTAATAATAATAATAATATGAAAATAAATATTTGCCCTTACACTATACTCGTATAGCTCAGTCTTTGACCGTACTTCTGCTACCATTTGAGGTGTGCGTCTTTATGTTATATGTACTTCAAATGGAGGGACCTACACTTTTGTGCCGATTCCAAACGGAAGATATATTTTATGAGAAGATTTTTCATGGCAGAAAAAAGATACCCTCAAAGGTTTGCCATTGCCTCCCGAGGGGTGACCGCTATTAAAAAGACATTTTCTGAGATTAAGATTTTACTTGCCTTGGCTGAGATTCGAACCTTGAACTCAGCGGCATATCAAATTATAGCCCTCACCTCTACACACGCGATCACAGCATTCAGAAACATATTACTAATCTGATATTTCTAAATCATCTGCACCCTCGGTCTCAAAAACGGTTTGCCTTTAGTTTGCGAATAACTTCGATTTGTGGATGAAACTGCTTAAGCAGTTTATATTGCACCTAGAGATCTCCTTTAACTCTTTTGGGATAAACCCTAGTGTTTCTTGTCTAAGGCGTACCAGAGCTGGGCACTCCTACAGTGTTTATTATATGAGAATATTTATTTTTAATTTTAATTTTTTGTAACCTGCTCATAACCAGGGCACTATTTAGACACTTTATTTTGATACTATAGGCCATGGTACAATAAACAGGTAGGATAATGTCAGCAGCTGATTGGAGTTTTTTCTTATATGTGGTCCATAACAAGTCAAACTTTGTTTACAAAAGAATTTTTTTTTCTAAAACAATAAAAAAAAACTTGTTTACAAAACTATTCTTGTTTACAGTTTGTATAATTATAATTTCTAATTTAAACAAATTTTGCGTTAACGTGATTTAGAAACATACATACGTATGTAGATGTGTATGTACATACTCAGAAATGGGACATTGTGTTATAAAAGACGGAGAAAGGTCTTATCTTGTTTTTAATATCCAAAACAAAGCTTCGGCATGCCGCTTTCTGCAAACAGTTGTGTACGTTCCGATAATTTTTTGCATTTTTGAAGGTATACCAGTGAGTCTTTACATAATTTTGTGACCAGGAGCAATGCTTCCTGAGGATCCGTTGTAGTATGATGCGTAATGCGTTGTTTGCGGTGAAAAGAAATGAGTTTTTTGTGCAAAATGTAAAAACGCATACATTTTGTTTACGTTTAGAATTATCAAACTCGTCAAATTTGATATATCTATTTTGAAGGGTGATGGACCACAACAAATCACAAAATATACCTCAGGGTTGCATTTTCTTTAATGTGCCTTGCTATAGGCTTTATTTTGAAAATAATTAATGCCAAGTCAAGGCGAATTAATGTAAGGTGGTAGCGATTCTAAAAATGCAACCCTTTGGTGGGTTATTGTCAAAATTTATCTCCTTTGTATTTAACTTTCGCGAAATAATTTTTAAACTATTAGGGTCACCCCAAAAAGTTATAGTGAACCATATGTTGAAATTTCCTATAGTTAAAGGGAACAATTGATTATTTGCAACTAAACAGTTGATCTTGACAACCAACCACCAATCAGCTGATTGATTAACGCCACCTTTAATGAATTCGCCTTGTGCCAAGTGATATAAAATTGTGACTTTTGTCTCTATTAGAGACTGAGACTGGTTACTGAATTCTTGGGTGACAATAATAAAGAAAAATAACACTGGTTAGATTGGGCTTGGATAAGGTTGAGCTTGCATTCATATACTTACGAGTATGTTCATAAGCACGAGCAGAAGAAAGCAAACAATGTATCACAAAAAAATGTATAAACAAAAACTGATCTGATTTCGGAGTGTATGTATGTACATATATGTACGTATACTTAAAGGTCTTGTAGGCGCGAAGCAAAGTACAACTCCCGCAGTGCTGTCAGTATTAAAGAAGCCTTTTTAATTAGCACCAAGTGAGCTGCATTTTAGTAACCAGCTGTGCGTCTGCGCGTATCAAAACTGCAAAAAGCGAAGCAAAAAGGCAAACACTTTTGTAGTGTTCAATGCAACTCAGTAGTCCAAATTGCTAACTGCTTTGTAAGCTGTCAAAAGTGTAAAATGCATTTCGTGACAGCTGACAGCAGTTTGAATGGATTCGCATCTACTATATACCATAAAAGGAATACGCGGAGAGTAGCAAAGGGAATTATAACGTTTTGTAGGGCAGGTAAGAAAGATCAAATCAAGTTGTCGCTTATCTCGCGGTTTTCAATATTGGACTTAATTTGGCTTCCATTCGAATCCGACGAGTATTGCCACTACGCATATATGAAATTACATGTGTACATACACATTTATGAATTCATACAACTTCCAATAACATACATAGTACATATGTATGTATGTATGTATGTATGTAAATGCGTGCATATACATATGTACATATCCATAGGTACATGCATATACATATGTACATATCCATAGGTACATACATATATATGTATACATCTCACTGAGACGAGCTTGCTGTTAAAAAATCATTTCAGGTTGTCATTAAAATTGTCGTTTAGCAGTACTTATGAATATTTTCAGGGCGAATTCATTAAAGGTGGTATTAATCTATCAGCTAATTGGTGGTTGCTTGTCAAAATCAATAGTTTAGTTGCAAAATAATCAATTGTTCCGTTTAACAACCCGAAATTTAAAGATATGGTTAACTATAACTTTTTGCGGTGACTCTAATAGTGTAAAAATTATTTCACAAAAGTTAAATACAAACGAGATAAGGTTTGACAATAAACCACCAAAGCGTTGCATTTTTAGAATCACTACCACCTTCGCCTTGAATAGATTGTACAAATACTTTTAAGTACACATATACATACATAAGTACACTTACTACTACACTGAAGGAAGCTTGGCTCTCTAAGTCACTACTTTTGTAGACTATTTTTGACAGCTGCAAAACCGTGTTTTGAAAATACACTTGGTTTTTTTTATAAAATGTAAAGTGAACTTAAGAAATAAATAAACGTATATTTTGAACAAAAATATCATAAGTACATAAAATAAATAACTAACGATAAGTAAAAAATAATACATTTTTATAGAAAAGATAGGCCCGAAAAAAGGCAACAAATTGTAGTAAAAGCTGATGAAGAATTTTCGGGGTCTGTACAGTCTTTTGAAGGTTTGTGTGCTCCAAAAATATAATTCGCGCGACAAACTAAAGAATTTGTATATTGAAACAGCATCTTCCAAGAAAAGTCAGCAGTAGCTTTGTTGGGCAAATGTCATCAAGTTTCAATCAAAAAGATTTTTCTCTTAAGTTATTGCCACATAGGGATTGAAACTTAGCTAAGAATGGTTGGAAAATTTTGGAAAACTAGGACTAAATCGAACTGGATATATACATATATGTAAATACATACATACATGTTGATGATGTTCTATTATTTAAAAGTTCGCTAATCCAGTTATGATCAATTCTTTTGAAGATACATATGTATGTATGTATGTTGTTAAATTAAATTTTATTTGATTTGTATGACTTAATAATTAAAAACTTTTCGATTGCAGTGTTGATTAGGTAATTAGTTACGTTTACTTAAACTAGTAACGCATAAGCTTCAAATCCAAAGGAAAAATTCAGATATAAAGATGATTTTTTCTTACTTTTAGAAAAATAATAAATGGTTTTTCATTAATACTCGTAAAATATCTAATTTTAAACAAAATTGAAGTGTTGACTACAATTTTTAAAATGTATTACTGAATTTCTGATTTCAATGTGTCCATGTGGTTCCATAATAACCACCTGATCAATAATTCTAAGGGCACAAGTTGATCCTCAACGACAACCGCATGTTAAATGCTACAGCAGAGAGCACTGGGTTATTATTAGTCAGTGCTGGTTACAAAGTCAATAGTGAATCACTACAGTTTTACTATGGACATTTCCTGCAGGGTATGCATATATGCAAGTTGATTTTGAGAATATTTGACAAAACAACTTATCAAGCATACTCGTCGAGGTATTCGGAGGGAGTTATTATTTGCTCGTCAATACAAATGGACAGGCGCGGACTGTGAGTGCGCCATCAAAAGCTCCGCCCCCGTAATGATCTGCTCGCCATTATTTTATAACTGATATATTGTGGTCGGATTGGAGCCAAAATACTTATTTGAAGGCGAAAGATGAAGATATATGATATTTGAGGTACCGCGTGCTTTGTTTTATAATTCTTACCGGATAACTTTCAGACTGATAAATTATTTAGAAACTAACAACGCAGTATACGTATGAGATATCATTATTAACGCCTATAAACCCTTTTTTTTAAACAATTTATATAGATCGAATACCGATTCAGAAATGCTAAAGTCAAAGATCCCCCCAAACACGTTTTTGAAACCAAAATCTAGGTTTTAAGGGGGGTTTGTTTTTTTTGGATATTATGGATACAGTTTATTACTTACACAATAAGTGCTATATGACCTTCCAAGTAAACCTACTTTTTAATTTGTTTTTAAAGTGTTACCAAAAATCTGTATTTTACTAATCAGGGCAACTGCCATAGAATTTGCTCTAAATGAGAAAATTTGTTTGCTGTAAAGTTGCTACTATGAGCTCTTTTACCACACAATAACCAGTGTTGTCATAAGAAGTTTTTTTTTGATATTTGTTGGAACGATTTTCCGTCATCCCTTGTCAAGTTTGGTTTGGAGACAAACCGGTTTCGGCGTTGTGCCATCTTCAGTGTCAATTTTCGTTCTGTTCAGTTGATGTCTGTTGTTCCGTATTTATTTCGTCTTTTCGGTCAACCAGGTATTGGTGCATAATCGTAAATGTTAACAAAGTCTCGCGTGGTTAAAGTCCAAAAGGGTATATTTTATCTCGAATCTGCCTTTGCGGTAAGAACAGGTAGAAAGTCAGTAATTTGAGCCCGTTTAGGTATTGCAGGTTTGTTTTGTATGTTTGTATCTGTCATTTTACCTACGTCTTTGTTTTGTTTTTTGTAAATAAGCCTTAATGGTGCAAATATCGCATCAGAGTTGCTGTTTATTTGTTCGTTTATTATCTTCCCATCAAAGGTTTTTTGTTTATATATTTCCATGTTTTCAAGAGCATTTAGGCGCAGTCCTTTTTGTTGTACGTGCAGTACCTTAACGGTTTTCTTTATGTTTGCGGTTAAACATTTTGCGTTTACCAAATGGTTTTCAAGATTAGATTCTGGTATTGTCGTGGGTTTTCTTATCCTTTTGTTGTAGTCCCTTATGTGTTCACGGAATCTTGTTCTTACTTTACGTCCTGTTTGTCCTATATAGCTATATTGACATTCACAGGTCAGTTTATTCACGCCTTGTTTGTTCAATGGGTCTTCTTCATTCGTGCTGCTTTTAAGTATCCTTCTCAGGTTGTTTCCAGTTTTGAACGCCGTGGGAATATTATACTTTCTGAAAAAATTTGCAAGTTTGTATGTCAATTTTCCTGTATAAGTCATTACTGTCCAAGTATTTTCGTCTAGCTCTCTGTCGCATCGTTTTTGAACTGAATAAATTTTTTTGAATTTATCCACGAGCTCCTTTTTATATCCGTTGTTTGTTGCTATAATGTATATTGTGTTTAGTTCCTTTATGTATGCCTCTCGCGATAGAGGTATTAGTTCAAGTCTGTTTGTTAGTTGTCTTATAGCGGCGTATTTGTGTTCTTGAGGACGATTTGATGTGTTATGTATTATGGTGTCTGTAGCTGTAGGTTTTCTGTAAATTTCGTAGTCAAGTTTTTTGGTAATTTTGTCTATCTTAATCGTCAGACCCAGGTAATTTATTGTTCCCTTCTTTTCCATTTCCATCGTAAATATAATATATCCATGTTGTTTGTTTTGGTCTTTGGGTCACAAATTGTTTTACAAATCCAACTTTGTTTTATACAAGGGGTATTAAATAAGAAGGCGCAGTAGCAAAAATGAAAAAAATAGCTCAAGGCACATTTAATATGTACATACATAGGTAGCAGCTTTTAAAAGCTAAAGTTTCAAAAATATTTTATCAACTACCTCGAATTGTACTGAAAGCATTCTTATCACAACGAAATTCAAAATTTGACAATTCAAATTAAAATAAAATATGAAAAAAATCAAAAAAAAAGTTTGCTGCGCCTACCTATGTATTTGATGTGCCTATATCTAGATTTATGTAAGTATATTTTGATTTTGCTTCTAAAAGCTAAATTTTCAAAAATATTTTACCAACTACCACGAATTGTACTAAAACCATTATGATGCATGATGCAATAATGAAAGGTGTTGAACGTTGGCTACTTCTCGCTCTAAATCAGCCCTTAGAAACAGTGTTGTTCCTTTGCAGAATTTGGTTACCAGTTTAGAAAAAAAAATGTTGAATTGTAGCAGAAAATTAAGTTTTTCATGTGTTACTTAGAATTTATTTTTATCATTTGTTGAAAACAGGTTGAAAACGTTGATATTTCGTTTTCTTCGCCCGTCTTGGGAACAAGCTAATTTTATATTCAATTTAACCTATGGATGTTGTATTCTAATAATTATACCATAAAGACTAAAGGTACTCCATGAACCTGTATATTTATGCTTTTTAGTATTTCTTTTCTAAAAATCCCGCCTACAGTGCTTTTATGCTCATAACCATTGGAAAAAGTTCAAAATCTAAAGAAAAATTTGTATGGTTGATGGTTGAGAATGCACTGAATTTCAATTGAAAATTCTTAAAAATAAATAAATGAATATAAGTGGCAAGCTATGTCATTTTGAATGATGTTGCTATTTATTGATATATAAAGCACTGTATATGTTACCCATGATTCAATAATAAAAGGTTAGATCAATATTGACAAGGGAGTTTTGACACTCCCTTACAAAAGGTTGCATGTACGAAGTACGGAAAAAGAGTAAATAATGCGTTCCCTTTTCGTGAAACTAGGAGTAGCATAGCATGGAAAGTTTGCAAATAGTGGTAGAATACAATATGTTAATTTTAAGATATTTGAAAGTAAATGGAAATAAAAAATATTCTTAATTTAATTAATTAATTTAACTGCTTTTAGTAAGAATATTAAAAATGCAAGCTAAAATTATGTTAAGCTCTAACATTTTTTTTAATCACAAAGTGGTTCTGAGTCCTAGTTTAAAAATAAAGAAGCTTTTTCACATCATTGCTGGTGCTTATGTGTTGGGTACATGCAATGAGGGCTTCTATAGAACATGAGCACAATTTTATTTTTGCGCCATTAAAATTTTTAAAAACCAGCTCCAGGCTTTTGATTATACCCAAAAACTCGCTGGATGGCTAGGTCAAGGTGCTCCCGGACACTTCGTTAACGCAAGTCAACGAAGCCTCATTTGCATTATTTTGCGACAAGTATATCTTTCTTACTACGAATAAGTTATTTATTCGGTTTATTCCTTTTGTTTATTTACTATGGGTATCAGGGTTATTCTTAATATTGTGATGAACCCCTGGATGGTGAAAGGACCAAATATTTTATTCCGATAAATAGTAAGTGACTTTATGGAGTTGTAAGAAAACCACAATAATTCGAATTTTAAAAAGATAATCTTTAATTTTTGTTTTTGGCATTTGGAAGTCACATTATTTTTAATTTATTTAAACCCATTCCTTCTAGAAATAACAAAACTTTTCACTCTGTCACATCGAATTTATATTCGCGTGAAAAGCGTTTAAAGAAAAATCGCGTCATTTATACACATTTACATCAAATATTTACGAGACGGGGTATATCTTGTAATCAGAAAAAATGCTGTCATTAAAATCCGGATTTAAACTTACTATTTACGCGAACATAAGAAACAAAAAGTGTTGCCTGTTAGTTTTTGGTATTAAAAAGTTTTGAGGTAACTACTATTATTATTTTTAAGAAGCAACACGGTTTTGATGCTAAGGGAGCCGTTTGACAAAAAGTGAGCGAGCTAGCTGTTTATCGAGCTAACCTTTTATAATTGAATCATGATATGTACCTACATATTTACGCCATGCAAAACACAATAAAAACCATTGATTTATTTTTTTATTTATGTCGTGATTCAGAATTATTGTTTGTAATTATTAAATTAAAATACAATAAGTTCAATGTTTTTTTCAATTACTATAATACAATAACGGATCCGAATTGATGGGAGAAGCTGTTCATTTTATTCAGTAATTCTAATCCAATTTTTCTTAACCCACATGAAATTAAAAGCATTTTAATATGTAAGTACATAAACAATTACATGTAAGATATTTAAGTATATGTATACATGCAGATATACATACATACATATGTACATACGTTTGTGAATACGTCCATATGTGTGTACAACATTTTTTTTTATCAAATTCTTTTTCAATTGTGATACATTACTGCTATATAATCATTTTTTCGGTGATATTATGAATGCAA
Source organism: Philophylla caesio (assembly GCA_963971545.1). NCBI lineage: Eukaryota > Metazoa > Arthropoda > Insecta > Diptera > Tephritidae > Philophylla > Philophylla caesio. Next base: position 29,787,747 of record OZ020608.1, on the reverse strand, counting down.
TTAGCATTTTTTCTTACTCATGGTGTCATCGTTTTTTATGAGTGGCTCAAACTAAAATATACATAAATAAAAAATGAGAAACACAATAGACTATGATTTAGCAATGGCTAATGTCTGCACCCCTTATCATACCGCATGTCGTCTGGTTGGATGTTGAGCGCGCTGAGTGGTCAAAGTGTGGTTGCAATATCTACGCTATCCTACGATTTGGGTAAAAGCCCGATAATAGCATCGAAATTGATTTTGTATTTTTGCTTTTCCACAAACTCGCATTTTCAATTCTAATGATCAGTATTAAAGGTTCATAAAACTGTGAAAAACACTAATTGAATTGTGACTGATGTAAAATGTCACTGACATTGTGGTATACTTACATATTGAAATTGTCTATGAAGTTAGAAGTGAAATTGGTGAACAATATGGATTTGTTCATAAAAATACTCCAATGTGTGTACCATCATTAATTTCTTACATCATTTATTTTAATTTTTGTCAGATTTTTTGTTTGATCATTGAATTGTGGTTGCTGGTTTGTGTGTTCACAGTGGGAAATCAAATTAGTTCATTGTTTATGATATCAAGTAACCTTCCCAGCTTACTAATTTTTTTTTAAGAACTTGCCTAATGGAACTTTGACTTTAGCGGTATTTTAACTAATGCTACTCTTTGAATATAAATTCTAGATTTCCATCATTAATTCAGAAATGTAATTTACAACAGAAAAACGTAAGTAAGTTGGTAAAGATTTGCTTCGTCCATGGAATCGATTCTTTTGCATACGTAAATAACTTTCAGCTTACTTCGGTATAGGTCCTCAGTGATTTAGTGAGATAGGTAATAGTACAAGGAAGTAACCGACGTACTTCCTGTTAATAAATCTGGAATAGAGACTTTGGTCTATCCCACTGGGATCGGTAGTACAGTAATCAACTTTTTTTTTGAGAAATTATTAGATAATATCATTTGGTGGCAACATTGGGGTTCTCGTATTACCCCCATATAAAATCAAATATGGACAGAGTTGTTAATCGGGCTCATTTAAGTTTTATTATCATTCTCCGCGCATTACAATTGAAAATGGTCAGAGTTGATGAAGTTTGTAACTAAATTTTCCCTTGTATTTTGGACTCATGCGATATGGTCTGATGGATATGTGCCTTCCTGCCATGCTGGAGGAAAATTATGACCTTAATACAGAATGGGCTAATTTACGCAGTTCAGACGTTCTTACTACAAATTGAATCGAATAGAACGATCAAGAAAAATACTTATGAAATATCATGCACGAAAGCGATTTATAGTGTGAATGCTGTTGTGAAGTGGTGTGAAATTAAAATCTATTTCAGCGGAATGTACAATTTACTAAATATTTGTGATAAGATAGTTAAAACGTATATTGGAAAATCCAAAAACCCAATCTAGTCAAAGTAGTTACTTTAACCCAATTAAAAAAAAATATTACATTTGTTTGTACTTCAAATGTAATATGCACATATTTATTTATGAAATTATCCTAGTTTGGATATAAAATACACCATTTTATCTATGCATAATATGCCATTGCATTAAATAATTGACGTTCAATAAATTAAACTTTTCGCTATTTGCAACTACCCCTGGGACAATTTGGTTGTCTTTGGAGAGATCCCACTGAATGAAGTATAAATCATAAACAGATGTCGTCGGCTATTGTTCTCATTTCGGTAAGTAATTACGATATTTTGTAGATGGCTAAATACTTATTAACAAAGTAGTAGTTTTTTTTAGGAAGAACTAAAGCAAATATTTGAATGGCTTTTTAGCAATTTGGAAAATCTTTCCTTTCCGTAGGGCCTTTGAAACATTTTTGCAACGACTGGCTGATGCAGATATTAAATCAATGTGGAATAATTTGAACTCTCGAGCCGAAGGCCTTAGTAGCCAGTGCTCTTGTAAATAGATTATAGTGTAATTGCTATTTATAATTGTTACACTTATAAATAAATAAAAAAATAATTTGAACACCTTTAGAGGATTGTTAGGATTGTGGCCTAAAATATTTCTAGACGTGATAACAGTTTTAAGAAATTTGATCAATTGTCTATTTTAAGTGGCCACGGGAAAATAAGGAAACAGACATTTTGACTGTTAATATATCAACAGCTACGAAGGCTAAATGGTATTACCCGTTTAAGGCTTCACTTGGATTTTCAAATTGGTGGCACTTAACGCTTGACAATATATGCTTAAAAGATTGCAACGCCAATCAAGAGTAGAAGAATTCACCCTAACAAACTACAAACCGATATTGAACGGAAAGGACACCCCTTTAAGAAAAGATTAAGCTGAATTGTTGTCATATTTTACACCAGTGAAGAAACGGAACAGCTCTGGGCGCTAGTCGTTCACTTTCGTCATCGTGCCAATATCGTGCAGTCGTCGGCATACTTTGGCGGAGGAGGAGCTTTGAGATATAGAAAATACACAGTAACGAGGATAGGATGCCACCCTGCAAAACCCAGAGTTTAAATCTCCTCGGTTTCGATGTTGTCTCTCTGTAATGAAACCAACGAAAACCACGAAAAATATTCGCTTTAAAATTAATTGTAAAGGGTGTTTGGTTTGCCATTTCATAATGAACAGACTTACTCCGGAACAACGTTTGCAAACGTTCGGTAAATGGGCCAAGAACGAGAGATGACCACTGATCCCGACTTTCACAAGAAAATTTTGTTCAGCGATGAATCTCACTTTTGGTTGAATGGGTACGTTAATAAACAAAATTGTCGCATTTGGAGTGATGATAATCGACAAACCATTGTTGAGACGCCATTACATCCTCAATAAGTCACTGTTTGGTGTGCTCTATGGGGAGAGGGAATCATTGGTCCATATTTCTTCAATAATTAAGCCGGCCATAATGTAACAGTCAATGGGGAACACTATAGTGCCATGATGAATGACTTTTTCGTACCTGAATTGGAGGATGTTGATGTGGACGACCTTTGGTTCCAACAAGACGGCGCTACATGCCATACAGCCAACGAAACAATAATTTTATTGAGGGAATTTTTTGGTGAGCGCATTATCTCGCGTAGTGGGCCTGTGGTGTGGCCTCCAAGATCGTGCGATTTAACACCGCTGGACTATTTTTTGTGGGGTTATGCGAAGTCGCTTGTCTACGAAGATAAGCCCGAGATGATTGCTGCCTTGGAAGTGAATATTCGGCGCATTATTGCTGACATACGATCCCAAAAATTTGGATTCTCGCTGAAATTTATTTGGGCCAGCCGCGGCAGTCGCTTGCCCGAAATCATTTTCAAAATATAATGAGAAACCATTATCTTTATTATATATATAGCATTAAATTATATACGTTTTTTTTTCTTCTTAAAAACCACATGTTTAAAAAATACCATTTAGTTATTAGAGATTGAATGGCGCAAATAATACCACTCCGTAGTGGACTAGTCTTTCCATATCCTCTATAAATCCACAATTTATCTTAGAGGGCACACATTTTAGTAAACCTGATGCACCTGTTCACATATTTGTGCATTAAGTATCAGTTTGTGCGCAACATATGTACATATGTATGTATGTAGCCACGTAAGCGGCTATTTTGTATTGAGAAATCATAATTTGTGTAGTATTGTTTATTTAAAGGAGATTTATTAAAACGCGGTTTTGTTTAATTATGCTAAGCCAAAGAGCTTTTGTGTTTAGATATTTGATAAGGTGTCAAATTGCATTTTAGCATCAATAGACTCGAAATCGTTGGCGAAACAAAGTTTCAATAATATACAAGATATAATGAAGAGTAATGGGCACCACGGGCAGTCCACATTATGGCGTTTTACTATACGAAATCATTGGATTATAATGAGGCTAAGCTAGGAAGGTAAAGCTTTTGTGCGTATTATCTTTTTAAATACAAAGTTTATTACGAACATGCATAAATACATATCTGCATATTGTAACATGTTAATATGCATATACATACACATATGGTCAAAATAATAGGTACATTCCGCTAGCACTAATTCGTGGTCCAGTTTTGGGAGTATGATGCAGCTAATAAATGCAACTTAATTTAAATAATTTCAATGTGGCAATACCTCTTAGAGTAAAAATTATATTGGTACTTCCCCAACTAATGCAAACGAGTAATTTGATTGTTGATGTTCGCTATTTATGGGTCAATATAATAAGTATATTGTGTATGATTCAAATATTCTCAGTATATTCGTAAATATTTGCAAAAGGTTTGGCATTTTATCTGTGTATTTGCCTATTTTAAATGAAATAAAAATGAAATAACTTTGCAAAAAAAATCGTCTCAAACCTAAGGTAAGACGGCAAAAGTTTTCCTTTTTTTATAGTGAAATTTCTAGGTCGTTCTTTAATTTGTATGCAGAATACTTTAGAAACTAGAAAACACAGCTTAAAATCGCGAAAGACTAAAAAAATATCGATAAGAACGGATAGTCGGATTGTCCCTTTCGCGAAAAAGTAAACATTTATATCTTCAAAAGCCATTTCGGCTGTGATTTCCTCGCGAACGGTTCGACGTCGGCTGCAAAGGAAAATTTATGTGGCCGAATAGCTAGAGAATTCCTTTACTGCAACATTTGAAGATGAGACTAGAATTTGCAAAAAAAAACCTTTGAATTTGTCTGGACCAGCGAGAGAAAAAAGTGGCATAATGTTTTGTGGAGTGACGAAACCAAAATTAATTTGTTTGGCAATGATACTCGCCGGAATGATCGACGTCCTATAGGGAAGGAATTTCACGAACGCTTTTCAAAAAAGACTGATAAGCATGGCGGCGGTAACATTATAGACTGGGGTTGCTTTGTTTTTAGTGGTTTGGCGTTGTACCAATCTATAGAATTGCAGACACTATGAATATATTCCAATATAGAGATATCTTGGAAACACGACGTTACCATATGCTGAGGAAAACATGCCACTATTATGGAAATTTCAACAGGATATTGATTCTAAACATACCTTCAAGTTGGTTAAGGATTGGTTTCAGCAAAATAAAGTGGTGTGCCTAAGCTGGTCTAGTAAATCCCCCGATCTAAACCCAATCGAAAACCTTTAGGGAGAGTTAAAACAAAGAATTGGGAAGAAATATTTTCAAAACAAAGACGAATTATGGAATATTGTGCAAAAACCTGGTACGAAAATTCGGTTAACACCTGCCGCAAACTTATTTCCAGTACGCCGAAAAGAATTACAAAAGTACTCCAAAGTATGGGCGGATATACCGGATATTGACGAAATAAATTAAAAAGATACCAAACGGCTGGCGTTAATTGAAATTATAACCTTTTTATATTAATTCATATGTGATGTACTTATTATAAGTCATTTTAATAGTTTTTAAGCTAATTTCCAAATATTGAAATTAATTTAATGGTTTAAACTGATATTTCTTTTACATATGTACATATGTAATAAGAGTTGAGTAACTTATGCAACTTGTTATTTTTTTACCCGTACCTTAAATAAAAATAAATTTATCAGTCTTTAAAAAAATGTACATTTAACTTATTGTTTTGATGGGAGTTCAAAGGCAGTTATGTCATGAGATGTACTTACATATGTAAGTAGATATCAACCATCTATGTTATAATGGTTGAATCCACGTGGGAGGTGGCACAACCTACCATCCCCCTCCCCCTTCGGTGCCTTATTTAATTTGCAGATATCAATTTTTACTACTTCCTTTATATAAAAAAAATAGCAAAATCGATTCGGTTCGTATATACATATGTAGGTACTTATACATAATTCGCTATAGAATTATTTCAATAAGTCTTTTTTATTTGCAGGAAAAAGTTTTTAAGTCGAAATTTTTGGACACCCCTCGGCGCAAATACTGGATCCGCTAATGGTTGAATATAAGTGAAGGTTCCATAAAAAGCTCGACTTGATTTAGAGAACAAAATTGCCCATTACCACTACCGCATCGTTACACGATATTATTAACAAAGAAGAATGCTTATAAATAAATAAGATAGCGAAGCGAAGAAGGAAGAATGGCAAACCGAATAAGCGTAGAAGTGAATAATTGTTTCAAGGTTCACCAATTACTTATGATATTTATTCTATTTTTTTTCATATTTGTTGGTGTGGGAGAGCAAAAAACAAAATCTAGACTTTAATAAAAGTTAAAGAAAGCAAAAACGAATACCAAACACAAGGAGAAACAACAAAAATTGCAAACTGCAACTTCAAGTACCTGAACCGTGTGAATCGGGTGTAAAAATGAATCGTTTATAATCTTCTCTGAAGTCACTCATATAAAAATGTAAACTAATGGAACCATGGAAGGCGCCAATTATGCTCGCTGCATCGTGACTATATTTATGTCTGGACGCATTTGAGTTCAAGTTTTTACGTACTAACATACTTAGACATATTTTAAATTTGTTCGTACAACGATAAACATAAGCAATCACCTTCAGCGCGAGTTTCGCGCAAAAACCAATTCGGCCGGAGTGAATACGCATTTTGCGAGAATCACCCAAAATATGTAGATTTCGCTTCGAAACAACTGGTAAAACTCGAACGTGGAAATTACAACTCTGTAATTTGTATACTTGAAGTGTAACATTATCAACTAGTCCAAATTTAATAGTAATTTGACAAAATATAAAATGTGAGTCAGAAGAAACTTCACTTCAACGAGGCACTTGAGATAAATTTAATGCATTGGAAATGACTTAGAGTTTGTAAGAAATTCTGTGTAAACAATCATGCAATTAATAACCAATTATCAATTTTACAGGATTTTGAAATATGGCCTTTTCGTTTCTCTAAAACTTTTTTAATGTCGCCTTTTTCCTAACTGCTTTTGGATATTTCATGACTATTTTGGACAAGAAAATTTATTTCACTTAAGTAATAAATTTTTAACTTTTTCCGTTCGGACTAATTTTTCATTGAAGGTCCCGAGCTATTTATATCCACTTTCAGCTGTTCCCAGAACTCCGCTATATTTTCCTTGTTTTCTTTGACAAATCCGTTTGTATTACCCATTTTTCCTTGCATTTTACTTAATAGTATCTCAGTTTGAACTTGTTTGATTGTTTTGTTCCTGAACGAATGACCGATTATACATACATATATGTAAAGAAATGTATTAAAACTACTTACATTTTGAGTCCGTGTATCTTGTTCAACTCTCTAGTAAACAAATTAAATTAAACCGGCTAGTTTTTAAGCCCCAATCGTGTGTTTCCGATAAGGAGAAATTATGTTCAAATTATATACAAAGCGAACAATAATGAAAAGTGAATGTTTTCTAGCGAAAAAAAAAAGAAAATCGCGAAAAGAGTTAATACAAAACTAAAGGAATATATCAAAACGCACTACAGAGAACTCCAGAGCACGACAATGTATAGACAATTATTGAAGGGCATTCAACTTAATTTCTATTTAGCCGATGAAAAAATTCAAAACCAACATTTTGCTGTTAAAAACAACGTCAAGGTTGTTAATTTATAATAATTTTTTAACACATATTATTTTTAGACAGCGTTCTACCGACTTCTTTGTTTATTATGGTTCCCAGAAGAATAGTTAAAACGACTCTCAAAGAGCCATTCATCTTTAAAAATTCCGTAGAAGTTTGCAATTTCCAGTCGCTATAAATTCTCTCAAAACTCTTTCTAAATAATTAAATATGTCTGTATGTATGTATGTATGTGCATTTGTATAAGTGCAAACACAAAAAAAAAACAGTTGTTCAATTCACAGTCAAATATCAAAGATATATATACTTACTTACTTCAACAAGAAATCAGTTAGCATTGCATATTTATGCGCTTAAAAATAATGACGTAGTCTTTTTATGGGTTATAAACGCAGCGTAGAAATAAGATCAGCTCCAACTGGTTTAAAATTAGGAAGCGGTGAGGCACAAAATAACAAAAAAAGGTAGTGGTCACTACTCCACTTTTGATTTATTCTAGAGCATTCAAGCCCGATGATTTAAAGAACCCGGGGTTTTTTGGGATGTGAAAATTTCAAATTCCGTGATGCCGGTATTTTTTATACCCGAGCGTACTTGTACACAAGAGTATATTAACTTTGTTCGCATAACGGTTGTTTGTAACAGCATTAAATAATCGAGATAGATATAGACAAATATATACTAAAATGATCAGAATGATAGGAGAAATCGATTTAGCCCTGACTGTCTGTCCGTCCGTCCGTCCGTCCGTGGTTACAATAACTTGAGTAAAAATTTAGATATCACAATTAAATTTGGTACATAGAATGCTCTTTGGACAGGGTAGGTTGGTATTGAAAATGGTCAAGATCGGTAAATAACCACGCCCACCTCCCATATAACGGAAGTATACATTAAAGCAAATTGAGTGAAATTTGGTATTTGGATCGATTTTGAACTAAGAAGTTAGGTATTAATGAAATTTTTATAAATGAGCGTTGTCACGCCCACTTAGGAATGAATTTCTGTATCTCAATAACGGTGTAAGGTATCGTCACAAAACTTGGTGGACATATTTTCCATGATATCGCAATTATTACCGTAGACACATTTTGAAACCACGCCCACCTCCCATATAACGGAAGTTTTTGAAAAAATGCAAAAACTCCGTTTTTCGGTGTCTATTAAAACAAATGAAGTCAAATTTGATATTTGGAGCGATTTTGAACTAAGAAATTAGGGGTTTTTGAAATTGAAATGAAAGAACTTATGAAACATTTTCTGTATCTCAATAACAGTATTAGGTATCGTCACAAAATTTGGTGAACAACATTTTCTCAATATTACTGTCATCATCGTTAAAAAATTTTGAAATCGGACCATAACCTATAACGAAAATTTTGAAAAACGCAAATATTTCGTTTTTTCTTATCTATTGGAACATATTAATTAAAATTTCATGTTTAGGGAGATAGTTAATTAATAAACTTGATTTTTATGAAATTTTGAAAAATGGGCGTTACCACGCCCACTTATAAAAAACGTCTGTAAGTATCTCAACAACGATGTAAGGTATCGTCACAAAATTTGGTGAACATATTGTCCTTGATATCACTAGCATCACCGTCAAAAACTTTTGAAATCGGACCATAACCAGGCCCAACTTCCATATAACGGAGATTTTTAAAATGCAAAAAACTTCGTTTTCCGGTATTTATTGATCCTGGTCTTTATAAAATAAGAGCAAACGGAATATGTTAGCCGAACATTTTTTCGATTTGACATACAAATTTCCAAACCAAATTATAGCAAAAAAAGAAAGCTTAAACTTCATAAAGATATTTACCTGGAATTTAATTATGTTTTGTTCTTGAATGTTCTGAAATGTTTAAAGAAGTGCAATTATTCAGACAGATAAATAATCTCTCTTTACGATGCAAAGTAGTAGAGTTCATTTCGAATTTTGTTATTTAATATTCCTTGTTTTTCATAATAAATTCACTTGATTTCATTTTCAAATTAAATTTCCGGGATGCCGGGATTAAATGCTCTATTTTATTTGTATTAATTTTTGTATTTAGTAACAGCAGCACGCGGCGACTATGAAAAGAAAGAATCCCTGCTGCGCTTGGAATGCGCGAGGGCGTTCGATATTGATGTGATTCAATATCCAGGGATTTATTAACAACTCCTTCGATTGTCGAGAGGTTTGTAGAGACGACCAAATGAGGTTTATGGGATCTTAATATTTTATATCTGCAAATATTAATGCAAGAATGAGAAATCTATTCAAAAGGAATAAGAATGTGTTGCATTCATAACGAATATTCAACAACATTTTGATATGGTTCTGAATATTTTATATTAATCTTAAAAAATATGGACTTAGAGCACATGTCATTTCTGGCGATTTTTTATTTTAAATTTATTAAATTAAAGTCATAAAAACGGAATTTTCAAACATTATATACAAATTATAATTATTTATCAAATTTTCATCAAAAAGAACATTTTTTTATGTATGTAGTTATTTAGACCATTCAAGTTTAGTGTAATATTGTTTAAATACCAAGTGACTAAAACTCAACGCTGCTTATTGTGATTTTTTTGTGGAGGGTGTTGCTTTTATACATTTTAAAATAAATTAGGTTCCTACGTTATAACTATGGCTACAACTGTTGCTCTTTGTAGATGCTAAAACTCAAATATTTTTTTTACAAAAACGACATATTGGTGTTTTCTCAGAATTTTTTCATTGTAAAGAAGGGCGAATTAAAAATATGCCTGCATTTGGCGCTCTAATTGTGACTACAAGCTTTTAAGCTATTGTTGATTATGGAAGTAGCGCGTTGCCTTTATTAATTTTGTCCCCTTTGATTCCATTCTTTTTGGTGCACATAAATTTGAAAATTATTGAAATCACTGATTTGAAATGATGGCACTGCAACAGTAACAACAAGTAGCTAACCAGCGCGACAACATTGGAGACAGCAACAAAAAAGGTCGTACGAGTGGTGTGGAGCAAAAGGCGTATGCTATAATAAAATCTCAGTTTTTGACACTAATCCATGATTTACTTTTGTTTCAATGTCGAGATAAATTTTTTGGTGCATTCGATACAAAGAGTTATGAACGATTTTTAAGATGAGAGGTGTAAGCACACATACATATACATATGAATATATGTATATAAAAGTATTTAAATAATAATGAATGAATATAGATACTTGTAGGCATAAGAAGATATATGTATATGAAAAAGTGTTAAGATTTTAACGCTTCTGTCTGGAGCTTACATATACATACATACATACACACCAACATAAATACATACTTCATAGCTTAAAACTACACTGAATATAATGAAAATCTTCATTTACGGTTTCATTTTTTTTTTTATAAAACCAAAGTACAATCAGTAGCACATAAGTATGTAATTAATACTAAAGTATGCGATTTAAAAATAATAAAGGTTGTAATCTACACGATTGAGTACACCGTTGGGCTACCAGTTGAGATGCTCATAAGAACCCTTGAGGCTCAGGATATGCCACCATAAGCTTTGGACTTGGGAAAAATGTCTAGAAAAAATAAATTTTGTCATGCTTTAATAGAAGCTTTTTAAGATTCAGATAGTCATTTTAAATCAGACAATGTTATGCAACTGTTATAATGTAAAAAATAATGCCAAAATTGTGTTTATCAGACATGTTTTGAAGGTTCGACGTTGCATGATTTTTGAATGATGTGAGTAAGTTGTGCTGTGGCTTAAGGTACTAGTACACTTTAGAATTTTTTCTCAGCCCCTTTATTAAATATGAACATGAAACTTTTTACACATTAATATTTAAGTTTTAAAGAGTACAAACAAATATTCTTTTTTCATTTATACATTTACCGCTATATATAAAGTCGAGTCCTGGAAAAAAATTGTTCCAATTACGGACAGTTAATCTCAGGACTAAGATCTCTGAAAAAGGAAGGTGTCCCACGTAAAAATTTACCGTTAGTGAAAAATTTCTAAAAAATGACGAAAAAATCGCTTTTTTCTTCTTTTTTCCAAATTTTGGTAAATTTTGTGGTAAATCCTCACACAGAATATAAAATCAAATAAAACGCACCAAAGTTTTTTAAATCGGTCCAATCAATCCGGAGATTAACTGTCCTCAAGTTGAAAAAATGAGAAAAACGCCTTTAAAGGTGGGCGAGCACGTTGAGAGAGCCGAAAACGTGCGTGCGTTAAGAACCATATAGACAATTTTAAATTTCGAATTTCACAAAAATAAAAAATTTCAAGCAGTTTCTTGCTTAGTTGAACTATAAATTTTTTCGTTTCTTGCTTGGTTTATCCGTATTAGTCTACTTGACTCAAACCACTTTTTTAAGTTGTGTCCTCTTTTGTTCTGGATTACGTCAATATTGACATTTTGGTTGACTTCAATGTAAACTTGCTTTCCCGTGAATCACTCAGTTTTGTTGATCATGTGGAAGATGTTGGACTTTCTATCGTTAACACAGCAATACCCACTCGTTATAAATATTATAATGCTAACCCTAGCTTACTTGCCTATTTTATTGTTTCTGAACCATCTGTAGTTTTAAGTTTTGACCAACTATCTCTCGTTTCTGGCCAAGATTTTCTGTACTGTGCTTTTAATATGACTTTCGACTGCCCTTGGGCGACTAGTTATTATTTATTTATGAATTAAAAGTCCTTGAAAACTGACTCTCTGTTCTTAAATCTTCCAGATATTAACTCGTGTGATTGTTGGAGTCTCCTGGCGGTTAACGAAATAATTATCTTTCCAAATATGACTTTAATGAAAGCAGATAATTGTTTTACATCTGTCCGTGGTTGTAAAAGCAAATAGTCTTGGCCTTAGGGTAGCGTTCAGTCAACTTTCAGAAAATCTCATAGTAATGGATATACTCTAGACAACTTTGGGTCATCGATGTTGACAGAGCATGTTCTTAACCACATCCTGATATTCTCTATGCTATCCAAATTTAGATTAAGGCTCAGTTGCTCAACGGCAATTGATGCTTGACTAAAATTAATTAACACCACTTTTCTTGATTGATTTTCCTAAATTATTTGACTCTGTAAAAGCATGTCTTACTTTGATCTTAAATTAAATGTTACTTTGGTTTCGGGAAAAACTTCGTAAGACTTGTGGCAAATAACTCAACTGGTAGATCTCAATGCTTTCGAGTCGTAAATGTCATCTCGAAACATGAGACATATTCTGCAGGAGTTCATCAAGATTCAGGTTACGACTTGTATTATTTAGTTATTTATAATTGATATTTTGTAAGTGTTGACTGTCTATTTGATTAGGAAATACTTTGCCCTGCCCTTGTTCACACCCAGGTCCATTCACTTCGCCTTTTAATTCTTGATATAAATGTCTTCTCCCACATCAGATTAAAGAAGTCGCACGATGAAGAATCACCCTGTCTTAAGCCTCGTTTGGTGTCAAACAGTATAAATAGGTCCTTCCAAATTATGCTGGCTCATCTTCATTTTGCATAGCTGTGTTATATTAGCAGGGATTTCATATGCAGACATTGAGATGCAAACTCAGACTGTTTTGTGCTTTTCCAAGTTATGGCGTGTTGTAAATGTCTGGGCGATGGCAGATATATCAGATGAAGCGACAATGCTAAGATCTTACCTGTTCGTTAGAATCTATAAAGATATTGAGAAGACTGTTTCTGCGTTACCTGACGCAGATTGTATTATCATCCTTCCTGTAGCATAGCCATGGCACAATTTAATTCCTATCATCAGACATGTTAGTTTGCCATATTCAGAAAATAAGAAATAAAAAGTATCTAATAGCATTGAGTGTTTATAAAACATTTTGTAATTGCAAAAGATGCGCTAAGCATTTCTGATTTCTAAAAAAAAACGCAAAAAGCAATGAGTTTGCAGCGCTGCTCACACTAAAAGTATAAAGTTTTAAGACATCACAGTCCAAAATAAGATAAGTGGCCGATTAGCTTACTTATGCAAATATCATTTACACCTTTACAAATTTATGAAAATTATTCATATTTTTTAAACATTTGGTTTTGTATTTTATTCGTGTGTTGGTGTGCCAGACACATATGTATGTACATATGCATGTGTGTCTTTGCGTGAGTTTCTACACATACATAATTTTTGTGTTCAAATTTTCTAATTTGTCGCTTTGTAATTTTTAATTAATTTATTGACGCTTGTAGTTTTTTAAACTTAATTTCGTCAGGCTTAATCGGATTAGTTATATGAGCATTATACTATTTTGTTAAATTGAATATCGATTGTCTTCGATGTCGCACACTTTCATAAAACTACGCAGCCAGTAACAGTAGTCTTTTTGAATGAAATTATAAATAAAAGAAAAGCTTTGCTTGTGTTGCCAAAATTAACTTTTAAAAATATACATTTACAAATATACGTATATACATACCTATGTATGTACATATGTACATTAAAGCGCATCGATTGGTTCGGGTTGAAAAAACTTGACAAATATACAATAGAATGGTAATCTATGAAAAATTCTTAGAAATGTTTACCTGGAAAGCATAGCTTTAAAATCAAAACCGATTTTCCGACTTTTAACGAGAAAGTTTATTTGCAACTACATACATATATACAATAGAATTATTCACACCAATTCACAGGACGGCAATCGTATTTTGCTATGAACATTTTGGCCTATTTGGTTGTGACTTGATACATAATTTAAACGGCTAATAAAGTGAATTTTGCTTTAAAAACTGGCCATACATTTGTTCCGATGTTTTTTTCATTGTTTTTGAACTTTTGCTAAAATTTCAATTACCAATATTTTTTGAAAGTCCACGGGAAACTTCAAAAGAATAACAAATTTATTAAAAAACAAGTAAGAGAAGCTAAATTCGGGCGAAACCGATTTTTATATAACCTCGCGATGTATTTTCTGTATAGGCGGTGCCCATAATTTCATAAAAACCCCGTTTCTTTGTTTCAAATCGCAGCTAGTATTAAACTTTACACAATTTCTTCCAATAAATACTGAAAGACGAAGTTTTTTGCAGTTTTCGAAATTTTCTGTTATATGGAAGTTGCGCGTGGTTATGGTCCGATTTCAAAAATTATTGACGGTAATGCTAGTGATATCAAGGACAATATGTTCACCAAGTTTTTGGCCATTTCTTACATCGTTATTGAGGTACCTGCTGACGTTTTTTTATAAAAGGGCGTGGCTACGCCCATTTTTTTAAAAATTCATAAATACCAAGTTTCTTGGTTCAAAATCGCTCCAAATACCAAATGTAACTCAATTTGCTGTAATAGACACCGAAAAAGTGGAGTTTTTGCATTTTCAAAAACTTCCGTTATATGGGAGGTGATCGTGGTTATTGGCAGATCTTGACCATTTTCAATACCAACCGACCCTGTCCAAAGAGCAATCTATGTACCAAATTTCATTGAGACCTCTAGATTTATACTCAAGTTATTGTAACCACGGACAGACGGACGGACGGACGGACAGACAGTCAGGGCTAAATCGATTCCTCTTGTCATTCTGATCATTTAAGTATATATATGTATGTCTATATCTGTCTCGATTATTTTTTGCTGTTACAAATAACCGTTATGCGAACAAAGTTAGAATACCCTGTATACAAGTACGCCCTTGTGTACAAGTACGCTCGGGTAAAAAAATTATGCCGAAGGGTTCATACCTTTCAAGAATGGATGAATTCTATGAGAGCCATATGTAATATTAATTCGATATTAATGATTTTGACTGCTATAATAGTCCTAATAATAATTAATATCTGTGGAAACTTTCAAGGGTTTAGCTGAATTTTGTCCAAAATGCAATATCTAAACTATCGGTTGTATGAGAGCTATATGTTTTATTTATCCGATCTTAATGGTTTTCACTGCTAATATAGATCTCATAATAGCTTTTATTTGTGCAAAATGGCAAGACTTTAGCTGCTTAAATAGACGGGGTTTGGTGCTAAATGAAATATCTGAACAATCGATTGTATGGGAGCTACATGTTTTATTTCTTTGATCTATATGATTTTCTCTGCTGATATAGAGCTAACAATAGCGGGCTTTCAAGCTTCTGGCTGCTTTAATGAAGGAGTTATAAAGCAAAATACAATATCTGAACAATCGGTTCCTATATACGATTCCGACAAATGTCTAATAAATTTAAAAAATGCACCTGACTGCCAAGTTTCATGCAAATAGCTCATAAATTGAGTTTGCGTTCAAACAGACGAGAAGGCTAAATCGACTCAGCTCATTTCGTCATACTTTTTGATGGTTCTAACTTTTGTTTCATTTTACTCATATTTGTTATGAAAATGGAAAAAAGATAAAGAAATGAACAAAAATTTATTAACATTAATTGAATCATATAAATCGGGTGTACTCAAAGAGTAAAAATATTTGCAAAAAATCGTTATTTGCTGTTTTAAACATTTCTATTTTTAGGCAAAACTAATGTACTGTGTTGCCTACGCTCGAGAGCTTGATTGTAAGAGAAAATAAAAAAATAGTAGAGTAGAAGGGGGCAATGTGGTGCATGGGGTAATGTGTTGAACTGGCTTTTTAGACAAAAGGTATAAAATAATTAACTAGCCGTCGGTAAGGTAGGGGCTTGTATTTGTGACCAAAGAAAGGTGTGGCGAAATTTGTAAAATTTACGTTTTCGGGACGACAAAAGTGTTTTTTTATCGAGTGAAATAATAATTGGTCTCACAGAAAAATACACCGGTTAGTGGTTACCGAAGTGAAATTTCCTTGCAATGAAAAATAATTATTTACCTTTGAGAGAATTGAGTTTTTTATCGAGTTATTGAAGTTAACCTGAAAAATGACCGTTGGGGAAATGTGGTGCATTTGATGTGGGGTAATGTCGTGCACTATAAATAGTGAAGTAAATTGAATATACTGATATTTAGGTATACTTTTTGAATACAAAGAACTGTTATATTTAGTTTTTTCGATCGAATTTTATGTTTCGATATTCAAATAATGTTTTTGAAATAAATTAAGAATTTTTTGAATAAATAAGTAAAATAAATAAATATATAAAAAAATTTGTTCAACGTCTTCTTATTTTAAATTTCATCTAGCAAATATCCTAATTTTAATTCTTTTAAATTTTTTATTTTTAACTGTGTTTCTTAACTTCATATGAATTTATATACATATGTATGTATATGTAGATACAACTTATATACATATGTATATAACTTTCTACTAGAAATTCTTTGAAGAATAATAGATAAATACATAACAATGGTTTACTTTCTTAAATCAAGCCAATAATTATAATTTTTTTCATATATCTTGGTAATTTACACCAAAAAGATTTCTTGATACAAATAATTTTATCTTTCGAATGGATGCCTACTCGTTGTATCAGTATTCAGTTGAAAAATACGGTTATACAAGCAAGCCAAAAAATAGTGTTCCACATTACACCCTTCTACTCTAATCAAGAAATTATCATATGCAGTATAAAAATTAGGAAATGATGTTGTATTCGAACTCGAAAGTATTTTCTCTACTTAGTTAATTCCTAGGAGATGAGATATGAAAAGATCATATAAAAACTTTTTCTATTTTTAAGCATTCCACCATTGGCCATAAGCCTTGAGAGGGACTTCAAAGTCATAATACTCGAAAGAGACATATGTAAAAGGATGGTAAAAGTAATCAATAAAGGATCTCAAGTGTGGTACACTGACGGATCCAAACTTATCAACGGAAGCACTGGGGCCGGGGTGTTCGAACCTAAATAGATTTAAAAAAAAGTGATCCATGGTTCATACCCAACCATCTTCCAGGCAGAAATCTATGATATTGGACTGTGTACTCACTAATGTCTTCGCAGAAGGGCCAATGGCGCCACAGTCAACATTATGTTAGACAGCCCGGCAGCCCTTAGGGCACGGAGTCAAAGCTGGAAGACAGCTGCAGAATGGCACTGGACTCACTAGGAGCCGACAACAGAGTTACTCTGTGGTGGGTTCCGGGTCATGGGGGCGTGGATGGCAATGAAAGGGCGGACTATCTCGCAAAAAAGGGGCACAACAGAGCTTTTACGGCCCTCAGCCGTTATGCAGTCCTTCTAAGGGATACAGCAGAGCTTCTAAGAAAGTGGGAGGACTCAAGAATCGCAGCCTAATGGCAATTGTCAAAGGGTAATAGACAATCTAAGAGGTTTATAAGTCCATCCCGTGAAGCCTCTGAAAAACTTCTCAAACTTCTCTTTCACCATGTACTTGACAGGTCACTGTAGATCTCAGCCTATCTTCAAAAAAAAAAAAATTTATCTCGGAGGTTGCGAACTGTAGGTTTTGTGGTTTCGATGCGGAGACCTCTGAGCATATATTGTGTGAATGCCTACATAAGTGGACTAAGGCTTATATATCTTGGGGAGCGACTTTTTTCTCCATCCAGAATATGGACAACCACACCCTCCAAAATGCTTAATTTCATAAATAGGCTAAGCCTGGAGTGACAACTTGAAGGGTTAGCGCAATATATCTTGTTAGGTCGCAGCGCTACTATGCCGTAATAATAATAATTATTATAAAGATTTTACTTGCTCTAACACACCCGACCACAGAGGTCACTAATACAAATGATAATGGAACCTCTAGGACCATGCAAAAAAAATTATCAAAAATAATTTGAACATATGCCACACCGTCTTTCTATTTTAATTGTACTCTATAACACTAAGGAAAAAATTAAAAAAGTTGTATATATCTTTAAAGTGACTTTACTTTTTTTCAAATTTAACAAAAACAATTCTATTCCAGAATTTTAAATATTAGTCCTCAAATTAAAGGTACTAGTATCTTGTTTTAAAATATACAAGTATGTGGCCAAAAGCTCAGTGATGATCTGAAAAAAAGAAAAAAATCAAAAAATTACTATAAAAAAAAACTTCACCACTTTGGCAAACCAATATGTTTTTTTACAATATACAAACAATACTAAATCGATAAAGTAAAGTCACTTTAAAGGAGCAAAAAACGCGTTATTTAGAAAATGTATCTATGTATGTATATTTGTCGGGAGGCACATGTGAAAAGTTTAAGTAGAGAGAAATGAGTCAACGCACATGGGTTTACCTTAATTGGCTTTTTTGATAACGTGTTTAAGACATTCAGCTCATATGAATGAACAACATTATTATTTTTATTGTTTTCGACCTGTTTAATTTCATTATTTTATTTTGAAATGAGCTAAATACCATTTTTTGTTGGAAAAATTAGAGATTATTTTTATTTGACTACTATTTTTGAAGTTGTCGTGGCCCATTTTACTTGTTAATAATTATAAAAATTTGTTGAAATCAAAACAAACTTTTTAAAACATAAGGTTTGGTCTTGCAAAACAAAACCTATACAAGTTGGCTGTGCCAAAAGGTTACAAATTAAAAAAAATTCAAATTTTCCTAGAAAATACCATTAGCTATATTACTTCAAAACAACCCGATTACAAATTTTCTGATTTCAAAAATGAAACGGCTTCCGCTTAGTGACTCGAACAATTTTGTATATGTAGGTAGTTCGGAAAAGCAAAAATAACTCCGTACCTGATCACTTGTACAATTATACAAAATTAAAGAAAACCTATTTCATTCTATCTCTAATAATGATAAAAAATTGTTAAGGTTGATTTAACATTATTCAATGACAACATTACTAATCAATAGTTGATCTAACTAGAAATAATTTGGAATAAACATTTTTGCAGTACTCAGCAAAATAACTAAAATTCAAAATTTCCACATGAATAACGGTTCCTAACATACTCGTTCATGTTATTGCAGGACATGAAGCTTCATTTGCAAAAAAAATTTTACGCGTGTAGTTTAGTTTTGTAAAAATATGACATTTAAAAGAATGTTATAGAAATGCAAAGTGAAGAAGGTTTTGGTTTGAAATATGTGTTAGCTCACTCCCGAAAGAGTTATTTTCATATTATTTCCGTATTTGTTCGCAGCATTTGATTTTCTACAATATTTATTTTCTCTGTTATCAAATACCGCACGTGGAATAAAAATTTAAAAACTTGACAACTTCTACAGTGACGAAATAATAGCTATTCTAATCGAATAAATATGTTAAGGAAAAATTTTCTTAAACCAAAGGAAACGAAATTTGCCCCGATTACCCAGTGAAGTAGATAAAAATAAGGTAATTTTATGTAATTTAAAAATATTTAATAAATTAGGACACGGTCATAAGCAAAATAAAGTTACTTAAGTTTAAAATTAAAAGCTGACATAATGTCAAACAATTAATTTTAAAGTTAACTTTATTATGAATATAAATGAAGGCAATTACTTCTTAATTAGAAATCTAACTTTTAATCTTTCAGGAATTCCCCGAACTGGAAAAACATCTGATTGGAAAATTATTCTATCAATACATGAACGGCCGCAACTATAAATTATAAGTCAGCAGATTACACTATATGAAATAATAATTTGAATAAACTTACATCAAAACAATTGTATGGCGACAAAAAATGTGCTTCAGGTGCAAGAAATGCTAACAGGTTTATTTAAATGTACATATGTATATCAGTAGCATTTAAGCAAGTAATCAATATTCATATATTTTATATATCATATTATCGAAATATCTAAATTTGTAGTTATGCCGTTGCATCTGTATTCAATAAAAATGGCAAAACTCATTGTAGCGTTATGTATGTTTGATATTGTATTTTTGATCCCGTTACTCAATTGTCTATTCAGTGATTATTTTTCAATATTCCAAATGATTTTTATAATAAGTTTAGTATACATTTTGAAATTTTGATTTAAATGACTTTTGTTATATTATCAACCACATTTTTACAAAAAATTTATTATGAAAAGCACTTTGATTATTGTAATATATCCCTATATGAACAGGTTTTTCAGTCTCTTACATACATACATATTTATTTATGTACATGTATTTCTTACATCACATCTTTTTTTTTAAATAAAATAAAATACATAATAAACTAGCTTCTTTACTTGTGGAAATTTAAATCTTACGACTTTTTAGATCAAGAATCATACATAGTTAAACCAACATTGAAGGCGTGCTTGAAGTAACCTTGAAAAAAGTCAAATCAACTACTTTTCATTTTGAAATTAACTACTCTTTATTTTTAGATTAACAATGGCAGTATTTAAACTGACAGTAAACATTGTTAAAACAAAAGTGTTGTCGGGTTTAAATCAATTTATGTCATCGACGTTACATAAATGCAGGATGTACGTTTTTTGATCAACATATACGGGTATGTACATAGTTATACATTTTGAATTGAAAAGGAACAATCAGAAAATAACAATACTATTCTGTAACGTAAGAAATACATTTCCATAGTTGATTTGACCTATTTCGGTGTTGGTTGACTATCATAGCTGTTTATTGTAGAATCAACCTCGTTATTGTAGGATTAACCTTTGTTTTTTTTTTCCTCATTGTAGTCGTGCGCCGGGCATTCGCAAAACAGTGGCGTTTTAAGATAGATATAGATATACATATCTTATTGAAACTTGGTATAAAGTGTGCGCAATAATTATCTGTAAAATATGGAATTTCCTAAATTACCAGAACAATTTGTGAAATGCGAAAAAAAGTTATAGAAATCTTAGTTAAACCACGTCTCCCTTTCATAGAATGGTAATTTCTGAAAATGGAAATATGCGAAACATTCATAACTTTAAAACACATTTCACTCAAAACTTGCATTTAGAACAATGTAAAAGCGAAGAATTCGGACAAGTGAAGGAATAAAATAATCCAATTCGGTTTTATATAAATAAATGAAAACAGGCGTAGCACAGCCCGCTTTTTCATAAAAAATATATGTATATAGTATACACATTTCTACAAAAGTATTTCATCAATTCACATGAACTTTGCTGCACATACTACATAAGTACTACGTTAGATTATATAAGATGTTATAGAAACCAAACAATATAGACTCCTGCTTCTCTTATGAAGGGATAATACATATTTATATCGAGTATAAAAAAAATCGGAATACTCATAGTCTTTTAGTCTATTAGATTTTACAATTTTGGCAACATTTTTCATGTTACATTGACTTTGTATTTTTTATAATTTTGTTAAATTATGAACTTTCCGAAAAAAAAAAAACAAAACTGAATTAACATGAAAAACGTTGCCTTAATTTTTAAAATTAACAACAATGAAATTATATATGGATACTTTTATCGCCAACTGTAGGTACATTTAAAGGATGTTTTTAGACGTGTGGTCTTTTTGATAGCTGTTACTTGATTTATACTCCGTTTGGTTTGCCATTTCAAGACGCCTTGGAAGAGAATAACGGCGCGTTATTGCTGCAAAAGGTGCTCCAAAAATTGAGCCTCTCGACTGGAATTTATTCGAGCCAACCGCAGCGGTCACTTGCCCGAAAACATTTTTAAAACATAATGACAAACCCTTATCTTTCTAATAAAGCTAGATTTTTGGTCATAGCAATTAATTATTTCTACTTAAAAACCAAATGTCTAAAAAAAAACACCCTTTACATACATATGTGATTTTACATGACCAACTCAACAATTTTTACCGAAATACAATTCACAGTTGCTCTTAATATGCACAACACTACTCGCTGAGATTGAAACACTTGTACAAGCATAAGCGAGTAGGTACATAAATAAGTAGATACAACATACCAACATACGTTTTTTTTTCTTAACTCTAATTAACGCCAACGATCTATTCGCTCACATGAGTAATCTGCGAAGCGTGTACACATAGGAACTTGCGAGTTTCCTGCTGCTTTCATATTTCAAAAGCACTTAACTAGCATATCCGCCTATTAATTCAAATCAAAACCAATTAACGTTTCCACGCAGCGATTTATTTCAATGCAATTTTCTAAGCATTCGAGGGAATAATTTTTTAACACAACTCGTAAGGATAACACACCTGAGCTGTGTTTATTCCAATGGATTCATTTGAAAAATGAAGCTATGCAAAATTTTACGCCTCTTGACTTTGCAGTCGTTGGGAAAATTGTGAAAAAACAAAAGAAAATAAGGTAGCGGTTATAAGAATTTTTTTTCAATCGGAATTGTACAGTAATCGAGTGAGAGGAACTGTTACACTATTAAAGGGCATACATTCATACATATATAGTGGTATGTACAGATGTACATACATACATATGTACTTAGAGTAGAAAGGGGTAATGTGGTGCACTCTTTTTTGACTTGCTCGTATAATCGTATTTTTCAACTGAATACAGCGAATAAGCCTCTATTCGAAAAAACATTTTTGTTGCAAGAAATCTTCTTGGTGTAAATAAAAAAAAATATTTTTATTTATTTATTTTACTTATGTATGTATACAAAAAAATCTCAATTTATTAAAAAAAGCAATTATAAAACAGCTCTTTGTATTCGAAAAATATACCTCAATATCAGTAAATTCAATTTACTTCACTCTTTATAGTGAACGACATTACCCCACATCAAATGCACCACATTTCCCCAACGGTCATTTTTCAGGTTAACTTCAATAACTCAATAAAAAAAACCAATTATCTCAAAAATAAAGACTTATTTTTCATTGCCAGGAAATTTCAGTCCGGTAAACACTAATCTGGTGTATTATGCTGTGAGACAAATTATTTTTTTCACGCGATAAAAAAACACTTTTGTCGTCCCGAAAACGTAAATTTTACAAATTTCACTACACCTTTCTTTGGTCACAATTACATGACGATTGCTAATATTGTACATGCATAAGCTCCGTCGGTCACCGGGCACCTACCCTACCGACGGCTAGTTAATTATTTTATACCTTTTGTCTAAAAAGCCAGTTCAACACATTACCCCATGCACCACATTGCACCCTTCTACTCTACTACATACTCGAAAGAATTTACTAACGAAACATTTAGCTTTTGCAGGTTGAAGTTTGTAACATTCTTTTATACCATTGCGATATCACTCAGAAGTTAAATAGCAATTTGTACAAACATACATAAGTATATCTAAATATTTATGTATTTATATAGAGTCTGCAACTTAAGAAGAAAGAAGTTTACAAGTCAGGGTGCTTTTATTTTGAATACGGTATTTTAATAAAAACAAGCAAGTAAAATATTGATATCGTCTATAATTGACAATTTCATTGAGCTTTATTAGGCCAACAAAAGAATAATAAACGTTTAGATATCGTCTATACATATACATATAATCAGGCACAGGCGAGAGTTCCTGAAAATGTCTTCACATTGCGTTAGAAATACGGATAAATTCAAATTAGTAATTGGTTGTTTCACTGAGTTCACAAAAAAAAAAAAAACACGATAACTTCATTATTTATTTAAATATATGTACTTGGAAGCCGTAAACATATTTTGAATCATATTCTTCTTATATAATTAAGTGATTCACAAGGTGCCCTAAAACGTCGTACTGTCGGAAAGTCACACAATTTTTAAAAATTCCAAGTTGTTTTATTTTACACCCATTTCTGTGCAATGCAACAAAAATAATAAAGAACTACCGAAATTTTTTATGACCTTACAGTTATGGACTAAAATGCAATATCTTAACTATCGGTTGTATAGGAGCCATATGTTATATTTATTCTATATTAATAATTTAGACTGCAATAATAGTCCCAATACTAATTAATATTTGTACAAAATATCAAGACTTTAGCGGCTTAAATAGAGGGGTTTTCGTGCTAAAGGAAATATCTGAACAATCGGTTGTATGGGAGCTATATGTTTTATTTCTTTGATCTACATACATATGTATATGATTTTCACTGCTTATATAGCGGCTTTCAAACTTCTTGTTGCTTACTTAAATAAAGGAGTTATGAAGCAAAATACAATATCTAAAAAATCGGCCGTATATAAAGCTCAAAAATTGAGTTTGCGTTCAAACTGACAGACGGACATGGCTAAATCGACTCGGCTCATTTCGGTATACTTTTTGATGATTCTAACTCTTATCCATCTGGTACTTACAAGCATCGGACCAAACTTAATATACCATTTCCATAGAATGTATAAAAACTGGTAATTATGAAATGAAATTCTTATACTAATGAGCTTAATTTTAAATTAAATTAAAAGGTTTCTTTGTTAAAAATCATTTAATCTTTGTTCCTTTGAGCTCATTTTGAATAGATTTTTTTTGGAAGAGATCTTATATATACTTATGTTTGCTCGCACAATCTGCAACAAAATTATAGCACACTCATGCATTGACGAATTCAGACAATATATATTTTGTTATAATATTTTTCAATTAAAGTACATAAAATGCTTAAACAAACATCATATAGACCCTAGTTTCAAACTTATAAATAATTATAAATAAGATTTTCATAAAAGAACATATTTTTTAAAAATGTTTGCATTGTATTCGCTCTGAACTACAAACCTGCATACTCGAAAAATTTTAAATTATTGGAAAAAGTTGTACTTTATTTTAACATTTGTTATATTTGGTAAAACCTTGATAAATTTTGAAAATGGGGTTTATATTTTTTGTTTTAGAATTTTCTGTGCTTTATTTAGGGGAGAAATGAAAATGTATTGCCAGAATTTGTGAATACGTATGTATGTATTAAGGGAGAGTGGTCCCATACCGACACCGAAATGGCAAAGGGAATAAAGGTATTTTCCACGCTCTGTTCAGTTCAAAAATTTACTTTGTAAAGGTATCAGTTGACTAAATTTCTTATCGATTAGTAAGGTTTGTAGGTGTTTTGAAGTGTTGGATATTCATGCAAATATGAAAGTCCACATTTTGGACGTACTCAAAAATGGTGGACCGAAACCGACCCCTTTTTCTTAGCAGGAAATTACAAGCAAAAGTATGATTTTGAATATTCATTGTAAGGTGCAAGAAAAATTCAATAACAAAGAATAAAATTGAATGATTTTAGCATACATATGTATATTAAGAAACATTTTGAAGGCTCTTTCCAGAAAACCCAAGAGAAATTTCGTGCTCTGCGTTAAACACCTATAAAATCGATTATAAAGATAAGAAAACAAGTCCAGTAAAAAAATCCAAGAACAATTCCAACCTGAATTTTTTATGCTCGGCGGTTGAAACTTTCCATTTTGAAGATCTTTGTCACAATTTTTATATTGTTGACATTCACTTCTTCAAAGCCGTTCAGCTGCTTCAGTTCTTTTTGGTGTTGCATTTTTATTATTTCTGCGATGCTGCGCGAAGCGGCAGTCCCAATTTCATTACTGCAACTGATCGAGGCAGAATCTCCGGATCCATTTTCGAGGATTTCCGCTTAAATGTCCGTCCCATTTCTAAAAAAACATGTGCTTTAACTTAATATTTTCCCATTAAAACACGCTATGCACAATAACACTGCCAATAAAAGTGGGTCGGTTTCGGACCATCACTTCGCGGTCTGTTTAGGACCACCAGAGGCCTGTAACACAATGTTTACAATTGTAACATGTCTACAAATTATTAGCGATTCGCTTGTAGCTACAAGTTCTACAATTTTTTGTATCACATTATTATATTATACACTTGTAGCTATCAGCGAAATATTCTACACTTGTAGTTTTAACCAGTAAGTAAATGTGGTTTCTACAATTATTTGTAGATGAATTGTAATATTGGGCGAACGGATCACTTGATGAATTTTTATTTCATTTACAGCAGTAACAACTTCGTGAACACATCTGCTGACGGCGACTTTGATACTCCTAACACAAACCCCATGGTATTACCATCCGTTTCCCTGCCAATGCAAAGCAATAATCATTTTTTGCAATGGTGACAAACCCCAGAATCGAATCGTTTTATTTGCGATTACTGGGCCTATATCTTGCAGCAAGGACACTGTTCCCGATTTTGTCTGAACCTTTCCACGAATTATCTGTCCCTCAGTTACGTTATGTTACTGAATTCGAATACAATTGTACAAAAAGTTCAGTATTTACATGTGCGTCACTTGTAAATATAAGTTGCTCTGTGTTACAAAATATCTAAAAATGTTTAATATAACTCGAAAATGAATGTCAGAGGTGTTGAAACAAATGAAGAAGTCAAAATGGCTACCTATGTCCAAAATGTCTGTGTTATGACAGCTTTTCACCGACGGTAACGACAATTCGTATAGCAACGCCATCTCTGAGAAACATGGGGAGGAGGGTCGGTATATTATGACCGGTCCATATGAGGAGTGCTAAACTTGGTTTTTAATGTAGGTACCCTGAAGGAAGCATGAGGTAAAGTGTCCAAAAGTCACCACTTTGGTCGACTATTTTGGGTGACATTGTCAGCAAAGCGTTCAGAATTTTTACTTTGCATTTGATGGGATTTTCGACAGCTGAAAAACTGATTTTTTTTATTATAATCGTAAAGAAAAGTGAGTTTAAAAAATAAATTAACGTAAGTATAATATAAAGAAAATATATTATGAGCAAAACAAATTTCAAAATACTAGTGAAAAAGCAATCAATTTTGAATAGAAATAGAAAGACCGAAAAAGAACAAACTAATTTGTAATGAAAGTTCAAACTTAAGAGATTTTGCTCAGCCTTAAGTTTCTGCTCGGTGGCAATGCTGAAGGCAACTTACATCAGGCATTTGGCCACAGTATAATTATGAATTTCAATATAGGTAGACGGATCCTTCGGCAAAAAGCTATTACGTGACTACGGCAATGTGTTTACAGCTATGATAGGAATAAATCTGCTGGCCGGTATTTTGTATTTCTTTTTTAATATTTCAAAATTTTAGCGAATCTTTAGATTCCATATTGAGAGCAGCTTTCCAACGACAGAGAAAAACATTTTAAACAAACTAGTCGCAACATATGCAAAAATAAGGAACAACATGATAATGAAGCCGACTCTTCTGACAAAGACCTGGATGTCATTCACATTAGTTAGAGTGATCAAAGTGATTATATTGCAAGACCTAGAATTGTCTTTTATGAAGTTCTCGGCTTAAGGGTTAATTGTGTCAAAAATTTAAATATCTCTGGTTGTGGTTGTAAGCAAGTTTGGGACCCGCAACGTACATATAAAATGAAACTTCTGAAAAGCGACAATAATGATCACGGTAACCATTATAAGGATTACAATTTGAAGCGTGCACCACTTTCTTAATTTGGAAGGTGCATCGCGCGGCTGAAAGATGTCTGACAGATTTCGAAGCCAAGTACTATCGTTCAAACGTCTTGCTTACTTTATTTAAATCATGCTTGTCGATTTTAAAGCCAAGGAAGTTATCTTTAGTATCACAGTTTGAAAATTTATGTCTCCTTACGATAACAGACTGATACGTACTTTACCGTGTGTATTACCTGTACTAGAAGCTACATCAAAATAGTTAAAATACGGCTATGTAAAGTGATCGTGAACACCACCACCAACACATCAAAAAATTTAAAGGCCCTCTTGCCTTGGAATTTTTTTTCACCTGACTCTAGAGAAGATAATTCAAAATGCACAATTAATAACGTAGAACATCATACATAAGTATCTTATACAAGCGTGTTATTACAAGCGAGCGTCTATGGTATAGGAGATATCATCAATCTGCGCGAATTTTACGCAGATACATAGTTCCGCTTTTTCCAAACTGGATAAAGAAGTCATCAAGTAAACAGTCAGCTCGTTCCCGTCACTGTTGAAAGTTATGATATTCAGATAGTGAAGAACGCCTCCAAAGCATTGGTAAACTGCCAAAGAGCAAAGGACTGGAACTCCAAGCATGTGCCGAATTAGCACCAGTTAGCAAGAGATATACACTACTGCGTCTAATGTTAAGCTCGGTCAAAATCTTTTATTTGGTTATTTTTTAGGCAAATGAGTGAGTATACCTTTAAGTATTTCCAATGGCTTTCGTACATACATATATCTATATACATACATTTGTATTTTTGCCTCTGATTTCTCTCAAGTCGACTTAGGAACTTTTACCTTTTAACCACAGAAAAATATGCATATATTATATAAATTTATACACATCACATACATACTATGTAAGGACAATATGAATAGATACATACCATACATGGCAATGAGCGCACATAAGAATGTGTTTATATTTTCATTCAATTCACATTAACCCTGTAATCACATCCTTCGATACACTGCCATACATAATTAAAGCTTTGTTAAAGCACAAAAAAATCTAATTTTTACCTCCAATTAAAATCGTTTGCCATTTCATGTGTGTACAACATACTGGAACAAAATACACGTACATACGTAGTAGGTTTCTCACAGCCAGAGCACGTAGCCGCAAGGCATCTCAGTGTACGGCCATAGTAAAACGAGCGCACTGTCAACTTCCACGTCAGAATCATGAAACGAGCATCGCCCAGCATATCATTGCCCATTTACTGCTAAAGCGTTCAAATTCTCATATAACCTCTGACCCCAAGCAAACAGCGTCATTTATTGCGACAAACATCACAGATAAATGTCCAAATTTTCACTCCTCTTCTTAAAAGCTCCTTGCTATTTAACAACTGATGCCGGTCGTCCTTTTCAAGGAGCATGAAAAAAATAGCCGACAGGCAGAAACCATAAAAGATGTTAAATGATAAAATAAATACTTGAAACTAATGTTTGTACATACGCACGTATGTACATACATACATACATAGTTTTGTCTATACAAATTTACGCCATTGTAAGTATGTATATAATATATGTATATATATATACTATATATACATACATATGCGTGCTCGTACATGTGTGTGGTAAAAAATCGAGAAGCACAAGGCTTGCAAAGTAGCGCAAAAAAGACAAATCATCCATCACAGTAGTGGAAATTTAAATTTTCGCACACAAACTGACCTCAGGGCTTTGGTAGAGTGAAACAAGCATAACAAAATAAAACATGACTAAAAACAACAAGTCTCGAGATGAAAGGAACTTAATGAAAGTCACCCTTGCGAAAAATGGTCCAAAACGAGTTTGTCCTTATTTTACGGATCCTGAGATGTAAAGGCCGTAAGTGTTGCTAATAATGCCACATTAATCTTCACACAATTGAGAACGTAGCAAGCTTCAGCTGGTCAATTTGGCATTACGTATACAAAATTTAGAAATATGTACTCGAATGTATGTACATATGTATCATAAACTAGTGCAACACATTTCTGGTTCAGCGCCAATAGATAAGACTTACAAATTTCGTGCGGCTGCAATTAGCGATATCTGCTGCCTTCTTCAAAGTAGGTAAGTTTTCAAGCAAAAAAAAAAACAAATGCACGCATCATAGTGACAAGAGTACGGCTTACAGTTTTGAAAGCGCTGGTGTACTTTTTAAATAAGAAATATGTAAGGAATTTGGTAATATTAAAATCTAAATATTGGAACCAACAAATCCGCTTATTAAAAATCAATTTAAGACGAGTAGCAGATAACTTTTATGCAAATATATGCATATTTTTTTTGTATATTCTCTTCACCAATTATAGTACAACCACATATTGACAGATTTGTGCATTTAATTTTTCTATTAATTAGTTAAAATTATTTTTCAAGTAAAATATGGTTAATTCTCTAAGTACAACCATAAACCGCTGTGGTCGAGTTGGTAGCGGTGCGTGCTATAAATCGATATGCCGCTGAGTTCTCGAGGGTCGCATCTCAGCCAGGGTAAGTAAAATTTAAATCATAGAAAAAGTTGTTTTGTAATAGCGGCCACCCCTCGGAAGGCAATGGCAAACCTCCGAGGGTATTTCTGCCATGAAAAAGCTTCTCATTAAATACAACTGCCGTTCGGAGTCGGCACAAAACTGTAGGTCCCTTCATTTGTGGAATACCATAAAGACGCACACCACAAATGGCATTAGAAGCTCGGCCAAACACTGAGCTATATAGTGTAAGCGCAAAATTATTATTATAATGTTCATTTTTCTGTTGGCCTAGTAAATGTTAATATTTTTATAATTTTATTGAGCTCAAGGCCAGTTTATGGAAGATTTGTTTGTGAAAAAAAACAACAACAGCTTTCAATGGTTGAAGTTATAGTACTATTTCGGAAATCACCACATTTCCTCATCAGACTTCTTTTTGATTATTAAATTAAATTATTTTTAATTTAATTTTCATAACCACTTCTCTCAGGCTTTGAACCCGGGAGCTCGGAGTTGCAGAGCCAATACGCTACCTATTGTGCTACGCTAGCCGAGTTGGCTGTTGTGTTTATTTCATCTTCCTTAAACAAACCAACTACAAACAAGAGCAACTGATCTGCCGCTATTTAACTTGTTTGTGTGGTAGTTGTTTGTGTTTTTATTTTGCAAATTCTGTTTTTTACTTTTACATTATATGCATTTTTAAGGCGTGCTCATCCTTGTCTACAATGTTTGTTCATTTTTCTGTTGGCCTAGTAAATGTTAATATTTTTATAATTTTATTGAGCTCAAGGCCAGTTTATGGAAGATTTGTTTGTGAAAAAAAAAACAAAAAAACAACAACAGCTTTCAATGGTTGAAGTTATAGTACTATTTCGGAAATCACCACATTTCCTCATCAGACTTCTTTTTGATTATTAAATTAAATTATTTTTAATTTAATTTTCATAACCACTTCTCTCAGGCTTTGAACCCGGGAGCTCGGAGTTGCAGAGCCAATACGCTACCTATTGTGCTACGCTAGCCGAGTTGGCTGTTGTGTTTATTTCATCTTCCTTAAACAAACCAACTACAAACAAATCTTCCATAAACTGGCCTTGAGCTCAATAAAATTATAAAAATATTATTATTATAATAATAAAATCATAAACATTAAATATTTACGAAATGTACAAAATTTACGAAATGTACTATAAATTTAGAATTTTTTAGAGTAGGCAGGTTTCAAGGGTCTGCAAGTTATTACTGATTTTTGAAAAAAATTTTACTGTATTTCCTCCATACAACGCAAAACCGCGATTATTTTTTATTTTAAAATAATTGCGAAAGAACGTCAGTATAAAAATTATCAAAAATCAATGATAATTCGTAGTCACTCGAAACTTGCACTGTGCTGTACTAAAACTTACGTATCTACATATCTGCATACCAGAAAAATTCTACAATTTTTTTTTTAAATTCAAAATTTTGGTATAAGGTTTAAAATTTTTTATAAAATTATAAATTTTTTATAATGGTGTTCGTTCGAAATTTACTTTAAATAATGGGAGGATAAATAAATTGCGGAAACGTGTCAATACCTGTTTGTACTAAAATTTGTGAACAAAGTTTATGTTACCGATTTGTTGCCATGTAAACTAATTCCAAAGACATCTTCACCGTTGCACAAGGGTGGTCCATTTTCATACTCATACTAACATATATGTATACATATTAGGAATGTCAGTCCCGGGATCCTGGTCTTTTTTAGCTCTCGAATATCCCGGGATTAGTCTATTCAAATTCCGAGATTGTTGAAAATAATAAATTTAATAGAAATTTAAATTTTTACAATTTTTATCATAAGTATCTTCCTTTTAAGGGCGAAACGAAGCATTATTTGTAACACTATTTGATAAAACAGCTCCCTCGAGTCAAAGTTACTCTTGAAGCTTAATGTGCTCGCAACATGGACTTATTTATATAAGGCATCACTTTAAATTTTATGCTGAGGAAACACAAATTAAGAAATCTACTTTGATTAATATATTAAGTAATAAACTTGTTGCAAGAATCAAACAACAGAGGACAATCCTGTCATATTAATTGAATCCCAAAAATTTATATAATCTTAAATACGACTTTCAGACGCTTCTAATTTTACTGCCATTTCATAGGAATAGGAGAATATGCTCCTTGAGTAGAAAATGAGCCTTACTATGAAATCGATGTCAAAAACACTACCGAGTCTCAATGATAAATTGTATCAATTTTTAACGAGCAAGTGTCCAACAATATGTATGAATATCAGAAAGTTTGGTAAAAAAATTATTATAATGGGGGCGATGCAGGTTTCATATGCAGCAAATTTAAGTCCAGGCTAGTTTAATGGTTTAATTTCTTTAAGATCTCATTTTGATCAAAAAGAGTAATAATTCTGCCTCGCTCAAAATGGAATGGTGAGGCATTTAATTTTTTCTTGATTTTTATATTATATTTACTGTTTGATTCAGATTGAATTTGATTAGATTATCAAACGCATACAAATATTAAAAAATTTCATAACTTTTCAATAACATGTTGGTCAAATATAAAGATCCTCTAACTTTTAACCAAAAGACGAATTTTAAAATTTTCAGGTAGGATTTTTATTCGCATATAGAAAAGAATGGCTTAGAATATTCGTAATAGTACTGATAGTGATACACATTATCACGAATATATTTTTTTACTCTAAACCTTATTTGAATGTTAAATACAAGGCTTCCTTAAATTGCATATATTAATACTATTTTTTTATATTTTATAATATATGTATAATTTAATTTAATTATTACCAACTTCAAACAATTTTGAAAAGCTATAAAATGATCTTATTAAAGAGGATCACTTGAAATAAACTTTTCTTTAGAAAATTTCAGGGAGCACCAAAAAAAAATTTGGCTCAGTGCTTACTTAATTGGCGCATTAATCGCCTAAGCGATTTTGGCCGAGGTCAACAAAGCACATCAGCTGTCCCTATCTTGTGCTAACTGGCGCCAATTGGAAATCCCAAGTATAGCCAAGTCTTTTTCCACTTGGTCTTTCCAACGCAGAGGAGGTCTTTCTTTTCCTCTGCTACCACCCGCGGGTACCGCGTCAAAAAGCCTTCAGGGCTGGAGCTATTTCATCCATTCGAACGACGTGACCTAGCCAGCGGAGCCGCTGATTCTTAATCCGCTGCACTATATCTACGCCATTGTACAGCTCGTACATCTCATCGTTCCATCGTAAACGGTATTCGCCGTCGCAAAGACGCAAAGGTCCATTAATCTTTCGAAGAATCTTTCTCTCGAACACTCCAAGAGCTCTCTCATCTGATGTTGTCATCGTCCATGCTTCTGCGCCATACAATGGGACGGGCATGATGAGAGACTTATAGAGTATGGTTTTGGTCCGTCGAGAGAGGACTTTACTGTGCAATTGCCTACTCAGTCCGAAGTAGCACTTGTTAGCAAGATAGATTCTGCGTTGGATTTCAAGGCTGACACTGTTATTGGTGCTAATGCTGGTTCCTAAGTAAACGAAGTCCTTTACTTTTTCAAAGTTATAGCTGTCAACAGTGATTTGTGATCCCAGTCGTGAATGCGCCGACTGTCTATTTGATGACAGCAGATACTTCGTCTTGCCCTCGGTTGTTAAGGCCGATGATGTCAATGTCATCGGCGTACGCCAGCAATTGCACACTCTTATAAAAGATGGTGCCTGACCGATTAAGTTCAGCGGCTCGAATTATCTTCTCCAGCATCAGGTTAAAGAAATCGCACGACAAAGAGTGACCCTGTCTGAGACCTCGGAGAGGTCCTTCCCAATCCTGACGGAGCTGGTGCTGTTGCTCAACGTCATTTACATAGCCCTATAAGTTTTATCGGGATACCAAATTCAAACATTGCGGCATATAGGAAACTTCTTCTCGTGCTGTCGAAGGCGGCTTTGAAGTGGACAAAGAGATGGTGTGCATCGATTGTTCTTTCTCGGGTCTTTTCCAAGATCTGGCGTATTGTGAATATCTGGTCGGTGGTAGATTTACCAGGTATAAAGCCACACTGATAAGGTCCAATCAGTTCATTGACGGTGGGCTTAAGTATTTCACACAATACACTTGACAGAACCTTATAGGCGATGTTAAGAAGACTAATCCCGCGATAATTGGCACATACTGCAGGATCACCC
This sequence comes from Philophylla caesio, assembly GCA_963971545.1. Taxonomy (NCBI): domain Eukaryota; kingdom Metazoa; phylum Arthropoda; class Insecta; order Diptera; family Tephritidae; genus Philophylla; species Philophylla caesio. The sequence continues at coordinate 29,753,435 of OZ020608.1, read as the reverse complement.
TTTTTTTGGCTCAGTGCTACAGAAGCATAAATTCGTCCATAATTTGAACCGATATCGGTAGCAAATTATTTTTATTATGTCAGTATAGTTTTTGATGTGTCTTTCACCTATTCGTTTGGTATTTGCACACAACGGGCCAAAGTCATTATACCGAATCTTATTTATAAATGGTACAAAAAGGTCCAAGTTTTTTCATGTGCAGCTTTCAGAGATTACGGCGCTTAGGACAACAAAAACAAATTTAAGAAATTCAAGTCCATATGTAGTTACTATACGAGTATATGTACGTATTCTCCTGAGGTATTTGGTTTCAGATAAATGCATGCCTGTAAATAATTCTAGCTGTGATAAGTTTGGCCTTCACTCACTCTGAAGCATTGCAAATGGTGAAGAACAAAGCCATCAACACCTCTACCGGTTACAATAAAAAATTAAGCAAGCATGTAACAATGGGTCTGCAAACAGAATTCTCATTACATTCGCAATGCTGGCACACGTACTTCATCAGATTCTTAGCTTTCGCATTGGCGCATAGAAGCAGCATTATTTAAGGTTATATTTAAGCGCTTGTTCATTTATCGATGTGTATTTTTATGCTAACAATGCGAAAATTTATTTGACGTGGTCTGTCATAATTTTACAAACGTCATAACTCATCGCAAGCAGCGAAAAAGGAGGAAAAGCGTAGGAAAGCGTTGAAGTTCTTTGCAGGAGTTCAATTGAGCGCATGCGCGCAGCCGCAAGAAACAAAGCGCCGATCAGAAAGCAGTCACAGTCGCGGCATCCGCATAAACACGTGCACACTAAAGCCCGTGTCCTCAAAGTATTTGTTGCGAAGTGTGAACAATATGCGGATAAAGGCATTTCACGATTTACGGGATCCGCCACGTTGTTCGACACTGCATGCGGTGGGTCGGAATTGCCAACCGGCCGCCAACTGTGCTCCGAGCTGCTGAAAATTGTTCTAAGAATATGATTAGGAGCCAAACGTTGCGCCTCTCCATATTCAATTTTTGATTTATACCTGCCAATTTTATTGTACCTCACGGCACTCTGGAACGTGTGTCTTTGTGGTTACTTCAGTCGTTAGCTGGTGTATAGTGCGCTGGCCTCCTACTTGTGATTGTGGCCCATTCATCTGTTGCTATTGTGAAAAATGCTAATGAATTGCTTTTTACTTTTCGTTCCGTTCTTTGATTGAATTTCTTACACATATGTATGTATGTATGTATCTACATATGTATGTACATATATACATGAAGACAAAAAGACACTCGAACTTCTTTGCAACGCAATAACAGTTGTCTTTGTTCCTCGTCGGGCATTGTAACTGTAACAATCAAGCAAACAAGCAGCAGTTCGGCAAGAAAGCTGACTGAGTTCATATACGGCCAAGGAACGAACATTGGCGCATATGAAGTCCCTTGTATAATTTCTTCTGCGCGCATGCGTGTTATGCCCTTTTCTACAAATACAAATGTGTATAAGTACATTGAATACACGCACACACACACACTCATACATGTGAATACCTTGGACTTGTCGAAACAATTGCGTATTTAAGATACAACATAAGCACTCTTTCGTAAAATAATCGCTAGGTTCTCGTAAATCTGTGCGTAAACTATTTTTTTTTGTCAACTTTTCAAATTTATATCTCTTACGAGGATGCGCACAAAAACAAAGGCAGACATACATATGTACATACATAGATAGTACACGCATATGTACATATTTAAATATGTACGCTTACTACCAATGTGTATATAGTCATATTGGGAGGTCCTTTAGCCACCGTTTATTTGGCGTGTACAAGAGCAATAAATATGGGACAATGCCGAAAATTATTGGAAATTGTTGAAAAGACTCAAAAGGACAAATTCTTGGCTACAGTGATTAGTGGTCATTGAGAATCAAAACAAAGGACATCACAAAAACAATCAGAGAAACTGATTCGTTGAAAGCCGAAACAGATGTGCACTATAACTGGCGCATTCGTGTAGACAGCTAGGCACCAGCCTAATACTTTCTGTTGTGCGCTTAAGCATTTAAGATGTGTATGTATTTAGTTTAGCGACGAGGAAATACCACACAATACCAGTTCTTTGGAAATACTGATTTCGTGTGACGGACTCTAGTTAGACTATTAAGACAGTGCATGGGGATGCCAATTTCGAGCAACAATATCAATACATCTTTGTTTCGATTTATCGACAAACAAAAGATCAAAGCTAAAAAACATCGTGAGTTTTCCGATGACTTTAAGTTTTTTCCTAAGTTAAATTTATAAAATTTTGTTTTACGATGATGCATTATCGAAAAGTGACTTCAAAACACAATCGACTCCTACGGCCGTGCTCATGCAATTTAGCTACTGATCGCACATGATGACGGATGAACATTTGACGGATGCAACGCGAAGTTATCCACCAAAATCTAAAAAGCATGTTCAAATACCAACCAACCTAATATAAACGCGCGGCGCTAGTTTACTGTCAAAAATTTCTCATGCTCTTACAACTTGTATGTGAGAAACCGAAATTAAATTTAAGCTAAGCAAAAAAATTTCAAAAAACTTTGAATAAAAAAAGAAGGAAAAAACACAACAGTGCACTCGGCAAGCGTAGCATAGCATGTAGCGTGTTAGCTCTGCAATCCACAGTTCCTTGGTTCAAAGCCGGGGGAGCGGTGATGAAGAATAAAATTATATTAAAATTATTCATATCTGGAAAACCACGACCTATATGACCGAACCTCCAAAATGCATCGACGTCTGCAATTTAAACTAGTTTATTTCAAATATTGGTTTTAATGTATGATAGAGCCGAAAGTCCTAGTAGCTAGTGCTCTCCTTTTTAGTTTTAGGATTTTTATTTTGTAACTAATTAAAATAAATAAATACCCAAAAACCCCCGTGCGTACGGCCCTGCCTTCTACCAGATAAAGTGAAAAAAGTCGATGTTTTAAACATAGTCAAAATAGACATCGATGTTTCATTGAATATATGTCCGATACTATCGATGTATCCTTTGCATCCATAACAGTGCAATTATTCGAGAACTACGGCAAAGTCTTAGAATTTCGCAACCGTGTATTTCCAAAAATCTGAAATCTTCCTCATTTGGGTTTGCCCTAACCTAATTGATTTGTATGTCAACAAAGGTAGCCAACATGGAATCATTATAAAATATACGTCTCTATTGCAGTTGAAAGTACATCATTTCATAGATGGAGGAACCAAAGTTTATGCCGACTATGAACAATAATTTTATGAAAAGCCTTTTTATGGCAGAAAGACACTCGGAGGATTGGCCATGCCCACCGAAGGCCGACCGCGGTGAAAAGATAACTTTTTCTATGATTTCAGATTTCACCTCGGTTGAGATTCGAAGCTCAGTGGCATACCGAGTTATAGAACGCTCCGCTATAGACTCGGCCACAGTCATCATGGTTCCTGAGGCATATTGAGAACAATTCATATTCCTTTTTCTGAAACGCAAACACAAACCTGAACCGAATTCAGAACAATCCAAGTATTTTCTTTATTTACCCAAAACCGGCCGCGAAAATCTGAAATTGAAAAAAAAATCGGCAATGTGCCATAATTACTTTTATTCTTTTTAATTGAATATGGAACATTTACTACTCTATTGCATTCTGATTCACCGCCTTCATTGTTGTGATAATACCAATTCTCTTCTACGGGGTCGTCGTATGGTGGCCGGCATTGAGCAGAACTCCAACCAGAGCCAATTTAGAACGCGTACAGAGCGCATCCAATTTTTAAAAAGTTATTTCTTGGACTGTTTAGCCGACTTGAACTCGGCTAGCATTCCTAACTTTCTACTCTACATAAAACGCCAAGGATAGTTCAGATTTTAAAAGAATGGGAGGGAATGCATTGATTAAGCTAGTGGTATCACAATGGGCTTCTTTCAGCCTAAGTGTGCCCCCTTGCCCGAGTGCGGAGGCAGCCACTCTAACCTAACCTAACCTATGGATTGCTGGGATGTTATCGCGAACGATTTCGCTTAAATCTAAATCAAAACACAAACATACAAGTATATTCGATGTAAATTCAGTTAGTGAAAAACTATTAACAATATAAAAGTCGAATCCGATCGATATAAAAATACTTTTTCTTCGTACCTCGGGCCAAGTTTTTTTTATAAATATTTAATATTACATAGTTAGACTTCATTTTGAATTTAAATCTATCTGACAATACTCGAAAATATGGGTTGTCTATACTACATCTTGAATCTAGCTCTATCCACTCAGTATGTATGTATATATGTGTATGTATTCTTGAACTGCTTTTTATGAATTTTAAATTGTAACTAGGAAATGTTAAAAGGTACTCCTGAACAAAACATTGACGATTTTGTGGCTTGTGAAAGGAACATGGAGTCTTTGTAATATGATTCAACGCCTGCATTGTTTTCTCTTATTACAGATTGCAATCATTCACCCTGAATATACAAGAAGGCGATAAAGGTAGTTGTTAGGAAAGGAACACTCGCACGCACTTAAATTTTGCATTGAGGTGTAAAATATCAATTGAAATTTGACTAAATCGTTGATGGATACCTGAAGGCGAAAATTGGCGCTCATATGCTGCATGTACATACATATGTATAATGTTAACTGTAGCATGCCGATATTAACCAGAAAATATGATAGATATTAGTCCAGACCGAAAAACAAAAAAAGTTATGAAAGTGAATATAATTAGAAGTAGCCATGACTATAATTTTTTAAGCAACCCATTGGAAATAAATTTATTTTTCTCTTAGTTGGATAAAACATACTTTCCAAAAGGTAAGCAGATTGCTGAATGCTGACCCTGGACGGCTCTCGTACTGTATGATTGTATTAAAAAAGGCAATCTATTTTCAGTTATCTTTGAAATTTGTTTTACTGACATATTTTATAAATAAAGCACCAAACTTTTATGTAAGCCTAGACACTTTTACATATGTACATATTTCGCTATCACTTAAATATTCAATTTTATTCTGTATTTCGAGATTTCAGTATGCATTTGGCAAAAAAAATGCCTACTCTTTCTTTATCCAATTACAATCGCACTGTTCTTATAGCTATTTTTACGGATTTTCCTCTGGTGTCTACATTTTTGCTTGTCAACTACGCAGTATCCAATAGTTTGTTTTTGTTACCAGCCCAAAAGATGAGTTCATAGTATGAGAGCCCTGGCAAAGGAAAGAAGTTTGGTATCATATTATCTATGGCTTGCAGTCAAATGGAATTTTAATTGTTAGGCATAAAGGTAAACGCGATTTTAAAATAGCCCGCACTTACATAGGTGTGCTGGTCTAATGTACAATTACATAAATATGCATTATAAATACCACAATAAGCATGAAATATAATTCTCTTCTTTTGATTGCCACGCGCCCGTTGCGTCGAATTGAATACGATGTCATTTACGTAAAAATTATAGTACTTTTTTATAAACACAAATACAGAATATTTTAGTATCGTTGGCTCCATTTAAAAGACCGTCTGTGCAACATTTTCCGTTTTAAATAAGGAAATAAAAGTGGTTGGTATATCGGTGAACGTGGAAAAAACAAATATTTAATTCTTACTTTCGTTATTTTGTAAAAACTTTTAAAGGCCGATTGGGTCCGCAGGGGTCGACCCTACGATACCACTTATGCCAACGCGCTGTGTTAAGCTTACATGAGCAGTTGTTATTTCCTCGTTTTTCCTTCTCAACTTACTCCAATCAAGAGCGGCTGTTCCGTAAATAATCGGAAGCAAAATTTTCTCGAAAATTCGAGATAGTTTTTGCGTAAACATATCATCGTTTACCGAATGGTTTCAAAAATTATAAATATTTGCTAAATGTGCTATGGTACGTATAAAAGAAAATTATTTTTTTAATTACTAAGTATTTGTAACTACATAAGTAGATGTTATTTTAATACTATATTAATGCAAACTCTGCAACTTTGCTTTAGAGTTTCGTCTTACCTCAGCCTAATATTTCGTAGGATTTGGAATTCCCCAACGCTAAAATAAATATTTAAAGAGATATAAGTATGTATGTTTGTATCGCTGAGTTGGTAGTTTTATTTGCACAAAAGTGGTCAATTTATTTAAATTCAGTTGAGTTCTTAACGTTTTAGCATTAATGTGACAATGGTAGTGGAACAATGCAACATTTGTTAGAACAATGACGGGATTGCCTCAAACAATATTTCGACCTACACTAAGTAATGGCCAAGGGCAAAGCACTTCGTAACTATTTGCATGTAAATACCACTAGCGGCAATGTGTCTGTTCCGGAACATATCCTTGGGAAAACCCCAAATAGTTTACATTAACCGGAATTGACATTTGAGCGAGTCGAACAGTTCAACGTTGCATTTGTCCTGTAACAGTGTGAGTAGCGAAAAATTATTCGAAGCATCTGTTACCGCAGTCAGCAAAAGGTCACATTGCTAATATCTTAAGAGCACAGTACGCCTTCTATTCACTCCTACGTCGCGGTCAAAATGGAGGACTCAAATACACACTTACCTACAACTCAAGGTTTACAACAACAAATATGAATACGTTTGTATGAATATTCCTTTTACAGGCAGAAGCTTGCTTTCTTGGCTAACTAATACGGCATTTCATCCACACTAATCCTCTCTGTTTAGCTGGCCCAAGCGTACCAGCGCATTGTGTTAGCGTCCTTACAATGAAAGTAATTAAAATTTCTCTTTCAGCTAATTATTGTTGTTGTTTGTGTGTGTTTGCGTTGCTTTCGGTTTTCGAGTTTGCTATTTGCCTATTTGGCAGTTGTGCATACATACACATATGTATATACATACATAATTTCTTAATTTTTATATGCATACCTTTATTGTTTGGGTAATAGCCGGAAAATTATTATTGGACACCAGACAAGGATTCCTGTTGGGTTTTTGTACCAGAAGGTCACTTCAAGAATCATTAGTGTCAAAAGGGGCTACATGCCAACGAGTATTTGAAGTACCTTTTATGGAAGACAAAAAAGATTGTAGAAAAGTTTTTCAAAGGTCTAACTTAAATTGAGGAAAATAATAAATAAAAAGTACTTCACACATTCTAGTGTATGTTAAATTTTCTGATATACATATTTATGTATATAAATAGTGTAACTTTTTGCGCTGTGATCAAAGGCATAATTTTTGTTCGATACCTCAATCTTCCTAACTTGCTGTCTTCATTAGCGTTCAGTTACTTTTCCCGCAGAGGAACTTTTGTACCAGGGCAATTTATGGCTGGAGATTTCATTTAAAAAAGTTTGTGAAGTAAAGCACTTCTCCGCCTTCACGCATACTGATATGACACAGTGATATTGTACTTTAAGTAAATATTATTTTCTGTGACAAAAACTTGTTTTAATAGCGTCGAATGAGTATTTTCGTTGAAAAATCATAAAAATATGTATATCTATTCGATGTGACATAGACAAGTGTTGCCGCGAAATGAAAACGTAGCTGTCAAACTCACTGCCTGACAGTGCATTGACAGCGATTGTCGATGAGCGATTTCCGCAGATTGATCTCCTGCGGTAACTGAACGCGAATGGCGACAGCAGGAAAAGGAAAAATACGTCTTTAGACACTTTGCCTTCGTTTATTAAAAACTACTAAAATTATTTTAACTGCTATATCCTATTCATATTCCCATACATTTTCATAAGAAAATTCTGAAATAAAATATTTAAAACTTAATGTTTTATGAAGCCGTATTTCGAAGAGGGAAGATATTGTTACGATTACAGCGCAAACGATTACACATGAGAAACACAAAAATTTGTAAAAGTGAGTTTTTAAAAAATTAAATATTTTTTCGATTAAACATCTTTTAATTATTGTTTAAGGGGGTCCTCTACTACAAAGGCCTGAAATCGAGCGGTTTTTTTGGAAACAAATTGCGAAGGATCTACTGAATGGATTTAAGAATTAGTATTGAATACCAATAAAAAACCATTGTCGACCTTGAAACTTCATTGACTAAATTGATGTTGAAACTGCATTGGGTAATCTATAATCAGAAATTAAATATTCTTAATAATTACAGTTACGTTGGCTATGTTTTCCAGAGACAGAATTTTTTTTATTTTGCAAATTGTCAAATTTAGCAAATTTGTGAAAATTTTCAATTTTTTTTTACATATTAGAGACTCTAAGAATAAAACAAAATATAATTTTGCTTATCGTACTCGAAAACATAGCGGTATGTTCACTGAATAATTCAATAAACGATTTTTTGAAATTATAAAAAGTCTTACTCGACAGCTTAAAAATCACTACTTTCGGAAAAACGAGTTTAAAGATTTCAGCTCGCCTCGATATTTCAAGTGGATAATCGTAATAAGTCAATGCTTTTGGGCGAAATGAATTGTTTAACACATTGAAAAAAGAACAAAGAAAGTTCGTAAGTGAAAACGTTATATGTAAGTTTATGCTAAAAAGTACTACACTTTTTGATAAAAATATCGATTTGCAGCTCATCTGCTCGTAGTGTGGTAACGCCGCAAAATATAAAAGGCGCCCTCGTTTTATAATGTATGTAAGTATTTTAAAGTCCTGAGGAAGATTTCAGACTGAAGTTACATGCATGTACATAGTTACAATAACCAAAATTTGTTTTTGTATTTCATCTGAGCTTGTGTTCGAAAAATTAAAAGATAAAACCACCACTTTCACGGAGAAAGCTATCCAAACTTAAGGAGTTTCCAGTTTTGAGAAAGCAGAACTAACTGCGCGATTGTAAATGCCAATGATGTCAATGTCACTTAAGCCATTCTTCCACTCGATCACATATGTACATAGATGTGTAATAAACAAATCATGCACACATTATAGTTTGAATAATCAGCTATTCATATGTAGTATGTAATTGTATTTATTATGATGTTTTTACTGTCAGTAAGTTTGCCTAGCACTGGATGATCCAAGGAGGAAACAATTACGTACATTTAAAAAATCAAATACACTTTTGCATTGTACTCGTTCTTAAATAGTGTACATATTTAATGTGTATGTCTGAATACATCGACATACATTCATACATACCTATCGTATTGTATTTGATTGTAATTTTTTATAATATTTTTGTCTCATTGTTCATTGAATCACATTGTTTGCGCATCCGGTTGTATCGTTTGCACATTGTTTCATTGTTACTTTTGTAGCTATGGAATTTGTGGTGTTTGTTGCATCATTGTGCACGTTCAAATGTATGTAAATACTTATGTTTTTTTTTTGTATTGGTGTGTGCAGTGTCCTTTCATTCTTGTGTTTGTAAGAAAGTTTCAATCATTTAATATATTAGCGAGGAAGTAGGATTCGAGTGGAAAACTGATACAATTTTTTTTGTACGCATGTAGTAATTTCGATCGTAAAAAATCAATTGTTAAAATTTCAGCACTTTTAAAATTGAGATTCTCTTAACAGAAGCTAGGTGTAAATACCTTTTTTTTTAAAGACTGGAATTGGATCAAAGCAAGAATGCCGAGTTATGTTAACTTTATTAATTTGTTATCGTTTTGAAAATTTTCGATAAACTAATCTATATTTCAGGTCTGTGATAAAGGTATCTAATTTGATTTTTTGTTTTCAGGCTTTTGAGCGTTTTATTTTTTAGACAGAAGCTATTGAGTTTTTTTTTTACGTTTTACTTTAAGCTTAACATGGCTCTTCACTCGGTATTTCTATTTTAAAATGTTAATTTATATTTTAGTAACACAGCAAAGAAAGTTATGACACAATAGGTAGTAGATAACTTAACAGTTATTTGTGCTTATTTTTCATGGTTTACAAGTAAATCTATAATTGAAAGGATGTTTTTACTGTTGCTAGATGCCTCAGACTCTCAAAGCTGATATCGGAAATGCGATCCAAAAGGCGAGATATATACATAAATTGTGTTGAAAAAATTGTTCACATGAGTTAATTGATCCAAACATTACAATTGCAAGCGGGCGCAGTCACGACTTTTATAAAACTCGCCAATGATAGGACTTTTTTTTTCTATATTACTAAATCTTTTAACTAAATATCTTCTCAATTCATACGCTAATAATTTCAATGTCAGAGCAGCCATATTTCTAGTACTAATTAAATCCATACCATCAAGGTATTACTCAAATCAGAACTTGTGCTTGTATCAAGTATCAATATCAGTATTGGAAAGGTATCGAGTGCTTGTACACATAATTACGATTTAGCATTTTTGCAAGATAATTTATCTTTTAAAATTTCTTCAAACAAAAATTTAAGACAAGAATTATGTTTGTTTTCCTGAAATTCGCTCTAAGTTCTTTGAAATTTTCGGATCCCTTACCTTCTTACAATTCGCGTTTGCTTCTTATCAGTCTTAAATCGATCGAGAAGAGAAGAATTGAAGTACATATAATTGAAGGGAATGTTGACTGTCCACTCCAAAGTATAAATTTCCTTGTGCGATTTAGGACTTAACGTAATTTCAATCCTTTCCATCCGGATAAACTCAAAACCAATTATGCAATAAATGCCCCTTTGTTGCGTGCACTTTACGAATTCAATATAAATAAAATTTTTTTTTTTTTTTTTAGAATTGAGTTTGCAATCTACCTTAATAGTAATAAGCAAATAAGATAACAAATATTAACATAACTTAACAGTATTAGCTATACCAAATGCATAGCAATTATATTTATTTGATTAGATGAAGGGAAGGTCAAGTATGTGCGATCTTTTCAGTCTACTGATTTCATTTGAAGTATCAAGGAGTGCGCCAAGTCGGTATATATATTTTTCACTGAGAACTCGTACCCTATCCTTCACAGATGGCAAGTTTAAATCATTCAGGAGGTTTTTATTTTTGATGTACCAAGGAGCATTGACAATGATTCTTAGTGTCTTTGAATAATTGCAATGTTCGAAACACTGCTAGTGCCCCATATTTGTAAACCATAAGTCCATATAGGTTCTATTATTGCTTTATACAGTCTTATCTTGTTTTCAAGGGTCAATTCAGACTTTCTACCAATCAACCAGTACTACATTCGCATAGCTTTCATATCAAGTTGTTTTCTCTTCATTGCAATGTGTTTTTGCCATGTAAGTCTGCGATGAATATGCAAACCTAGATATTTTACACATTCGCTCTCAGGTAGTTGCCGATTATCAAGAAAAACATTTGGAAATTTTTTTTGATTTAGTGTAAATGTACCGACTTAGCATTATTGACTTTTATATTCCAATTTTTTAACCATGAGAATATTTAGATAATCTTGCATACAGCGTGAACATTGGATTGGGCTCAGGTCAGAGGCTAAGATTGCAGTGTCATCCGCATAAGTAGCAATGACTTTATTGTTGCCCATAGGCATGTCTGCTGTGTACAAGGTGTACAAGACAGGGCCTAAAACACTGCCTTGTGGTATGCCAGCATTTATAATAATAATAATAATCCCAACGGTTTTTTTCCCTCCATACCCGCCCGACCGACGCGAGGGGCGCATCCGTATGACGCACGGATATATAAAAAAAAATTTTTTTTTTTCATATACATATGCTGCGCCGAGTCATGAAAGGCAGAAGTTTGTTAAGTGTCGAGATCTAAAACTGTTCAGCTACAGAACAAATGCTCATCAGCTGATCGAGTAGTAATATATAAGTATGTTTGTATCAATTATTGAGAGCATTGAGTATAGTTTTATTTATGTAAAAAGTGAGTCTGAAATATCAAAAGAACCGGAGTGAGTGTTAAAATCCTGACACAAACTACGCAGTGGCTCATTTAACTCAAAATTACTTTTACATGGCTTCAGAAAAAGAGGCCGGAAATGTCTTGAAATTCGGGAGGGAACGTTTAGTTTTATTTCACCAAGAAGAGATGGGCTATAGATCAAGCCTGTCAGTAACTTCACTAAAAATACTACGCCTAGCATTTCTCTACGACTAGCAAGTGTAGGAAGATTAATGAGTTTTAAACGACTTATATATGGGGGCAGGTTGTACTGAGAATCCCAACGAAAATTTCTTAAAGCAAAAAGCAGAAATTGTTTTTGAATTGACTCTATTCGGTCGGAATGAACTTGATAGCGCGGGTGCCAAACAACAGATCCATATTCCAGTATTGGCCTCACTAACGTTGTGAATAGAGCCTTCGTAATGTATGGGTCATTGAATTCTTTTGACCATCGTTTTACAAATGCAAAAACACCCTTGGCTTTGTTAACTGTAACATTAATGTGAAGATTAAAATTAAGTTTCGGATCCATTGTAATTCCAAGATCAACAAAGTTAAACACTTGTTCGAGGTTATGGTTACATATGTCATAAGAAGCCGGTTGAAGTGCCCTTCGAGAAAAGCACATTACCTTACATTTTTTAAGGTTTAGCGGCATGTTATTTACTTCACACCAGTTAGTCATGCTATTTAAATCCGCCTGTAGTAAGGACCTTTCCTCAACAGAATGATACGATCTAAAAAGTTTTACATCATCAGCATACAATAAAATTTTTGAATAGTTAATTACAGAAGGTATGTCATTTATAAAAAGTAAAAACAGAATCGGACCAAGGTGACTTCCTTGCGGGACCCCTGAAGATACATGAATAATGTTTGAGGAACTATTTTTAAAAAGAACTCGTTGTGTTCTGTCCATGAGGTAAGAAGATATCCAATGAAGGAGATTAGGTTGAAAACCAAGGAGATCGAGTTTATGAATCAGTAAAGCGTGACTTACTCTGTCGAATGCTTTACTAAAATCGGTGTATATAACATCAGTGTGCATAAATTCTCTGAATCCATTTGAAACATGAGTTGTGAACTCGAGCAAGTTTGTAACGGTAGATTTACCCTTAGAGAACCCGTGTTGAGTGCTAGAAATTGTAGAGGATAATGAATGCGTTAAATGGTCAACAACGATTGCCTCAAATAGTTTAGGAATAGCAGAAATCTTAGCTATACCGCGATAATTTTCTATAGAGGACCTACTCCCGGTCTTATGAAGGGGTAAAATGAATGATTCTTTCCAAGCTGAAGGGAAAACCCCAAGCCTAAGAGAAAGATTAAATAAATTAGTTAAGGGCTCATAAATATGTTTAGCACAGTTTTTGAGGAACCACGTCGGGATCAAATCGGGGCCAGCCTTAAAAGATTCTTTTAAGTTACTCAAACAATAAAATACTTCCTCAGAAGATATTTGCGGAATAAAAGCAGAGGTTAAGGGACAAAGTTTATATGGATAAGGTTTGCTCAGAGGCAAAGTAATGGAGTAATTTGACCTGAAGAATTTGGCAAACATGTTGGAAATTGATTGGGAGTCACAAGACACGGTATTTTGATATTTCATGGCAGACGGAAAACCAGTCACTCTGCGTTTTGAGTTAACGAAATCGTAAAATGATGCAGGGTTTGTTATTAAATTCCTTTTAACTTTGCACAAATAAGATCTGTAGCATTTTTTATTTAATTAAAAGTAAGCGTGTCGGAGAACTGAGTATTTAACATAGTTAGTGTGCAAACCAGTTATTTTGTACAGTTTAAAAGATCGCGACTTTTTATTTTTTAAATTTCTTAGTTCTTTTGTAAACCAAGGTTGTGATTGCTCCTTTTGTACGCAAACCCGTTTAGGTACAAACTTTTGAAATAAACTATATATAGTATTATTAAAATGCTGGACACAACGTTCAACATCATCTTTATACGTCGGCCAAGATAATTTTGACAATTCTCGATCTAATTTCTTGAAATTGGCTTTCGCGAAAATAAAACGAGCGTTTCAGCTACTTGATTTATCGACATTATTTCCAAAATCCCCTATAACCTCGTAATTTAACTCAATCGCAGGGTGATAAGAGTCCTCTGGAATAACCAAGGGTTCGCACCTCTTCATAGATGATTTAGATATATCATCAACAAAAACAAGGTCTAGAATGTTTCCAAAATGGTTTGGAGTTAAATTAATCTGATTTAGACAGAGCTCAGCCATATCTTCTAAGAACACATTGTATCTATCCCTTGATGAAATTGGAACGATAAAGTCGTCCATGAAAGTCCATGATATGCCTGGCATATTGAAGTCACCAAGTACAATGATCGAGTCATGTGCAGTAATCATTGAACTTAAGGATGTAAGTAACGCAATATGTTGAGAATATACCGATAAGTCAGAATTAGGAGGGATGTAGCAAACAGCTAAATAAAAGAAACCATTTCCAACCATAACTCGTATTGCTTTAAATTCGATTGACTCGATGAGGGGGATATTAACATCTTCGGATGGTATAGAAGAATGAACTGCAAAAAGAACACCCCCACCGATTCTGTCCTTACGGTCATTTCTATAAATTTGATAATGATTAGGAAGGATCTCTGAATTAAAAATATGTGGTTTAAGCCAGGTTTCAGTAAAGCAAATTATGTTATAGTTACAGTCTAAGCCTTTTAAGTATAAATCGTTTAATTTAGTATTTAAACCTCTAACGTTTTGGTATAAAATACTTAAAGTAGAATTTAATATTAGTTTTTTGGCTCAGTGTCACGATTAGGAATTGAAGCTAAGTTATTTATATTATTTTTATTTTTATGTGGCTTATATTCAAACTCGCGAACAAATGCCCCGGTAGGCCAAAAAGAATTGTTAAGCAAAGAATCAAAAACTTCAGGTGCCACATCAATTTTAAAAGATGATACGTTACGTTCATATTTAAAGTTAAATTTTCGGATTGCTAAGTTACAAGTCTTAATTTTCGATGAAATGTAAAACTCTATATCATCAGAAGAAGTGTCCCTAGCAAATCTTGAAACAAAAATGGACTTTCTCAAAGGAACCACAACCAGCTTCTTTGCAGAGCAGTTAGTCCCATCTAAAGGTGCTACAGTTTTTGAAACAAATGCAAAATAATGCAAATTGATGACTTTGCATCCCCAACTTTAACATAGAACGTTCGAACAAAAAGGTATGATTTTAATAAATGGAAATAAGGAGCAGGAAGAAATTTTTTAATTTTATAAAGAATCCCTGTATGCCAAACTTTGTCGAATGCTTGTTGTACATCCAAGAAGACTCCTGAGCAATATTTCTTTCTTTCTAATGCTTCCCCTATAACTGCTACAACACGGTGACACTGCTCAGGAGTGGCATGCATGTGTCTAAACCCAAACTGGTGTTCTGGAAGAATTTTTTGTCTTTCCAATATTGGCAACAATCGTCTGAGAAGTATTCTTTCGAATATTTTCGAGAAAGTTACCAATAAGCTAATTGGCCTAAATGAGCCAATGCATTTTTCTGGTTTTCCAGGTTTGGGGATCATTATAATCTCTGCACACTTCCATTGAGATGGAAAGGGATCGAGATGTATGATAGAGTTGAATAGTTTTGCGAGCTGCGCAACAGCTGAGTTTGGAAGAAGTTTTGTGGCAATGGCATTTATATTGTCATACCCAGGTGATTTGACACTTTTAATAAATTTTATTTGTTCTTCAACTTCGAAGATTGAAATACACTTTAGAGGGCGGTCCGTTTGGCATGCACAGTCTAAGTAACCATTTACATCATGTATATGTTGGTCACTAGCAAATTCAAAAGGTTTGAAAGTGTCTACCAGTTTATTGGCAAAAGCAGTACCCTGTTTCTTTCTGTTCCTGTTTTCTGTTCTACACCAAATAACTTGGGAGTCTTTTAAAATAGACTTACGCTTGGAGGGTCATTTTAAATATTTAGTTGCATTCCACAAATTGTGTTCTGCATTCTTACATACATCTATGCTTTAAAGGTAGTCACCCAATAATTTATTTTTTTCTTCAATATTTTATAATTTTTATTGAGCTCAAGGCCAGTTTATGGAAGATTTGTTAGTGAAAAAAAAAAAAAAAAGCACAATAGGTAGCGCATTGGCTCTGCAACTCCGAGCTCCCGGGTTCAAAGCCTGAGAGAAGTGGTTATGAAAATGAAATTTAAAATAATTTAATTTAATAATCAAAAAAAGAAGTCTGATGAGGAAATGTGGTGATTTCCGAAATAGTACTATAACTTCAACCATTGAAAGCTGTTGTTGTTTTTTCACTAACAAATCTTCCATAAACTGGCCTTGAGCTCAATAAAAATTATAAAATATTAACATTTTACTAGGCCAACAGAAAAATGAACAAACATTGTAGACAAGGATGAGCACGCCTTAAAAATGCATACATATAATATAGAATTTGCAAAAATAAAAACACAAACAACAACCACACAAACAAGTTAAATAGCGGCAGATCAGTTGCTCTTGTTTGTAGTTGGTTTGTTTAAGGAAGATGAAATAAACACAACAGCCAACTCGGCTAGCGTAGCACAATAGGTAGCGTATTGGCTCTGCAACTCCGAGCTCCCGGGTTCAAAGCCTGAGAGAAGTGGTTATGAAAATTAAATTTAAAATAATTTAATTTAATAATCAAAAAAGAAGTCTGATGAGGAAATGTGGTGATTTCCGAAATAGTACTATAACTTCAACCATTGAAAGCTGTTGTTGTTTTTTCACTAACAAATCTTCCATAAACTGGCCTTGAGCTCAATATAAAAATTATAAAATATTAACATTTTACTAGGCCAACAGAAAAATGAACAAACATTGTAAACAAGGATGAGCACGCCTTAAAAATGCATACATATAATATAGAATTTGCAAAAATAAAAACACAAACAACAACCACACAAACAAGTTAAATAGCGGCAGATCAGTTGCTCTTGTTTGTAGTTGGTTTGTTTAAGGAAGATGAAATAAACACAACAGCCAACTCGGCTAGCGTAGCACAATAGGTAGCGTATTGGCTCTGCAACTCCGAGCTCCCGGGTTCAAAGCCTGAGAGAAGTGGTTATGAAAATTAAATTTAAAATAATTTAATTTAATAATCAAAAAAGAAGTCTGATGAGGAAATGTGGTGATTTCCGAAATAGTACTATAACTTCAACCATTGAAAGCTGTTGTTGTTTTTTCACTAACAAATCTTCCATAAACTGGCCTTGAGCTCAATAAAAATTATAAAATATTAACATTTTACTAGGCCAACAGAAAAATGAACAAACATTGTAGACAAGGATGAGCACGCCTTAAAAATGCATACATATAATATAGAATTTGCAAAAATAAAAACACAAACAACAACCACACAAACAAGTTAAATAGCGGCAGATCAGTTGCTCTTGTTTGTAGTTGGTTTGTTTAAGGAAGATGAAATAAACACAACAGCCAACTCGGCTAGCGTAGCACAATAGGTAGCGTATTGGCTCTGCAACTCCGAGCTCCCGGGTTCAAAGCCTGAGAGAAGTGGTTATGAAAATTAAATTTAAAATAATTTAATTTAATAATCAAAAAAGAAGTCTGATGAGGAAATGTGGTGATTTCCGAAATAGTACTATAACTTCAACCATTGAAAGCTGTTGTTGTTTTTTCACTAACAAATCTTCCATAAACTGGCCTTGAGCTCAATAAAAATTATAAAATATTAACATTTTACTAGGCCAACAGAAAAATGAACAAACATTGTAGACAAGGATGAGCACGCCTTAAAAATGCATACATATAATATAGAATTTGCAAAAATAAAAACACAAACAACAACCACACAAACAAGTTAAATAGCGGCAGATCAGTTGCTCTTGTTTGTAGTTGGTTTGTTTAAGGAAGATGAAATAAACACAACAGCCAACTCGGCTAGCGTAGCACAATAGGTAGCGTATTGGCTCTGCAACTCCGAGCTCCCGGGTTCAAAGCCTGAGAGAAGTGGTTATGAAAATTAAATTTAAAATAATTTAATTTAATAATCAAAAAAGAAGTCTGATGAGGAAATGTGGTGATTTCCGAAATAGTACTATAACTTCAACCATTGAAAGCTGTTGTTGTTTTTTCACTAACAAATCTTCCATAAACTGGCCTTGAGCTCAATAAAAATTATAAAATATTAACATTTTACTAGGCCAACAGAAAAATGAACAAACATTTTTTCTTCAATAATAAGTTCTGTAAGATCTTTTACAGCCTTATTAAAGTTGCGTTTATCAATTGGATTTCTGGTATTTTGCCATATTCTTCACAGTTTGCGTTTATTCTGCAGTAAATAACGAAGCTGAGCTGACATTTGAAAAGTGTTTGGTGTAGATCGTTGGCTAGGCGATGAGACAGCGGTTGATTCAGCAGCCGCTTCATAAATTAGCAGAGTTAAAATTTCAACTTCTGTGTCTAGTTGTTGTCCGGTTTTTATTTGTATATTTAAATCAATTTTGGAGTTAATATAATTTTGAAAACATTCTCTATTTGTGTTATGGCTAATTAATGAATATTTAGAAGCTATTGTATGGACAAAAGAGCTGTAATTAAGTATTAAGGGGGTGTGATCCGAACTAAGTTCAGCTGTGCCAGTTATGCTTAAGCAGTTTTGAGGAATGCCGTGGTAAATGACGAAATCTAGAAGATCAGGTGTTCTACGAGGGTCACTTGGCCAATAAGTTGGCCTACCAGTAGACAAGGCTGAATAATTTCTTTCACTGAGACATTTGTGCAACGCCCTTCCTTTGGGATTAATCAGGCGAGATCCCCACCATGTGTGTTTGGCATTAAAGTCTCCGCCCACAATAAAGTTTGACCCTAACTGTTCAAAAAAGGATTTGTATTGATCACAAGTAACTGAAAAACGCGGAGTGAAGTAAATGGCACAGACTACAAAACTTGTATTGTTTACTTTTATTTTGACTTGAGCGGCTTGTAAGAAGTTTTCTTAAATTGTATCGTTTGTTTCATATTTAATTCTTGATTTTATTAGGATTGCAGCACCTGCATGAGCGCGATCAGCTGGTTGATTGGCAGTAATCAGGTCGAAACCTCTGATTTTGAAATATGATTTTGAAGTTAAGTGTGTCTCTGAAATTAATAAAATGTAATTTTAAAAATATTTCTAATTCATCTTGATGACTTGAAACACCATTGGCATTCCATACAGCTAGTCTAAGGTTTATTAGCATAGCTTTTGCATTAAGGACGACATCATGGTGATAAGAACGTTCATAAGTTCCATTTGTTTAATTAACATGTTTCCAATTTTATTATTTAAACTATTATCATTGTTATTTTGACCCTTGCAAATATTAGCGTAAGTTGCCCCTTGATTTGAATCGAAATTATTTTGAGTGGAATTAAAATTTTCTTGAAGTAATTGACTTATAGCATTTACACTATTTTTGTTAGAAATGGGTTGTGTGTTTTTCTATTCAAGAGCAACCTTTATAATTGGCGGTATGATTTTAAAGGCAGAGCGCGCATTGCGGTGGTGTGTTTATATCTTTTTTGCAGTCAGCTGTTGCGTGATCAAGTCCACACTTAACGCACTTAAATGGTTTTTTACAATATGTCTTCGTGTGACCGAACTGCTAGCAACGGTGACATTGAACAATGCCATTAAATTTACGTGGTGGTTCAATTTTAACGATAGCATTATTGATATGTTTTATTTTAATTTTCTATAAGCAACAACACTTTGGACCATAACTCTCACTTGACCGTCCCTTGTTGTTGTAAATTTAAATTCTTGCTTAGTTATTACTGTACAGAAGTTTTTATCATATCATTAATATTGTTAACATAAGGAATGAGAATCGGTGGAGGTTTTGGCTGGGCATCCTCCTGAGCAGTTTGAATTTCGTTTGTATCACCAGTACCATTATCAGATTCTTCAGGATCCATAGCAATCTGAGAGAATCGATTAGATGAGAGCGCACAGTCACGTTTTTTAACTTGACCAACTATTTCGGGAGAAGCAACATGCTTTCTTTTGTTGTTTGACACACTTGATTTAATTGGAATAATTTGCGAATCACTACCTGGCATATTTAATTTTTCATACATAATTTTTCTTTCGAATGCACAGTACTTTTTAGAATAATAATATTTTAATTATAGCTTACAGTGTCTAAAGGCCGCAGGCCGCACAAGCATATATGGTTAGGTTTTTATCACTTTATTGTGCTTGAATGTTTGTCTTTGTTTTCCACTATAGTACCAAAAGGTAAAGCAGTATTTGTTGAGAAACCAGTATTTGTTGTATTTGCTTTGGATAAGAGCACTTAATAATAAGCAGTGAGTTACTATCACTAGTAAGCTTAATAACAACCTGAAATAAAAAATAAATAAAAATATTTGATTTCACAAACAATAGAATACTTTTCACAATCTTAATATATTTAGCTCTTTCATATACAATAAGTTTAAGAAAAAAACTCCTATTTTGTTATATTTTCCAAAAAAAAGTAGTTGTATCTGTTTTTGAGAAAAGTCCCTCGTAGAGGATAGATGACCCAACCACCGATAAGCATAGACGGGCTTGCTTACGAATTATTTTAATGGATTGTTTTCCAAAGACGATATGGGTGAGGAAAGATGGGGTCACTTCGTCTCCCGTAGACAGCAAATTTTTTGCGCTTTAACCAACTCTCGATGGTGTTGCCAAAACTTAAATTGTTTTAGAGGACAGCATTTTACTTGAGATTCCGATACGAGTACATTTCTTTTTCGATACCTACTTGGATCGCAGTAAAAAATATGGAGTACAAAAAATACTTGGTAAATTGAGAAAAGTATCGAGTATGTACCTGGATTTACTTGTATCGATTTATCTCTAGTACTCATCACGTCATTAATAAATCAACTATCGCGCCTGAAACTATGCCGAAAAGCTCGATGAAACAATGAAAATATTCTGCATAATAGCTTCAGACAATTGACGTGCGATGAGCTTTGTCATTAAAGTTTAAAATAAATATTTTGCGTTGATTTATTTTGTTTCAAAGTTAACAATTGCATTTTTTTTTCGTTAACTAAGCTTTAAAACGTAACAAAACTAATACAAAGCAAAACCGGTAAGTATTCGTATGCACCACTTTGTACTCGTGAATAGCCCTGGTGGATTTCCACTCGCTTACAGGAATAAGGACGAAAAGGCAGGCAGTGGTGGTGGTGGTGGTCGTTTCCACAGCAAACACGACGATGACAGCACATCGCACAATTTTTCCGCATTGACACGATCATTATGGTTGACTGGACGAATGTTCTTTCAGATGTCCCTGATGCTGCTTGATATTCATGGGCTCAGCAGTCCAGCCGCTAAGCTTTACAGAAA
This sequence comes from Philophylla caesio, assembly GCA_963971545.1. NCBI lineage: Eukaryota > Metazoa > Arthropoda > Insecta > Diptera > Tephritidae > Philophylla > Philophylla caesio. The sequence continues at coordinate 29,732,282 of OZ020608.1, read as the reverse complement.
GGTTTGTTGTTGCATCAGAATCGCAGGGGAAATATATATATATTTATATTCATGTTTGTAACTATAACTGCAATTTTAGTGATAGAAATTGTTTTTGTTGGCTATTGTCAATTTTATCTTAGATGATGTGAGTGTGCTAAATTAAATTTTTTTCGCAGAAACAACAACAATGTACATATATACATAATATATATGGATATGTGCATTCGCGCTGAATTTTTTTTTTAACTGGCAATTTGTTGCTGGAGATTAACGTTTCACGCTCGTTTGAGTTTTCATTATCTACAGTTTAGGATTTAAAGCAATTTTTTTTTTAGTACATATATTTATTGTTGCAACATGATTACGATTGTGTCCTTTGTTCCGCAATTGTTACGTGCTACAAAATAGGTGTATGAACGGGTGAGGGAAATTGCGCTTATGATATAAAGGATCATATACTTGTGCATAGTAAATATAGTACACTTTAAAAATGTGAGAAAAGCGTGCAAAAACTATTGTGAAGCACTTGGAAACATTTATTCCACAAAAATGGTTTTGGTTAAAGAAGTAATTAGTATAAAGCACATCGCATTCAAAAGTTTTTTTTAATTTAAATATCGACGGATGTATTAAATCATATCTAAGTGCCAAATATTAGACGCGAAGAAATGACCATAAACAATGGAAATGCTTGCCCTTTCAAACCTACTGTTATACTCGTATTAATCATATAATAAATAATGGTATCCACGCTTTTTGAATACGGGTTCGTTTTCGTAGTTAAACACTAAATTTAAGTTCAAGGTGACACTAGGGTGATACCATCTCTCTTACCCGTCCAAAAAGTACTCGGCGTTTTCGTCTGCAAGTTAATTGTTCACAAAATTGCGTCTTCATTTGACGAAAATTTCTGTCGCTTGGGACTAGATCTGGTGAGTAAGGTTGATGGTCAAGCAGTTCAAACCGTAATTCGTGGCTGTTTGTCATGGTAACCGTTGAGGTGTGAGATGTTGTTTTTGCTCGAATGTTAGCAAACGCGGCACCCAAAGCGCGGACATCTTTCGCATGCCTAAATCTTGATTTAATACCTTACAAATACGTTATTTGGACATTTTTATAACCTCTGCTATATTTCTCATTTTAATTTGACGGGCGTTTAGAACTTTTTGGTGAACTTTAGCAATGTAAGCATCGGTATTTACAGTAGTTCCAAATCAGTTGGAAATCTGAGTTTAAGGATTTGTACTCTTTAGAAAGAAGACATGGATTTATCAAAAGCTTCTCAACGAATACAATCACTATTGGCAGTTTTGGCGAATCTAAGGCAAGAGGCCGGCGAAAAGTTCAATCAAATATTAAAAAAGCAGAATAATTAGCCGAAGACTTGAACATAGAGGTAAAGAATCCAAAAACTTGTGAAAGGCAAGCAAGACGAGAAAATCACGAAACGTCTAGTTGTGAAGATTACTTCAGAGTATCCATGTACATTCCTCTGTTGGATAATATTGTAGAAGATTTGAAAATTCGATTTTTTCAGGAAGTTCTGGATGACTCCCAACTGAGTTCATTGCTCCCTAAGAATGTGAATAACATGAGATCGAACGAAATTACAGATCCAGTCGACTGTTTGCCACTTCGATTTGGCATTCTTTTGAAGAACTCTAAGAAAACCCTGTATCTTTGACTCAAGGGAAACGCAAGGCAACCCAGATTACTCAGGAGAAATCTGCATAACCAACTAGTGCAATGGAAACCTTGGAAAGGTTTGCAAACCTTGGAGCACCCCGAATGGTTTTGTAATTCGTGTTTCAGTAGTCAGATATTTTCCATAGTTAATTAATAAGAATATTTTTTACTAGATGGTGAGGTTTCGTCATCCAAGCCCTTAGTAATTGCGATTTTTGAACATCCCAAACGTTTATCGACTCTCAAGCTCTTACGGTCAAAATTTCACTGTGGTAAATGATGGTGCAAAGTTTTCATACACAAATTCCAAATCGTTTGCGTAAGCGTAATGCCTTTCAGAAACAAAAATTTTATAACAGCTCGTTGCTTATTTTTTTCCATTTTCACAAACACACTTACATCGACTCATTCAAACGACTGTCAACTAAAAACTGCGCTTCAAAAATGTCTGACACTACACTCATTAACTTCCTAACGTTGAGTTCGGACACTTTTTGGACCATCCTTGTATGTATTTCTTAGCCTGCCATGCTGAAAACTTTAAAACATTACCCGTTTCTATAGAAAGCCATTTATTTCTAAGCTTTGAAATTTTAATGACGTCCGCTAAAATGTTTATTCTTCCTTTTTTTCAATATTGAAAATGCCTCGAGATCTAAAACTGTTCAGCTACAGAACAAATGCTCATTAGCTGATCGAATAGTAATATATATTGAGAGCATTGAGTATAGTTTTCTTTACGTAAAAAAGTGAGTCTGAAATATCAAAAGAACCGGAGTGAGTGTTAAAATCCTGACACAAACTACGGAGAGGCTCATTTAACTAAAAATTACTTTTACATGGATTCAGAAAAAGAGGCCGGAATTGTCTCGCAATTCGGGAGGGAACGTTTAGTTTTATTTCCCCTAGAAGAGATGGGCTATAGATCAAGTCTGTCAGTAACTTGACCAAAAATACTACGCCTAGCACTTCTCTGCGACTAGCAAGTGTAGGAAGACTAATGAGTTTTAAACGACTTATGTATATATGGCGGCAGGTTGTACTGAGAATCCCAACGAAAATTTCTTAAAGGAAAAAGCAGAAATTGTTTTTGGATAGGCTCGATTCGGTCGGAATGAACTTGGTAGCGCGGGTTCCAAACAACAGATCCATATTCCAGTATTGGCCTCACTAACGCTGTGAAAAGAGCCTTCGTAATGTATGGGTCATTGAATTCTTTTGACCATCGTTTTACAAACGCAAAAACAACATTGGCCTTTTTAACTGTAACATTTATGTGAAGATTAAAATTAAATTTCGGGTCCATTGTAATACCAAGATCAACAAAGTTAAACACTTGTTTGAGGTTATGGTTACATTTATCTTAAGAAGCTGGTTGAACTGCTCTTCGAGAAAAGCACAATACTTGAAATTTTTCCCTCACACCAGTTATTGCAAATTTACAATTTGCTTAAGTCCTTCGGTTGAAGTAAATGCATAATTGTTTATTGTTACCAAATTCATATCTTGAACGAACCCTACGGGTTTTCAATCAAAAGCCGGTGCTGGTACTAACGACGCTGCTGTCGTCGAAATAGGCGAGTTCAGCGGCCTCCGAGTGAATTTATGCCATTAATTTGTGGTATAACATAAAATACCCACAAAACAACCGGTTGGAGAACCTTGGCCAAACACTGAACTATCTATGTAGTGCAAGCGCCAGTAACTTTTAGCGCCGACTATTTGAATCCTCATCTGCCAGACTTTAAAAATATTTTGCCCAGTGCACGATAATAATATTACCGGTGTACGTATGTATACATGTATGTATGTATGCATGTGCATACATATGTAGTTACATGTCTGGTGGTCGTTTAAAGCACTTCGCGAACTCCCATACAAAATAAGTACGTGCAGGAGGGTTGTGGTTAAGTAGGCTTTGTACATAAATTGTGATCGGCTTTGTTAGTTGAATGTGAGTATTGTCTACAGTTTTCAGTTTTTCATGTGTTCTTACGCACAAATGAGTTTTAATTTGCATTGTAGGGCTTTTATTAGCGCTTCTACTCAGTTTCAACTGCGCGCTTTTGCAACACTGGTGCAGCTTTTGGTAATTTTCGCAAGAGATATGTAGATATGTACATATGTAGATTTAAGTTGTACCATATGTAGATTTACGTTGAATACTCATTTTACATGCATTTACCTCACCTAGCTCCCTTTGATGATTTGATTGAAGTATCCGTAATAGTTTGTTGCTTTCTAATATTCGATTTGTTTTACCATTCAACTTTTACGTCTTTTGCTAATGTGCTTCTGAGCTGCTTAAGGTCGTTTGAGAGCTGCCCACGCTTATTGTTACATCCAGTTTATAATAAGAGATAAAAATTACTATTTATACATTCATATGTATGTGAGTATTCGAGTATGTAGACATCTTTGAATGCAACCACTCAAAATTATCATCTTTCTGATCATAAAATTCGATTCAGCGTCTCTAGTGCTGTCGAGGCGTATAAAACGGAATTGAAATGAACATTAATTTTTTCATAGCTACCTTTTGAACAGCTCCTCCTTTCCTATTCACGTCTTACTTCGCATAGGATACCTTTTTTTTTAAATTTATTTGTAACAATTCGAAGGTATTATAATTTAGGTGTGTCCACGCTACTCCCCTACAAATGTCTGTACATATTCACACATTGTGCATTGTACACATGAAAATAAATATATAGACATATATATGTACATACATAAAATTATAACGAGAAGTTGGTGCTGCTAGTCAATTAAATTTGTAAGTAAGCGCGTAGTCTCGTTTTCCTTTCCCCATTACATTACACCCGGCACATTCTAGCGCGGACGTGAACGTTCACAAATCAGAAAAGTATGCTCTTGTCGACCAGACATTGTGGCACCGAAATGAGTAGATACATATGTACATATACACATATGTACTTGCCTTTTGCGCGTTTGTGTCTTGAATCTTTTATTTTCTTATTTGCCTCCTAAGATTCATGTGCTTGTTGGTGTTGGCGTTTTCTGCTGTACGTAACAAAACCATTCTTATACGCTTCATATTTTCTTTAATGAAGCAATTTCATTTGATGACTTGGCAGAAATTTTCTAAAGTAGACGATGCGAATGCGTCGTATGAGAATGCATGAGCGTTCTGAAATCGCCTTTGCATTAAAAATATATATTTTTGACAAAACAACTTATCTCGTCTTAGTATTTTTTTCCTATAAAGCTCTAAATGGAATAGTAACAATACAGATTTCGCACTATTGCTTAATAATATAATTCTGACATTTAAGAAACCTTCTTTGATCCATGTGGTAACACAATGGGCCTAAACAATGGCCTAGGTGTGCCTGTGTGAACGCTGGTACCCACTTCAATCTAACCTAAGAAACCTTCTTCACATAAATGGACCAAAAAAAGAAAATTTTAAAAAATTTTAAAACTAGAAAGTAGTATTCAATGTAAACTTAATTATAATATGAAATGCTAAAAGTTTAATAATGATAATTATAATAATAGTTTGGAGCTTACACTATATAGATCAGTATTTGGCCGAGCTTCTGCTACAAAATAAAATCTCAATCATAGGAAAAGTGATTTTTTTAATAGGTGTCACCCTTCGGCAGGCTATTGCATTTGAAAACTGAAAATTAATAATTTTTTCCTATGCATGAACTTTGAAATCGATTTTCAACGTTAAATTTGTGCATGTTTTCTTTTGAACCACTTCGAAATCAAAGCTTATATTTTTTAACTAGTTTGGAAGAGATTAAGCAAAAAAAATAGATTTTTATTTTTATTTAAAAGATCCGACCCATTTCAATTGTGTGAGCGCCAAATTAATAAAAAATATAAAAAAAAGAAACAAATAAAATACTACACAATGCGCTATATTTACAAATTTTTTGTGATTAACCTATTATTGAATAACGACTTTAAATTAGAAGTTAAATTTTCTTATCTATCGTTTAATTGCTGATTTGAAAACTGAAATTAGTATTTGATATATCATACACTGTACCAAAAATGTATCATAAACAGCCGTAAAAATAAAATTTTTTGGTTGCAAAAATCATCCAACATTTCATAAATGTTAAAATTGACATTACACCATTATCATTTTAACATTCTAAATATTATATTAAGAAATGTAAAATTGATGGTAGTTTAATGCAAAACTGATATTAAAGATTATTATACAATGTAGTGGGGACAATTTAAATGTTAAATTAACATTTAAAATGTTTTACGGTATCTATTAAAACAAATTGAGTGAAATTCGGTATTTGGAGCGATTTTGAACTAAAATATTAGGTATTTATGAAATTTTGAAAAATAGGCGTTGCCACGCCCACTTATGAAAAAATGTCTGTATCTCAATAACGGTGTAAGGTATCGTCACAAAATTTGGTAGACATATTTTCCTTGATATCGCTATTATTATTGTAGTTTTGAAATCGGATCATAACTACGCCCACCTTCCATATAACGGAAGTTTTGGAAAATGTAAAAACTTCGGTTTTTCTTTATCTATTAAAACAAATTGAGTGAAATTTGGATTTGGAGCGATTTTGAACTAAGAAATTAGGTATTTATGAAATTTTTAAAAATAGTCGTTGCCACGCCCATTATGAAAAAATGTCTGTATCTCAATAACAATGTAAGGTATCGTCACAAAATTTGGTGAACAAATTTTCCTCAATATCGCTGTTATCGTCGTATTAAAATCGGACCATAACCTCGCCCACCTCCCATATAACGGAAATTTCGAGAAATGCAAAAATTTCGTTTTTTCTTTATCTATTAGAACACATTAATTAAAATTTGATATTTACTTAAGAATTTTGAATTTTAGGAAATTTTGAAAAATGGGCGTTACCACGTCCACTTATTGTCCTTGACACCGCTAGCATCACCGTCCAAACATTTTGAAATCGGACCATAACCACGCCCAACTTTCATATAACGGAAATTTTGAAAAAAGCAAAAAACTTCGTTATTCAGTATTTATTGGAAGAAGTTGAGTAAAGTTTAATACTAGCAGAGATTTAAAATAAAGACATGAGGTTTTTATGAAATTATGGGCATTGGCCATACAAAAATACATCGCGAGGGTATATAAAATTCGGTTTCGCCCGAATTTAGCTTTCCTTACTTGTTTACATGTTACGTCTTTCCATCGACGTTTATGTTATGACGAGAAGTTGGTTTTAATCCAGCGTATAACAGCATCATCGTCAGATTCAATTGCCTCCAAATTTTGCGCGGCATCAAGTGGATGCTCGATATCTTGTAGTTGGGCGAAAATCTTCCGAATTTAATTTAATGGGAATCAAATTATTCATATCTACAATTTAATGTACAATTCGGCAGCCAAAGTTATAATTTAATATTGACATTAAAATTTGATATTGAAATATGGTACATTGCAATATCATTTTGATAAATTTCTTACAGAAATAACGTTAATTTAATAATTTGAAATAAACACTTTTCCGTTTACATTAAAAATAACGTTCCAAAATTTAAATTTTACATTACAATATTTTTCTCGGTGTATGTAAGTACATTCATGTAAGCATATTGATATAATTTCTATTGGTCGACGGCTTCAGATGCAGCCTAATCCTTTTTTTGATTAGAATATACATAAACAAATGGAGTATAATTTATAAAAGATGTGTTCAAGTTGGTTTATACTTTTCTTATTTTAATCTATACACTTTCGTTGATGTTTTAATATATTTAAATGTATAATAAATATAATACAGTATGTATTCCCTTTTACAATACACAAAATCATGTTAGTAAGTACATTTGTATATTTTTATAAAATGTCAAGAAAAATGAAGTGGGAAAGTGAAAAGTAATAGTAAACTTAAATGAATTCGATATGAATACATATATGCTTGCATACATATGTATGTATGTATGCATAAGGGTAAACTGTCAAATGAATGCATTGTGGCAAGCAAACAGATTAGAATGGAAAATGGAAGTAATCAAAGAATACAAAACATATGTGTAGACGACTATCGAAGTACTGAAAGAATCAAAAGAAGAATTGAATTTTCATTCATGCCACAATAATCCTTTGTTATGCTTGAAACAGACAAATGCACTTATAGTTAGTATATTTTGTATTTATTTGTATAAGAGTGTACACGTATATATGTACATGCATACATATATACATACATGCAAACATGCATACATATGTATATACAGAGAAGCTGATTGTCTGACCGTTCCAAATGATGCGGGCGACAGTTGGCCAGCTGAGAGTCCTGACTATACAGCACAAAAGCCAAAAGTAGCAGTTAGCATTAAAAAGAATGGAATAAATGAAATAGAAAGAATGTATAAGAATAAGGTTTCACTTACACATTTAAGTGTGTGTATGTCTGCAATCGTACGTATCTAAATACATACATATGTATGTATATCTTCGATGTCCGCTTCAGACTCTCAGGTGAGTATGCTGCTTTCACATATGTATGTTTGAATGTGCATACCTTGGAAAATATGTAGGTATAAATGCTCCTGCCGATGGTTGGCGACAGTCTGTCTGGCAGGATCGATGCCTACGACTTTATTTCTATTTCCGCCCCGCATGTTGTCTCGGTCACGGCCGGCGTACATGTGAACATACATATGTACTTATGTGTACTATGTATGTATGTAAGTTTATGTGTAATTAGGAATGATACTTCAAATTCCTATTGCTGATGCTGCTCGACTCGGCCTCTATTTTCTTATTCTTTTCATTATCATTTCATTGCGTATTTATTCTTTTATTTTGTTCTTTTATGTAAGGGAATCAACAAAATTGTATTGTTGGTCACGTCTCAGTACAAAATGAACAAAAAGTATCGATTGATTTTTTTTTCTTTTTAAAACGGAATGTAGGTTGGACTTCAATTCCGAAAAGCGTTATATTACTTTTAAGGATTCTAAGAATTAGGATACGAGGATTTACAAATAAAAATACAGTCAAGTAGAAAATCAATCGGATTTCTTAACCGAAGTGCACTTTAATTACACATCATGAAAAGGATAGGGCACAGTCAAATTTATAAAGATTTGTAATGTTATATAAAAGTTATTTACCAAATATAGAAAAGTTCGCTATAAAGTTATGAAAACTCTATGTACGGGGGATCCGTACATCAAATCAGTTTAAAACGCGAGCAATAGCAAACTCGAAAGGCTTCGTCGTACGCACTACAAAATCCTTCGTACCATGGTTTTTTCAAAGCTAGCATATCCACTATACACAGACGAATAATGGTGTCGACCTTAACAGGGTTTGGATACTGCAGTAGGCTAAACTCCTACCTATCCAGAATTAACCTGGGATGGGAAGAGATCCCGCACGACACCAAAAACTTTTTCACATCGTCAAGTTGTCAAAAAAAATGTTTGATTTATCGAGTTCCTTATTCATAAAATGTGTAGTATGAAAACATACTTATGTGAAATTTCTAAAATAATCGAAATATGTTTCTGAAATTAATGTTATGTAAAGTACCGCTGTTTTTTAATCTAACCAGCAATATTTACAATCTTTTTCTTATAATTTGCCTGCATGAATTGAAGCTAATGTTATAGTAACTTTATATTGCATTCAAAAACACTAATACTCATTATTTTCTGTATATTTTCATATAAGCAAACTAACTACTTTTGCATGGCGATTGCCAAAAAAATTTATGTTTTGGGTACCTCTGCATGAGGTACCAAGTAGCATTTATCTAACTACTTTTGGTTACAATTTGGTTTAAACCTATTTTTTCACTACAAGTAAATATCTGACTGTTAGATAGATTTATAGATTTTTACCTACATTTGTCAAGATATATATGCAAAATCGTTCGCGTTCACTTTTTCCTTTTAATTTTATGTTTGCAATCGCTTCACAGTTGATTTAATTCATTGCCAACTATGTTGCCACATCTTTATTTTTTAAAGTTTTTGGATTGTTATGCATGTTTTTCAGCTTACTAGTAATTAGTTTTTATGCATAAACCAGAGATGTTTAGGCTTCCGGCCTAAATTTCATCACCACCCTCATTCGACCGACAAATCGTACGCGCACCCCTAGTAAGCGGTTTGCGTGCACACACTCATACACACACACACACTTTCACCCACATGCACACACACACACGCACACACAGTCCTTTACACTTTTCGGAGCGCCGGTACTTGCCGCCAAACAGTGCCCTTTCGTTAACTTTCCCCTTAACTCGGTGCACCGTTTGGCGGTTCAACGGCGTTTAAACAAACTCCGTCTGATTACTTCTTTTCCGAAGACGAGACAAGCAGGTTTTCACAGCAGCCACCACGCCACTACGGAGGTAATTGATACGTTTATATATATTCTCATATAATCACCGATTCCGATTTATAACGTTTGAAAGTGAATAAATTCAATTCTTTACTAATATCGAAACACTCGTTCATTTTATTATCTTTCCATAAAACTTTACTACGGAGCGTATATTCCGTATACGCCGTGAGTAAATATTGGTCCTATCGGAGCCGTAAGAAAATACAGTCCACTACTACTACGGAGCTATCAAATCACCACCGTAAACGCCGCGTGTACACCACAATTTTCCAAGAATTAATCTCAGCACTTAATATCCATATCGGAGCGAGAAGCTTTAAGCGAACGAGTCACTAACACACAACATCACTTATAACCACACTTGCATCCGCACCGAGCAGAGATAAAGTCAAAACAAATCAGCACTGCAATCATCCCAGATATTATAAACACAAGGTACGTGGTTTGAATTTCAGTGCCACTCCGTTTTTTTTCTTTAAAACAATCTGAATAAAATATTCAAAAAGTTTGTAAACGCAAATGCAGGTTGAAGAAGAATATTCAGTGAAGACAATTTTTGAGGCACGCACATTAATTTTGATGAATTTTCTATTGTTCCAATAAATCCGCGTATTCACACATAAAATTGTTCACTTTATAAAAATAAAATTTACGCGCGAACATTAATTTTGTGTAAGACTTTTCCTTACAATTTTCACAAATCACCGGTCTGCGCAATATATGCACACGCACATATATTATTGATCACTTCGCGCACTGTGTTGTTGTTTCATTGCTATTTCAATCAAGTGATCGATTTAAACGAATCTAATCAATTTCCACTTACATGGCATTTAATTCGAGATCACAAAATTTATTTGGCACATATTATTTGTTGCGTATAAGCGGTCAAATTGTTTTTTAAATCACTTAATTTTGTAAAGGTTCATTTGCACATAACCTTGAATATCACCTTGCACACTGCTTCTTCTTCTTCAAACTTGCGTCGACACAATCACTTATTGCATTGTCAAAAAATTTGAGTTTGAGAATTTGCGAGTTTAAAATAAACTTTTATACTGTTGCGTATATTCCGTATACGCGGCCGTGTAGATATTGTTTGTATAAATATTGTAAAACGTTGCACTGTTGCGTATATTCCGTATACGCAGCCGTGTACACATCGTTATTGTTATTGATATATTCCATATACACGTCTATAAAATTTTAATTCACACACTTGAAATCACCGGTCGTTGGGGTGGCGAGTTAGCTGGAGAAAGTAATACATATTAACAAAAAATACATAAATACAATTGAATCAATAAATACTATTACTTTTATATGCACATTCTTGCATACATAAAACCAAGTTGTTATTTTTTAAAGAGGCGTTTGTATTTTTTCCTAGCGTGATTAGGCTAAGGCTACTAATTTGGTCAGAGATTTCAAAAGAGACAATAAAATTTTCTAAAAAACTTGTCAACTACGGTCATAGACACAGAAACTCAAATAATGGAAACTTTCATCCGGTTGGCAGACTCAGTAGCAGAATTCGAAACTGACTACACCAGCGCTGACGCAGCTGAACACACAAAACATTCTATTGCAATTGAGCAAGAAGAACTTAAAGCTTTATGGGGAAAAACTAAAGTAGCTCATGATGAACTCGTTGGTTCAACACAACTATCTTCAAAAGACCTCATGGCTATAAAGAAAAAATATAAAATGAGTTATTATAGTTTTGTTCGCTGCCAGACTACCATGGCCGACCTCTCCGAAAAATTGACCAAAGCTGAGAAGGTCACTGAAGATAAACCTGCTCGCGAGCACAACATTCACTTGCCTCCATGTGATACAGACATCTTTAGGGGAGATTATCTCTCATGGCCTTCCTTCCGAGACATGTTCACGGCCATATATATAATAAATAAACGTCTTACCCCGGTTGAAAAACTATTTCATCTAAACCAAAAAACCCAAGGGGAAGCGAAAGAAATCGTGCAAAGGTGCCCATTAACAAACGAAGGTTTTTCAACAGCTTGGAAAAACCTCAGTGACAGATACGAAAACAAACGTATACTAGTCAACACCCAGCTAAAGCTTCTCTTTAGCTTAAAGTCAGTTGAGAGTGAATGTGGTAGCTCTATCAAAAAGTTGCAGCGCGATATAAATAATTGCATCTCATCACTTCAATGTCATCAAATTGACATCTCCAACTGGGATGCAATCATCACATATTTGTGCTCAACAAAACTTCCAGAATGCACACTGGCACTATGGGAACAGTCCATTGAAAACAAAACCGAAATATCCAAATGGGAGGATATGGATCGATTCCTATCCAATCGGTTTCAGACTTTGGAAACAGTGTCAGGCTTGAGAGCCAGTAAAATTTCACAGGCACCTAAACCACAAAGCCTGCGGCAAAACCCTGACATTCCACCAAAAAGATTTGGCGCTTATCCAACGAACGTGAAGCAACATTCCTGTAAAATTTGCCAAAGCAATGACCACAAATTACGAAATTGTCAAAGATTCCGACAACTAACCACGACTCAAAAAATAGAGTATGTCAAGAACAATAATGGATGCTTGAATTGCTTATCATTTGGACACACGGTGTCAAGATGCACAAGCTCCTTCAATTGCAGTACATGTCACTCGCGACATCACACACTGCTCCATGTGCAAGCATTCCAGCCCAAAGCAACAGCTCAGAGGGGAACTCCGAACCCCCAAGATGACATACCTTCTACTTCAAGGCAAGCACAGTGGAGACGAGAATCTACGAATAATAATGATAAAACTGTGAAAAACGTTAACTCCTGCTACGCAAACACAAATGTGGGAGTGCTATTAGGGACGGCACGTGTCAACATATGTTATAATGGCACAAATTTTTGTGCTAGGGCACTCATTGATTCGGGTTCTGAGTGTTCATTCATTACCGAAAAGCTCAAGCGCAGAATTAACATTCCGTCACAGCGGTTCTGCGCTCAAGTGTCGGGAATCAACAATACCAAGTCTGCGCAAGTTAAAGAAGCATGTGCAATACAACTGCGGTCGTCCACAGACCCACTAGTAAAAATCGAAACCGTGGCTCTTGTTCTACCACATCTAACGGGGAATCTGCCAACTTGCCAAGTAAGCGCAATGACGAGGCAAGCATTCCCAGACTTGGTATTGGCAGATAAGAGGTTCTTCGTCAACGAACCAGTTGATCTTATCCTTGGCGGAGACGTTTATCCCCAAATTATTCTAAATGGCTTAAGAAAAAATGTGCTTAATACACTCATTGCTCAGGAAACCGTGTTTGGTTGGATAATTACCGGCAATGCAGAAACTACGAGTTCTTCCACTAATATCGTCTCATTTTTCAATGAAGTTTCAGTGGATAAGCAGTTAGCGGCCTTCTGGGAATTAGAGGAGATTCCTAAAAAGCGGAAGGCAAGCGAAGAAGACGCTTATTGCGAAAAGCTCTTCAAAACAACAACTCAACGAAATTCTGACGGAAAATACGTTGTATCCCTGCCGTTTCGACAAGATTTTCCGAATCATGTCTCCCTCGGGCCTTCCTTGAAAAGTGCATGCTCTCAGTTCTACCGGAATGAGACACGACTAGCAAAGAAACCTGTACTACAAACGGAATACAACAGGGTTGTTAAGGAATACGAGACACTTGGACACATGACGAAAATTACTAGCAACGTGGCAGCGGATTCCACCGATTGTTACTTCCTACCACACCATGCAGTCCTGAAAGAGGAGAGTGTATCAACAAAGGTCCGAGTGGTATTCAATGCCTCGTGTCCTACCGCAAACGGCGTGAGTCTAAATGATGTCCTCCTTCCAGGTCCAGTTTTACAAGCCGACCTAACAATACTGATCCTGCGTTGGAGGTTGTTTAAGTACGTTTTCAATAGTGATATCGAGAAAATGTATCGGCAAATTCTGATAAACAAAAACCAAGTAAAGTATCAACGCATAGTTTTCAGAAACAATCCTCAGGATCCAATCAGTTTATACGAATTAAAAACCGTGACCTTTGGTATCAACTGCGCCCCATTCCTGGCGATCAGGACATTACATCAATTGGCCGACGACGTGGAAACATCCCACCCACGAGCATCGACCATTCTTAAGCGATGTATGTACGTCGATGACGTACTCGCCGGTGAACACACTATAGAGGCTGCTATAACAGCGAGAGACGAGATAACGCACGTACTACAATCGGCTGGTTTCCCATTAAGAAAATGGACCTCAAACTGTAGCGAAGTTTTAAACGGCATACCTAAGGAACATTTGCTGTCCGGCGACTTCTTGGAGTTTGAGGATACCAGCACGGTGAAGGCACTTGGCATCAGATGGAATGCTCATGCCGACCATTTCTATTTCCACGCTAAGCCAATTGAGGATCAGAACAAAATCACAAAAAGAACAATACTTTCCGCTATTGCCAAACTTTTCGATCCTCTAGGTTGGCTCGCACCCATAATCATTATTGCAAAAATTATCATGCAAAATATATGGTTGGAAAAAACAGACTGGGACGAAGAAGTATCGTCAACCACTTTGGATCGATGGCTAGCATTTATGCGTGATTATACAGAAATCAACAGCATCCGCATACCAAGATGGGTCCAATTCGCACCAACGGAAGAGGCCGAGATACATGGGTTTAGCGATGCGTCAGAAAAAGCATATGGAGCAACTATTTACTTGCGGGTTAAGACCGCCCAAAAAGTGTTCGTCAATTTACTCATGGCAAAGACAAGAGTAGCCCCAGTAAAAACAATATCCTTGCCCAGATTAGAACTATGTGGTGCAGTCCTATTAGCGGACCTGGTCGAAGCGGTCACCGAGAACCTTAACCTCAGTCATTTAAAGATCAATCTTTGGACTGACTCAACAATTGTGCTAGCCTGGATTCGGAAACCACCCTGCTCTTGGTCAACATTTGTGGCACATCGAATAACAAAAATAATAGAAAAGGTTGGAAGCAAAACCTGGCGTCATGTGGATTCGGCATCGAATCCTGCAGATTTAGCAAGCAGAGGATTACTAGCTAGCGAAATGATCGACAATGCCTTGTGGTGGCAGGGACCTTCCTGGCTGCAAGAAGACAATTCCCAATGGCCAGCACAAGAAGAGCATTATAATACAGTCATTGAAGAAAAAAGGATACAAGTTCACGCTGCTACCACATATATAAACAACATTAATATTTTTCTCGAGCGATTTTCAGATTTACCTAGGGCTTTGCGAGTTATCTCATACATTCTGAGATTCTTTCAAAGAACATACTCAAAAACAAAATCTTCATTTCAAGCAAAGTCTTGCCTCATTTCATCCGATGAAATTAAAGCAACGACTCAACGCTTAATAACCCTTTCTCAAAAGCAATATTACTTAGAGGAATATAAGAGTCTTAAATCTGATAAGTCGATTGGAGCAAAAAGTGAAATTTTGCCTCTCAACCCTTTCATCGATTCAGCCGATATTATAAGGATCGGAGGCCGTCTAGGCGCTTCGTTAGACCTGGCGTATAGTGAACGACATCCAATCATATTACCGTATGATTGCAGGTTGTCCCGACTCATTGTTCAGTTCATCCATCGAATTTCCCTTCATGGAGAAAATCAACTCATGCTACGCATAATCCGAACACAGTATTGGATCCCACGGGTAAAGAATATGATCCGATCTGTTATTCATAATTGTAAGGTATGCACCATTCATAAAAAACGCACTCAAACGCAAATTATGGGCATCTTACCCCAAGAACGCACCACCTTCTCCCGGGCCTTCACAAATAGCGGTGTAGACTTCGCAGGGCCCTTTGATATTAAGAGCTATCGCGGGAGAGGATGCCGAACTTCAAAAGGGTATGTCTGCTTATTTGTATGTTTCACCACCAAAGCCATACACCTCGAAGCTACCACCGACCTCAGTGCCGCGTCTTTTTTGGCTGCATTTGCCCGTTTTACCGCGAGACGAGGTTGTCCGCAAAACGTTTATTCCGACAATGGCACTAACTTTGTCGGAGCTTCTCGATCGTTACGATCCGAAGCCAAAGCCTTTATGGCTGAAGCACGCAGTAGTACCCTATCGAAGTATTCGCACCAATTGATTTCCTGGCATTTCATACCTGCGGCTGCCCCACATATGGGAGGATTGTGGGAGGCCGGGGTAAAAAGTTTTAAAAGCCATTTCAAAAAAATCGCCTCGAATACAAAATATACGTTAGAAGAGTTTATGACTCTCCTATGCCGAGTTGAATCGTGCCTCAACTCACGCCCAATGAGTCCTGCTTCGAACAACCCATCAGACCTGGAGCCGCTTACCCCAGGCCACTTTTTAGTGGGGGGACATTTATTGGCTCCACCCGAGCCTGACACCCACGAAAACCCTGCTTCTGTCATCAATCGATGGGAAAAGCTCAAGGCCCTCCATCAACTATTTTGTAGAAGATGGAAGTCAGAATACCTGAATGAGATGCAAAAGCGCATCAAATGGAAGCATCCACAAAGTAATCTGCGATTAGGAGATCTTGTAGTGATTAAGGAAGAGAACCTACCACCTAATGAATGGAGACTGGGACGTGTCACGAAAGTATACCCAGGTTCCGATAGACAGGTCAGAGTGGCGGACGTTGTGACAGAAAAGGGGGAGATTTCAAGACCCATCGCAAAATTGGTCCTGCTACCACACGACAGTGAGACCACAGAAAACCCAACGTCTCCTAAATCTGCCTAAACCCTCATTTCTCTTCCCAACCAATCACCAGCAAACCCAACGATAACTATAAAAAA
Source organism: Philophylla caesio (assembly GCA_963971545.1). Lineage (NCBI taxonomy): Eukaryota > Metazoa > Arthropoda > Insecta > Diptera > Tephritidae > Philophylla > Philophylla caesio. The sequence goes on along the minus strand of OZ020608.1, from coordinate 29,715,461 downwards.
GGGCTTAAAGCGAAATATTAAAAAAAAAAAAAAAAAAAAAAAAAAAAAAAAAAAAAAAAAAAAAAAAAAAAAAAAAAAAAAAAATTTTTATTTCTGATGGTTCTTCTCCCGGTCACCCTCGGGTCGATCTGGTGACATAAAACCGACCATCGTCAGACCCTTCACCCAAATTAATCGGATAAACCCTAACCGTAGAGCAGAGCCCGAAGCGATCCCAGAATGAACATATGTACCCATATAACCCCTTCTATCTAAAAGGTAACCATAAACCAAACTCACCCCAAATTCCAAGATCCGACTTACGCCTTCCCATCACGCTCCGCCGATGGTAAAGGGTGATCCAACAGCGGCTGATTGAGAAATAAACATAAAAAACTGTTGGTTTTTTGAGTTTTGCTTAAGGTGGACTTGCATTACGGTGGAAATGTTGTTTGCTTATTAAATAACATATTTTGCGTTGGCAATTGATCGGCAGACAGATGTGGCATTTGTCCTGAAATAGGGAAATAATTAGCAAATATATACTAAATAATCTAAATGACTACATACTGTACCGGTTGATTGCTGTATCTTACCAATTATTGCGTAAGAATACTGGTTATTGTTTTTAAGAGAGCGTTTTAGACGTTGAAATTATCGTTATTGTCTTTATCAACTCAAATCGACATCTGTAAACTCATAGTTAACACCTTTGGTCTTTGTTGCATTCACTGTCCATATTTTACGAAGTGACGCAGGCAAACAGCGCCAACAAATCGCCAGAATTGCTCGCCAAATACTGTGATTTGTTGCTGAAGAAATCTTCCAAGAATCCCGAAGACAAAGAGCTCGAAGATAATCTGAACCAAGTAATGGTTGTATTCAAATGTATTGAAAACGTCCAAAGCTTTGTTTAAATAATTCATTTGTATAGCAATAAAGGTGACGGTGATGCAAATAAGAAACCACGGCATCCAGGTTGCAAAATCGTTGGAGGTGCCGTTCAAAGTGTCGCGTATAGCCAGTCCCAGCGCTTTGCACGACATTACAGTCAACGAACCAAAGCCTGAGCATAGATAAATATACACTGCGACATTTGAATGTCCATATTGTGGTGCAACAAATAGCGCTACATAGACGGTTGAACCAAGTATACAAAGGACGCAACCAATTTTTCCAAGCGATGAATGTCATAAAGTTTAGTGTCGTCATAATACAGAGCAAAATGAACATTGTGATGTGAAATGAAAAGTCGTTCATCCCTTCACACTTAATTAAGTTCATATGGTTGCTCTTCTCATATGGTACATTTGTTAAGCTTCGTTTTTTATATAAGCAGCGTATCTTTTTATGCAACGATATTCCAGTGGTTAATATCCAATTTTCTATATAGTCTTTATATGCGTTTGACATCATTGACAAATACAATATGCATGTAACGACTAGTGCCAGTCCTCCGCACGTATTAATTGCCAGGGCGATAATAAAAGCAACGAATAATATTGGGATACTATCTGCAAGAGAAACAAATTTGAATAGCCACCAATTAGATATTATCGAAAGTCCGCTTCCATTAGCAATTATTAATATCCAAATTAGGAAAACGGCAATCATTGATAATAATATAGCAACGCTGTGAATAGTTACAAACAAGTAAATGGAAAGTGATCCAGCCGTGTCCTCGCTTTCCCTCGGCGTTAAAAATTTGCTGAGCACACGGCAACCTTAACTTATAAGGCAGTTCATAAGCACATTGAAGAGGACCATCGGCCACACGGTGTATTAGGCTCTATCCGAGCCCGACAATGATTCTGATGCGGGTGTTGCTTCTACCACCGCAGTCGGGGCCATTGCCGGGCACGTCGAACTTGCACGTACACCTGTTTTTTTGTCTTGCCTTTTTCGAGGCTGGGACCGCGCTGGCTTTGTGTGTGTGCGCGAAGTACACATATTTGCGCTTTTTTGCGCTATTTGTCCTGAAATAGGGAAATAATTAATAAAATATATACCAAATAATCTAAGTTACTACATACTTTACCGTTTAATTACTGTAACTTACCAATTATTGCGTCAGACCATTCCATTTTGTTCACGACCTCGTGCTGCTGCAAATTTTCTGAATGACAGCTGAGTCAATTCAAGAAAATGGCAGGTATGGTGTGGTGAATAAACACATACAGTGTTGCCACGTGCGACAATTCAAAGTAGTAAAAAACTTGGAAATTCTACTCAACCTTTTGAATGTGCCACCCTTTTTCCTTTTTTTTTCAAAATCAAAACAGAACGATTCCTCAATTCTAAATAATTATTTAGATGAGCGTGAAACCAATCGTGGCGCGCCATCTGCAGGGGATTAATTTTAATTTATTTAATTCAACCGTCTCGACTTAGCCAAGGACACAAACCAAATCGGCTAAGATCGTAAATTTTTTCGGGTTGCAGGCTATGGTGACAGACAAAGTCACCACTTATATCGAACACCTAGTAACTAGGGAGGTTCAAGTAAATATTCGAAAATCAAAAAAATGAATGAATGAATTTCTCAATTGTTTTGAACTCAATTGATATCACTTACCATGAAAAAAAAAAAAAAAAAAAACCTTTGAGTTTAATGAATGAATCTCTCAATTATTTGTAAATTAATTTAATTTCATTGAACTCAATTCACTTACCATAAATTACAATGAATGAATGAATTTTCAATTAGTTTTCAATTCAGCTTAATTTTATTTCATTCAATCTCAATTCAAACCTCATAACACCTACTGCTATAAGGAACAACAATTCGTTACCTATAATAATAATAACTTTAGCGGCCCACGGCAGACACAAAGGGCCGGACCTCCACACTACGTAGGCCAAGGCCATCAACTTTTACACGCAGGGTCATGCGCGGTGGCGGCGGGACGGGGTTCGAGGCAACCAACCTAATCCTGGGCTGAGCCGCGGCATCGTACTTTTGCCAAACCACCACCCGACGGGTTTCTGGGCCCCGGGTATGCACAATCACGCGCATAGTCATGCCTTCTTTCGCTGGGGTCAAATTTCCCAATTGATTCCTGGAGAAAAAAAAAAAAAAATAAAAAATATATAAATAAGATAATAAAGAAAATAATAATAAGTGAATAAAATAAAAATAACTTGCTACTTACAAATTTGGACTATCCATATCTCAGTTCAAGCCGCGTGCTGTGTTATCCTGTAGGTTATGCGCCAAATGACCGCTAACCCGTTAGGACACCTGTCAAGTGTGGGTGGTGAAAACCACTCACACAGCGTTGCCATACCTTATCTGTATTTCCGATACAAGATAAATAAATAAATGATAACAAACCGTTTTACGCGTAGTACCTAAAGAATGGGCACCTTCAGCACACCCTCTAGCACAAATTTTTAGATTTTTTCATAGCTCGCCTGTAATTGGCAGCATACCAGACATCTGGCATGAACTTTTGTTCGTCCCTCTGGCAAAACGCAACTCTGAACATACTCACCTCAGTCTTGAATAAAAACCTTACAAGACGCCTGCACTGACGAGGTTTCGCATTATTAGCACCCTCTCTATCAGTTGTTAGCATTTCATTGCACCTTCTTACCCAGTTGTAAGGGAATAGTTAGGAGCATATCCACCACTACTCGCCACCCAATAACGACAAGAAAGTTGGAGATAGATAAAAATAATATACCTTTTCTAGCAATATGGGCCGTTTCACAGTAACGCGAACCAAGCAGGAAGACCGTGGCCAGCGATTTGAGATCGCATGTCGACTCTGCGACAAGAACCACGGATTACGGTTCTGTCCAATATATCGGAAGAAATCCGCGGAAGAGAGACTCCGAGTGGTCATCCTTCACCGGTATTGCACCAACTGTCTATCCCCATTTCATCACCGGGAAATATGCGGCAGCCAGGGGCGGTGTTTCCGATGCCATGAAAAGCATCACACCACTCTGCATCTCGACGAGGAAGATGCTCGCCGACCGCCAAGCTCCGCAACGCTGACGGAAATGGATGAGGTATTGTCTCTTGACCTCACTGGGCAGACGTTGTCCTGGGCGCAGCAAGTGGAGGAGGCGGAGAGGCTGGATACGGAAGAAGCCGAAGAATCTGCGCAGCCGATAACTACGGACATATCCATACCAAGGAGATTGCGTCCGAAGCTGCAACACGAAATACACGCAGGCGGCTCGGAAACCCGTCCTTTCCGACCGTCAAAGCAGCGCGGCTCTGGATCACGTCCATTCAGACCGCCTGTTCAGCGGCGTGTTCGCCACACTGAGGACAGCTCGGAAACCCGTCCTTTCCGACTGTCAACCCGTGAAAACCACCAACGTATGAGTGGCTCGGGAACACGTCCTTTCCGACCACTCCATCGCACAACGCGCCACGATGCAATCGTCCCTCGTGAGGCGATAATGAGGCGACTCGGCCAACCGGCCAGCTTCCGAACCGGGCGACTCACCAGTTCCAACATCCCCCCCCTGACGAGGGTCTTTGAAGCTGTGGCACCAACTGTGGTGGCTAAAATAGAAGCAGGGGGGCGCCTCCATCTGGTCCGCGCGCTGGTCGACCCCTGTGCGGCGTCCACGATCATAGACGATGAGCTGGCGCGAACCCTCCGACTCGAGCGCGCCACAACAGAGCGCGGAGCGACGTGCGCACTGATTCTCAGGGGAAGACATGGCGTAGCGGAAAGAATCACGACGCAGGCGACCGTTGCCAAATATTATAGCCGCATCGTTCCGCGAGAAACCCTGGACCCAAAGGTGGCGATCCCATTCAGGCTAATGCGGCTTGCGGACCCGCAGTTCTACATGTCCACACCCGTGAGACTAACCCTGGGGTGCGATGTGGTCCCCCAGATTATGCTGAGCGACCCCCCTCCTACGACAGTCGGCGGTCTTCTCACACAGGCCACAATCTTTGGCCTGATGGTCTCCGGTGCTCACCAACGTTAATCATTTTTGCACCAAAACCGTTGTAGAGACCTATATAACTTCAATTTTTCAGCAAACGAACGCTATGCGTAAATTAAAAATTCAAACAAATTATTATTAACATATTATACACTTCATGTATATTTACTTATTTGTAAACTATTTAAAAGCACTGAAATTCATCCATAACCACGTCCTTATCGTAGTATTTAAGCTTATTTTTTTTCATAGAATTATATCCCGCACGTGAGCGTGGTGGCGCGCATTTCGCTGTAATTTTGCTGACAGCAAGGGGGCCGGTATGTTTAGGCTTCCGGCCTAAATTTCATCACCACCCTCATTCGACCGACAAATCGTACGCGCACCCCTAGTAAGCGGTTTGCGTGCACACACTCATACACACACACACACTTTCACCCACATGCACACACACACACGCACACACAGTCCTTTACACTTTTCGGAGCGCCGGTACTTGCCGCCAAACAGTGCCCTTTCGTTAACTTTCCCCTTAACTCGGTGCACCGTTTGGCGGTTCAACGGCGTTTAAACAAACTCCGTCTGATTACTTCTTTTCCGAAGACGAGACAAGCAGGTTTTCACAGCAGCCACCACGCCACTACGGAGGTAATTGATACGTTTATATATATTCTCATATAATCACCGATTCCGATTTATAACGTTTGAAAGTGAATAAATTCAATTCTTTACTAATATCGAAACACTCGTTCATTTTATTATCTTTCCATAAAACTTTACTACGGAGCGTATATTCCGTATACGCCGTGAGTAAATAAGAGAAATATAAAAAAATAACATGCTTATTTATAATTTATACACATAATTTATTAAAAGTACGCGAACTTCAGACTATAAAAACCTTTACTAATCTGCTTACCGACTAACGTTTGATATGAAAACGGCGTTTAAAATTATTTAGCGTTCGTAAAAATTGGAAAGTAAGTTTTCTAGCTTAGCAGATTTTCTTGATTACGCTTGTGATTTTCGAACATTGACAATCAATTGCACAGTTTTGGGTTAGGTTAGGTTAGGTTAAAATGGCTGCCAGCGATCCCGCCAGCACGCCTAGGCCCTTTTGCACGTGTTATTGAAATTAAAAATATTGGCGTTAATTGCGTGTTTGCGGATAAAAAATTTCCTTTTTATTGCTTAATTCACAAAAGTTCATTTTCCTAATAAACCCAAGATTTAAACTTAATACAAACTTGACAATAATTTAACAAAGCTGCTTCAAAGTTTAAGCCCATGCAATTTTAAAACAACGATGTGTAATTTCAAATCATTAAAAATTACTACTGATTTTTGAGTAATTTTGATAGTTTTTTCTAACTAATTAGAAACTTATAGTATAAAGTTTGACACTTGAGCTCTTGTGGTTGAATGAAAATTTAAATTGAATTAAAATATAGGAAATTAAAATAAAGGAAAATAAAGCATTCAAATTTGTCAATTTGCTATAGTTAGCTTATTGACTCGAAATCAGACCCGAATTTCTTGACCGGCATATGATTGAAAAATCCGAAACGCTCTTAAATTACTTCGCACATTGCGAGTCACTGTCCTGATTTCACTACAAGTTAACAACAACTTGCGCCAATTTTGCGAATTAAGGTTTTCTCACAACGCGATTGGTAAAGCGCGCAATCTTAAAGTAAACTTAAGTTCAACTTAAAAAATTATTTTTGTACCATCATTGACTTAAATTGGAAGTGCGGATAATTTTAAAATGATTAGTTATCTATACGAGTACATTTTGGTAATCCAAAATTTCGTCGAAAAGTTAACTTTATGTTTGTATGTTTTAAATGAATATTCTTATTACTGTTTTCGGCAGCTTCTTACGGTGGCATGTTTACCTACTCCCATATATGTAGTATGTATGTACAAACCTAAGCATATGAAAATATATGTATATACATATACATACATATACCCTTGAATGTACATTGATGGTTAGGATGTAGTATATAAACGAGCCAGACAGCCTGTCGCCACCATCACCGATGGTAAGTACGAAAGATGCAAGTGCAGGATTGTCGTGTAAGGCCCAAACATAACAGAAGACTTGAAAATAAGACGATGACGCTAGAGATCACCTTCACAAAAGACAAAAACGATTTGTTTTCATTTCGGCTTATAGGCTAACAAACCATGTATTCACAATTGTCATATGACTTCTTCAAGTTTCTCTGCCACATTGCTGCTTATCTTGGTATCTACAAAACTCAACTTAAGGGAATTCCTAGCCAACAGGTAAATCTGATATTTATGTGTATACAAAGCATGTATCCATACATATGTACATGCATTCTTTCATAAACACCAACAATACATATATCTCTAGTAGTACAGTCATCATTAAGAATTGTATACTTATCCACTAACATACGTCACAAACGCATTTGAAGCGTGGTGACGGCGCAGCTGGACTTCGAATTGTTGATGGACAATCCCAGTTGAATTTTAGGTAAGATAATGCGCGTGTATTTATCCTAGCAGCGCATACATTCATACACTCATTTTGCATTGTAAGCGGGATTTGTTGCGCGCCAATACCAATTTTAAAGTAGCTGAGTGTAGTAGCATAGTTTGCGAAAAAAAATGCAATTGTTGTAAAACTAAACAGAGTGCCGAGGATGGCGAAGTTAATGGACACTCAAAAAAATATTAAGAAATCAAAATTTTTCTTTATAACTTCAATTTAACTATGAAAATAACAAACACTTTATCAAATTGCTTTCATTGTGAATGTATTCTAAGCTTGATTTATAAACATTTGTTTTCAATTCAAATCAAATAACACCATATTTTATAAGGCAATTAAAACAGTGAATTTGCAATTTGTAAAAAAAAAGCTTTAAGTTCTTACAGTTCTATATTTAAATTGGATCCAGGTGCTCATAAAAGCTAATGCCGGTGACATCTAAAGACACCGAAAAATACGATAATTTACAGTAAATTTATCTAAGGTTTACTACTTTCAATTTAAGGGCAGATAAATCTCTAGCGAAACCGATATAAATCCAAGTTTAAAACTGTATACACAATTTTAAAAATTTTAACAAGCTTTTATTAAAGGCACATATTTTTATGCCTTTCAGCGTAACGGTATATTAGGCGTGGTACGATGTTTATAAGTACCAGATGAAGAAGAGTTATACCCAGCAAAAAGTATACCTTAATGATCAGGATGATGAGCTGAGTCGACTTAGCCATATCGGACTCTTTCAGCTAAAGAATGAAATTGTGCCTTAGTATCAGTTGTTATTAGCAAAATATTAGCATTGAAAATCATAAATATAACAACCAAGGCCGTAGTCAGGATATTTTTTCATGGGGGGTTCAACAAGAACAAAAACGGTGCTAACTTTTTTATATATTTTATAAATTTACTGTCTGATTCTGCGGTCTAGATAAATTATCAAAAGTTTATAATTCATCAATATCAATTTGATATTTATAATAAAGTAAAGAAAAAAGCTTCTTATTTTTGATTAAAATACAAAAAATTTGATAAATTTACAATATAGAATATTTGGTAAATATTTGATAATTTCTCAAGAACACATAATAGGCCATGCATTCCTCCGCCATTTTTCAACATTTTTGAGTGGTTCAAGCATTAAAAAAAAACTTTCAGATATGCTCTAAAATATACTCTTTAAACGAATTGTCTACAATGTTTCTTATTCTAAAAATAAAAATTCAAAAAAGCTTATTTTTTCTGGCCATACGCTCGGTTGCTAGAATTGTTGTAGGAAAACCCGGTATTCGGAGGGTATAACACCAAATCTCAAAAGGAGGAGGTGTACAACTTTTGGAAAACACAATTTTACTCTCGGAAACCTGGATTTTGCATAGACGTCCATTTTCGCATTTCGTTTTTCCTCTTTACTCATTTCCAGCTTTGCTCATAGAGGGCATAGCCGTGACTGCAATGTATTCAAAACTGTCTGGTAGCCACCTTCCGCAAAAGTCTTAGCTTAGTTTAGGGGCTCATTCACTGACGACGGTCTCCGAACACTTGAGCTGTCATCTTTTAGCACCTTATCCACATTCATGTAAGCTGATTTATTTAATCGAAAAATTTTAAGAAATCTGTAATTGTAGATATATATATTTCAGCAACCGAAACTTTTTCATACAAAGTGTCATTCAATTGCAAAGGATTAAAGGCATCTCTTAATGTTTTCCGTTGATTTTACCTATTGGTAAATTTTGCCGACTTTTTTCATTGAAAAAGATTATTCTCCCGCTCCCAAGAAAATTGATTTTGCTTAGGAAATGATAAATAGCGGTATAAAAATAAACTCTTGCTAAAATTTGTTTGCTTTTTTTGTGTCAGCTTATGACGAAACCTCAAAATTTGGCATTTGAGTTTGGCAGCACTTGTTTCGAGTTTACACGGAATCAGCGATAGCAAATTTTTTGTACTCGTAGCGGAGGGTTGCGTTCGTAACTTTTCTACCACGTACTCAGCGATAAGGCAGGATGTTGAACGAAGTGTCCAGCATTTTAATAATACTCTTTACAGCTTGTTTCAAAAGTTTGTACCTAAACATGTTTGGGTTCAAAAGAAAGTCGTGATCTTTTGAATTGTATAAAATAACTGGTTTGCACACTGACTATGCTACAAATACTCAGTTTTCCGACACGCTTATTTTGAATTAAAAAAAAATTGCTACAGATCTTATTTGTCTAAAGTTAAAAGGAATTTAATACTAAACCTTGAATCATTTTATGATTTCGTTAACCCGAAGCACAGAGTGAATGATTTTCGGTCTGCTATGAAATATCAAAATACTGTGTGACTGCCAATCAATTTTCAACATGTTTGCCCCGTTCTTCAGGTCGAAATAATCCATGAACTCGCATCTTAACAAAGTTTATCAATATAAACTCTGTCCCATCACATCCGCTATTATTCCGGCAATATCTTCCGAGGAAGTATTTTATTATTTACATTACATAAAGGAATCTTTTAAGCTTGGCCCCGGTTTGATTCCAACTTGATACCTTAAAAACTGTGCTACATATTGTTAAGAGCCACTAACGAATTTATTTTATATTTCTCTTAAATTTGGTGTTTTCCCTTCAGCTAAGAATTAATCATTCATTATACCCCTTCACAAAACCGGGATTGGTCCTCTATAGAAAATTTACGGGGTATAGCAAAGCATTCTGCTATTCCTAAACTATTTGAGGCTATTGTTGCTGACGGTGTTAACGTATTCCATATCCTCTACAATTTCTAGCAAACAACATGGGTTTTCTAAAGGGAAATCTACTGTTACATACTTACTTGAGTTTACAACTCATGTTTCAAGTAGTTTCAGAGAGCTTATGCATACCGATGTTATATACATCGACTTTAGTAAAGCATTCGAAAGAGTAAGTCACTCTTTACTCGTCCGTAAACTCGATCTGCTCGGTTTTCAAACGAATCTTCTTCGTTGGATATCTTCTTACCTTAACGACAGAACACAACGAGTCCGTTTTACAAATATTTGCTAGAGCATTATTCATGTATCTTCAGGGGTTCCTCGAGGAAGTCACCTTGGTCCGATTCTGTTTTTACTTTTTAAAAATAAATTAAATCTAATAAAATGTTCAAAAATTGTATTGTATGCCGATACGTGAAATTTTTTAGATTGTATTATTCCGTTGATGAAATGTCTTTACTACAAGCAGTTTTAAGTAGCATAGCTAACAAATGTTTAACTCTGTTGATCTTGGAATAACAATGGACCCAAATTTCAATCTCAATATTCACATCAACGTTATGGTTAACAAAGCCAAAGGTGTTTTTGCATTTGTAAAACGATGGTTAAAAGAATTCAATGACTCTTACATTACGAAGGCTCTTTTCACAAAGTTAGTGAGGTTAATGTTGGAATATGGATCTGTTGTTTGGATTTCGCGCTATAAAGTTTACTCCGACCGGAATGAGTAAATTCAAAAACAAAATCTGCTTTTTGCTTTAAAAAAATGTACCCTTGCTAGTCGCAGAGAAATGCTCGGCATAGTATTTTTAAGTTTTAGCCCATCTCTTCTTGGTGAAATAAAGCTAAATGTTCCCTCCCGAGTTTCAAGTTATTTCCGTCTCCATTTCCTGAAGCCATATCAAAGTAATTTTGAACTAACCGAGCTAATTCGTAGTCTATGTCAGGATTTTAACACTCACTCACTTTTTTACGTAAAGAAGACTATACTCGATACTGACAATAAATGATACATGCATACATACAAAAAAAACAGTTGAGATTATAATTATTATATTATTATATATCTATTTTGTATATACATATGTACCTATAAAGGTTGGCAATTTCCACACCAATAACTATTTTTTATATGTATCATAAACCTCTAGTTGTTATTATCCATAATTTATTTCCCATAATTGTGTAAGTTCTATGCTAATTAAAATTCGCTCATTTATCTTTTGCCCGCGAAATAAATGAACCAAATCATTTCGAGATTCGCGCAGATGTCATTTTGAAAAGTGAGATACACCTATACATAAGTATATACATACATACATATCGCTAGTAGCTTTTAAAAAATTTTGTGCAAAATCTTTACTTACACAATCATTGCCGATTTTCGTTTGATTTACGATTATGCGTTCGATGCAAAATTGCTTGTGAAACTAAAATTTTTCCAGAAAATATTAACGAAATCAAGTATTTATTGTTCACTCTACACAAAAAAAAAATCCTTCAATGGTCGCTATCCCGTTCCAATTTAATTACATACATGTATATGTATGTATTTGTGAGTTCATTTGGGATCAACCCTTTTTTGCAAGGAAATAATTTTCCCTGGGCAATAATTGTCTCACCTGTGTGGCTTCTGTGCCCTAGTAAATCAAAAGTATTGAGCTCATTCAAAGTTTTTTAATTTCGTCTTTTGACATCAACGCCGAACGATGCTTTCAGATATAAAGAAGGTTAGAGTTGATCGTCGGATTCACCTTTGTCGCTATTTGATGCTGCGAAATTCAATTAGACAATGTGACAATCTTTTGCCTTCACCCTTTTTTTGTCAACCCTTTCCTTAATCTAATGTGGAGTTCAATTCTCTCTATGGATTGTACAATTGCATTTAACTTAGAGGACACTTTCACTGTGATTTTTCTTATTGATGTTTTTTAAATAGTGTTGAGGGTTCATAAGGGAAAAGAAAATTCGCAAGCATGTAATTGTTTGGAATTTAATGTCGCTGATGGTAAATTTTTTCGCCCTGAAGTCTGCGAATACGATTTAATTGAATATCAACAAATTTTGCGAATTTAATTAATTTTGTATTTTTATACGAATTCCGTATCAATTGAAAACTGATTGTAATTTATTGAGAACTTTTTTTTTCATTTCCTTGGATCTTTTTAAGATAATTATTTTGTATTTTTATACCCAAGCGAACTTAAGCACAGATTTGTTAGACCTTTCTTCGCAAAACGGTTGTTTTTCACAGCCTTAAAAAGTTAAATATAAACCACATACGCATGTGCATACAAGTATATTCCAAAATGTTCAAAATGAATAGAAGTCGATATTTCTCTGTCAGTCAATACAATTGTAGATTCGGAGGTTCGCCATAGTCTTCCGAGAGGCGAAAAAAACTTTTTCTATGATTTTAGATTTTATATGCCCCGACTAAGGCTACATACTCGTACTCTAGTATCTTTTATTAAGAATTTCTTAGCACACAAAATTGGCCGAAAAAACCAAGAAAAATATGAAATTTGGTGCAAAATAGTTGATGATAACTTCTAGCCGAAAATACTTTCACCCGAAATTTGGAATAACAATATGTTTTAATCAACGTCTGATATGACTTTTAAAAGAACATGACGTGAATAATTTAATAAGACGACAGCAGAAGATGACTATTACACTTTATATACTTAGGTAAAATTTAAACAGCCGAATTTGTTCTACATACTTGCTGAGAAATGGTAAAACTTGTTGAACTAAACTTGAAGAAAGATTGTATTTTTTTCTTTGTTTACAAAACGAAAGCTCTCGTAGTTAAATTGATTCTAATAGCTATGTTTAATATAGCTCGTCTGAAACAATTTAATCTATTTCCTTTTTGGCCGAAACGGGCACATATACGAAGAGGATTAGCGAATCAGCATCATGCCAAGGCATCTTAGAATATTAAAGAAGAACATGTTTTTTTTAATACATCGGTGAAAAATTTTAAAATTTAAAACATGAATGCCAACTATAATACTTTCTGCCTTATTGGAAAGTATTCGTTTGCCAAAAAAAATATACTAAGGGATAAGTGTCAAGTATAACACTTACTGCATTACAAGAAAATATTTGGAAGAGTATTCTCTAGTGTAGGTTCGTAACGTTCAAAAATAGTGGCATACCACCGTGAGTTATTATACAATGTATGCAAAACAATTGGAAGACTATAAACAACTGCAGGGATAGGCACATAGGAAATTTTTACTCTGAGGTGGAAGTATGTACATATATGTATATGCATATATTTCCCTACATTTCTCTCCTAAGGACCATTTCTCAAAAAGGTACGAATCATTCTTAAGTTTTTGTTCGAAATGGGGAGACCTCTGCAAAGTAGGCACATGTTAAATTTTCTCTCATGAATTTTGAATGACATATTAGCCTTAAAAACTAAATACTCGTATGATGAATAAAAATACAATATTCTTAGAACTAATCCATTTTCAAGCATGTATGTACATATTATCCACATAATTGCAGTTTGGATGTGCATATGTACATATTTGTTTGTATGAAAGTTTGTAGTGTACTATAAGTAACTGCTGAACTGGAAGATCATCAATATGCAATTTTACATGCATAACTCCCAGCGGAAAATTAAACAACCATAACAACAACAGTGTCTAACGGCATAATTGCTTGAGTGGGGTTTGGCCTATGAAAACAACAACGCAACAAGAGATAAGTCGACAACTAATACCAAAAGGAAACAACAAAGCAAATAAATACTTAATGGCAAAGAGGCCAAACTGAAGGAAAGCGATCAAAACTTCAATCAAAATGATAGATGACATTTGTTGCGAGTGAGTAGGTTTGCAATTTGTTGCAGCCGACTTTTTACGCTTACCGTAAAAAAACCGCAATAGATATGGCAGATGCAAATATGGGTATACACACAGTTACATCATAATGAAGGAAAAATGCTCATAAATGGAAATTTGCAAAAATGTCAACTCTAAAAAATTGACATGTGATGCAGTTGCAAATAGAAGGAAACTGTGGGGAGTCACCAAGAAGTGTATATAAGATAAACTAAAGGTGTTTGCGAGTCGCGTTGAGTACGGATTATGTCAAATTCGGTTTTCGGTTTAAAACGCAAATCAAAAATAAATTAAAAATCAACAAACAAAGAAGCGACTTGCAATTTCCACGCGAAAGGATTTTAATTGAATCGCAATGTTAAAAAAAACTGTTTGCATAGGAAATTGTTTGACAGGCATGCAAATTTGTTACTTGAAAGAAATGCACACAATGCATTTCAAATCAGGTCAATAATCAAACTAATCAAATGGAAAAGGGAGAAATGAACATTTTGCAAGATCTTCAGAATAAGAGGGTACCTACATACGAGTAGATCGATACTTGCATGCCTGAAGCGATCACACGCTGTTAAGTCAATGTGAAAAGTGTCGCATCCACCCTGGAGCAAAATTTGCCACCCTTCGTCTTCCTATGCAGCTTTCAAATCGTTGTCATAGAACTCTTCACAAATTCGATCGTCTACTAAATTTCAGCAAGAAGATTTATTTGCATGCGAATTTCATTCGTTTAAGGAACTTGCGTTTTGTAGTTGTTGCAATTTGTTTGCTCATGCGCGACCTCGATGTGGCTTCATATGTACACGTGGTGAGCGTATCGATCATTTTCAACGTGCATACATACATACATATGTTCATACACATGTACATAAAATACCGAAGAAGTTATGTTTAGAGAAAGAAGATTAACATGAAGAGTGGTATTGCAACTCCAAAGCAGTAAGATTCATTGCCATTATTGTTAGTGCAAATTGAATATTGGAAATTTGCATATTTTACTTTTAAAAATCTTGATTTTGATTGCTGTGAAATGCGATCGCTTATTCATTTGAATGACTTGCGCCTTTCATATAAGAAAAGTACATACTTACATACATAGCTGATATCAAAGCTAACTAACATCTTTTTTGTCAGATGATACCTTTTATGCGCAGTGTACTTAAATCGAGCACCTAAATATAGTTTTGGAATTAGAATAATTGAAATACTGGAAAAAAAACTTTTTAAGACTTATATTTACTAAACAGGGTTCAAATAGCTTCTTTCAATAAATTTTTTTGACAAAACTTTGGCAAGTAATAGTATTTTAATGTTCTCATACGTAGACAACGGTTGGTCTTGCATAAAAAAAATTAATAACTATTGTGTTTTCGTTTTGCCTATTACACTGTAATAGTCAAAAAAAAAGACAAGACCAAACTCGACGGTTTCCCCCTATTTCGGGTCCTACGAATCGAACTGCATCATAACTTTTTTGAGTTACAATCATGGTTTCATACAAAATTTTTTGTTGAAGTTTTTCATCAGAGTGGCCCATTGTAAGGGAAAGGCACATTTTTCTTCGGTCTCTAACTTTTTTAATGTTGACTTTTTTGGTAAACTTTCTTTGGCAAGGCTTCTCAGAATAAGCTCGTCTTTAAGTTCTTAGATGACTGTAAGCCCCAAAATCAATGTTTTGGATGTCCTTATATCCAATATGTCGAAAAAAGTGAAATTTCACCCATTTTTTTAAATGTTTTTCCCTCACGTTTCGTCAATATTTTAATTTACCCTTTGATACTTATACATTAAGTGTAATTAATAAGTGAAATTAAATTAAATTTAATAAGACTCATCTATCAATGTCCAACACAAATCAGCAAGCAACGAGTCAAGCTTTTTGCCGCTGTACCAATGCTCAAGGGGAGCGGCGACTTGGTGAAATCGGATTCAGTCGGAACTTGCTGCTCAAAATGGTCCTTGTGATGGTGAAGGAAATGAATTTTTAAGGACATATTCACACCTATTTCTTCAAAAGCGTCTAACATGTCATCCACATATTTTTTCCAATCTTCAGACCGGTGCACTCCTAAGCAATGGTTTATAACGGTCATAACGGAGTTCCAGGCAATTTTTTCATTTGGCCTTCAAAGTTCTCCGAATTTTGCATTCTTCATAAGTTTTCTTATATCGGGGCCATTGGGCTTTCAACTTCGGTTGGGTTATACATTGAGAGTAGATCTGTAGGTTCGGTGGCAAATGTTGGCGAAATATATCTCTCAGTTGGACTTGGACATCTTGGTATTGGAACATTTTCTGAGTGAGATACTGGTAGCTGTGCAGATTGAACACTTTTGTAAACTGTGTTTTTTTTGTTGTTTGTTCTTGCACGCGTAGCAGTTACCAGTATGATGCCCTTGTGTATCTATCCAAATCATTGGGATGCCGAACCCCATTTTTAGGCACAGTTTTTTTGACCAGTTATGCAGGTTGTTGTTGCATTGCATGCAAATGGTATTTGGCACCCAATCTACGTCTCTTATAACGGGCAAATCGAAATATTCCTCATAGATGCCGGCAGTTCCAGAAGATATTTTGCGTCTACTCCGAGGGCTTGTAAATTTTCAACATACGTAGCAGAACAAAGATAGGCCAATTGGACACTTATTCATTTGAATTTATTTTCTTAATATACAAGGCACTAAAACAATGTTCTTTCCGCGAAGTCAAAGTCAAATTAACTAATGCTTAAATTTTGACTCTTAGGCAAGCATTAAACGGTTCTTTCAAACGTTACTTGTTGTTATTTCTTATCAGTGCAGTGGTTAAAAGCTTGCCGCGTTGCTTGCTGATTTGTGTTGGACATTGATAGAAGAGTTTTATTAAATTTAATTTAAATATTGTGTACAAATTTATGATACTTATTAATAACACTTATAAGAACCAAAAAAAATAAAACAGCACACAAATATAGTTAGTGTAGCTTTTTTAAAAAATACAAATTTTGTTAAGTTTATTTTTCTAATGATTAGTTTGCTCGGAACGTTGTCTTTGCTTAAGTTTCTTACTATTACAAGATGTCACTTAATGTATAAGTATCAAAGGGTAAATTAAAATATTGACGAAACGTGAGGGAAAAACATTTAAAAAAATGGGTGAAATTTCAGTTTTTTCGACATATTGGCTATAAGGACACCCAAAACAGGGATTTTGGGGCTTACAATGATCTAAGGACTTAAAGAGGGACTTATTCTGAGAAGCTTTGCCAAAGAAAGTTTACCAAAAAAGTCAACATTAAAAAAGTTAGAGACCGAAGAAAAATGTGCCTTTCCCTTACAATGGGCCACTCTGATGAAAAACTTCAACAAAAAATTTTGTATGAAACCATGATTGTAACTCAAAAAAGTAATGATGCAGTTCGATTCGTAGGACCCGAAATAGGGGGAAACCGTCGAGTTTGGTCTTGTCTTTTTTTTTTTTTTGAAAAAAGCTATCACAGTGTTATTTAGCCAAAAATTAATTAATTATAATTTAAACAAAAAGAGAATTTACATAATTTTTTTTTTTGAAACGTAAATCTAAATATTGATTCACATATAATTTGTGTGCTGCCTGTTATATATTATCCAGCAGCTCTCAACGATTAAGTCCACGAAATGATAAAATAAACAATGATATATAACGATCAAAAAGAGCTGGTTGCGGTAATGCACTTCTGGAAGAATGTTCTTAGACCACCGCTGATATGCAACTTCTGGCTGAGCTCCAACAAACGAACAATAAGAATAACACTATTGATGTCGTTCCATTTGACTGCGTTAAACTGCTCATCTTCTCGTACCCATTCATCCCACTCTCCACTTTTCAAAACTTTGTCGTCTCTAAATTTTTTTATAACTGGTCCAATGCGGTTTTTCACAACTGCGCCAGTTTGAAATATATTATTTGCTCTCAGTATTTCCAGACTTTTCAAGCTTGTTAAAAAGCTATCTGTATATACACAAACTATATGTCGAATGCCATTAGTGAGGAGCTTTACTATTATGTCGAAGTGTTCTACATATCCTTTACCGGTATACATATGTATGTATGTATGTATATATGAACGAAATATTTAAGAATTTGGAAAACTGGAAAAACCTAGCGCTTTAGAAATAAAGAATTGCTTCGTAGTTATCATTTTCTTCATCGCTATTATTTAAAAAGTTTTCAATTTCTTCGTCGTTGAGTCTTTTGGATTTACATATCTACAGTTTGGTTTGAAAATAAATCGCTGGGATAATTCAAAGAAAACGGATTATAAAGTGCCCATTTTTGCTAGCGAATCACCCAAAGAGCAGATACGTGGACATGGCAGACACAGCGAATTTCTATTCCTTAACACACAAAAACCCACAGTCCACATATGTGGACTTGCTTTACTGACAGGTTATTTTCATAGTTTTCAGTATTTTTTTTTTCACATCACTCATATACACTTTTGTTTGTATTTTAACCCTTTCGTTCCGAACGGGACATATGCGTCCCGGTACATGTTCAAAGATACCTAGCGTTGAAAATATGCTGCTGAAATGGGCAAAATTACTCCCATTTCGTAGCCTTTACAATTCTTAACGGTATTTATTTCCATTCGTGTCGTTTTAAGAAGAAAACACGTGTTCATTTATCAAAAGCGAGCTCATGGTTGGACGTGAATTTCGTAAGAGGTAGTGAATTTTGCGAATTATTGTTATTTTACAAGTTTCAAATCGACTGAAAGTTTTGTAATCGGTTGTACTAGTGTTCTCGTTATCTCCTGAAGTCGGTAAGTACCAATTGTTTGATGTATTTTTTATATTATTGGTATATTTATCTTCCCGGGACATAGGTGTCCCATCAGTATTCTTGTTGGGCTAAAAGTGTCCCAGTCAGGATCTATCATACTTATTTTCTGCCAACATTTTATAATGCTTTCATATTATTATTATTCATAAATTCACCTTATAATTTTTGTATAGACTCACATGCCGAAACCACTTGATCGTGACACAATTGCTGATATTTTAGAGTCTTCTGATGAGGATCAAGACTTTTCGAGTGGTAGTAGTGATAACTACGAGCCTTCAGATAGTGACGTATCTTCTGATAAAAACTCTATGGAAGAGGCCATAAATGATCATCAAGAGGAGGATACAAAGGATAACTTCGAAGAAATAAACTCTGCAGCCAGTTTTCAAAATACCTCAACTATATGGTCTGCACCCAATGCGGCTTTTGTTCCAAGAAAAACTGTGAGTAGCCATCGAATTCCAGATATATACCAAAGTTTTGAAAGGACTGAAAATCCTTACGTTGTATTCATGAAAGCACATCATTCAATGAGAAATGATGCAATAAAATCAGCTATTTCACGGGATAGATTTCAGCTATTGTCATCGAAAATGTACTTTGCCTCACCTGAAAAGCCAGAGGGAGTATCCAAACTGTACTACGTTAAAGACATGATGGAGTGTTTGAAATCTCGATTTTTAATCTCAAGAAAGGAAAGTGCATACCAAAGTATTGATGAGAGCATGACCAAGTTCAAAGACCGCTCTTCTATGAAACAATATTTGCCGTTGAAGCCAACTAAGCGCGGCATTAAAATGTGGCTTAGGTGTGATGCTCTTACCGGTTATACCTATGACTTTAACATCTACTGCGGTAAAGAAGAAGGAGGTGTCGAAGGAACTCTTGGCGAACGCATGGTTAATAAATTAGCTACTACAACACGCGAAACTGATATCACAATATGCTTCGATAGGTTCTTCACTAGCATCCTTCTTCTTGAGACTTTGGATTATGCCGCGTGAGGAACTGTTATCGAGATGATCAAATCGCAGGGCAATACGAGTTGGATCGGAAGTCTGCTAAATGGGGAAACACATTTTTTATCGACTACTTATGATGGCAGTTGGAAATTCTTGGGTAATCAGTTCTCAACTGGCACGAAGACAAACTCCGCTTATTGACTTCATGATCGTTTTGGCCGAAAACATGATTGCAGAAGGAAAAAGAAGAGCAACTGTTCGTCGCAGTGGGTTATCTGGGAGAAAGAGAAAAATAGTCGCAGGGCACTTTCCTGTACAAATTCCCAACCGAAGGCGTTGTGCTAGTTGCGCAGAACAAAAAAAAGAGAGACGAACGAAAACAATATGCGAAGAATGCCAAATTCCTTTCTGCCAGGATTGTTTTGCACCATATCACAAATAAATTCTGATTTTTTAACTTTTTCTTTTGTTGTTTTTTTATGTTTTATAATCTTATTTGAAGTATGTATCTCTTTTGTGTTTATCGAAAATGTTCATTGGATTAGAAATAAAAGTAGATTTCATATCAAAACAGGATGTAATAATATGTCTGGTTTGGGAGCATAACATACTGATCGGGATAAATATGTCCCATCCAAAAATTCTGACGGGACATATTTGTCCCAACCCCTCCCCCCGCCCCTAATTATCTAAATTTATTTTTTTATGGATAAAACGTTTCTTCTACGTCTATGTTCACGATTAATGATGTAAAATAGGTTATATTTACTTTCGGGGCTTTTCGGATCGAAAGGGTTAATAATCTTCCAGTATTTCCAATAAATTTATTTGTTATTATCGTTTTTTTACTTACCAAAAAGAGAAGCTTGCTTGCGCGATATATTTACAAAACGTGTACGAAGAAAATGTGTCAACAAACGTAAATAGAGAAACTAAAAGAGTAGTAAGGAAAGAGAAAATATTATCTTTCAATTGCGAAAGAAATAACTAAAAATTAGCAAATAAATGGGAACGTCGATAAGATAATTGATGAAAGAAGATGTGAACAACACATTAGAGCCTGTTCTTCTCTAAAAGTATTAAAAACCTCTTGCAAATCTTCAAATGTTATTCTAAAATATACGAAGAGGCCGAGCTTGGTCGTAAAATGGAAAGCTTAAATTTATTTATAAATGTTTATGAGCTTTAAATAGTTGTGCACCAAATAATAACATACAAAATTAAATTAATTTCATTATCCAGGCACTTTGATTTTTATTAGGAATCTTATAAACAAGGCCCATGGTACCGTGTTTCCGGGGTTAGCAAAATTATTTCTTAAACAAAGAGGTAGCGACTAATAAACTTCATTATACTTGGTTTAGCCCAAAAAAGCTTGCTGTTAAAATAATTGATTTGCAAATATGTCGCCTATTTGAGCTAACCTTCCTTGGGTGATGAGTTCAGGGGGCAATATGGAAGAATAAGGAAGAAAGCGAAGTTTCGAAGTGACCTCTTATTGGTTAATGGAGCAAAAACTTTAAACAATTGTTGCCACAGTTTTTGCTTAATCAACCGGAATGAATAAAGTATAATACTAAATATGATTATATGTCGTAGTTACTAAGTGTTAGCAAAATTAAAAGTTCGGGCTTGTTGTGTTGTTATGAATATAAAAGAAACCGATACGTAATGATCCTATTACGTCTTGCAGTTTTGTAATCACAACGACTGTAATAAAACAGAATAAAATTATCAAAATTTTTCCATGACAGCTTTTCTCCACCTACAAATTCCTCAAACAGAAATATAAATACCAAAAATTAGTTCACTTACCCTAAACTAAATCCAAGTTCATTGATAAACGTAAACGGAAAACAATAATAAGTTTCTAATAGAAAAAACTCAACTCAATACTAACACTATAAAATCGTTCGGCCATAATCATAGTTAAGTTAAAGTCGAATCTAAAGTTAGTATCAGCTTTTTGACATACTTTTCGATAAGATATCTGCCGAAAAAGCAGATGCTTCTTCTAGAGTCGATGAAGAAACATATATAATATATTTTTGCTTTTAATTAACACTTTATAATAGCAATTATTTGTAGCAAATGAATGTTAACTTAATTTTAAACCCCGCTATGGATACTAAACGATATGCTCCCGGTGATAAAAAATTTGTAAACTTGTTAAGGCATTAAAGAAAAATATCAAGGTTTATTCAAAAAGTAAGCAGATTAAAATAAAATGTTCCGTATGGCGCACGTATGTATACCAACTTTCAATCAGATTTTACACAAGTATAAGGTTCGCTTTTTGGATTTTGTTTCTTGACATCCCTAGATGTACCACAAATGGAGGTACCTACTGTTTTGTGCCGACTCCGAACGGCAGATGTATTTTATGAGAAGCTATTTAATGGTAGAAATACCCTCGGAGGTTTGACATTGCCTGCCGAGGGGTGACTGCTATTAGAATAAAATGTTTCTTTGATTAACATTTTACTTGCCCTGGCTAAGATTCGAACCTCGTTGCGCGTTATAAGACTGGATTATTCCAGAAAGTAAAAATGCATATAATTTTGTTTACATAAAATATTTTTCACATATTCAATAATGTGTTAGCTTTATCGTAAGAAACTTTGTTTCCTAATAACGCGCATGGTCTTTACCATTTCGGTCATCTCGTCTAATATCGGTCGTTGTACGATTGCCAAACCGTATCCGTGACCACGTTTCGTGCATCGGTAAGGTACCTTTACACCTATCACGTCAATCGTTAGTCTAAAAAATATTATCTGACTATAATTCCTATAAATACATACATACATACATATGTTTGTACATATATGGATTTATAAGTCAAGTATAATTACAAACCAGTTTAAACAACATGTGGCATTCCAAGAAATTAATTTGGCGGCCATTTTCACTTTCTGCCGAAACAATTAAATGGCTTAACGAAATTTTTCGATTCAGTCTAATCAGTGGACGTGACCGTTTATTACTAATCCTTCGCCTATAAAATGGCTACGCAGAAGTTTTAGCAGAAGGGGAACGTCTCAAAAACAAAGACTTGCTGCTCATCGGAATGGAACCTGAAAACTCACGAAGCAAATTATCAATAAAACTTTTGTTATACTTTATGATAAAAAATTTACCATGGCTAGTTTTCATTGACTTCTAACTCACAAAAAGGGACCTATTTATGCTGCCTAGGTCCAATACGACAGCTACATGTTGTAGCCACAATTTCTTGTTCACTTTAGTATTTTTTGCAAAATAGCATTGGTTGTTCTGTAGTCATAATCATAGAATATGGGCTGCTTCTATTTAGACATGAGACCTGAAAATGAAAGTTCATATACAAAACATAATAAGTTTTTGAAAAGTGTTTGTCCGTAATAAGTACTATATAGCTCACAGCATCACTACTTGTACGTACTTAACAGGCGTTGAGTCCGACGAAGAATCGTAGCAGTAACTCTGTCTGACTTTCATCTCATCGAAACTCAAAACACAGCTTTTGCATGGTATACATATGAGTAGATGCTAACAATTTCAAATTAGATTTCAGTAGACCCCTGAATATATAAATTTGTTCAGTCCATCTCTGTAACGTACTCACATACGGAAATGGAAAGCCTTTTTCTGTACAAGAGTTTGTACGTCTTTGCAGTGGCAGAATACAAAGTTATGGACTGCCCAATATCAGCTTCAGTCCTAGTTAATTTCTGCATATTAAAAAAAAAGCTCCAGTTTTTTTATCTGCCCTTGAGCGAAAATAACTCCTAGCTTTGTCCCATGTTTATAGCCACGATTTCTTCTTCACCCAAACGTTTCTCAAGCGTTTCACGTAATTTTTGTACTTCGATACATTTTTGGCAGTTCACACGTTTTGCTTTTTGCTTGCTTGCCTGATTTCAAAATTTTCTGCCAGCAGACCTTTTATACAGGACATAATATCGTAGAAACGAGTAAGTACATAATACAATATCTACTTAAATAGATGCCATTTCATTGATATTATAATTAACATTTTTGTTTCCAGGACGTCAACTTCTTGCAAACTGCTGTCATAATAATATGGTTTGCTCGATTTGGATGTGGAAGCACAATTAGCTTCTGCAGAATCGTTCTCATCAGCTATTACTC
Organism: Philophylla caesio; assembly: GCA_963971545.1. Taxonomy (NCBI): domain Eukaryota; kingdom Metazoa; phylum Arthropoda; class Insecta; order Diptera; family Tephritidae; genus Philophylla; species Philophylla caesio. Next base: position 29,691,539 of record OZ020608.1, on the reverse strand, counting down.
GATATGCCTGTGAGTTCGAGGTTCTTCGGCAAAATCTATATCATTGAAAAAGTTTTTTCTAATAGCGGTCACCCCTCGGCAGGCAATGGCAATCCTCCGTGAAAAAGCTTCTCATTAAATACATCTGCCGTTCGTAGTCGGCACAAAACTGTAGGTCCCTCCATTTGTGGTATAATAGTATAAAGACGCACACCACAAATAGCAGAAGCTCGGCCAACCACTGAACTACATATATAGTGTAAGCGCCAAAATTAGTATTATTATATTATAGCTTAGAATTTTGGAAACAATGTTAGAGCGCGTTGACTTCGGCCCCGCAGGCTTTGAAGCGTCGAAAGTCGTAGGGTCAATTCCGCGCTTAAGTAAGCGTTTTTTAGCGAAACCTATAACACTGCAAACAAAATTAATTTGGTAAAGCACAAATCAATGTATTTTACCCATTTCAAATTAAAAATTATTTGAAAATCTTCCTTTCTAAATTCATAAATACTTATTCAATCCCGTTTTCTTCAATTGTGGATATGTGACGTCATCGAATGGCAAATCAACGAGGAGCGCAGTACCAGTGCAACGATTGGCGCAATCTCTAATATCTACGTATGTAAGTATCATTCTTGTGTAACGTACATTGAGATTTGTGTGACTGTTAAACATGATGAAGATTTCCTCAAAACAAACCACGGCAATGATAAAATTTAGCTTTCTTCTTCTTCTTTTATGGCGCTACAACCGTTTGTCCGTTTTGGCCTACACCAGAACCGTGGGGCCTTGAGTCAAGGCTAATAGAGAGGGAGCTTTAGTAGGGCCACTCCGACATATTAGGTTTAAGGATCCACTTCAGTCCGAAGCGTCTGTTCACCATGAGGTGCGACTTCAAGCGTGCGTCTGTCTTGGTAAGTAAAACCTCAACCCCAATAAAAAGACAAAAAAAAACCTCGGAAAATTTAGCTTGAAACTTCTTTAAAATTTTTATAATTATTTAATCATTTTGATCAATTGACATTATTACAGCTAGAACTTGGTGCAGTTATACACACGTAAAAATAATATACCTTTGTAAAATAATTATATGTGCAAAAATTCTTTTCAGTGTATCTCGTGAATTAATTAATATTCTTGGTTTACATATTTTGATTGTGTATAACGTTAAAACATTCTTTCAATAATCTCATTGTAGTACCGTTAATTAAAAACGGCATTGTGATTTGCGTAGTTCATAGAATATAATTATGTATATGTATGTATGTGCAAATTCATCTAAATATTTGAGCTCTGGCGGCTGTACAGACAACATATACATTTTTATTTTAACTAAAGTGAAAAATTCGGAAAGGAAGTAAGTAAAAGGTATTTAATATAGTGCATAGAAACATAATTAATTACTTTTAAATTATTATATAGTAAAAAAAGCCACGTGGTACATCGTTAGTGAACCGACATCGTTATACAGTCTCAAGCTTTTTGAAAGACCCTCAAAACTAGGGTATCATCAAAAGTACTGGTAGGTTGCCAGCAGTTGATAAGCGGACCGGCATGAGTTGCAGATATTAGACCTGCCTACAAATCACTAGAAAGCGTGTTCAGCTAATTATGATGCATGAAATAAGCTAAAATTTGAATCAAAACTTGCCCAACCGCGAATGAAGAAGCGACTTAAAGATGCTTGTATTTTGTTTTAAGACAAATACCGATTTTAGGGGGACGAGTTTGAAAACGTCATTTTTACAGCTGAAATATGGTTTAATTTGGATGGTCCAAATAATAATAATAATAATATGGCGCTTACACTACATAGCTCAGTGTTTGGCCGAGCTTCTTCTACCATTTGTGGTGTACGTCTTTATATTATACCACAAATGGAGGGACCTACAGTTTAGTGCCGACTCCGAACAGCAGATGTATTTATTGAGAAGCTTTTTCATGGCAGAAATACCCTCGGAGGTTTGCCATTGCCTGCCGAGGGGTAACCGCTATTAGAAAAAACTTTTTCTATGATTAGGATTTTGCTTGCCCTGACTGAGATTCGAACCTAGAACTCACCGGCATATCGAGTTATAGCACGCACCGCTACCAACTCGACCACAGCGGCCACCAAATGGCCATCACAAATATTGGCAACATAAACGACATCCGAGAGAGACTTGCTATAAGCGAAATCATGGTGGGGGATCTTTAATGGTATGGGCTGCCTTTAGCTCTAAAGGCAAATCTCATAGTTATATGCCTTTTACCTACTAAAGTGAATGCCGAAGTATACATTGAACAACTAGATAGTGAACTTATTCCTTTTGCTGAGAATGATGAAAATTGGACATTTCGGCAAGACATAGCGCCCATTCATGTGGCACGCTCTACAAAATTTTTACAGTCTCGCAAATTTCAATTATTGGACTGGCCAGCTTTGAGTCTTGACCTCAACTGCATAGAGGACCTTTCGGGTATACTTTCTGCTAAAGTACCGCTCTGTAAAGCTTAGCAAGATCTATGCCAAGAAGACTGTAAAAGTACATAAGGGTTATACTGAAAATATTTAAAATTTCAATATCTTAATTTTTATTTTTATTTATTTATTTTTTTATTTATTTCAGTCAATTGAACAATAAATTCTTACTGACTATAAGACAAAACGACTTAAGACTAATTGAAGTAAGTATACAATAAGCTATGTACTGCTCCTCAAGATAAGGACGGTTCGTAGTTTTGAACATTATTTAGTTCCGAAAGAGTCCTCATTAAGGGAGCATACTTTGCATAGTTAGATTTTGTAAACCCGAGGTAAAAGACTGGACACTGCGTAGACTACGCATAGGAACATTAAAAGTTATTCTTTCTAAGAGGTTAGGGCAGTCAACTAAACCACACAAGAGCTTGGTAACAAAAGAACAAGCAAGATAAGCTTTTCTGTTATTAAGAGTTTTTAAGTTTAAAAGTTGGCAGCGTGATTCATATGAGGGACTGGGGTCACTAAAATTTAAAGAACGAAGAGCGAATTTGATAAATTTTTTCTGTATTCGCTCTAGGCGAATTAGGTAAGAGGTGTGATATGGTCTCCAAATAAAAGAGGCATATTCTAATCTAGATCTTACTAGGGAAATGTAAAGCATCTTTATGGTGTACGGGTCAGAAAACGAAACATATTACGACGAACAAATGCCAACATTGCGTAAGACTTGCTGACTATATAGTCTACATATATGCGTGGAAAAGCTTAATTTTGTGTCGAAATAAACACCAAGGTCCTTAACTTCAGTTACACAATTAAGTAACGATCCAGAAATATCATAACGTGTTGGAAGCGGTATGAGCTTTCTAGTGAAAATACAATGTGAAAATTTTTTTATATTAAGATGTAACTGATTCCTTACACACCATGAATGCAGTTCATGAAGTTCATTTTGGAGTGCACTGGAGTCATGCCTGTTCCTAATGACCGAGTAAATTTTAAGATCGTCAGCATATAAAAGGTATTTAGATGAAGAGAAGCAAGACCCAATGTCATTTATAAATAAAATAAAGAGAATTAGTCCCAGAACACTACCCTGAGGAACGCCTGACGTAGCGATAAAAGGCAGTGAGTAAACATCCTCAAATGCAACCACGCAATATCTGTCAGACAAATAAGATTTTATCCATTCAAGAAATTTAGAATGGAAGCCCATGCTAGATAATTTTGACACTAATACATTATGGGAAAGTCTGTCGAACGCTTTCGAAAAATCAGTGTAAATTGTGTCAACTTGGTAGCCTTCTTGAAGAGCAGTTATACAGTCTTCGGTAAAAATTGCAAGATTAGAGATTGTTGACCTGTCCTTAACAAAACCATGCTGATTTGGACAAATTAAGCTACTTACAGAGAAGATTTTTGCAACTGTAGTTAGTTTTGATATCGGTCTATAATTAGCAACATCATTCTTGCTACCACTTTTAAAAATTGGTGTTATATAACTCTTCTTCCAATCATCAATGAATTTCCCAGACGCTAAGGACATGTTAAAAATCAATGTCAATGGTTGAATTAGCGACCTGCATTTTTTAAAAAGTATGGCCGAGAGGCGATCAGAATCCATTAGGTTGGAGGATTTAATTGAATCGATACCTCTACTGACATCATCTTCAGACAATACCAGCGATCCAAACGAAAGAGTGCATTGAGGAATGAAGACATTGGCGTTATTATGATCCAAGTCAGACACAAAGTTTGAGGAAAAAAACTCAGCAAACATGTTAACTGCTTCTTTAACGCTACTCACGTTTATCGTTATAAACGTTTGAGGAGGGAATATTTGTCTTTGTATTCTTGGATTTTATGTAGCTCCAGAATGATTTCGGATTTTTTTTTATATTAACTTCATAGTTATTAATATATTTTAAGTAAAGTAACTTGTCTAAGTCATTAAATTTCTTTAAATATAAATGATATAGTTACATACTTTAAACTTTTTATGGTATTTATTTTTTCGATTTTTTAGATGTTTTATATTTTTTGTGTACCGCGGTATCTTATAAGTTTTTCTTGGAAAAGTTGGAACAATATCAACACATAAATTAAAGATTAATGACTTAAAAAGATTAAAAGCCAACTCAGTATCTAATTTCGAAAGTGATTCAGACCAATTATATTCTTGAATAATATAATTCAGATCAGTAAAATTGCATAGATTATAGTTAAATTTAAAACATGAACCGACTTGTGGAGCAGTAAAAAATTCATAAAACTGTAAACTAATTAGTAACGGAAAATGGTGCATATTTTTTCGAGATCGGAGAACAACATATTCTTAATTGAAAGTGTAAATTATTGCTTAAAAATATTAAATCTAAGAGTCTATTATTTTGGTTAACAAATTAATTAACTTGAGATAGACCGATATTTGAGAGGCTATCAGTAACAAGAATTTCACTGTCCTTAGACATGTTTACTGGAGTTAAAAAAGACAAACTATTTAAATAACGCCATGAGATATTACTAAGATTAAAGTCTCCTAGAACGCAAAGCTCATTATCCCCAATACTAGAACTTAGCTAGTAGGAACAATATAAGAAGCACATAGAAATAAAAGTCCACCCGGGCAACGCACACTGATGCAAAGTTGATCAAATATAGAATCCGATTTTTTTAGTTGGACAGACGATGAATAATGTGTACGTTGTATTGCGATGAGCACTCCACCACCTCTCGAAAATCCAGTTTTTTCCCCATCTCTGTCCTTTCGATATACGTTATAGAGCGCGGGATCAAAGAACTCAGCGTCAAAAAAATTTGGAGTTAGCCAGCTTTCAATTATAACGAAGATATCATAGTCTAAATGAGAACTTAATCGGCGAACTTCGTCTGCTTTAGTTCGCATGCCAGACACGTTTTGAAAATATAGTTTTAATTCATTCGAAGACTTATGATTTTCTAGAGCGGTATTGGCGGACTTTCTTTTCTTTGTAAAAAACGAAAAGGGCGAACAGTAACATTAGCCGGCCAGATCGCATAAGCAACTTGTCAAAAAGCCCTTCGGAAACACCCAGTTTAAAATTTACACGCTTGAGGGCCTCAGTTGCAGCATCTTTCTTCACAAGTTTGAAGCAAGATAAAAGATTTTTTTGAATACCCGAATGGAAAAAAGAGGCAAGATGGAGCCATTTTAATTTCACAGCAACCTTAAGTTCGGCGTTAACACTAGATCCAAAAACACGCAATTCAGGCTTTTTTTTAACATTCTTTCCAGGTACGTTAGTCCAATTGTTTTTATCATGTTCAGTATTAACTAGATTAAAAGTAGATGTAGGCGGATAAGTTGCAGTTTTACGTAATATATATATATATAAATAAATAAAAGTTTTGTATTTAATTTTTTTTATAAATTTGCGTTATATAAAGCAACTAAACTTGTTGGGTTTGGGGGGCATTATTGCAGGAAGGACGATTTTAATGCTCTTAATATTTAAGCTCTCCAAACCCAAGCGCTTTCACAATCTGTTTCATATTAAAAGATTTTTTTTTAAATTTAATGAGCAAAGAAATATATGCAATTGCTCATGAAAAAAATGTATATATTTGTTGTGGGTAGATAACGAAAAAATTTTGAATTATATACGTATGTACACATATGGTATTACCCATAACTACGTATGTACATTGACTTAATCACTACATATTACGTAATACAAAATGAAATATTTCTATGTAGATGGATGTACATATGTATGTACGCATTAGGGTGACAGTTAATTTCGAAAGTGATATTTTCTTTGGTCTCAGTGTTTTTTTGTGTGTAGTTTTATTTAAAAAAAATTCTAGTAAAATTTCAAGGTCGTAGGAAGAGGATTAGGGGGCGCGTCGGCCCCCCAAAGTTACACAAAATACGTTTTTTCACGCAAATTCTTACTTTGACTGCTTGTAACTTTCTCTGTGTTTTTTTTTTTTAAACATTACTGGCGAAAGATGTTCATTAACATGTCTACAATAACATCTGTCAATAACATTTTTGTCTAATGTTAATATTTAATGAAAAAAACTTAAATATAGGAGAAAAAGTACGCCTCAATGTCGATTTATTATACTTAAATAAAATTACTTATATGATTCAAATTTTGGATTTTGTTCAGATTTATTTAATTAAAGATTCATATAGAAAATTCCTTATGATTTACGTAAGAGTAGCTTCAACAATTATATACAGTAAGACCTCGCTAGTCCGAACTTCAGACTTTTTTTGTTTACTTTTTTTTTCAAGTGTAAGAATTGTCTTTAAAAGTTTGCTTCAAATTTTTTTTGCCTGTATGCTGAAGCGATCTATAATATTGACAATTGTGACCGAGAATATTCCCGTTACAACCTCAACAATATTATTCTCAATGCTTGCGTAAGCTACCGGCAAAAAATCAGCACCAATGTTTCTCGGAAAATAGATTCTTATTTTACAGTTATATGCAGCAGCCGCAAACATTTTTTAATAGCATTAAATTTGCAAAAAAATCATTCGAAGTGAAAATTTGAATGTGAAAAGTCGAAAATGTCTGCTAGAAATTTACGTGAACGCATATATTTAATTGGTTATGGTACCAACTCATTAACGGGAAGTAAACTACCCTCCAATATAGAAGTGTTGAAAGTTTTGTTTTTCAATTTACGTGTAGTAAAAAAAAAATTACGGGAAAGTTCAGATTTAGTTGTAAAAGAACTATTCGTGTTCTGGGAAAAAGCCCGCATTCCGGTCAAGGATAAACAACACTGCATTACAAAATGTAGAGAAATTGTATAAAGAATGGCAAAGCTTTCAAAAAGATTCAAAGAAGACTTCTAATTTCCATAAGAGCAAAGTAAACACGTGGAAAGAAAAATTGGATATGCTTTTTGACGTGGCGCATGCAAGTGCATTAAAAATAATGTCGAATCAAGAAGATATTGATTTCTTGATAAGTCAACGAAAAACGGGGCGCCCAGGCTTTATGTATGGTATCGATTACGAAGAAGTACGCCGAGAGTGCCGACTTGAAGAACGCAACAACAATTTATTACAACAAGTGGAGCGGAATAATCGTGAAATTGCATTAATTGGTTCGTTGTATGTTATTGTTTATTTTTTACTTTCTTTAAATTAAGTCGTTTTTATTAGATGAAACTGCAGAGTTGCTGTCATCTGAATCTTCAGAGAATGAAAACAGTTTTCCAGATATGGAATGTGACCCACGTTGTAGTCAACCTCCAGCCAAAAAATGTAGGGGAACAAATAAAATACTAACACCAAAACTGGCGGCCGCACTCGATGTCTGTAAAATCAGTGACAGACATGCGGTTCATCTAATAAGCGCAGTCGTTGAAGCTCTGGGTAATAATGTTGAAGATTATATTTTAAACCGAACGTCTGTACACCAGGAAAGGGAACAAATCCGTGAAGAAAGAATTTCAGCATTAAAAAATAAATTAAAATTAAATGAGCTCGACGCTATCTGCCTTCATTGGGATGGTAAACTTTTGCCGACGCTGACGGGAAATGATAAAGTTGATAGGTTGCCTATAATAATATCGAGCGGTAAAGTTGAACAGCTTCTTGAAATACCTGCACTTGATTCCGGTACTGGAAAAGAACAGGCATCCGCTGTATGCGATGCTATTTATGAATATGGTCTGCAAAATCACATCAAAGCTTTAGTGTTTGATACAACAGCGGTCAATACTGGGCGTTTCAATGGTACCTGTACGTTAATTGAAAATAATTTACAAAGACAACTTTTATGGTTACCATGCCGTCATCATATATACGAGATTGTTTTAAGATGCGTTTTCGAAGAAAAAATAAGCTGTTATGGAAGTCCAAACGTTAAAATGTTTGAGAAATTTAAAAATGCTTGGGCTAAGATTGATGCTAAAAACTATGAGTATGGCATCAACGATCCAACTGTCAAGACGTACATGAAAGAGTCTGCTGTTCGCATTATCGGTGCAGTAAATAATATCTTGGAAGAAAAACAACCCAGGGAAGATTATAAAGAAGTCTTGGAACTCACTTTGCTCTTCCTGGGTCAAAAACCAGAAAAGACACATCCAAACAGCCTAATGTTTCGATCGCCAGGAGCTGTTCACCATGCAAGGTGGATGGCAAAAGCGATTTACTGTCTAAAAATATTTTTATTCCGTAACGAGTTCCAGCTTTCAGCAACTGAATTAAATGGGCTTCGTCAAATTTGTGTTTTTATTGCTGAAGCCTATGTCGTAGCGTGGTTTTCTGCTCCTTTGGCCATTAAAGCGCCATATCAAGATTTTTTATTTTTACAAAAACTTGAAAACTTCAAAAAAATTGATGCTGCTATATCTTATGTTGCTCTTAAAAAGTTCAGGAACCACTTGTGGTATTTAAGCCCTGAGGCGGTTGGTCTTGCATTTTTTGACAGCAACGTATCCCTTTTTTCAAAACAAAAAATGGTGGCGGCTTTGGAAAATGATTTTGAACAAGAGCAAAACACAAAGCGAGCTACAATAAATGATAGAGAAATCGTTGAAATATTCCATGACGGAATTGAACAGTTCGTCTCTGCCGAAACAAAAGCATTATTTGAAAGATTTCAAATAAATACTGATTTTTTTAAATTAAACCCAGACAAATGGGAGCAGGACCAATCTTATTGTAAAGCGGCTGAACTGATGAAAAAATTAAATGTTACAAATGACACTGCCGAAAGGGGGGTTAAATTGATGGAAGAGTATAATAAACTATTTACCAAAAATGAACGCCAAAAACAATTTGTTTTAAAAATTGTTAGCGATTACCGCCATCGGTTTCCCGACTGTAATAAAAAGACATTGTCTCAAGTGCTTTAAACAATATTAATAAAAAGAGAAATCATATACATAAGTAGTTTTATTTAAGTATAATAAATCGACATTGAGGCGTACTTTTTCTCCTATATTTTAAGTTTTTTTCATTAAATATTAACATTAGACAAAAATGTTATTGACAGATGTTATTGTAGACATATTAATGAACATCTTTCGCCAGTAATGTTTAAAAAAAAAAAACACAGAGAAAGTTACAAGCAGTCAAAGTAAGAATTTGCGTGAAAAAACGTATTTTGTGTAACTTTGGGGGGCCGACGCGCCCCCTAATCCTCTTCCTACGACCTTGAAATTTTACTAGAATTTTTTTTAAATAAAACTACACACAAAAAAACACTGAGACCAAAACAATAAAGAAAAAAAAAATACTCCATACATTTAATTGTCACCCTAGTACGCATATTATAAATCAAATGCATTCCACTTATTGTCGTTGTATCAAAGGCCAAAGACCACCCGAAACAACAGGGAGATAAAAAGTTTCCAATGACCAAAATTCAAATGGGGCAATATCTCCAACGCCACCATCAAGTCTGTATGACAGCAGACAAACTGGAGCCTCCAGCTGCGATCGCATTGAATATATGAACATACATACATTTGTATGTATTCACCTCATTCAGTTTTAATACAAATAATTTTACACAAACACACACGTATGGTACACTCATGTGAGTGTTCCCTTATGGATCGCCAAGTGCATTGAGCCACGCTTAAGTGCTTGTCACAGCGGCACGCTTCGACACTGCCACTTGGAACTGAAAACCCTTTCGGATGCACCACAATGCAACACTTGCTGACACCAGCCTGCCAAGTGGCCGATGTTATAGAGGAATGTGCGCTTTTCAGTTTGAGCGTGTGCAGTTCAGCTGTTCCAACGCTTTTGTACAGTTACAGTGGCTGCCACATGGCAGTGCAATGGATTGAACGCCACTACGCCGCCCGATTGCATCACCGCACGAGCAATCGATAATCAAATTTAAAACCGACTGAAGGTATGAGCCCACGTACGGGCCAATAACAATGGAAAACAAGTCCACTTTCATATTGTTTTGATTTTCAGATTCGTCGAATTCATTTCTTCTTTAGTTTTTCACACTTTTCGTGCTTTTAACTTTATTGAATTGTGTCTTTGAGTGGGACAGCATTCAAAAGCCGACAGAATTATTAAGAAAATGTACTTGAAATTAAAGATTTTGACTGTATTATTGTAATGCAGCGACCTAATTGAGATATTGGTGACTGAAGATAATGCTTGCTGAAGAAATAAGCTAGAAATGCTGCTGGATTTTCAAGATTCAGAGTGAGTTTAGCAATTGCTTCAACCAAGGCCGTAGCCAGGGGGGGGCCATAGGGCAGCTGCCCCCCCACCGTTCGTCCCATTGGTGATTTTTTGTTTGTAAAGTTGCAATGAATGCAATGAAGTTAAATAATTTATCGATCGTATGTTTACCATCAATAGCTTTTTTAATAGTTTGTCATCACTATCATATTTGAGAGACAGCTGTCATTCAGGCAATTAAAAGAAGAAAAAGTGTCAAAAGTGATTAGTGTTGGTTAAAAAAAAGTGTCGCTTAAGAAGTATAACTGATAATAATATAATAAAAATGGACATTAGAAACTTTTTTAATAATACTACAAGTACGTAATAGTTGACTTAAGTTATTGCATTACACTTTTTAATGATACATATGTTCTTATTGCAGCGAGATTGAAGAGGAGGCTGAGCTTAAATGATAGCAGCTCAAGTGAAGAGAGCCACGCGGCAGATATGACGGCGGATGATTGCCATGCCAACGATATTGGCAAATGGGTGGCTTTAGTCGGTACGATGAGTGAGGAGCAGAAAAAAGAACTGTTGGTTAGTTGTTGGAAGCCCGACCAAAATTATAATTTTTCAGCTGATGCAACACACTTGAAGAGAAAATTCAATTGGTCATGGTTAGATTTATACAAACCATGGTTGGTGTACTCGCGCAGGCTAAAGGGCGCTTTTTGTCTTTATTGCGTGCTCTTTAAGCCTCTCAACAAACCTGGCGTAACTTCCTCGTTTGTTGTACGCCCTTTTACAAAATTTAAAAATGTGCATGAGTACTGCAAAGCTCATGCATCAAGCAGTTTGCATAAAGAAGCTACGCAATCAGCAATGTCATTTTTAAATGAAACTCCTGTCGATTTGCAAATGCAAAAAAAATTGAACAAAATAAAAAAATTATTAAATCCATTATAAATACAATTTTGTTTTGTGGAACGCATGATCTTCCTCTTCGTGGCAAAACGAATGATGAAGGTAAGTCTAACAGATTTATAAAAGTTAAAAACTATATTTCATTATTTCACTTTTTCAAAGGTGTTCTATATGATCTGCTTATGATGAGAATATCAGTTGGTGATGAGGCATTAAAAAACATTTTGGAGGATGGCAAACAAAACGCAAAGTATACTAGTCCACAAATCCAAAATGAAATTTTGGAAATTTCGGCGAAAGTAATTAAAAATTACATCTGCACAGATGTTAAGAAAGCGTCAGCGTACAGCATCTTAGCAGACGAGACAGCAGACATGGCTGGAAAGGAACAACTTTCGATAGGAATTTGATTTTTTGACAGCAGAAAAAAAATTATCCGTGAAGAATTTATTGGATTTATGGAATTAGATGCAATGGATGCAGCAACAATTGCAGCCAACATCAAAGGATTTGTGGAAGGTTTAGACTTAGATCCAGCTAAATGTGTTGGGCTTGGGTTTGATGGATGTGCTACTATGGCCGGCAATACTAGTGGGGTGCAAAAAATATTAAGAGGTACATTCCAAAAAAGTTGTTATATTCATTGCGCCAGTCATCGCCTCAATTTGGTGGTTAATGACCTGAATTCAGTCTCTGAAATACGTAACACCATTTCCAACATAAAGGATGTAATAAATTTTTTCAAAGAGTCACCCCTTCGCAGAAGATACGCTCCGAATGTACATTCTTTTTGTGAAACACGCTGGTCGGAGAAGTACAAAAGCATCGCTGATTTTAAAAATTTCTATTGTGATATAATAGATGGATTGGAAAAACTAAGCACAGAAGGAAACGCTGGCACGAGAAAATTTGCATTCCAACTTCACAGTGCTGCAACTAAAAGCGTTTTTCTTATTTGTATGTTCATTATTGCCAAATATTACAGCATTCTCCAACCAGTAGTGAGTATATTGCAAGCCAAGAACAATGATGTGATTAAATGTAGAGATCACATCAATAACATTTTAAATTAACTGTGAAAAGTTAGCTGAGAATGCATCGCTCAATATAAGTGCGCCCAGAGTCGTCGAGAAGCAAACAAAAAGATCAAATCCTCCATTCACGACAACAGCAGAGTATTACCGCCGGGCAATTTTCATTCCATATTTGGACTCTTTAATAACATCTATTAGAGAACGATTTCCTAAAGAAAACACTCTAACTTTTGATCTCGCAGCCTTAAGTCCACTGCATATGAAAACTATCTCTCTAAGCGAATTCAATGAAAAAGTTTTGCGTGCAAGCTCTTTTTACAATATAAAAGATATTGAAAATGAGCTTGAACTTTATTACAAATATTGGAAAGATAAGGAAGGAGATGAGTTAGATTTAATATGTGCTTACAATAGCTCAGATTTTTATCCGAGGATAAGGGAGGGACTTGAAATTCTGTTCGCAATTCCCTGCACAACTGCCACTGTTGAACGGTCGTTCAGCACTCTCAGAAGAGTAAAGACATGGCTGAGAACAACAATGGGAGAGAATCGGTTGAATGGTAATAAAAGCAAACATTTTTTATTAATAATTAAGTACATAAATTTTATTTTTTCAGGATTGTGCATGCTTAGCACCCACCGGGCTTTAGTCAAAGAGAATCAAGCGGAAATGGAAACGAAAATTCTGGAGGAGTTTTCAGCGAATCCAAGAAAACTTTTATTAGCATGAGAGGTATAAAAATAATATAAAAAAAATTACTGGAATTAAAAATTTTTTTTCAGCCCCACCCTACATGCGGACCTGGCTACGCCCTTGGCTTCAACACACTTTTAGTAATGTCATCAACACCCACTATGGAGTAACGGCAGCAGTTGGAAGATGCACAAAAAACCGCTTCTTGCCACTCCCACGTTGCACACTTAGTCGGTAGCTGTGGCAACTTTGTGTAGGCCGATTCACTTCCATAATGACAACAGAAATTGCCGGAAAATTGCTAACTCGTAAATATCAACATATTTGCGTAATTATGTACATATGTACATATGTACATATGTATCTTATAAAGAGCGAAGATGAAATTGTGAATTGTGTGTGAAATTTTCAAGAATTCTTGTTATTTGCACACAAAGACAATTATGCCTGTCAAGCCCACACGCGACACATCCGAAGCGATGTAAGTGTCCTACATAGGAGTAGTAAGTGTACAGTGTAGGTACTCATCATGCCACAGCCGGTCTGAATGAATTTGCATAGGTTTATACATAACTCTAAACGATGGCCACGTGCGTATGATGATTTTTGCAATGCGCTAAGACGGAGCAGTAGCTGGCTAAAGACCAACCTACGCAAACTGCGCACGGCTATAAATGCACCACTGGCACTGATGGGAACTTTGGTGGCGCTGAGTGCCTGAAAAAAAGTTGAACACCTCAAATGTTGTATGTAAATTGTCTATAATTTGTCAAATTCAGCAGCATATCTATTGATTTCTGCGATGCAAATGTGCGTAACTCATTTCCTATTGCTGCAATGTTACGCCTGCGCTTTGTCTAATCAAAATGCAAATCGCTCACGACAGTAATAACTCTTACTGATCATAAGCGGATTATATCGGATACCGAAGTAATTCAATTAAAATTGAATTGGCGATGTCAGCCAATTTTTGTTTAGGAGCTGAAAAAGTTATTTCAATTTATTTAAGACCGAAATTTTATGATTAACTATGTTAGAAATATCCAAACCATAGATTTGTTGATGCTTCCGCATTTGATATATGTACAACTTTTATTACACAGAGAAAATCTATACGTAATAATAATATTAATTTGTCGCTTTCACTATTTATTTAGCTCATTGCTTGGTGGAGCTTCTGCTATTATTTGTGTGGTGTGCGTCTTTTTATGTTGTACCTGTAAGGCAAGACTTACAGTTGCACGCCGACTCCGAACGACAAATGTATTTGAGAAGCATGTTCATGGCAAGAATGCATTCGGAGGTTTGGCATTATAGGTGACAATCTTACTTATTTCTCTTGTCGATTTACCTTATGTCAAACTATTAGGTGTGTTGCCTTTGTTTGAGTTTTTTTTGCTTACAATTTCCTTTTGCGAATAGAATTGTGATTTTGCGACTACGCTAATTTTTGTGATACCTTTTATTTAATATAAATTTTAAATATGTGCGATATTTGTACGCCCCGGTCCGAACTTCGTTAATGGTATAAAGAGGTTAGGGGTCCAAAGAAGTTCGGAGGTTTATTTGCGGAAGCTACAAAACGTTTGTTTTTCTAATGTAGAACGCACTTTTGAATTAAGAAGCTTAATCGACGCTTATTTAGTTTGAGAAAGGCAAAAGAACGCGTAATGGATCACCGAATGTTCGAACACATAAAATTGTAATTCCACAATGATTATCACCAGCAATCAAGGCACATTAAACAGGTAGCAGCATTAAAGAAAATTCAACTCTGGGGTATATTTTTTGATTTGTTGTGGTTCATCACCCTTCAAAATTGATATATGTATCAAATTTGACGAGTTTGATTATTCTAAATGTAAACAAAATGTAAGTGATTCAACATTTTGTTTGAAAAATACATTTGTTTTCAACGCAAACAGTGCAAGACGCATCGTACTACAACGGATCTTCAGAAAAGAAAAGACTCTCGTGGTATACCTTCAAATTGCAAAAAAATGGTCGGAACGCACCCAACCGTTTGCAGAAAATGGCATGGCGAAGTTCTATTCCAATTGGATATGAAAAGCTAGATCTGACCTTTTCTCGTCTTTTAGAAACAATGTCTCCTTTCTGAGTATGTACATACATACATACATATGTTTTTCAAATCACGTTTGTATAAAATTGAAGTTATAAATATTCAAAATGTAAACAAATATTGTTTTGTAAACAAAGTTGTTTTGTTTTTTTTTTTTAAGAAAAAAGTTTGTTTTGTAAACAAAGTTTGACTTGTTATGGACCACTTATAAGAAAAAACTCCAATCAGCTGCTAACATTGTATTACCTGTTTATTGTACCATGCCAGCAATACATTATAATATTTCCAAAGAGACAAAAATTTATATCACCAAAAACTAATCAACCGAACTAAGTAAAAACTAAGTAATAAAAGTAGTACACAAATGTCATTAACTATACTTTTCTACTTTAAAAGTTTTTGACAGATTTCATTATTTCAATATTTACACTAATATGTTTTATCCTTGAAATATTTGTTTTCACGGATACTAAAGATGTCTTCCGTAAAATGATAATCTCCTATTCATCTTCGGGCACATACAGTGCATGCTTACCGCAATGCTCTTCCACTGCTAAGAGTGTAACCACATATTGAAGACGTTCTCTACAAATATAAATAATGCGTTTTATTAGCAATATGTATTTAAATTATTAAAGTTTTTACCTTTTTTATTTGTTTCCATCGATTTCATTTGCATGTGGTTTCACGAAAATAAATACAAAGCAAAACAGCTGCTTCTGACATATGTAAGTTAATACAGTCGGCATACGGTAAACCAGAAAATCATAAAATAAACTTTAGGACGAGGAACGAAAATTTTTTTGTAGAGCCGTGTTATTATTCGTCATATAATTTTTTAAAGTCAAGTATTGCTAATTCAAGAATCTAAGACGTCTTCGTCTCATTTATGATCGGAAGCGATTTTTCAATCTACGCGAAGCTGAAAAAGTTGGATCCGGCATTAAAAAATTGCATTGGACTTCTTCTAAAAGGTTTTCGGTAGTGGCAAAATATTTTCGAGGTTAATTCCCCCATCTTGTTTCATATTCGTGGTTTTAAGACGAGTTAAATAAATAAAAATCATTTATTTTTAACACAGGCTTTTCTACAGGTCGCTACCGTTAACTTTATTAAATGCGTACTTTAAGAAAGCAATTCAACTTTGTGAAATACTTTTTCCTTCACACAATATCAGTTATTCATTTATTGGATGGAGCATTCACGTAGCTATTATACGTACATCAATGCTTTAAGCAAACAATTCTTTGATTAAGTACCTTAATTTTCCCTCTAGTGTTGCTATCTTTCCATTTCTTATTCTATTTATGTAAATATACCCTTCAGTAAGAAATTTAGTTTGCAGACAAACATCATATTCTTAGTCTCGAAAACTTCAATAAAAAAAGAGGAAATGCAGACTTAAGGGGGTATTCCGGTTTTTCAGGCTAAATTTGTCTATTATTTTGAAAGAGTTTTTTGATAGAAAAAATATATACTACAGTGTAATAGTTTAATGGTTCTTTCAATATAAGTTCTGTACTTTACAAAACATGTTTAATCATCAAAACTATTAAAAATTGACGGCTTGGTAAAGGTTCAATTAGAGGTGCCATAACCATAACCATAGAAAACAGCTGATCCAACCAACCTTATGGGTTACACTGTAATCGATTAGTGGTGCCATACCATAACGCCATAACCATAACCATAACCATAGCGACCAACTGAAGGTTCAATTAGAGGTGCCATAACCATAACCATAAAAAACAGCTGATCCAACCAACCTTATGAGTTACACTGTAATCGATTAGTGGTGCCATACCATAACGCCATAACCATAACCATAACCATAGCGACCAACTGAATTTTGGTTTTTGCCGTAACCATAAACAAATGATTGCTGATTCGCCTTGTTTATTGTGATATTTTTGTTCTTCGTGTGCAGTTTATTTTGATTTGATGAGTTTTAATTTATATTTTGCGTCCGCGTTTTACATACTTTACTAAATTTTTATTTACTTTAAGTTTATTGCAAATATCAACTGTTTATGGTTATGGCACCACTAATCGATTCCTTAAATATGGTTATGGTTATGACTACGATTATGGTTATGAGGTTATGGTATGGTACCTCTAATTGAACCTTAAGTGCCTGAAGTACGCCTTGCACAAATGACAGCAACTCTTACTTGGCGGGATTGCGTCCGTTTACTTTATCTGAAATCAACACATAAGATATTGTTTTACTCTGGAGGATTGCTATTTTAAGACAAAGCAAAATTAAAAATGAACAGTCATTTATCAAAAAAATGGCGTCTGCTTGAAAGAAAAAATCGATTTTTTTGATTTATTTTTATATTGTAAAAAATAGTTAATTTCAATACAATGCAATCATTTTGCTTCATCATTTTCTTTAAATTCTGACTATTTAATTATTGAAATATCTGTAACCGTTCTAGAGAAAACTTGCCAAGAAGACGCTAAAAAGTGGTTTTGAGAAAATCGCGTTTAAAACTTTTCCGGGCCGTGGGCTCGCAAGGTTCGCGCTCTGATGAAAACTACTATAAATACAGCAAAACAATTTTAGCCTATCATTCTGTGATAGCTGTAGAATGAGAAAATAAAATAAAAAAAATTTAAATTTTTTTAACCAAAAAAACCGGCATACTTCCTTAATTTCCTTAGTTGGAATTGCCACCGTTTAATATTGAGATATTGGAATATGCGACAAACTTCCTGTCGGAGAAAATACAATAAGACTAAGCCTATTTTTTACACCCAAAACTTTTAAGAGAGTCCATTGCTTGTTAAAATATGGTTTCTACGTACAGATGTTGAATTGCTGTTGGAGATGAGAACCTTTTTATGTTTAAATAAAAAAAGTGTATATTCAAATCAAAGTACCTAAGCACGTTAAATGTGTAGCCATGGAATGACAATGGCAAATTATGCAGCATAATATTGTACATAAGTAAGTGCATACAAATGTACAGCAACCATAACAATATGAATAATAATAATAACAACAACGATGCAACAGAATCCATAAAGAGGAGTTGAGAAGAATCGAACCTAATGAGCTGATCCCAGAAGTGCCATTCATCCATCCACGCCACTTGGCCACTCTTGGATACAGACCTACATACATATGTACATACACATATACAGATAGATGAATGCACACACACACGCTCGGTAAATATTGGCTCCAATCAATGGTGAGGTTTAGCAAAGAGTCGTATAAAATGCCTCGATCACGGTAGACACCGAGACGACTTTCGTCCGAGTATCATTGCATTCAGTTACGCATGCGCCACCAAACTGCACACACATACATATGTAGTTACATATATATATATATTTGAAGAAAAACTGTACGGTTTTATATACTGGGAAGTATGAATTGGTATGAGCATTAATCAAGGTGGACACACCACAACACAAATCAATAATATGCAGGGTTTTTTTTGTGGGATAACACTCGAGAGAGAGAGAGTGCTTGTAAAGTACACATAAGCCAGAAGTTGAATCAGGAACACTTCTGAATGGACAGTCAGACAAAAAAATCCAGATCGAACTTTTGGGCAAAATCAATAAAAAGTACTCGTATCACTTTAATTTCAAAAGAAATACAGGTGAGGAGAGGGTAGCAACAGACCGAAGAGGAAGATCGCATAAAGAAGAGCACGTTGATTTGCTCACAAATTGCTGTTATAAATTTTCTTATTTATTTCTTTGCATTTTTGTTGCAACTCACGCTTAAGTCAAAGATTTTTTATGGACGGATTAACATAAAACCCAATAGTGGGGGTTGGATACTATTTCGAAGACTGCATTCTTTGTTTATGTACGAATTGAGGCGCATGGTTGCTTTGATAGTGCTATCCACGGGGGGTGTTAATTTATTGCGGCCAGAAGCCAGTGGAGTGACCAACAATGGTCGTATGCTTATTCAACGGCGACTATGCAACTAGAATTTTTAGATGCAGAGCAAGAAAAAAAACCGCTACTTAAGTTGCTCTGTATTTATGTTTGTTCTCAGCATTTTTTAGTTTTTTATTTTATCTTTTTCTTAAAAGACGAAATGTATGTGATTGTGCAGGGTTTTCAATATGTACATTTTGACGGTCAGTATAATTTTCATCATTTAACGAAGCCGTTTAGAATATCAACTTTTTTGTATAAAATGTTTATAGCAGGCACCGAATATAATAGTTATTTATGAAAACTGTCGTAAAAAATTTCACTATGAAGGAAATGTTCTACAACGAAGTAAAATCGATTTATTTTTTTCACCGAGAATCAAATTTTACAATAATTTTTTTTTAAATCTTTTATGCAAAATTTAAAAAAAAATAATAGTTTTATCTTGATATTTATTTATTAAATCCAAAATATTATTTTTTTTTATTTTTTTTTTATTGTTTATAGAAGTCATCAACATTTATAAGTATGACTTATAAATTAAAGCCAGTGACTCATTTATATTGATGACTTTTATAAATAAAAGTCATCGACTGACTTTCATTGATGATTTTTATAAATATAAGCCTTCAATAACTGTTATTAATATACATATAAAATTAAAGTTAATATAACCTTTCATTGGTAGATAATTTTATTAAAAATCATAAATTATTGTTATTTTGGATTTATAAAATAAAAATCAAAAATAGCTGTTATTTAAGGAGTATTTAAATAAACGTTAATGAGCGATATCTAAAGTAAAACTTGTAACTGTTACGGTCTCTGGTTCATAGTGATCCACTGCTGTTAAAAAATTCGTACAGAAATTTCTATATATGTAAGTTCATATCAACTATTCTAGCTATATATTTTAAGTTGAAATACTAACAGAATTCGAAATTAATTTCCGATACTTTTAACGAATTCGTTAAGATATCGCGAGTTTGGGTTTGAAATATATGTACACTAGCCGAAATCCCGCAGCTTCGCTCGCGTGAAGATTGGGAATGGCATGATATCTGTATTGCGTTGTTGTCAAGGATATCATTATTCACGCAAATAATAAAATGGAATAGTTAAATTGGCAATCGACCTTTTTTTTATTGACTTTGTAAATCACTTATGATGTAACAGCATTTCATAAATATATTACCGTGCGAAAAGCATGAAGGTTCGAAATGGATTCCTGCAACGTTCAATGACTGCCCTTGTGATTTTTTAATGGTCATTGCAAAAGCGAGGCGAACTGGAAACTGAAATCTTTTAAATTCAAAAGGTATGCCGGAAGGAATGAGAGGAATGCGAGGTATGAAGACATCTTCACCTGTCGATGTGCCAGACAAAATGATTGCTTTAATGATGTTATAATGTAAATTTTTGACGGTCAGTCGAGTTCCATTGCACATTTTAGTTGGTCTCAAACTTCTTAACATTATTATTGGTGATCCAACTTTCAGAAATAATTGATAGGACGGCATTCCTAACAGTTCCAGCGAATTCAGAAACTCAAGAGGGTAGTTGACAGCTTGTTCTTTATCAATAACGGTGTAAATGGACTTGTACGTTGTCACAGTGCCTGGTAGGATTGGCCATAAAAGAGTACACACTGGGGATCTTTCTTGACATCGAGGGAGTCTTCAACAATGTCTCTCCCGAAGCTGTTATCAAATCACTCCGTATGGTGGGGGTACTGCAGAGACTGGTGGACTTTGTGGGGCTCCTACTCAGGAAAAGATCGATCGTCCCAACAGTAGGGAACCGCTCTAAATCCAAAAATGTGGCTAGAGGTACCCCCAGGGAGGTGTTTTGTCACCTTTACTCTGGAACCGTACTGTAAACGACTTACTCTTAAACCTGAAGCGCACTGGCTGCAAGGCCGTGGCATATGCTGACGACTTGACAATCAAGCATCTTCAAGTCATTAGTGATTTACTGCAAAACGCTCTAAATATCGTTACTCGCTGGTCTGTGGAATGCGGAAATAACGTCAACTCTACCAAGACCGAAACAGTGCTCATTACAAGGAAATATAAAATCCCCGACTTCAAATTACCATCTGTAAATGGAATGGTACTTAGTCTCTCAACCGAGGTCAAATATCTCGGAATAGTACAAGATAGAAATCTCAAATGAAAACCGCTCCAAGAAAGCCATTATTGCCTGTAAGACGGCCTTAAGGAATAAAGCCACACATTGTATACTGGATGTATACAGCTGTGATAAGACCCATTCTCTTTTACGGGGTCGTCGTATGGAAACTCTTCCCGACAACCCGAGGAAATTGGATTACACTTTATACCCTCCTTTTTCTGAAAATAGGTTCTCCATAAGAATCCCAGAGAGGAGCGAGTGTATAGGTATCGTGGACCTGGATCCAGGATCGACGGCTGAATACACAGACGGCTCCAAGTTAAACGAAAGAGTAGGCAGCGGGATTCACTCAAGTGAACTCGATCTAAACCTCAGTCTTCGTCTACCGGACCACTGTAGCGTTTTTCAGGCTGAACTAAACGCAATAATGGAAGAATCCCGTGACCTTACAACGTGCACTTCTTTAGAACGAGGCATTACCATTTATTCTGACAGCCAGGCTGCTGTCAAATCTCTAAAGTCCTACGGTACAACCTCTAAGGTAGCCATTGATTGCAGAGCGGCTTTAAACCAGCGGGCAGATACGTGCTCCGTATGTGTTGTATGGGTCTCTGACCATAAAGACATTCCTGGCAACTGCCTGGCCGATGAACTAGCAAGCAAAGGGACGGAACTACCTGTGATAAACTCTGCTCAAGAGGTGGGTTTATCCTTTGCATCCTTTAAGCACAGACTAAGATCTGAGCTTATGGATAAGGTAAATTTAAGGTGGTCATTGGAGCCAACCTGCCACATTACCAGACAAACCTGGTCAGAAGTTGATGGGAAGCGCTCTAAAGCTCTCACTATGCTCGACCGCTCCTCTCTCAGATTAGTGGTTGGGGTAATAACCGTCCACTGCCTTATGGGCTCGCATGGGGAAACACTAAGTTACCCAACAAATGATTTTTGCCGCAGTTGCCGAAACGAGGAGGAGGTGGAGAGCATTGAGCACTATCTCTGCCACTGCCCCGGCTTGGCCAAGACGCGCAGCAAATTTTTCAAAAGTTACTTTTTGGACTGTCTAGCAGACTTGAATTCGGCAAGCATTTCTAACTTTCTACTCTACATTAAACGCACAGGATGGTAATTTTTGAGGAAAAAAAGGAAGGAGGGAATGCATGGCTTACGCCAGTGGTATCACAATGGGCTTCTTATAGCCTAAGTGTGCCGCCATGCTCTTGTGCGGTGACAGCCACTCTAACCTAACCTAACCTAACATATGTACATATGAGTGTGGTACTTGTCAAAGGCAATTAATAAAATTTTCTACTCTTTTCGTCAGAGTATAAACGTTTATTTATGTATAAATATATGGTCACATATAGACATATTTTGCTATGTTTTTGAATAATAACTTCACTAACTAATATTTATATCGGACTCAAAGGGATTTACACCCAGAGATGCCAATCACCACACCCACAAATTCAATTAGACACACACCCTGGGTGATCAGCAACATTAAAGTTAACACTACTAATCGCCGTCGGACGCATTCGAATTGGTTGGTGTTCAACAACCAACATTCAGTTTACCATCGCAGCCATCGTCGACAAGGAAAAGAACGTATCCAATTCGTGGGCTCAATTAAGCGTAGAGAAAAATCACAAATATATATACATATATATTTACATATGTACATAAGATAGTATGGGTACCAAATGAAAAATGGACTGCACACAGAAACCCAAACATACACGGCTGGCTCCAGGCGGATAGAGGCAGTTGTCCTCCGGCATTCATATGTATTATAAATGGATACGAGTACAAGTGAGTGTATATGCAAATGCATATGTACATGTTAAAAGTAAATATGTATGTATATTTATATGGCGACTGGCTGGCTAACGCTGCTGGTGCCGTGGTTTTTTTGTTTGGTTTTTGTTTTTTTTTTGACCGGGAGGAGTAGTGAGGACATTATTGTGACCATGTAACAAGGTGCTAAATCATTGCCATGACATTAACCCAAAGGAATGGTGCACTTAATCAAAGCACTCGCGCGAAAATTGGGAATATTGTTGATGAGGCGTACAGAACACAAAAGGACTTGCATGCATTAATACGTAAAATACGAAATAAAATGGAAAACAAGTGTGGACAAGTGCTAGTTTAGCTTCGTTGTCGAAAGAAATACATAAATGTCAATGAGACAGTTCTGGTTTTTCTTGGCTTATTTCACTATTCACTCGTTTTCTTAGTATTCTTTTTTTAATACTTTTAAATAACTTAACCATCAATGATTTTAAGGAGATTTGTGCACTCATATGTTTATATGTATGTGTATTTATCTAAAGTTATATTTGAATAAAAAAATACTCACTGAACATTGTAGCGAACGTTCGAAATTCGGTATTCAATTCTAGTTAGAGGAGCTAAAGTCAATCACTCTCTCAATAAAATTTTATGATATGTAGATAGTGATAGTGGCCGCTGTGGTCGAGTTGGTAGCGGTGCGTGCTATAACTTGATATGCCGGTGAGTTCGAGGTTCGAATCTCAGCCAGGGCAAGTAAAATCTTAATCAAAGAAACATTTTATTCTAATAACAGTCACCCCTCGGCAGGCAATGGCAAACCTCCGAGGGTATTTCTGCCATGAAAAAGCTTCTCATTAAATACATCTGCCGTTCGGAGTCGGCACAAAACTGTAGGTCCCTCCATTTGTGGTATAATATAAAGACGCACACCCAAAATGGTAGGAGAAGCTCGGCCAAACACTGAGCTATATAGTGTACGCGCCAAAATTATATTATATTATAGATAGTCATAGTCTGCTTACCTCGTTACTATTCTTTTTCGAACTCATTTCGAATGTATTTAAAGTATAATACTGACGTTATATAATGTCTACAATGAAAAGTTGAGTACCGAGCTACATACATACATATTTAGCCTCATTTCTAAACATCTCCGTTAACTATAATAATAATTTGGCGCATACACTATTTATTTATTTAATTCATTTCAATTAGTCTACAGAGGTAAATATTCTTACAGACTACGGTTAATTTATAATAGTTTTTATTAAATGTATGTAAATTAATTATAAATTTCGGGCAGGCTGATCCAAGTCATGTATACTGTCTGACTGTTGGTCAACACCTGGCAAACTGTAGCCGTTAATTCATTCCTTTGGCGATTGATAGACATATACTACGTCACTATGGCAGAAATCGCAGTAAGGGTCAATATCCTATTCATACATGAACAGATATGCTTGAAGCAGTCGTGTCCACTCGGGAATTGAGTTAAGATCAAAAGGTTTTTTCTGGTTCTATTGTATTTGTTCTGGCCCATTTAAGATCTTACAGGAATGGGCATTGTAGCCAAATTGTTCATTTCTTTTGCCAATGTAAGTACGATTCCTTATTAGCATCATACTACTGATTAGGAAAACTGCATTACCTGATACTATTATAAAGGCGTTACCAACTCGTAATGAGCATAGACGGTATGTAGAGTCGAGCCCACGGTAGTATGATGCGCATTGTGTTGCATGTATCCAAATAGGGGCCCATATAATTTTTTCTTGACCTCGTGTATTTAGGATTACTTTTGACATGGCGTAACTGCTGAAGCTGCTTTTTCTCTAGCGTAGTTCAAATGAACTCTGAAAGTCACATATTTTTCTAAGGTAGGATTCATCGAAACAAGGCAGGCGCCTATTCTCAAGTATAAGTATTGTTGCTGGTGAAATTTCCGACAGGGAGAGAATCTTTTGAATTTTGGAATGATTTTCCGTCATAACTTGTCGATTTTGATTTTCAGAAAACTTGGCTCAACGTTATGCCATCTCGTTCTTAAAAACCACACTGAAGATGGCACTTCGCCAAAACCGGTTTATCTTTACTGAAAATCGTTCCTAAATTAATTATTTCTTTTAGCTTATTTCAGAACTGAACTAATCGGCACCTGTTCAATAAATAAGGTTGCTAGAACCGACTTCAGATTTGCTTCAATTGTTTACGTCATATTTTCGCCGTTTTATTTTTTAATTTGTTAGTGACGAATTTTTTCGCAGTTTCAGCATGGATTTCGTTCTTAAAATCATTTGCGTTAGTTTCCTTTGTCGTCGTGAGCTTTTTCACAATCCTTACGAGTTTCCATAAAGTTTTCTTTTCCCCTTAAAATTTTCGAATTTCGTTTAGAATGTCTACGATGTCTTTCCTTAATTTGGCTATACATATACATATACATATTTGGTCCACCAGCAAACAACGTAACTACTGATGCCTAAAAAGCCGCCCAAATATGCGCCATTAAGCGCTTGGCCATGATATCTACGGATCCTCTACTCATATTATGTGGCTGGCAACAAAGTGACAAAGGAATCACGATCGAAGCTACCTATTTTCCCTCCGTACGATGTTTCGCGAGTTTATCTCGGAATCGAATATATTTTGCTAATGAGGTCACAGTCCGGAAACATATACGACCCAGAACTGAATAAAGTCAGATCATTTATCGACCCGAAATCGTTTCGCATCTAATATATAAAAGCAAATCTAGAGATGCATAGCTGTGTACATACATATATATACGAGTATATGTATAAATATATGTATATGTATTAATAATAATAATAGTAATAATCTCAACGGTTTTATCCCCCATACCCGCCCGATCGACGCGAGGAGCCCATCCGCATGAGCGTAGTGTTCTCTTAAATGTTTATAAATAGTTTCATATTTTATCTTAACTAAGCTTCCTACATATTTGAACTCCACTAGTCCCGGCCAGCCCCATCAGGCAGAGGACAGGTTAAACAGTATTATACCAGTACATAGTACAAATTGTAAATGGACTTTAAAAATTGGTACTCATATGAATGTCTTTTAGTCTATGAGTTTCTTCTGGTCGATTTGTTGTGACTTTTCATTGCATTCTTGTGTCTGTTGTTCATTTTATTTTTATGAATTTTGCAGCATAGTTGTGTGTATTTTAAAACATTTTTTTTATACTTTATTTACATATCGCTTTTGGCATGATTTGTTGTCCTCTGCTATTGTGAGCTTTGTTCTGGTAGTTGCGTATTTTTGTCACAGTTTTGTGAATGAGCCGGCAACTGTGTACAATTTTGCCTCTTATAGCTGTAGGACAAGCCACAGCTGCAGATATTTAAGTACTCGTATGTACGTACATACATACATATGTATATATATATGCAAAAATGTGCGATTGGTGTATTTACAGTGGCTCACGGCTTATTTCAACCATCATGCGTTTAAAATTTGATTTGATTTTAACTTTTAACCTAGGCCTTAAAAGGAAAATCTATAAACGCAAATCGATAGACTAGTATTGTTACTATACAAAATTAAGTGATTTTACTTTCACGTACGTCGTTTCAATAACTGTTTAACAATAAATTAAAAAATAGTGCAAATTACATTGTCACAGATTGTTTTAACTAGGCATAATTAATTGCAGAATCTATCCTTTTTCGTGTCATTTGAAATTTATTTTCGATTTCCAGAAAGTATCGCACAAAGCTTAAACAGCTCAAAAATTGATTTTGTTTAATCAAGTTTAATTGATTCCAAACGCTTTTTTGAAGATGGGACGACGCACCCGATTGAGAAGCGCAAGTTAGTCATCACCTACTTTAAAAATGGTCACTAGCGTCGAAAAATTGCGGAAATGGTGAATTTAAGTGATTCTACAGCGCAGTGCATTAAATCACGCTTTGTACACAGAGTCCATAACAAAGGCAGAAACGCGCCAAACAAAATATTCAATAATACGGATGAGCGATATATTTTGTAGAAATAAGCTGCCACATTGTTATTTGCACTATTTCTGAGTTTTATATTATAAAAGTTATCGAAAACAAGCATATGAAAGTAAATTCATTAAATTAAGAATAGCAACAAGACTAGTCTATGGATTTGCATTTAAAGTTTTTCCATATAAGGCCTAGGTTAAAAGTTATAATCAAATAAAATGCTAAACGCATGTTGGTTAAAATAAGCTGTGAGCCACTGTATGTACATATAATACTTCGTTTGTGAACGACAGATTTCTGTAACAGTTCATAAATTAAAAATTTTTTCTTCTTGGCATGTGGACTGAATAAAAATTGTTAATTTTTTTATGTACGAGTACCTAACTAGGCGTAGTTGTTTTTTGACTTAAATAAATTTATGGCTTAAAATCGAGCATAAAAATGCATAACTTTACTTCGATATCTAGAATAGCTTTGAAGAAAAAAAGTTTACATACCATATATGTATGTATATGAGTATATATTTGTTTTTTAAGTACAAGAGTACACACAATATTTGAAAAAGTCTACAAGTATTTAAAACATAAATGCAAGGTGTATCTACGAGTATAAGGTGGTAGCGAAGGCGAATTCATATATAAAGCGAAACCGTAGTATATGTTGTTTGTGAAATTTAGGGAGTAAAATGTCAATATCTGAATTCGCCCAACATTGCTCATGTAAATTGTTGGTATTATTTTGCGAGCAAACACGCCGTACATTTTCATGTCAAAATAATACAAAACAATTGCCAAAACTAACTGGAAAATATATAAAACTTCTTAAATATTAGTTTACCTACGATAGAAATTAATAAAATTAATAAAATATTTTGTGCGCTGTGTCGGATAACCACCTATGTATATAATGGAATCGAAAAGGAATATAATGTCCCAGTGAGACTGCGCCGATCTTACGTGGACATGACTAACAAGATTATTGAGGTGACCAATATACACACATTTCTGAGTTCGATGCACAAAAAATATATATTATAAGAGTTTCTAACTTGACTGAACCAGCGATTCTCATTAGTAATATTTTTTCCACTTATTTCTCATTTTTTACTGAGAATGGCCTCTAGCAGGCTTTGGCTTTGACAACAATTACTGAAAGTGCTGGGTACATGTCGCCATATATATATATTTTTTTTCGAAGCGCATTCTGTATTAACCAAAATTAGCATTACAAACTCTTTAAATAAACTAACATTAAACATTGGCTGTTAATAGAACCCAGAATCAGGCACACCTTCCATTAACATCTGAGAAAAAGCCGACATGGAGTTGGAGGTAGCATCACATACGGATGTTGCATATGGAACGGCTTTTTCTAATAATCAAGCCTTTTTTCCACAGCCCACCTTATCCGCAATTAAAAAAATGAACGCTATATATAACGTCGTTACCTCCTAACTGCAGTTGGCACGGCCTGGGCCACACTAAACCATCCGACTGCTCTTTGGGAACTTTAAAGAACGGCCCAATTCCGCGTTTCACTTTCTTGTTACATAAAGCGCACTTTCCTATTATTTAATTGTTTAAAGTGTTCACAATATTTTCTAATATAATTTTTAACGCACAAACTTCACTTTTATCGCATAAATAGAAATTCAAAATGTAAACAAACATTTCAGGCGAATTGGAAAAGAATAACAAGCAATCATCTGCTGGGATTATACCACCTGCTGGGATTATACCACCTTTCAAATGTTGTCTGTTGAATGAAAACGGCTTGTAATATGGTGTCCACACATGGTCGCAATTTTATATCCATTTAACACGCACTGCAATACCGACAGCTGCCGCAGCATTTTCGACGTCAGTTGAGACAGCTTTTGATGTCAAAAATATTTACGTAATGAAAACCAAGCATTATGCTTTTATTATAACAAAATGCAATACTACTATTCACATGACAAATTCTATGCGAACGAAAACCCGAAGGTAGCAAATACCCGCATTTAGTTCTTCACTATCATGCCAGATTTTTTTAAACGTTTTCGAAGTTACAGCTAAAACCTTCAAATAGTATGTCATAGACACATAGGATTCAAATTTGAAAACAAAATTTCAGGATTATTAAAAAATGTACTTTCCCCTTGACAATCCCAGCCAAAAAGTGTAAGCCCTTTTATTCTTTATTTTGGTCATTTTATAAAAATTAAATTTTTCATAAAAATTTCTAACAAATCGCAAACTTTTAATAAAGACTTTTTTTTAACGGATTTGTATTTTTCTTATTCTGGCAACATTCCTTTATCGTTTGATACCGACCATATGTTTATGTGATATACTTTCATACATGTACATATGTATAATAAGTTTTTAACAAGAGGTCTCACCTAAACTTTGAGGTCCTTTAAAAACAAAACTCTGAAAATTTAAAACGCTGATTTGCTAAGGTTTACTTCTGATGAAAAATTACTAGTTATTTCATATTTTTTTAACCAATTGCAAGATTGAGCATTTTATATGGGCAAATTTGGGTATTGGCAGACACGGTTTGTACTTGAGATTAAAAGCAAAAATTGTACTTAGATGTTAAAAAATTATTTTTGTACATCCTCAATCTTTCTAAAAAAGCCCAAAATGCTGTTATGGTGCTCTTAACTACTTAGAGCAATTGTGTTTCTTACAGTAATTTTTTACGTGCCATTTTGATATGATAACACACAGCACATAAACCCATGTTTCAAGTTTGAAAGGAAATTTAAACAACAAGTTTAAGACTTGCATCAGAATTCGAAACAACAAGTATTGACGAGGTCAAAGCAAAAAAAAAGACATTAGAAAGTGTGTGGTTTTGAGTTTTACTGCCAAAAAAAAAAAAAAATTAGTTTTTACCAGGGACCGAAAATAACTATTATTTTTGTTTCCAATGTTATAAAAGTCCGGGGCTAAATATTGTTATAGAAGAAAAATATTAATGCTCCTTTGATCCCAGGACCTCCAGGACAAAAATCCTGGATTTTTTCTAATTTTTTAACTTTTTGTGAAAAAGTCCAATAATAACTGAAAAAACCGGACTTTTATTTTTTTAGTCCGCTAATAATAGTTAAACTTGGCCAGATATTTTTTAAGGCCGAAATAAAAGTCCTTTCCTAATTAGAAACGAACCGCTTATCGAAATTAAACAAATTTGGTATCAAATGAAAGATGATTGAAAGAGCTTTGAAAATGAAATATCTAAACAAGGGATGCCACCTTTCTATATATATTTTTTTAAATGTAAAAATATTTTGTATGCTCAAATAAAAGTCCTTTACATATAATAAACAAACCGCTTATCCAAATTCAACAAATCTGGTATCAAATGAAAGAGGATTGAAAGAGCTTTCAAAATGAAACATCTTAACAAGGGATGCCACCTTTCTATCTATTTTTTTTTTATAATGTAAAAATATTTTGTATGCCCAAATAAAAGTTTTTTCCCTTTAATAAAAAAACTTCAAATACACAAACCTTAAGGCTTACGAATTTATTTTGCACAGTATAAAAAATGCTTTTATACGAGGATAATATTAATTATTTCCAATAACAAATTGATTTAAAATATTCACGTGTGTGAAATAATATTTCTATTAAGCTTCAAAAGACAAATAGTTTCCAAATTTTGTTCGGTTAGGTTATAACGCAAATCCGTTAGAATCAGCTTCAGGGCGGAAAACGATCGTTCAACGCTAACTTGCGTGGAAGGCACCGAATGAATAGCAAAGGCAAGTTTTCGAAGCCATGGAAAACAATATTTTTTACCGTTCCAGTATTCGATTATATCCATGTCAACATCTACTCGCTTTTCTTTATAGGACTCAATTTCATAAAAGGCTTTTCTGACTTCACTCTGGATCTCTGGAGAATCCTCTTCGGATGAAGAATTCGCTAACTCAAGCTCTCTTATACAGTTCTTTAAGAGTGATGACGAACTTTGCATAGAAGATTCATCAACCAAGAATGTCATATCTTCACTGTGTTGAAAATCTTGAGAGGATGAGCCGTGATTCTAAATTGAAAAAAAGTTACAAAAAATTACTCAAAAACCCGTGAGGTAATATAATTATTTAAAAAAGTAACCTCTTTTAAGCCCTCCATGCGACGAACAAGTCCTTTGAGGTGAATTTTAGCGGATTGCATTTTCTCTTTAGAAAGAACACGCCTCAACCTGGGGTCCAAAAATAGGGCTGCATACATAGTCGTGTTTTCAAGAAGCGAACTTTGCCTCATCTCAACGAAACTCAAAAACCTTTCGCTAATTACGCATTCTTTGCTTTTCAACTGAAGCGTCATTTCCAGCCAACCTTTATAAAAGTCGCCCAAGAGCAATTGACTTTCTTGGAGCTTTAATGTTATAAAAGTCCGGGGCTAAATATTGTTATAGAAGAAAAATATTAATGCTCCTTTGATCCCAGGACCTCCAGGACAAAAATCCTGGATTTTTTCTAATTTTTTAACTTTTTGTGAAAAAGTCCAATAATAACTGAAAAATCCGGACTTTTATTTTTTTAGTCCGCTAATAATAGTTAAACTTGGCCAGATATTTTTTAAGGCCGAAATAAAAGTCCTTTCCTAATTAGAAACGAACCGCTTATCGAAATTAAACAAATTTGGTATCAAATGAAAGATGATTGAAAGAGCTTTGAAAATGAAATATCTAAACAAGGGATGCCACCTTTCTATATATATTTTTTTAAATGTAAAAATATTTTGTATGCTCAAATAAAAGTCCTTTACATATAATAAACAAACCGCTTATCCAAATTCAACAAATCTGGTATCAAATGAAAGAGGATTGAAAGAGCTTTCAAAATGAAACATCTTAACAAGGGATGCCACCTTTCTATCTATTTTTTTTTTATAATGTAAAAATATTTTGTATGCCCAAATAAAAGTTTTTTCCCTTTAATAAAAAAACTTCAAATACACAAACCTTAAGGCTTACGAATTTATTTTGCACAGTATAAAAAATGCTTTTATACGAGGATAATATTAATTATTTCCAATAACAAATTGATTTAAAATATTCACGTGTGTGAAATAATATTTCTATTAAGCTTCAAAAGACAAATAGTTTCCAAATTTTGTTCGGTTAGGTTATAACGCAAATCCGTTAGAATCAGCTTCAGGGCGGAAAACGATCGTTCAACGCTAACTTGCGTGGAAGGCACCGAATGAATAGCAAAGGCAAGTTTTCGAAGCCATGGAAAACAATATTTTTTACCGTTCCAGTATTCGATTATATCCATGTCAACATCTACTCGCTTTTCTTTATAGGACTCAATTTCATAAAAGGCTTTTCTGACTTCACTCTGGATCTCTGGAGAATCCTCTTCGGATGAAGAATTCGCTAACTCAAGCTCTCTTATACAGTTCTTTAAGAGTGATGACGAACTTTGCATAGAAGATTCATCAACCAAGAATGTCATATCTTCACTGTGTTGAAAATCTTGAGAGGATGAGCCGTGATTCTAAATTGAAAAAAAGTTACAAAAAATTACTCAAAAACCCGTGAGGTAATATAATTATTTAAAAAAGTAACCTCTTTTAAGCCCTCCATGCGACGAACAAGTCCTTTGAGGTGAATTTTAGCGGATTGCATTTTCTCTTTAGAAAGAACACGCCTCAACCTGGGGTCCAAAAATAGGGCTGCATACATAGTCGCGTTTTCAAGAAGCGAACTTTGCCTCTTCTCAACGAAACTCAAAAACCTTTCGCTAATTACGCATTCTTTGCTTTTCAACTGAAGCGTCATTTCCAGCCAACCTTTATAAAAGTCGCCCAAGAGCAATTGACTTTCTTGGAGCTTTAATGTTAAGGCAAAAGGTATTGCTAAAACTGCCACGATGCTCTCTGTCAATTGCCACTCGTCAACGCTCAATTGTTTCGATGCTGCTAAATATTGGGCACAAAAATCTTTAAGTTGGCAAAGTCTGTTCATCATGTTATAAGAAGAACTCCAACGAGTTGGAACATCAATTTGTGGTTTCACAAGGTTCAACTCTTTTATCTTTTGGCTAAAAGTTATAAATAAAACCAATATAAAAAATTTGTTGCCAGGCGATTGTAAGTTTAATATGTACTACTCGTATATATACCGTAAAAGTGGAGTCCATAAAAGCTTTACAACACCACGGATGTTGATTACTATTCCCGGACTGTAATCTTCCAAAAAGTCTTTGACAGCGAGTTGGAGCGTGTGTGCTGCACATTTAATAGATATTATGTGGTCACCTATAATTGGTATTAAATCATCACTGGAAAAGTCCTGTGAAATGTTAATTTCGCTTTCATCATCATCGTCGTCAATAACTGTCTCTGACAGAAGCTCAACCGCTTTAATCATATTGCGTCCATTATCGCTTGTTACAGCATAAATTTGATCCTTCTTAATTTCATAAGAACGCATTACTTTTTGGATTATCAATTTTATGTTCTCTGCCGTATGCCTTCCCTTTATTTCTTCGATTGAAAGCGTTATTATTTCAATTTTTCCTTTCAAAAACACTTGGGCAATTATGCAAAGAACCCCGCGATCACTTCGAGTAGCAGTATCGATTTTGAGGCAAAGAAGTTTACCCCTAATCATATTTTTAATTGAACATATAAGCTTGCTGTGCTTTTCACTAGCAAACTGCATAATGTTTTTGGACGTGATTTTTGTCATCTTTAGTCCGTCAAATATTTGATTAGTGAGAGTCTTAAATGAATCGGAATCGAAAAATGACAAAGGTAGCGAATCTTTTGTTATAAAGTCAATGCATGCATTCACAACTTCACTTGGACACATTTCGGATGTAAATTTAATTTTTTTGTCATTGGGATCAATTTCTTCATTTGCCTGTTTTATCCGTTTATTATATTCCTGAAATAATTCAGCGTGCTTTCTTTGCAAATGCCTTTTTAAATTAGTTATAAAATGCTGAAATCTTTCCCCACATGCCTTGCATTTTGCGAATCGATCTTCATTTTCAAAATATTCGCGTATATAAAAATCACGTTTTCGTCCCATTGTTTTATTTCTAATTTTTATAACGACAAAGAAAATGTATCAATAATTACAAAGGATCAATCTTTTCTTTCAATTCAAATACTTTTTTATTAAACAAATAACTTTATTTTTATTTTGGTCAGTGCTAAAAAGTAATGTTGGAAACACTTCCACATAATTACTTATTATTTATATGGTCTAGTATAATATCAGAAACGTGTACTATATGCAAAATATTTGGCGAATAGATTTGGCACTGCCTACCCTTTGTACATACATAAAATCATATATCTTACATAAAGGTATATCCATTTTGCTAAAAATTAAATTTGAATACAACCCACATGATCACAAAACTAAGTACAAAACTTTAAAAAATTGCCCTAACAATTACATAGAAATTGCGTATTTGTATTCATATTTCTGTTTTTGTTGTAATAATATAATATAATACCTGCTTTATTGGCGAATATAGCACTATCTTAACTAAAGTTATGCGCATTTCAAAAAAAAAGTTCCCTGGTACTACAAGAAAAATCGAATTTTACATACAAACGATAATTTCGAAAAATGGACGAAAAAATTTGTTTCAGCCAAAAGAAAAAATACGGGTCTCATAAAATCAACCTAAAAACAACATATTTCATTTTTGTCAAAATACAAAAATATGACCTGCGCGGATTGGTTGATTTGAAATGGAAAGGTTCCTCTACAAACGATATGCAGCAAATTTGCTGCATACATAAACAACATAAGTATGTACTACATATCTTCATCCATAAATCGGTAATTTAAATACTTACTCTGGCGCTAATGTATTAGATTAATTTTTCACTTGATTGTTTTTTTTTTTTCTTTTTTTGAAAACTTTCACTTCACTTTAAATATTTCGAATATTTGTTAATAAAAATTAATTTTGATTTAAGAATATTTCATAAAAGCTTAAGTACTTTTTTTCATACGAACTGTTCGGGTCACAAATGCAACTCACGATCGCACCTGAAAGATTGGTCACCAAAAAAATACTTAAGCAAAATTTGCCGAGTAGTACAACAACAATGTCGGGAGCTGTTAAATATTTTCTAACTTTACACGAAGGGCGAGTTAACGCTTGCATTAACCAAACAAGATCGAAGCATGTTTTGATATGCTCGTAAATATAAGTCAGATGTACTAATTTACAAAAATGGGAAAATTTTTAGTTATTTGATATTTTTTTTTCTTATAAAATGAAAATGTAATTCTTAATAAGTGAAGACTATGATTGTACTGATTTAATATTTTTTTAAGGTTTGTGTATTTGAAGTTTTTTTATTAAAGGGAAAAAACTTTTATTTGGGCATACAAAATATTTTTACATTATAAAAAAAAAATAGATAGAAAGGTGGCATCCCTTGTTAAGATGTTTCATTTTGAAAGCTCTTTCAATCCTCTTTCATTTGATACCAGATTTGTTGAATTTGGATAAGCCGTTTGTTTATTATATGTAAAGGACTTTTATTTGAGCATACAAAATATTTTTACATTTAAAAAAATATATATAGAAAGGTGGCATCCCTTGTTTAGATATTTCATTTTCATAGCTCTTTCAATCATCTTTCATTTGATACCAAATTTGTTTAATTTCGATAAGCGGTTCGTTTCTAATTAGGAAAGGACTTTTATTTCGGCCTTAAAAAATATCTGGCCAAGTTTAACTATTATTAACGGACTGAAAAAATAAAAGTCCGGGTTGACCGATTATTTTGTTTCAAATATAATAAAAGTCTAAGAATAACTTTTATCTAAGGACTTTTATTTAAAAAGTCATAAAAGTCCCGGTCCCTGGTTTTTACTTCTGAGCTATAAAATAATGCTCAAGAAATAATTTTTATTTTTAATTAAAAAAATAAAACTCAATAAATAAACATTATATTTGATGAAAGCAAAAATAATCAAAACAAATGGTTATTTCGAGGGTGATTTATTCGGTTTTCTTCGGTTTTTTCATAAATTATTGTACGGTGTTTTTTAAATCTTGATTTTTCGAATATCGGTTTTTTTAATCTCCAAAACCGGTTTTTACCTAGTGGTAAATTTAAACCTTTAATACGAGTATATAATAAAAATATGGCAGCAGATCGACTAATTTTACCGCCATAGAAAGTAAGTATGGCCAGACTTAAAGGCTTCACAAAATCAGCTGTGGAAGGATTGTACTCAAATCTGACGAGAGCTTATGCAGAATACTCTCTTCAGCCAATTGATATATACAATTAGATGAGACTGGAGTAACTACCTACATATGTATGTATGTACA
Organism: Philophylla caesio; assembly: GCA_963971545.1. NCBI lineage: Eukaryota > Metazoa > Arthropoda > Insecta > Diptera > Tephritidae > Philophylla > Philophylla caesio. Next base: position 29,655,089 of record OZ020608.1, on the reverse strand, counting down.
TATATGATGATTTCTAACTCTGCTTAAATAGGTTCTTGCTCAAAAAGGACAGCGAGCGGAGTCTCAAGCACCATCAGCAGAGCGTGGAAGCTTAGTGACGCTGGTTGGGATTTTTAGTGCCAGTGAAAACTATTTGCCTCCAGTTTACGAGCTTATCTAAATACAAATTAACCGATGAAGATAATTTAGATATAGGAGACTACGTTCTGGTTAAATTTGCCCCAAAACCTCAAAAACCATTTCACTATATTGGTGAAATAATAGAAAAGTTCAGTAGCAACACCTCTAATTTAAATTACTACTACTGAAAAAATAATTAGGTGTCAAATCTGCCCCGCTTTACCCCTTATATTTATGTTTTTTTTTTTTTTTTTTTTTTTTTACGGACGTTGGGATAGCGCGCTATCCATCAAGAGGCCCGTATGAATCTCTGGTGAAGCCACCTCCCCGGGACTACTCACGCATTTCATCAGGGAGGGGCTATGGCATAAATATGCCTGACTTCCATGACGCCGTTTCCATAGTCCCCCATCCACGTAAGGTGATTAGGGGTTCAGGAGCGTTCTACTACGACTTCACCTGTGAAAGATACAAGCAAATAAAAGATTAAACATATTCAGGACTAACTTAATCGCGTTGCTAAACGACGGCGTTGTTCGCGTATTCTGAGCTCAGTCATTATCTCTTTACAGATGTTTTTAACTGTATTCCAAACTGCTTTATCATTAATCATATAGGATATCAGATTTTCTGGCCTTGGATCTACCTTCATAATGATTCTTAATTTCTCCCGCTCAAATGAAAACGAAGGACAAGAAAACAGTATGTGTTCTGCGTTCTCCGCCACAGTCTCACACGAGGCACAAACCATTGTATTATCATGACCATATTTACATAAGTATTCTCTGAAACAACCGTGCCCACTTAGCACCTGGGTCATATAAAAGTCTATTTCGCCATGCGATCTGCCTAGCCAAGCCTCGATACTCGGGATGAGTCGGAAAGTCCAGCGTCCCTTTGTCGACGTGGCCCAGCGTTGTTGCCATTGGGTTAGGCTTTTATGGCGTTCGGCCGCTGTCTCTTGTACTGAGAGGGCTGTGCCTTTATCTCGGGCCGTCTGATAGGTTCGCTGGATTTCGTTAGCCAGCAGATCGGCAGGCATTATGCCAGCAATTACACAGGCCGCCTCATATGAAACAGTGCGGAAAGCGCTACAAACGCGTAGTGCACTAAGTCGAAATATGGAATTCACATTTTTTGCATATGACGTATGCTGAAGCGCGTGGCCCCATACAGGGGCCGCGTACATAACCACTGATTGTGTGACCTTAGTTAGCATCTTCCTGCGATTTTGACCAGGTCCACCTATATTTGCCATTAATCTAGCTAGAGAACTATGGACTGTTGCGGCTTTTTGTGTCACAGTTTCTATATGTAGTTTAAATGACAGCCTGGCATCTATCATAACACCTAAATACCGTACTGCAGGCATAGTTTCGAATACATACCCATTGATGTCTAGACGTGTAGTTTCCTTTTTCTTTCTGCTTGTTATAAGCACCCCTTCGGTTTTGTGAGCTGCCAATTGGAGCCCTTTGGTCTTGAGCCAGTCATCGATTAATATAGCCGTGTCTTTCGTAGCCAATTGAATTTTTTCTATGTCTTTCGCTACAATGATAACCGCAATATCATCTGCGTATCCGATTACCTTCACTCCTTTTGGAACAGGTAGACGCAGGACTCCATCGTAAGCAATAATCCACAAAACTGGGCCGAGAACTGAGCCTTGGGGAACTCCTCTGCTGACGTCATATCTATTTCTACCTAGATCAGTATTATAAAACAGAACTCTATCAGTAAGATAGCTATCTACTATATTTATAAGATAAGGTGGAGTATTTATTGCCTTTAATGCATTAATAATGTGCGACCATTTTAATGAGTTAAACGCGTTTTTTATGTCTAAGGTTACTACTGCGCAGTATTCTTTCGAACCGTACTTCCAGCGCTTGCCTGATATTGCTTCTTCCGCTATTTCAGTGACGCGACAAATAGCATCGACTGTGGATCTTCCCTTTCGAAACCCGTACTGGGCTTCCGACAAACATTGATAGGTGTCAATGTGTTTCAATAAGCGATCGCAAATTACACGTTCCAGCAATTTGCCTAAAGAATCTATCATACAAAGCGGTCTGTAAGAACCTGGATCACCTGGAGGCTTGTTGGGCTTTGGAAGCAACACTAACTTCTGCTTTTTCCACCTCCTCGGGAAAACGCCATTTTGCAGGCATATATTAACGACATGTGAGAAGGCCATAGGGGAATCAGCTACTGCCGCTCTGATGGCAATGTTCGGTATACCATCGGGTCCCGGAGCCTTGCCGTTTTTTAGCCGTTCAGCTGCAGCTAGAATTTCATCCTGTATAACAGGTGGACAAATTGTCAATGTATTGTTATTCACAGGCCTCATTTGGGGGCTATCTTTGGGAAAAAGCGTTTCGACTATTTGCTTGAGCAGAGTGGGACATGTTGGCATCTGCTTTTGGCTACTTTTAAACTTTTTCATAACAATTTTATAGGCGCCACCCCAAGGGTACTCGTCAATCTCACTACAAAGCTCTTTGAAACAAGATTTTTTGCTTGCCTTTATTGCATTTTTTAATTGTTTACGCAAGCATTTAAATTCATCTCTCAGAATATCAGATCTGTTTCTTTGGTATTTTCTTCTGGCTTTGTTGCATTCAGACCGCAAGTCTGCGATTTCAGCATTCCACCAATAAACAGGGTTGCGGCTATTTTTGCGCACTTTTCTATTCATAGATGCATCACAAGCCCTAGCTAATACTTTATAAAGTTCATCGGATAGACTTTCTGCATTGGCCTGCATTTGTGTTACGCTTTTCATACCATCCAGTACCAACTTAAACATATCGGGATCAAATGAATTAGTGCACCAGGCCTTTGCGTCGTTCTTCACATATCCACGAGCCCTACTTCTCATGTAATCAACATCGATTATTACAGCCAAGTGATCGCTATGTGTGTAAATATCGCTTAATTGCCAGGAAACTTTTGCCATCATTGATTCACTACAGAAAGCAATATCGATAATGGAACCTCTTCCATTTTTTTCGAAAGTATTTTTGTTTCCTCTATTCAAGAGAAGCAAGTCTAATGGTGCAAAGGCTTTAAGAAGAGCGCGTCCTCGCTGATTTGTCCTGCTGCTGCCCCATTCTAGAGCCCACGCATTAAAATCTCCGGCTATTATTTTGGGAGAGCACAAAACCGCATCTTCAACGAGTCTATCCAGCAGAAGTTCAAATTCTTGCTGGCTAAGACTAGGGGGTGCATAACAGCTGTATATATAAGTACCGTCAATTTTGGTCCTTACAAAGAACTCATGGCTGTAAGGCTTTTCGGTAATGCATTTTTGCCCACATACCCATATTGCTGCTTTGCCTTTGTTATCAGGAATCCAAGTTCCTTTCTCAGACTTCTTATACTGCTCGCTCAAAATGGCAATGTCAATTTTTTCTTCGATTATTGTTTGATCCAATAGCTGCTGAGCAGCTTCACAGTGATTCAAATTCAGCTGCAGTATCTTCATATTTTTGATTTAGATTTTTGTATGGCGCGTTGGAAAAAGGGGCACAGTTTGCTCCCAGCAATATGGTTTTTTTCCGCCTGATTGCTAGCTTTACAAAGAATGCATAGTGCCGTCTTGTTGCATTGTTTAGCGTTATGACCTTTTTCTCCGCACTTAAAACAGCAGCCACTGCGGTCTTCATTTGTACAAGCCTTTGCTTGATGACCAAACTCCAAGCATCTGTAGCATCTTGTCAGAATACTTTTTTCCCGAATGCGACACACCGACCATCCAATCTTAAGTTTTTTGGCTGCAATGATTTTCTGTGCTACGAGCTGAGGTAAGCCAAGCAGCGCTATTTGGGTCCCTGGATAACCTTTTCTGATCGTTTTAATTCAGTTTAGCTCAAAGTTTTGGTTTAAAACTTTTGCCTCTGATATGGCTACAACTATATCTTCTTTAGTTGTGATCTCATCGAGATCATGTATCTCTATATAGGTCTGCTTAGATAGAGCTGTAATTTCGGCTTCATTACCTAAGAGACTTTGTACACCGTTTTTGAAAAGTTCTGTTTTTTCCTCATGCACATGGTTGAGCTCGAGAAGTATTTCTCCTTTCTGGGTCTTGCGTACTCTTTTGACCTGTTCACCCATTTTGCTTAAATTAGCGCTGGTTTTCACCGATTTAAGCATATCGCTATATGACATGTCACCTGTCTTCTTAATGACAATGGCATTTGGTTTAACCAGCAAAGTGTTCGGTTTAGGCTTAATGATCTTCTTAGCTCTTGTTTGTACTATCCATTCGCCTTCAGGGTCTTTATTTGATCTAGTCAGAGCCTCCCTATAAGACAGCGTTTTTTGTATAAACATTAATATGCACAATATCGTTTTTACCTAGTTATCATAGAAAAGTGAATAATATTCGACAGTTATCTTAAAATACGTTCAGTTTGACAACAAGGTAAACTCGTTTAACGCTTTAATTGCGAAAAATTGTGTCAGAAGAGACAAATGCCACAATAGTAAAAACACGCAGAAAAGGCACGAACGTCAAAGTGCGAATTGTATTATTTCAATTACTAAATTAACAATACGCACAAAGAGTGCAAAAAGAAACCACAAAAATATCAAATAAAAGAATTGATAATCAGTCAAAATGGGTGTCTTAAAATGCGACACAAAAGTAAATAAGGAACAATTGGAAACTGCAAATCATATTTAAACTCGAGGTTGGCCAACAAACACCGACGCGATAAAAGTGCGAAAGTAAAAAAACCGCCGTAACAAGCATTGAACATAATTGCAATAATTACGGAAATATCAGCAAACACAGTTATGGTTAACAACAATAAATACAATAACTATATCGAAGACTGTAATGACAATGACAATTGTTAAGTCACAAAATGTCAGTTAATTATATAAGCGTTTGTTTGTAGGCCGACAAAGACTTACCAAATGAGAAAGCAACAAAAGACCTTATTAAACCGCAGCTTAATGTACACGATCACTGCGCTATACCAAGAGCAAAAAGTCTTGCCATTGTTTATGAGTGAAACAAAATATCTGTGATCAACAACCACTTAAGTTGACTTAAGCAAAAATTAAGTAATGCGAGTACGTGTTAACATACGAGTATTATGTGTTTGCTATTGCCTGCGTATGTGAAATTTCCATCTCATCCCATATCATCATTTTTGTTTCCCCATAAGGCTGACATTGCCTTCCAACAGTTAAAAACGTTTTTCATCATTGGAGTTTTTTGAACTTAAGCGGTGATTGCTTTTAACAATCGGAAGACTTTTGTTGTTGCTCTCGGACAGTGATTATGCTCATCTGTATATAAATAAAAAAATATTTGACAGTAATCAATAATAATGTAGCTATTTTTTTTGACAGTAATTTCCGAATCCGTTATTGTATCGGAATTGTTAAGGACGAATAAAAAAAAGCTTAGAGAAGCCTGAAAAAATATACATATGTAGATATTGTTAATTTATCTTTAGTAATTTGTTTCTTGTAAAACTGTGTCAAAACCTAGTAACACATTTTTCGATCCCATATGAAAGTTTCGTTGTTGGTCAAAAAATATAAGCTTAAAAAAAGGAATTTTGATTACATTTTATTTTGGTGCCATAAGATGCAAAAATGAATTTTATATAAGTTTATTTTAAAAATTATTTTATTGATGCTCTACTGCAATTTCTTTCATACATATATGGGATGTGTAACATGTTTTATTATGCGAAAATTTATTAGACTTCAAAATTGAAAATTTAAAATTGATATTGTTCACTATATTTAATTTTTTAATGAAAACTTAAGCATACTCGTTCGCTAACTGAAAATACAGAAAAAGGGTTGCGATTTCGCCAATATATTTTTTGTGAACGAAAAAGAATTTTTTCATAGGGCTGAAAATGTACACATACTTGGTGACTAAAAAAACTTTTTAAAGAGTATAGGGAAAACAAATGTATCGTAATATATACATATACCACACAAAATGCAGATGGTGTCGGAGGAAAAAGAAAGCCGCCTTTGCGTTGGAAATACTAAGCGTTTAAGGACTTGGGTAGCAATTGGCGCCAGTTAACGAAAGACCGAAATAGCTGGCGTGATATGTTGAGCTCGGCCGAAATCGCCTGCCTAGGCAATTAAGCAGGTAATTAATTTACGTAGATGTATATATAGATATGTATGTACATATGTACATAAATACATACATACATGTATGCCCAATTTAATATATGGAATGCCAACAAATATAACAATTTTAAGTGCATAATTAAAATTTTATTATATTTGCTTTAATAAAACTCATTTAAAATCAAGCTTACTATTAATTATTTATTATTTCTACTTTTTCTAAAAGTACACCTTATTTTCAAAGATTTGTATAGTTTTTCTGAGCAGGCAGCTGGCTTAGTATAATATAACAATAAGCAAGTTTCAAGTGTCTAGCGGACTCTGTTGATTTTTGAATTTTTTTTACTGACATTCTTCCGCAATTTATCCATATGACGCAAGCCATTGTTTGTACACAATTGAGTGTATGAAAACTGAAGAAATACCCACGGTCCCTATCAGGTGCATTCTTGGTACAATTAACAGGTAGCCGCATTAGAAGATATCAACCCTGCTTGTATTTTGTTGTTGTTTACAAAATATAAAATGTCTAAAAAGAAACGTCAAAAGTGGTGATTGTAAACGCAGTTTGACAAACCAAAATCGATGTCAAAGTAAAAAAAGTGAGTAAAGAAAATTTATTGTACCAAGCTATTCACTGACGCATTTTTCAGACAGTTACCCAAAACTTTTTATTGAGTTCGGTCAAGGCAAATCAAATAGGTAACCACAGCAAACTTTTTTTTTAACTTTTTTCATATTTTATTTTAATTTGAATTGTTAAATTTTGAATTTCGTTGTGATAAGTACAATTCAAGGTTGTTGCAAAAATATTTTTGAAATTTTAGCTTTTAAAAGCAAAAACAAAATATACATAGCTGAAATTTTTTTTTCAATTTTTCTACTGCTGCTACATACCTATTGAATGTGCCTTGAGTTCGGTAAACGTGCTTTCCTACCCTCAAGTCAAATTGTTTGATGTTGCGGGTCAGGTTTAGTATAGTGCCGCATAAATATGGTTTACTGTGTCTAAACGCGTATCAAATTGAAAAATTCAAATGCACATAGATGAACAACAAAATAAACTTTTGTTTAACTACATTTTGCAAAAATCCGTCCACAAATTTTATCAGAATTTAACTTTAAAAATGGTGTTTTTTTGCATTTTTCACATATATGTATGTATGTATGGTGTTTGCTTTTCATTGACTGCACTTAATATCGAGCTACTAATGTATTCATTTTCGCACATACTTATTATTAACACATTGTGTTATCAATTTTCACCATTTCTAGAATCAAAAAATATTGAAATACTTCGCAATTATTAAATAAAAAGTTGCATTTTTAAGCCCCGCACAAATTATAAAATTTCTTCTGAAAGCATTTACCAAACTACTGAAAACAACGAAGGAAAGAGAAAACAAAGGCAAATTGATAAAACCCAGTAAGCTTAATATACAAAGTATATGCAAACGCAAAAACATTTAACATTTAATTTTATTTTACAAGGAAAACTAAGATTTCGAAGTAAATACACAACAATTAAGGCCTGTGGCGTTTTTTTTTTAATAAATCAATATTTCGTATTAAATTGAAATTTTTTTAAAAAAAATCGCGCGATTTTTCCTAATATATTGAAACGGGAAAATAGCTCTTCGCGGATATTAAAAATATATGTATAACATATGTCATGAACCCACATTTTGTCTGGAGTTTAACAAAAAATGTTTTCTGGGTTACTTTGTCTCGATTTAGTATCGAAAAAGTTGCACAGAGGGGGCTTATAGCAAAGTTTATTCCTTCCCCTTTCTAATGGTGTGCTTGGGGGGAGGGGGTGCCACGCACCCTCATTCCCCAAACCCCCGCCCGCCTTTTTATGCGGCACTATACTAAACATTTCCCAATGTTGCTGCCAATAAAATCAAATATGGACCTTACGAAAATATTGCAGGTATTTCAAATTATATTTAATAGCTGATTTAACCCAGATGAATATGATATATTTATATATGTACATGCAGCATTTACCAATCAGTCACTTCTTGTACACTATTAAAACGAACGCTGTAACATTCCATCATTTGAATATCTCTTCAATGCCGAGACAGGTATTAATTAAGGATGCGTCTGATTGATCACATCTGCAATGATATGGTTATCAACGAAGCTGAAATTAAAATCACATTACCTGAAAGAGTTTCGAACATTGAACTAACGACACCGTATCCATTGAAACGAGGACCAAATGAACTGCATTTTACGTACCTCGACACATTGGGCAGTCCTGTTGTAACGTTGTACACGAAAAACGTGAATGAATATTAACGTGAATGGAGTATACGAGTATAATATATATGGCTATAAAGGTATTTAAGTAAGTTATATGTGTGTAATATTACATAATCAAATGTATTTACCGTTGTTCATTATAATTCGTATGAAGATGTTCAAAATATTTATTGTAACAAAAAATTTCTTATCAACTTTAAATGTGTAGATATGTATATGTACATACATAAGTGCTAATATTAACATTGATTAAAAGGCATTTTAATAGACTTTCGTATTACTCAATTTTTGATGTTTTTGTTAATTTTAAAAAACTGTGTTATTAAATCTCTAGGAATTTAAACTGAGCGTTTGGAAACATTACTGAAATGAATGTATTGGCGAAAGAAAATTAAAATTTAAATAATGGAATATTGATTTGCTTACCAATTCAAAGTGTTATTTTGCTTAATTTTTTGAAGCGCAACACATTTTGTTTCGCTTTCTGCACTTTAAGTTGTTTATTTAAGTGCCGAACTCTAAAAAAATACCCGACATTTAAAAAAGAAATACTTTACGCGAAAAATACCAACTCCAAATTTTTAACACCTTCAACGCAAGGAGGTGACGGTTTTTTCAGGTAACCCTTCGACACCTGATCGACCCACGTATGTAAATGATGCGTCACTGCAATCCTCATGTTGTGTGAGATGTTGTTTTCTTCGAATTATGTAACCTGCCATATACTCCAGTGCATCGTCCTGTGCATGAGCAACGCTAAGAGCCTTGACAACTTCCTGCTCTTCTTCTTCGGGATTTTCAATTTCTGGATCTTCAACCTCCAGCTCATATTGCATAGAGTTCAAAAGCGGTTGCGGTTTGACGGATTCAGCCACTCGGTGGATTCTTGCTCAACGTTGCCTGATATGAAAAATTTTCGTAGTTTCTTGCTGGAAAAATTTAGGAATTTTCAATTAAAATCATTCATGCACAATCGAATACAAAATTTCTACAGTTATTTTGCAGTCAAAATCAAAAAATACGGTAGGCTCATATTCGTAAGTTTCCGTGACCTCATCAAAAGCCAGAATGCAAACTTTTTTGACCTCATTGAGTTCATGCATTTGACGCATAAAATCCAACGCTACGGATAGTATACCCTCATTCACGCAAATTTTGCGTGACCACCGTTGGAGTGTGGTAATTTGGGGCAGAGGAAAAGCCTTTTAGGTAAAGGTGTATACATATATGCGCGCGGGCTGGCATGAACGCATTTGGCGTTCGAGATATCGCTCCACGACCATTGCACACCTTTGCCTACAATCATCTTTCGAAGCTGACCTTCCGTAAATATCGACCAAATGGAGGATATTACGGCGGCATTTTCGCGGAGCTGAAATTTCAATTCGTCAATTGTTTCGAGCAACTGCTTATTTCGCGATTTTAAATCGGCAATCTCTATGTCTTTGGTATGCTCTAAAAGTATTGCGCTAAATATTTTATTTAGGAAAAATGGTATAAGGACTTATGTATATACATAGATCTACATATATACATACAAGCATTATCTCAGATTACTTACTCAGTTTGGGTGTGGCAGCTTGAATATGCAACATATTGTTCAGTGGTTCCTAAGGAACCACATTTTACCACTTCTGAGTTTTTTTTAAACTTAAATCTAACGGTACTTCGGAAATAAATTCCACCTCATCATACCCATCTCCACATCGTTTCCAATTCTAAAATTAATCTAATATTGGGACATAAGTATGTATATCTATGCCCGCAGCAACCTTGTCTGCAAATATACTTACATCGGAACTGAACTTATATTAATTGTTGGAACAGAATTAGACATCAGATGCGTTCGTTGTGCTCCACCAATCAAATCAGATTTCGCAAAATGGTCCATACAAACCATGTCGTTTGCTGTGAACACGATACCGCAAGCTCTGTTCCAAAAATTACGATTTAGTTCACTTCTAAACAAACTTTGGCGAATTTGTTTGTAAACAAAAAAGTTCCAAAGTGCAACCCTGCAGCGGCTACCTATTTATTGTACCAAGGGTTCATCAAATAATTTAAGGAGTCGATAAAGCGAAAAAAGACGATTTGGTGTCATTGACTGACGAGAACTTTTTTTTTTTTGGAATCAGGCACGAAACAACGCATGCAGAAAACAGCACTACATGCCGTCCATTGTACTGTTTTTATGTTCCTTTCAATCTGTTTTAAATCGGCAGGATTTACGAATAAATCTTAGCAGGGGTGTCAAAGAGCTCAGGTGTTCGTCTCTCAACACGTCGCGACCAAATGGCTCACATCTAGTTCTTGCAAAGGCGGGGCAGTAGCACAGAAAGTGTTCCGCCGTTTCTTCCTCTTCATAACAGGATAGGCATATGGAGTTCGCATGTACGCCTATCATTGTCAGGTGTCTATGCCACGTGAAGTGACCGGTCAACAGTCCAAAAAGTTGCCTGCAGTCTTGCCTGTTAAGCGAGAGCAAGTGTTTTGATAGTCCTTCTGATATTGAAGCTAACATCAGTTTTGCCCATTTGCAACCTCTCGACGCCTCCCAGTCATTGCTGAGCGAAGTATTAACCCAGTTTCTGATGGTGGCATCGATGGCCGAAGGTGGGCAAAGGAAACGGTGGCGTACTATCCTGTGGCATTGAAAAGACGCAAGTGTTCATATCTCTGCCGCCAGCAATTTCCGCCTCGCCCCACTCCGTTTTATACCAATATCCGTTTCTTTTAAGTCTGCAGGTGGCCTTTAAGGCCTCCCAAAGTATAAATATACAAAGTGACAAAAACTTGATTCATGCTACGGGTCACCAATTTTATAAATCATTGAAAATAAGAAGATGGTATTGAATAATAATAATAATAATAATAATGATAATGATAATAAGAACAACAACAACAACCTTAATGAATACAGTGTAATTGTTACAATATAGTGTTAAATTAACATACTGCTTGATGAAATAATAATATTGTGTTCCAGTAAATGAAGTGCTTACTATATTTTTTACATGAACAACTTTTGAAATGGTTTTGTTACTCCGTATTATTACTTTCCTTACTTACGATACTGACTTACGATAGAATGGAATGGAACTTTACTAAGCTTTTGAAACTAAAAGATCTCCAAGTCATTTTCCAGTTTATAGGTTCGAGTGAACCAATTAATGCAAGGCCAGTTCGCAGAACCCAGATTGTTCACTATATTAAGATAGACTTTTTTGTTTTTTAAATTCATATTAATTTATTTTATTTAAATAAAAATAAATTATTAAGAGTAAAAAAAATTGTTATAACCGTCTGTTTTTTGCATTCGGTGAGCGATTTTTGTAGTGCTTTGTCTCGAAAGCCCTGCAATGCCAAAATACTTGTAAAATCTGAAACTGTCATTCGACCGCCTGGTTGCCATGTTACATCATCAATATCATCGTCAAATTAAGCAATCGTTTCGACATCATCTTCATAACAAATTGTCTCATTCACCTCAACGAAATTCTATTTTTCAATGTCGTCGTTGGTATAAGTTACATAATAATATTAATAATAATTTTGGCGTTTACACTATATAGCTCAGCTTCTCCCACCATTTGCAGTGTACGTCTTTATATTATACCACAAATACCCTCGGAGGTTTGCCATTGCCTGCCGAGGGGTGACCGCTATTAGAAAAAACCTTTTCTTTCATTAAGATTTTGCTTGCCCTGACTGAGATTCGAACCTCGAACTCACCGGCATATCAAGTTATAGCACGCACCGCTACCAAGTCGAGCACAGCGGCCACTGTTACCTAACCAAATTCAAAAAAGAGTTTCATTACACACAATATACCCAAGGCTTAAATTTCCGATAAGCCTACATCTGCGTTAAGAACTTGAAACAGAGCCTGTATCTCATGAACAGCTTCATATATTTCTGTCAACAATTTTTTCGTATTCTTTTGAATACAATGGAATCACCACTTTTCGAAACCTGTTGCCAACATTTTTCTATAACGCTTGCATTAATTTCATCCCAAGCAAGCTTCAAAAGGCACACTGCGTCTTTTAAAGTTAAATTTTTAAGGAACTCGGAAAGATCGTTTTTCCCCATAGCTAATGCCAACAGATGCTTCCTGTAGTAGAATTTTGTTATGCGAATAGCATTTTGATCCATAGGCTGGATGACATTGGGTGGCATATAAATTACCAATATTGAGCCATCAGCAGTTTTTAATTCACTTTCTGGAGGATGGCACGGTGCGTTAGCCAGCAAAAGAATAACTTTTGTTGGCAAGCTTTGATCCTGCAAATACTTTTTAACCTGCAACCAATATTTTCAAAAAAGGTCGTATAAATTTCAATGTACCACTAGCCCATTACGAACATCTTACCTGTGGAACAAAACACTTATGTAACCATTCTTTAAAAATTTCTGCAGTCATCCATGCATTTTTGGAATACCACTGGAATGTTGAAAGATTGTGGTTTCTTTGCAACGGCTTAATTTTATGTTGTCCTGTTGCATTTGCGCACGCAAGAAATGTAACTGGATTTTTCTACTTTTCTGCCTATAGCTGTTTTTTCTGCACCGGATACATATGTACATACGTCTTTTCGGGTAGCGTTATAAATTTGGCTTTTACAAATTTCTAGCTCACGAATCGTGTTACTACGCTTTTGTTTAAATGTTTTTACAGCCGGGCTATCCGCTGACAATTTCTCGCCGCACACTTTAAATAGGCGAATTCCGTAACGTGATTTGAATTCGTCTAGCCATCCACAACTGGCATTAAACCGTCATATTTTTTCATTAATTTCGGCATGTAATTTCTTAGCCTTTTCTTTTAACATACATATGTATGTATCTCCACTGACGGGAACATTTTTTCAGTGTTTTTCTCTTCAGCAGCAGTGGCTGGCAGTGACTTTAAAATTGTTTTTTTTCTTTTTATTAATGCAACGCCATATTGCTTTGCCAAAGCGGTAACATTAACACCTCTTTCGATTTTTGTCACAATATCGCACTTCTCTTTTAAAGATAAGTACTTACGCCTTTTTGGATTCAATTTTGCTTAACTAATAATAGCCCAAAAATGATAAACACAAAAACGTGTAAACGTTCGCGCACAACCACAAGAATGTGACCTACAATAAAAAGATGCCAAACACACTTAAGTATACACCTGATTTGCTATTTAGGGGATTACCCTTTTTATACCCAAGCGTACTTGTACACAAGGGTATTATAACTTTGTTCGCTTAACGGTTGTTTGTAACAGTATAAAATAATCGAGATAGAAATAGACATATATGTATATACTAAATTATCAGAATGAAAAGAGGAATCGATTTAGCCCTGACTGACCGTCCGTCCATCCGTCTGTCCGTGGTTACAATAACTTGAGTAAAAATTGAGATATACCAGGCCCACCTCCCATATAACGGAAGTTTTTGAAAAAATGTAAAAATTCCGTTTTTTCGGTATCCATTAAAGCAAATTGAGTGAAATTTAGTATTTGGATCCATTTTGAACTAAGAAATTAGGTATTTATGAAATTTAGAAAAATAGGCGTTGCCACGCCCACTTATGAAAAAATGTTCTGTATCTCAATAACAGTATTCAATATCGTCACAAAATTTTGTGGACATATTTTCCTTGACATCGCTATTATTACCGTAGAAAATTTTTGAAATCGGGTCATAACCACGCCCATCTCCCATATAACGCAAGTTTTCGAAAATGCAAAACTTAATTTTTTGGTATCTATTAAAACAAATTGAATGAAATTTGGTATTTGGAGCGATTTTGAACTAAGAAATTGGGGTTTTTTGAAATTTTGAAAAATGGGCATTGCCACGCTCACTTATGGAACATTTTCTGTATCTCAATAACAGTATTAGGTACCGTCACAAAATTTGGTGAACATATTTTCCTCAATATCGCTGTTATCATCGTTAAAACATTTTTGAAATCGGACCATGACTACGCCCTTCTCCCACATAACGGAAATTTCAAAAATTTCTATTGGAACATATTAATTAAAATTTGATATTTAATTAAGAAACTTGATTTTTATGAAATTTTTAAAAATGGGCGTTACCACGTCCACCTATAAAGAAACGTCTGTAGGTATCTCAATAACGATGTAAGGTATCGCCCCAAAATTCGGAAATTTTTAAAATGCAAAAAACTACGTTTTTCAGTATTTATTGAAAGAAATTTTGTAAAGTTTAATACTAGCTGCGATTTGAAACAAAAAAGCGGGAATTTTATGAAATTATGGTCACCGACCATACAAAAATATATCGCGAGTGTATATAAAAATCGGTTTCGCCCGAATTTAGCTTTTCTTATTTGTTGTTATTGAATTAGTCGTTAGAGTTTTGAATTTGGAAGAAATTTGTTTTAAATTGTGTTCACTCTACGGAGATTCAGAATTGTTCAGTCTATAGAGTCTATAGGGTTGTTCGCAGTGGTTCACTCCAGCCAGACCACACTGTATTAAAAATAATATTTTTATTTAAAATTTCTTTGAAGATTTTTGAAGCTTTGATGGTGAATTTTTAAAAAAGGTTACAAAATTGAATTACGAGAAAGTGTGTTACCTGCTTAAAAGTTGAGATGAAATGCTTTTAAGCTTTCGAGCTGAGATTGTTTGTTAGCTAGTTGTGAGAGATGCGATATTCTTAATGCCTCTCGCTGAGTTGATATAGAATGAAGCAAGCAAAGTGAGTTGAGATACTTCGCACGAAACCCTTCGAGTTGCGATAATCCATTATCATCGTATATGTAGACTTGCGATGTTGTTAACGGGCGTTTGGGAGATGCGATACAATCGCTAGTCAATTTTAATATGCGATGTTTAACGCGAGCAACTACGCGTTGCGTTATACTCGTCCGGACCCGGCGATATATGCCTTGTCTTAACTTTTGGCGATACTCTTACACTGCATTAACGCTTTTTAAAAACAAGGCAGATTTAATTTTGTTGAGCCTTGCCGAAACATTATTTTCCCATATCTGGCTATATTTTTCAAATTACGCTAGACGTTTTTAATTTTGTTGGTTTCTGTGAAAAAATCGATTAAATACCTTCAAGATAATAGAAAAAGTATGTTCATATCTGTAAATACAATAATTTTGCTATTTTTCTCTTTGGGAAAGTTTAATAAATGTTATCTTTGAAACTGGACTCTTATGCAAAGCACACTCGAATTTACAGAAAATAAAGTACTGAACTATTTTTCCTATTCCCTATTTACCCTTTACCTGTTCATTAAGGTAAATCTAACTTTATTAGTAAGATTTGGTTTTTGTCAGAACTTTGGCCCTAATCATTGCGCTTACAAAATGGAAGATATTTTTTAGAGAAAAAATTACGTCACTTTCCTCTGACACATAATGTAAATAATGTTTGTCTAATCATGGGGAAACTGAAATGATATTTATTGTTTAACTTATTCTGTGAGTTGCTTTTGCATACCAAGCGTAACGTTACAACAACCCGACTTGAGGCTTTCAAAGCTCTTTGATTACGTCTTCTTTTATGTGCCGCTGCTGTTCCCTTATTCTCTCTTTTGTTGGACATTTGTGTCAGTCTTTGTTCGCATTGTCAGGTCTTAAGGCCTTTTACTCCACTCATACGCGTATTTATCATTTCTGAAGCATAATTTGGTGTGACGCTTTTTATATCGGTTAATTAAAAGATATATATTTTCCACTTATTATTTTTTCAGCTTATTGTTAAACTGATATCGTAACTACTTTAAACAAAAAATTTCAAACAATACCCGGCCAGTTGTCAAATATCTGTCACTGTGAACTCATTCATCAATGCAACTTGCATTGAATTTTGACAGCTTTGTGGCGGTGATTCGACTAAGTGTATTTGTTGCGACGTAACGGTGGACAACTGTATATCTGCCAATCTACAGTGTATTGAATATAAAATAACTCTGCGTAACGAACGTATAATTAAAATGCTATACATTATAAATACAATGGCGTACAAAAGAAGAACAATACAGAAATCTTGAAAGTGTCGACAAAATTGTGAAATATTCTACATTAAACCTAATCTAGTAAATTTGCAGGTTTAAGTTATTAACATACATACGTATGTATACATAGAGTAAATGTGTGTAATATGGACCAACTAATTCAAGGCCGTAGCCAGGATATTTTTTCGGGGGTTAAAAAAATAAAACTTGCTATTTTTTTCTTATACATTTACTGCCTGATTCTGTGTTCTTGATAAATTATCAAAAGTTTATAATTTTACAATATCATTTTTTATATTTATAATAAAGTTAAGAAAAAAGCTTTTTATTTTTGATTAGAATACATAAAAAATCGATAAACATTTTTTTTCAAGCACACAGATTCGCACAGTGCTTGTAAATAAAGAAATACAAATTCACAGTTACGCATTTATTAAATTTTTCAAACGCCTTTACAAAATATTTTAATATAAGTAAATGTACGTACATACATATGTAGTATACGTATGTGCGTATGTATTTATAAAACTAATTATCTAAACATCCAAATTTAATTTATTATAATATAAGTTGTCGGGACTTTTAAGCTGAAACAGATGATATTGTTTCAAGGGCGAACGCAGCAAGGGGTTTGGGGTTTCAAACATCCTACCGAAATGTTTGCGAACATTTTTTTGAAATGACATATATAAAGTTTTATTTCAAATATTAAATAAAGTTTTCCATTACTCAATTTCGTTAGATGTTTTTTGTTAGTTATGTAAACTTATCACTCGACTAACAATACAAATATATAATATAATAATAAAGTAGCTTTAACATCACATGGAAAGTATATTTTACCGCTTACACTTATTTCTTATGGATCTTAGAGCTTGTGAATTAGAATTAAGAATATTAACGCTCAAAGTGAGCTGCACACAGTGCAAAACAACTTATCAGTAACATTGTAATGCTTGTTGCTTCTACATATCAACCCATTTGCAGATTAATAGCTCTGGCGACGAAGTGTGTTATTTAATCATTTACTCACAGAAACAGTATTTATCACCTTCGAGTAAAATTTCTATCTTTTTAAACATTACATATCGCAGTTTTTATATATTCTGCACGGAGAAAATAAGTAGAAAAAAATCACTAAAAAAACCAGAATAATTTTCTCTATCTTGGTAAAGGCGTGATAACGACCAACCACCAGAAAAGTTATTTAAATTATGGTGAAAATTTCCACAGTTGATCATAGGTTTTCATCACGATTTCTAGTTATCTCGCTTTCACCGAGATTATAGCAATTTACGTCCTTTTTAGATAATTTTTATACCCGAGCGTACTTGTACACAAGGGTATTATAACATTGTTCGCATAACGGTTGTTTGTAACAGCAAGAAATAATCGAAATAGATATAGACATATATATACTAAAACGATCAGAATGAAAATATAAATCGATTTAGCCCTGACTGTCTGTCCGTCCGTCTGTCCGTGGTTACAATAACTTGAGTAAAAATTGAGATATCTCAATGAAACCACGCCCACGTCCCATATAACGGAAGTTTTTGAAAAATTAAAAAAAAACTCCGTTTTTTCGGTATCTAAAACAGCAAATTGAGTGAAATTTGGTATTGGGAGCAATTTAGAACTAAGAAAATAGGTATTTATGAAATTTTGAAAAATGGGCGTTCCTACGCCCACTTATGAAAAATTTTTCTGTATCTCAATAACAGTATTAGTTATCGTCACAAAATTTGCCACGCCCACTTAGGAAAAAGTATCTGTATCTCAATAACGTATCGTAGGTATCGTCTCAAAATTTGGTGAACAAATTTTCCTCAATAGCGCTGTTTTCATCGTTAAAATGTTTTGAAATCGGACTATAACCGCGCTTACCTTCCATATAACGGAAATTTTGAAAATGCTAAAATTTCGTTTTTTCTTTATCTATTGGAACATATTAGCTAAAATTTGATATTTAGAGAGAAATTTAATTAAGAAACTTGATTTTTATGATATATTGAAAAATAGGCGTTGCCACGCCCACTTAGGAAAAAATATCTGTATCTTAATAACGGTGAAAGGTATCGTCACAAAATTTGGTGAACATATTACCCTTGATATCACTAGCGTTAATAATTTTTAAAATCGTACCATAACCACGCCCAAATTCCATATAACGGAAATTTTGAAAAATGAATAAAATTTCGTTTTTTAGTATTTATTGGAAGAAATTGAGTAAAGCTTAATACTAGCAACGATTTGAAACAAAGAAACGGGGTTTTTATGAAATTATGGCCACCGCCCATGCAAAAATACATCGCGAGGGTATATAAAAATCGGTTTCGGCCGAATTTAGCTTTTCTTACTTGTTTTAATAAATGTTTGATAAAAATCATACGTAAAAGAATTGTTACATAGAAAATATTTGATAAGAAATGGGCAAATACTAAAATAAGATACATATAAACATTTGGTTTCTATTGAAAATTGCGTTGAAAAGGAGTCCATTTATACTCATAACTGTTTTATTTCGCACAATATAAACATGTTGCGTCGTTCTAATCCGTTTATTGAATCAATATTTTATCTACATACATATACGGAATCTGCGAGTACCGAGTTTATTTTGTGAGTAACGATTCGGTACTTCGAGTCAGGCGTTGTACTCGTTATTCCGCAACTAATACATACGGTTTTCTACAGCTCTAATGTGGACTGGCAGAGTAGAGACTAATATGAGCTCGTGGTCCATATTATCCGCAGTTGCAATTCTTGATATTTTACCATAATTTCGTGAGGCGTAAAATTTGGAATCCCGAGGAAATGAAAAAAACGACTGTGCGGTCTAACTCCTGTGGCTATTTGACAGCATTAATAAGGCTAGCTTTAAAGAAATACACCGAAATCGAAAATGTCGTTAATACTAAGTTAGGACGTAGACCTGTCTTTCCTGAAATGTTTTGACGATGGAATCAAAACTATTTAGACTCGGCAGAATGGTTGGTAAATCCTTAGCCCATGAACTGGCTATAAAAAATAATATTGCTTACCCATTTTCAAAAGAAAATCAGTATGCGGATAAGGATTGGCTGCGTTTGTTTTTAAAGAGGAACTGTATGTTTTGCAAAAGTCACAAAATATAACCTCTAGATAAAATTTTCATGAGACCCCTTAAGGGATATTTTTCGGAAGATAGGCGTATTTACGAATTCAGAGTGGAGAAATCGCAGTAAACGAATTTCCACACAACAGCATATAATTCGTGATTATAACTTTTTAACTGCCGAAAAATTCCAAATCACCAGAGGAGATTTCGCATTCAATAAGCGTTGTATTTCATGAAAATTTAATTATTTCAGCTTTAAAAGAAGACGCGCTAAGATAACCGATGAACATATAGCCAGTTATTTAAAAATAAAAACCAAACGTGGCAGATCAGCTGGAAAATCCATATTATAGCATCTTCGCCACATAAAAAATCGTTGCAAATTTTGTTTGGAAAAGTATCACCAAACAAACCGGCCAAGCATTTTAAAAAACATCACGACAATGATTCTAATCTAACCAGAACTTCCAAGAAAATTACCAAAAAAAAACAAATATTATTCTAAAGAAAAAAATTTGCAGGTAAAATTAGTTATGTAATTAAAGTTTTCCTTTGAGTTTTATAACACTTCGTATTTCGCTTTCATTTTAGAAAAACCGAAGAAAATAAATGCATCATCTCCTTCGAATTCGGATGATATTTATTTACAGTGTCAGTGACGAAACTTATGGCGAAAATCCACAATTTGTAAATGCTGTTGAGGAATAGGATGCGAAGTACTTTAATAGGGTTCCAATTATACCTCTCAATATCGATACATTTACTCGAACTTAGTTTCGCCAGAAATTATCGGTACTCGAGTTAATATCGGATGGAAAGTATTGATACTTACTCGGTATCGAGAATTTTTACACCAAATTCTTTTTTTATACTTTGTAAATGATAAAACACATCAATATTTAAAATTGGAAAAAGATTTAACATATTTTTGATCATATCAATTAAAGAATGGACTAAAATACACGAGTTTACATATAACTGTGGAAACATTAATTTTGAATCCTTTCACTCCTCTAAACGGTTGCACTTTGTTAGCTGATATATGTGCAGAAAAATACATTGTTAGCTTAACAGACTGACTAATATTAGGTAATTTTTTTTATTTGAATCTAGTATATTTGCTTGCACCAGCGTTGCAGTTTAAAATTTTGTTTTTCTTTTAAAAAAATTCTGAAAGTATCGATACTTACGCGGTATAGGAGTGAAAAGCATCGAGTAAGCAAATACTTGTTATTGCAAGAAAAGTATCGAGCATCTACTTGTTGTCGCAGGTATCGTTTGATCCGTATACTTATATTGTTCTAGGTTTTATTCAGAAGATATGTAGGTCCGGGGAGATATGGGTTCAAAATGTTTCCTGTTAAAAATGAAGTCTTCATGTGCTGGTTGCTGGCGCGGATACAGGGGGTGTTGTTGAAATTCACGACAGCTGCAAAAAGCGTGGAAACTGGTGTCGTGAAAGGACAAGCGACAGAATTTTTCATAACAACATGTAACTTCAATGCTGCTAACGTCATTATTGCGACTGTTTTCAACACTATTAATATCATAAAACTAAAAAAAAATATTTATATTATTGCAACAAGTTTTCTGAAATTCATTCATCATGCATGACACTACTAGTGTAAATTCTGCTAAAACTCTCTTTTTTAGTTTTTGACATTTATAAACGAATTTCAATAAGAAAACACCATATATATACAAATATTTAAGAAATCGAAAATATTTCCGATCCAAAATAACCGATCATTCTTTGCCGATACAATATTTTGGTCGTCTAAACCCTAGAAATCGATATTTCTTTTGAAACTTAAAAAAAATGTTGGGTATGTCAACGCATTCGAAGCCAAAACAGATAAGTATACGCAAGGCAAAATTACAATGAAAGAATTCGCCTTTTTGAATATGACTTGGGTATGCAATGAAGTCCTACATACATATATCCTAGTTCGCCACAAATGCAAATTAGAGTTTTCAAACCAATAGACAAATCTAAAGCAATACTTAGCATGCAGGAATAGAACCCGTTTATTAATTTAATTTTAATAAATTTTAATACAGTCTAATCTGTTACAATTAAAGTGAACGATTGTCGAATAGACGAATTAACAGAAAAATCGTTTCCCTTAAGTATAAGTTGAAAATTTGGCAGATGCTTGACGGGAATTTTATCAAATAAATCACAACCTAATGTTTTGTTTACAGCTCCTATACTTACAAAAAATTAGAAAATTTTGATACAAATTTTTATGAAATTTGCAAGGCACAAAACTATATTACATCAAGTATTTGCAATTTAGTTTCATAGATGTTTTTTCTATTCTGATCTATAACCTGAAATATCAATAGCGCTAACTTAAGAGCATATCATAATTTTTTTTATGTTTCTTTTATTTTCAGATGAACAAATTGAAAAGTACAACGTCAATTGTATATTTTATTATCTTTGCAAGCCTTCCAATTCCTTGCTCGTGGACGAAGATTATGCTTTGAGTAAGCTGTCATCACTCATTATAATATATTGAACTGATGCCCAATTTGAAGTGACTGAAAATCGTTGGCTAAATAAGCAAAGGTGGAGTAAGATGAAATAAAAAAAGTGCTGGCGGTGGTCGTCGTGGGTATTGTGCTTTTCAGAGGCAAATCTTTTAAGAATGCATCCAATGGGAGAACAACAACACGCAACCTAACAATTGAACAAATGAAAACAATTGGCTAAGAAGAAAAATTGTACTCTCATATTTACTGTGCATTGAGAATGGGTTTAAATTTCAACAAAGTCAATAAACAAATATTTGTAACAATTAAAACTGAATAATATGTACATTTATTAACTTCTTTAAATAAATAGAATAGTATGTCAAGGCATTACAGAAATTTTTATTATTAGCTACTTGAATTGTAAGCTAAAAATCATATTTATTAAAACCATAGTTAACTACTCCCGTTTACTTGAATATAGCTAGTGGTTTTTGGGCTTTTTTGACTTATTTATTTTAAATTTAATTTCAATTATTTTTCAATTTCCTTCATTTATATTACATATAAACGCACATTCACACATATGGCTCCCTTAATACACCTTAACTGTATACCCTCGCGTATGGATCCCCTCTGGTTTTGAATTGAATATCATATAATTCTTTTATTTTCAGAGGCGTTACAAGCCTAAATAAAATTGTCGTACGTAAAATTTTGTCACCCTTCAGTTACTTTCTTTGAAAACTCTTGGACAGCTGAAATAAAATGGAAATAGTTAACTAAGGGAAATTAATGCAACAAATTGTATACAAAGAAAATCATAATTTCAGAATAAACAACGCCATAATTCCTCAACAACTGTGCTAGTTATGGTGTGCTGGTATGTTGAAAGGGTTACTTTTCTTCCAATTTCTTAATTTTTTTAGGGGTTTTGGTTTTTATTTTTTGACACTCACAATTATTTTAGAGGTAGATGGTAACTTTCTATACATGTGCGAAGCTTTCAAGGCATATTAGGGACGTTTTTCATCACAATGTAGTTATTATAAGATTTTATAAATTCTTAAAAATAGTTTTTATTCTATTGTTTTTATTTTTGTAAAACGAATAACTTATTGTACAAAAAACTTTAATATTTTTAAAGAAAAACCTAATTTGTTGAAAACAAAGTGAAGTGAACGACAGCTCTAAGGAAACATTATAAATTATGTATGTTTGTGTGTACATACACTGCGTTAAAATGCAGTTCAGAAATGTTCCTAATGACAAAAGATGTAGGTCCAGGAAAATTTTTAATCGCGATGGCTGCCATCTTGCGAACTTGGTTACTCAAAGTTTTGCAGTCACTCCTGCGGCAGCGCTTAAAGTGTTAAATATAAATACGTCAATGGACAGCTCGGCGAAGCATTTCCAGATTAGGTGTAAAGACAGCAGAGAAGAAGGAAAATCCAATGCTAACCAAAAGAAATGTGCGGTTAAGGCAGGATTTTATTGTAGCACACGAGAATTGGAACGTTGCTGATTGGAATATAGAAGACATTTAACAACGCAACGAAAGTAATTTTGTCTTCAATTTTAGCTTATTTGGTCTGACGAGATTAAAACTAACCGCTTCCAGTCAGATGATCGGGCATGTGCAGGAGTCAGCCCACAAGGGGGTTCTGGATTGAAATTTAATTTACGAATTAAATTTGATGATTACGATACACTACTTTTCATATACGTTAATTTGTCCAAGGGAGGTTTCAAAAAACCCAAAACCCCCCAGTGCCCACGGGCCTGGGGCATGGTACTGGACCAAGAACCCAAATGTACCCAGCCTCATAATGTAAAGCAAACAATAAAGCATGGTGGGGGTTCGATAATGGTTTGGGGCTGCATTTGAAAAAGAAAGTGTTATTCCGTTGATACGCGTAGATGGAATTATGCGCAAAGAATAGTACCAGTCCGTCTTACAAAAAAAATTGCCAGGTGCAGTCAAAACAACGGGTCGTTCTGCTGAATAGGAAGTAACTTTTCACAAGACAATGACCTCAAGCACGCCGCGCATATTGTTCGATACTGGCTACAAAAAAAAATATAATGCTTTAAAATGGCCGCCACAGTCTCCAGACATGAACCCAATTGAAAATTCGCGAAGTCATGTGAAATCTCAGCTCTCTACATTTCCAAGTCCACCCAGTGGAGTAAACGAGCTGTGGGAACGAACTAAGGATGTTTGGGAGAGTTTGCTCCAGAATTTGCCCAAAATTATACGTCCAGTGTGTCAAGTCGTACTAAGGAGGTGAAAAAAGCAAAGGGATACTGGATAACATATTAATTATTTTAATAATAATATAAAAAGTCCTTTCAAAATGTATGAGTGCAAAACTGTAATATTTCTTTCCATTCGCATTTTTGGTTACTAGTATTTTTCTTCATGGCTGTATTAAAGCCGAATAGGATGCATTAATAATAATAAAAAACAAAAATAAAAAACTCCTTGCACTTGGAGAATATAGCGGGTGACGAATTAGAAATTGTTGGAGCATGTTACAGTATTGCTCTTCACTGTACATATGTATGTACTATATAGCATATACTAAATACTCGTTGTTTGCAGTTGCAGATCAGAGCCAAATTTAGCACACCTACTGAAAAAGGATGGTAGAAGTCTTTTATTAATTTTAGTAAATAAATTTTAATTTGCACAATTCATACATATCTTACATAGATTTGTAGAAAAGCTGCTGTTGCAGAGCCATCGGAAGGCAATAGCAAACCTTCAACAGTAGTATTGTTATTATTATTATTATTAATAATGTTATTATTATTATTATTATTAATAATGTTATTATTATTATTATTATACGCTCTTCTGGTTTTTTTAACCCTTAAAACCAAAATTTAAACTTTGTGGAAAACGAAATAAAAATATTCATGCAAATTTCAAACTTTTTTTCTCATGGTGATAGAGTTGTTTCACATACATATTTTAGTATAACAAAGAGGAAGTTTCAAGTAATGAAGGTTAGCGCCAAATTTAAGAGTTTTAAATTCCTAAAATGTTCCAGTTTCTTCCTGTCTTCATTCGTCAAATGCAAGGCAACCGAAATTTCAAAAAGGCATCAAAAAGCAGAGATAGTTTCTAGCCATCGAAAAGTGTGCCGAACGTGCTTTCCATAGTATTGGATTTCCATTTAATACTTCCTCCAAAAGATATTCAAATTAATTTGAATTTTGTGCTTCATTCAACTTGTGCGAGCTTTGTTCGCAATAGAATATTACTTTGGAAATTTGCATGTCTAAATTTTTATAAACATACTTACATAACTTCATACATCCCTTCTTTGTTTCTCTCTACCGTAATCTACAAAGTGATCGATAATGCTCATAATGTCACTTTCAAGTGTATAGACATGCAAATGAAACATTTGTTCATTGCATAATAGATAAAATTCAAAAAAGGCTAACATTTATTTCTACGCACTCACATCGAAGTATTCAAAGAATAAACATGCGCACTTCAAGGATTTGTGGTTAGTTAACTATAGGTGACAATAAACGTAAAATGAAGACGTTGTTCAAAGAAATCTGAAATGTATAGTAATCAATCAATACGCTATAATAAAAGTCATGGATCCTGCGCATTCAAGTTACATGCATATTTATATAGACAAAATTTAAATATCGTATCTGCAAAATACTCACTGATAAAAATGATTCAAAATCATTACTAAATTCAAAATAAAAATGTTGAAAGTATTTACCTAATTATCAGCCTCTTTACTCGTGGCTTTGTCCAAATATGTATAGCCCACAATAGACTTTTTGTTATCATCTCTTATTATTATTCTTGTCCCTTTGCTCTAAAGGAGTTTATAAAATTATACACACTCAGATATACACAGTGTACGTATGTGTGTGACAAAAAATAAATCTTATATTATCCAGAAGAAAACGAGAAAATAAATACACTTGAATGCAAGCAAATCCCTTATTTGATCTGCTATTCGTCCAGTGGCCACTTTGCGTCACTAATTCGTTTATAATTTGCGCCTCAATGGACACAAAAGAAACAGGGAAAAAAGAAAAAAAAATAAAGAAAATGTCACACAACTCAGCCATAAAAGACAGACGAAAAAAGCATGAATAGCCTTAGAAAACGTGTATTATTTTCTTATACTTGAAATATCCTTTGCGAAGGTTCGTGCAGTGGGCACTATGTATGTATGTATACGGCTGACCAGTAGCTGAACAATGTCCTTTATTTGTGTTAATAGTTTGCGTGTATGCATAGATTTGGTGTTTTTGTTGGATGGCATTTGATGCATGAAATGGCCACCGGCCAATTTTGGTTTAAGCGGATTAGGCGGCAACCAATTTTGGCACTCGTGGTCAATTCAATTGAAGCAGATGGTCTTTACTCAGCCTCCCGCTCCAAATTACCATTATGGCGAAGAAAACTCTCAACCTCTCTTAAATATAAAAAAAGGTAAATTTTTCTTGGTTGTATTAAATGCATGCAAATGGGCGAGCAAATTTTGCTTTGATGTCATTTTGTTCAATTTTATTAATTTAAATTTTACGTTGGGACAAAAGTCCGTTTTATTAGCAAAAAAACATATAGGAGAATAACCTGCCAAGCACGTAGTGCAAAGGGCGGGAAACGAAGATGTGTTAATGACCGAAATTAGTTTGGTTTTTAAATTTTTTCCAAAAAAATTGACCGCATTTACTCGCATCTAGCGACGCAAACGATGTATCGATATTAGCTTTATCGATGATTTATTAGTCGATATTGATATTTTCATCGCGATATTTTGAAAACCGATATATCGACATCGATACCACGACATTTATTCTTGGACGAACCGTTTTACCAATGGACTCTTTTTTTTATTATTTGTTAATAGCAAAATCGAATAATTACTATACACAGCGTTGTATCGCGCCAATGAAAAAAAAAGATAGAAGAAGTTCTGAAACCAATACACTACAATGAATGAAGTCTTGAAGTGTTAGACTCTGTAAAAACAAGTTTCTACCTTTTTATCGCTTGAAAAGGTTTTAATAACAGTTACCTATTTGTGATGCATGAAACTTTTTTTGTTTTGCTGTTTTGCTTTAAGAATTTATCTACGGCATAAGCAAATTTGTATTTTGTTGGAAATACAAATTTTTTTTTAAGTTTTAAAGAATTGAAATTAATGATCCAAAGATTTTTATACATATATTTTTATGAACAAAATGTGTGTATGTATTTAGCTAATTACAGTTAAAATAAAAAAAAAACCTTAGAATCTTTAACTGATATTCAATATCGGTATAGTATCGGGTTTTACGCTTTATTTAAAAAATAACCACGAACCCTGTAAAAAGAGACACTCGACTGAAAGAAGACTATATTGACTCTTTCGATATTTCTTGTAATAATAATAATACTTTTTGTGTTTTGCATTTCTGTATGAAATCGATACATCGAAATCCACGAAAAACCAGCGCCTATTAACCCGCTTTACATATGCATGTCCAAAATAGCGCTAAATATAAGAATATATCTATGTATATACGTTAGGTAAAGTTAGATTCATAGTTGCCATGGCATAAAAGTTATTAGCGCCTTAAGTAACATCATTTTCAAGTAAAATTAAGACCTACTTCATGTATTATGAAATATCTGATACGCCGCAAGTATTTCACAAGATAAGTACATAATCCGTTATCAAAAACATTTGAATTTTGCAAGTATTTTAATAAAAAATTAAGCACTAACTGGGTTACACAAATCTCTGTCAATTTACACTTACGAAAATTGAGTAGGGGAATGTCACCGGTTGTGGCCACTTTTGCGTGCGTATTAGTCAACGCTAATGTAAATACTTATCTTGTGAAAAGTGCAACAGATTACACTCCGTCACTGCAAACAGATGAGTAAAATCATGTTTGGAAATGTAAAACAATATATTACGTGAAGGAAAAAGTTCGCTTCAGAAGATTTACTCGTTTTTTTTGTTTGACAGCACCGTTATTTCCAGTAGTGTCCACCAAAATGTCATCTGTTGTGGCCACTTTTCATCGCTTAAAGCGGCATATTTCTCTATAAACCCGTTTTTTATGAGGGTATCGGGGAGGTTATCTCGATGTATGCATATATGTATGTATATACAAGAGCGGAACCTCAACCGGCGAAAGGGAGATGGGACAATTTTGCATAACTTTTGTGAAGCAAAATTCTTTTCCTTGCTTTTTTTTGGAATAACCTGAATTCTAAAAATAAAGTGCCCAATTGTTCGCATGTAATTGAGAAAAAAAATTTTCATCGTCAAAAAAAATTTTTTTTACATTTTTACGGATTTATTTGTCCCTTTTCTTTAGTTATACCGTTCACAATCATTGATATCAATGCATACATCAATGCCATTAAGCGGTGCAAAATCGACAATTTAATTTTGTTAATGTCTGACGGCTTAATTGCTACACTTATTATTATTATTTATGCTGCTGAGAGCTCTGAAAATTAATAAAATATTATTTTCTTAAAGTTATGTGAGGTTTTATTAAATATTTTTTTAATTTCTAAGGTATTTTCCAGGGGTGACAAATTTTTCGATGGTCGAAAATGGCTATTTACAAAAATTTAAATAACTATTATATTTACATTACATATGTGTCATTATCAGAAGTTACCCAAGGCCTTTAGCTTTCCATTGATATACATATTTGTGTCTGCATAAGTATTCTTTGGCCAAAAGTTATTGCTAAAAAGGCAAACTATGGCCACAACCGGTGACATTCCCCTATATAAAACTAAAAGAAATTGTTAGGTTTTTTGATATTAATTTTTATTGTTGAATATGACCAATATTTAATTACAATTAAAGGCAAAGGGACCTTAAGATTTTTTTGGATATTTGTAAAAGAAGCACAAATTCGGTCGTTTATTACTTGAATTTTGTAGGCGTTTAATATATTTGGTACATTTTAAGCTTACAAGCTCGTCATACGGTTCAACTTCAACTCTGATCCTAGATTCTGTCGGGCTAAATGCCTTTTGAAAATCTATTTCGAGCTTTTACATGCTTTCTTAACGCGGTTTTCACTGTAGCTCCATACCATCCACACAGCCTTTTCCATGAGAGGTAGCGAAATAACTCTAAATGATTTTTAGTCCAAACTCTACTTCTAAGCACGGAAATAAATTTGTTTTTGAACTGTCTCCATATTATACAAATTTTAAGGGTTGACGGTAATTTTGAGGGTAATTTCCATATACTTTTATTGGTATGTTCTTTCTTTTGTAAAGGCTTTTAAAATGTCTAAAAGAAAAACGTTGCATCTGATTTTTTTTTTCGTTACTTGCATTTAAAACACTTTATTAATTTATTGATTTAATCTAGAAAATATTACACTTCATACAGATGACAAAAAAAAAACGAAAATAAGAGAATACTTAAAAATTAGTTTAATAACGTTTTGAACAGTATTTTGTGGAAGAAAGGCCAAGACCATTAGAAGTTGAAAGAGAATTAAATTGTCTCAAAGTTCAAAGAATCGGAGCATTACAAGCATAATTAGTTTTAGTCGTGCCCAACCGGAATATTACAGAAGTATTGAAAATAACTTACTCGATCAAAAAAAGTGAGGGAAACAATAGTCCTTCTACTGTCAGCGTATTCTAGCTTAGAAAGTACAAGGGATGTAATCAACACCTTTAGAATATTTGGATCAGTAGAGTCTGAGCTGAAATGACGAATACTCGTAAAAGCAAGTACGGCATATGACTTTGCAATAGTCATTTATACATACTATTATGATTTTGAATGGATAATCTGGAGTCGAATACCGCCCCAAGATCAATAATTTCACTTGGGTTGTATAACCTAGAGCCATCAATATGATAGGAAATAGGAATAGGAGAACGAGTTTGAAAATAAGAGATATTTAAACATTTATTTATATTTAAATTTAGATAATTTCTTTTTTACCAAGAAGCGACATTATCTAGATCAGTCTGAAGATTTGCAGGATCAGAGTTACTCGCAATCATTATGGCTCATAGTCAAAGTCAAGATAAAGTCGACTCGAAAGTTAGAATGCTTCTAGTTGTTTTAATTACAGAAATTTTCTGTTGTATGCTGATGATTTAACAATGAGTATTCTGACCGGGTGGCCGCTGTGGTCCAGTTGGTAGCGGTGCGTGCTATAACTTGATATGCCGGTGAGTTCGAGGTTCGAATCTCAGTCAGGGCAAGCAAAATCTTAATCATAGCAAAAGTTTTTTCTAATAGCGGTCACCCCTCGGCAGGCAATGGCAATCCTCCGAGGGTATTTCTGCCATGAAAAAGCTTCTCATGAAATACATCTGCCTTTCGGAGTCGGCACAAAACTGTAGGTCCCTCCATTTGTGGTATAATATAAAGACGCACACAACAAATGGTAGGAGAAGCTCGGCCAAAACACTGAGCTATATAGTGTACGCGCCAAAATTATATTATATATATTCTGACTAAATAAAATATTTTCTAATTTTTAAAACGTAAACGGCCAAAATAAATGATAATAGGCGCTTTATTTTTACCGTTTTCTTTGTTAATATGTTTTCGTCCATATCTTCTCTACTTAAACCCCTTAACGACGAGAGCGAAAAATTGATAGTAAAACGCTTAGGCGTGACTGACGTTATTGTCACTAGCTGCTTTAAAATCTTATGAAAAACCAAAACACCCAATTGCTTGCAATGTTTGACAAATAAACAAAATCTACTTGTTCAACTTTCCAGTAGAATCGGTCATATGTGATTTGACCAACCTACAGAGCACAGCTAAACAAAATGGGAATCGGAAATCTAGAAACATTCTTCTAGATCGCTTTTTGTGGCAATGTGAACGGTTTAGGTATTGATTTGCTGTCTAGGATATTTATTTGACTTACAGTGAATGCCTGTTCAATGGTAGATTTGCCAGACTTAAGCCGACACTGATAAAGTCCGATCAGTTGGTTCATATGGGCCTCCATTCTTTAACATCTTTTTCGTCGATAAGACGTTATATGCGATATTAAATCTGCTTTTCTTTTTATCGATTGGGAAACCACATCACTGAAGTTTAAACACTCGACGCCTATTATTTGTATTGATGTATTCGCCAATGCTGGATGTCGTTTCTTGAAAACTGGCAAATTAATTTGCCACACTTTTTGGTAGAGCGAACATTCCGCCTCATAAATAACTTCGAGCCTATGCTGTTGTATACCCTCTCACACCTTTTATGCCAGTTAGTTATTTCAAATTATCTAAATTTTAAGTTTATGTACGCTGAAATGTAAATATGTTCATATGTTAGTACCTACGTATGTATGTAACTACATTAGACGCGTTCCTAAAATTCAAAATGTGTTTTAAGTTTACAGAATGGGCTTATTTTTTTCCTTTCCTCTCAAAAATAAATAAAAACCAAGTTTTATTGAAATCGGTTAACGAAAAGTCGGCGTGGACTTGTGAAACTCCATGGCGTGCTCTTCACAGCATCTCCCCAAAATGGCGAAACCAGTCATCAGCTCCTCCAATGGAGAAGACTCCACAAGGAGTCACATAAATACATTCAAGGCTAAAACAACAAAAGTGTTGCAAAGTTCACAACATCTGGCTCCCAGCTCTACTGAAGCTGTTTAATATCAATTTATAGTATAATAGTTGTGGTACGAAACTGAGCTAAACCATTTTTTTTTTTATATTTTACGCAGCTCCCAACAACAAAATAGAGAGGTTTATGAAAAATATTTATTATATATTAAAAAAAAATCAATATGAATACAGAAAATATTTAAATTTGAGTTCCTTTTACTACTTGTTTAATAAAATAATTCGAAATGTATAATTAGAATACATACATAAAAACCGGTATTATACCATACAAAATACATGCGAAATTTTCAAGTCGTTTCCGCGCGGACTTTTCGTTAACCGATTTCAATAAAACTTGGTTGGTTATTATTATTATTATTATTATTTATTTAGTTTTGAGAGGAAAGAAAAAAAATAAGCCCATTCGGTAAACTTAAAACACTATTTCAAAAATCTCCATACAACGAAGAACACCTCTAATGTACATACATAAATAGCCACAACTGTCCTGAACTCCTTATATATTAACGTCGATGACAATTAGTGCACAAAGTGTCTTCTCATAAATTCTGTATTCTCTTCGTCTTTTTCTCTATGCATTTTTGCCGTATCACATTAAATTTATTTATAAGCATATCCTGCGGCAAACTGTCACAGAGCACAGGCAAACACACGAACATCCTTGCTCCCGTTAATTCATTGCCCATACGTCGACAATAAAAAAAAACAACTTACAAGTCTGTAAATTGCTGCGACCGAAGGCGCCATAAAAATTAACATTGCTACACACAAACATGTGCATCGATGATTTTTTTTTTAACATACGTATCCCGCCTCTGGCACTAAAGCGAATGGTAAAATGAAAGGGGTTACGCGTTGGGTTGTGGTGGTGTGAATATCCTGATTTTGACCCTTCGGGATATTTAGCAAACTTGTTGTTTTTAACGCTCATCGGCAGAGCTATAAAAATACTTATCGAGCAAAGGGCAATCTGGCGAGGATTTGTAGCAATTCGTTAAGAAAAAAACGGTGGCGAAAACAAAAAATTAAAGCAATAACAACAAAGATCATAAAGGCAATGACAGTGTACATACAGACATACACACATGTACACATACATACATACAAAGGTGGAAGTAAAACGACTTCTTATGAAAGCAACCAGACAATAACAATGAATTGGCAAACTAAAAATCACAGGAGGAGTCTAGAAATAGATTGTATTGCATTATCTAACGACAATTGGCAGGGAAATATTTATATACATATGTACATGTGTGTGTGTGTACTTTCACTAAGTTATTTCATGATGAATAGAAAAAAGTTACTACTTAGTATATTTTAAGACTCGATTTTTATGTTATTACGCCAACTTGTGACACTTTAAAGCAGTTTATTTCTATTTTTTCTATTGACGCTTCAATTGTTTATAGTCGTGTGTAACTTCAATAAGGATCACTGAACTGCGAAAATCACTACAATCAGCAAAGTATCACAGGTTTGATACACTGACGGATCCAAAATGTATGATGGGAATGCTCGCGAATGAATTCGTAGATCTAATAGGGCCCCCGTGAATATCTAATCGGACAACCAGGCAGTTTTAAAAGAAACAAAGTGGGAAAGCTGCACAAAACTTGCAAAACCACAAACGACTGCTTAATCTAGATAGAGAAGTTCTAAGAATCTACTGACCACTTACTGCATGAATGTCCGGGTATATGTAGGTGGTCATAGATTTATGCTCCTTGGAGTACTTTTATTATATGCATAGAATTTCAAGAAACAGCACTATAGAACTGGTTATGTAGCAGCAAGGAAGTATAAGATCCAACCTCTAAGGCTTCCCGTAGTGACAAATAGGCGCGATACTAGTAAACCCGTCGTACGTTCGGTGAATGGGCCCAAAACGAGATGGCCACCGATCCCGATTTTTACAAGGATATTTTGTTCAGCGATGAAGCTCACTTTTGGTTGAATAGGTATGTATGTACCTTAATAAACAAAATTGTCGCATTTGGAGTGATGATAATCCATAAGCCATTGTTGAGACGCGGTTACATCCTCAAAAAGTCACTGTTTGGTGTGCTCTATGGGCAGAGGGTCCATATTTCTTCAAAAATGAAACCGGCCATAATATTACAGTCAATGTGGAACGCTATAGAGACATGATTAATGACTTTTTCGTGCTTGAATTTGAGGATGTTAATGTGGACGAACTTTGGTTCCAACAAGACGGCGATTTATGCCTACAGCCAAAAAAACATTCAATTTATTGAAGGAAACTTTTGGTGAGCGCATTATCTCGCGTCGTGGGCCTGTGGCGTGGCTTTTAAGATCGTGCGATTTAACACCGATATTCTCTTTTTAGTGGGGTTATGTGAAGTCGCTTGTCGCAGATAAGCCCGACACGACTGACGCCTTGGAAGAGAATATTCGGCGCGTTATTGCTGACATACGGCCCCAATTGCTGCAAAAAGTGGTCGAAAATTGGGACTCTCGGCTGGAATTTATTCGAGCCTACCACTCACTTACCCAAAATAATTTTTTAAACATACTGGCAAACCCTTATATTTATAATAAAGCTAAATTCTTGGCCATAGCGTTTTATTTCTTCTTTGAAAACCACATGTCTAAAAAAACACCCTTTATAATAAAATTGTACCAACGATTCTCTTCCTTTCGAAAACTGTAAACAAGATATTTCTAGCAATTTTTTTTTAAATTATTTCTATCTATCTATTTAACCTAATGTTAAAGCAGAACACATTCTAACTAGGCAAAAGAAGAAATATTTCGTAATATTATGGGATAAAATAACTCTTTACATTTCTACACACATTTTCCAGGGTTTCAACGCCGACTTAGCAATAGTGCTTCGAGTTTGAGCTTGTGGAAAAAATATTCATCCGAAATTATAATATAATATATAATTTTGGCGCTTACACTTTATAGCTAAGTGTTTGGCCGAGCTTCTCCTATCATTTGTGGTGTACGTCTTTATATTTTACCACAAATGGAGGGACCTACAACTTTGTGCCGACTCCGAACGGCAGATGTATTTTATGAGAAGCTCTTTCATGGCAGATATACCCTCGGAGATTTGCCTTTGCCTGCCGAGGGGTGACCGCTATTAGAAAAAAGCTTTTTCTATGATTATGATTTTGCTTTCCCTGACTAAGATTCGAACCTCGAACTCAATAGCATATCGAGTTATAGCACACACAGCTACCAACTCGACCACAGCGGCCACGAAATTACATAGATAAAATAAAAACTGAAATTAGTTCGAAATATTAAATAACATTTTACTTTTCCTTGATCAAACCAAACTTATGGATCAATGGTCAACATTTTATAGCATGATTGTTCAGGTAAATTCACACATATTCTTACACGTTATCGTTCAATCGTTGGCGAGACAGAAGCACGAAGGACGTATCAATGACCAGTAGGATAACTTGCCGTGTTTAAGGATTTCAAAAAAGGTCAAGAGGTTATCTTCTGAACACTAAGCTATGCTTTATAACTTATGAGTTTCTGAACAGCACAACACAATTCAAAAATGTTACTTACATAAATACATACGTGCATTTTAATATTATTTTAAAAATAATTTGACGGTTACAATGCATAGCTCAATGTTTAGATGAGCTTCTCCCACCATTTGTGGTGCGCGTCTGTTAATGTTCTTCACTTTATTTAACTGACATCAAATAAGAATACATGTTTTTGAATTTAGCTGGAGTTACAGAATCATTGCCGTTTAACAATTATCGATCAGCAAAATTCACTAAAACAAACGTTCAACACTGAACTCATAATCAAATACAGTCATCAAAAAATTCAAAACAAAAATTGAATGTTAAATTTTAAAATGAAAATGAAAATTTGAAATGTTACTAATAAACCGACCCTTAAACACGACGAGTTTGGTTAGTTAACGGAACTTTACAGCGAAATAGGAAATTCGATACGAACCATGATGACTTTAATAAATTTGAACCTACATTCATACCTTTGTTCATATGCATGCAAAAATGTGTTTGTATGTATGCATGTAGATAAGGCGTTTATAAAAACTATCCATGATCAATTGAGCGCAACGAGATCAAGAATTTTGTGATCAGTCGAGCGATGTACAAATTGTCAATACTCGTGAAAAATGAAAACTGCAAAGTATCAATGATAAAGATCTGCATAGTTTTGCGAATATGCACATCTGCGGAACCTAATTTACTATTTCCAAAGAAGGGGATTTGTTCCGAGTACGAATGCATTTGCGTAACACGAACTCTAATTCAACAAAAAAAAACATATGGATAAGTATAGTATGTTGGTATATTTATTTTTATATTCAAACAAATGGATTATAATCCAGTTGACTACTTAAGCTGACAGCCGTGCAAAAACTTTTTTCTATATGTATGCACCTCTATTTGAAATTTCAAATAGTTACGTTATTGGACCACATAGAAACATACGTACATTACTTCAAGTGTGAATCCTATTCTTCTAAATTTTTCCAGCAAACGGTTCGGCAGCCTTGAAAGTCCTTCCGATTATAATTCCCTTCAATCTTAATCAAGGGTTGCAATTGCTTTAACTTACGTGTATGCGAAAAATTATTACCCCAATTTTTTCTTCACTTCAATGTCAATTCATATTTTTGTTCTTGTCCCATCTCACATTCGAACTTAAAAGAATACCATTTTACATACATACATGCACTCAACAAAAGATTTATTGAAACTTCTATGTCTACTTAAGGGCCACTTATGGTTTTAGTTTATAAATAAAGTTTATTATTGCGAACATTTTTGTGTGTGCATGTATAGTATGTAGCATGTTATGACTACTTTTTGCGATATGCTTAAGTACAAATATTTATTTATTTACTTATGTATGTATTCAGTCTACGAAAATATATTTTCTAACAGACTTTTAAACATATTTTAGTTTTAACACAGTAAAATGTAATAACTTTCAAGTGCTAATGACACGGAAGACTTTGAAAATGATATTCGAGCAAATACATGATTTTTTTTTCGAGGAGGAAGCATCGAAAAAGTGTAAAACTTTTGAACCATTTTGGAAAAAATGAAAACAAAACATCAGTTTTAAAAGAAATGGTTCATATTGAAAAAAAACCAACATGTAAATTTAAGGAAGCTTTACATTTCATTACGAGGAGCCAACATCGACGCAAATGGACACAAGGAAAGCTTAACGTCGGAAAGCTGCAATCGCAACAGACAGCCACCCACTTCGCCACTCGACTTGCACTCCTGCTCTCTGAGAGCAATAATGAACAGACCGATATTTCCGAGCAGGGGAACCATATTTCTCGCTGTCTACATACCGCCGCTGAAGAATCCATCGGATTTCATCGATCCCGAAAGAACAACTGGTATGACTTGGAATGTCGCGCCGCTACGGAACGTAAGCCTACAGGGCCACACTGCGATCGGGCGCAACGCGAGCTGTGCGGGAGCGTTATCGGGAGTTGAAAAAAGAAGCAAGACGCATTTTTCGTGAGAAAAAGAGAGAGGCCGAAATGCGTGAGTGCGAAGAGCTTGAAATGTTGACCGACAGGAAAAGCGCCCGAAAATTTTTTTAAAAAGTTCGACGGCTAACAGAAGGTTTTAAGACCGGGCGAATTCCAGTAAGAATGAAGAACAACAAAGCCCCCGGGGCCGACGGGTTACCAGCTGATTTATTTAAGTACGGCGGAGAGGAGCTGGTTAAGTGTATGCACGAGCTCATTTCTAGAATGTGGTCGGAAGAACGCATGCCTACTGATTGGAACTTAAGTGTGTTTTGTCGAGTGTATTGTGTGAAAGACTAAAGCCTACCGTCACTAACCTGATTGGACGTTATCAGTGTGGTAAATCTACCACCGACCAGATATTCACAATACGCCAGATCTTGGAAAAGATCCGAGAAAGAATAATCGACACACACCATCTTTTTGTAGACTTCAAAACCGCAATGACTGAATTTGGTATACCGGTAAAACGTATACTGCTATGTAAAATGACGTTGAGCAACACCACCAGCTCCTTTAGAATTGGGAAGGACCTCTCCGAGCCATTTGATACCAAACGAGGTTTCAGACAGGGTGACTCTTTGTCGTGCGATTTCTTTAACCTGATGCTGTAGAAGATAATTCGAGCCGCAGAACTAAATCGGTCAGGCACCATCTTTTATAAGAGTGTGCAATTGCTGAACGAGGGCAAGACGAAGTATCTCCTGTCATCAAATAGACAGTCGGGAGGAAAAGGAAGCCCTCCTCTACGTTGGAAAGACCAAGTGGAAAAAGACTTGGCTATACTTGGGATTTCCAATTGGCGCCAGTTAGCAAAAGATAGGGATAGCTGGCGTGCTTTGTTGACCTCGGCCAAAATCGCTTAGGCGGTTGATGCGCCAATTAAGTAAGTAAGTTGCGTTTCAATAAATATAAATGAAAATTGTATGCAAAGTATTATATAAATTTACACGAAAATTAAAATTCCACACAAGGTAGTTGTACTCATCGTCTTCTTGACTTTCTGAATCTTCATAACCTCCTTCATTTTTAAAGTCAATGCCACTTCTAATTTTTGGTGCAATGAGTAGTTTGAGTAACTTCTCAGGAAATGTTAAACATTTTTTTCATGGTTATCTTAAACTGTTTATAAAAATTAAGAATAATAAAAATAAATTAAATTGTCAGTTGTTAAAAATTTATAAGGCCGAAAACAACAAAAATTTATAAATGCTGATATGGATGAAATGCATTCTAGGAATTACAAGCCATTGGTAAAAACCAAGGCACATCAAATAGGTAGCCGCAGCAAACTTTTTTTTTTGAACTTTTTGCATATTTTATTTTAATTTGAATTGTCAAATTTTGAATTTCGTTGTGATAAGAATGCTTTCAGTACAATTCAAGGTAGTTGATAAAATATTTTTGAAAGTTTAGCTTTTAA
The DNA here is from genome assembly GCA_963971545.1 of Philophylla caesio. Lineage (NCBI taxonomy): Eukaryota > Metazoa > Arthropoda > Insecta > Diptera > Tephritidae > Philophylla > Philophylla caesio. The sequence continues at coordinate 29,616,443 of OZ020608.1, read as the reverse complement.
AAGCAAAAACAAAATATACAGAGCTCAAATCTTTTTTTTCAATTTTTCTACTGCTGCTACCTATTGAATGTGCCTTGGTAAAAACCAATGAAAAATTCGCACACAGAATTGCAAACACACAAACAAGTTTAAATAACAGCAGATCAGTTGCTCTTGTTTGAAGTTGGTTTGTTTAAGGAAGATGGAGAAACGCAGCAAGCAGTCCACTCTGCTAGCGTAGCACAGCATTTAGCGTGTTGGCTTTACAACTCCGAGCTCCTTGGTTCACAGCCTTGGAGAAGTGGTTATGAAGAATAAAAATATAACTAATTAAAATAAAGAAGTCTGATGAGGAAATGTGGTGATTTCCGAAAAAGTACTATAACTTCTACCATTTACAAAACGGTTGTTGTTTTTCCAAATAAAAATCTTCTCCTCGAGCTCAATAAAAATGTCAATTAATGAAAAACAATTTTTAACGGATTTATCATTGTTCATTATAACAAAACAAATTTAAATTCACTGTCACAATATTAATAAAAAATATCAATAAATATCTTCCCTTAAAACTCCATTACAAAAGCTGTCTAATAGTTTTTAAACCAATCTAAAACTTTGTTTTTCAAGCTGCTCTATTTAGACCGAGTACAGGGAACTCCAACGAATTAACTAGCTTTCGGCGCTGATTGCTGTTTTTTTTTTATTGATATTCTACAAAAACAATTTGCATTGATAACATTTTTGGAGTATTTCTGGCGCAAATATGCCGTTATTTCTTTGAAATTGAACATTGACATTTGTCCAGCTGGCATATACCGCACGTCACACTGTAGCGGCGGCTGGTAAAAAACGATTTGCCACCAAAATCATTATCATTTCTTTATTATTAATAATTTTCAATTGAATGCATCTGTAAAACTGAACGTCGTATACCTCTGATAAATCGTTTACCCTCTGTCCGATGTAGTTTATCAAATCTACATTTATATAGAGATAATTGATAATTAAAGCATAAATAGGATATTATTTATAGGTACAACTTTTAGAATTATGGGCATTTATATCAAGCCAGGTTTCAAACTGGCATGAACGGTATGTCACACAGTGCATCTGTCTGATGGATGGAACAAAGTATGTTTCGCGCCTATATTTCCTTGACTGACTCTTTATTTTAATGCACCAGACTCTAGTTTGCCGAAGCTGTCGGAACGGACGTGGTTCCAAACCGAAAGTTCTTTTCACTTTTAGGGTACATGTTCTCTATCGCAGAAGTATACTTTTGTTGATGTGGTCAGAACGGACGAGATTCAGAGCAACCACTTTATAGGCTATGCATTGTGTGGATGGTCTGATGTACGAGTTTCAGATCCGCCCTGAATTTGCGGATGGAAAGAGTTCGGTTAGAATCTGATTACTGTTTTCACCTTACTTTGAACGCTGCAGATGGATGAAAAGAACCATATCAATTTGCCATACCTCTTTCATGACCAACTCCGTGTACCTTAGCTTTTGGTGTATTACTACAATTGCATCGCAGATTGCGTGTTTCCCGCCAGGGTATTTGTATTTTGTGTAACTGTCGAGAATTGTGGTCTAGAAACGTGCAATTCGAATTTACTTCACACATCTCAAAGGAATTAACTTGCGCCAATCATCGGAAGTACTAATGTCTTTAAAAAGCTGTATATTTCAGTATTTTAGGAACATCATTCAAAATTAAAAATGACAGAAGAGGGCCAGTATAGCTAACCAAATGGGGCATGTTTTACCCGGAAATAAATTGTTAAAATATTATTCTCTGTTTCCTTTACCTTCTTTTGCGGCACTACAACTATAGTCGGTAGGGCCGATACCAAAAAAAATGTAGTAGTTGCTCTACGAGTATCCTTGGAGTAGTTACGCCAGTTACTCAAATCAAGTGAAGGCAGGCTGTACTTGGTATTTTTATTGTGGCGTGGAGCAGCGTCATCCAAAAGAATGGCATATCCAAGTCATCTCAATCATTGTGTTCTTATGTGCTGACTATGCCCACATCATATAACGGCTCAAACGAGTACAGTCCATCACTACATCTTTTTCGATACTCGTTGCCCCCTTGAAGAGGGCCATAAATATTCCATACAATCGGCATACGCCCACAACATCGAAATTAAATGTTGTGCTCACTGTCATAGCCGTATTAGTTTTTCGGCGATCCCAAATAAAAGGGGTCTTATATTTAGATATTTTCTGTTCATGCTAACAAAAGCGTATTTGAAGTCGACAAAAAAGTTGTGTGTTTTGATTTGCTTTCCATGATTCGGTGTGCTCTGACATCTTGTCAATAGTGACTTCGCTAGACCGAAGCCGAAAGTTCCGAAGAGTGGCAGCATGTTTTAGAACGGCACCGTCAAAGCAAAAACAAATGCATGCAATTCGAAAAAAAAACTAATCACCTTGATTAATTTGGATTTTTTTGATGTACAATTGGTGTATTATTATTATTGTTGTGGTGGAGATAGCACTGCGACCTTAAGATCTAGTCTTTAGTCCAACTTCCGAGATAAATCTTAGTATTGAGCCTAAGTCTCTGGAAGCTATCTCACTTTCCGTAATCAGATAGTCACCAAGGCATATTTTGCGTTTGTTTATAAAGGCGGGGCACATCTCCAGAACATCTTTAGAATTTTCTTTCTCTTCCCTACAGAATCTGCAACGTTCTGGCGAATATATTCCTAGTTTATTGAGCTGATAATTTAGCGTACAGTGTCCTGTAAGAATACCTGTGAGCATTCTAAAGTTGTTCTTTGACAAGCCAATGCAATCCCTAAATCTTGTGTGGTAGTAACTACCCAAACAGAGATTTTGTAGGTTGTCCCAGTATAATTTACTGAGGGCTTCCTACTCTTTCCTTGTTAAGGCAGACAGTGTCCCTTAACCGTCTGCGACTGACGTGACTTATTTTTCACAATTCTACTGACGTGGTAGTACATCAGACACCATTTCGACAGCCTTTATTTACCAAATTCCGTCTTGAAAACCTATTGGTTATTAATGTTGTTTTTAGGTTAAGGGTTTTAATTACTATTTATTACCATTTTTTTTAATTAAAAACCCACAATTCATTTTAAGCATTATTTATTGAAAAGCCACACATTACAATACAAAAACAATAAAAACTTAATTCATATTTTTTTTTAACAAAAGTTCTGCAATTATTTTAGATTAGACTTAAACAGATCAGCATAGAAAAAAAAGAGATCATATCAATAGCTGCTTATTATTATTAGCAGGTCTCACAAAGCGGCTTGAAGCACTGGAGGAAAATTGGCTTGAAGCAATCACAGCGACAGTATCGTGTTACAAATTGAGCACAGATTTATTCCACTTGGAGGAGTAGATTAAATAGTTGGTTGAGGAGGTGAAGATCTTTACCGCAAATCCTGGTGATCGCCATTCTCAGTTCTCTTGGTAACCCGGAAATGCATGTGATCTAGCCCCAATTCCTTTGCCAAGTTGAAAATGAAATAGGCTCTCGGCATTTTACTATCAGTATCGATACTTATTTGATATAATACAAAGCTATTAATACCAATCATATCTATGTAGTAGTGTTTGGAAAACGGCCATAGGCCAACGACGAGTTTTACGGCAACATAAATATATTGAACACTTTTTGTAATCTGCTATCGTAGTAGATCTATTTCGTGATTGGAGTGAAAAGAAGAAATCAGAAGAATGGCCTTATGATCATGCTCGCTTTCTTCATCCAATCCCTGTTGTATCTGCTCGTCACGGCTTTTAAAAGATCAAGATGAAGTTATCTTAGAAAAGTGAGGCCCTGGATTTATGTTTAAGGAATCAATCAAAAGGAAACTATAAGCAAATATAACATATCAAAACGATTTCACTGACGTATTGTCTATGATACACTACGCAAATATAACATAAATACTGAGCTGGTTGTTTCTCAGACACCTGCCTTAATACTGACGTGGTTGGCCAGCAGACACTTTTTCACTCACGCCGAAGCGTGCGCTTACTTAGATCGCTTTTCTCACAAAAATGTACGCATGAGTACGTAATAAAAAGGTACCGAAAATGCAAGAATCGATATTAGTTTAATAACGGCGCAAACCGCTTTTTATTGTACAATAGAGTCTGTCACACTACCACGTCAGTCGCAGAGGGTTAAGAAAGGTTCGGGGCCTATAAACGGAGTTGATGCCCCTTTTTTTGCGAGTATGTTCGCGATTTCCCTTCCAAAGATTCAGGCGTGCCCTGGCACTCAAAGAAACCAAAACGGTTCGTCAGACCAAGTGTGTTCTGCTTATCAAGACACTTCATCATCTGGTAGGATTTGAGGGCCTTGAAAGCTGCTTCGCTGTATGTTATAATCGTATGTGTCCTCATTGGTTCCGAGTACTTAAACCTCGGCCAATACACACCAACACCGATACCCCGTTCTTCATAACCTTCTTCTTCTTTCATTGGCTCGATAACCGCCTATGCGATTTTGGCCGAGCTTAGCACAGCACGCCAGTTATTTCTCTATTTCGCCAACTGGCGCCAGTTGGAAATACCAAGCGTACCCAAGTCCTTTACCGCCTGGTCTTTCCAACGCAGAGGAGGCCTCCCTTTTCCTCTGCTACCACCGGCGGGTACCGCGTCTAATACTTTCAGAGCTGGGGCGCTTTCATCCATTCGAACGACATGACCAACCCAGCGAAGCCGCTGAATCTTAATTCGCTGCACTATATCTATGTACGTCGTTATAAAGCTCGTACAGCTCATCGTTCCATCTTCTCCGGTATTCGCCATCGCAAAGGCGTAAAGGCCCATAAATCTTTCGGAGAATCTTTCTCTCGTACACTCCCAGAGCCTTCTCATCAGATATCTTCATCGTCCATGCTTCTGCGCCATACATCAGGACGGGCATAATGAGAGACTTATAGAGCGTAATTTTTGTCCGTCGAGAGAGGACTTTACTGCTCAGTTGCCTACTCAGTCCGAAGAAGCACTTGTTGGCAAGAGTGATCCTCCTTTGGATTTCGAGGCTGACATTATTATTGATGTTAATGCTGGTTCCTAAGTAAACGAAGTCTTCTACTTTTTCAAAGTTATAACTGTCAACAGTGATGCTTGATCCCAGTCGTGAATGTGCCGACTGTTTATTTGATGACAGGAGATACTTCGTCTTGCCCTCGTTCACCCCCAGACCCATTCGATTCGCTTCTCTATCCTGTTTGGAGAAGGCAGAACTAACTGCGCGGTTGTTAAGGCCGATGATGTCAATATCATCGGCGTACGCCAGCAGCTGCACACTCTTATAAAAGATAGTGCCTGACCGATTTAGTTCTGCGGCTCGAATTATCTTCTCCAGCATAAGGTTAAAAAAGTCACACGACAAAAAGTCACCCTGTCTGAAACCTCGTTTGGTATCAAACGGCTCGGAGAGGTCCTTCCTAATCCTGACGGAGCTTGTGGTGTTGCTCAACGTCATTTTACATAGCCGTATAAGTTTTGCGGGGATACCAAATTCAGACATTGCTGCATAAAGGCAACTTCTTTTTGTGCTGTCGAAAGCGGCTTTGAAGTCGACATAAAGGTGGTGCGTGTCGATTCCTCTTTCTTGCGTCTTTTCCAAAATCTGGCGCACTGTGAATATCTGGTCGATAGTAGATTTACCAGGTCTAAAGCCACACTGATAAGGCCCAATCAGTTCATTCACACAATACGCTCGACAGAACCTTATATGCAATGTTAAGAAGGCTGATACCACGATAGTTGGCGCGAATTGCAGTATCACCCTTCTTATGGATGGGCAAAGTACACTTAGATTCCAATCAGTAGGCATGCGTTCGTCCGACCATACTCCACAGATAAGCTGGTGCATGCGCTTTACCAACTCTTCTCCACCGTATTTGAATAACTCAGCTAGCAGCCCGTCAACTCCGGGCGCTTTGTTGTTCTTGAGCCGTGCTATTGCTATACGGATTTCATCGCAGTCGGGTAACGGAACAATTGCACCCGATCGCAACGTGGCCCTGTAGGCAGCATCTTTCCGTTCCGTGGCAACGCGACATTCCTCATCGTACCAGTCATTTTTCCGGGCTCGCTGGAAACCAATAGATTGTTCAGCGGCGGTACGTAAAGAGCAAGAGATGTGGCTCCATTGCTCTGAAATATCGCTGTGTTGATTAGAGCTCTCAGAGAGCAGGAGTGCAAGTCGAGTAGCGAAGTGCGTGGCTGTCTGTTGTGATTGCAACTTTCCGACGTCGAGCTTTCCTTGTGTGCTTTTCTGCACGCTTTTTGACGTACAGAGGCGCGTGCGTATCTTGGCTGCGACAAGATAATGGTCCGAGTCGATGTTGGCTCCTCGGATCGTGCGCACATCTAGGACACTGGAAGCGTGCCTTCCTTCTATCACAACATGGTCGATTTGGTTTCGTGTCTTACCACCTGGAGACAGCCACGTAGCGTGATGTATCCTCCTATGCTGGAACCTGGTACTACAAACTACCATGTTTCGGGCCCCGGCGAAGTCGATCAGTCTCAATCCGTTATCAGACGTTTCCTCGTGGAGACTGAATTTTCCGACTGTGAAACCAAAGATGCCCTCTTTACCCACCTTGGCATTAAAATCGCCTAGCACGATTTTTATATCGTGTTGGGGGCAGCGTTCGAACGTGCGCTCCAGGAGTTCGTAGAAGCAATCTTTGGTCCCATCGTCCTTCTCTTCCGTCGGGGCATGGGCGCAAATCAGGGAGATGTTGAAGAATCTCCCCTTGATGCGGATTGTGGCGAGACGTTCGTCCACCGGAGTGAACGACAGTACTTTACGGCGAAGTCTCTCTCCCACCACAAATCCGACACCAAATTTGCGCTCCTTTACATGGCAGCTGTAGTATACGTCGCAAGGGCCTACCGTTTTCCTCCCTTGCCCCGTCCATCGCATTTCTTGGATGGCGGTGATGTCAGCCTTCGCTCTACCGAGGACATCAACCAGCCGGGCAGAGGCACCTTCCCAATTAAGGGTTCGGACATTCCAGGTGCATGCCCTCAAATCATGGTCCTTAAAACGTTTGCCGTGGTCGTCATCTAAAAAGGGGGTCCTGTCCGACGCTTTGCTTTGCTTTTCATTGGAAGTTGTTTTTACGTGGCGGGTTCCAAGCCCTGCACACAACCCATTGCTGGGGGTTGAAATTTTAGATTCGTTTATATAGCGAGCCGCTTGCTCCAAGACAGACGCCCGCTTGCAGCCGCACCTCCTGGTGAACAGACGCTGCGGACTTTAGTGGACCCTTAAACCGAATATGTCGGAGTGGCTCCACTAAAGCTCCCTCTCTATTAGCCGTGACCAATGGCTCCACACGGATTGGTTACCATATCTCGCACATGGGTTGCTCACGTTGCCCAGGGGGCACGAACGTGGACGTAAGAGTAGGGATTGAGTACAGCCGCGCAACTGTATCTGCATACCCAGAAGCACCACTGTACCCCATTGCACCCCGTTCTTCATAACCACCAAGAATAAATTTAATTAATTTCATAAAAAGATATCTGATAAGGAAATGTGGTGATTTCCGAAATAGTACTATAACTTCTACCATTTTAAAAATTGTTGTTGTTTTTTTTCACACAAAATCTTCCATAAACTGGCCTTAAACACAATAAAATTGTCATTACAATTACATTTATTAGGCCAACAGAAAAATAACAAATATTTAGCCATAAATAAAATTTATTCAAAAAAAAATAAGAGTAAGACTATGTACATATAATCATATGTATGAGGGAATTTATTCAAAATATGCCATGTTTTTGAGTAGAGACATATATGTTTAGGTATATTGACAATTCCAGCAAAGGAAAAGGGTTTTTTTCCACTGGCGCGGAGGAAGGAAGAGCTGTGTTGTATTCTAAAAACGTTTTATTATAATAAGAAAGCGGTGCAAAGCATCAATGCTACTATCATCGCCATTCAAGTACAAAATAACCTCAGTTGCTTTACTTCCACAATGGAAGTCTTCGTTTGAGATACAATCAATGTTTTTCATGAATGTTTGCCTTTTTCTAGGTATTAGCAATATTTTTCGTGAAACATTTTTTTTTGGATAGGGTTATAAAAAAAAAGGTCATTGTTTAAAAGATTTCATATACATACATATGTAAATCTTTCCGTTATAAAAGAAACAACTCCAATACTTCAAAAGATTATCAAAAATCAACGTGAAGTGAGAGCCACATTTTTTTATACTCGAATTTAAAATTTGGACAAAAATTTGGTAAATTGTTATAAATTTAAAAGAGCAAACATTCAACCGTTTTTGCTTGCCAGTGTACATATAAAATGCACGTAAAAAATGCTAATACAAAAACTACATTGGGCTGAACGACTTCAGATACTTGGCCTTGAATATCTTAAGCATATAATTAGTAAATAGTGACAAATAAATAATAACAAGAGCAGATATTTTTATGTGCATATAATACGCGCATGGCCGCTGTGGTCGAGTGGGTAGCGGTGCGTGCTATTACTCGATATGCCGCTGGGATCAAGGTTCGAATCTCAGCCACGGCATGTAAAATCTTAATTATGGAAAACGTTTCATTGTAATAGCAGTCACCTCTCGCAGGCAATGGCAAACTTCCGAGGGTATTTCTGCCATGAAAAAGCTTCTCAAAAAATTCATCTGCCGTTAGGAGTCGGCACAAAACTGTAGGTCCCTCCATTTGTGGTAGAATATAAAGACGCACACCACAAATGGTAGGAGAAGCTCGGACAAACAATGAGCTATATAGTGTAGCGCCAAATTGTTATTTTTATTATATAATACACGCAAATGCATATAATATTTTGGAGCCATCCTGTTTTCTAAGCGAGTATAATAAAATGTATTGCGTTGATTTTTGATCAGTTTTTTAAGTATTGGAGTTGTTTTTTTTTATAACGCAAAGATGTATATGAAATTTTATAAAGAATGAACTTTTTTTATACAGGGTGTCCCAGAACTCAACGTCAAGGCGAAACGGGGTGACAGGATTGATTGTAACCATCATGAGAAAAATCAGAAAAAAAATCTATCCCATGCAGTTTGAAAAATATGGGCATTTAAGAAAAACCTAGAAATTTGGTTAAACTGTAACCATTTTTCGGTTATTGTGGTTAATTTTTATTTTGGCGATGATAGTAGCATTGATGCTTTGCACCGCTTTCTTATTATAAAAAAACGTTTTTAGAATACAACACAGCTCTTCCTTTCTCTGCGCCAGTGGAAAACCCCTTTTCCTCTGCTGGAACTGCCAATATATATATACATATATGTCTCTACTCAAAAACATGGCTTATTTTTAATAAATTCCCCCATACATATGATTTTATGTACATAGTCTTACTCTTACTCCTCGAGAACCAGTGTTATGTTATTGAAAAATATTATTTATCACTAAAGGTTTTCACTGTCACTGAATACTTAGTGATAATGCATTTTTTTTTTTAACTGTCACTAAATATTTACTGATAGTTAAACTTTTTTCACCATCACTAAATATTCAGTGATAGTTAAATTCGTGTTTTAACTACCACTGAAGATATCGTGGTATTGGAAGGCATAATGCATTCATTTTTCAGTGCGCTATGCCCAACAAATAATGCTTTGTTTCGCCCTTGAAGTTAAGATACTGATGATAACAATTTTCAAAATTTTAATTTCTATTAAATTAATTGTTTTCAACAATCCCGGGATTGGAATTGACTAATCCCGGTATATTCGGGAGTTAAAAAATACCGGGATCCCGAGATTTCAGAACTCCGAGATTGACATTCCTAGTATGAACATATGTATGTACATATATGCTCGTACATTCATAAGTAAAATAAATATGTTCTGTACTGATTTAAGAACCAATACCTAAGCTCTTAAATAGTGTGCACTAAAAGTGAGGAGGTCGACCAGATGCGCCAGAGATGACATTTGGTGACAACAAACATCCAAGATGACATTTGCTTACAACAAAACCTGAAAGCATGTGTAGTCCCATACATGTACATGTGTTTAAGTGTGTGTGTATATAACATTAAGTACTAGTATACTTAAGTCATGACAAGTCGAAAAGCAGAGCAAACAGTAGAATATGAAGGACGAACAGTTCATCAAAAGATGATAGAAAAGGGACTGCTTCTGAAACTGGAACAGGTTACGTTGGACGGTTCATCTGAGTGATCGTCTCACAGTATTGACAAGGAACAAGGGTCACTTTAATTGCGCGCGCAAACAAAATATGAACTTGAAAGGGTAAATATTAAGGGTTAAAATGACAACTATTCATAGTATTTAATACAAATGTCCTGCTTTCGTACCGAAGCACATTTCGAGGCTGCTTGCATGACATGCAAGACGACGAAATGAGCGGGGAGTGATCGCTGCAAGATGCGATAATGTTGATCATTTTTGAAAAGGAAGCGTTCAAGGATGCTAATGAAATTAACGCGAACCCGTTTAAATGCCGATGGGACAATAAAAGGTCATGGGCTGGGCCTACTACGTAGCAGAACGAAAAATAATCAACATTTATGAGCTGCACGAAATTGCGCCAAATCACGGGACCTCGGGTTAATTTCGGTGTGCGGTGGTCGGTGGTCGGTTAGAGCAAATATCTCTCATGCCGAAAAACCGGAATGTCCATCCAACAAATTGACCACAAAACGAATGACCAAATCAATTAGGAGTAAATTACTTGATAAAAGGATAAAATTTGCCTACTGTATAGTGATCCTAGTTTATTTGTCCTGTACATACATATTTAGGGCCGCCTTAATTATGAACATTGCGTTACATAAGAGTAAAAATATTAACACATTTTCTTGCAATTACATACAAAAGTAGTAGATATGTGAAAATTTGCGGCATCGCGTGGGGAAATTACATATGTAAGTATAAACAAAATTGTATTTTAAAATTTTGGTTCTGAATTTTTTCTTTTTAAGTTTAAGTAAAACTAGTTCCCCGCTTTATAAAGGTCGCTTTTTAGCTACATACAGATGCACATACAGACATACGTTGCTGAATGGACCCACAGATTTATTACATATGCGTACATACATCCAAATATACATACATTCATTTTGCACTTCTAAGTACAAGAATATTTATATACAGATGTACGTACATTGGTTTGTAAAAATGTGTGTCTACCTTCAGACACTCGAACGTTAATGTGCGCGATTTTGATGTGGCTATCTTTGATTGTTTTTGACAGCATCTAAAGGGAAAGCGTTGAAGGAAAAAAAGAACTTTGTCCGTTTGTTGTGGAGTTCCGCATGCGCATCAAGCAGACGCAAGTGCGTGTATCTGTGAGTGACGCAGCTGCAAAGGAATTTCGCGTTATTACGCGTTCTTACGAATGTGCCGCTCAAAAGGGGTCAATCCGTGAAGTGTCCTTAAAGATATTTTTAATAAGCGCTTCATCATCGCCGTCACTTCGCGTTAAATCTCACCGTCTTCGTTCATTTCAATTTCTGATCTAGATTTTCAATTGTTGTTCCCATTTGTTTTTTTTTTTCATTCTTTCTTTTTCTTTTGGTAATGCTTTTTGTGTGTAAAGAACGGTTACTTTAAAGTAGTCTTGGGCAGCTTCACTGATGAGGTCGATTGTTTATTTAGCGCGTTTACATCCCCGCGCCTTGAAAGGAAGGACATGAGATGGACATGTGTATAGATACACGCTTTTTTGGCGATCCTTTGATTGAATTCTAATTTAAATGAGTTTCTATGAATTCATATTTACATGCATACACACAAATATGTATTTAAATAAATACATAGTTATAAGCAAACGTAACCACCAACTGTTTGTGAGATTTTTCACATAGAAATCATACATGTAGATACATTCCTTAACTATTGATGTTGTCATGACATGCCAAGGCAATTCATTTTGAAAAGTTACATTGAAAATAAACTTACAATAGATAAGCTACAAAATTATCGGCATAGCAAATGAAGCTGAGTGGCTACTTTTGAGGGTTCCTTATTTTGATCAGAAAGGCAATTAAATAACGGTCAAATGCGGCTTTCTTCATTGAACAAAATTCATATTCCATCAAATACATAAATCCTTTCACACAAAGTTATAACAGTGGTTCAAAAAAGAACTCCGACAAAGTAGTAAGAAATGCTAAATTAGGGCGAAACCGATTTTTATACACCCTCGCGATGTGTTTTTGTATGAGCGGTGCCCATAATATCATAAAATTCCCGTTTCTTTGTTTCAAATCGCTGCTAGTATTAAACTTTACTCAATTTCTTCCAATAAATACTGAAAAACGAAGTTTTTTTTTAATTTTTAAAAATTTCTGTTATATGGAAGTTGGGCGTGCTTATGGTCCGATTTCCAAAATTATTGACGGTAATGCTAATGGTCTCAAGGACAATATGTTCATTTTGTGACGATACCATACATCGTTATTGAGATACGTACGGATTTTTTTTTTTATAAGTGGGCGTAGTAACGCTAATTTTTCAAAATTTCATAAAAATCAAGCTTCTTAGTTAACTATCTCTCTAAATAACAAATTTTGATTAATATGTTCCAACAGAAAAAGAAAAAACGAAAATTTAGCATTTTTCAAAATTTCCGTTATAGGGGAGGTGGGCGTGGTTATGATCCGATTTCAAAAATTTTCTACCATAATAATAGCGATATCAAGAAAAATATGTCCAGCAAATTTTGTGACGTGGCGTGGCAACGCCCATTTTTGAAAATTACATAAACACCTAATTTCTTAGTTCAAATTCGCTCCAAATACCGAATTTCACTCAATTCGTTTTAATAGATACCGAAAAAATTAAGTTTTTGCATTTTCCAAAACTTCCGTTATATGGGATTATGATCCGATCTTGTCTATTTTCAACACCAACCTACCCTGTTCAAAGAGCAATCTATGTACCAAATTTTATTGAGATATCTCAAGTTGTGTACAAGTACGCTCGGGTATAAAAATATGCAACAAAAGCAAATCGAACGCTTTTCTTTTCAAACCCGCGCACTTGTGTACAAGGGTATTATTGCAAATTTGCTATATTTCAGTAGCTATGGAAGCTAATATGCTCAAATTTGGTATGTATTGTTGTATTTGAGCAGGAAATCCGACTGTATCAAAATTTTCTACAGGAGGTGTGGCACCGCCCACTTATGAGTTCATATTTAAATCTCTGGAACCACCCAGCCGATTTTGTTCAAATTTAGTATTCGTATTACACTATGCCTATTTAAGCGATATTTATCAAAATCTGACCATAACCACGCCCACCTTTCATATAACGGTAATTTTGTTATTTTGTTCAAATTTGGTACACGTATTACACTACGCCTATTTAAGCGATATTTGGAAAATTATCAAACTCTGACCATAACCACGCCCACTTCCCATATAACGGCAATTGTCGAAAATGCAAAAATTGCTATATTTCAGTAGCTATTGAAGCTAATTTGCTCAAATTTTGTATATGCTGTTGTATTCGAGCAGGAAATACGACTGTATCAAAATATTGTACAGAGGCGTGGCACCGCCCACTTATGATATATAGTATACGTATTACACTATGCCTATTTAAGCGAAATCTGACCATAACCACGCCCACCTTTCAAATAGCGGTCATTTTCGAAAACACTAAATATCGGACATTTCAATAAATGTTGAAGGGAAATATCTTGATTTTAGTATGTGGTGTTGTATTGCAGACAGAAGTCCGAATATATGAGATCATATGTATATGTCTGGAACTACTTTAGCGATTTCGTCTAAATTTGGCACACATGTTAGATTATGCCTAGTTAATTTAAAAATTTAGCTGAAAGCGTGCGCCGGGTATATAAAGTCGAACTTAGCCACTTCATTACTTGTTAACATATATTTTTATTCTCATACGTATTTTCCAATCTATCTATTGTAACTTCAACTCATTCGTATAAAGATAATGCAAACATGAAAACTCAACAAAATACGTGAAAAAAGGAACTCGGAGAAATACATTTATAATTTAGGGTTGTCATATATTATTGAACAAAAAATATTATTCTTAATATTTAGTCGACAAGCCTTTTTTTTTGTCACAGCATTCAGTCCTCTTGGCATAGATTCTACCAGCTTTTTGCACGTTAAAAGATCTATTTTCCCCCACTCTTTCTTGTTTCTAATAACATGCACTTTCAGTTGCTTTTCCAAATGCGTCTAGAAATGCTCAATTACTTTGATATCTGGAGATTGTGGAGGTGTTTTAAGCACTTTAGGACAGTTGTACATAAGCCATAGACGCACATCAAGTGCCTTATGCTTGGGATTATTGTCTTGATAGTACTGGAAATTGTCTTTAATTCCCAATTTTTCCGAACTTTGTACTAAATTTTCTTTCATAATTGTGAAATATTGTTTGTGGTCCATATTTCCGTTAATAAAGCACAAATTCCCAGTACCACAAGCGGACATACAACCCCTTACCATTACTGAGCCGCCCCCGTGTTTAACTGTCGGATGCAAATTTTTTTCCAGCAACTCGTAATTAGGTCCGTCTGACCTAAATATGTTAAACTTGCTATCATCTGCAATGAAAACGTGTTTCCAGAACTCGAAATACTTGTTCCCATGACATTTTGCGAATTTTATTATTTAGTGTCGGTTAACCTTGTTGGTGAAAGGTTTCTTCTGTGCTACTTTTCCATTATAATTTTTCTTTCGCAACACTATTCGGATACTTTTAGGGTTACGGTTGATATTAAAATGTTGGGACACTTCTGTAAAGAGTTTAGGGGCGCTCAAGTTTGAATTTTGCTTGATTTCTTGCACTATCCACTGTTCATTAGCATCCGAAAACAGTTTTGGTCGTCCCGATTTCTTCTTATTTTCAACGGATTTTATTTCTTTGAACCGCTTAATCACATCATGCACAGTTGAACAAGGTCTAACCACAATTTCAGCGATTTCCCGAATGGTTTTCCTCTTTTTATAAAGGCTCATAATTAATTTCCTTACTTCAATTGAGCTTTGTCCACGCTGTCTACCCATGTTTAAACTTTGTACTTTTATTAATAACAAAAACGACTTAAATATTATTAAAAGTTATTACATTTAGATATGTCTTATATCTTTTTTAACGAGAACAAGTTATTTCTGGGATTCCCCTTTTTCAAATGCCAAATAACTGTATATTTCCAGATGTCCGACTTCTTTTTTGACACCAAGCATGCCACATGTTAATTTTTGGAAGTAAGGAGATAATGGATTTATAAATTATTTATTTTTTTATAATTGGTATTTTTAAAATCCTATTTGATTACCCAACAGAAACATAAAAATCAAAAATGTTTAATTAACATTGCTTACAAAAATTTTTAGCTTGAGAGAGTGAAACTGTAACATATAAAATCGGAGATGCAACATTAACTCGAAGCAAGTTCCTTGAAAAAAATTTAGGCTCTAGAGGTCATCGCCAATGGACATCCTAGCAATCCCTTGGATATGGAAGGTGGAAAGTCGGATCTGTCAAGTTGGAAGGGCGATGTGATATTACCTGAAACAAGCACTTTGAAGCTTCTTCATTACAGCCGAGATTAAGGGCCTAAGAAGCAAGAGAGCGGAATAGGATAAATACATAGCTAAAACGCCAAGCTGCTCGTCGCTTGATGTCAAGGCTGACATCATCGGTGGTATTAATGTTCCATTTAAGGTGTACAATTTTTTTCTTTAAAGTTGTAACTGTCAACAGTTAGTCTCAATTTGCGAGGACTTTTTGTTTATTGCCAAGTAGTACTTTGTTTTGTTCTCGTTCACTGATAGACCAACCTCTTTTACTTTCTTCATCCTCATACGGCGCCGCATCAGGGTTTATATTTGACTTTAATTTTTCACAAAGTGGCCGCTGTGGTCGAGTGGGTAGCGATGCGTGCTATAACTCGATAGCGGTCACCCCTCGGTAGGCAATGGCAAATCTCTGAGGGTATTTCTGCCATTAAAAAGCTTCTCATAAAATACATCTGCCGTTCGGAGTCGGCACAAAACTGTAGGTCCCTCCATTCGTGGTATAATATAAAGACGCACACGATAAATGGTAGGAGAAACTCGGCCAAACTCTGAGCTTTATAGTGTAAGCGCTGGGGTCGAGCGGAAGCAGGGTGTGGATGAAGCGTAACACAGTGCATAGGACATCCGGTGCACCTAGCCTATCCCACATCAAGACCGTAGTGCACGATGCGGAATCGTACCCTTCAAGAGGTGACCCTGTTTTCACTGAACACTATGGATCTAGATCCGGAGGGTATCGAAACAACCCTTCCCCCCTAATCCAGGGTGTCATGCGTCACCGTGCCCATGGATGGTTTGCAGTCAGGGGGCTTTCCGACTGTATTCGAACGGCGCCTCCCGGATACCGGTCCGCCTTCGGGAGTAACGGTGGACTTACTGCGGCATGGGGCTCTGCCGTAGTCGACCGTTTCATTCCCCTTTCCTTTTATTCCGGCCACCGAACGGTCTCGGCTCATTAGGTGGCCAAAGAACCAGTATGCAAATGAACCCTTATCGAGAAGCCTCGGAACCCTGCACGGGTAGTGCCGCCACTGGACAAGGAGAAGAAAAGTCCCTAAAACCTTCGGGAACCGCATCGACGCGTCGGTGCCGAAAGGGCCTTAACGGCCCAAACCACACACTCGGTCCCCCACAGCGACTGGAGGAGTGGTTATGCCTCTAAAGGGAAAACCACCCTCTATTGAAACCGGAAGCACTAAGCCCCCCGAGGGAAAGTCGTTTCCGGTGGAAAAGCCAAGGGCGACCAACCCCCATAGGCCTATCAAGGCCCCCTCCTCTATGCAAAGTATTGTGGTCGAGCAGGAGTCCTCCACGGACAAGAAAGCGACCACCACTGCGCAGAACAAAGGCATGAAAGCAGCTGAGGCAAATGACACAGATCAGAGCCCCAGCTGCTCAAAAGCCATCAGGCCCCACGTCAGGGCCCAGCGCGATCGTAGGGCAGCACCGAAGGTCATAAAACGGCTGGAGGCTATGCAATACGACAAATTGACGGAGACACAGAAAGCCTCACTCGAGTGGGCTAAGGGAGTCATGGCCACAAGCGAAGAGCGCCCCTTGGGGAACGGCGGAAAAGACAAACCACCCACTCGACTGGACCACCGGAGAGAATTAGCCTCAAAGAGACAGCGATCTCTCGAGGAGACTCCGAGTGGTTCAAAAAGGTATAGAACGTCCTCCCCTCCAAACCGTCGGTCGATGGCCGTAGCCACAAAGCCGTTCAACGAGGCTGCCAAAGAGCACCTCACACTGGCCGTGCTGGACAAGAGCCATCCCGACGGACACATAAGCACTGACAATTGGAAGTCCGTGCTGATGGGTCTCTGCAGGGTCTACAAGGGCATACTCGAGAAGTATCCCGGCCCTTCACCAGTCGTCCGCGACGCCGGATGGCATCAAGGGCGAATCAAACTCGTCTCATGCGCGGACGATCGCGCAGTACGGCTCTACAAGGAGGCAATCTCATCGGTGGGAGAGCTGTGGCCCGGGGCCGACCTGAAAGCCGTCCACAGGGAGGAAATCCCCAAACGGCCACGAGCCTGGGCCTGGGTCCCAGCGGAACCATCAGAACCGAAAGAGATCCTGGAGCTCATCCGCCTTGGCAACGCAGAACTACCCACCAGCGATTGGAGGATAGTGCGAGTTGGCGAGACCAAGGAGAAGCAGCGTTACGTTGACCTGGTCATCAACGGTGCTTCCATGACAGTTCTTGCGGATTGTGGTGGGGTTATAAGCTACGGCTTTTACTCCATCACGG
Source organism: Philophylla caesio (assembly GCA_963971545.1). Taxonomy (NCBI): domain Eukaryota; kingdom Metazoa; phylum Arthropoda; class Insecta; order Diptera; family Tephritidae; genus Philophylla; species Philophylla caesio. Next base: position 29,598,645 of record OZ020608.1, on the reverse strand, counting down.
TTAAAATCCACAAGAAGGCGGAGGTTAGAGAAACCGAGAATGCAGGCAACGCTTCAAGCGGACCAGCGACTTCTTCTGTCAGCGAAGAGGTCAGCAAAGTAGGAGACGCCGCGAGCGCCCCTACTGACCTCGAGCCGATTTCAACGGAGGCAACCGGGGGCGTCCCATTGGAGGTATTGGACACCGCGTCAGATGCCGAGAGCGACGCGGGCTCGGCGTCGGTATACGTGGGATCTGTGTACAGCCAATGGGTAACGCAACTCGAAGAGGACCAGCTTCTGGCTTCGGAACCTGAGGAGGCGGATCACGACACCACGGTCGTAGCCGCCGCCGAGAGGGTGGAGCAAGAGGCAATGGACATCGCAGACTGCGGAGATGGTGCGGATTCTGCAAATTAATCTGCACCACTCCAAAGCAGCCTCGGCTGCTCTTCTTCTTCGTCTCAGCGAAAAGGTTGAAGACGTTATTCTTGTTCAGGAGCCCTGGATCGTCAGGAACAGGGTTTGTGGATTAAACTCTGACGCCTACCAACTAGTAACGTCTCCAGTGACAGGTAGGATCAGAGCATGTATTCTTATAAAAAAAGTATATTCTTATTTTCTCCTCTCTCAATACAGCGACGAAGACACCGTTAGCGTAAGCGTACAGCTGGCTCTTGGCGAGCTACATGGCCCACGACGGCCAATCTCTTCCTCCTCCAAGACTGAAGGAAGCCATCAAAGAGGCTAACAAGGAAAAATTCCCGGTCATAATTGGAGCCGACTCAAACTCGCACCATGAAATATGGGGCTAAAACGACACCAATCCTCGAGGTGAGTGTTTACTTGACTTTATATTAGCAAATAATCTATATATATGTAACCGGGGGAACGATCCCACCTTCATCACCTCTGTCAGAAGAGAAGTGCTGGACATCACCCTCGCCTCAGGCTGCCTCTCGGACCTGATAAGCGACTGGCAAGTGTCCAAAGAACACTCCTTTTCTGACCACCTCTACATAACATTTAAGATAAATCTCAATCCCTCTACTCTTACAGCGTATAGGAATAAGAGGCGGACGGATTGGCAGAAATATAAAAGCGTCCTCTCAGCCTCTTTGTCCAGACACGTTTATCACGATAGGCTAGGCCTATCGCAAACACCTGATGAAGCGAGTCCCTTAAACGCGAAGGTCGTTTCTCTCGGTGAGCTGGACTCACCGTCAAAAATAGATGAAGCGGTAGACCTCGTAACAAACGCATGTAATTCCGCTTTTAGAGTCTCCTGCCCTAAGACCCTACCGAAGGGTAAAAAGAAACCCCAGTGGTGGAATCTAGAGATTTCAGCACTCAGGAAAGAGAGCAGGCGACTCTTTAACCAAGCCAAGAGGACGGGTCTTTGGCAACCATACAAAGACGCTCTTAAAACTTTCAAGAAGGCCATTAAGACAGCACAACGCAAATCTTGGCAAAACTTCTGTAATAACGTAGAAGAAAACTCCGAAGCCAACAGGCTGAGGAAGGTTCTCTCGAAAAGTGCTCCAACGATAAATTCTATTCAAAAACCAAACGGAGAATGGACATCTACAGCCGACGAAATGCTGGAGTTACTAATGACCACCCACTTTCCTGGGTGCTCTGATGACTCCAACATTTTGCCAGGTCACCAAACCAACTCACTCTTAGGGAATACCGCAGCACAGTGTGAGATTTAGTCAATCTAGCATCTCAAAATTAATTTTTATATGAAGTTGTAGAGATATGAACTTGAAATTTGGCACGATCGTTAAGGAGATTATAAGCTTGAATATGGTGAAAGACAACTAGTTCCAACTAGTGTCAAAGGGGACTAGTTCCGAACTATCCTCAAAAACACTAGTTGGGGACAATTTTTTTTTACTCATTTATATTCAATATAAGATATTAATCAAAAACCAAAATAAAGAAATTATATACAAATTATACAAAAGTAAAAAGCGAAAAGTAGAAATAAAAAAAAATAAGGAATTTATACAAAAATAAAAATTCCAGAGAGCTGCAAGCAAAGTTTTTTATGCTAAATCATCAAATTCATCATTTAGTTGGGTGTCAGACAGAAGTGCAATGACCTCAGAAGGTAAAGTAGAACGCTTGGTTTTTGAGGTACCTCTCGAAGGGGATGAAGCCGACAACTCTTTGACAATGTTTGCTGAGTCTCTTTTTCCACAGGATCTCAGATGCATTGCGGTAGCCATAGTTAATTGTTCCGAAGCTACATTTGATATTAACTCTTTGCATTTCCGTTTTTGTGTACTCGAAGCACTTTCAACAAACTCTTTTTCTCGCCTTCCGCGTTGAGGTATTTGTTTTGAAGTTGATGGTGCGTGATCAAGAGCAAAATCAACAGCAGAAATTTTTGAACTTAGCCAAATAGCATTGTCATGCATAAATCTAGCTTTATCGCGGTGAGATTTGCTCCATCGCGATTGAAATTGGAAGCAAAGCTTTTTTATACGATATTTAATTTTGGTATCGTCAACATCTGGTCCTAAAATTGATATAACGTGCTTTTCGACCGCTTCTGTTTTTTCGCTTTTCACCTTGCTCAACCAAATCCAAAATAGCTCCTCTCGCGATATTTCACTCATACTAAAAAAAGGCAAAAAATGGGCAGGATTTTATTTTTTAAATTTGTTTTGGGCACGTTAACAAAGATTCTGCTGGCATTCCCATCACGGAACTCCGTGGGACTTGGAAGTTCTAGTCTATCAAAGATTTGAAAACTTTAAAATTTGTCTTACCTTTTAGGTGGTTATAAAACAATTTTTCCAAAATACTTGAGTGCAAAAATAAATATTGTATAAAACAAAAATTTTAAGTTTAAGTAATAACCTTCAATACAAAAAATATTTTTGGCCAAAAGAACCACTCACAACTTCGACCTGATCACTCAAACTTTTGTGATCAATGCAAGCTTGCAAATCAATTGTAGCATGCTATGCAATTGCACGTGTTTGATAGCTGTTATCACGCCAATAACATTTTTTTATTCTCTTTTGTGTTTGTTTTCGTAACAATTGGGGTCTCTTCTCACGTAAAAGAAAAATATGAGCGAGTTACGAAAACATTTTTTTTTTGAATTTCGAGATGCCAGATTGATTAAATCTCACAGTGTGCGCAGGGGATATAGTGAGGTACGAAAAGGTGGAATGGGCAGTAATGTCCTTCGAACCTTACAAATCCCCAGGACCTGACGGAATTTTTCCCGCACTACTACAAAGAGCGAAAGACCTTCTTTGTCCACTTCTCACACAGATTTTTACAGCATGCCTTACCCTCACCCACATTCCTAATGTGTGGACGAAGGCGAAAGTCGTCTTTCTACCGAAGGGAGGCAGGACTGCTCACGCAAAACCCAAAGACTTCAGGCCCATAAGCCTCACCTCATTCCTTATCAAAACTCTTGAGAGGCTCATAGACGAGCATATTCGGCGTAATATAAGGAAAGAAAAACTCTCCCCGAACCAACACGCATACTCTAAAGGCAAATCCACGGAGACTGCTCTCCACGACATCGTCTCAACGATCGAGAAAGGATTGGCCATAAAAGAGTACACGCTGGGGATCTTTATTGACATCGAGGGAGCCTTCAACAATGTCTACCCCGAATCTGTTATCAAATCACTCCGTATGGTGGGGGTACAGCAGGGACTGGTGGATTTTGTGGGGCTCCTACTCAGGAAAAGATCGATTTTCTCAACAGTAGGGGATAGCTCTAAATCCAAACATGTGGCTAGAGGTACACCCCAGGGAGGGGTCTTGTCACCTTTACTCTGGAACCTTACCGTAAACGACTTACTCTTAAACCTGAAGGGCACTGGCTGCAAGACCGTGGCATATGCTGACGACTTGGCAATCATAGCCACTGGTAAACATCTTCAAGTCATTAGTGATCTACTGCAAAACGCTCTAAACATTGTTACCCGCTGGTCTGTGGAGTGCGGACTTAACGTCAACCCTACTAAGACCGAAGCAGTGCTCTTTACAAGGAAATACAAAATCCCCGACTTCAAATTACCATCTGTAAACGGAATGGTACTTAGTCTCTCAACCGAGGTAAAATATCTCGGAATCGTACTAGATAGAAAACTCGACTGGAGGCGGAACATTGAAGACCGCTCCAAGAAAGCAATTGTTGCTCTTTATGCCTGTAAGACGGCCGTGGGGAAGAAATGGGGAATAAAGCCACACATTGTACACTGGATGTACACAGCTATGATAAGGCCCATTCTCTTTCACGGGGTCGTCGTATGGTGGCCGGCACTGAGCAGGGCTCTAACTAGAGCCAAGCTTGAACGGGTGCAGAGGGCGGCCTCAATGCTCACCACGGGAGCACTGCCCTCTACACCCACCAAATCTCTAGAGATAATGTTAAATCTTCCACCGGTGGATCTCTACGGCAAATTTCTGGCGGCCTGCAGTGCTGCCAGGCTAAATGCGATCCTTCCGTGGAGAAATCTTGACTATGGGCACTCAAAAGTCCTGGAAACTCTGCCCGACAAGAAGTTGGATTATACCCTACACCCTTCTTTCTCTGCAAACAGGTTCTCCATAAAAATCCCAGAGAGAAACGAATGGATAGGTATCGTGGACCTGGATCCAGGATCGACGGCTGTGTACACAGACGGCTCCAAGTTAAACGAGAGAGTAGGCAGCGGGATTCACTCAAGCGAACTCGATCTAAACCTCAGCCTTCGTTTACCGGACCACTGTAGCGTTTTTCAGGCCGAACTAAATGCAATAATGGAAGCAGCTCGTGGCCTGACAACGTGTACCTCTTTAGAACGAGGCATCACCATTTATTCTAATAGCCAGGCTGCTATCAAATCTTTAAACTCCTACGGTACAACCTCCAAGGTAGCCATTGAATGCAGAGCGGCTTTAAACCATCTTGCAGATATGTGCTCCGTATGTGTTGTGTGGGTCCCTGGCCATAGAGACATTCCTGGCAACTGCCTGGCCGATGAACTAGCTAGGAAGGGGACGGAACTACCCGTAATAAACTCTGCTGAAGAGGTGGGTTTACCCTTAGCATCATATAAACACAGACTAAGATCTGAGCTTATGGATAGGGTAAATTTAAGGTGGGCATCGGAGCCTACCTGTCTCATTACCAGACAAACCTGGCCGGAAGTTGATGGGAAGCGCTCCAAAGCTCTCATTATGCTTGGTCGCTCCTCTCTCAGATTAGTAGTTGCGGTGATAACCGGGCACTGCCTTATGGGCACGCATGGGGAAAGACTAGGTTACCCAACAAATGATTTTTGCCGCAGCTGCCGAAACGAGGAGGAGGTGGAGAGCACTGAGCACTATCTCTGCCACTGCCCCGGCCTGGCCAAGACGCGCAGAAAATTTTTCAAAAGTTACTTTTTGGACTGTCTAGCCGATTTGAACTCGGCAAGCATCTCTAACTTTATACTCTACATCAAGCGCACAGGATGGTTCAATTTTTGAGAATAAGGGAGGGAGGGAATGCATGGCCTACGCCATTGGTATCACAATGGGCTTCTTACAGCCTAAGTGTGCCACCGTGCTTTGTGCGGTGGCAGCCACTCTAACCTAACCTAACCTAACCTAGTGTAAGCGCTAAAATATTATTATTTTCACAACTTGCGAAACTCAGAAGGCTTATTCATCGATAATAGGCGCAAAGGGCACGGATTGGGTCGAGTACATTGAGATTTAAATTCTTCTGGCTGTACTCTTCCGACCAAATCGTGTTTAACAGCTGAAACTTGCGTCCTACCAACTCTACGCCATCTGCTTTGAAACGCTCAGCCGGTATACCTCGTGTTTCAGGTTCTTTGTTGTTCTTAAGCTAACTTACTGCTGTTCTTACTTCGCCTTTGTCGAGTGTAGGGATTTGTAGATTATCCTTTAAAATTAATCTGGGATTCTTTTCATCAAATGCGCTACCATACTTTTTATTCAAAAGCATTGATAAGTTCTTCGATGGTAATATTTTATGTATTGCGGGTCACAAAACCAACGCTCAACCCATTGCTAGAAATTAATGTTAGTTCGATGGATGTTTCTATATCAATCCGCTTGGTTTAAAACAGCGGCCTGCTTGCAACTATACCTCATGGTGAACATACGATGTTAACATTAGTAGATCCAACGGTTAATATCGAGAGAAACCTGCTAATTTAAATTCCGATTTATCTTGTTCAAGTAATTTACGTGCTAAAACTGCATTGCATTGGGCTAAATCAGGGACTAGGGCACTAGCAGCCATGCAATAACAATGTTTCCAAGCGACTTTTAAATATTTCATTTCGCATTTAGAATTGTGCATAATAAAATGTCCACTATTTGCGCCCCAGCGAGTCTCATATACACAGCTTATGAAATTGTTGGTGATGTTGCAATTTAGTTTATTATTGCTGACATAATCGCCTTTGAAGGGCAGCATTCAGCAATATGTTCGGTAGCTTGATATCGCTGCTACGTGCAGCGTCTTTAATACGCTCTCCTTCTTAAAGAAAGCCTTCGTCCGTAAACGCGTGACATTTTTCACAGCGATCTAGCTTCAAAGATGAAAAAACCGTTAACTCACGACGACTGCAAGATGCGAATCGCATTCTACTCCATTAGTGACTCTCAGAAGACAAAACTTATGAGTCGGCTCTGAAAATTGCTCACATTATATTTTGCGTTTGCGTGGAATGTAGTAAAAATTACTTATACCCAGCTAACTCCTCTCGATAAGTTCTTATGTCCATGAAATTCTGTATAGTTGACTAAGGTTGCTGCCTACAGCAAACATTTCCTCCTTGCGGAGTAATGCTGCAAGTTCTCCAATTAGAGATTATGCAGATAGATACCATGTTTTTAAGAGGTCAGCGATCTTTTAAGCGATCATTTGCTCGGTTGCACTGCCTTAAGTTTCTCTCAAAAGATTAATTATTGCGTGTAGTAATTTTCGGCTGTAACTCTTCAAGTTCCCAGGACTTGGTAACAACTTTGGTTCGATGGATGTCGTAATGCAATATTGAGAGGGCAAAAGGATGCATTTGCGAAACAACGTCCAATCAAACGTCGTCTTACTGTGCCAGTGAAGTACCAGACTGACTTTTACTCAGCCCGTTTAATAAAAATTTATCAGTCTCATCCATATCAACCTCAGTCTTCCAATGCTTCGAAAAATTGGAATCAGCTATAGGTAAGTCAAGGAGAAGCGGGCATGATGTTAGGATAGTAGCAGTTGGAAGGTTTTTAGTCGCAACATATGCAGCCCACTCACTGATTCCGAATGAACTCCCGTCGTGACGAAATCTACCGTCACGAATTCGGAAAAATGCTATCAGCAATTCCGACATTATAGTAGTTTGCGTTGCCAACTGTTAAGATCGAATGAGTGCTACCAAATCGTTACATGAAATTCACCGGTTTTTGTTTACTTTTTTGACAGCAGTTGAAAGAAAATGCATTTATTTTCACAGGTAAACTTTACAATTATTATTTATATAAAAAAAAACAATTTTTTCCTTTATTAAAAGAGCAATTGCGAAGCCCGAAATAGACGTTTCCATGCCGCAAATCCTTTATACCCTTTACTATATATTATTGAATGTGTTTATGTAGTTGCTTTTCCTTTGTGTTGCTCGGCGCTCAGTTTTGAGCTTCCGTTGTACATAGCTTTTATGGTCCAACCAAACCTGTAAAGTAAATATAATAGCAGAAACCAAATATCGTTCTACTTTTTATAATAATTTAACAAATTAGCAAACATTTTTGCCTATTTACTTTTTTCCAGGTGGTTGATGTTGATGTTTTATGTTATATTATAGTTGAATGTACCTTGGCCCTTTATACTTGTGTTAAATACGAACATTCAGTTCAAATAAAAAGCACTTCCTTGTGCATATATGCATGAATCTATTCACTAAGATGACTACGAAAGTCGTATTCTTAACTGGAGGCCCAAGGCTTTTCAGCTGCACGGCATCTTACTTACAAAAACTGCACATTTTCTTTAGAGGTTTTTGGAACCCCTTGCGCAGTGTCTGGCCGCTCCTCTATCATATTCACCATTCTGTCATCCGGTAGGCGGATGGTCTTGCCCTGTTGACAAATATATATAAATTTATGCACAATCACCATTAGTAAACACTTCTAACATTTTAAATTACTTCAGTGAAAAATATCCACTTAGTTAATGGTTTACTTGAGTTTTCTTGTTCGTTTTTATTATTATTTTCACTTCTCCCGATAAAGAAAAGCGTTCGTAAATTATTTTCACGAATAAATGTCAAAATTGCATTTCACTCGGAATCCGTGATGACAATCTTCCGAATTTCGCAATTTCGTAAGAATTTCGTGATCACATCGGAATTGACGTGACAACGTCGGCAGCTCCGACGGAATTCATGATAGGCATGATAAGGAGTACTTGATTTGGTTTCCAACGAAAAACTTAGCGTTGCAATGCAACTTTTGCGGTGGCAAAGATTATAGTGCAATCAGCATCAGAGTAATGTGAAGTGACGTTGAAATGTAGCTCTCCAGCATCTACATATATGTAGAATGTTGATTGTTGGCGCTGGCGTGCGTAGCGGATAATGACTTAGTTGACGTGTCGCACATATGATTATGTATTACGGCATTTAGCGGCGATCTAGCCTTTACTTAGACAATTTGTTTTTAACTGCGGACAGCTTAATCTTTGTATACAATTTGCTTTTCTTCAAGAATCACGTACAGGGTTTCGAGAAAATCCCAATGATCATCTTGATATGGCTGTCTACCATAACTCGCATCACTTTGGACCTCGATGTATGCAATGATGCTCCTCCATTGTAACACACTCATCACCAGACGATAATTTCATCTCTTGCGGGGCTTCGCGGAAGTGCGACCATTAAATAAAACTTCGGATAGGTGTGAATCATTTTCCCACCGACAGCTCATCAAATATTGCTGGATTGTACATATTGTTTTAATGCATTTAACATGCCCTTGCATTTTTTTACAAAGACATTTTGCAAGATTTTAGGAAAATCATGCTTTTTTATATTTTTAATCAACATCAATCGACATCCGGCTCGAAAGAGCAAAATGATTGCAACTAATAGCGTATGGAGGTTTTTTTGGGTTAAAATGAAGCGGAGGAATGGAGATTAAAATAAAACACGTCTCTTATTTAATAGAGAGAAGATACACCAGAAAGCTAGGTTGTGGAATTGACACCAATGCGGCCAAACTACGGAAAAACTTTAAGACTAAAAAATGTCAATTTGGCGCGAACATTGATGTTTTGCATTCTCTGTGTAAATAAAAATATGGGTTCCTTAGCTAGTGAGACAGTCAGCAGTTAGACATTCATATTTTTTCTGACGAACTGAGTCGATTTAGCCATGTCCGTCTGTCTGTCTGTCTGTCCATCTGACAGAACGAAAAATAACACTGAAGATGGCACAACGCCGAAACCGGTTTGTTTCAAACCCAAATTTGACAAGGATCGACGGAAAATCGTTCCAAAATACATCAACTTTCAACCTTATCGGAGTAAAAAAACAACAAAAAACTATAACGTTCATAGGAGCCAATTGTTCAGATATCATATTTTACTTCATAACTCCTTCATTTAAGCAGCCAGAGGTTTGAAATTTTGCAAGAAGGTCCGCTATTCTAAGCTATGTAGAAGAATTGAAAATCATAAAGATCAAAGAGATATAACATATAGCTCTCATAAAACTGATTGTTCAGATATTGCAATTAGCACGAAAACCCCTCCATCTAACCAACTTAATATCGAAATAATATTACATATGTATACAATTCTTCCATTCGTGAAAGGTATGAAGTCTTTGAAGACAACTTTTTTTTAATTGTTTCCATTCATCTCTTATCCATATTGTAGCAAGTGAATTACTTTGTAGGTTATTATAAAAAAGAGGCAAATTAAGATTGCCCTCTTGTATACATATGTAGTTCTAAATACCACTTCCGAACAGCCGAAATTACATTAACATAATAATGTAAGCCGTTCGAAATGTGCATATGCATATATTTAAAGTTGGCCCACTTTCTTCTGACAATTCGATATTGATAATCATAGTGGGGGTTCTGAAGGGGGTCCCTTTTAATCTTATTATTTATTTTTATTAATTTGGCCGAGCTTGTCTTACCATTTGTGGCGTGCCTCTGTTATCTTGTACAACAAACGGAGGGACTTACGCCGACTTCCAAAGGCACATGTATTTTATGAGAAGCTTTTTCATGGCAGAAATACCCTTGGAGGTTTGCGATTACCTGACGAGGGGTGACCACTTTTAGAAAAAACCGTTTTCCATAATTAAGATTTTACTTGCCCCGGCTAAGATTTTAACCTTGATCTTGACGGCATAACACATTTTAGCATGCACCGCTACCCACTCGGTCCATTATGCAATAGTATGGAGTCTACACAACATCTATATTTTAAAAACCTGCAATCTTATGCGTTTTCTATAAGTTCGCTGAAAAGTTTTCTTGGAATTAATTTTCTTTATAAACTGAAAATTAATGAACTACGAGTAAATTTCCCAGTTCTTGTAATCGTAATATAGAAAAATCACTTAATGCAATAAATGGTATTTGGAAGTAAATGAGATTAGAACTCATCGAAATGCATAATATTGTTATTTTGTTAACGGCATGCGTCAAACCTACCCAAATTTTCATAATGAAGTGTCCGTTTTATCGGTATTCACATATTTTGAGGGAAGAGTGGTGGTTTTTTATTTTGCTAATGTCAAAATTTAAACATTTTAAATGTAATGTTAAATGTATGAAATAAGTAAGTTTATGTTATTAGTATGAAAGTTTTATGAACCTAAGCCGACCCAGCCAGCAATTGGGAGATAACTTGAAGGTTATTCAATTAAGAACATAACTGAAGAAAACACTAGATCATCAAAGTTAAGTAAGTTAAGTAATTCTTTGGAAATAATTAAAATTCTTATCATTTATATTCTTAATAAGGTCGCTGAAGTTTTGATTATGCACGCCTATTGAATTTTTAAAAGGTCTAATGGAAGGTGAAAAAGTCCTTGCAATTGACTTTTCCGGGACTAGAAAAACATCGTAAGGAGTTGAAGATGATTCTTCCGCGATAAAAAATGTTTGCTGGGAGTTTTCACATACCTATTATTAGCTACGTATGTACCTTTGTACATGCAAACATACATACATACATATGTACAAACATATTGCAAAACATATTTGGCATGTGTAAAATGTCAAACGCTTTAGTAGCATTTTGCACGTTTGTAACGCCTATTAATCGACCCAATTCGCAATGAATGCGAATAAATTGATTTTTGGCAACTGTTGAAAATTGAAAAAAGTGAATACAAATGAAATGCAAATGGGCAAAGAGTGTAAAACATAAATTAAATGAAAAAGAATTGTGGCACTGAAAAAGGTTGCGGCGTTAGAGGCGTTCCTCAATACTCTCTATTACCTTAGTGTCTACAACTGTGGGTACATTATGTAGAAAACTATAAAAAACAAATGCAGAGTTAACCCTTCAATGCTGTCATTCGGTATCAATAATGATAATAAATCTCGGACATAATGAAGTCTTTAACACATGTTATAGGGGAATCCGCACAGGCTCATGTTTTTGTGCACACATATCAGGCACCATTTACTTTGCGGTACAATGCAATCCCCGTCCGTCCATTTTAGATTGCACATCGAATAGAAAATAAAAGTATAAATGGGCGTTACTTTGCGGCGACTAGCGATTTTTTAATATCATTTGAGGAAATTTAAAAATTGGCAAATTGCAATTGAAAGGTTAGATCAAATGTATGTTTTATGATTCACGCCCAGTTTGCATTTCAGTATTCAGCGATCCCAAAGGGTGTAATTGGTTATTGATTAATCATTTTAAAATATCAGTCTATCCGTGGGTTAAAAGTTCCATATGGCAGACATAAATTTCAAAATTTCGAAAGATATACAATTTTAAATAGCATAATAATTTTTTAAGGCTTTTAAGAATACATCCTTGGAACGGATGCTTTCGCACGTGCAGGAAACATTGTACTTAGTGCGAGAAATGGAAAGGGTTAAATTTTCCACCACCACCACCATTCTTCTTTTATTACTGAATTGTTATTAAATCAGTTTAACAACAATGTTTCTTTCTTTTAATATCATATTCGGTATTCTGGTTGACCATTTTCATTTTAGTTCCTTTTATTCTCCGACAAGTAAGGCCATTAAAATGTTTGATTTGTAAAGAAATTATAAGAATTTGTATGTACATATGTTCATACATACAAACATATATAAGTATGTACTTGTACAAACAGTGACTCTTAAATATAATCCCACTGTGATTTTTTATTTGCAGTGGATATAAATTCTTCAAGCTATAATTCGCTTTAGAATACGTGCGATTAATTGTTATTATTATTTTATATGATATTTTAAAGTTACACATTAACAGATTTATTGAATTGTGTAAGTGATCATTTCGTTTTGCGTCGCAGAAACTAGGCGATAAATTCGCTTCTTAAATGGGTATTCTACTCTAGAAACCAGAAAATTAACTCTTTTTATAATTTTTGTCAAAACAAGAATATTGAATACTTTTGAACGCGACTTTTTGCAAGTTAAATTAAGGAATATAATAAAAAAATTGACGATTTTACTATGTCAAAAAGTTTATTCAAATCATAATAGTGGCGCTTCAAAGTTAAGCCTGCAGAAATACGTTGCTTCGAAATTGCCACGATTTTTCTAGTTTAAATCATCTGAAACAGAAAATGCAACTGTCTTTGTATTCAATAGACTTGTGATTGTATCCGAAACCAGAACATACAGGCCTGTTCTGCATTTCGATTTCGACAAATTTGTTCGGAATTGAAATGAACAGCATTGCATACATCGAAAGCGAGCATTTATTTTTGGTTTTAAAATATTGTCTCTGACTACCCGAAAAGAAAAGAATAAATTGTGATCCTCACAGAACTGAAGAAACTAACAAAAGTTCGAAAAGAAAGGATTTATAAATTCCAATTCCAACCAAATTTGTCGAAATCGAAATGCAGAACAGACCGGAATGTCGATAAAGTTTAAACTGACAATTTTACACTACGTTAAATGATTTACGATTATACGATTTTTACTATGTTTTCGAGTGTATATTGTTTACAAAAAAGTTAGAATATTTTGCAGACATATTTTACATATAATGTACGACGAAAATATGCAATAAAAAAATAAAATTTTTGAACCGTCTAAATAGAATACCCCCTTCCTTAAGCGGTAAATTTTTAGACCTCAAAGTGCTCTTCATTTTGGGCATTTAAAATAAGGTTATTAGATAGATAGATAGATATTCTTTATTTGTAGAAAAACGTTATAAATTAAACTAGTTATTGCACAATTCACAGAATATGAGTTTTCTTAATTCTAAAGCATTACAGTGCAGACAAAATTTTATCAACTTTATTTAATATGGTTCGTTTCGAAGGAAAACTACGAAAAACCTTCGATATGGCAGTATAAATATACATAGGTACATGCATACATATAAGTACAAAAATACAAACATGTTTACATCAATATGAGGATAATCTCAAAGATTTACTGATGTTGACAATTAAGTTATTCCTCTTGAATTTTCTAAAAAATATTCTTTAAATTCCAAAAAATTTAAGAAATGTTACATTTTTTTTAACCGTTTTAAAAAAAAAAGGATACGAAATTTTCTTTAATATTTATCTTTTATCCTTTGGATCCCTCCAAGTGGCCCATTTACCATAACTTGCATCAAAATAGGTTCATTAGTTTAAAAAAAAAAGTTTCTTTCAATGTAATCTTTTGTGTTGTGTTATTGTTATCGTAATGTTAGTAATGATTGTAATTTCTTGTTTCGGAAGTCTTCTAGGAACAACCGATTTCTTCAAAAAAGAAGGTTAACAATTTGCATGCGATACATGAAAAATTTATCAAAACAAAATTTCATAAATTTTTCTAATAACATTTGTAAATATTAACTACTTGAAGCGCTCATCTACTATCAAACTTCAAACCCAAAATATTTTCATACATTGTATACAAAGTTGAAAACTTTCAACTATAACAGAAATCGTGTCTTGATAAAAAATCAATAAGTAATATTTAACACTAATACTTTACCAATAGTTAAAAAAAAAATCAACTTGAATTTACTATTCTTCCATTATGTTAACAATTCCACCACAGTTTCAAACTTGTATGAATCAATTTTTTTATATTTTTCTATTCATTTACATAAATTGTTTAAATTAGATTAAATTTTCTTATTTCTAAATAAATGCATGCCTCAATATCATCGTTGATTTTTTTAAATCTTTTTTTCTAACTATTTTCAACCTCTTACGCATTTTCTTCGCTATAACTTGAACAAACCATAAGACCATACGTATTTACAGTTGCCCAATAAAAAACTCGGACACCCAAGTGATATGATTTCAAAAATATGCATATTAAAATGCAAATATAATTCTGGTTTACATTTATTTTCATTCTTCAAGCGTATTCAATATAATTTTAGGGACGTTTTCTTGACCATTAAAGTAAGTTATTTCCTATTACCCAATTTTTTAGGCCGATAATATTGATAAGCTTGGAAATTTACTTTTGTTTCATTTTATTTAAAATATTTTCAGTCGAAAAGTACCTAATATTTAAAAATCAGTCAAGCTTTATTAAAATTTTAAACTTCTTTCAAGTATTTATATATTTTTTTTTATAGCCCGCTCAAAATAAATGCAATAGAGTGCAAGTTTATAGTAACAAGTTACTGTTTATTTTTGGCAATTTTGTTTTTAAATTGTTTTTTAATAACATGTACATATAAATAGATGGTACAGTCAGTGGAGGTGTTTACTCCTCCCTTCAGATCACTGTAGCGTCTTTCAGGCAGAACCGATGGCAATAGGTAAGGGAATACGAATTGTAAAGTGTGATACGTTACCCGATAGCCAGGCGGAAATGAAGTCCCTCACGAAACTGTCGACGACCTCCAAAATAGCCATGAAATGATCCTCATCTCTCAACGAACTCGGAGATTAAAGAGATTTAAGTTTCACAAATTGATTGAAGAGGGGTTTTGGGAGTTTCTTATCCCTTAATGCGG
Source organism: Philophylla caesio (assembly GCA_963971545.1). NCBI lineage: Eukaryota > Metazoa > Arthropoda > Insecta > Diptera > Tephritidae > Philophylla > Philophylla caesio. Next base: position 29,583,504 of record OZ020608.1, on the reverse strand, counting down.
CATCATAATGAGCCCTAAACCTAAGTGTGTCCTTAGGGACAGTCTCGCTAAACTAACCTAACCTAAGTTTTGATGAAATATAATTTAATTAAATTGTTTAAATACATAATTTTATTTTGACTGCACTGAACTTTCATGAAACGAAAACTAATATATGTAAGAGTAAGTCATTCAGTTCCACTGTATGTCCAACGTACTCACTATTTGCAAATCGCTTTTTTGTAGCAGTTCACGTCGCTGATGTTGAGTGACTACATTTTTATTTTACGCTTGTCTTCAATAACTTTTCCGTCAGCCCACTCCATCGACCGTAAAGTAAAAAGTCTTGTCAAATATTCGATGTAGCTTTTTATTGAAGTGAGTACTATAGTTGGGTTTATGGCAAATGCCAAAGCAGTTAGTTAGTTTTTTTGAGATAACAAAATACGTTCAAATGACATATGCCGACTTAGGGCCAGTTTTTCAGTGCAAGTTAAACTCTGTTTGCCGTTTAAACTAAGTTTAAACTCAGCATGCTTGTTTTTCAGTCAACTTTAAACGTAGTTTAAACTAAGTTTAAACGGCCGATCTGGCACGGTTAAACTCCGTTTAACGAATCAGCTGTTCGCCAACTACTTTATTTTGGTTGCAACAAATATTTGAGCGCAAGGTCCTCTAATTGAATTTTTATTTAAAAAAAATGGATATTTCCTCTGGTGAAAGTGACTACAGTGACACAGAAGTAAGCGAAATACTTACAATTACTATATTAAGGAGAAAAAGAGTAATATCTACTCATCCGAATCATTTTGATATTTTTGACGAAAAGGATTTCTTCGAACGCTTTCGCTTGACAAAAACATCCGCTTATAGTGTCTTGGAACTTATTGGAGAACATATCAAGCACCCCACAAATTGGTAAAAGTTAAGATTTCAATTTGCTTCAAAATATTTAATTATCGGAATTTAAGGAATCACGGTAGAACAAATGCTACTTATTACTCTACGGGTATATGCAACTGGTGGAATGCTTCAAACAATTGCCGATTTGTTTGGAGTATCGAAGGCAACAGTGTCTAAAGTGGTAACATTGGTGTCGCACCACATAGCTTTGATGAGGGCTAGTTTTATTAAATTCCCGGAAACCGAAACGGAGAAACATGAAACATATAAAGGATTCTTCAAAATAGCAAAGTTTCCCACAGTAATAGCGTCTTTGGATTGCACACACATAAATATTATTTCTCCTGGTAATAAGTTTACTTTAACTTGATACCGAATTCATACTTATTTACATAACTCTTTTGAAGGTGGCGACAATCCGGAGCTGTATCGGAATCGAAAGGGATTTTTTTCTATAAACGTACAAACTACATGTGATGCTAGCCTCAAAATAACAAATATTGTGGCCCGGTGGCCAGGATCTGCTCATGATTCAAATATATTAAGCAATTCAAGGATATACTCACGGTTTGAAAGTGGTGATTTCGTAAACGGTTTAATTATTGCGGATAGTGGATACCCGAACAAAAAATTTCTGATAACTCCTTTGACAAATCCGATGACTCCAGAAGAAAAGTTATTTAATGAGTCTTTAATTAGAACACGTTGTATCGTTGAAAGAAGTTATGGAGTATGGAAAAGGCGCTTTCCTATTTTATCTCTTGGAATTCGTTTGAACCAACGAAAAGTCCAAAGTATAATTGTAGCTACCGCAGTCTTGCATAATATTTGCTGCATGAACTGCGAGCCTGAATTGCCAATATTACCACATGACATATCATCTGCTGTGGATTTCGTGCTAACAGTTCCTAGAAACACACAACAGGAATCATCAAATGTAAATAACTCAACAAGATCTCTTTTAGTAAACCATTATTTTCAAGATTTACTTCGTAGTGAAAGACGGTAGATATAGTTAATAAAATGAGTTCATATATATTTTGTGTTTTCATTTAAAGTCATTCATGTAAATACTTCTCTTAATAGCTATAGTTAAATGTATTATATATCCATTAAAATATCACATATAAATGCATTCAATTGCGAGTATTTTTTGTACGTTAACATTATTGAACAAAAAAGGCACATTCTTGGTATTATTTTATATAGTAACTATTTACATATCTATGTATAACAAAATTTGTTTAATAATCTTAATACTAAGTAAACTAAGGAGGTACAAATTCAAGTCTTTTAATTCATTTCATTGGTATTAATTTATATAGTAACTATTTACATATCTAAATTTGTTTAATAATCTTAATACTAAATAAACTAAGGAGGTACATATTCAAGTCAATCAATTCATTTCATCACAGAACTTAAAAAAGGAATTGTTTATTTGTATTTACCTAGCATGTCCAACGGTTCAGACTCAAAATTTTCTGGTGGGGATGCTGAGAAATCCTCCGATTCTGCAGGAATTTGTACAATGCATGATTCTTCGGGATTAAAAGAATAACAAAATTATATATACATAGCACAAACACATTTTAAATATTATAGGCACATAATTACGAGATATTTCTATTATGTCATCATCATATATAGCTTCACTTCCAGCAATTTGCTCGGGCTGACAAATACTTAAAATTTTTCCGTCCAACGTTGTGCTGGGTATGGAATCTCTTGTTCCACCGCCGGTCTTATACATCTCACGTCTTTCTGCTGCCAACCTCTTCTTCGACTCCTTCTTCACGTTTTCAAATTTGGTCTTCAGCACCTTTGCGCTTCTATACACTTGGCCACCAAACTTTGCATTATATTCTATTTCTATTTGGCTCCAAACTTTGAGTTTATCGTCTGAGCTGACTCGGCCGGTTTTTTTACATTCCAGCACACTTTTATTCACTTCTACCAATTCTAGCAAATAGTTAACTTCAGTGGATGAAAAATTGTTACTTCTCACAGACATTTTTATTTATTATTAACTTAATTTTATCACAGCGATATGTAGTAACAGAAAATTATTTAGCAATGGCATCAAATTGTCAACAAACATCAGCTGTTGTCTTATCTAGATAAAGAAAAAAACAATGTTGCCATACAAAATGGCCAATGTTAACTGCGGCCTTAAACTTGCACTGAAAAACAACTGTCCAGTTTAAACTTAGTTTAAATTTAATCTGAGTTTAACTAAACTCCGTTTAAACTGAGTTTAAACCAGCACTGAAAAACTGGCCCTAAGTTATATTTCCTATCAAACTGTAAGTGAAATAGTATATTATAATATTCATACAATTAATAAAAACGGGTTCGGTTTCAAAGGGAATTCTAGAAAACTGATAATGAATTTGCTTAGCAAAAGTTTGGTAAACAATTTACATAAATTCAAATTCCTTATATACAGTGTTGAAAAAATAAACACAACATTGATTTGCTAGTTTTTAATTTTGTGTGTGCGTTAGACGAAATATTTTCTATTTTACGCAAGGTAATGCAGAAATAAAGTAATTAAATAATGATTGAGTGGTTTTTATTTGATAATTTTGATTTAAAAAATAAAAAGTAATACATTTTGTAATGAACACTGGAAAAAATAATTTGATTTGTTGTGGTTTATCACCCTTCAAAATAGATATTTCAAATTTGACGAGTTTGATAATACTAAATGTAAACAAAGTGTACGCGTTTCTACATTTTGCTTGAAAATACATTTCTTTTCAACGCAAACAGAAAAGAAAAGGCTCTCGTGGTATACCTTCAAATATGCGACCTTTTCTCGTCTTAGAACACAATGTCTCTTTCTGAGTACATATGTATGTACATATGTTTTCCAAATCGCGTTAATGAAAAATTTGTATAAAATGGAAATTATAAATATTCAAAATGTAAACAAATATTGTTTGGTAAACAAAGTTGTTTTGTTTTTTTTTTTAAGAAAAAAGTTTGTTTTGTAAACAAAGTTTGACTTGTTATGGACCACTGTTTATTGTACCATGGTACAAACATTAAAATATTTTTTTTTAATTTAACTATAAAATCATTTCTTTGGTTGCTCTTCTTTAATATTTAGTTGAAGCTATTTTAGTTTTAATGACTTCCTGCAAGGGCGGATACAGAAAATAGATTGTGGGAGGGTAAAAAAAAAAGTTGGCCAAATCAGCACAAATTCTGACCGAAGTTGAGTACCAAGCATATCTTCTACCGTATCCAAAAAATGTACCCTACTCCACTCGCCGAAGCAGCCCCAACCATTATAAAACCGCCGCCATGTTTAATTGCCATTCAGGTATAAAAGGTATTAAATTCAACGTTCTGTGGACGTCGAACGAGCATTCTACAATCAGAACCGAATAAATTTAAATTTGGACTCATCAGATCAATGAACTTTTTCCTATTTTCCTAGTTTCCTTTTGGCTCAAATACGGCCTTTTATTGTATTTCAGCTATGGAACCATGCTTCTCGTAGTCTGTTGTGAATAGTCTGGCTAGTTATTAGAGCATTTATTTCCTTCCTTGAATTTCCAATCCTGCCTTTATCTATCAAGAAGTGCAACAAAACAAGCTTGAGGCATCCTGCTAACATTTTTGCTCGCCAATGCATTGATGATTTTTATTTTATTTAGTAACTTTAAAAGAATAATTCCAAGTTTTTTCTTTAAATTAATATTGTTTTTTGTGAATGAACAAGCTGCCAACTGTATTTCCTCCCTTTTCCATTTCGAGCTCAAATCTACTGATTTCCAAATGCATATATGTATGTATGTACGTATGTAAGTGTCGTCTGTCAGGTTAAAATTATTATGCGCATATGTGCGCCAGTTTATCTGCATAAGGGCTCTCGTTTGTCGCGACCTAAAGTCAAGTCCAAGTAGGGCAGAATTTACATGAAATGTAAACTACATACATACAGCTGATAAAAAAAATTATATATTAGCAAAGTTACAAAAAAATAATTATTGTCAAATGTGATTCTCGTATATTTTACTTGTGTTAGAATATTTCCTTAATATGTAGTGTGTTTTGCAATGACAATTTTCATCAATAACTGTTATTTTCGACCCTTCACGGTTGTAGGCGTATGACAGAATTTTTGAATAATTGACAAACACCCATTGTGCCTTTGTTCGCCAATATCTTTTCAACTATTGTTTCTTTTCTGGTTTACTATTAGAATTGTCATCTACTGAATACATGCATGTGCTGGCAGGTACATATGTATGTACACATGTTCAGCTTATATGAAACGTTTGTATACTTATGTACATATGTATGTACATATGTATGTACTTATATGGTTTTAATCCTTTCCTCAAACAATTTGGCACTTATAGCACACAAAAGATATTCTTTGTTGCTTGTTGTCGCAGTTCATGTTTATCATTCACAGAAAAAAATCAGACACTACGGTGACAAATACAGGAGTAAAGGGAATATGTGTACACCGAGAAAAATATTGTCATGTAAAATTTAAATTTTACAATGTTATTTGTAATGTAATGCTAAATTAACTTTATTTTTGCCATTTTTATAAGAAAATTACCCAAATGATATTGAACGTATGATCGCGTATTTTCGTGTAGGCACTCGTTTGTTGTACGCACGCGTTTTGGTGATACATTTTTAAAGTATTTAATGTAACAAAAGTGTAAAAAAAATCAATATTTTTGCCCGGGTAGAAGATATCGAGCGGCCAATTGATGCCGTGCAAAATTTGGAGGTATCTTGCATCTGACGACAATAGCGAGCAAAAAGAAGATTTCAGTCGCTGAGTTCGGATGTCGTTGAAAATATGTTTCTTTTAGCAAAATTAAGTTTATTTAACATTAGTCATTTATGCTTCTTAAGATTCCAGAGACTGCATTGTAATGATGCCGTTAAACGCTGTTTTAAAACAAACTTCTCGTCATAACATAAACGTCTATGGAAAGAGGTTTATGTAAAAAACGACAATAAGGGAAGCAATACACAGCGGTATTGTGCACATAAACTGTATATGTAAATGATATGAAGATGAACCGAGAAGAAAATATACGAAAATCTTTGGAAAGAAAAGTTGCAATTCAGCTATATATAATAGTAGTAGGCCCATTTTTTATCATTAAACGAATTTTATGCTATGATCTAACTGCGGCATTAATTCGAGTTTATGAGCTATTTTGGAGTTTAACGTCAAACACTACGCACAAACTCAGTGCTTATCATACAAATATTTTTAGTTTAACTCGCTTTAAACAGCACTTCTATTTGGTGTTTATGGACGTGCAACCCTTATTTGCCCCAATATTAGGCAGCACTGTCGACAAATTTTGGCATTATTGTTCAAAAGTTTTGCTGTACTGTTTACTGGCTTGACAGTTCACAATTTCAAATACGGCGGTTTGAAACCCTTGTAAAATATTTTATAAACAAAGGGCATCAAATTACAGAAGTGAAAACTTCGGATGTTGATCAAACGCCGTCGGAGTGACTTCTGTATGAGGCAGTGCACCATCGCCGTCGACAATGGAAATTTCATTAAATGTTGGTCGTGTGTTAGTAAAAAATCTCTTCTTGCACGATAAATTCCCATGTTTTTTGTGGAATTATTATTTAATTTTATACACATACTTTTAAAACATGTGTAAATGTATTTTCAGAAAAATTTGTAAATATAAACATTTGGAAGCAAATAAACAAACTTCAAATAAATTCAGAGTTTCTTAAACACCTCAATTAGAACGCTCGACAGTTGTTCATTAACTCAAAACCTCAAACTCGAGTTCACGGCGCAGTCAGAACATAAAATTATACATGCGCTGACGAAACATTGTATACGTTTAATTCATTCGTGTCAGCACTAGATATGTACTTGTTTCAAGATTTTTCATGTCTTTAACTTTAACCAACTGATTTCATTTTAATGTGGTCACTTTCAGTCTTATATCCTTGGGCCAAAACATAATTTTCTTGAAATTATTAATATAAAAAGTTTCTCTGGTTCACCTATACATTTATATTGTATTCCTGATGGAACTACTTTAATAAGAAAAAAAAATATTAAATTGTTTTTATAAAAATCATTTGTATTAATTAAATTATTAGAAAAGTATTTTCAGTGTTTTATTTAACATTTATAATATATCAAAATGGTTTAAAATCGTTTAAATATACATTTTTATCAATAGGACACATTTTAAATGTTAATTTAATATTTAAAATGTCCACACTACATTGTACAATAGTGATTGTTTTACATTTTTAATGTCACTTTTGCATTAAAATACCATCAATTTTACATTTCCTAATATAATATTTAGAATGTTAAAATGATAATGGTGTAATGTCAATTTAAAAATTGTTTAATGTTATTTTTGCGGCTGTTTATGGTACATTTTAGGTTCAGTGTAGTCGTGAAAACTCTTGAACCATACACATGCATATATACATACACACGGATATGTTTCGCAATATGTACATTAGATATTTGTCGAGTTAGGTCCTGATAAGGAAGTCTCATGCGGCTATTTGCTCGACACATTTTACAACTCATTGATTTATGTTTGCTTTGGAAGACTGTCAACTGTATTGATTAAGAAACCGTTTGTTTGTTGCATATACATGAGCGTTTGTTTGAATGAATTAAAATGGCTTCGCAAATGTAATTGAAAATAATTGGTTGCTATGGACAGAAACAATTTATTGACGAAGGTATCTATGGATTTATTTTAACCAAACCTTTGCTCTACTGACGACATCGCCTTATTTGCAACAATTAAAGTGCGATTGCGGCCTGATTAGAGGAACAAACCTAGTGTTGTTTGAAGGGAGCATATGTACATACATATGTATGCATGTATGTACATACATCGAGCTTTGAACAAAGTACTCGTAGCTTTGACGCGCGTATATTCAACGAAAGTGGTATCAGCAAGGAAAATTCAGTAAAGGGTGAGTGCTTGTTCTGTCTTTCCCTTGCACGGTAATGATGTCAAAGTACATATTTCGTGTAAACAAACACTTTTTATCAGAGCTCGCAAGCTATCGAAAACATATACGTGCATCTTCAGCACAATACGAGTATTATAAAGTGTTTCAAATCATTATTTTACTATAAAACCAGCGCATATTTGCCTACTGTTCTTAAATTGGCATTCCATTTGTTCGTTTATCTTTGTCTTTCAGAGTTTCTTTGACACCAAATGAACTAAATACACGTAATTTTTTCCTTTAATATTCATACATATTGTAACACACATATGCATTCACCTTGAGTGTCACTGAACTTCCATCTACATACATATTTATATGTATGACATCAACTTCTTTGTCTTTCTAATGGAAATTAGAATTCGTAGATTATCAAACGTTTACAAATATTCAATATTGAAATTTATCAAGTTTTATGTATTCTAATCAGAGTTCGAAAATAACCCTCTCCACTTTGAAAATTTTCCAATATAGGAAAAAAAAAATAACATTACTGTAGGTTTGGGACACTTATCGCAGAGAGAAAAAAATAAGTGTTATTTGGTAACAAAGAAATTTTTACATTTGCTATTATGTTACTCGTGTACAGTTTTTGCATTAGTGCTTGTTATTATTGTTAGCTATTAGTAAACGTATAATTTTCGAACACCCAAATGATTTAATTGAAATGACAAGTAGTGAAAATTCGATTAAATTATTTAGCTTGTTAATAACTATTATAATGGTCGATGGCCAATGTAAATAGCAACATTTATGATTTTTTTGAATACATAGCGCTAGTTGTATTTGCCGTACCAGCGACACAGGTCTCTATAGAAAGAGCCTTTTTAGCTTCTTCTTTCTTTCATTGGCTCGATAACCGCCTATGCGATTTTGGCCGAGCTTATCACAGCACGCCAGTTATTTCTCTCTTTCGCTAACTGGCGCCAGTTGGAAATACCAAGCGTACCCAAGTCCTTTACCGCCTGGTCTTTCCAACGCAGAGGAGGCCTCCCTTTTCCTCTGCTACCACCGGCGGGTACCGCGTCGAATACTTTCAGAGCTGGGGCGCTTTCATCCATTCGAACGACATGACCAAGCCAGCGAAGCCGCTGAATCTTAATTCGCTGCACTATATCTATGTCGTTATAAAGCTCGTACAGCTCATCGTTCCATCTTCTCCGGTATTCGCCATCGCAAAGGCGTAAAGGCCCATAAATCTTTCGGAGAATCTTTCTCTCGAACACTCCCAGAGCCTTCTCATCAGATATCTTCATCGTCCATGCTTCTGCGCCATACATCAGGACGGGCATAATGAGAGACTTATAGAGCGTAATTTTTGTCCGTCGAGAGAGGACTTTACTGCTCAGTTGCCTACTCAGTCCGAAGTAGCACTTGTTGGCAAGAGTGATCCTCCTTTGGATTTCGAGGCTGACATTATTATTGATGTTAATGCTGGTTCCTAAGTAAACGAAGTCTTCTACTTTTTCAAAGTTATAACTGTCAACAGTGATGTTTGATCCCAGTCGTGAATGTGCCGACTGTTTATTTGATGACAGGAGATACTTCGTCTTGCCCTCGTTCACCTCCAGACCCATTCGCTTTGCTTCTCTATCCAGTTTGGAGAAGGCAGAACTAACTGCGCGGTTGTTAAGGCCGATGATGTCAATGTCATCGGCTACGCCAGCAGCTGCACACTCTTATAAAAGATAGTGCCTGACCGATTTAGTTCTGCGGCTCGAATTATCTTCTCCAGCATAAGGTTAAAAAAGTCACACGACAAAGAGTCACCCTGTCTGAAACCTCGTTTGGTATCAAACGGCTCGGAGAGGTCCTTCCCAATCCTGACGGAGCTGGTGGTGTTGCTCAACGTCATTTTACATAGCCGTATAAGTTTTGCGGGGATACCAAATTCAGACATTGCGGCATAAAGGCAACTTCTTTTTGTGCTGTCGAAAGCGGCTTTGAAGTCGACAAAAAGGTGGTGCGTGTCGATTCTTCTTTCTTGGGTCTTTTCCAAGATCTGGCGCACTGTGAATATCTGGTCGATAGTAGATTTACCAGGTCTAAAGCCACACTGATAAGGTCCAATCAGTTCATTGACGGTGGGCTTTAGTCTCTCACACAATACGCTCGACAGAACCTTATATGCAATGTTAAGAAGGCTGATACCACGATAGTTGGCGCGAATTGCAGTATCACCCTTCTTATGGATTGGGCAAAGTACACTTAGATTCCAATCAGTAGGCATGCATTCGTCCGACCATACTCTACAGATAAGCTGGTGCATGCGCTTTACCAACTCTTCTCCACCGTATTTGAATAACTCAGCTGGCAGCCCGTCAACTCCGGGCGCTTTGTTGTTCTTGAGCCGTGATATTGCTATACGGATTTCATCGCAGTCGGGTAACGGAACATGAATTCCGTCGTCATTGATTGGGGTTTCGGGATCATCATCTTCTCCAAGGTGGTCTCTGTCACTACCACTAAGTAGTGTGGAGAAGTGCTCCCTCCATAAACTAAGTATATTCTGAACGTCAGTTACCAGGTCGCCGTTGTCGTTCTTACATGAATTCGCCCCGGTCTTAAAACCTTCTGTTAGCCGTCGTACTTTCTGAAAGAATTTTCGGGCGCTTTTCCTGTCGGCCAACATTTCAAGCTCTTCGCACTCACGCATTTCGGCCTTTCTCTTCTTCTCTCGAAAAATGCGTCTCGCTTCTTTTTTCAACTCACGATATCTCTCCCGCAAGGCTCGCGTTGCGCCCGATCGCAACGTGGCCCTGTAGGCAGCATCTTTCCGTTCCGTGGCAACGCGACATTCCTCATCGTACCAGTCATTTTTCCGGGCTCGCTGGAAACCAATAGATTGTTCAGCGGCGGTACGTAAAGAGCAAGAGATGTGGTTCCATTGCTCTGAAATATCGCTGTGTTGATTAGAGCTCTCAGAGAGCAGGAGTGCGAGTCGAGTAGCGAAGTGCGTGGCTGTCTGTTGTGATTGCAACTTTCCGACGTCGAGCTTTCCTTGTGTGCCTTTCCGCACGCTTTTTGACGTACAGAGGCGCGTGCGTATCTTGGCTGCGACAAGATAATGGTCCGAGTCGATGTTGGCTCTTCGGATCGTGCGCACATCTAGGACACTGGAAGCGTGCCTTCCGTCTATCACAACATGGTCGATTTGGTTTCGTGTCTTACCATCTGGAGACAGCCACGTAGCCTGATGTATCCTCCTATGCTGGAACCTGGTACTACAAACTACCATGTTTCGGGCCCCGGCGAAGTCGATCAGTCTCAATCCGTTATCAGACGTTTCTTCGTGGAGACTGAATTTTCCGACTGTGGAACCAAAGATGCCCTCCTTACCCACCTTGGCATTAAACTCGCCTAGCACGATTTTTATATCGTGTTGGGGGCAGCGTTCGAACGTGCGCTCCAGGACTTCGTAGAAGCAATCTTTGGTCCCATCGTCCTTCTCTTCCGTCGGGGCATGGGCGCAAATCAGGGAGATGTTGAAGAATCTCCCCTTTATGCGGATTGTGGCGAGACGTTCGTCCACCGGAGTGAACGACAGTACTTTACGGCGAAGTCTCTCTCCCACCACAAATCCGACACCAAATTTGCGCTCCTTTACATGGCAGCTGTAGTATACGTCGCAAGGGCCTACCGTTTTCCTCCCTTGCCCCGTCCATCGCATTTCTTGGATGGCGGTGATGTCAGCCTTCGCTCTACCGAGGACATCTACCAGCCGGGCAGAGGCACCTTCCCAATTAAGGGTTCGGACATTCCAGGTGCATGCCCTCAAATCATGGTCCTTAAAACGTTTGCCGTGGTCGTCATCTAAAAAGGGGGGTCCTGTCCGAGGCTTTGCTTTGCTTTTCATTGGAATTTGTTTTTTTTACGTGGCGGGTTCCAAGCCCTGCGCACAACCCATTGCTGGGGGTTGAAATTTTAAATTCATTTATATAGCAAGCCGCTTGCTCCAAGACAGACGCCCGCTTGCAGCCGCACCTCCTGGTGAACAGACGCTGCGGACTTTAGTGGACTCTTAAACCGAATATGTCGGAGTGGCTCCACTAAAGCTCCCTCTCTATTAGCCGTGACCCATGGCTCCACACGGATTGGTTACCATATCTCGCACATGGGTTGCTCACCTTGCCCAGGGTGCACGAACGTGGACGTAAGAGTAGGGATTCGAGCCTTTTTAGCATTTAACTTTAATTTAGGTGAGAGACGGTACAAATTAAATACGGAAACAATAAATTCATTATTGGTAGTTAAATTTAATTCTTAAAATTTTAACTCTTCAGTCGCGTGATTTTTTATTTTGCAAAATGTGAATATTTGTAATTTACATACAATTTATGTTTAATTTCTATAAAAAATATTGTTATGTAACTATGAAGAGTATTCTGCGAGGAACTGTCGCTCCATAGTAAGTTTAGACTACCGCAATTCTGCAGCGTTTTTCAAGCTGAAATAGCTGCCATCAAGGAAGCAGCAGACCACTTGCGTCGCGGCACTACTAACACACAGAAGGTGGTAAGCATCTACTCGGACAGTCAAGCTGCAATCAGGGCCCTGGGATCGCTGACTCTCCGGTCGAAACTGGTCGGAGAGTGCCTGGCCTCCTTATCGGCCGCCTCGGAAACCTTCCGCATTCGACTGATTTGGGTACCAGGTCACAGCGACATTGCGGGAAACTGTCGCGCGGACGAGCTGGCTCGTCAGGGCACTTCAGAAGAAATCACTCCAGGAAGGAAGGGCATTGAAGTTCCCATGTCCACATGCGGTCTGCTTCTGGAAAAATGGGCCTTCAGTCGGCTCAGCAAACGCTGGGCGGAAACCCCGACGTGCAAAGTTGCAAGGTCCTTTTGGCCGGTTGTGGACCGCAGACGGTCTGGGGAATTATTAAGCTCTTCAAGACCATTACTCTCGGCCCTGATCGGTGTTCTGACAGGGCACTGCCCGATGGGGACCCACGCTGTCAGGCTGGGCATCATTTCTGATCCAAGTTGTGGGTGCTGTATGGAGGATGATGAGGTGGAGTCATCTCAACATTACCTTCTTAGCTGCCCCGCTTTCGCTAGGCTTAGATGCAGACACCTTGGCTCATACTTTTTCGATACTCCCGAGGGGCTCTCCGATGTATCCATCGAAAGTCTACGCTCCTTCGTAAAGAACACGCGACGTTTCTCTTAACGCTTACCAGCGGGTCCTTCAGTTCAGGGGAGAACTGCATAGTGGTATCACAATGGACTATAAATTAAAGTCTAAGTGAGCCCCTTTTCGGGCTGCCACCTAACCTAACCTAACCTAACTATGAAGAGAATTTATTTAATTTTTTTGCCTCACACTGACTCGAAAATGTACTAAAATATAATAACACTCATTTCAAAATTCAAATTTCGTATACGAATTTATACATAAAAATGCCAAATATAAGAAAAACTTACTAATTTTCAGTATATAGTATCATAAATGTACACGCTTTCTTCTGCATATCACAAATGTTCGCACAAATTCATTATAAATGCATGAATGTCGTAAAAATAAATGCCTAACGTTTCATTTTTCCACTTTTGTTTATCCACTTACATATATTTTTTAATAACCCGCAAACGAAGACACTTAAAAATAAAAGTTTATGCGAAATAGTCGTTTCCTAATAGAAATTTCATTAGCTGAAAATAACTCACAGTAGAAAACACAAAATGATCCTACAGATAGATTTTGTACAGTGAGAAATTCGTTTTGCTTAATACTTTTGAGTTTGTGTCAGTGAAAAATACTATGAAAATAAGTGGAAAGGGTTATTTACGGTCTCAGATTATAATCAAACTTAAAAAAAAACAATGTTGTTGAGGACAATTAGGAAAATAACAAAAATAGCTTATCACAAATATTTTGGCTGTGTTGTTGGTGATCAAGATCGGGTAACTGGTTACGTGGTAAACGATCTTCTATGCCTTTTGCGGTTCAATGATTTGGCGAGAAGCAACTAACCATTTCAACGACTGTTACTTTTGTATCACAAAAGTGTCTGGTTTTTCAAGGAAAAACAGTTCCAGCTCCCCCCGCAAATTGGGAAGAAGATTTGGGATATGATGATAAAGAAGAACTGAACAGTGCAGAAAAAACGGACGCTACTTATTAAAATAACAAAATAAAGGAGTCCATTTAATCAAGTGGCCTCAGAGAGATCAATTTATTTTTATTATTATTTGTTGGACGTCAAATTCGAAAAATACTAAAGGATGAGAAATTCCATCAAACATTAAGTAATGTTAAATTGGTTGTAGGCGTGGTTAACTCAGCTAATTTTCGCGAGTTGACTCAATGATTCTTGCTCAATTAAGTGAGTCAGCTCAGTGAGGTAGCACAATTGTGTTACGACTCATTTCATAATTGTATCGCTCTGTGCGACTACGGCAGCACTGTTACCGTGGAGAGGTGCACGTTGGATAATTAAAGTGACAGCACAAGTGATAACGTGCCAAAAGGAAACATTTTCGCGCTAGTTCTTATTTTCTGTCATTCTTTATTCTTATTCTTTATTCTCACGGTAGATAATATGATATGCAACTTCCCTCTTTTGCCTCATAGGTTTTGGGCTGGAGCCAATCCCAATCATGGGCTGGCACGCAAAAAGGATCTTAAAATCATAGCATTTTTATTTGGCAAAAAAAGCTAGTTAATGTTATTATTTGGCGAAATACGTGTTGAAATATTTAACTTGAGAATTAAATTAATTTTATTTAAAAAAGGTTTCCCTAAAACTTTATTTCTGAGTGAACACGCATGTTCATCACATATACATATTTTTATAATTATTTGTTTTATGCATGTTTAAAAGCTGTTATTAAACATTTTTGCAAAATATGAATTTGTCGTATTTTATAATTGTGATCATGTTGATTTCATATATTTATTTCTTATTCTTATTTTTATGGCGTTTACATTTATACTGTGTGCATACCTCAAAGGTGGCGAAAAAACTGCAAAATCTCCAAATTGCAATAAAAAACTCCCAAATGCCATTTCTTACAGAGTGTCTGTCTCAGTGCTGACACACTCATCGACTCGCCGCTCAGTAAGATGGCTGAAATTTATAACTGAGCTACTGAGTCACAATTTTTTTGGGAAGTGAGTCTGAGCTAGCGGCTCATCGCTAAGCGTCAGCTTAGTAAGTCAACTCAGTGTTGAGTTATCCACCTCTAATTGGCTGCGTGGAAGTCTTTTAAACGACTGTTTCTGAGTTTTAAGGATACAGAAAAATATAAATCTACAAAAAATTAGTAAAAGAATTACTCGAGCCCTATTGCAAAATGGGCAGTCCCATGTCCCTTAAAATTAACTTCCTCCACTCACATTTAAAGTTCTTTCCCGAAAATTTGGGTGAGCAAAAAGAAAGGTTCCACCAGGACATCCTAACAATGGAGCAACGATAACAAGGCAAATGGGATCCGGCAATGATGGCAGGTTGCTGCATAAGCGAAAGTCAGCATTTGAGAAAAAATTGTGTACAAAAGATTTAGTATAAATGTATTTTGGATCCGTTGTAGTAAATAAAACCCGTTGTTTTTAAAATAACTTGTTTTGTTTCAACTTACAGTATAAATTATACGAAAATTTTAGAAACAAAAAATAAAAAACATGCACTCTGTAACCTAAAATCTGTTCGTGATCGAAAATTTTTGAACTCAAGTTCGTAATTAGAACACCTTAAATACCCCCACAGACCTCTAGCACATTAGTCGCAAAATTTCCCTTCAGATTTGTTGAGTAGTGTACAGCTTTGAAGTTTTTTTTAACACTATATGGTGCAGCAATCTTGTCGGCAAATTAGATTCCTTTAATTCAGAAGTGCTTTACGAGTTTGCTGCGCGTTCAGAACAACATCAAAGTTTTTTGTTGTTTACTCCGACAAGGTTGAAAGTTGATGTATTTTGGCACAACGCCGAAACCGGTTTGTTTCAAAACCAAATTTGACAAGGATCGACGGAAAATCGTTCTAAAATACAACAACATCAAAGGTGGTAGCGCCAGTTGCCAATAGGCTCTGTCCTGTCATGACATCTTTGCGAGCACAACTGGTACAATTTTGAGTGTCGTGCCACAACGGAACTGAAAGATTTTGCCGAAGATTAAAGGATGTTTTGTGTTAAAAATGAGCACGAAATTATGTCATATATAATAATAATTTTACAATTTTTATTGAGCTATAATAAAATATATTTTTTGGCGCTTACACTATATAGCCCAGTGTTTGGCCGAGGTTCTCCTACCATTTGTGGTGTGCGTCTTTATGTTCTACCACAAATGGAGGGACCTCCTAAAGTTTTGTGCCGACTCCGAACGGCAGATGTATTTAATGAGAAGCTTTTTAATGGCAGAAATACCATCGGAGGTTTGCCATTGCCTGCCGAGGGGTGGCCGCTATTACAAAAAACTTTTTCTATGAATAAGATATTGCTTGCCCTGACCGAGATTCGAACCTCGAAATCACCGGCATATCGATTTATAGCACGCACCGCTACCAACTCGGCCACAGCGGCCGTATATACATATGTACATATATGGTCAAAATAATAATAACATTTATAAACATTTTTTTTAATGACTGACTAATTTATTTCTATTTAAGGTACGAGTAAAATAATATTAAATTACATAAGTTATGTCAACTCGAATAACATAAATAAAAGATTTAGCAGTTGAAACCATTAAATTAATTTCAATTTTTGGAAATTAGCTTAAAAACTACTAAAATAGCTGAACAAAATAATAAGTACATCACAGGTTATCATTTCAAGTCACGCTAGCCGTTTGGTATCTTTTTAATATATTTCGTCAATATCCCGTATATCCGCCCTTATCTTGGAGTACTTTTGTAATTATTTTCGGTATATTGGTTTTTTGTACAAAATTCCATAATTCGTGTTTGTTTTGAAAAGATTGCTTCCCTATACTTTTTCTTAACTCTCCCAAAAAGTTGTCGATCTTTATAACCCAACGGAAACCCACTTTCCCGCCCAACCGACACGAGGGGCTCAATCCGCATAACGTACGGATTTTTTTTTAAATATACAAATCTTAGGTGCCGAGTCGTGACTGAAGAAAGTTTGTTAAGCGTCGAGATCCCAAGCTGCTCAGCTACAGAATAAGAATTCATCAGCCGAATACAAAGTTAGAGAAATGCAAAGTAAGAAAATTGGATCGTTAGCTGTTATTAAGAGAGGATAGAACAGTTCTTTTAATTATAAAAAGTGAGTCCGATACATCAAAGGTGCTGGAATGATTGTTAAAGTCTCGGCATAAACCCCGAAACGGTTCATTCAACTCAAAGTTAGTTCTGCATAGTTTCAAGAAAAGTGGTTTAAAGTTTCTCGTTGCACGGGAGGGTACATTTAAATTAATTTGCTCTAGAGGAAATGGACTTGAGATCCATCCATTGACTGATTTTACCAGAAATATTATACCTAACATTTCTCTGCGACTCGAAAGAGTAGGAAGATTAATAACTTTTAAACGACTAGTGTAAGGGGGAAGATTGTATGGCGAATCCCATCGAAGATTTCTCAAAGCAAAAAGTAAGAATTGTTTTTGTATTGACTCTAGTTGGTCTGAGTGGACCTGATAACGAGGATTCCAAACTATGGAACCATACTCCAGTATTGGTCTTACCAATGAAGTAAAAAGTGTTCTAGTTATATACGGGTCGCGGCATTCCTTTGACCAACGCTTTACAAAAGCCAGCACACCCCTTGCTTTATTAACTGTGGAACTAATATGAAAATTAAAATTGAGTTTACAATCCATACCAACACCCAGGTCTTGGGATTAACTACTTTAGCTAAGGCAAACCACTTTGTTATCATGAAACCAATTCTTTACCAACTTAGAGGTATGTTTAGCAGACGAACTCAAATGATTGTTTGCTATTTCTAGCCTTATCTTCAAATTGTTTTTGTGACAATAAAGAAATTCTTCTAGCTATTCGGCCAGTTAAATTTGCCCTTTGCAGCCGAGGAGGCACGAGCGCGAGGAAATCACATTGTCAATATCAGCCGAAATCAGCTTTTGAAGATATGAATGGACGATGCGACTACTCGTATCAGTTGTTGTCGATATTTTTTTTTTTTGTCTTCCGCGATGTTCAGCTGTCTTTTTAGTTTCTAAAGCATTCTTCACTCTAGAACGAAAACTTTCGCCGTCTTTCCTTAGGTTTGAGACGATTTTCTTTTCTTCCGGGGTGCAGTGCTTATTTCTACCCATCTCCAAAGTTATTTAATTTTTATTTCATTTAAAATATTGACGAACGTAGTAAGAATATTTGAATAATGCACAATGTACTTATTATTTTGACCACGTAAATAGCCAACTTCAACACTCAAATTACGCGTTTGCATCATTAATTGGGGAAGTACCAAATGAATGCTAACGGAATGTTCTTATTATTCATACCAAACCAAAAATATATGAACATGATTAGAAAATTTCGATTATTTCTAACATATGTATGTAAGTAAACTAAGTTCCATTACGCGTTGGTTGAAGTTGCATAGCGGAGTTATTTAAATAGAAGATATCTAATATTCGTACGTATAGAAATCGAGACAAATAGCCATTAAAAAGTTGCAATTCATTTTACCCATTTAAAACATACATACTTACAAATATGTATGTAATTATTCAAAGATCACATGCATACGCAAAAATCGAAAATACATGTATGGAAACTATTGTTTGCTATATATGTACATACATACATACATAATATATACATACAAACAGCTGGTGCATTTTTTTTTTGCTCATTTGATACGCTTGGCCATCATTTGTGCGCCAGAGTTTTGGCATTTTTTTAATGGAAACAGAATAAATGCCTGTGGAACATTAACTAAATAACAAATGACTTATTCTGCCGTCTTGGTCATCACTTATCCGGTCAGCATGAGAACCATCGCAGCACACGCACTACTTTTTTGCTGTTTCCTGCGGCTGCAAACCTGAGCATTTGTCCATACCACTTGGCTATTCGATTCGGCGGGTTTGTGAACGTGACATCAGCTAAAATAGTATCTGCACAGATGTTATCACGCTGGCAGATTTCTCATGTGTCGTATTAATAAATTTGATTTTTGATGCAATGAGTTGGAAAACTGTACAATGGATGGTCAATTTAAGGTTCTAATCCGCGTGGAAACTATGTTCAAAAGGAATGTTTGTGCGTTTGTGGTCAATGAGCTTTTAAGGTGCATTATGGGAAAACTGGCATGCCAGATTTTAGTCTACAAACTCGCATATGTCCATAGTAATACATGTATGTGTGTATGTACGTATATATACCTGCGCTTCAAATAAGCGCAGAACAAGTTGTTTACAAATTTCGACCATTTACTTTTATTTTATTTTATTGATATAATTTTCCAATCAATAGAAACAGTACATTATGTAACTAAAAGTACATACTATATTAACCAAAGTTTCAAATTTAAGAAAGTAAGTTTAATAAATTTTCATCAAATTTCAAACAGTTTTGCAAGCAGTTAAATATCACTTTCATTTTAAGTCAAGGCTACTAGAATCGCATGAAAAAAAATTCGACGAGAGGGTTTTGCGAAATGAACCAAAAAGCAAATATGCCCTGCTCCATATTGGAACCGTCAGTGGATATGTGGCGATTTCATGCAGACATATCGAAACCTCTATCCCATTCAGATCTTGACGGGATAAAGATCCCAAAGGGTCTATGGAAATCTATTTCTGGCTGCATGGCAAGAGGGAAAAAACTTTGCTGTGCCCTTTTCCTCTCTCCTTCCGATCACTGAACTCTGCCCAGCATAACTGTCCACCAGACCAAAGAACCATAGCATAGAATTGGACGAACTACGGTTGGGTAGATCCAAAGGACTATTTTCGGGTGTAGACCTCATGTTTTCCCAAAAAGCCGCTTGCAGGAGTAAAACTCGATGCTCTCTTCGATATTTATTTTCCAATTCAACTTAGGATCTAGAATGTATGTATCATATGTATGTATGCACATTTTTGTGAATTGAAGAATGCTTTGTTGTGAGTGAAAAGATAAGTATATTGATATACTTCATGATTCAATTATTAAAGGTTTGGTAACTTAGCATCCAAACCGTGTTGCTTCTTAAAAATAAAAATAGTAGTAACCTGAAAACGTTTTAATACCAAAACTAACAGGCAACACTTTTTGTTTCTTTTGTTCGCGTAAACGGTAAGTTCAACTCCGGCTTTTAAAGACAGCTTTTTTTCTAATTACAAGACTGACCCCGTATCGTAAATATTCCATGTAAATGTGTATAAATGATGCTCTTTTCCATTGAATGCTTTTCGAATGCCTATAAATTCAATGTGACATAATGTGATAATCATCCAAAAACTTGAATTTGTAAGAACTAAATTTTTGAGTTATGAAGTTTGATTAAATTTTTTTGTAATTTATAAAGATTCTCTTTCTTAAATTTTGAATTATTATGATTTTCGCCGTCCAGGTGTTCGTCATAATATTAAGAATAATCCTGATGTCAATGGTTTTATGCAAATAGAACGAATAAAGCGAATAAATAACTTAAATATTTCAAGATAATGATTTATGATCAATCGAAATTATTTGTCGTTTAGTTCATGGGGCAAATAAATTTAAAATTTATTCGCTGGTCAAAACTTAAAAAAAAAATTTACCAATAAGTACATAATTACGTTTTGTAAGCGTAGCTATTGTATGTCTTAATTTAAATGAAATGCCTTTGAAATTTTTAATTAAAAAAACAATAACAGTTTACTACTAATTATTTACTTTTTAAGAAGGGGAAAAAATTCTAACCCGTTTTCCATACTACGTAAAACAACCCTTTATAAGGGAGTGCCAAAATTCAAATGTCATTATTTACCTAACCTTTTATATAACTACATATGTATCTAAGTATGTATTCCTTGATATTTGTTAATTATAATTATAACATTTTCGAATAAGCCATTGTTAATTTTCAAAGCCAAAAATTTGGAACACATACTTAAATTCATTTTGACAGGAAATTTAGAAAGTTCAATTGATAACTTACGAAATAAAATAAAAAACACTAGCAAACTTTTTTTTTACTTATATTCATACGAGTAGATATGTAGGAGTGTAGGTGTTACTCGTATAAGGAGTTGGCATTCTTGACTCCCTGAGAGACTGTTGAAAAGGCTACTATCGATTTAACATGTAAAATACGGCGCTTGACAATCTATCAATTTGCATGCTTCCACCCAACACAAATTAAAAATAAAACTCACAAAATCGAAGAACCCTTACTACATCTAGATGCTTTAGGGATTACGAGCGATAATTTTTTATTCAAATTGCTTTTGTGTTTTTTTTTGTACGAATATGTTGGCCAGCAACGCATGCAATATTAAAAGACTTATGAGAACGTCTTAACATTAAATGCGCACATTTTTCTTCTGCTTTCGCCGTATGTAAATTTTTTTGCTTGGCTATTATTTGCCTGTTTTTGTTTACCTGTGCAAACTTTCCTTTGAAAATGCGCTTCATCAACTCCTAAGGAGAACACTCGACTGCCTTTTGAAATGTTTTCCCTGCATACAAAGCTTTTAAATATTCGTCCTTTCACAATCGAATTTTACTGAACGTGTAATATTTTATTATACTTCTATTTTTGATAAGAAAGTAAATGATCAAATATTCCGCCTTTTTCTTGGCCACCCTCGTGACATTTTCGTAACAAAAGCCTTTTCCGAGGTATTCACATGTGTATGGGAAACTGTTACACGGCGTTTGAAAAGCCCATAATAGTGAGCTTTAAAATGAAAAAAAGTTGCGATTATGCAAATGAGCAATCAACAATGGTGCACACGCTTTCAGCCTACAAAGCGCTACGTTGCTATGATTTGAGATCAAGGTACTGAAAATGCGCAACATACATATTTACTAACATACATATTTATGTAGATGTATGCATACGTTGATACATATGTATTAAACGACATAATTTATCTAAATTTTCAAATAAATGCACTTAAATTTTAAATTTCTAAATAATATTGATCAACTTTATTATACAATAATGAGTTATCTTTAAAAGATCTACCTCTACTTCTTTACTTACAAAACCTTAACGATTAAATAACATATTAACATAAATGCGGCTAAAGAACTTCCGATTATGAAATGTTATTTTGAAAATCTCACGCAAAATTTGACATAAAATACAGATTAGGTTAGATTATAATAAGATAGTGCCCCTGGCTTGGACGCACCTAAACTATTTTAATTCTCCTTTGTGATTCTACAAAAAATATAATTTAAACCACTGCAACGAATTGGAAGAGCGCTGCGTGCCAGCACATACTACGTTTATACGGGAGCATAATACGATTTCATCGAATACACATCGCTTCGAAACGCATGTATAAACTGATTTGAAATCGGTACTTTATTTGTCGCTTCGGTTAGAAGGAGCATATTAACGACTACATTTATCGATGTGAAATTCAAATCAGCTGTTAAGCTTACAATACGGTTTCGCTAAGCACGCTTTAAAATCGAATGTATAAACAGAAACAAATAAAGTGTATTAAGTCGATACGATCTCGGAGAATGAGTTCAAATTGGCAACTACTCTGTCACAACGCAACTGAGTTAGAGAGCTGAGGCTTTTAAGTCTCAGGAGTTGCCTTAGTCCTACGATCGCTCGATATTCAACCAGAGCTTGCTTAGCTTAGATGAAACTAATTTGCCCAATTGCTTCCCCGCCTACCTGCGTCGAATTTTACATTCCAAATCCAGGATTAAAAAAAGAAACAATGACTGGATGTGCGTTATCGCACCGCATGAACTAAGAGCGTGTGAAAATATCCCATAAAGTGAAAGTCATATCTTCCAATCTATTTCTGGAGAAAATTATATAAAGTGACATAGTAGTATTCAAAATAACATGAATACGAGTATAATGAAGATGAATACATTGTTTTAATTCATGTATATATTTTTATTGGTCTTTTTAATCCCTAAAATAAAATAAACTTAAAATTTGGTAAAACAGCAAAAGCATATACAGTAAAATTATTTTTAATCACTGTTTGAAATAAAGATTAACAGCCCAATTCTGCATCTTGATAAATTATCATTTATTAACATATATTCAAAATTGAAATTTAGTAAGTTTTTTTATTTTAATCAAAAATAAAACGGGGTTTTCATTGTTTAATTATTTGTATTAAAAATGTTATTAACTAATTATAAACTTTTGAATATTTGTATATGTTTGATAACACTGTGGAACATTTTTGGGATTATTGTCTGGGGGGTGAGAAATTCCAAGTCAGGGTAATGGTACTAGGTCAGTATAGTAAAACCCTCAAAGGGTTTGGCCTTCGTAAGTGTCAGTTTTTTTTTATGACCTTTTAAATTTTTTCCTTATCTTGATGTTTTTTCGCTTAGTTGTAACATTTTGGCAAAAACGTAGTTTAACATAGCTCGAGAACCACTTGTCCGATTTTGATGAAACAAATTTAAAAAATTAAGAATTACAATTTCTATTTGTTTTTATTCAAAAAAGTGTCATTTATCGCCTTTTTTATAAATTTTCCCCAATAACTCCAGACTTCTGGCCATAAAATACTAAAAAAATAAAGTAAACATTTTTATAATTTTTTATTTTATTTATTTATTTTTATTTATTTTAATAAATATTGCCTAGACTTTTTCGATGGTGGTTGTTCGGGACTAGTGGCATCGCATTCATCGCTATCATCAGTTTCTAAACCACACATAATGTCAATGTGTGACTCCACTGTTGGCCCTTCTGCATCTCCTGAAAATTCTTTATCATCAAGATCATCCCTGTCTTGCCACACAAGCTTACTCCACCAGCAAATTTCCGCAATTATTGCACTCGGCGACTTTTTGCCTCTATATCTGTAAGTTTTTGTTTTATTAAAATGAGTTTGAAAAAATAAAAAATCAGTACTACCTCATTTCAAATGGCATAGCAACTTGATGATAGCGTTCACCTTGTTCATCAGATTCGGTAGCCAATTGTTTGCTGAAGTAGTCCAGATGATGATGTAAATAATGGATTTTCAACGACATGTGGACACCAATTTCCGAGAGTGCTCTTAACATCCTTGCGACAGAAACATCGTAGTTGTTAGAACGATGATTTCCCAACAAGCCTTCTATTACTTATTTGATTGCCTGCCATGCATTCAATTCAGTAGTACAATTAAGCATGGTATACGGCCTCCTTTCAATAAAAATTAGAGAGCGTGTGCGCCGTGATACATTTGTGACGTTTGATGAGTTAATAGCACGTTGCCGAGATGCGGAATTATTTATGGCAGAAGCAAAGCAACTTATGCCGACAGCTACAGAGGAACCTGAAAATTCTAATAGCACGAAGCGTTCTGCAGGCTACGAGGCCATACTGTAGATGTTTGCTTTAAGAAGAAGAAGGAGCAGCAGTCGCAGCAGGCACAACAACGACAGCAATTAAGTACAGCAAGTACGAGCATCGCAGCGCCGCAAGCTAAGCGTGTAGCCGCGTTTGCATGTTACGGCTGTGGGTCACCAGGCGTGTATCGCGCAAATTGCCAAAAATGCAGTGGGCACAGCAAGGAGAGTCCACAGTATTTATCGTTTAACAGCGTGTCCACCACTATCGTTGGCAGAGCGATACCAATGGTCCACATTACGATGTTTGGTATGCAAGGGGAAGCGTTGTTTGATACTGGAGCGAAAACCAGTGTAGCCAGTACAAACCTGAAGAAAATCTTATCGAGCAAAGGCTGCGTCTTTCAAGATGTTATGGCAGATGTAACATTGGCAGATGGCACTACTACAACACAAAAGGTGTTGTCCTCAATTTGTAACGTCACAATTGGTAACAGAGAACGAAAAATCCGATTTATATCCTTACCAAACGCAAAGAATAATCGAACTCTCATAGGAGCAGACTTTATGGAACAAGCGGGCATAGTTTTGAATATGGCCGAGCACTAGTGATTTACCGTCTGCTATCGACATAGCGGGTGCACACATAGTAACAGGGATATTGCAGTCGCCTAGTACTAAAGCTAAGAACGAGTACTCCAACTTCATACGCTACATCGAAAAGTACAACACGAACCCAGATGTCGCTAATACTCCAGAGGTTTGTCCAGAGAAAAACTACGGTCCATCAGTAACGAGTAAACGCTCACAGTCGAATGACTTCTCACCACACTCCGTGCAGAAGATTTTTAGAAGTTCCTTACCGGTTGGCGAAACTACACCTGAGAACACTTCTCGACTTTTTGCACCTCCAATGAGAACAAAAACCAGCAACGCTGAATTTGAAAAATTTTGTGACGAAAACTTTTTCCCACTAAATTCTTTCGAAGTGAGCCTACCACCGCAATCCGTCAACTACGAGTAGACCATGAAGCAAAAAACGGAACTGGATGCATTGCTACTCACGCATGCTGACGTCTTTGAAGAGCCGACGGCGGCAACACCGTTCGCTACACATCGCATTAACACAGGCGAGCATCTTCCAATTGCCCTGCCGCCATATCGCCTGTCACCACAACGGAAAGAATTGTTGAAAATAGAACTCGCAAAAATGCTCCATACTGGAGTTATTGTGGAATGTGAATCTCCATGGGCAGCTCCTGTGGTCATCGTTCCCAAGAAGTCAGACGGCATACGGATCTGCGTCGACTATAGAGAATTGAACGCTATCACCAAACCAGATCGGTATCCGTTGCCACGAATTGATGACTTGTTGCATGAAGCAAAAGTCACAAACTTCATGTCCACGTTGGATTTGCAGTCTGGGTATTGGCAAGTCGGTATGAAAGACGAAGATCAGGACAATACCGCTTTCATTACTCCTTTTGGCATGTACAAGTTCACGCGAATGCCATTCGGCCTGCGAAATGCGCCAGCAACATTTCAAAGTTTAATCAATTTCCTCAAGGTATCGTTGACTAACATCATTTTAGTAGCATATCTGGATGATATTATTTTGTGTTCCAAAGATTTTAAAGGACACCTGGAAGAATTGAACATGTTTTTCAACCGCTTACGTAAGTTCGGTCTCAAGGTCAACAAGGGAAAATGCCGCTTTGCTTGTCATGAGGTAAAATATTTGGGGCACGTATTGACTCCAGATAGAATCAATGTTGATCCAAGCAAGACTACGGCACTATCGATGCGTAAATCGCCAAGAAACGTCAAGGAGTTACTGTCCTTTCTCCAAGCGTGCTCATGGTACAGGCGTTTTGTGCCTCAATTCGCAGACGTCGCTAAACCGCTTTCTCAACTGACGAAAAAGAACGCGAAATGGGCTTGGACAGAGAAGCAACAAACGGCTTTCGAGGATTTAAAACGCCTTTTAACAACTTCGCCTATTCTAAAACAAGCTGACGAAAACTTGCCATTTACTCTCAAAACCGATGCCAGTGGTTATGCACTAGGGGCAGTTCTGATCCAGGGGGAGGGTCCTGATGAACATCCCATAGAGTACGCCAGTAGGTTGTAAACAAAAGCTGAACAAAATTATTCTACAATTGAGCGAGAAGCTCTTGCAATCGTATGGGCTGTCCAGAAGTTCCGTGGATATATCGAAGGTTCCAACGTAACGCTCATTACGGACCACCGGCCGCTGAAATGGTTAATGACAACTAAATCACCCACTGGACGCCTAGCTCGATGGGCATTGCTAATACAACCCTACAACATACATATTGACTACAAGCCAGGGAAAACTAACGTTATAGCTGACATGTTGTCACGGCCTCCCTGTGAAGTAAACCATGACAATGAGACATCCTGCGAAATATGCTCAGTTGGCATTGACCTTCCACGATGAGGAGCGAAGGATATTCGAGAAGGCCAGCTTAGTGATCCTGATCTCAAAGCCATAATCGACTGTTTCGAGAATCGAACAGATGATGCGGTACATTGGTCCAAAAGAGGATATACGATGAATGATGGAGTTTTGTATTGCTACATCGACGATGACAGCGAAGATGCGCAATTGGTCATTCCTAAGTCCGAGCATCCAGCTATATTGGACCACTATCATAACAAGGACACAGCGAGTCATTATGCAATCGACCGAACAACGTACAAAATAACGTCACGCTATTATTGGCCAGGAATTAGCAAGGATATTGGAAAACATGTCCATAATTGTACTGATTGCCAGCGATATAAGACGACCAACTTAAAACCAATGGGCCTATACCAAACGACATCGAGTAAGCAACGATTTGAAACTATAGCCATCGATCTTTTTGGACCACTGCCACCCAATGCCAATGGGATGCAATGGATATATATAGTGGAAGACTTAGCAGGTCGTTTTGTGGAACTGTTTGCGTTAACAGAAGCTACTGCTGAAAATTGTGCGAAGACGTTGATAGACGAGGTATTCCTGCGATATGGGGTTCCAAGGCGAATCATCAGCGACAATGGGGTGCAGTTTGTATCCGCAGTAATGCAGAAGATTGTATTCTGCCTCGAAATAAGCCAAGTATTCACACCACTATACCACCCTCAAGCTAATCCAGTGGAAAGGAAGAATCGTGACACGAAGGCGCAGTTGGCGATATTGGTCGGTAAACAGCATCACACATGGGCAGAAAGGTTGCCAGCCATACGCTTCGCGATGAATACGACACGTTGCCAAAGCACAGGGTATACTGCCGTATACCTTACGTTCGGTCGTGAGTTAAGGACCATAGTCGATGTCCATCATGATCTAAGATCAATCATCCAGTCGGAGAACTTTATTGCCGAAATCTCACCATATCTGGCTACGCTTACTGAGGTATTTCAAGCTGCTCGTGATTGCGAACAAAAACAACAAGATTCTAATAAGCGCGCTTCAAATTTACGACGCCGTGATCAGGAAGATTTGGAAATTGGTTCCAAGGTTCTAGTCGCAACCCATGTCCTAAGTAATGCGACGAGATGGGCCATATGTAATCATCGGTAGACAAGGTTCTACCTCCTGCGTTATTGCTCACGAGGACAATCTGCAGCATCCTTTGGGCAGCTACCATGCATCCTCATTAACACCATTCCGGAGTTCCAGTGATAAATACGAGGCTCCAGTTAATATGATGCGGCGCAGAGGACGACCTCGAAAGACCACATAGTATACTTCGTCGGGTCGACTTCAGTATCCTAGGGAGAGACTGTAGCGATACTATTTCATCAATATTTTATTTCTTACCATTTACTTATCTGATAGTTCTAATGCAACTCTGTGTTATATTTCTATGTACCTAAACACTCTGTACTTATTTGATAGTTCTAATGCAACTCTGTAATACTACAACTCTCTGTCTTGACAGTTGCGATCGCTATAAATATGTGTATTCGATCAATGATAATTCAATTAGCTGCGGTCCTTTGGCGAGTGCGGTTCTCATCCGATATTGCTTCGGACAGTCCAAACTTAAAGAAGCCCTAAGCTAAGTGTTCAGTGTACTTTGTATTTTTCTTTTCTATTAAATAAATTGTCTCATGACATACGATCTGAGAAGTAAAAGGACACCCAGCATTTTAGTTTGAAATTTTTTTCATGCGAAATAATAAAGTATAATAATTTTTTTATATTTTTTTTAAATTTATTTTTTATCGGAATTAACCCTTATCTCCTGCGCATGTTTTATATACCAAAAATAACAATTAATTTTTAGAATGAAATAATGATTGTGGTTATTATATTGTGATATTGTTTTCTGAGCGATAAATAAAAATCGAAACGATATTATGAATTTATACTTTTACGTAGTTAAGGTTTAAATAAATTTAAATGGCAACAATACAAGGCATACAAAATATACACATAGTAGCATTCAGATCCTGTCTCATTTGAAAGCTTTTGATTTTTTTAAAATGAGAATTTAATAATACTCATTATTTTCGGTTCATCTTGAAACTAGTTGCATTTTCTATTATTTTGTTAGACAATATTCGGTCAAGTGCGAGTATATAATTAAAAAAAAAATCAATAGAATGAAAACTTGTGTTAAATTTCTCATTTACCGCGTAAATAAATTAAAATAAGTATTAAATAATATGCATATTTCATGGCTTAATTTAATGTATTTATGATCATTATGAAATTTAACATTGAATACCAAATATAAATACAGGTCACTCCATTTGTGATATAATATAAAGCCGCTCACCACTTATGGAAGGAGAAGCTCGGCCAA
This sequence comes from Philophylla caesio, assembly GCA_963971545.1. NCBI lineage: Eukaryota > Metazoa > Arthropoda > Insecta > Diptera > Tephritidae > Philophylla > Philophylla caesio. The sequence continues at coordinate 29,554,386 of OZ020608.1, read as the reverse complement.
TGTAAAATACATTAATTAGTAAGCACTAAACACATTTCTATTTCTCAGTGAAACTCCTTTTGGTACATTTACGCTTGTGGGAAGCATCGGGAAGGTCTCTTTGAAGCGTCCAACAGTAGTCTGCCATCATTGAAACGCTCCATCTTCCCTGGTATCTTTTTTCCATCTCCTTAATATCTTGGTGAAATCGTTCACATTGCCCTGCACTCACGTCTTCTAAATTTTCTGGAAAGTAGTCGAGGTGGGAATAAAGAAAATGTACTTTTAAACTCATCAAGCAACCTAAAGCTTAAAATGCTTTTAACATTCTTTTGACGATTTGTTTGTAGTTAGGATCTTTGTTATTGCCTAAATATTTCTTTATGACCTCTTTAAAGGCAATCCACCCTTCTCTTTGAGGATCCGTCATGGTTGTGATGAATAGTGAATCAATCATAAGCCGTCTAATATCTGGTCCAACGAAAATACGTTCCTTCAACTCTGCCTCTAAAAGGCCTGGAAACTTTGATATTAAGTATTTGAAGCAATTTCCATCTCTTGGAAGTGACTTTACAAATTGCTTGATCAATCCCAGCTTTATATGAAGCGGTGGTATAAGAACTTTATGAGGAGGCACCAAAGCTTAATGTTGGACATTGTTTTCGCCTTTTTGGTCCAGTGATTTGTTCGGTATCTACTATCCCATAGACACAAAAAGCAAGGGAATTTGGTAAACCCATGTTGTTGTTTGGGCGCCATGCTCAAGATTTTGAAATCACCGCACACTTTCCAACAGTGGTCTTTATATTTTAATTTGTAAAAAATCAATTCCAAGTTCTTGTAGGTTTCCTTGGGTGTACGGAATGACCGACAGAAATGGTAGTATGGAAACCGCCGTTGTGATATAACAAAAACTGTCAGACGAGTTCACACACTTCCGCACAGACGACATTGCACTATACTGAACCAAGATCTACAAAACAATGACGAGTTAACATGTAATTGTACCGCGCCACTTTCTACACTATCAGAGCGCGCATGTTCAGGTTACAACATGTTTATGTTTGTTAATACAGCTCACACAGGGTGTTACTTATTTAGAAATTAATGATAGTTATGGTAAACATTTAAAAACAGTAATCAAAATAAAATGAGACCTATTATTAATGCCTACAAGTTAGCCCAAAAATCCCTTTTTAGTAATAAAATTTTGCGTTTTGTAAAATAACCTTACGATCTGGAATCTTTTGAGTATTTTTTTAGTTTTCAGAACACCTAAATACATAGAAATCAGTTAGAAATATCCAGACAGCATTTTTGTTGCAGACCTGTGTTATTATTATTATTATTGAAATAACAGAGCTGTAAAAAATAAAAAAAGGTTCTCATTAGAATTTGAGTATGTCACGGCTCAGACGTCGGGTTTCAGTTTTGTTCTATTTTTTAGTTTGTCAACCACTTTTTTAAAGTATACATATGTACGTATACATCGTGTATGTATGTATGTTATGTATGTATGTTTAAAAGCTAAACTCGTGACCATTATGGTGTTATAAAACTTCTTATTTCTGCCGCTTTGCTTGCGCAAATTAACTTCATTTTACTTTAATTGTATGTGGTACCTTGTCATTATGCAGCACAGTGTGCTAAAAGGATGTTTCTTTCGAAAGAGATTAAAGTAAATGTCCTTTATTAATTGAATGAATTTCTAATGTGTGCATTTCGCAGAGAATGCGACATTACCCACCATTTCGATACCTCAAAAGTAATACAAAAGAGAATCTTGCCGCCCACTCAGTACAAAATATAAATCCTTTGCAACGATGCAGAAACTCGTTCTTCCACACGTTTACATGCTGAAACAGTTTGTGATACCACGATTCTACAACAAAAAATGAGAATTTCTTGGAAAGCCAACGACAAAGAAACAGCACACCAGATCAGTAGGAGACCAATCAAACAAAAGAGCAGGAAACTATTTACAATGCATTTATTGATCGTAGAAGAAGAAAAAAAAAACTCCGAATAAAGAATGAAAACGCAAATAATTGACTTTTGTGCAATTTCATTCAGAAACAAAGTGACCGTCCAACCAAAGAAGATAGTAAACGAGTCAACCGACATCAGGACATTCCAGGACACCTGAACAAAGAGACCAATACAGCAACGTAATAAAAATACGAATAGATACCATAACGAATGAGCAAAAGAAGGGCCAGACAGTCTGGCGACAGTCGGCACTGGTACTACGGCGAACGGCGGGCATGGCTTAACGAATTTCTCAATGGAACTGGAACACCAGCAGCGCACGTACTCATAAAGTGTCGGAAAGAAGAAGAGGAGCAAAGTGTCAAAATGCCATAATCCGCTTTAAGGTGTTGTAGAACAACGTCTCGAATTAAAACAACGACGGCAACAATGCTTCTTAGCCAAGAACCAAAGGGACGACGCGCGACTGCTGCACACAAACATACGAATACTTACATATAGTACTTACGTTCTATACATACCCGTACATTTGAATTTTTGCATATACATATATGCAAACATGCGTATGGGTATGTGTGGGTGTTTGCGAGTAGGTGCAACATCTTGTCACTAATGTTCGCCTCAGCTGTCACATGACAGCTCTGAGAGAATTGAATGAATTTTTAATATAGAGGATCTTATTGTCTTTTTGAATGGCTAACCGGCACACACACACACACATATGCACAGATGTACTGCAGTCACCTTGGTCTCAATTGAACAAAAGGTGTGCTAAGAAAAAATATGATAAAAATATTATATTGAATGGAACTATTTGAAAAAAGAAGAAAGAAATGAATAGCTGTACGTGCAATGAGACAAAGGCACAGTGTGGAATGGATTAAAAGGATGTATGCATTTACATACATATAACATGCCTACTTACTTCCATACATACATAGACAAATACATAACTATGTACATACCTGCTGTCGGGCGGAATGCATTCACTTGAGTACGAGTACTATGTATGTGCAAGTACGTTTGCTCAATACGGAATTATTTTCAAGTATGAAAACGGAATAAAATAAACGGGGTATTTGCTTAATTTAGTGAAAATGTGAGAAATGGACGCTGTCAGTCAGAAGGTTTTGATGGGATGACATTCGATTTTTTTTTTTGGTTCGTTACCGCGGTTTTGCCATACATTCCAATTGCTTGCAAGCTCATGCTTATGTAAGCCTCTTTAGCTAGAATGCTAGCCTGGACATTGTGAACGGTGTCTGAGCGAGCGCCCGACCTCCAAAGTGATGTTCTGCTGTAAGTCTTTAGCCGACTTACTCCGGATATGGGAATGGAAGTACCGGAGAAGCGTTACTTAGTATTAGCAACGCTTTGTATGCTGGTGGTTTGTTATCTTAAAAAATAAGTGTTTCATAAATCAATGCACACTGTAAAATTTGTTAGAGATCTGTTCTCTGGAGCAATTGAAGGCAAACGCTGGAAGGGACAGACAATAAAGTGTTCTCTGGCAGTCACTCTCGTGATCAAAAACCGGTTTCTACATATGGCAAACTGGCAGACATTCACCATTTTCTTCCTTACATCTTAAGCTAATCAATTTTAAGTAGAACAAGTAAGAAAAGCTAAATTCGGGCGAAACCGATTTTTATATACCCTCGCAATGTATTTTTGTATGGGCGCTGCCCATAATTTCATAAAAACTCCGTTTCTTTGTTTCAAATCGCTGCTAGCATTAAACTTTACTCAATTTCTTTCAATAAATACTGAAAAGCGAAATTTTGCATTTTTCAAAATTTCCGTTATATGGAAGTTGGGCGTGGTTATGGTACGATTTTAAAAATTATTGTCGGTAATGCTAATGGTATCAAGGACAATATGTTCACCAAATTTTGTGACGATACCTTACATCTTTATTGAGATACATACAGACGTTTTTTTATAAGTAGGCGTGATAACGCCCATTTTTCAAAATTTCATAAAAATCAAGTTTTTTAATTAACTATCTCTCTAAATATCAAATTTTAATTAATATGTTCCAATAGAAAAAGAAAAACGAAATTTTGGCATTTTTCAAAATTTCCGATATATTGGTGGGCGAGGTTATGGTCCAATTTCAAAAATTTTTAACGATGATAACAGCGCTATTGAGGAAAATTTGTCCACCAAATTTTGTGACGATACCTTACACCGTTATTGAGGTACAGACATTTTTTCCAAAAATTAAGTTTTTGCATTTTCCAAAACTTCCGATATATGGAAGGTGGGCGTGGTTATGATCCGATATCAAAAATTGTCTACGATAATAATAGATAGATAGAATAATGTCAAGGAAAATATGTTGACCAAATTTTGTGACGATAACTAATATTGTTATTAAGACACAGAACATTTTGCATATATGGGCGTGGCAACGTCCATTTTTTTAAATTTCATAAATGCCTAATTATTTTTAAAGGATACCGAAAAACGGCGTTTTTGCATTTTTCAAAAACTTCCGTTACATGGGAGGTGGGCGTGGTTATTGACCGATCTTGACCATTTTCAATACCTATCCTGTCGAAAGATCAATCTGTGTACCAAATTTCATTGAGATATCTCTATTTTTACTCAAGTTATTGTAACCACGGACAGACGGACGGACTGACAGTCAGGGCTAATTCCTCAATTCATTCCGTTCATTTTAGTATATATACATTCGCTAATGATTGTGATAGATCGCAATACTATCGGTTATTATGGGTCCTTGCTATTTCAATAGTAAGCTGCTATCAAAAAAAAAACATATCTCAATTATATGATTTGATTTTGAAAAAGCATACGACCGGCTGGACATGCATGGAATAAATTGATATGTTCAATAAATAGATCTAATGGAAAATTGGCTCAAAGATATTTCGTTTCGTCCAATCCTTTTTATAAGTCAATATTTTCGGACAAGCGACAAGATACTGTTTCAAATAGCAACAGAGCCTCTTAAAAAACAATTATAGCCTACCCGTAAATTAGTCAGCTGTGTAGACATTCCGTATTTATTAGCCAAAAGAAGAACTGAGCTTGAATCTAAAGAACACTTAGCCACACTATGCCCACAAATATTTGAATGGCATGAACATTCGGATCTAAAATTATAAACATTTTACACATCTGCAAAAAAAAATTTTAAAATAAATAATTTTCCGTTATTGTTTGACTATATAACTGTTTTAATTAATTATTTTAAAGCTTAAGGCCGATCGGTTATTGGAAAAAATATCAGGAAAAAACAACAATACTCAAAGCGGGGGTCAAACCCACAACACCATGCGCAATACTTAAGTCGGCATCTAAACGCACTCACCTAAGCTTACGCGGTGTGAGCTGTTGTTATTTTTTCTGTTTTCCCTTTAAAATTTTCCAATCAATAACCGATTGTCCTTGAGCTCAAAAAAATTGCAAATTAAATAATTTTTCTTTAAATAATATGTCAAAAGTCCTTAGTTAATCGGTTAAATCTTATAATATGTTTATCATTGTATATGTTTTATCCAAAATTGATTATGGCTTAGCAATATATTGACAGTAAAATTAAATATGTATATCACGCTGCAGCAATACACAGTCTGAAGCCAGCCAAGCTTCGAACAAAGAAATGAATTTGTCACATCGTCACTTTACATGGAACAACAACTGATGACCCGGCACACCTGCACCGAATCATAAAAAACGCCTTGTATATTGGAACTAATACATTTGTCTAAGCACACCTACAGTGCATAGGTTATTACTACTATTTCTAACGCCATTATCGAATAATTCGTTAATGCAAGGTGGAAACTTATATACACGCGGACGGCTCAAAATCGGGCAACGCAACATCTTATGTAGTAGCGAACAACGAACAACAGTCCTTAACGAGCATTCAATTTTCACAACTGAATCCGAGTCATTACTGGATGCGGTTATCGCTTGTTATTCGCTATCCACCGTTCTCAATATTTACCACAGAAACGAAACAATTACAAGAGTTCGAAACATACATACTAGCGCAATTTCCTCACAATCTGAAAATAATGTGGGTACCTAGGCATGGAAAATTTGTTACCACTGCCTCCATAATATCGAAAAACGCCTTGAGTAAAACAGGCATGATTTGAAAAGTTAAACAACAGTACGTAGAGTATGCTGACCGAAAGAGTTCGAAGACATAGTACGCACACCTACAAGGACATTATCCGCCATCGCAAAGATGTCACCTCTGCTTGAGTAAATTCGACACTGCAATTTTATGAGTAGCAAACAAATGTCCCGGCTTCGTAAAATTTGCTTACCAGTTTTATTGTTAATCTTGAAAACATTAAGAATATAGTTAAACTATTGAAGGAGTGTGATATACACTAGGGCTGCGACATCGACATCGATGTTTTAAAAACATCGATGTTTTTCTAAAACATCGAGTACTTTTAACATCGATGGCTTAGTGCCGATGTTTTTCCAACATCGATGTTTTGTATCGATGTTTGCATCGATATTTTTGCTTTCGGACTGGTTGTGAGCCGAGGCAAAATTAAATTATCGGCTTCGCATGTGTTTCATTTGAGAACCTATTTTTTATTTTTTTTAGTCACAAACTCGTCAACCTCGTCTCGTGTCGCTCCAAACAATTGATATATTAAATTTGTAAATTAATGTTTTTTTATATAATTTTGTTAGCAATTCGAAAACATCGATGTTTTTTCTATAAATTTTTTATTTTGAAAACATCGATGTTTTTTATTAAAGTTTTTTAGCAATAAAAATAAAAAAGCAGTACTAATCAACTTTTGTATGTTTTTGCTTAATATCGTCGACATGACATATATAAAACTGCACTTCAGGGAAAACAAAACACGCAGAAACATTTGTAACCAATGTTGGATCAACATCGATGTTTCTCACTTGACGACCTTTTTTTTTTTTTAGTCAATGTCAGAGGGAAAAGAATACGTGCGCAGAAACATCGATGTTTTTAACCGATGTTTTATCGACATCGATGTTGAAAAACTCGAAGACCTAAGTTGTTAGTAGGCTTCTTTATGTTTTTTCATGTCATTTTATAACGGTATTAAATTGTAAATAATAATAATAATATTAACAAACAACCAAAGAGCAAAACTGTCGGGAAGAGCGCTCTGGCTTCATGACAGCGGGTCGATACACACATCGGGGGGTTTGGAAATTCGAAGTGTAGCCATGTCTTTTTCCTTTTGGTATTTCCAATACAAAGGAGGTCTTCCTTTTCCTCTGAAATCTCCACGCAGTACGTCGAAAACCTTCAGGGCTGGAGCTATTTCATCCATTCATCGACGGAGCCGCTGGTCCTTAATCCGCTGCTCGTACAACTCATCGTTCTGTCGTCTGCGGTATTCGGTGTTAGGGTCCATAACTCTTTCGGAGAATTCTTCTCTCGAACACTCCAAGAGCCCTCTCATCTAATATGGTCATTCCTTGTTTTTGCGACGTACAATAGGAAGGACATAAAGGACTTAATTGCTCATTTGCCTACTTAGTTCGAAGTAGCACTTATTTGCAAAGGAGATTATCCTTTGGATTTCAAGGCTGCATCGTTATTCGTGCTAATGCTTGCTTCTAAGTACACAAAGTTTTATACTTTTTCAAATTTGTTTCTCTCAACAGTGATGTGAGTGCCCATTCGCGAATGGGCTGATTGTCTATTTGATGACAGGAGACAAGGCATAGTCCTCATTTCACCTCCTGACCCATGGAAAGTATGTATATTATAATATAGGCTTATTATATGGAAAATTATTTCAAATGGTTTAAAACATAACATAACTTTGATTTAGAGCCGGAAAATATTTGAACCTTACTAGGTACATAATCAGGTCAAATTGAAAAAAGTTCAAAAAGCCTTTTCGAAAATTGCTCAATAAAAATTACATACATACATACATAAGATATGTTCAAATGTGTATACATATTTGCGTACGGCTATATTGTTAGTGTTTGTCGTTTACATCAATTGCTCAAATCTCTCAAGTGGTGTTTAGCTATCTGTGATTTACGTCTGTCTCTGACTGTTCAATTATCAATTGAACAGTTGTCTTGTCAATGGTTTTATGGCATTTCGTTCTTCTTTGGTTTCACCTTTTTTCCTAATTCCCTATTGCTATTTTTTGTAAGTTATTGCGGTTTTTTTGCACACCCATACAAACATGTGTATAATCATATTTGCAATCTATCTTACCATTGTTTACGTTAGAGATTTTCCTTTAAGGATTAAGCGCACTCAAGTGTCTCTTGTCAATTTCCACAAACTGTTCCTTTTTTTCGTCTTTTTTTTTTACCGATCAAACAATTACTGCTAATCTTGTAATGACAATCTTCAAGAAACCGAAGACTATAGTAAAAAAAATATACATATATATTTACCTATCAATACTTTAAGAGATACTTACAAATGTATGAGGATATACGAGTATGTGTTTATGTATAGACATACCTGCATATTAAGTATATATTCACAATCTCATATGTAAGTGCATGTGATGCGAAAAGTGGTCAATTGTATTTTTTTGTTGCAGATACCATGCTCGCGTGTAACGGCTTAGACTGTGAAATTGAATGCACTGAAACTGATGATAATCTCTGCTATCGAACTCCAATTGCTGACAATTGTTTTCTTTTTTCGGTTGTAATCCGCGGGGTCATATGCTTATACATATGTAAATATGCATATATGTATATACTAATGTGCTATGCATACATACGTGTGAAGGAAATCTACATATCTACATATGTAAGTATAATATTTTTGGAAATTTGTCCAATAGGATTTGGTATAACGTTTGGTTAGGTTAAAGGGGGTCCTCTACTCTCGCGGTTTCAAAAAAAATCGATTTTTTTATATTTAATTTTAATTTTTATGTATCCAAGAATACGCCACAGCGAGGATTTCGCAGAAATGACATTCCTTTGCATGCTTCTGCGCTCCGTAATGTACCCGTCTCCATCAAGTTATACACCGTAATTTATCTTTAAACGCGAGTGTTTTTTAGCTGGCGAGTAAGACTTTTTATAAAAGTATTGGTTCGATTTCCAAAATTTTTTTATTGAATTATTTAATGAACATGTTTCCCGATTACGATGTGCAAAATTTTCTTTTGTTCTATTTTTAGAGTCTCTAACATGTCAAAAAATGACGTGAAATTGAAAATTTTCACAAATCGTTGTATATATATTACAATTTGCAAAATAAAAAAAATTCTGTCTCGGGAAGGCACAGCCAAGGTAACTGTGATTATTAATATTTAATTTCTGATTACAGATTACCCAACTGGCCGGAATTTTTTTTAGCGGGACCAAAGCAGTTTCAACATCAATTTAGTCACTAAAGTTTCAAGGTTGAAAATGTTTTTTTTTTTTTTGTATTCAATGCAAAAGTTTTAAAGTGAAAGCATGTATCTTTAAAATAAAATAAGAAATAAGGCCAATGGATGTTTCTTTGATGTAAGTGCTGAATGGAAGGATGAATGAATGGATTTGATAGTGTTACTCATCATAAAAAGCTCCGAGGTTCTTTGACGAATCTAAGCAGTCCGCCTAGAGAGAGAGAGAGAATGTAATCATTCCATTTCAGTACATCTGACCCAAAGATGCAGAACCTAAGTCTATAGAAGGTTAGAGTGCTATATACATGTTGCTCTCTACTATACTTGTCCTCAAGGCAAGATGTGTCATTGTGAATCTTCGATAACTCTTGTGTTAACCATGTTTAGCCCCCAAGTATTGTTTCCCAAAATCAGTCCCGTCAGAGCTCGATATTCCCCCCTCCTCTGCTTGAAAAGAAATTTTGGCTCTGATCTGTTTGGCCTCTTCAGGAAGCATTTTGTTGTTTTGCAGGACAGTTCCTGCTGTACTAGACCAGGTAATTGGCTATGGTACAATTAGATCTGTAAACGAAAATCCAAGGTTTGCCAAATCATCGACCAGTTCGTTGCCTTGAACGCCAGAGAGTCCTGGCACCCACACAAGATCAAGCTATTTCATTTTGATACGGAGTTTAGCTCCAGCTAAAATTGCCGGACCATTTTTGAAGAGGTACAAGCGGTTTCCAAAACATGTACTCGTATGTGAATGTTGTTGTTCTTATATCTACCTCTTGCATTCTTAAAAGAAGGATCCCAGGATTGCCTCTCTTGCAAATTGATCCGCCATCTAGTTGCCTGGTTAATTACAGTACTCTGGCATCCATATCAGAAGAAAGAATACATTCTGCTGCCAGTTGAGAGTTATAAGTGACAGAATCATATGATTTGTAGGCAGTATGACTGTCGGAGTAAATAGAGATGCATAACTTCATTGTTTCATAGTTATGTATCTTTTTGAGCATTTCAATTCCTCAACGACCTCAGCTTGAAAGACTCTGCCATGGACATGTAAGCTGATGAAGTTTTCAGCCTTAGTTTAATTGACTATACTCCACCTCCAACCCTGCGTGAAGCGGTTGCTCCAGTTGTACCCTGAACCACTGTTCTCTATCTGGGATTAAGTTCTTATACCGTATTGCCCTTCTGCTGTAATCTTAAAGCTGTTTGCCAATAATTTCGATTGGTAGAAATTTCTCTTTTGTAATAACTCCTTATAGAATGTTCATGTAAAGGTGTTTTAGTTATTGTTTAGGCTTAACGCTTAAAATAACCACTCTAATGCTTAACATAATTCAGCGTTAGCTATGTTAAAATTTCCCTTCTCGAAAAGACCGATATTTTGGCTAACACAACTATTGAAACAAATGAGTTACTCACTCGCATTCCAGATATAGATGAAAAAAGACGACTCCAAGCCAACCACCACGCTCCATTCCCATCTTTACGGATTCATTGTATCACAAAGGTAATCTACAAGATATATACATACATATGTACATACAATATATACAATTTGAAGTTTAATCAAGTCAAATACATGTATTTGAAAGTTGAACGATACTACTTTGGTTTTATTCACTTTTTCATAAATACACTTCGGTGCGAGCACAATCTATCCTACCAACCTTTTCCAGTTTTCTTTCATTTTTATATGAGCATTCTGAGTTCCTTAGTTCGTCTGCAATTGATTCTTGGTATGTGATTAAATCATCCTAAAACTATTTAGTGGAAAAGAGGTTCGACTATTTGGCCTAAAGTATTTAGGGTAAGTATGTGAGAATGCTTATGCATATGCGGTATTCCGCGTTATAGCACCCACCGCTAAACATTCGGCCACAGCAGCTTTTTTTACTAGTATATATATTGAGGAAATTGTTCCTGATATTGCAATTTTTAACGATGCCGAATATTTTAATAAAAAAAAACCACGCCAAGAAAAGGTTTTACGAACAAAAATTTGTGAGAAGCATAAATTCGGTGTCAGATTTCTTGTGAGCGAGAGACTTCGCCGTAAAGAACTGTCGTTTACTCCAGTCGATCAGGCACCATATTTTACAAGAGCGTGCAATGGGTAGCGAACGCCGACGACATTGATATAATTGGCCTTAACAATCGCGCAGTTTGTTTTGCCTTCTCCCAACTGGAGAAAAAAGCGAATATAATGGGTCTGTAGGTGAACGAGTGTTAGATGGAGGATGGACAATCAGCGCATTCGCGCATGGGCACTCACTTCACTGTTGACAGTTACAAATTTGAAAAAGTAGAGAACTTAATGTATCTAGGCACCAACAAATCAACATCACAAATATACAGAGGATTATTGATAACAATAATTTAGTACTATATCAACAAGTTTATAACCCATTGAAATGTTTCGAAGCACTCCTGAATTTCACAGGGATTTAAAAGAAAAAACATACCAATGAAAGATAATTTACATAGTTTGTAAATTGATGGTAACACAATGACTAGGTAACGTGTTTATTATCGTATTATATGATAAATATTTTCACAATCACAAAAAACTCACTTAAGATTTTGGAAATTTAAATATATGTATATGTATTTACTCTTCAATGACATGCGATACAAAAAGGAAGTTCGGTGGTTTTGGAAAATTTTTAAATTCTCCATACATATGTTTCATGAAAAAATATCATATCCTCGTACATACAGTAGATGTATGCAACCAAATTTTGTGCCGTCTTTCTTGTAAAATTATTTCATAGGTCCCTTAAAATTTCCCCGTCAAATTTTTGAAATTTTTAGACGACATTGATTTTCTCTTTGGGTAACATTAATCTTCCGGCTAAAATTAATTCTAGTACAAAATATATTTCAAAAATACCTAAGTCTTAAAAGAATCGTTAACGAAGTACTCGATTCTTGCCATCACTAGTATTTACATAGATAGGTAAATAATATATAATTTTATTTACCGAAAGTTTCTGAATAAATATTCGTTTTAATTATATTCGATTTTTATAATATTTAAGTACTTTATTAACAGTCTTTTAACATACATGCATATAGTTAGTTTATGAATTCTAAGGCAACAGCCCGAGTTAATTTTGATTTTAATGATTTCGTGTACATGGCAAATTCTCATCCTCATACTTAATTCACCTTCGAACCGTGACTAAGCATTCGTCATGGTTTTACACCTCATTCCGATTTCTGCCATTTTCTTGCAAATTCTATTTCTATGAGTTATTCAACAAGAAGGTGCGCTAACCCTTTGCAACTATACTCCTTACTTTCTTTTGTGCTATCCTGTTCGTTGCTCATTTGCAGTGAAATTGCAATTGTATTCATTGGTTCGAAAACGGTATAGAAGTACGGGAGACGAAACAATATTGAAAAGTCATAAATAATGAATTGAGGCAGATCGACCAACCATCCGACAAAGAAACTGAGCATTTGCAAAATAATGAAAGTTTATTAAAAGCAAGAAAAGGCAGTGTGGCTGCAGTGCAGCAAACTGGATCGATCTTAAATAGGTCGGTGTACCGGTTGCCTTCGCAGCATCCCTGCTGGTCCTAAATTAAGGCGGGTTCGCGAATAAAAAATAATACGGGGAACGCAAACAATTCATGAATGTGAGGAGGAAAAACGTAACGGCTGCTGGGAATTGCGCCACGATTATTTCGGAAAAATTACGTCTTTTGTGTGTTTTCTATTCTTATTTTGTATTTTTTTGCGCATTGTTTTTTGATTTTTTTTATTTGCTGGCGGAGGGTTGGTTTCATGGAAAATAGACAAAGAGAACATGCAAATTTTCTTTTTCATATATTGCGAGCGTTGTTTCCCCTCTCATAATCAACACATACATATATATGTATGTATGTGTGTATGTGTGTTTCATTTTATCATTAACAATATTCTTTGAGGAAAATGTGAAACATTCTTTTGCTTCTTTATTGCAACTGCGCCAAATAAAAAGCAATTTATTTGCAATTGTTTTCTGCACTGGTTATATTAGAGAAATCTTTCGGCACAATGCGTTCGAACTCGTATACACTGAACGATAATAATTCAAACGATAAAGCTTGATTGCATAAATTGCAAATTAATATGCAAAATACGAGATATTCAAAATGCTTTACGAATGCATAGTTGTGCAATTGAACCAGAGTATTAACTGCGCTTAGATATGTAAGTGACAGGGTTAAGAGCCTACTGAGTATGGAAATTACATTTGCCAACCATTAGTCGTTTCGAAATATTCCACTTCTTAAGAATTGTAATCGATATTTTGTTAGCTTTCTTGTATTGTTTAAATTAGTTTTTATGCAGATTTATAAAACAAGTAAATTTTCGCAAAGATTGCCTTAAGTACGTCGCAATGTGCATATGTACCTTTGTACGTACATATATAGTACATGATTTACATATGAGATTGGCAGATTGACAGTATTCAATATACATAAGTCTAGGTAAGCTTGGTAGTTACAAATATTAGAATTCGTATGTAATGTCTGCCTCCTCCCCTCGCTATCAACCTCCTTATTTTCATTTAATATAACATCAACCTTGGTTGGAGAACACCGAAAGAAAGGTGAGAAAAAATTGGCACCTCTCCTATTCGAATTGCCCTTGCTTCGTCCTCGGACTACCACCTACTGGACGTTTCTGACTTGTTTGCTATTGAACTGTTGGTTGTGATATTCAGTAATTTGCACATGCGCAGATGCCCGTTTTTTTCACTCGATTTGGATCTGAGTACCCTAACTAGTTATAGTGGATGCGGCCCCTCGCATAACCTGACTGAATCCTGAATTTAAGACGGTCACGGAATCGAATAGACATCCCACTCTTTTAGAAAATACGAACATAGTACAGGGCTCTTAATCACGGCAAAAAGCCGGTGGTGATATACGAGGCGTGTTCAAAAAGTAAGGTAACGTTTTTTTCGTATTGCTTTTCGCAAACGGCGCATAACTTCAAGGTAAAACTCCTTATTGACCGTACGACCTTATGGTTAAAATTCCTGATGCTCTACGCTGAAAAAACAGTGAGCAAAACTTTTAATTTTGATCGGATTTAGAGGTACGTCGCCGGCATCTTCTTGGCCATCTTGGAAGTGTTTGTACCTCTTGTAAACATTTTTTTTACTTAGAGCAGACTCACCGTACGCTACTGTCAGCATTTTAAGTCTTTGAGAGCACTTGATTCCATTTTCCACAAAAAATTATAATAATAGAAAACAAAAACACTTCTAACCTATTTGACATAAAGAGACTTACATATATTTCTGGTTAAAAAAATAAAAGTCATAAAATAACACATTATGTTGTATTTAATTGCATATAAGGGGAATATAATAACAGTTACGGTCCATGCTTAGGCGTTCTCAACATTTTACACGAAAAAGCTATCCGCGCGATGGGTGTCGCGATTGAACACACTCACTATGGAAAAAATTCATAAATTGGGCTACTAACTCCTACCCAATCCAGCATATGCTATTTTGAGAGTTTTGAGGGAAGCTATTATTTGGAAGGAGTAAAGAAATTATGCAAACGCTGGAGTAGGTGTATACAGTTTAAAGGATATTATGTTGAGAAATAGAACGCTATTTGCCGAAAAAATATATTTTATTTAAAAAGTTAGTTCCAAAACTCCGTCTTACATATATTATGTTTGGCAAGATTCATTTTTGCACTTCTTGCAGTCCGACTGTGGCTGAACTTCGGCAGGGAAGATGTCGTCCGTGTCAAGAGATTTATAAGCCTGGAATAACCATACGGCCCATTATAGCCATTTATCAATAATGAATCTCACAACTTCGTAAGAAGTTTCTGGGAAAGCTATACTAAGCTAAGTAGTACTCTCCTGCAATCAACCGAAGCTGAAGATTCAATAAAGATTTCAAATGAGAAATATATATGTATGTACATATAAACCTCAGAAAAAATGGTAATCCAGTACGTGCTCTCAAATAAAAAGTTAGACGTTAGACTAATGTCAATTGCTCTTTTATCAATAAGGTGGCATAACCCTGCCGCGTTTAAACCCACTGACATTTCTTTCCAATCATGGACTCACAGTATTTCGTTGGAGATATGGATAAGTTTAAGAATTCTCAGAGAACTTGAATGATCCAATGGGAGCTTGGCTCGTACCTTGAAAAAAATTGCGACCAGTTCACGGTTACCAAGGCTAGGAAATTTCTTTTATAGATATACAAATTAGCGTCGCGCACCCCTAAATCAATGACTTCTGAAGACTCTCCTAGTGCAAAAGGCAGAAACCTACCCGAAAGGACCTCCACCTTTCAGTTTCTTTCCGGGTGTCCCTGGCAATTATGGCTAGGATTAGGTGATCCTTGGCGACGCCATTTAATGCCTTTACTTCCAGTGAAAGTTTATAAGGCTTGTTCGGTATCAAAGAGAAATGTATGTCCTTCGAAAATACTTTTATTCGTGCAGGATCTCGGGCTACCTTTTAAATTTGCATATCACTCATTTGTTAAACGCCTATAGAGCTGAAGTCTTACGGCAATTTATTAAAAAGAAAGTGGAAAGAAAAGTGTTAAAGCAGAGTCACGTAGTGTGGTAAGTGTATCGTTACTATTGGTGGCGTACATAAATCCAAGAAGCTTCGTTAAAATACAATTTCTTTCCCTTTTATACTAACTAGGCAATGAACACAAACTAACTAATAAGCAAAAACACTCCCCAAGCGTCAAATCTTTGGTGTCTGGGGAAAATATGATCATCTGGTGAATAATGCGACCCATCACGATAAGTGATAGAGAAGAAGATTGCGGGGTACCGTTATAGTTAACATCAAAATAGTGAAAGCGTTGCCACAAAGATTTTAATTGAATACCAAAACCATAAAATAAAATTACCAAACCCAAAAAATATTTGCAAAAGTCGTTTAACTCGTCAAACCCTTCACATTTTTTTTTTCTCAATATGTATCTCCATTAAGGTGCATTTCTAAGGGCCATTTTTTTCAATGCAAGTTTAGCTAAATATGTTTGTCGTTTAAGCTCAGTGTAAGCTCAGTAAGCAGTGTTTAGGTCAACTTTAAACGGCCGATATTGCATGGTTAAACTTAGTCTAACCTATCAGCTGTTTGCTAACTACTTGGTTTTGGTTGCAACAAATTTTATTGAGCGCAAGGAAACAAAGTTAAAATATATACTGATTATAACTAAACTTAGTTTAAACTGAATTTAAACCAACACAGAAAAACTGTCCCTTAAAGGCTGCCATAACTCATAAAATAAAATAATCGATTTGAGTAAGCAGAAATGACCGTTTCCTCTTCTTTTATGCTACATATGTAAACATTTCAACACAGTATCAATAATCAATAGCTCACAACAACTAGAAACAGTTAATTTTACTTAAGGGGTGTGTGCAAATTCAAAACTTTCCAGCAGTTTTTCTCGGTTGTTGGTTTTTTGAGTTACGACAGTCTTTTAGTTAATGAGCCATATGTTAATAAGCAAATTTCTTGTGGAATTGTGAGATGGTTAAAAGTTTTAAAACTTTTTTAGTAGTAACTTACTATTAAAAACTTAAAAGTAAATATTTTGAACAAAATTTCCAAATTTAAAAAAATTTACCAAACCCAATATAATATAAAAATAAGAAATTTAGTTTTGTTAAAAAATTACCAAAGTGGCAATGCTGTTATGCGGTCTCTGTACCACTTTTGCTTGTACCCTCTCTTTCACTCACTCACTATGGTTACGTCACACATTTTGGGAAGACGCCATCTTCTTCTCTTCTTGCGATAACTCTACATTAACCAGCCGCTTAGAGGCACCCTCCCAATTAAGGATCCGCACCTCAAAGATGCATACGCTCAAATCATACATACATACGACATATGTATTTTTATTGGTGTTTATTTTTTTTGCACGGTGAGTCCCAAGCCCTGCATGTAACCATATCGTGGGTATTTTGATTTTTGACACATTTGTTCCAAGACCGGCGCATGCTCTTAGTCGCACCTGCAAGTCAAGAGACACTGCGGAGTCCGGCAAGTTTTTATGCACACTCCCACTAACACCTTTACTTAAATGCAAATTTACACACACGAAAATTAGTAAAAATTAGTATATTATCCCAAGGACCATTAAGATTTTATTTAGCGGTATTTGAATCCAGAGAGTTTACTAAATATTTATTATAATATTGAGCAATTTCTTGTTTTTCGAATGCCTTAAATATACTATTCCCCTTAGCTGGCACGCAATAATCCGTGTATACTTCATGCACTTAAAAATACGCACAATCATTTTTGTGAAAGTGTTGGCAGTAATATTTAATTAAATCCCCAAAGTTTTTGACTTACCAATTACACTCACGCCACCGATTTGACTCTCTTCTAGTTCTATTTACTGTATTTAAACCATTAAAAGTCAGGTTTCTCCCATAACAATTTTCAACATCAAAACAAAAATGGCAAAAACCATAAAAACCAACTTTACTTTCGCATTATTCCCTTTTCTATGCGGACTTTTCAGATTTCATTTAATTATGTTATTGTTCAGAGTTTTTCTTCTCTTTTCTAGCATTTTATTCGGTGTCTGGTGGCAACGTTCTGTCATTATGCCGTCATGAATAACGGAACGATCATTTGAAAGGATTGAATAGAAAAATGGAGACCAAAGTGGAAGTCCTTTCTCGTTCAACACCTTGCCGCGTCAAATAATGAATGAATTAAAAGCGTGTGTCTACATACCCTCCGCCAAGCGCACAACACCTTTCCATGCAGGTTTATGGCGTCTTTGCTCACCAGGACAGCAGGTACAAACTTATGCATGCACTCCCGTACGCGCGTATTTGTGTATGTATGCATGCAGCGTATGTATGTACATATGGTTGAGTAAGTTCATGCCGTATGGGTGCTCAAACAAAGGCGGTCGCTGGCACAATGGCGACAAATGGAGTCGCTCTGGGCAACAGAGCGAGTTGTCGCAGCACCGCCGCCGATTTTTCTTTCGTCTGCGCTAGCGAAGCGGTGGTGCGCGACATAAGGCCCGCGCTGGTGGGGTGCGTGAAGATGGAGGCATGCGAGTGGGAAGGCCAGTTCGTGTTTCCATTATTCAAGAAGAACTCATAATTAAAATGAGGTGTCCTGCGTGGAGCGTATATTCGGAAAAGCCTAGCGATGTGAGCATTAAGTAGTACGTATGTATGTATGTATGTAGCAACGAAGTATGTAGGTATGCGTTTAAATTACCGCTTACAAACCTATTATTATTGGCTTTTGACTTCGGTGCTTTTGAGAGTATAATTAAAAATTTCGTTTGCCAGAAAATATATTTATTAGTGTAATTAAAACTGTTCTTTTACGAAAGTAATGCGTTTGCCAATGGTCGGCTTCTAAGCGACGGTCATTAAATAGTTTTTTGGTAAATATTTTCGCTTTTGTTCCCGAAAATTGCATAGATTATTTCCAACTCTTTCGAAAACGTATATTTGGTTTGCATACATACATACATATGTATGTATACAAAAATTTTCTCCTACTGGTAGGCCCTTTTGTTTCTTTGTTTGTGTTGTACTTTTGTTCTTTTTACTACGCTTTCACTCATTAAATTTATGTAAATGCAAGCCAGCAAAAACAAGAAAGATGCAGACTGCTAATGAATATTTTGATTTGCAAACAAACTAAGGTATTCATACAAAGCCGTTGTTACATGCCAAGAAAAGCTATGTACTTACTCATACATAACAATAGCAAAAGCCCATAGAAAAGAAAAATGCTCGCCAGAACAAAGCAATGAAAGAAATAAATGTCTGTAGTTCTTCGTAGCTGTGTTCATATGTATGTATGTATGTACATATATGTCTATATAGCTGCATATATACATACATAGGGTGATGGTGGTGGGAGAAAACGGGGTGGAAGCAAGATGAACGACTGAAGACAAGACATTGTTGCAAATAGGAATTGTTAATTAAAAACTAAATGTTCTATTATCAGCGTTTCGCGTGGTTGCGAATGGGGGCGTGGCAAACCGCTCTTCTTGCAAGCTTACATAAATAGATACATATCTACATACGTACATAAGTACATAGATACATGCAGATGTCAATACCTACATACATACATATTTATATGATGATCTAAGTACATATGTATGTCAAAATGTGAATAAGTACATGTGTACATATATATGTACATACGGTGCTGGCCATATGATTTGCTTCCAAGCTTTTGAGCAGTGGTGATATATACAAATTCCCGCGCGAGATAAAAATTGGTTTGAGTATTTAAATTGATGAAAGAGAAAAAATTCCTCAAAAACACTATGCTGATATTAAGATCTTTTTCAGATATACTCGTAGTAGCAGTAAAGGGATCGTAACCATGTGCTGTATGACTTGGAACTTCGGCCACTTCCGGATGGCGACTCATGATGAGTACTGTTATAGAATATACATAAAAGCATATATGTACAAACATAGAAGTATATGCATTTAAAGTATGAATGTAAGTACATTGAAGTATCAATAAATATTATATTTCAATGGGGACGAGGCTGCGGGTCGGGACTGATCATCACTTAAATCACCTCCCGACGGGTTAAAGTACCACACTGACGGTGTAAAGGCTATCGATGCTTTTTCCTCGTAAAAAAAAATACGTCTTAGCACAAATTTTATTTTCATTTCTTTATTATTAATAATTTTCCTTTAAAAAATACATATGTTTATACTTGTATGTACCTCTGTAAACCTTTCTAGCGTCATATTTTTCTGACAAATCCATTAGCCCCCGTCCAATGGAGTTTATCAAATCTACTTTAATATAAAGATACATGATAATTTAAGGATTAATAGGACGATATTATTTCTAGGTTCCACTTTCAAAATTATGGACATCCATATCAATCCAAGTTTCAAACATTGTAGAAACCTATCAATACGGCTCGTTGGTGAAGAACTAATGAGTTAACTGATTACTGGTAAGCACAACTGGTTACTAAAAACGTAAGTTATAGTAATTAATCAACGAATTTTAGAAGCTACTTCCACCTCAAAATAGCAACCATTCCATGTGATGCACGCATATAACTAGTGAATTCATGAGTCGTGCCAGGTTACCAGTAACGCTGTTCATCAGTGCTTCTGAGATCCAATAATAGATCGGTCTAGAGATTTCATCATCTACAATTCACAAGTGAAATCACCAATTAAAATGGCAATTAGGTACCGACGAACAGTGTTTTAAAAGATAATTGCAAATCACTGTTTGCTACGAGTTTATTTTAATAATACGTCTTTAGATGGAATTCAATTCATGAAATTGTCGATATTGAAATACTTTTTTATTAGCATGAGAGAGTTAACAGTGCTTACGTTTAATTTATTTCGCTTTTTTACTTTTAATTAATTGCAGTTGAGAGAAAACCCTTTCAGTAGTTTCACTTCAATGGGGTAAACGGAACAACGCTCCAACAAAAATTCTATTGTTTGGGTACATTTGTTCGCCAAATTATTTTTTTATTTTAAACATATTAAACCAAAACTCTTCGAAATTTATTTTTTTTTTCAAGTTATTCAAAATCAAAAGACGTCATGCACTTTCGCGGTGGTCAATAAAATTTTTCTCAATAAGTTTTGGAAAAAGTTGAATTAATGGAACTAAACTATTCCCTAAAGAAGTTGGATCTAAAATTGTTACTGCTATAAAAATGTAGTCTTTGGAATTCACCATCTTTTTAATTTGTCTAGCGACACTATGCTCAAAATCGAATTGATATTGGCAAAGAGGGAGTTCAGAAGTAATGGCCAATAAAGTAAAAGCGGCAACACTGGACCAGATGAGACCGATTTTTTAAACCTATCACTTTCCCCTGCTAAGTCCACGGCGACCTTATTCGCAGCCTGGTCTCTTTCTCAGCGCACACAGACGCTATCATCAATAAAGTACAGAGCCGCAACATGGTCCTCTAGTCGCTCGCCGGCAGCACTTGGGGCAAAGACAAATTAACATTGTTGGCAACGTGCAAGGCAATTGACCGGTCGGTTCTTAACTATGCTGCGCCAATATGGTCGCCAGGAACTAGCAGGACCCAGTGGACGAGACTTGGGGCTTGCCAGAACGCCGGACAACGACGGGATGTCTCCTGATGACTCCTGTGGAACACATCTAACATGAGGCTAACGTGCTTCCAGTCCGGGAGCTCTCAAAGCAGTTTCTGTTTAAATGCCACCGTCCGGGGCACCCAAATAGAGATCTCATGGCACTGGAACTGACACCCAGGCAAATCAGGGGACATCCCTCGCAACTGACGGACGAGGTCCAGACCTACGTACGACGATCCGATGACGTACCGACGATGTCTGGGTGACATTCCCAGGGAGTCGGTCTTCAACCCCAACACCCCCAACACTTTCCCGGCATGTGAAGAGTCCCCGCACGACATCAACCACCTATTCCTTTATGGTCCGACCCTGTTGAAACCGCTCGTTTCTTGGACCTCTCGTTAGATGAGCTTGACGATAATGGTTGAGGGTTTCCTTCAACCCTTATGGGGTGTAGCTAGCCGCTACAACAACAACAGCAGACCAAGTTTTTTTTTGTTATTTAAATATTATTAATGCATCGTGCAGAATAAGCAGTATTTTTCTCTTCTAAATTTATGTTATATAATAGAAACTTGATCAATAAAGTTGGAAGCGCACAGTATTGAAATAGCAGAAGAGCGCTACTTAAAAAAGTGTCAAAAATCAATAGTAGAATGCAGCCGTTAGCAATTTGCACTAAAATTTAGTGGATGGACAAAATCTTTAGTCAAAAAACTTCTGAAACCTCTAAGGCAAAAGTTAGAAACTGTAATATTTTCACATATTCTTGCAACAATGCACTTCCAACTTGGGTTGCCAACACTCTAAGACCATAGATATTGAGTTCATTTTTGGTTGACTGTGAATGAAATTATGTCAAAGCTTTAAGTCATCTGAAGTATATTTAGTATCTGCAATTAATAACAACTTATAGAAATAAAAACGGATAACCGTTATCGCTGTTTCGCAGGCAGCTCTCAGATAACTATAAGTATACTTTTCCAGTAAATAAGATACTTAGTTACGATAAAGAAATTTTCGGAGCATGTTGGGAAGTATTCTGGGAATAGGTTTATGAGATAAAAGCGATTTTAAAAAATTTTGAGTTGTGACGGTTTTTGGTTTAGGGTGCGATATATTCGATAGTGAAAAAAATTATACTTATTTGGCAGTTTTATTAGTTTTATTTATTATTAAAATTCATATTTAAATAACTATAAGGGAGTAAAGCTAAGTTAAATTATTATTAAAATCAAAACTTTTATACATCAGAAGCATTATTTCCTTGATGTGCTCCCCCTTTTAATCTGCTTCTTTATCTGGTACAGCCAAATTAACAGCAGAAGCAAGCCTTTCCGAGGATACTGAGGAATAATTTAATTAAATTTCAGAGATAACCGGTGTGATATGACGAAAATTCACCCAAACCTCGATTGGCTTTAATTTGAAATTTTTTTTTTTGTTCAAACACTTTAAAGGAATATTACGCATAGTTACGTTAAAATCAAATCAAATTGAGCTCTTAGAGAAATTTATAAATATCGACTTTGATAGAAATTTGATATTAATAAATAAATATCAAATATCGATACGTCGACATTTAAAATATCGACGTAAATATCCATTATTTTGATTTTTTTTAATATCGATAATAACTATGACCACCGCTGTATTCTGTAGCTAGCGCTGTATGTACACTTCCTCAATTTTAAAACATGGTAAGAAAGAAAGGCATAGAACGATAGAATGGTATTCATCAAGTGAATATATACATATGTACATAGTTGGGATGCAAAAAAAAAAAAACAAAAGAAATAATGTGTACTATTCATGCATTTGAGTGGATATGAATTGAAGTCTGAATGCTGGCAAGTACGTTTGAATGTACTGATAAATACATATGTATGTACATATGCCGTAAAGTCCAAAACATTGCGGTCTATCTATTCTAGGGCTGCAACACCGACCTTAAAACATTGTGAACTGGAATTTTCACGTAAGCTGCCTCTTGAAGCAAAACTATAAATTTAAAGGACTATTCTCACTGTTACTGGTAAAATAAATTATGTTGCGTATTCATAACACCCGTAATTGAATTTGGCATTCTAAAGCAATGGCTACAAAGTTTTGAGAAGCAGTGGCAACACCTTACATTTTGACAATGACAGGTGTAAAATTTACAATTGAAAACGTAAACAAAGAAAAAATAATAGAGAGGTAGGGCAGCTAAAATTCTAGTGGAGATCGGGGGTTGTGAGACACGGGGGGTCGGAAGACACGCTCATGGAACTGAATTGAGAAGTGTACCATCTACCAAAACTGTCAAACTTCATGCTGAGTTCGCATTGTCATTTTTATATGACTTTCTATTGTTGCGTTGGTGCGGATTCTTTGGGTCTCTACTGATTACGACTTGAATTTTGTGTTTAAAAGTTTTATCGGAGCGTTTCTATATGCAGTCTTTGTACATATGTTTTCAACCAAACACCCAAATAGAAATTTGCATACAAATTCAATGTATCCATGAAGCATTGGCCATTTTAAAAATATTAAAATTTGGGGGTCTAAGACAACATGTTCGAATGGTTATGAGATACTCTATTTAGAAAAGCTATCCATTATAAGCATATTTTAGAAATAATTCGATTGTTTTATGCAATTTTTAATATTTTTTATGAATTTCTTGTATTTTATGAAAATGTGTACATATTTTAGTTAATATGGTGCGTCATAAGAATTAGTATAAGTACTAGAATAAGTATTAAGTATAAGTTCTAGAATACATTGCAATCTACAATATTCATCTGTTTTAAAAATGTAAAAGAAAAATTTCGACGAAAGTATGCATTTTTTTTTTCATCTGGATGACGTGCGTCACAACCCCCCGAATACTGTAAAAACTCACTTTTGTGCTAAACACATATACATACATATAATACTTTTATATTGGCAGTAACCAATCTGCGCAATGTGTAAAAATTCAGCAGTCAAAGGGAAATAGCTTTAGTACAAATGTACGTTGTGCGCATGCGCAGGTTTTACATGCATTAGTATCGGTGAATACACGTGACAAACACATAAAAGCTATTGGAGATACGTATGTATCTGCAGTTGCGCCAAAAAAATAAATTTGGGGGACTTATACCCTTTTTTGACGAAGTTTACTCATACAAAATAAAGTGTGCTAATGATGTATTAAAATTTTATTTAGTATCTACTTAGAAATCAAACAAAAACGATTTCATTTATAATGATAAGCAATTTTTTATTTAAGAACATTTAATTCACGTGTATATAAATGCAGTTTTAACTGAGTAAAAATTTACTCATTGATTATTCAACTAAAGAGACAAAAAACTACAAAACCAGTAACCCTTTGAAATATTCGCAATGGTATTTATTTGGAATTTTTGAATATGAGTCTCCGTAAAACCCCTTACATTAACCAATTTTTTGGCTAAGCCACTTATTGGTTGCGGAACAATAATAATTTTGTGAATTTATTTCTAATGTAAACCTTGTGTTCGGTAGATTTTTCGTAATCAAAAACCAAACGAATATCGGGATAAAAACTTATAACTTTTTTAATTAACTGAGTGCGGTGATTGTTAGTACCTCATGGCTAAATAAAGTTTCAATCGCCATGTGATCGTCCCTTATTTCATTTGAAAAGGCTGTACTTAAATTTTGGAAAATTTTATTTGCCAAAATTAACATTGCAGTTTTGACCGGGCTTTTGTTCAGTAACTTACACCTTTGCGAGATTCCAAGCATTGTTATGAGTACTTAATAGTTGACAAACGGTATGGCCACAAAAATGATTTTTTTTTAACTTTTTGTGCAAAAATAAAACCCGTCTCAAAGCCCCCCAACTTTCCTACATATGTATGTCGAATTTGCTAATATGCATCCATAAACTATTAGTTAAAATAATACTCCAGTGCACCCACATCCGGAAAAAAATACGGTAAGATAAAGTGACCCATGGCAATAATGTTATGCATAGGCCAAATAAAAATATGACGGAAGTCTTTTGTCTGAAATAAAATTTTATTAGTTAACTATTTTGGCGAAAATACTGATCAACAATTTTGGGTTACTAGTTAAATCGGTCGTTAATTGCTCGCAAACTTTTGAACATTTTTATTAATCTTCAAGAATTTATATGAGTAAAATATTCGGTTTTCTATTAAATTAACCAAACAAAACTAAACAGCTGCTTTTAATTACTTCCTATTTCACAGGTTACATTTATTTATTAACCTAGTCACAATGAGCGTAGAATATGAAATGGTTTCAAAATATACTGAATGCTACCACAGTAAATTTTAATTACCTCGCTACATTAGATCTGTTATAGGATATAGTTTTATAGGTGAACAAATATGTTATGTCGAATTTGTCCAAGGCATAGCAGAATAAACCTCTTAAAATATGATTTGTAAATCTAGCTTGGTTTTGATTGTTTTTGGAGGTGCGAAAGTTCTGAGTTGAACAAAGCGCGCCAATCGTTAATTGCATCTTTAAATAGTGTGGTGTCGAATGAGTTAAAACACTCCTCAAGCACCATATCGCACTGGTCGTTATTTGCGATAATAATTGTGTTTCAAGCCTAACTTTTTGCTGCGCTGTTACTCCCCCAAGTCACCTTGATCGTTCGCGAGGTTTTTTTCGAAAAATCAAATCGCATGTTCAAAGAATTTGTTGCGCTGGATACACCAGCAAATACGTACAGTGTATCACTTAATTAAGTATACACATTAGTATACTTTCAAATTATTCAAAAATTAGGCCCAAATTTTTTAATTTAACAGCAGTTTTTAGTCCAAATGTTTAAATTATGCCTTGCGTTGTCATGTACGCCCAAAATAGTGGAATATTTGCCCTCCGTTTACCTCCAGCTAACTATTTTCATGAATATGTTAAAAAATGCCATACTATAATCCATAACATAATAAACACGTTTAAAAGTTCAGGCACTATTGAGAATGTTCCTCGTTATGGCGCAGCACATATATTTAATGACTCCTAAAACCGCATTATCGTTCGGAAAATAAAAGAGAGGCCTAAGACAAGTGCTCAAAAAATAAAAATTGTAGTGGAAAATGAAATAGGAAAACAAATTTATGCGCAAACTATTCGCCGTGTGTTGTATTTGTAAGCAAACAAAATCTGAACGTGATCAGAAATTGGGAAACAATATTATTTTCTTAAACGAAAACAAATAAAATATTAAGAAGTCGGATGGACGACAAAAAAATGTGGACAAAAGTGAATTATGAGCTAAATCCGTGCAATATGACTGGTATTGTTAAGCATGGAGGTGGCTCTGTAATGGTTTGGGTATGTATGCTTGCCAATGGAGTGGGTAGTCTGAAAGAAGTTTGAAAGAAAGTGCTATAAAATTACGTGTTGAGGGATCATTTATCTTCCAGCGAGATAATGATCCCAAGTTTACTGCAGCTATTATTAAAGAATGCCTTGTGTATAATGTGCGAACACAGCTTAAATGTTAAGGGGATCCTGTGATTATGTTAATCCAAATGAACATTTGTTTGAGAATCTGGATCGTCAATTTTGTAAACATGATATAAGAAATAGACAAGACTTAAAAAGGGTTCTTATGGAAAAGTAGTACTAGATACCTTCAAATGCAACGCAAAACCCAGTAAAATATATGCCATCTCGGCTTAATATTAGCATGAAATCAAAGGATTACGCAACCAAATATTAATTTTTGAATACAGGGCCGTACGATTCACTTCTTTTCCTAAACGTTAATTTGCCCACGGGCCTGACAGAGTACATTTGTTTTTAGTAGCGATCGGCCCTCGGCAGCCAGTGTCAAACCTCCGATGGAACTTCAGCCACGAAAAGGCTTCTAATAAAATATATCAGCCGAAATAAAGGAGTGGTTCTACTAAAAATACAGCAATTTCATATTAAGCTAAAGAAAAAGTGATGAATTCCTGCAAAAATGCTATTCGATATCGCAAATTTTGTATACGCATCTGGTGGAAATAATGAAATATAGTTGGAAAGACTATAAGTCATAAGACGTTACATATTAATTTCATTATTTAGTTTAATTTTTTTTAATTTTTTTTTGGGGGAATCGGGAACGAAACAACGCGTACAGAAAACAGCACTCAGACCTGCCGTCCATTGTACTGTTTTCTTGTTCCTTTTAATCTGTTTTAAATCTGCAGTATTTAAGAATAAATTTTAGCAGATTTTGTGGTGTCAAAGAGCTCAGGTGTTCGTCTCTCAACACGTCGCGACCAAATGCTTCTTACCTAGTTCTTGCAAAGGCGGGGCAGAAGCACAGAAATTGTTCCACCGTCTCTTCCGCTTCAAAACAGGATGGGCCGCCAAGAAAAAATTTGGGCCCAGGAGAATATTTCGCGGGGCTCCGCTCAAAATATTTTCTTTATAATATTTCCTAATTTGTCCTCTTATCTATCTCCTTAAATATTGAGTAAATTTTTTTGTCCGTACAAAATTAAAATAAAAAAAAAAAATTCTATAAAATTAAGACAAAACGAAAATCCGGGCCCCTTCGAAAACTTCGGGACCGGGGAGTGCAGCTTGGCTGTCACTGCAGGCACGTATACTCCTCCCTCTCCACCTATTCTTCTATAAAAACTCCAGATCCTGACCCAGAGTCAGTTTTGGAGCCATCAGTAAAGATTCGGCAACGTGGGGTTTATTTAACTTAAATGGGAAAAAATACAGTCATTTATTGCGTGACACTCATTAGAAGCGTAATTGCCGATCGAAAAAAATTTAAAAACAAGAAGGAGACAACTCTCAATGCTTGTTTTCTTGATGGAACTGATGAAATAAATTTCATCAAACGAATAGTTAAGTTAAGTTTTATTATAAATTTGTTAAGATTTTTATTTCCCTTTAAATGTACCTAGAATAATTCACAATTTTATTGAGCTCGAGGCCAGTTTGTGGAAGATTTGATTTGGTTTGTTTAAGGAAAATGGAATAAACACAACAGTCCACTCGGCAAGCGTAGCACAGCATGTAGCGTGTTGACTCTTCAAACCCGAGGCATTGGTTCAAAGCCTGGGAAAGTGGCGATGACGAATAAATATAATTAAATAAAAAAGAAGTCTGATGAGGAGATGTGATGTTCTCCGAAATAGCGGCTATAACTTCTACCATTAAAAATTGTTATTGTTTTTTCCAAATCAAATCTTCCGCAAACTGGTCTCGAGCTCAATAAAATTTTAAATTAATTTTTTTATTATCATAAATTTCTAACAGACGTCCGTTAAAGACTGAAGTTTCTATCTCAAAATTATATGTAATTTCATTGATAACTTGGAAACATCATACATAAATTGATTTAAAAAAAAAATTTTCAAATCACGAATTCATGTAAAACAAAGTTGTTCTTACTTTTATGCATATGTTTATACATATACATACATTTAAAAAAAAAAAAACCTTATAATGTAGTATTTACAAGTATGTATGTACATATTTACTTGTATGTATGTACGTATACCCTTGAAGGTTTTCCAAAACATGAGTATTCCTAAGAAGAGCGAGTGAGCCAAAACTGAAATTTTCTTTTAATTCAAGCGTAAATTTAAAAGTGGTTCGTCCGACGAGAAGGGGACTTTTGTCCTGGAGCCGCCATTATTTCCTTACCACAGTAGAAAAATGAAGAAGCGTATGTCCAACATCTAACTATCCTCTAAACCCACCTATCATTCTTCCACAACAACCCATCTACAGGTACCTATGTACATCATTATCTCGCAGATACTAGTTAGTTATTGATTTTTTTAATTCATAATTTTTCTAAATAAAATAATATTCATACATACATGCATAACAGTAAATACACGTTCTTTGACCAACAAAACTACTTTATGAATTCATACAAATGTATGTTACATCCATTTACACATATGTACATATGTATACACATATGTGTGTTTGTATAGCTATATTACAAATATATTTGTTGAGATAAATTTAGCATTGCGCCTTACGTACTAAACATACATATTTTATAGGAATATATTTCACCAAAACAAAACTGAAAACATTTTATAGCAAAGCAAACCCACTGCTTGACAACATAACTGCAATATCCTGGTAAGAGCTGTTAACTAACTGTTTGACAGCCTAACTTGGTCTACATGCTGCTTATATGTAAGTATTTATATATGCATGTGTATGTATCTGAAATATCCACCATCTATGCAATATCAGGAAATTAAAGGTTCAACCTCCAATTACTTTGGCCTGAAAAAAAACTAACTGCCACCAGTTTAGCGGCAAAGGCAACGCCCCCTTTTCTGAGAGCGTGGATGGCGTTGACGACAACAATTTCGGTGGCAACAAGTGCTGCCGCATACAAATGTCAGAAGGGTAACAACTTGCGCTGCACGCGAAATATTGTTATCTCTTTTTGATGAAGGAATTGGATGCCACCTGCTGCGCTACAGCTGGCAAACACCATCGGTCGCTCTTACGAATTATCCCTGTTTCCCCTCATCCACTTCAAGAATGGTTGAACATACATACATACTTACACTTAAATACGTATTAATAGGTAAATACATACATTTGTATATTATGGGAATGTGTATTTTGTTGCTGTTCACGATTGGTGAAGTTGCCGACAGTTTTTACTTTGGTTGTAGAAGCTTGTTTAGAAGGGGGTTCGTGCGTGCTCGATGGTGCAAGTATAAGTATTAGTGAGCGCCACTTAGCCTTTGATGCATGATGTATGTATGGGCGTGTGTCGTCGAAAACGAGTATCCAAGAAGTGACAGTTCGTGTATTTTTCAACTCAATGAATACCACATCTCGAGGTTCATTCGCACTCTCTTGGGCTGAGTTCGAGCTCCGCGAGTTCGCTCTTTGGAGACGATAATACCAGACAGTTTTAAACTTAAAGTCTATAAGTACATAAAATATTTCTGAGAGTAGATATGTATTATATTAGGCATTCGTATTGGTTTACTTCGAGTGATTTGTGTGAGAATTCCCGAGTGCTTACTACACGTGCTCTTTGCACATTTCTCAAAAGCGAACTTCTTCAAGCTCTTTGGCGGCGCCGCATACAAATCATTTGGCAGTTGGGCGCATAAACTTTGCTGTAGCTGAGCGGTTTACTTACGGGCGTATGCCTTTTTGAAATATATATTTGTGTAGGTATCGTACCTATGCAGTTTCGTAAAACTCGAATTCAGGCTCCAACCCGTGCCCTGGCGAACTCCTATGCAAGTTTGTTAACATGCTTAGGTATACATCGATAAGACAGTTTATTTGCTTGTTGGTATTCTCCATTCGTCTCAAATGCACATAACAATTTACATGTACATGTAAGTACATATGTATGTATATACATATGTACCTGTCGGCATGCACTTATTCCTTGCATGTTTGATGTACATATGTAAATATTGTCATATGAATGGCCGCATATTTTTTCTAATCTCCCCTTCAGTTTGATTTGTTGGCGCGCGCGTCTGGACGCAAATTCACTTTTAGTCGTTCGAACTAAGTAAATATTTATGTACTTAAAACCCTCGCAGCTATTGTCGCGTCGAAATAAACATACCTTCAACTAATTTTCAATCCAAATTTAAACAAATTTTAGAATTTGCAATGCAAGAACAGTTTCAGAAAATGCGAAATAAAAATAAGTGAACCAAGATTTTTGAGAATGTTTCATACCAACAAATGTATCATATAATGTGCGTGTATATGTATATATATATATGTATGTATGTATTTTTGTTTATACATATTGTACATACATATAAAAAGTAAATCTGAATATGAAAATATATTAACACAAATACAAGCCATTCTGTGATTTAGAGCAAGATTAAGATCAAATCAACGACGTTATCCCTAAAAAGGGCTTTCGCATTGAATTCGTAAATATTTTATATTTAATGACTTATTGATTTTTTGTATTAAAACGAGTGTTTCTGCAAAAAAAGATTAACTTAGTGTCAACGCCAGCACAGTGCATTACTTTGCATGCATTCCTACCTAAGTGTTTTGCTGTTTACCTACAGTATACAGACATTTCTCAAAATGGGGCGACAACGAATAGAATACAAATGTATATGATAATGCATTTTGTGGATTTAGTTAGGATTTCCATAGAACAGGGTTTTAATTTAAACTACTTGACACACTCACTTTGAAAATTCTTAAAAAATATTTTTATTTAACAATTGATTATGTGCCTCCTTAATAATCCTAGTAACTATAAGTTACACTAGAAAGATTTGTGGGCTATTTTTTTAAATTTGTATGCTTTTTTTGAGGACAATGAACGCTTAAGGCATACAAAAGTATCCAGAAGTACAGGTCTTGAGATTTATTCTAATATTAGCTAGTGCTTCAGTTGAAATCTGGCAGCATTGCTCTTCAGGTTCGATCCTTGATAGTTCCGTTATCCATCTTAAACGTGCAGAAATTTCAAGTGCTTACAATAATATTTGTTCGAAATGGAAGGAAAAGAATTGGCGAATAGAAAGAAATATTTTGACCATTAAATATAATATCCACAACTTCCTCAAGCACAGTTGGCAAAAAATTTAAAAATTTCAAGATCGACTGTCCAAAATGTTATTTCGAACTTTAAGAGAAACAAGACAATTGAGAGAGAAAGCATAGATCGGGAAGAAAAAATGAAACAGTAAATAAAGAAATTGAAGAGAAGGTAGAGAGTGTTTAAGAGGAATCCGAATCGGTCCGTACGTAACGTAGCTGCAACTGTAGGAACTTCGTCTTCTACAGTACACAGAATTAAAAATTATTAAATTTACGTACTTACAAAGGGCAAAAAGTGTCAAATAAAAATGCCAAAAAAGTTCTGCTATGCAAAACAAGATTGAGAAAAGTGTACACTGATTTCCTAACAAAATTTCAATGCTGCTTTAAGGACGACGAAACTTATTGTGTAGCTGACTTTAAACAAATACCAGGACAGGAGTTTTATGTTGCCACAAAATAAGACAAAATATCGTATAAGTATAAAAAAGTGTCAAAATATCAAAAATAAAAAAATATCTAGTCTGGCAAGCAATATGCACATGTGGTAAAAAGAGTGTAGAATTCGTATCCATGGGCACGATTAACATAGAAATTTATATTAAAGAGCGCTTGGAACGAAGACTACTTACTTTTATACAAAACCATGATGCAGTGCCGAAAGAGGTCAACCCTCCGAACTGCCCTAAGTATCGACCCATCGAAATGTTTTGGGCTCAAATGAAAAGAGAGCTGAAGAAGACAAAACCAGAAGTCCCTACATTGGCAAAATTTCGAAAAAAAAAAATTGGCGTTATTAGGCTAACAATATGTCAAACGATGATGTCCAAACATTGATGAAAGGGTTATCGCAAAAGGTGCGTCAGTTCTGGAGAGGGGAATAAATTCATTGTAATTTTTATATTTTAATAAAGAACATGCTTCTTGAAATTGACTCTTTTTCATTTTCGCATCATATTGGCAGCCAAGTTTCAAGCTTTATATTGAGACATGTTGTATGTAGAATTCGAGTTAGATTTAAAATGGAAAAATTATGTGAATTCCACATTAAATTTGAGAAATACAAAACACCAAAATACGTATTCGGAATAAGCGATTTATTTACGCGTACGATATTTAAGAAACTATTTCGCCAACAAAAATAAATTTATTAGGATGTTTTCTTCTTTAAAGAAAATAACCTTCAGCGTCGCAATGCCTTACCCTTTCTGAAATATTGTCTAAGAAATTGAAAAGCTTGAAGATTTCCAACTCTAACCGCCAAAATTACGTCAACACTCAACGCTGTATCAGGGATCTAATTTAAATTGAATAATCGCATCTCACATATTTAGACGAACACGGGCTTGAAGGGCTAGAAAGAAGAAATTCAAAGCTTTTCTCCACAGTTGATTTTCCATATTAAATTCGAGGATATTAATTTTAATAATTAAAGCGATAAATGGACGATCGAAATTGGTTAATAACATAGAGCTAAGATCCTATCGATGTCTTTCAAAGCGATAGTTTAGAACATTGACTGTATCGATAGTACTTTCGAAGTAAAACGCACAAAGTAATATTATTTAATCTAATACTTTATTATTGGAAAAGTTTTTTTCTTTAAATTATTAAATTGTGGTCACAGCGAGCTAACAAAAAAAAATTGAAATTAAAGAGATAACATCTGTGGAGTTATAGAAGAGTAGCTTTAGTAAAATTATGGTGGAAGTGAGATATTTTACGAAATTCTTTGTTCTATGTACATAAGTGCCTTGCAGAAGTTAAGTTTGGGTGTAAGGTAAACAAACATCATAATAAAATGATGATATTATTGAAACATTATTTCGTGTAATAAATAATAAATCAAAAGTTTAAAAAATTAACATTTTAAATAATTTTTATTTCAAAAAATTGCAGAATGCAAAACAAACATTTTCTCTAAATAAATATACGTTGGTTTTATGTATGTAGATGACAATGCTCGGTATTTTAATTACATAAACAAGAGTTTATAAATAAATTCATGATTAATTTGAGATAGGTAAATCTCGCCTTCTTGTGTTGTCGAGTACGGATAACTTACAAATCTTCCAAAATATGCTTTTTAATGTTGCATTTAATATGGAATTATGTAGTGAGAGCATTGACTTATCATACATGCGGTCGTGAGTTCGTGTCTTGGCTCGAGCCAACAATTATTGTTTTTATTAGATACTCTACCTTTTTTTTTAGTAACTAACTTACTTACTTACGAGTACTTAATTTGCGCATCAACCGCCTAAGCGATTTTGGCCGAGGTAAACAAAGCTTGCCAGCTGTCCCTATCTCATGCTAACTGGCGCCAATTGCAAATTCCAAGTATAGCCAAGTCTTTTTCTACCACCAGCGGGTGGAGCTATTTCATCCATTCGAACCACGCGGCTTAGCTAGCGGAGCCGCTGGTTCTTAATCCGCTAAACTAAGTCTACGTTCTTGTACAGCTCGTACAGCTCATCGTTCCATCGTACGCGATATTCGCCATCGCAAAGATGCAAAGGTTCATAAATCTTTCGAACACTCCAAGAATCCTCTCATCTGATTTTGTCATCGTCCATGCTTCTGCGCCATACAATAGGACGGACATGATGAAAGCCTAATAGAGTGTAGTTTTTGTTCGTCGAGGGAGGACTTTACTGCGCAGTTGCCTACTCAGTCCGAAGTAGCACTTACATTAATTTAATTTGTTTAAGTCTTCACCCGATAGCTTGAAAAAGTTGCATGGTTTAGGTGCTCTAATCGAAAGCTTTAACAAAAGGAGCTTTACATTTCTTATAAGTGAGTATTTATGTTTTTTGTACAAATGGAATTTGATGCCAAATAAATATTTACCTGAAAAACAATTTCAATCTGGGTATGCACTATTTTGTGTTCAGCGTATTTGTTGTAAGTGTATTCGAAAAATATTCTTTAAATCTGTTATCACAGGTGAACATGATGTATTTTTTTTACAACAAATTCCATGAACTTTAAACTATTCGGAAAAAAATACTTTGGTAGTAAATCGAGAAGAAGTTCTTAAATACTTTTATATACTTGCTTAGCTGTTTATTTCCACTTTTATTAAAATGTAGTCCTCAGAACTTGCGCCATTTTTAATAGAAAGTAGTTAAGAGTATACAAACTTTAAGTTCAGTTACTAAAAGCAAACTATGTATACGAGTTTGTAGCTACAACAAATGCTAAATGCAAACTTTTCCACTACACTGCTTTGTATTAAAGTTGTAAAATTTAGTTAAGTTCAAAAAATCGATGAAAACACCAAATTGGTAAAGTAGAAGAAGGTTTTCGTTATATTTCGTACACTTTGTATTCCGACTTGTACTTAACAATGCGCCTATATACAAATGTTTGTGTGTATGCATTTATGTAGTTACATAAAACATTAGTACAACGGCATATTTCCACATTTCATGCCAACAAACAATTCAAAGAATATGAAAGAAAAGAGCAAACTTTTTCTTTGCTGGTGTCTGCATATTGGTCACAAATACACAATTGTGTATTCACCAGTATGTGCGAGTATGTTGGTGTGAATGCAGTTCATGGCTTGCAGCATTTTGGGGCGTCATTTCGCTGCCCTGAAGACTTGTAGCAGAACGGCATGCGACAACATGGCCAACAGCAAACGCATAAATATGTATGTATATATACATATGTATGTATATATGTATATGTACATGTGTATATGGGTTGCAACTTGGAACAATAACAAAACGACGCCTATGCAAACAGAAATAGCAATCTTGTATGTTTGTATGCGTTTTGCTGTAAATCCTAAAATATGGAAATTCTTATATATTAAATACGTGCGTACATAGACTTTGCTGCTTCATGGGCAAAATTGTTTGGTCAGAATCAGCCCTTCTAATAGCGAGCATTGGTTATAGAGGCTCAACAACTTTCATACATACCATTTTGATTTAAACATAAGAATTACAAATTGTAGCTAATTTTATAAATGAAATTTACCTAATAATACTTTTTACATTGAGACCATTTCAATTTGTCCCACCACAAACCAGGAATTATAACTAAGTCAACAGAACTTATAACATAATAAAATATATTTGTTTACATATATAGATAAATATCCAATGTTTAAAATCTTATCGAAAAATAACCAAATAATTTATAAATTCTTTGCAAATAATATTTGTATGAATTTGACTGGTGAGACACTGAAAATCCTTTTTTATTTTTGCGCAATAAAAAATTAATATAAACGAAACAAGCTCATTTTCAAGCCACAGTTTTTGGTGTTGTAAAATATCCTTTTCCGTTTTCATTAAAAATTACACTTGTTGGACGTTTATAGAAAAATTAAAATATAGAAATTTTTCTTATGACGGTCCGAAAACAATTATTAATACAATAAAATTTTCTATTCGCTAAGAGTATAAATTTCGTTATTTCCTTAAAAATTTTCACCAAATAAAATAAATATAATCATGAGGAGGTGTGGTGATATCGAAAATAGCGGCTATATCTTCTAACAGTAAAACTGTTGTTGTTTCCTTTTTTTCAAACTAAATAAACTGGCCTCGAGCTCAATTTAAATGTATTCATTTAAAGGCCACTTGAAACTTTATAAAATAAATAGGTAGTCATTTAAAAATAGTTTACCATTGAAATTTGCGCCCTTCCGTTCAGTATCAAAAAGTTCTTTTCCACCGCTAAATGGAGTTAACAGCTATTACTGCGGCGGCCACGATATACATACATACATATACATAAGTATGTATGTATGTAGATTTAAAACTTCTAAATATTTGACCGAGCTCAGAATCGCTTGCCAGCTATTTTGGTATTTTGCTAACTGGGTCCAATTTGAATATTCAAAGCAGAGAAGCCCAATTAGCGCCCCTTTAATAAAACAAACGACACTAAAATATCAGTTTACTGCTTCTAGGCAAAAATCTTGCAGAATATTGCTGACTTTGCCAGCTTAATTGCTACCGATTTCCTAAATTTTTTTTTTTTACAAATTCATGTATAAATTGCAAATGGAAGGCCTACATATGTGAAAAAATGAAATAAAACGTGAATATATCAATTAGGTTATCTCATTCGAGCTCAAATCGAGCCAACTTCATTCAAAGAAAAATGTTCATTTTATTGAGAATCCTATGATTCTCCAATTGAAGAACTGTTGACAAACAAAGTTGGTGGTTTGAGAAGTATTTTAGTTCAACTACAGCTAAAACCTAATTATTTTTTAGAACAATAGTTAAGCGGTCAACTGAGTGTAGAAAAGTGAAGGCGTTTCATAAACCAAACGATTTCTGTACGGAATTTCATTTCACTGACTCTAACGAAAGACAAATTTCGTATTCAAATTTTTAGTTGCCATTTAAGTTTGAATAAATTGTTACATATCGAATGTAGCAATACGCAGTATACTTACATATGTACATACATATGTACTTACATACATACATACATATATACGAGCACCTATGTATGTGTGGAAATCAAAATATGTATGTAATTTGCCCCTTTAACGATACCGCTTGACAATCCGATACGAATTTCTATTCAAAAACTTTGCTCACATACTCGAGCACAGTGTCCCAATCAGCTTCAGTCGGCAAAATGTTGAACATACTGTTCCATTTACATATGTATAGCAAGTATGTATGTATGTATGTATGTACGGAGGGAAATTCGCATCTACGAACACACACACACACACATCCCCACATGCTTACTTAAATGAAGCAATTGGGGATTGCCCTCACATTCGCATTTTCCATTCGCAAATCCCTACTTCACCAGTTCGTATCTACACATTCGTCATCGACGTCGTCGGCAATGTGGCCGTAGTCGTCGTCGTCCAATACCATCATACCATCCCCACTGCCGGCAGAAACTACAACAAACAGCGTACAACTCCAACGCCATTGCCATGTCATATCCCTAAACACTGCCTCATTTGTTTTTTTTTGGTTCTCATTTTCATATGTTGTTTTAATATAATATGTACCTCGCACTCGTAGTGGAGTGTTGAGCTGGATTGGATTGGATTCGGATTTTTTTGCGTAGGTACATATGTATGTATATATGTACATATGTATGTATGCATCTGTGAAATTGTTTTGGCCCGTGTCGTTTGTTTCTCTTTCGATTTTTTCTTCGATTTTATTCTACTTTGTCGCCGTTGTTGTTGATGTTGTTGTTGTTTGCATTTGTGCCTCATTCGGGTTCTGCGGCGCTCTTCACGCTTTAGCCAAATTTCTACAAAAGTTCAACTCAGTTGTGTGACTTTTTCAATTGGCTCCAGTTTCACACGGCGGTTTTGAAAACGTGGCCGACGCGAATTTGATATTTTGGCGCTTTTCGTTGGCGTTGTCTAAGTTTGCGTGCCATTTGACATTGCTTGTGACTGCGAAAATATGAAACCAAAATGTTAACGTCACAACAGCAATAAAGTGAATGCAATGATTATGGAAAAATGGTTTAAAGTACGTTTAATGTAGTATATATGTATATGTGAGTATACATATACAACCAAGCACACTTGCAAGTACATATATGCATAGGTACTGGAATTAGTTTCAATTGCTTCAAAATATTTAATCAAGGCGATAAAAAATTAACAGTTCATCAGTTAACAGTTTTCAGTTTCCACATAAAAACCTCCAACACCAACTGTTAAAATAAAAGTGCTAATAAGAAATCAGTTGTGTAAATAAGAAACCGAATTACTTGTTAGAAAGAATAATCCAATAAGAAATCACTTTGCAATAATCTGTGCTCCAATAGCATTTCATTTCTTTTTATCTCTCTGCACAATTCACCCCTTAACAGCTCAGCAGACTTGTTAAGTACCTTAACTGTATGTATGATGTCAGTTTGCAGCGCAGAAATGAAATTCTTGTTTTACCGTCGGAGTTTTAGTGTGCGAATATGATTGTGCTGAGAAAAATGAACAATGAAATTGTATTCAGTATAAAAGAGATTTGATTGAAAATATATACATAAAATATATACATATGTATATGCACATACGTATGTACCATACATTCATATGTATGTATGTATTACAGTTAAGTTGATAACAATAAAAGCTCGTGGTTTTTTGTAAGCTATTGTTAGAACATACAGATTTGTACATCCATACTTGTTTGTATATATACATACATACATATGTATATGTGCATATATATTAAGTTGTTCTATTTTAAATGATTAGTATACAATTTACTTAATTAAGTAACTAAGTTAAGTTAAAGTCAATTGTGGTGACTTAATTGCAGTCCTTCTGTTATTTTATAAATTCCATATTTAAAATTTTAGGTCTGGGGTTTAATATGATTTAATGTGCAACAATTTAAGAATATGGAAACCATCGTGAAAGCGACGAACATAGATCGATATCAATTGAAAATGATAACGAAGCTTTAATTCAATAATAAAAAATAATGTGCTTTCAAATGTACGTACATACATATATTGAGTCAAGGAGTACTTTTTGCAGTGTATTTTTCATTTTATGTGTTTCAACTAAATTTGTGAGGTTTGTTCAATAAACCCTTTATGATCTATAAATTCTTAGATTTCCCATGTATGAAGAGAAATAACCCTTCACATTAGCTTTACCATTACGGAAGTGACTAATATTATTAGTTTTCCCTATTTCTTTTCATTCCAACAGAGTTATCATACATACATACATATGTGCTTACAATCTAATAACCGTGTTAGCGCATTATCATTTCTTTCAATATAGAGAAAATTTTAAGAAAAAACATGATTAGTTTATGAAAATTTATTTCTACTACAAGTTAATATCCTAAAAAACGACGACTTCATGCTCATAAACATTTCGAAGCACTGCTTTCGTCGTCCAATGATCATAGCCAAGTTAATATGGGACCATCTCTGACTTAGCACCTTCCCGCAAGAACTACCGAAATTGGCTGATGTGTTCCATTATCCGATAAATTTCTTCAAATTTATAAAAAAAAAATATTCCGACGAATTTAGAAGTAGATTAAAGAGTATGTGGAATATCTTCCACTTATTATAAAATGAACGCTTTGCAGTGGTCACTTATTCGACTTTCCTCAGACATTTGTTTCTTCAGTACAGATATTAAAGCACATTGTTGAAGTTTTCTTATATAAAGCTTGTATATTGAAATGTAACCACCACATACATACTACTACATTATACGGGACACATTGCTTAATCATCTGCGACAAGCCCCAATTTTTGACAACAAGCATACAAAAAATGTGTGAATTTATGAAAAAATGCGAACAAAATAAAAGGTCGTTCTACAAGAAGCTTCATTGCTTTCCCAGGAAATTATTAAAATGTATTTAGTTATTAATAAAACTCATGCAAAATGCTTATTCTAATGATGTATGTATGTATGTACTAGGAATGTTGCGGATGCATTTTTTTTCACATCCGCGAATGCGGATGCGGATCTGTACAAAAAACTTAAGAGTTGGTTTTGTAGCGTAAAAACACACAATAATATTTATCCTTCATTTATGTATATAATAATAAAGTAGTGAATGAATAGATTACTATTACAAATTAATTCTTTTAGTTAATTTAATTTGAATAAAGGAGCATTATATTTAATGAAAAATAGAATGTCTAGTTTCGCAAGGGTTCGTATATTAATCCTGCGCTACTAAATAACTGTTCACATGGAAGACTGGATGGTGGAGCTGATACGAATTTGCGTGCTATTTTAGATAACAGTTTGAACTCGCTTTGATTAACACTTCACTATTTAATAAGACTTTCATTTAAATTAATTCGCTTCTTATTGCGGAAAGTAAGTAACTCCTTCTTGAGAATGGCGTCAGGGCTGTGAATTTCTGGTGTTTCCTGACTCTCATCGTCGGACGCTCCCCTTTCTTGTCGCGACCTGCTACACATCCGCATCCGCATCAGCTCCGCATCGATTTAAACGGAAAAATCCCCTTTTTTTTAGCATCACAGGAGTAGACCAGACCCCCTTAAACGAGCAGAGTGTGCGCCCTGCCACGATAATTTTATGCAACGTTACTCTACACGATAATTTTTTAAGGAACAATTTTATATTTAATATAAAATATGCCCGCTAGACACTCGACCATAAACAGCGGCCATTCGTTATGAAGTCTAAATCCAGCATTTTCTCGAAGAAAAATTACAATGAGAAAGAGTGGGCCGTCATTATTTTTTCTTATTATGGTTTCCAATTTATTTTCGGACCGATTTAAATTTCAAAAATTATGTAGTTGGTTGTAAGCTCGTTCTCTGTTCGATATACATAGATACATACGAGTATATGTTAATTGAATATCGAAGATCATTTTCGAACGTTTGTCGAAAAGTTAATTGAGTTGCAATCTTTGATTTCTTACTTTATATAAACTTTTTTTTCTTATTTAATTTTTTTGTCAAATTCGTTACAAAAATTATTTAATCAAGAGTACTAATGTTCATCGATTCGAAGACTATAAATTGCACTTTTGAACCTGATTACTGTTTTATTATTAAGCTTAAATATCATATTTGTCACATTTTTGAGTTTATTAATATGTAAACAACTTTTTCTTATACATCAGTCTTTACGAAAAAGATTTCGTCCAAGCGATCATTTTGGAGACTTTTACCAACACTTCTTACGCACTAAAAAAGCTGTCGCTTTAAATTTTTAGAAGTAGTCTGTAACATAGATATAGCGAACGCAAGACATGTTTTTCAGATAACTTTCTTAACCGACACGAATACATACACATTCATATATACTTAAATATGTACGATTTTGCATTTCGAAGTAAGCAGGGCCATGTGCAAGACTCAGCCCACGGGGGGGTTCTGGATTGAAATTTCATATACGAATAAAATTTGAAGAATACGATTCACATCTTTTCTTATACGTTAATTTGCCCACAGGGGAGTTTCAACCCCTAACACCTCCCCCCGTGCAAACGGCCCGGGAAGTTAGTATTTACTTAGCTTCGCTAATATTATGAAATTTAAAGAAAAGGCAAACAGAAAGTGTAAACGAAAGTGCTATCAACTCAAAAGTTGAATAAATAATTTTCAGAAACAATGTAAGCTATTAAAAGAACACACAAGAACATTTACTTGAAAATAAAAAAGAGCTTCAATAAAAATATGAAAACAATTAAATAAGTGAAGCCAGCTGAATAAATGTGAATAAATAATATGTAGGAGTGCATGTGAATGTTACAATTTGTGAAGGCAAAGAAAAGTCATAAATAACTAAAAATTAATCATAAAAAAGTGGTATAAAAAGCTTGAAACCACAACAACAATAAATCGTTAGCGTGCAGCTGTAACAATAAAAAGCTAAAAACATAAATTCCGTTGAGGGAGTCCAAATTAAATACCGTAATAACATCGTTTGAAAACCTTTTGTTGGTGGCAAAGACTTTTAATTTGTTGTTTGTAGTATTTATATTGTCTTTGTGATTAAGTATGTGTTTGCAGTGAAAATCAAAGGCTTTGGAAATCAAAAAAGCCGCATTGTATTTGGAATAGGGTCGGTGTGTCAAATTAGGCCATCAAGTGTACAATAACAACAATTCCACTGTTTGAGTCGGCAGCAGTTGAATAGTTGCAATTGAAATCGTAAAATCTCCAATGCATAATTTGAGTCAAAACTGATTTGAAAGCACATAAAAATACCGAACAAGTTTATTACTCTTGAGTTGTGTAGTGTTAAAATAAGGAATAAGAAAATAAAACATTGCCATATACATACATACATATGTACATATGTAAATACATATAGGCATATCATAAAACATCCAAGTCTGCTCATAGTGACAGATTGTAAAATCATTTTGTGATTGTTCGATTTAATAAATAAGTTCGAATCTTACGAAAGATCATTCGACTGTGTGTGTAACCGTAACATTAAAGAGTCGTTAAAAAACATTTAATAACAGAATTTGGAAAAAAAAAGGAAATTTGTATCTTACTACGGAATAATCAAATATTAAATGGAAATGACTAAAATATTAAGGTAAGTTATTGCTTTGTTTCAAAAATAATTTTATCATTCAAATGCTCAAATAAGCATATTTCAACCCAAAATTGCTTAAAGTCAAAATATATAAATATAAAAATCTGGATAACTAGTTCTTGTATACAATTTTTGATTATAAATGGCCAAGGAGCGACTTTTAAATCAGAAAGCGTCAGTTTAAAATGAAAAGAATATACATACATACATATGTATGTAAAGGCAATTTGTGTTTGCGTTCATTATAAATGTATGTGAATTTTTTTTATACAAAGCTCATGATATGACAGAAAAATTTCTTTAAAGTATGTATTTGTGTATGAATATTTACCGTTACTTTAAATCGCGTACCTTTTCGTTGCGATGAGGTAATACATAAGAAAATTTCAAAATGGTGTGCAGTTTTTTCGTGCTATTTCTTAGTTTAGCTTTATGATCCGCAAGTTTATTAGGTCATGTGAGTCCCAAAGTTATATTTAAAAAGTGGCAGTGATGCACCGAACAAAAAAAAAATACCTTAAAGAATTAGTCTCTGATTCTCGGAAATGCAATGAATAAGTTCTCATCCTTACAGAACAGAAAAAACTAACAACAGGTTAAGCACAAAGAATTTCTACATTCCGATTCCGACAAACAGGCCTATATATTTTATATTTCAAAGTGTAGTTTAAGATTTTGGTGATATAAAAGATAATTTCGATTTATGTTTTACAAGTTCACAAGAATTAAACACATTCTTCCAACGTCAGCTGAAAAAAAAAATGTTAAAAAAATGTAACTTTGTAATTCATAATTACGTGCTTTATTTGACCACGTTCACTACTTACGAAAATACATATATATAAGAAAGCAATTGACCAAAAAAGCAATTGGATTCCCAATGTCAGGCCCTAGTGGCTCAGAAAGCAGTGTTTCAAGTGATGTATCGAAAAAGCACAAATATACATCTACCACTGCAACTGCCAAACCCTACGATCAGAACGGTCATTGGTACTCTGTTGAAAAATTATAGCACAACATATTGACAATTTAATTATTGATGTTGGAACGATTTTCCGTCATCAATTTTCGAAAATTGACACTGAAGATGGCACAGCGCCAAAACCGGTTTGTCTCCAAACCAAATTTGACAAGGGATGACGGAAAATCGTTTCTACAAATATCAACATTCCACCCTGTCGAACAAGAAAAATAGAAAAAATATAATTAAATTATTTTTAAAATAAAATATGGTTTATTTTTTAAGAGAAATCATAAACATGTTCCAAAATGTATAATAATTTAACAAAATTTGGAACTTTTTAAAAAAAGTATTTAGAATTTTTTGAGTATGCAGTTTTGTGACTATTCAATTTAGTGTTAAAAAGTGCAAGTTTCAAGTGTCTTCAAGTTATCACTGATTTTTGAAAAAAAAATTTACGGGCAGTTTCTTTCTCACAGTGCAAAACCGCGAATATTTTCTATATGGAAGGATTTGCGAAAAAGAGTCAGTGAAAAAATTGTCAAAAATCAGTGGAAATTCAATTTTGATAAAATTTTGACAAATGTCGTCTAAATTTTTTATAAAATTTAAAAAATTGTTTAATAATGTTTGTTAGAGAATTAACGAAATTTTTAATTTTAAATAATTGAAGGATAAATAAATTTTGCTATGATCTTTTATTGTTGTTGCTTCCGACAGGGTGCGGAATGATTGATTTTGGAACGAATTTTCGTCATCCCTAGTCAAGTTTGGTTTTAAGACAAACCGATTTCGGCGTGTTCAGAAAAAAAATTAAACTTAAAATGCCACAAATAAATTGACAAATTTTGTTGTGCTATATTTTGTGAACATAGTGTATACTTATTTATGTATCAATACGTCGCGACCAAATGCCTCATACCCAGATCTTCCAAAGGCGATGTAGAACAGGATAGGCATTTCGCACCCTAAACCAAAAACATTCACAACTCGAAAAATCTCAAATGGT
This sequence comes from Philophylla caesio, assembly GCA_963971545.1. Classification (NCBI taxonomy): domain Eukaryota; kingdom Metazoa; phylum Arthropoda; class Insecta; order Diptera; family Tephritidae; genus Philophylla; species Philophylla caesio. The sequence continues at coordinate 29,509,427 of OZ020608.1, read as the reverse complement.
CAGGAGAGGCAAAACAAACAGTCTCTACAATAATGATGATAATTTTATAATCACACTTTTCGAGTAAAATAAGTTAGTAACTACGAAAAATTTTCTGGAGTAGTTGGGGAAGTATTCCGTGAATTAGTTTATGTGGAAGAAGGATTTACAATTTTTTTTTTAATATGCAAGAGAAGTAAAAAATTTTATGTAAAAATGGTTGTAATGTTTTAAACGTACTTTTCAAGTAAATAAGTTACGATGAAGAAATTTTCAGAACATGTTGGGAAGTATTCTGGGAATAGGTTTATGAGATAAAAGCGATTTTAAAAAATTTTAAGTAGTGACGGTTTTTGCCGTTCGGAATCGGCACAAAACTGTAGGTCCCTCCATTTGTGGTATAATATAAACGACGTACACCACAAATCGTAGGCGAAGCTCGGCCAAACACTGAGCTATATAGTGTACGTGCCAAAATTATATATATATATATATACAAACGATATATAGTGGATTATTTTATATAAAATAGTGGTTAAGCCGTTCCTTGAGGACTGCTGAAGTCTGCTCAGTCGTAAGCTTGTCGTGGTAATGACAATATCTGCGGGTTCTAAAACAATTCGAAATAAGGAAAATTTACACTGAAAATTGCAAAAATTTAATCCCATCGGAATGATAAATATGTACATAAATATTTATTTATTTTTATTTATTTATTTGAAAGAGAAATAATTATAAATAAATAAATCACTTATGTAATAAAGCACTGCCTACTAGGGCTGTCGGCAAACATAAATATTATGGATTAAAAAACTTCATCCACTTGTATTTATCTGGTAACATCCAATAGGTTAGCACTTTTCATTCCGAATTTTCTGCTTACGGAACAATTAAAAGTTTTTTCTAACTGATTTGACAACAAAAACGGAGTAAAAAAAAAATTATTCTTTTTGAATTATTTTTTTATTTGAATTGTCAAATTTTATGCTTTGTATAGATGATAATGCTTTTAGTATGATTCAAGGTAGTTGATAAGATAAAATTATTCAATAATAAAATGTTAGATAAATCTTAGAGTTCAAATTTTGTCACTCCCATAGGAAAGGTTACTTTCCAAAGATAGTAAATGTGATAGAATGGGTTTCCCTTTCGGAAAATGTATGTACATAGTTAATTAGTAGCAAAATGTTAATTAAGAAAAGCGAGATTTTTTCAGAAATTTTTGGTTTTATATTATTAAGAAATTATGCTCACATCATTTAATATTAATTAACAAATCGTTAAACATAGAATTGTTTTCTTACATACGAGTATATATAGATATTTTTTAGACTTTATTTTGTATAATGAATTAAAAAAATTTAGTGGAAAAATTTCAATATACATACACATGTATGTACATGGATCATTAAATGTAATCTTTTAGTATTTAAGTTGCCAATTTTCTACTGTTTCAAAAGTGTTTGTACACTCAGTTAACGAAAAATTAAATTTGCAGTCAAATCTGTTATCTCTCCATACCAGCACGGGTTTGATTCTGGTATGTCTGTCTCCAATCTTGCATTTTCAGTGAGTATTGCTTCGAATCTTTCTCGTTAGGCATTTATGGTAAGTTGACTGTATTTATACAGTCTTCTCAAAAGCATTTGATGGAATGTCACATGAAATATTAAGAGGAAATTTTACTTTTGAGACCGGAAAATTATCTTTTTTATAATTTTTGTCAAAACAGGATTATTGTATATTTTTGAACGCGACTTTTTGCACGCTAAACTAAGGAATATAATCAATAAATTGGCGGTTTTACTTTGTCAAAAGGTTTATTCAAATCATAATAGTGGCGCTTCAAATTTCAGCCTCATAGTCATCTGAAACAGAAAATTCATTTTTCTATGTATTTAGTAGACTTGTGATTGTATCCGCATATAATAGTCGATAAAGTTTAAATTAACAATTTTACACGTTTTCGAATTTTGAACCGTTTAAAGTAGAATACCACCTTAATTCAAAAGCTGGCCAGTTTTGGCTTTCATTCCACTTTCAATTGTGACTTGAATTCGTACTTATGTAATCTTCTGAAGTGCCTCAAGGTAGCATATTAGGAATACTTCGATTCATAATTTGTATTAATGATATTAGTAATTGTTTTTCTTTCGGAAAATGTTTGCTCTGCCCGGACGATCTAAAAGCCTTCTCGGTTTTAAAGAGCTAGGCGTAGTGTTTGAAGAAAGATTTTTTTTCAACACGCATGTTAATTATATAACGTCAAATGTGTACTCTATGTTGGATTTTATTGAGACGAAACGCCTCAAAATTCTCGGAGCCATATACTCGTGTCCGTAAGAGGTCTACGAGGCGATTCACGAAAAGTAAGCGATCAAGCTGCTTTTTAATCAAACCTTCAAGGGGTCAGGCCACCTTGAGATTTAAAAAAAATCGTTTTTTTTCTATTAGCTTCCTTATTGTTCCGAGATTACGGAAATTATGAAATCATACATAATTTGTATGGTTAAAGTTGTTTTTTAGTTTAACCAGTAACATTACCTCAAACACTCATAAGCATGTAAAGAAACTTTAAACACGTTTTTCTCGAAACACGGTTTTCAACACTATTTCAACCGATTCTGAAGATTTTTACACTCAAATGCTCTTGGATTTTTGCAATACATAAATTTATGTTTTTTCTAACAATTAATGTAATGAAAAATGGGCAAAAAAGCCATATTTCCTTCATATAGTTGTAGCTTCGTAACAAATCCATATAATAGAAAATTCCTACGATAGATCATAACCAGTGTATTTATACTGAAGACAAAAACTTGATTCTTGCAGTCGGACGGAGATTTTGTCAGCTATTCCCTGTACCAGGTTTACTCGCCCTGCGAGAGAGGCAATATTCACAATACCATCTCAACTATAATTTTCGACAAAAGATTTTCCTCACGTTGTATACTTTCGTGGGCATTGATTTCGGGTTCCCAAGGAGGCGCAACCCCTTAATAATTAAATCATGATAAGATATTTCTGAAACTTTAGTTGATAAAAGCAAAAAGAAAGTACACAGAGCTTTTAATTTAGTATTATTTTAAATTTCTCAACTGCTGCTACCTTTTTAGTATTAAAAAATGTATGTATACTCGTACGAAATCACAAAACAAATCAAAAATCAAAGACCATTTACAAAACGAAAGTCAGGTCGGACTCTTGATTACCACTCATTTATATTCCCATTCTTCTGAGCTTTTCATATAATTTTCCATGCTTTATTGGCCGAATAATAGAACTTATTTAAACTTGATACTTGGCTGCTAATCAAAATGCTAAGGCTACATTTTTACATACATTTGTATGTATCGACTAGAAAAACTAGTAACCATAAATATACATAAATGCTCTACAAATGGAAGATTAAGAATGACAATAAACGTTCAATTGCCTACACTGGCAACTTCCGTTTTGAATTTAGATTTTCATCTAACAAAAAGGCAATGCACATTTATTACGAGTATAAATACAAACAGACCCATGCAAACATTTGTACATATGCTTAACTTATATGTTTTACGTTGGATATATACAAGAAATGTCTTCCATTTCAAAGTTCATAGATGAACTAACGGGCTTTAATTCGAAATCCGACAATGTAAACAAAAATGTTACCTTATAAATAAATTGCTTAACAAAAATAAAACGCTGACCACTTGTACAAACAATGAATGCCCACAAGAAACTCCTAGATTCATTCATATTCTCATTCATAATAAACATAATGAAAAGGAAAGAAAAATCGATTCAGCTAATCGAAAAATATTTGTATGTAAATGTATTTGTAGCCCAGCAAAGTGCACATCTGAGCTGGTTCCAAAACGTCTGCGCCTACAACTCTAGGTATAGGCTCGTTTCTAATACGCCCTGGCGGGTTTCCACACCCATGCAGAGCGCTGGTACACGCACACCATCCGCGCTATGGCGCATCCAACTACAAACTTGCGCAATCGTCTTTGGGTTTATTAATCCCGTAATACCAGTTGAACAGTAATAGATATCAGCGCTAAAAAGTGATTGGGAGACACAGTGGGAGCAAATTGCCTGCAGCCACTTGACACATGAGCAAATATTTTCTACATACAAAAGCAACAATAACAAAGTAAAGGCATTGTACACTGAAAGAAAGGCCGCAGAGGTGGGCAGAAAAATGGTCGATAAAGAATGAAACTTAAAAAAAAAAAAAAAAAAAAAAATAAGCGAACAGAACAATGAAACCCAACAAAAGTGCACCAGACAAACAGGCCCAACGGAATGAGAGAGGATAGAAAAAAGTATGTGAAACTGCTTGGTATGTGCCTATGAGACCGTCTGTCTGGCAAACAAGAATTATGATCGGCTTAGCCACATGCTGAGCCGGTGCTTAAGGCGCGCATCCAGCCACCATACTAGCCAAGGCGTCTTGGCTTCCGAGTCACCGCCAACTAAAACGTGAAGCGTGAAGCTCCAAGCGACTCTTGACACTTCAGAGTGGTTAGTTGCAACTACTTTATAAACAACAAAACCAACACAATCGCTTATATCAGTTACTGTTGTTTCATTTTAATATTTTCACTGTCCTTATACCCGGCGACTGCCAGCTGTCCGTTTTTTTTTTGTTGTTTTAGTTTTTCTTACCTACCTAAAGGTATGACAATACAGTAGTACCCCAAATGTCGTTTCGGTTTCGCCTTCGTTACTCAAAAGCGCCAAATCTCTTGCAAGTAGAGTTAAATGTCTTCTCAGCCGTCTGCGCACCTTTTTAGGCTCGTTTTGTTCTGTGGCAGCCCCCTAATGTTTATAATTAACTACTTTCACACTCGAACACAATCGCGCATGCGCTCCGCACCGGCTGTCAGAGGTCCCATGCATCTGGTATTCAGGACAGCTTCCATGCAAAGGCAGCAAATTGCCGCAATAAAATCTCGCGGCGTTGGCCGTAGGTGGATATTGTGGAATGATCCACAGGCTTAAACTTTGTAGCCTTGTTTTTATTTATGTACTTTGGCATGTGTTTATTGTTTTAATTAAAATTCCAATTGCACCGATGCGTTTATGTACATATATGCATGTATGCGTGATCGTTTGGTAGTTGGTGTGGAAGTTTGAATCAAATTGTATTATGAATAGACATATGTGTGTGTGTATGTGAAGAAAATGATTTGTCCTAATTAGTTCAATATTTTTTTTCTCGAATAAGTTAAAAGTTGCAACCGAATAGTAATAATTTGACGCTTACACTATATACCTCAGTTTTTGGATTATTGAATTGGATAGAATATCTGTTGCAACAAATGTTTCGCAAAGATCAATGCTCGCGGAATTTGTCAGCAATCATAGAGATATTTTTGCAACTTGTCTTTTAGCAAACTCGATTTGGTTCTCTTCACATCTAACACTATTGCACATTTTTCAAAATAAAATCACTACGTCGTGTTGAATATCTCTATATATTAGTTAAGATAGCTTAACATAGTTTTAGCCATCGTATTTTTTTTTTTGCAATTTTACAAAGCAACTGAGTACCATAATTTTTGACACAAAGACAAAATGTAAACCTGCATACTCGTACATCAGTGCCGCCGTTTTGGTCCAGAACTTTTTGGTGTTTATGAAAAACGAAAGCTGTGTACGTCCATTATCAGGTTTTGGTAAAAATTAGAATATGCAAGATAAATGGAATATGCAGTATATTAAGTGTGGACATGCGATAAATTCAGAAAAGGCATAGAAATAAACAGGAACCATTTCGCGTTATTTTGCGATCTTTTCTAGTTTACTTCTGCATATTTTTTTGAGATCAGAAAGTTGAATTTTTAGATACTAGCTCCAAGTTAAATATACTGAGAAAAACGCTATTCCATTATCGTTTTTCACGTAAAAGTGTTCTTAAACTTGAAAATAATGTAATGCCATGAAAATACTACATAGTATTTCATGTAAATTATACTTCCAGAAAAACCACATTTTGATAAACTGAGGGCGACTTTTGATCGAATTTCGCAGGCAACCCTGACTTACAGACACACTTTCGCCCGCCATTTGACAAACACACAGTGCCTACATCGGTCCTTATGCACTTGGTCCTTTCATAGTGTTCGTGGGCGGCCTTGTCTTCGTTGCACTTCAATGCATGTGTGCCGGGTCGAAATTTTTCGGAGTATCATTACTCCTGTGAACGACATGTCCGTGCCATCGCAATTGTTGAATATGTATGCGGTCATGATTAGCGATTTGTAGAGCAAGATTTTTGTGGTGTAAGTCTGTTATGTTTTATCACCAGTGGAGGGACCTACACGTTTGTGCCGATTCCAAACAACAGATGTATTTAATGAAAAATTTTTTCATGGCAAAAGTACCTTCGAAGGTTTGCCATTGCATGTAGAGGGATGACCGTTATTAGAAAAAAACTATTTCTACGATAAGATTTTCAAGTTTAGTGAGTTGTTTTTCGTTTAAACGATAAGTGCGTGCGTGCTATAACTCGATATGCTGATGAGTTCGAGGTTCGAATCTCAGTCAGGGCAAGCAAAATCTTAACCATAGAAAACGGTTTTTTCTAATAGCGGTCACCCCTCGGAAGGCAATGGCAAATCTCCGTGGGTATTTCTGCCATGAAAAAGCTTCTCACAAAATACATCTGCAGTTCGGAGTCGGCACAAAATTGTAGGTCCCTCCAATGTGGTAGAATATAAAGACGCACACCACAAATGGTAGTGTAAGCGTAATAATTATATTATTATATTATAAGCGCCTTTTTCGAAAAACTAGTCCGGTTCGATCCAAAAGTACTACAGCAAGGGTCGACAGGCGTATATTAGAAATTTCTGAAAGGTATCCATTCAAATCTGCTCCGAAAATTCGCTCCTAGCTTATGAATGATGGTAAAATTACACCTTCGACCTCAACAATTCGGAGACGGTTGCAAGAAAGCCAAAAGCACGGTTGAGTCACTCGCAAAATTCCATACATGAGTACAATGAACCTGGAAATAAGCGTGAATTTTATGAAGAGCAATACTAAAACCGCAAAGCTTTTGGCATAATGTGCTTTGGACTGATGAATCCATGATCAAACTAAAATACTCGCATGGCATGGTGTATGTATGACGACGCCCCACAGCAAAGCTTTCGTATAAGTATACTCTATCCACTGTTAAATCGGCTAAAAAGTCTGGGGATGTTTTCGGCTTTCGGAACAGGCAACAATGTAATTGATAGGACCAAATTGTATGCTAAAGCAAGACAATGCACCAATCCACACAGCAAAAATAGTAAGAGCAGAGTCCTGACCTGTCCCCAATCGAAAATGCATGGACTACCTTAAAAATGCGTATTGCTCAGGACAAGCGTCAAGAATTACGGAATCTAAGGAAATAAATCCCTCGACACTGGTCAAATTTCACTCGGGATGAATGCTTGAAGCTAGTAAATTATAAGTCACACATACTGTACATACAATATGAATGCGAATGCCCGAAACTATGGACACTGTGCATATTAAATAAATGACAACTTAATTTTGCCACCTACTATGTATAGTATATGGAGCAATTTTCTGGCTCTCCCCCTACATCAAAAACGTATTTTGACAGAAAACTGGAGGAATCAGCTTTTAGTATGGCGGCGATGTTATGTATGAATATAAATATACATTCACTTGTGTGTGTGTGTACATATGTTGATGCCAATGTACAAGTAATTGGGTAACTAATTTATTAGCGATGTGCCTACCTTTTGTAAGCAAAACACTACTACATCGTATTAAATTACGTAAAAATGCTAATTTAATTAATGACTTCTCACAAGACTATAGTTAATTTTGTATATTTCTTAAGTATCTAATTGTATGTATTTGTTAATTTACTAGTCGGCCTTTCAGCTATTTACAAAGCTTGAAATTTAGTCAATTACCGGATTTTTTGTGAGCGTCCCAACTAGCTCATTTACTTAACATAAATGTGTGAATAATAAGTTCGTAGCGTAGGGAAAGAAATACTACATAGGATAATTTTTGGTATTTTATTGATTCCAGGATTTTTGAGATCTGAAATCAAAATACTCTTATCCCAAGATCGTCCCTAAGTTCAGAAAATTTTGATTCGTAATTTTTTATTTGACAAACAGTGTAACTCATGTGCTTTCGTCGTATTATAGTAGTATTCAAAATAACACTAATTTAACACTGAATAAATTGTTGTAATCCATGTATGTTTTTACATATTGGTCACTTCAATTTGCAATAACAAAAAAACCATAAACATAATATTAGACAATCATACAAATTAATTCATACTTCAAGTACAAATACATATGTATATATATTTGGTACAGCAGCCAATGCTTATACATAAGGCAAAAATTAAAATATTAAATATTAATATATGCTTCAGTACATTAAGTTAAAAAAAGCATTCCATTTTCAGCCGGATTTTGATCAAAATGCGATCTTACAGAAATTAAAGCATTAAGTGCGTTATATGTACATACTCTAACCTGGACCTAACTTTGATGCACATAAAAACCGCAATGGAGAAGCTCCTTCTAAACACTTGCCGACAAAAAGTTAAATGTTTTCTGTTGGTAATCGCCTTTATCGCCCCCATTTCAAAAAATATTAATTTCTTTTACCAAACCATCTGATAAACTGTATGATTTTCTATTATTGGACACTTGCGAAATGATCGTTAAAATATGATGCAATTTATCTTTGAGACTTACTACCATAGCTATCTCAACCACCTCGTCGTTAGTGTTATTAACATCCCTCTCATAGTAAGGCTTATTTCCTACATCAAGAAAGATATTCTCCAGCTCCTTTATAATGGCAGTAAATTGTAAAAACATACATATACAAAAATTGTCTGGCGCTAATCTGTAACGCTGTGTCAGTACCAGTTTCTCATCGTCCTTTCGTTAACTTTTAGTGCGTCCGCGTATTTATCTAAAACTCATATTTATTCGTATTTAACCCTAAGCCACAAAAGCCACAAAGGAAAGGATCAAACCCATTTGTTTAAAATAGATAGTCCGAAGCCCAGGATTTCTCTTTGTATGTCTGCGTTTATCATTTCTTTGATATTAATACAATCTTTTTATCTTGCAGCACACATACAACACAGAAACCAGCATTTGTAAAATATCCTTAAATAAGTGTAACTTAAGGATTATGGGGTCAAGGAATCATAATATAATATTGATTAAGTGGTGCTAGGTTTCAGCTATAAAAAAGGGTCCGATGTGGTGCGATTTTCCACTCTAAATTAAGTATGTATGTGAACAACAGAATTAGGTCGTCAAATAAATTTACTCGAACGCCATATGATTCGTGATTATAGAAGTCCTGTACTTTTGATGAGATCTAGTTAAAATGAAAACTGTCGGATAATTTTAACTAAGTGTCTCCACAAAACTTTGACCCGTTAGATTCCGAAACGGCTAAAGCTATGGTGGCTAGAAGAACTTTGTGAACATGGCATAGATAAGCCAATGAGTTCGAAGTTCGAATCTCAGCCAGGGAAAGCAAAATCTTAATCATAGAAAATTTTTTTTTCTAAAAGCTTTCACCTCTCGGCAGGCAATGACAAACCTCCGAGGGCATTTCTGGCATGAACAAGTTTCTCATAAAATACATCTGCTGTTCGGAGTCGGCACAAAATTGTAGGTACCTCTATTTGTGGTAGAATATAAAGACGCACGCTACAAATGAAGAAGCTCGGCCAAACCCTGAGCTATATAGTGTAAGCGTAAAATTATTATATTATTAGACAAAAAAAATTATATTTGGACTACTTGGTTAAAAAGCTTATGTTTTCCCACAACAAGATGATATTAAATTTTTTTAATGTTTTGCATGCATAATTAAAAGTTGTAAATGCTTGCAGACCTTTATTATTTGGTAGCTTCTCCGGCCGAGTGTTTAACGGTGCGTTGCAAAATGTGGAATGCGGCTGTGTTCCAAGGTTCGAACTTAAATCGAACATGTAGGAGAAGCTCCGCCGAACAAGGAGCTAAAAATGTATATAGTATGAGCCCCAAATTATATGTGTTATAAATTCTTTCTGAAACACATTCGGGAGATGGTTTGAGCACTAGGCTTTGCGTTCGTTACTGTCCTGATGCATTCCGTTGGAAGTTGTATCAACTCGAAACCATCCACCGTTTGTATGTCTTGAAAAACCCGCCCTTGTCAAGTACTTTCTTCACCGCCCACCTTTATGTCATTCGCTTATTGTTGGGTTTATATATCATAGTCTTCATTAAGAGTATTTAGCTGGAAATTTAGTGTTTCGGCATGTAACGGAATCCTCATTCGCCGCATGTTTGAATAAGTGTAAACTGCAGTGGTGCTCAAAGAGGCCGTTGGAACGGACGAGACTCCAAGCAGCCCCATTGCTAGCCTTCGTGTAAGGAAGAAGATCCGGGTGCACTAGTTTAGTTCCACTGGGTTGCAATTTGCTCGCAGATTTCACCACAACCTTTCGGTTGTATTAATATTTAGAATATTTGATTGCTAGCTGATGTACAGTTGTTGACTTTTATTATGTATAAAATATCTGAATCCAAGTATGTATATATTTAGTATTTTTAAGGACTGTTGGAACGGACGAGGTTCCGAGCAGCACCCTCGATGGATTATCTGGGCCCGTTTTTGGATTTAAAGTTTTGGGCACGTGGTATGTGGTAGATTAGCATTTCACTCGCCGCTGTCTCTCCAGAGCTCTAAGCTGTTTCAAGATTGAGGCTATTTCATTGGTGGTTGATGTCCATTCACTAAACCCTTGATGATGGTCTCCAGTACGTTCCTTTAACGATTAAAACGAAGGCACACAAAAAACTAGTGATAGACATCATCTATGTCGCTATGGCAGATATCGTAGTATGGGTCGTGTTTGTGTTTATACTTGAATAAGTATTCCTTGAAGCAGCCGCGTACGCTAAGGATTAGAGTTAAGTAGAAATCAACCTGACCATGTGTTCCTAAGAGGCAATGCATTATAAAGCCATTAACGATGTCCGCATTTTAAAGTTCAATACTTGACATCGAGTACAAGTGTACTTATTTCAAAACATGCATACACCATAGTAATACGACAAAACCTTATTTATTTTGTTTCTTTTTAATAACTCACTTCTAGACAAAACTAATTTATTTATTGACACAACTGTGTTACTTATGTACACAAGTTTCTACAAAACAAAAAGCCTACATACATATGTACATATGTACTTAAACTTGAGGGGCAAAATCAATTTTACCAAATTGAATTAAATTAGTTCAATTTAAGCTTTGACGTCGACTTTGAAAAACCAAGATTTTTTAATGCACATGTCTCAAACTGTTTGTTTTTTATTTGCCTATTATAAATATTTTGTTCTAACTTAGTTATTGAGTAATTTAAAAGTTATTTAGCACAGTTGTGTCGTCACACTGGCTGATCGCTACATTAAACAAAAATATGTACACATGTTTTTATATCATGTGACTCGCATCTTGTAAATACACCTGACATGAATAAAAGAGGAGAGACGCATTTTCTAGAGGAACAAAAGAGAGGCGGAAAGACGTGAGTGCGACGTAAGGCAGCAAACAAGAGGTGTCAAGACCGGGACTGGTTACTGCAAAGACGAGTATGAACATATGATGAAATACATATGTACGTTCAGAGCACGCTTGAGGTATGAAGAGAGCACTTCTCCAAGCAATTGAATACGAATTCTAAGGACACGTTTGAAGAAGAGCAGTCCAGAACAATCAGTAAGAGATAATCACCGGCTTAAGAACAACAAAGCGCCTGGAGCAGAGGGTTTACCGGCTGAGCTGTTCAAAGCTGGCGGGACACAGGTAATAATAATAATAATAGTTTGGCGCTTACACCATATAGCTCAGGTTTGCCATTGTCTGCCGAGGGGTGAACGCTTTTAGAAAAAAAATTTTACTAGCCCTGATTGAGATTCGAACCTCGAACTCAGCGGCATATCGAGTTATAGCAAGCACCGCTACCAACTCAACCACAGCGGCCACTAAGTACGGCGGGACCCTGTTAAGTACAATTTGGTCCAGAACACACAATAAAATTTAAATCTCAGTATACTTTTCCCAATTCATAAATAGGGTTATCCAAATATCACACATAACGTCCTATCGACGATACTGTGCGAACGACTCAATGAAGTAGTCAAGGTTGCAGCATAAACTCTACCAATAAGATCAGCCTTGAAATCAAATACAATTTTCAATATACAATTACTCTTTATCCTATATTTCCTGGTGAACAAGACCAGCTCCGTCTCGTTGAGATTTATAGGTAACCCACAGCTAGCAGACCAATTTGTAACCAAATTGAGATATGTGATTAGCAAATCTGCGTTTATACCAAATACCAATCAGCTGTTCATTTAGTACGAAAAGAAAACAAGCAACAAAGGAGCAACCATTTCGAAGAACAAACAATAGAGGTGCCATTTTTAGACATAATTAGAGAGTTCACAAGCGTGTTATTGGTCGTATTTCTTTAGTGCGTTATTTAAATAACAGAGGCGATGTATTTCCTTTACTATTGTATGTGGTATTCAATTAATATAGCAATTAATCAGCAAAAAATCACTTTTAATAAACTTGAGCGGTCGGTTTCTTTAAAGTATGTATACGTACACCACTATTTGACTTAATTTAACATTTTTTCAAAAAAAAGAATCCTAAAATGATGATAAACGGAAAGTGCTGATCGAATAACACACACAAATGACACACTAAACATACCTTTCACCAGGAAATATAGGGTGGCATATGCCCAGTTACCCTCTGTCAGCTACTTGGGGGTTATGCTGGACAGGAGGCCGAACATCGAATATAGGGCGAAGAACGCTGTAGGGTGGGCATCGAAGAAACTTCGATTTCATTCCGGAATTACTAAATACTACCAGACCTTGATCGGTGTCCTAATCGGGCACTGCCCGATGGGGATCCACGCTGTATGTCTGGGCATCGTCTCTGACCCGAGATGTGAGTGCTGTACGGAGGATGATGAGGTGGAATCTTCTCAACACTACCTTCTCAGCTGTCCTGCTTAGATTCAAACGCCTTGGCTCGTACTTTTTTGATACTCCCGAGAGGCTCTCCGGTGTAGACATTGGTGGGCTACGGACTTTCATTACGAGCACTCGACACTTCAAACACATATTTATTGAACGCGAATAAACACGACCCACACGAAAACTCAGATGCCCAGTCTATGCTTTGAATTTAGACATTAAAGAACTAATTAAATTTATTACTTTTTGCATTTCGCTTTCCGGGCTATTGTAGTGTCTTCCTCGCTGAGGTCTTAGCTGCGATATAAAGGCAGCCATTTCGAAAAGCGGCTTAAAAGGTAAGCATTTTTTTCTCTTCATTGACAGCCAAGCAGAGAGTAACTGTATATCAGTTACTTCCCGCAAAAGCAAATGATAGATGGATACAGAGTACGAAATTATGGATCTTTTGGCAAGTGAAACCAATAAGGGTTTCGTACTTTATATTCAGCAAGGAGTGAGGATACACCCCAGACAATTTAAAGAAACTTTCTTCAGGTGCTGTATAAGCTGTAAGAATTTAGAGAAAGAAGTGGTAGATTTCGTCTTTCTTTGTAAAGTGAAATAAAGTGTGCTTTGTCTAGAACTCAATTAGGAATCAGCCAATCAGTCGTCTTTTTAAACTCATGATGCAAGTGCATCACTAGTCATCATCTTTTGTAAGCGACTAACTTATAATCAACTCTCTTATATTTTGAACACATTTTACAACACTAGTCTGTCAAAATTAATGGTCGTTTGCAAAATTTGCTAGCAAAGCAAAACAAAATAAGTAATTCTTATAAGAAGCGATTTTAGTTACGTCTGATCTGTATTGTTTTTTTTTTGCTTATTTTGATGTTTAGCGAAAATTTTCCAATTTCCCTTGGTACTTTCCAATGATTTTTCACAATAGCACCACTTTCTCACTTTCCAACACTTTCAATGAGGTCAGCTATTTTTTAAGCGAGTTTATTTCAACTCAACTCGCTTATTTTTGTTGTTGCTTTCCACGCTATACGATAAGGTACCTAGTGTTCTTTTGCAAGTCGCTTTTCCAAGGCTTGCTTTAAGCTGTAACAATCCGTGCTCGACGAAAAAATTTAATGGCGTCGGTCGATTTTCAGATGGATTTGACTCCTTAAGAGAGGAAACTTTCAAATCGTTGACATTTTCAGATATTTGTATGTCTACATAAATGCATAAATACTTGTATGTAGAAACCAAAGTTTACATATACAAACCTAAATATATGTTTGATATATTTTATGACTTCGCTTAAACTATATGGCGTTTGTTCGTGTTGCAAATTCTTTTATAAACAAAGCTTTTATAGAAGAAAAATCTTTTTTGTTATTGTTTGGCCATATAAGTAATAATAATAATAATTTTTGGCCGAGTTTCTCCAACCATTTGTGATGTGCGTCCTTATATATATGTATAATAATAATAATATAATTTTGGCGCGTAGACTATATAGCTCAGTGTTTGGCCGAGCTTCTCCTACCATTTGTGGTGTGCGTCTTTATATGTATTATACCACAAATTATCATCTGAGTCAGACACAAAGTCAGAAAAAAACTCAGCAAAAATATTATATGCTTCTTCAAAGCCACTCACACTTTTATCGTTATAAACAACTGAGGAGGGAATATTTGTCTTGGAATTTTTATTATTTCGATTTTTTAGATATTTTAGATATTTTGTGTACCACGGTATCGTATAAGTTTTACTTGGAAAAGTCAGAATAATATCCACACGTAAATTAAAGATTAGTGACTTAAAAAGATTAAACACCATATCAGTATCTAATTTCGAAAATAATTCCGATCAGTAAAATTGCATAGATTATAATTTAGTTTGTACCATGAATCGACTTGTGAGGCAGTAACAAATTTATAAAACTGTAAACTAATCATTAACGGAAAATGGTGCATAATAAAAATAATGAAATAAAAAACTCGTTTGTTTGAACAAAAATGTTTGCTCTTAAATAAACAAGTGTAACTGAAGATTGTAAACTTAAAAGATCAGCTTTCCAAAGCAACTTAAAAAACATTCTAACTTATTCCGTGGATACATTAGATCTACATATATTTGTGCATATATATGTATGTACATACAAACATATATAATATGCACACTTTGCACTTTAAAAAAGATTTACAAAAATATTCGGTATCAACACAGCAGGGTTACTCACAATAACTACTGTAGATCGGTAGTAAGTACAACTGGAATGAATACGTTTGTGGCAAAAACGCGCAGCAGCTGAAGAACATACATACGTGCTTAATATATTGCATTCATACATACGAATATGTTTGTGTGTCACACGTTGTATTTATAAAAAAAAACCTTTATATAGCGAAAGATCTCACGGTGGGGAATCAACCACTGATGCTTAGTAACATGCAACGCAAATGTGGTCCTGCATGTCAGTTTTGTTCAATAAGCTGTTTGACACTTCTGTGCCAAGAAACAAGATGACAATGACAGTAACAACCACAACTACATATAATACCAGCGAAACTGTCCAGCAGCAAACACATTCGAACAAAAGTTTTGTTTGCATCCATTCGGATTAGACAGAGGCGACACAGGACACCACTGGCTACCTTTATTTTATTATTCACAACTTTAACGGCTCCTTGAAAACGCGAGGGTGCGGCGCAGGGCGAACGAGCAGCACATGAAGCCTACTCGGTGCTCTGCATTGTCGATCTCCAGCTGTTACCATAAATTTGCAGCTTAATCCGTCGAACAATTCCATCAGCCAACCTGATTTTGTTGCTGACTTTGGCGAATTAAAAAAAAAAAATCGCAGATTAACACGCGAACATTTGTGGCAACAAGTATTATTACCAAAACACTTTAATTTTTTTTATGAATATTTCCGCTGCTGCAATTATTATTGCAACAGCAATGTCACAGAAGTGGTACAAAAGTGCCACTGCCACAGTTTCAAGAGTTGAAGTAATGGATGAAGACTATTGCAGTTGGATAACAGGTACTAAAAAGATGATCTTATTTGTTGTACCCAGCAGTAAAGTGGACGCTCTTATGCCAAGATGCGTAAGGAGTACGCACTCAATTTTGGGCAAATAATTTCTGTATATTTTTCTCATTCAATGTTTTTTACTCTTTCTATCAATCTCCCAGACTTTTTGCTTTTGTTCTAATCACCTCTAAAGACCACCGCAGGAAGTCTTACAAAAATGTTAACTTAAAATAAAGTATTTTATTGCAAATGTAAGTATGAAGCTTATTTATACCAGATAATAAACATACAATGAAAATAAAAAAAAAACATTCTATGTCGCATAGATAACAGTATATTCATCAAAAAATTAATAAAACGGGGTTCAAAAGTTTAAATTCATAAGCTTTGCAAATTCTTTCGAAAAAGGTGCCGTTATATTTGATGATTTATCAACTCATACAATTTTATAAGATATTAGTCGTGATTTTTGCTCCATCAGTGGACTTAAAAAAATAGGCAAAGAAAAGACAAGGTTGTTAAAAATTTAATAAATAAACATACTTTTAAGTTTTTGATGAATTTATTGTTATAGACATAGATTTTTTTGGCTTTCACTGTTAGTTTATTATCTACTTTAAATAAACAACATACATACTTCCTATAGTACCTCTGCACATTTCGATTTTAAAATGTGCATAAGTAGATACAAAAATATGTACGTGGTTATACCTACTTACATACTATATATGTACATACATACGTTGCTAAAAGTGAACTAATGACAATGGACAGCCGACTGCGGCAGCAAGTGTTAACACAACGTCCGGTGCACGCCATAAATTCCGCAGCAACCTGCTGTTAAAGCAATTATGTATCTTATAGTATCTAATTGTTGTTGTTTGTTATTCCCTATACGTGTGTGTGGTTATTGCTAATAAAATATTTAGTAGTGGGAAGGTTTCGCTGCATTCGCAAACGGCCTCTGCTGTATTGCACACAAGCCAATAATTGCCGGAATAATTGTCATCAGTTTGTAATAAAATCGAAATAGTTTCCAAGCTAGGTAAGTTAACCACAGATTCTACAAATTTGTTAAAATCATACTGTGAAAATGAGTCAAATATTTATTTTATAACAAAGTACCGAGTTTGACCAAATAATAAAAAAAAAATGTCAACAAATTGAAGCAATTTTTTGTATTCTTTTTAAATTTCGTTATTTTTAATATATAATGATAGGCCATTAAAAGCAACAGTTATATTTTTTTCAACGCCTTTAAAAATACCCGTCGGCAACTTCTCCAATTACTACCTGGATGATGGCACATGGAAGTTAAATAACGAAAAAAACACGCGTTTTTATATTATTTATTTCGATTTTTTTAATACATATTCAAGTAATCTTTTTCCGTGGCGGTAGAAAATTAAAAATTTTACGTGTCGAATGCAACATTGTATAATTTATTTCAATAACTTTTCAAACAGCTTTCATCTTAAAATATATAATATGATATATACAGTACTTATTGTATATAAGAAAGTTGTATATAAGAAAGATATGGATATAATAAAGGGTTTTCCTGCACCGAGCACAGCGTAATATAACTGCTATGTTAAAATAATTGTATATAAGAAAAACGCTTTTAAGAAAGAAACGCTTATAAGAAAGGATTCTTTAATACCAATCTAAACGATTCCAAGTCAGTGTAAACGCATATAAGAAAGCTTTTCTAGCATATGCGACCCCATTATTTACTCATTTGGCTTAAATTCGTTCTGGCAACGCTGTCTTGACATTTCGCTAAAGTAAACAAACAATGTCCGGACGAAAGCGACTCACAGTCTCATTGAAGACAAAAATTGAAATTAGGGATAAGTTTAAGTCTGGTGCTAAGAAGAAGGACTTGCTCCGTATTTATAATATCGTGAAAAGCACACTTTCAAAAATTATAAAGAGCTCGAATGAGTTACAGCAGCAAAAATATTCTTGCAAAAACCTTAATAGAAAGCGGGCCAATAAATCAAAATAAGAGTCGATTAACAATGCAATGTCGAAATGGTTTGCACAAATTGTGGAAAAAGGAGCTGTAGTAACAGGACCAATTCTATTGGAAAAAGCACTGGAATTTGCAATCAAACTTCGTATTACCAACTTTATTGTCAATGAGGGTTGGCTACAACGTTGGAAGAAAAATGAAAATATTAGCTTCAATACGAATCCAGAGATAAAGAATTAGTTCAAAAGAAAATTGAGCAGTATTTTAAAATATAAAATGTCAAACTTTTTACCTTCACTTTAGAGCGTTAAAATGCATTTTACCTTAGCATACCTGTTCAAAATTAATTTTTTTCTTTTTTATAAATATACATACATATGTAAGTGGCCGCTGTGGTCGAGTTGGTAGCGGTGAGTGCTATAACTCGATATGCCGGTGAGTTCGAGGTTCGAATCTCAGCCAGGGCAAGCAAAATCTTAATCATAGAAAAAGTTTTTTCTAATAGCGGTCACCCCTCGGCAGGCAATGGCAAACCTCCGAGGGCATTTCTGCCCGTTCGGAGTCGGCAAAAAAACTGTAGGTCCCTCCATTTGTGGTAAAATATAAAGACGCACACCACAAATGGTAGGAGAAGCTCGGCCAAACACTGAGCTATATAGTGTAAGCGCCAAAATTATTATTATATTATTATTATTATGTAAGTAATAAAAACTTTTTATTACGTTTTGTTTTGTATACATAGTTTCTTTTACTTTGAAATAGTTTATTAAAGAAGTGAAATACTATTAAATATGGTTTCATTTAGTGGAATAAAGATAGAAAATAAATAGATTTTTCAAAAATGTATAGATTTTCTATAGTCGGATATAAGAAAGTATCTTTCTTTTATGCGTTGTTTGCGTAAAAGAAAGAACGCTTATAAGAAAAGATTTCTGTACATTTTTAAATTTTCTTATAAGCAATAAGTACTGTATTTCACGTTTTTATTATTTCTTATAATTGTATGAGCGTCTCTTATTCAATATTTTTCATATCGTAAACATTTCATAATTTGTGTTTCAACTTTGCATCCTACATTTTTTGTATACCTTTTTGTCGTTGGGAACCCACCTGGCAATATTGCATTTGGTTCTAAATGTTCAGTCTTTAACTTTGAGATTGGTGACAACAAGTATTGAAAAAACGTTAAGAACTACGATTTCTTAAATACCTACATATTGTGGTTATTTATTTATTTTATCAATAAGATTGAACTAAATATTTGCAAACAAATGGCAACCCTCTGCAAAAATATTCTGGAAATTAAGGCTCTTGAGTTTAATTCAAGTATAGTTGGCATATGTTAGTCATTTTATCAATTTAGTTGCATTAAATTTGTAACAGGTGCTAAAGTTCGCAAACTCTATAATTTTGATGCCCGTATTGTAATATTTCATTTATTTTACCAATTTCCTTAATCGAAAATTTTCCAACAGGGGGCGACCATTTAAACCATCCGGATTTGATAGCAAACTAGTAAAAATAAAAATATTTGAATCGGTAAAGCCATTTCCATGTATTTGTGTAGTGGACAGAAAGTAGAATTAAAATAATAATAATATTAACAACTTTACACTTTCCTTATAGCTGTACCAAATCGGTATAATTTTACAAAGCTTTGTAAAATTTTTGTATAAAATGTTTTTAGTCCCATTTTTGAATAATTTGGGGCATAACTCTTTTTGTAACAAAATACTGAAACTAAAGCGCAATGTATAATAAAGATGAAAATAAACTGCGTTCGGGAACTAGGAGAAAGACAGATATGATCGCTGCCACCAAAAATCATTATCCAATTCCTAAGGATGATAGGGATAGACGAAGTATTATAAAATATTAGTTCGAGGGCACATAGATTATTATGTCGAAGTGCATACCTCATTTGAATTATCTATCTATCTACAAGCATTTTGAAAACAGTTTTAGATTTAGATATAGATATGGACTTTCGATCATGAAGGTTCCGAACATTTTATATTAAAATTGTGGGTCCGATCAAATCTCGTTCAGACCTAAGCGATAAAGTTTCGAATATTTTAAGTATTTTGGTCCAAGGCGACTTCAATAAGGGGAAAATGTGATGAAAAGGCGAGTTGGTTTTATGTTCGCTTTACATTTATACTTTTGTGTTAGCTCTTAGGGCGTAGATTTAGATACAACCCCATAATGCGGCGTCACTATGGGCTCTGCTCTTAAGTGTGTCTTTAGGGACAACCACGCTAACCTTACCTAACATTATCTAGTGGCAAAACTGGCTGCACTTCAAATGGAGGATTAAAACTGTACCGACGACTCCCTTGCAGGTTTTTCATTTCATGCCGAGTCGCGGCCACTAACAGAAAAAACTTTTGCTATGAAAATTATTCACTTTAATTTCTACAACGGATCTTTGTTTGTTTTTCAACCACAAATGCAAAAAATATTTATTTTGTTAAAGCAGTTAAGTAAATGTAAAATATGCTTTTTAGATGGTGTTAAATTCAAATCTAGGAGCATGATTTTTTTTTTCATTAAAGAATATATCATATGTATGTACATATGTATATAATAAGGCTGCATTCAACAGCAAACTACGAAAAAGTTGACGAACCACTGTCGGTGTCATAAACCGATACTTAAGCTGGTCATAAAGCGTTTAAGTTAAGCCTCATGAAAATTAAATAAATAGCCTGTTTATTATTGTAATTTGATGCTTTTCACTCCAAACCGCTTCAAAAACAATACCACTTAGAACAGCAAAACAAAAGAAGATTCTGCCAAAAGCCGCAATAAGTTGTTGCAAAGGAGAGGGGGAAGAAGATGAAGAAAAATGGAAAAATAGGGTGGAAAGCGTTTCAACTCTGACAAAGCCAAACTAAAAGCGAAGGATAGGATATTATTATCCCACTTTCACTTACCGAATGGTACTTTGAGCCACTCGACGGCACGTATCCATTAAAAATATGTACACACTTCTACATTCATGCCATGCAAACATAGGCCACTGGGGAACAACTCGTTTTAGAAAATGATGAAGTGAAGAGTTGAGTGACCTATGCCTGGGCAATGGATTTAAGTACTTGAACTTCGTGCAGAATTTAACTCTCCATTCGTTTTTCGTTGTTTATCAATTAAGTAATTGATTAAAGTCATTAATACGTTTGACCGTCCATCCCAAATGGGTGTTTCGAACTTAAATCTGCGATGCGACGTGCATCGTAGTCTGTCATACAAAGGAAAGCGAGCTGAAAGCTAAAATGAGCTGAGTTATACTCGCAAGTCTATGTAAATGTTTTGCTCTTATTTTGAGTTTTATAAAACTTTGCTTTGTTTTATGCTTCTGTAAAATATTCAAATGAAATAAGTTCTTTGTGCGAAGCTGTCGTTTGCCTGTGGCCAACACTTTGGCTTGCTGGCAAACGCACTTCCGTTTCCGCATCAATTACTATCAACAGTGCAAAACTCAATTCAAAGAGAAACACGCGACAGTGTACGTTCACTCAAAGGCATTGTATGTACATACTATACTCTTTTTTCAGGCGCTTTGCTATTAACATTTTAACCCCATCCAAATAAACAGTTGGTCAAACAATGAAAAGAGGGCATGAATGATTTCGTTGCATTGTTATAGAAGCCAAATGAAGTTAAGGTAACCGACATTTTTAATAATAATATTTTAATTTTTTTATATAAGAACGTTCTTCAGGCAGTCGTAGTAAAATTTGGCTTTAAAGAGCACCGAAAAATCATTCAGTATGCGTAACAGTCATACAGAAAGAAATTGTTTTTAATTATAATGTTTCCATTTATATTGAGCATTCATTAAATAATACTCATATCAAGAGTTTATTTGCCATTTTTAGTTTTTGTTTTCTTTAAATAAAAATCAGACTCCCTGGTCAAAAAGCTTAAGGTTTCCTTGCGAATTATTAAAGAAAGTCGTTAACACGAACATAAAGAAAATTGTAAAAGATTAATTCTAAAATATTTTGGTGACTTTATGCAAGATAAAATTAAGAGATTTTTAATAAATTTTGTCCCGATTTCTGAAAGAAAAAAAGTTTCTCGTATTAATATTCATACACTCAAAAATTTGTAGATAGCTTGAGTTTTTTAAAAAGTACCTTACCTGTGATAACTTTTACAAAACATTTAAGTATCTAAATCACATTTTTTATAAGAAATTCGAAAAAAAAAATTTGAAGAAAGGATTTTGCACCGCAGTTTTGAAGATTTCAAACGTTAAAGGCATCGCAGATGTCCCTTAAATTCTGTAAGAATTTCTTACCAAAACGTATGGATTTTCTTTTCAAATTTCGTTAGTTAATAGAAATAGAAAAATCGGCAAGAAATCGGAAATTGAATTCTAATATATGTATTTACAATTTTTCTCAAGTTAATTATTTGGCTCTATAACCGAATAGGCCGAGCGCAATATACTCATAGCTTAACACCAAGTCCTTTACCGCTTGGCGTTTTCAATGGACAGTACGCCTTCTTTTTCCTCCATTCGCACGTATTTATCCATTCGAACGACCAGATCTAGACAGCGAGCGTAAAATGCTCGATATACACTCCTTCGCACACTGTGCGGCAATAACTTTCACTAAAATTTTCAAAGAAATATTGTTGTTCACGTTGACTGCTTTCATAAGCAGTATACTGAGCATAATGGAAAATTCATTAGACGTAAAAGCACTTGAAACACCAAATCAGGCGAGACCACAAGGCAAACCCGTTAAAATTTATAACCCTTTCCATTATTTTTTCATGTTAGCCCTTCCCTCTTATTTTTCTTTTCTCTCTATATTGTGTACCCATTTTCACTTTGCAGCTAACTACAATAATTTATACGCATTTAGTTCGTCGCTGGTCAAAATATCCCTTGACAACCAACACCCTCCCACATACATTTTAATTTTCTCCACACGCATGTTTGTCATGGTATAAATACATTAGGGTGGTCCAAAAATTCATTGGGGGGGAGTTTTAAATCAAAAAATATTTTCTGGTGTCATAAATCGCCCAAAGTTTCCCATGAATTTTAAATGTTCGTAGTAAAGTAAATAAATCTTTGAAAGTAGATAATTTTCAATCGGCAAACTTTGCTTTTCAATCGTTTTTACAAAGTAGGTACCTCTTTAAAAAAAGAATCCAAAATAATTATCATTAAGAATATGTTATATTAACAATTGAATACTATTCCTTAAAATATCCATGAAAGTAACAGAATCTCTTCAAATTCCAACCTTAATTTTTTTAACCACCATTAATATATGTATGTACATACGTAGACACAATTAATCACGTGTGGTTAATTTGTACTTAAATACAATCTGCAAGTGCCGGACATATGGCTATGACATATGCCACACAGTATTTGGGTTAACACTGTTCTTGGCACGCAAATTTGTTGATGGGATTATAAAATTCAGACAAGGAGTTTCCCCTCTCTGATTTGATTGGTTATGAATACCAGTAAGATGATGCACTTACAATGTATAAACTTTATGTACGAGTACAAACATGCTGTCACTAGCTGTTTCTGTTGTTAAGTCTTCACTTCGACAGTAACTGACGTTTTCGTTCATTTATTCAGATATTCTTTCACTCGTCTGTGATTTGTTTGCGTTTTGTATTAGACACACAAGTATTTGTTTATTTATTGGACACCCTCTTATCCCTTTTGCTTGTGATTCAACTGTTGTCGTGGATGTGTTAAATGTTTAGACTACATATGTATGTATGTATGTATGTACTTATGTATATACCAACACGCATTTTAAAATTTTTGATTAAAGTGATTTCTTTGCATGTGCTTAGAATGCAAATAGTACTCGAAGTTTAATGGGTCATCAATGGATATCCATCAAAAAACCACAGTTAGGCTACTATGTATGTGAGTATTTATCTGCAACTAAGTATCAGTATGTACCTATGTATATGTATGCTATGTACATTTTTTCATACACAAATGTAGTAGGTTTAATTTTCCCGAAATAAAAAGTTAAACATTTTAAGAACAATGTCCATTAAACTATTCAAGCCAGTAACTTTTATTTCTGAAAGTTGCAGCTAAGGGCTCGTCCATATATTCAGAGACACGTCTAGGGGAAAGGGGGGCTGCGTCACGTGACGCTTAATTCTATATAAGATAAAAAGTACACAAAGGACGAAATTTGCATCACGTAATATATGGACGGCCCCTAAAGACATTCACCCTTATCGTGAGTTTCGAAATTTTATCAATCTCCCGGATTGAATACGCGTATTGCGAGTTTCACACGAAATAAATTTCGCTTCGAAAATTCGAACATGGACATTACTTCTCTGAAATGTGTATACTTTTTTTTGTCTCTCCTTTAATTATTTACAATCTGCCGTATGACAATAAGCAAATGCAATTTAATCTAAAAATTGGCGCTGATGCATATAATTTGTCCATTAAATACATTAAATGTATTTTAAAGTTTAAAATTTGTACTCTATGTAACAATCCTAAGCGGATTGGTATTATAATTTACAACTTATTCAGTGTACTTAAACTTAAGATCTAAATGGTAAATCTAGGGGATACAGCTTTTGCAGTGGGCGAGTCTCGGCGCTGTTGTCCAATAAGTTTATGGCGTGTATGTTGGGCTGACAGCTTAGTCGGTTAACATATCTAAAACTGAGTTTCTGAATCTCACATTTTACCAAAGGTATTTCTAGATCTTTGTGTAAGTGAGTATTTTTGATATACCACGGAGCGTTGGCAATCAGCCTGAGTGTTTTCGACTGATATCTTTGAATTATCTCAACGTTAGGTTTACTTGCGGTTCCCCAGATTTGGATCCCGTATGTCCAAACCGGTTTTAAAATGCATTTATATAAAAGCACCTTATTTTTAAGACTAAGTTTAGACTTTGGGCCGAATAAACAGTACATTTTTCTGGTCTTGATTTTAAGCTGCTCTCGCTTGGGTTTTATGTGTTGTTGCCAAGTTAATCTTCTGTCTAAGTGCATACCGAGGTACTTTGCGCTGATGCATTTGGGGTAGTTGTTTGATTGAGATTGACGCTGGGGCAATCACCTGTTTTCATGGTGAAGGTAACATGTACTGATTTTGCTGTGTTTATCATGATGTTCCAACTTCGAAGCCAAGACTCTATTTCATTCAGCTGTTTTTGAACAGCTTCATCAGCTTCGTTTGCGAAGATAGCGGAGGCAAGGATTTTGGAAGTGTC
The DNA here is from genome assembly GCA_963971545.1 of Philophylla caesio. Taxonomy (NCBI): domain Eukaryota; kingdom Metazoa; phylum Arthropoda; class Insecta; order Diptera; family Tephritidae; genus Philophylla; species Philophylla caesio. The sequence continues at coordinate 29,484,149 of OZ020608.1, read as the reverse complement.
ATCACTTACTTTAACATAGAAATGTCTGTAGTCTAAGTAAGACCTAAGAAATAGAGTGGTGCTGGCAGTGTCTTTTTTATTTTAAATAACAACCCTGCGTGCCAAACTCTGTCAAAAGCTTGGTGAATGTCTAAGAACACTGCGGAACAGTACTGTTTCTCTTCCAGACATCTTAAAATGGTTTTGACGATTCGATGGCACTGTTCCGGAGTTCCATGTAGTTGCCTAAATCCAAATTGATGGTCTGGGATGACGGATAGGGATTCCAGAACTGGCAATAATCGGCGAAGAAATATTCTTTCAAGTATTTTTGAGAATATCGTTAGCAAGCTTATCGGCCTGTAAGAGGATAGTTCGTTTTCAGGCTTATTCGGCTTTGATATCATTACAATTTCGGCGCATTTCCATTGTGTAGGAAAGTGGCTTAGCATAAAACTACAGTTGAAGATTAGGACTAAGAATAACAGGCATTTCTTTGGCAATTGTTTGATTATCCAAGCATCAATGTTATCTGGGCCCGGCGATTTAGTATTTTTCAACTGTGATACTTCTGCTTGCACCTCAGATAGATAGAACGGCATAAAAGATTTCTTAAGGTGGTTGCCAAATGCATTAGCTTTTTCTTTGTCGAATCTACACCATCAATTATCAGTATCTTTCACTGGTACTTGCCGCTTCGGGGGCGTTTTAAATATTTGTTGGCCCTCCATAGATTACGATCGCCGAAATATGTATAATTGACGTGTAAAATTATCAAATAATTCAAATTAAATAGTAATTTGACATCCTGTATGAATTTTCTAGATCTTTGAAATATTACAGTCAATAAGGAATCGTTCAAGTATTTATTAGATCTGCTAATCCTTTAATACCACCAGCACGAAAACAACTCCGCCAGTTGGAAAGCTTAGCGCCTGCATGCGATTTTTCGCTGAGGGTGGATACGAGTACTATAAAGGTGTAAGTAACAGTTTTTAAATTGGGCTGGCCGAGTCCATATTATTCCCGCAGTTGGTAAAATGGCCTACGTTGGAAGCCATACCGCTTATGGCCAGTCCAAGCCTTTTTTGGATAAAAAAAGGTATTTTTGCGCACATTTAGGTTATAAATTGTTTATCCCTTTCCATTCGGACTCCTTTTTTATTGCAAGCCCCAAACTATTCAGCTCCATCCTTAGCTGTTTTCATAATTCAGCTACATTTTCCTTGTTTTCGTTGACAAATCCTCTTGAAATATCCGGCTTTTCCTGCATTTTATCTAATAGTATCTCTCTTTGAACTTTGTTAATTGTTTAGTTCCTGGAATAGGCGATTATATGTACATATATGTCGAATTCTCAAATTTTCTCAAACCGTTCGCGTCACTCTGCTTCTCAAAAACGACTCCATCATCAAACTCATTTTCCTATCTCAGTCAATTTCATAGCCTACTATTCACATTTGGCTTCTCTGAGCTTACTGAGTTTTATTATTTAGCAAGTGTTTTTCCTAACAAGTGTTTATTTTAAATAGCAGTGTACCACCATTGCTTCACTCAAGCAATACATTATTGCTTGGCATATCTACCATAGCTCCGACACGGCCATTCTGACAAGACACACGACCTCGTGTGATTTACATACTCGGTCACTCCTGACCCAATAATGCAATTCAACCGTCATTTTCTTTTTTTTTTAAATTCAGTTTTTATAATTCATTTCATTTATTTAAATTTATTGTACAAAATGATACAAACTAAAGCTTATGTATTAAAAGAAATAATTCATTAAATTAATTCAATTCAGAGCTGAATACATGCGCTTACTTTAAAATACATGCATACAACTACGGCCATTCTGGCCTACCACACGTCCTCGTGCGGTAATTTTCACATTCATTAATCGCTTCCTTCCAGCTTAATCAATTTCGTTCTGACACTTAACCAGCGTTAGAGTTAGAACTTGTCTCACATCTGATACTGACTACTTTCATTTAACCATTCCAACACTTAGCCAGCGTTTAGAGACTCTTTCAACTTCTCATCCATTAATACTTCCTTCCAGTATTAATGTATACAAAGGTTAATTATTATTATTTTTTATTTTATTTATTTATTTTTTTTTATTGAACATATTCAATATATAATTACGCTAGATGTATTCAGATGAAATTAGAAAATTACTAAATTAATGTACAATTCTTTACTCAGCGTCTACGACATCTAAATCTACTTCTCCTTCAGGCATTTTGCGTAACCGATCATGAGCGTATTTATAAGTCCTCTTGGAGCTAAGATTCGAAATTACATATCTGTCGCCATCTAAAATTTCAATAATTTTAAATGGTCTCTTATACTTAGGGTTGAGTTTTGTTTGGTTTCGTTCCTCATTTTGAAGCAAAACGAAGTCACCAAGAGCAAACATGGTTACTTCGGCCTTACCTTGGTCAAATTTAATTTTATTATACTTAGCACTTTTTTCAATATTGGTTGTGGCCTCTTGTCTCACTGCGACAATATCAACGACTTGGTCACTTCCATCGCATAAATTAAGGTCAAGGGGTCTAGCGATTTTACCTATCATCAACTCAAGAGGGCTAAATTTTGTAACGCGGTTAGCGGTACAATTTAAAGCTAACTGTACATCGAGGAGTGCATCTTGCCATGAACTATCTTTACTAGTTTCAACAGCCGTAAGCATATTCTTTAACGTACTCATTATCCGTTCAACTTGTCCATTGGACCGTGAACTACCTGTTGCTATTAAGTGAAGGTTGATTCCACGCATTTTAAAAAATTCACGGAACTCGGAGCTCGCAAAGCATCTTCCCTGATCTGCTATGATACGTACAGGTGCCCCAAACAAAGAAACGGAATATTTTATGGCCCGAATACTGCTGGCAGTATCAATGTGAGTTGTATGGTACAAAATCACAAACTTCGTGAAAGCATCAATCATTACAAAGACATACTCTTTCTTATCGTTTTTCCCACTAAGTTTTCCTGTGGCATATATATGTACTGTATGCCAAGGTATTGAAACTTTGGGTATAGGGTGGAGCTCAGCTTGTATCTTTCCTAAGTGGGATTTTGAAATCTTGCATGTAATGCAATTGTCAATAAGTTTTTTTGTAAATTTTGCCATATTTTCAAACCAATATATTTCATACAATTTTTCAAGCGTTTTTTCCCACCCGAGATGCATTAATGCTTTATGTGTTATGTTTACAAAAGACCACCTCAGTGCTCTAGGAAGCATGGGTATACATCTAGTCCTACCATGACGTTGTATTTTACGATGCAATGTACCAAAACGAAGCTCGTACATTTTAGATAAATCATTATTAAGTTTTTCTTCCTTAAGGTCAGTTATTAGTTTTACAATATCAGGATCGCGTTGCTGCTCAGCCAACATCCAGTCTTTAGAAAGTTCTGCAAAGTTAATCTCTTTTTGTTGAACCTTCGGTGAATTCGATGTTGCCTTTAGAGGCAGTGGATTTCTCGAAAAGAAATCTACATGACACATTCGATTTCCGTTTCTATGAACAATGTCAAAGTCAAACGCTTGTAGAAACGCCCACCACCTATGTACTCTGGGAGTTAGGTCTAATTTGGTGCGAGATGACTTAAGAGAATTGCAGTCTGTTACTACCGTAAAGTTTCGGCCATGCAAATAATGCCTGAAATACTTTACTGCATTAACAACTGCCAAAGTTTCTAACTCATATGAATGGTATTTTGATTATGCGGAAGTCGTACTTTTACTAAAATACGCAACTGCAAAAAGCTTGTCATCGTTCTTTTGCAAGCGAACTGCACCGTATCCTATCGAGCTTGCATCAGTGTGCAACTCTATGGGAAAATTTGGACCAAACATGGCTAGAACAGGAGTATTTGTAGGAACAGAGATAATTTTTTTCCGTATGGATTCATGGGATGAATTCCAATAAAGATGTGTCTTAGTGGCACTAGTCAATCTATACAATGGCGTCATGATTTGCGAAAACTTAGGAATAAATTGTCGAAAATATGAGGCCAATCCTATAAATTGTCGCACCTGAGTAATAGATTGAGGAGGAGGTAAAGCTATTAATGCTTCAATTTTTTTCGGATTTGGCCTAATTTCTCCACTGCTAACTTCAAACCCTAAATACTCCAATTTTTTCTTCATAAAACAACACTTTTTGCTATTTAAAGAAAACCCGACCTTCGCAAGCGTGCTTAAGACATTTTCTATCCTTTTTAAACTTTCGTTTAAGTCTTCATTTCCTAAAACCAGGATGTCATCCATGTAAACTACAACATAAGTATTGGCAAGCTCTCCAAGAACTTTCATTACAGCACGTTGGAATACTGCAGGAGCGTTTCGTAGCCCAAATGGCATAGCCAGATACTCAAAATGACCTTCAGGCGTTACGAAGGCGGTTCTTTCAATCGAGTCGGACATATACAAATTTAAATTTTGAATTCGCGTATATTTTATGACTTTAAAAAAATAGTGAACAAATTCTATTAATCCGCCAACTATTTCCACCCGAAATTTGTGTTGCCAATAAATGGAAACAAAGTTCGACAGCGAAAAATTTTCGCCCGAAACTTATAACAAGCGAACTGTGAAAAGTTAATTCTTTCTGGCGAAAACGAAACTCAGGATAAGCGTAACTTACTTCTCACTGTGGCCGCTGTGGTCGAGTTGGTAGCGGTGCGTGCTATATCTCGATATGCCGGTGAGTTCGAGGTTCAAATCTCAGTCAGGGCAAGCAAAATCTTAATAATAGAAACAGTTTCTTTCTAATAGCGGTCACCCCTTGGCAGGCAATGGCAAACCTCCGAGGGTATTTCTGCCATGAAAAAGCTTCTCATTAAATACATCTGCCGTTCGGAGTCGGCACAAAACTGTAGGTCCCTCCATTTGTGGTATAATATAAACGACGCACACCACAAATGATAGGAGAAGCTCGGCCAAACACTTAGCTATAAAGTGTAAGGGCCAAAATTATATTATATACATGCACAAAAGCATTGATAGACGGCAACTCTAATCCCGATTAACTACGCAATTGAATGGATTAAAATTCAGTCGCCAGAACTGCCAATGAATGTTTAATTTGAATGTTTTAGTTAGCTTTTTTGTTATCAAATTCGGAGAAAAAATAGAAACTTCAAAAAAATAATAAAATTTATAAAAAATATTCTCTGAATTCAATTCCACTTTTTTAGAAATTATTTTCAGGCAAATATGGGATTTAAACTGCCCCTCTGGGTTGAATTAACGCTTTTTTAAAATGCTCATATATGTTAAAAAATATTGCATTTATATTTTATTTCACCTGAATCACTCTGTTCTTATTACAGTTTTGTCATCGAAATTTCCCATCATTCGGTAATTATTATCAGCGAGACATATATTTTTCTTAGTCTTCAAAGAATTTTATTTTGAGACGAATTTATGTTATAAAAGTCATTTAATAATAATTATGAGGGAGATAAAAATGTATAAGTTGTAATGGTCTGGAAATCATTTCGGGACTTTTTCTGAAATTTTACGGGTTCATTTCGAAACTAGTTTGGAAAAATTTCGGGACTAATTCAAATCAAGTTCGAGAGATATCCTGGCTTATCCACGAACAGAAAATCAACCAAAAAAGTACCGAAATTGTACTATTTTCAGAGCAATATAACAAAAAAAAGGAAGAATGCTCAATATATACCGAAAATAATTCAATAAAAAAGTAATTTAAATGCTCCGAAAGTGTACAGAAAGGCACCGAGAATGTATTGAAAAATTACAAAATTTACTGAAGAAGTGCCGAAGTTAAACTGGTAAAGTACCGAAAACGTACCAGAAAAAGTACCAAAAGAATACTCGTAAAGTACCGAAAATTCACAAGATATATAGCAAAAAGTACCGAAATGTATCGAATAAGTACTGAAATATTATTCAACTAATATTCAAATGGTGGACGGATGAATGGATGGATTTGGGGTAGGCCGGAAAACCCAAACATGAATTTACCAAGCACTCAGCAATCTTCTTGATAGCATGAAGCAAATCCATCTTACGATTGTTTCATCCACTCCATGCCGTCTGGCCGCAGAGCACATAGAGTCAAAAGTAGCGTTGTCAAACGCTCCCTCAATGTCAGCAAATACTCCCATTGTGTATTCCCCTGCTTCCAGCCCCCCTTCGATCTTTGGTACAAGATCATGCAAAGCTGATTCACAGGATTTTCCACTCTGATATGCATGCTGGTGAGTACGAAGGGGACTGTCCACCAAGACCCTGGATCTAATGTACCTTTCGACCATACGCTTTAGGCTCTTCAGCATGAATAATGTCAAACTGATCGGCCTGAAGCTTTTCGCCAGGGCATAATCATCCTTTTCGGGTTTGGGAATGAAGACAACCCTGGCTTTTTGCCAAAACATAGGGATATAGCCAATAAGCTTGTCTCCCCCACACTTCAGCATCTTCGATGCTATGTACCAGTTTAATCTGGTGGCTCTCCCAGTCGTGTCATCCACTTCCATATCTCTGCCTGTGTCAGGAATAAGCCTGCAACCCGGAAAGTGGGTTTCCAGGAGAGTGTTGTAAGTGTCCAGCATTGACGTGGTATAAGAGCCATCAGTGTTCCTGAGAGAATCGAGCCTAACCGTTGGGTCCTGTTGCAGTACCCTACAGAGCCTGGCCGACTCTTACGTGTTTTCAATATCACTGCAGAAATCTCTATAAGAGCTTAATTTACACGATCGAATTTACCTCTTATATTCCCTCTGCACGACACGATATTCGGACCAATCTTCTTCCTTCCGAGTTTTTGACGCCCGATTCAGAAGTTTCCTGGATTTTTTCCGAAGCTTGGTAAGTTCGGCGTTCCACCATGGCAGCGTTTTTCCTTCCCTGCTTCTTCTCAGCGGGCTTGTATCCTCAAAAAACCAACCAAAGTACTCGTTACCTGTGGGTCTCGAAATGGTACTGAACAATTAGAAGCCTATAAGGACATTAATGCCCCAATTCAGTAACTTGGTATAATCTCAAGTCTCAAAATGAGCTAAAGATTATTGCTTTTCCTTGCTTTCACATTTTTTTTCTTTTATTTTAATTTTAATTTTTTTTGTGCTTTTATTTATCACCAGGTCACAATTTAGAGATTTTATTTGGAGACTTGAGGCTTTATTTTGAAACAAATGAATGCCAACTGCTTAAAAATTGTGACCTTTGTCTCTATTAGGGACTGAGACTGCTGACTGAATTCGGTCATAAAGCTCCACGATCAAATAATATTTTTTTATACATATGTCTGGTTTTATTATCCTTGATGAATTCAAAGTTGCAAAATATTTTCATAATAATTAAAAAATCATTTTCGGGGTAAACGTATTCCGCAACCTACGCTTTGAATTCAATTAAAAAGTTAAAATTTTGACGGTCTACCTTAAGAAGAAAATCATGAACTTTCCTTGAGAAAAAACTGAAATTTAACGTAAAACCACATTTTGCGTTTTTGCATGTATTAAAAAATGCCGAAGATAGAGGGCAAAATACTCGTATAAAGAAATAAATGATTTTATTTTATTTTTTTATTGACTAACTATTTTGTTTACAAGCGTATCCATAAAAGCATTTAAAACTTATTGACAGGGATCAAATAAAAAAAGAAGAACAATATACCTCTATTTTTCAAGCTATTAAAAATTAGCTTTTTTGAGAACAATACTACGCGTTATGTTTATGGGAAACGCAAATATGTTCGCATTTCTGTTTGGCAAAAATCCTTGGAGGTAGCCTTCAAAATTGTCTTTCTGCCAGGAATTGTGTTTTTATGTACAAACTCCCAACGTGGAAGACGCCTTCTTACTTATTTGCGACGTTAACACCATAGTCTAGTTGGGGCAAAATACAAATACTTAACTTCCTATAGTTGGTTTTTCATTAACGGCGTTAGAGTCTGGAATTCCATCACTGAGTCGGTAAAGGCTGAATTAGACAGATTCAACTACAGGACGCAAATATACATATATTTTAAACAGTTGATGTACTTTTAAGACTATAGGGGATAGTGGACCCCCTAAATGGCAAAGGCAATAAGGGTGAGAAAAATCAATTTTTTTTAAATTTACTTTGGGAAGGGATCAGTGATCAGTTGACTACATTTCTTAGCGATTATTAAGGTTTGTAAGTGTTTTTAAGCGTTAGATATTAAGGCATAAAAAATACTTTGAAACTAACCCTTTGTCACAATTTTTATATTGTTGATATTCACTTCTTCCAGACGTTCTGCTGTTTCAATTCCTTCTGGTGTTGTATTTTTGTTATTTCTGCGATGCAGCAGTAATGTTGATCGAGGAATTGCGAATTCACGCGCAGCAGCAGTCCACATTTCATTGCTGCAACTGCTCGACGCAGAATTATCTGATCCGTTTTCGAGGTTTTCCACAACATGAAACCTAAATATTTTGACACAACATTCTAAAGCAGGCCTCACTTCGCCGCGATATTCAAGTTTTTGGAATCGCGGAAGGAATTTAATGATCGTTTTTGTGTCGGTTAGAAATCTATATCAAAGCCTACAATTTCGGCATAATTTTTTCCCTGCGATTTATCAAAACTTTTGACTTCATTTGAGCTATAATCAAATATTTCATAAAAAAGCTTTTCATAAAATCATTTGCCGTTCGGAGTAAGCAGGAGAAGCTCGGCCAGATAATGAGCCACCTTTTTGCTTCAATTATTGAGCGCCAATTATTCATATTTTTTTTAACTCTCCTTACCGAAACCAATCACTGACGTCAGTATTTTTAACCAAATATAAACCAAGCATTATAATTTCCCTAATTTAATAGCCAATTTGGCATTGAGTCAGCAACAACTCTTTTGTTAACTATTAAGTGCAATAATGACTAGTAAAGTTCTGATTCTTCATCCAAAATATTTTCAGCAGTCACTTTTCAGTCGTGCATTTTGTTATTATCTTTCCGTTATTGTTACTGTGCTGGCTAACATATTTCTATATTGCTTCGATATATAATTGTTGAATTAAACGAAATTTTCTAAACGTAAAATTTTTAAAGTTACTTTAATTTTTATAATACTACTGTAGACTGATTTGATACTCATAGTGTTGATCTCAACTTGGCACCTATTTAAAATATTCTCACTATCTTTGGCACTAAAGAAATAATAAAAAAAAAACAATTATATATATTTCTCAAAATTGTTCTTTGTATCTTTACAGCACCGCCTTTCCAAAAGCTCTTGCCACAAACCTCAGCACTACCAGTCCGTCACTCCAACCAGGCCCCACGTCTAACAACGGTACCACTCCAACAGCCAGAACCACGCCAACCAACAAATATTTTCTGCTGTTCCACACAAAATGATGGATCGTATCCCATCATTATCGCTATCAGGCATATCGCTCGCGCATCCACTCTCGTTATCCACAACTGGACAGCAACTACAAAATCATCTTAATTCCGCATCGGCGGTCACATCGTCAACTGGCACAGGTGCACACCATCATCATCAGCATCATCATCATCACCATTTGGGTCAATTAGCCGCCGTTGTTCATCAGCAACAACAACAGCAATTGCAGCAACAGCAACAACATCACCAACAGGCGCATCTACAAGCGCACCACAACAATCACCACCTAAGTCATCATCAACTGTCACTAAACTCAGCCTCTTCGACTAGCCACTCGCCCACATCAAGCAGCTCAGCGTCTGCGTCGCTTCACCACCACCACACATCGTTTTTGGCAGCCGCCTCGCATCCGGTATCGCATTCAGGTATACACTCATCGCCAACAGCGCTGTCGCATCATTCACACAGCGGCAACAATAATCATTCAGCGTCCTCCTCAACAGCATTAACGTTAAATCAGTCAGTCTCAGCGTCGTCGTCGGCAGGTTCAGCCGGATCGGGAAGCTCAGTGACATCAGGCGGTGGGGTCGGTTTATCGAGTCCAACGGCGCATCAACTGCAACACCACAACTCGTCAACCCTGCACGGCCAACATCAGCATTCGCTGCACCACACTACGCATCATCACGCCCACAGCCATATAAACGCACACGCCGCCGGCGCCTCTTCCCCTGCCAACGCAACGAATTCCGCAAGCACCGCATCCGTGATGGCCGCCGCAGCTGCAGCCCATTTGCACCATAACTCACAGGCTACATCGCCGATGACAAATCTGCATCAAAACATGGGTGGTCTGATGAACAGCGGCAGCAGTGCCAGGTAATTACGCCATCCAAATAAATAAGTGTGTATGTTTGTGGATACATAAATTGAAAATCGTCCTTCCTATCCATTCATTCATCCCATCTCCCGGGCTATATTGATATTTGACGAGACTCGTTAATTGAAAATCTGTCCATTGATGGCCGTGTGTTTTAGGCACCACCCAAAAACTACAGATGACTCCATTGTCTCTTAACGACGAGGTTGTTAAGGGTGAATGGTGCAAATTTTAAATGCTCTTACAAATCGTAAGTGCAAATTTAAATTTAGCAACTCATGCGGCAAGTGTTTGACATTAAAAAAAACAATAAGAAGCAGTATAAAAATAGTACTGTTACACGCCTTTTTAAACCTTTCATGAGAATGAAGTGGGTTCTTGATTTTAGTCCGTTCTTTGTGAGTACCACTAAGGGATGAGAAAGTCATTCCAAAAAATATAGCAAAATAATCAGGTTAGTGACCTTAGTCGGCTAAGCCATGACCGTCTGTCTGTCCGTCTGCTTTAACTCAAACTTGTCCCTCAATTTTAGAGCTTTAAGTAATTGTTTTGATAAGTCATTTTGTGTCGTACCTACTTCATTTAATCAACTAAATAAAACTTGGAAATTTGTAAAAAGTTTCAGTTAATCATTAAACAACTTATACATAGCTCTCATAAGATCGGTTGTTCAGCTGGAAGGTTGTCAAAGCTGGTAGAAAGTTGAGAAACGGTATTATAATTATTAGGATTTGCCAACAGAGTTACTTTGTGGTGGGTTTCGGGTCACGAGGGCTTGTATGGCAACGAGAGGGTGTATTATCTTGCTAAAAGACGGTCCCAACGGAGATTTTAATGGCCTTCCAAGGTATACGAGATCGAGCTTTTTAGAAAGTGGGAGGATTCAATAATCTCAGCCCAATGGTGATCGTCCAAGGGTAATTGACATTCCAAAAGGTTCATAGGTCCGTCCTGTGAAGTCTCTGAAATACTACTTAACCTCAGCAGAGAGGGTCTAAGAACTCACCGGCTACTTAACAACTCACTCATCACAAAATGGGCCTCTCGAAGGTTGCGTTCTGAAGGTTTTGTGACCGGGATGAGGAGACCTCTGAACATTTATTGTGTGAATGTCCTCGCATAAGTGAACTCTGGCTTTTATTACCTATTTCTAATAGATTTATCTTTAATCCTTACAGCGATGTTTTCTTTAGTCTAATGATACAAAATACAACGAAACGTCAAAACGAAGAGCACATCAAAAGACCTATGAACGCCTTCATGGTTTGGTCTCGACTGCAACGACGAAAAATCGCACAGGATAATCCGAAAATGCACAATTCGGAAATATCGAAACGATTAGGTGAGTACGATAATTAAGCAACAATGTGCGAATGAGATAAGCAAGCAATGATTTTCAAATCTTAATAATGACGAGTTGATATGTAAACCCATACGTATATATACATACATACATAAATGCATATAGTACACTTACATCTAAGAATGTGTTGCAAAAATATTAAACACAAATTTCAATACAATGCACAAAAAGCATGAATGCCTTTTAAACAAAGTAATGTATGTACTATGTAGGTACATAGAATTCATTTCAATCACTAATTTGAAATATTGCTGAATTAAAGATATTCTAAACGACTGCTTTCGACTAAGTAGTGAAAGGGGGTTACAAAGGCGAACGCGTGGAATGAGTAAATTCAAGTCCAATTGCGCTGAAAAACAATTGCGAAGGCGCAAAATCGTACACTGGCGCAGTGCACTTAAAAAGGATAACAAATAAACCTCGCACCCTCGCATACACAATGTCTATACCCAGAGTAAGTATGTAGCTCGAGCGTAGGTCATAAACAAGTGTTTGGAACAAGAGGGGTTATGAATATTAATTTCGTACAATACTACCATTGTAGCAACAAAAGAATGAAGCAAAAATATTGGGCAGTGGAGAAGTCCTCATCTGTTGGAGTTGATTTAGCTGAAATTCGAGCACTGACCGCACCCCATCCCGGCAGGTCAACAACAATTACCTTTGTTCGTACCACCAACTTGAACGGACTTTAGATTGCCATGATTACGAACATGTTGCGCCGGCAATGTGTGCTTTTCGAGCCATTGTATTCATGTGTGAATATTCGATTCTACAAAGATTTCTGTGGCAGCATGCGAAATTGTGAAAAACAAATACCTACGTGCGCATTTTTTTTCAATTAGTACTCCAAACGATTGTTATTCGCGTTTATAATTTGTATTATATTGTTGATTTTTGACCTCCAGAGATTATGCGACGGTGTGGGTAAATTGCGTTTTTTTAACTTTATAGAGCAATGCAAATGTAAAGGGGGTTTAATTGAAAAAGCTGAAAGAATGGTTCATTAAAAACCCAGTAAAGCATTTGCGGCCACAGTTTGAAAAACTGTATTTTTGGATTTTATTTTTGGAGCATCAAAAAACTTACCCACACAAATCAGTCAATGCAGGACTTTAAAACAAACTTAACCGTCTTGAAAAGTCAGTTTTATCTTATTTCGATCCCTTCAGCATTTAGAATTTCATGAATTCAAAAATAAACATTAAGATGACAAAATATAGTAATATCCAATTTAAGACAGAATATATGTACTTATGTGATGTTTTTCCATCATTCTTCCAGAACGTGTCCACTCTCTCGAGAATATGTAGCAGACTTTTATCTTGCGGATATAATCAGCTAGTTTTCCATCTCTGAAGACAGTGTGGAATCTATCTTATCAAATCTGAAGCTTTGCTTTAAAATTATATTTTTAACTACATATATTGGCCTTAACCAAACTATAAGCATATCTTCGGCAAAACAACACCCACCGAAAAATGTTGCTTAATATTTTATAACCAAAGTCCCTAGCAAAGCAAAGCATATTCCATACGTACGTTTAGTAAAAGAAACTTGGAAAATGTGAAGGACCATCTAATTTTGGACACTTGTATATTGCGTTAGTCAATATTTACATATAGAAATAATCCCGAGGAAATTCACACGATTTGCATTTAATCGATTTAATGGTGCACCACTACTGGCAACATAGTTCGTACTTAAAAAAATGAACTGTTAAGGTACCATACTCTACAAAAATTTATAAACATCCACGTATTTTCTAATATATTAAACTTTTTTCGTAACTTAAAGAAGTCTGAGTACACAGTTTTGTAGTAAAATCCATTTTAGTATAATAAAGTGCACAATTTCATTGTATCGCGATGATTCCTGCGCATTTTAACTACATTAAAAAAGTTCATTACAAGAAAAAATGTGTTTAAAACCGATAAGGAACCAATTTTCCTCATCACACAAAATCTGCGAATTTGAATAATATGGAAACACAACTTTGAAAATAGTTTAACCTATCCTTCAACCTAAATCATGGAAATAAATGTATGTAGAGCAGCATAATTATTCACATATTTTTTAAACAGAAGTTCTGGAAAAGTCGTTAATGTTTGTAAATAGTGAGCCGCATACTCGACAAAGACCTGAGTACTTGTATGAGAAATTACAGTGCAGTACTCAGTACTCAGTCTTTGGACAAAGTATGGAGTATTAACTTGTAGTTACTCGTATTGGAACAACACTAGGTCGCTATTTTCGATTGGCAATTATTGCAACACTTTTTCCTTTACTTTCAATTGAAAAGTTTCCATTATTTGTTTTTAATGAGCTAAATACCAATTTTTATTAGAAAATTTCTAGAGAAAAAAACAACAACACCCAAAGCGGTAGAAGTTATAGTACTATTTCGAAGATCACCACATCTCCTCAGCAGACTTCTTTCTTCACAGCTTCCGCAGGAGTCGAACCCGCGCCACTACGTAACGATCAACTAAACCAGCATCTAAACAGGCCCAGCTAAGCTTACGCTGTGTGAGCTGTTGTTATTTTCTCATTTTCCTTTACAACTCACTACAATCAAGTGCGGCAGTTCAGCCGCTATTTCAACTTGACTGTGTAGTTGTTGTTTGTACAAATTTAATGTATATTTTTACATTTTGTTTGTTAGGTAGGCTCAACCTTATTATTGATTTATGTTGTTTCCAGACTTATAGGTCTAAAATTCTTTGGGTTGGTATGTGATGTTTTTTTCCTTTCACTCCACGAGTTCCATGAATAAAAGATATGATAAAGGGTAGAAAGGTTTGTTATAACTGCATGCAGTCATTAATTTCGTTGCACATTCCACGAAATTTTAAAGTTCAATTTGCCTACCTCCGTCTAAGACCGAAAATGTGTAAGCTTTCAAAGTACCCATCGACCTCGATTTCCTCAAGAATTGTTTGAAGTATGTTTACATTGTTGCTTGTAGGTTTCCAATTATAGCTCGTTCCTAGCAGACTTTGCTATATTGGAAGCTCTTAGAAGTTCTGGATGACTTCCAACCGAGTTAATGGCTCCCTAAGAATGCGAAATACATGACATCGAACGATATTACAGATCCAGTCGACTGTTTAATACTTCGATTTGGCAACCTTTTGAAGAACTCTGTCTCGTTTCTGAGTTCTCTTATATTCTTTGTGACAAAAATTGGTTTTGCCGCTATTGCTTTTGATTTCATTCCCCCAAAATTTCATGATGAACATTCACATCACCTGCCATAATCAGAATGCATCTTTTTATATTGTTCCAAAAATGTATTCGTAGGAACTTAAAGCTGAATACCGTCTCAGAAACTTAACTTTGTCGGCTGAGGAGCGATGCAATGTAGACAACTTTTTCGGTTCAAAGGCTACGAAAGCCAAAAGTTAGTCTAAATTACTTACATACATACTTATATTTAATATATACATATGTACATATATGTAAATATGTAAATCGCATATAAAATCAGGGTTGGGCATAGTGCACTGAAAAATAAATTTATTAATCGTTCCACTACCACTATCTCTCCAGCGATAGTTAAAAGACGAATTTAATTATGAAAATAATCACTATCACTAAAAGTTTAGCGATAATGAATTTTGCTTTTTAAATACCACCACAGGCAGTGGTAGTGCTTAAAATTGTATGTAAACGAAAATTATGCGGACAAATGCTTTGTCGGCGATAGAAAATATACTACACCTACATATTTATAAGTTAATTTGAATACATTCGTTAATCTCTGTTATTCCATACTGTGGAAAGACGCCAAAAACTATGCCAATATTGTGCAGATCTTTACTTAAATTCATTGAAGCAAACTTAATTTAATTTTCCACACCTGTAAGGATTTAATGTAAATAAAACCGCAAAAGTATATTTAAATTAAGCTCAAGTGTCATTGTGGCATACTCCAATTTATTCTATCTATGTTATGACAACGCGCTCTCTTTCAGCAATAGCCCAGAAGTAGACAGCAAAAAAAAAACACAAGAAAGGTTTGCGTCAAAAAGGACTTATACACTCTTTCGCATATTTAATAAACTGCAAAGGAAGCAGTCAACGAAGGATATGACTCGACGTAAAGACACTGAGCGAAAGCTAAACACTGAGCTGCTTAAGGATTTGAGCCTTTTGTTATGCTAAGGAGTAGCAGATTGTTACTGGTGAAGTTTAGACAGTGATTTGCGATACATACAGCCATAACCCAAGTTTGTGCCATGGCTCAGGATGCGAAGGCTGCGGAGGACACGTGCCGTTTACACAATTTCGTTGATGTGTGTGATTGAAATTGAATTATTTCGCCAAGCAAGTGGAGTACATAGAGCGCCGAATCCGTGGAGTGAAGCTTTGCGAAATTGTGTATTGGATAGCGTTGACACGCGCCGTTTATTTTCGATTCCCCTGCAAGTCTGCAACTTGAGCCCTATTTCGATTTCGATGAAGGAGATTAGCTTTACGTAATCATTTAACTATGCAACTAGTTAAGTGGATGAGAGAGTGTACTTGATGAGTTTGCGGATTTTGGTGGTGTTCCAGCATTGAGTAGTGTAAACACCCCTTTTAAGTAAAACAAACCACCATATGCACCCGCCTACAAGACACACGAAATGATTTAAAATAGTTTATTCGATGTGTCATTGTTTGACAGCGCGTTAATGTCAGTTGTGACAACTTGCCGGCAGCGGCTGATGTGGTGATGGTGGTGGTGTGGTCGTGATGACACTCGTCTCTGGTGGCTTAGGCAATTGTTGGATCAGGAAGATGTTTTGGTAGATATTTAAGTTGATTACGCTTGTCACCGGATTGAGTGTAGTTCGTTGCTTAACAAGGAAAGTATGAGAGCAAGGGCCCGTGGGAATAGCTGTTTAAGCAAAAAAAAAACTGTTATACAAAGTAAATTTTATCACCGTTTTCCCACTAAATTCCCAACAATGACTCCTTAAACTCTAAAACTTCACATTTTACTTAAACAAATGTTTTGTTTACCCTGAGTCATTTTCAATTATGTTTTCCATCCAGATACCTAGATATAAACATACATACATATTAAAATGTTTTCAAATAGCGGTGAAAATGTATGCAGTCATGAATGGATGACAGGTATTTTAAATGACACTATCTACTTGTATGTAAATTGGCTATCCATCAAATAATATCTTTTCACAGCAATTATGACGAGGAAGAGTTAAAAGAATCGAGTCCTACCTTTGCGGCAGCCCTGCGAGAAATACGCAGTTGCCGGCAGCTAGACTTCTTCGGTTGTCTGTCAGATCTGGGATCGACATACCATTTAATAGAATGAAAATGCCACCCGGTAATTTCAAGGTGCATTTTATGGTTTAACGCTTCCATAACTATAAAGTAAAGATTTTTATCTAATGAAACTAGTTAATTTTTTTATCATTTACTGTCAATTCTTCTTTTGCTGAGAATGACCATCTTTACTTTTGTGGCTTCTTATTGCCTCTTTTGGTTTTAGTACACTTTAGTTTTATAGGTTCTTAAATTTTTTTTATTTTTCTGTCGACCTAATAAATGTTAATAATTGACAATTTTATTGAGCTCACGGCAAGTTTTTGAAAGATTTTTGTGTGGAATAAACACAACAATCCACTCGGCTAGCGTAGCACAACATTTAGCGTGTTGGCTCTATATCTCCGAGTTCCAAGGTTCAAAGCCTGGCCGAAGTGGTTATGAAGAATAAATTTAATTAATATAATAAAAAGAAGTCTGATGAGGAAATGTGGTGATTTCCGAAATAGTACTATAACTTCTACCATTAAAAAGCTGTTGTTATTTTTTCCACACAAAATTCTTTCATAAAATGGTTTTTAAATTCTCAAACTACATAGGTATCCTGATCATGACTTTAAACATTGTTTTAAAGAATGCAATGCTGCAGTTAGATTTGGAAACGCATTAAATGTAATGAGGAAATCTTTAAAAGGAAATGTGCTTTTAACATAGAAAAAAAGCTATTGTTAATAACAAAGCTGGACATTTGGCCGACCTTCTCCATCAGTTTTTAGTATAATTCTTAATTTTGGACTTTTAATAAAGATAAGCCCAAAGAGTGGATGTCCTCTTTAGGTCGTATTCGGGCCATGTCAACTTTGCAATTTCACATTCTGGCGCTTGTGATATGTCCTACTTAATATATAATGATTCGATCGGATGCTTATTTAGATTCTTTAGTAACTTAATTGTTTAAAATAATTAGTTCTGCAAATAAATTATTTGATACATGGCGTTGGACTCGACACATTAAGAAAATTCATATTTTTGATGAAATCTGTTTAAAATTTTAACCTTAAGAAGTAGCTGGAGTTCGTATATTTCAAATATCCTAATTTTATTATGTTAATTCAAAATGTATCCTGTTTATAAAACAAACAAATCTTTACCCGAGGTGTTTAGAAAATCAGTTTTTATTGTTCGATCAATTTCAAGTTCAGGATGGCTGTTCATTGTGTTGATAACTGTCGATTGGTCCTCGCTATATGCGATGTAAGGAATGATAAGGAATTCTACTTGGCTATTATGAAATTGAAATAAACTTGGCATAACTGAGGTAAAGCTACGAGAGTGGTTTAATAAGTCAGTCAGTGACGCCGAACGTTATAGTCGTCGTTACACCAGCAATTGACGATAAAATGAGACTGTAGGCATCTCAACTGATCGGGGACATAACAATTGACACGAAGATATTCGCGCGATAGGTGACGCGATTGCTCACGCTCGACCATAAGCTGAACCGTATGTCCTCTTTAAGGATTGGCCGAAATTGTTTCCTTGAAACTGCTAGGATATGGTAGTAAGAAGAATCTTTGAATATGGCTATTAAATTATTTGTTCTATCCACCAAATAACGTAGCAAACTACTCAGATAAAGAAATATTTTGTGAAGATTTCGGTGTGAATTAATTTCTACACCTACTTTGTATATGTATATGAGTGTTGTCTTATTGTTGTCTTATTATTATATTAAAAAGCACCAAATTGTTTTGCTAAAGTCAATTTTGGACCATTGTTCTGGTTACCAAAAAATGATAACCACTTACTTTTCGGAACTGCTTCAGATTAATGGAAACAACTGACGATATGCCGTGAAGCAAGCGGGTATTATGTATGTATGTAGCTTGTGCATTTATATAAAATATATTTGTTTCTATTGCGGTCGTTGTCATCGAGTGTGTAGCGTCGCGTGCATTAACTCGCTATAACCCCGCTGAGTACGGGAATTGAACCTTTGCCAGAGCAAGTAAAATCTAAAAAATTGAAAAAGTTTTTTGTAATAGCGGTCGTACATCGGCAGGCTTTGCCAAACCTAAAAGGGAATTTATGTCATGAAAAAGTTTCTCATAAAATACATATGCCATTCGGAGCCGGCATAAAACTGTACGTCCCTCCATTTGTGGGAGAATATAAAGACATACCACCAGACATGGCGGGTTAAGCTCGGCCAAACACTAAGCGTACATACATATATCTAGTGTTAGCGAAAAACTATTTTATTAATATAATATTTGTTTTGTTGGACATTCCAAAAGCATTCCGTAACCATCGATTAAATTTGATTAGTACTTATAGTTTTTCTGCGACTATTTATAAGTTGTGTACGCTAGGTTGTACAGCATTCATTACTTCATGATAATTGATTAAGGAAAATCGTTCTAATAAACATCAATATTTTAAAAAATCTTGGCATATTGTTGTAATGTCGATATTTTCAGAAAATAAATAACTAGATATCGGGTTATGTAATACAAATACTATCAGAACAGTATCGGCAAATTAGAGAACAAGCTCGGTACAACACGTTTTTTATATGTACACATACTTATGCACGTTTTTAGTAATAAGCTTGAATGAATAACCCATTGCGAGCTTTTACTCATCTTCTAATCGAAATTATTGCGAAGTCTGTAAAAACTTTTTACCTCTTCAAAGAACATTTTAATTAAACCCTTCTTCAATCACTCCTATGGCGCAATGGGACCCAGGTACTTTCCATTCGTTTGAATATTAAACAATTAGAAAAAAATTGCTCTCCTTGGTGAATGAGAGTTTGTATTTGAACGTTCGCGCTTCCATTGAACGCTTATTTTAATGTGCCATTAAAAACCAGCAACAGAAAAAACAATACAAATTAATTACGAATGAATTGTTGTGCAGTTAAGCAAAAACAAACGAGCTTGCGAGTTTTCTGTTTCGATTTGAAGAACACTCATAAAGTGGTTGCAAAGTGTGGGAGTGAGTGTCGAATGTAAAAGGGATGGAACAATACGAAAAATTAATAACTTTAAGATGAATAATGTTTTTGTATTAATAAATTCCATTTTTTGCAGGTTGCATTTAGGTACAATCGCCTCCTAATTGAAAGTGTACTTGTATATTTGTCTGTAACTATTTTGAATCAACCATTAGACAAACGCTCGAAAAAATAATTAAGTGCATAAGTTCATATGTGAGTTCGTTAAGGAATACGTACCTGTCCGGATATTAATTTTACACCAAGCCACACACCAGGCCACAATATTTAATTTCCTAAGCAGAGTTTCAATTATAATAATTTAAAAGAATTGACATACCGGCAAACCTGATTTCCCAAAAAAACGCCTGGAAAACTTCCGCTCGAAAAGTAACAACTCCAATTTAAAATATAAAATTTATTCGAGTACTATTTGTTTGCTTTTCAACTACCCTCCCAGTATATCTTCGCTGCACTTCAGGCGCGCAATTCAATTTCGAGTTCGTTATTTCATTTCCGTGAAGTGAAAACAGGGAAAGGACAAACAACAAGCGACAAACAACGACAAAGGACAATCGAAAGAATGGGAATCGCGCCCATTGTTAGGCAACGCAGTCGAAACAGTCGCTGCTCCATTATGTCGGCACCGTGTGTCGCCCGACAATAGAAAGAGACAACTAGAGCACGTGAGTGGCTGCCTTTAGAATTGAGCGTGGAGTGCTCATCCCATTGCATACATAAACACTACACACATGCCAACATACTCGTACATACATCCTAGCGTTGTCACAGTATCGGGTGAGTGACAGCAAGGATTTTAGCAAAATTGAAAAGAAATCAAGAAATTATAGAGAGCGGGATGCATGTCTGTACAAAGGTGTGTAGAATGGACGAAAATATTTTCGCTGTACTTTGTTTTGTTTCTGATTAAAGTTGTGGTGGCATACTTTTAGGGGTACATGCCATATGCTATAAGGGCCAGTTTTTCAGTGCTGGTTTAAACTCAGTTCAAACGGAGTTTAGTTAAACTCAGATTAAATTTAAACTAAGTTTAAACTGGACAGTTGTTTTTCAGTGCAAGTTTAAGGCCGCAGTTAACATTGGCCATTTTGTATGGCAACATTGTTTTTTTCTTTATCTAGATAAGACAACAGCTGATGTTTGTTGACAATTTGATGCCATTGCTAAATAATTTTCTATTACTACATATCGCTGTGATAAAATTAAGTTAATAATAAATAAAAATGTCTGTGAGAAGTAACAATTTTTCATCCACTGAAGTTAACTATTTGCTAGAATTGGTAGAAGTGAATAAAAGTGTGCTGGAATGTAAAAAAACCGACCGAGTCAGCTCAGACGATAAACTCAAAGTTTAGAGCCAAATAGAAATAGAATATAATGCAAAGTTTGGTGGCCAAGTGTATAGAAGCGCAAAGGTGCTGAAGACCAAATTTGAAAACGTGAAGAAGGAGTCGAAGAAGAGGTTGACAGCAGAAAGACGTAAGATGTATACGACCGGCGGTGGAACAAGAGATTCCATAATACCAAAGAAATAAATTAAAAGACTTGAATTTGTACCTCCTTAGTTTACTTAGTATTAAGATTATTAAACAAATTTTGTTATACATAGATATGTAAATAGTTACTATAGAAAATAATACCAAGAATGTGCCTTTTTTGTTCAATAATGTTAACGTACAAAAAATACTCGCAATTGAATGCATTTATGTATATGTGATATTTTAATGGATATATAACACAGTTAACTATAGCTATTAAGAGAAGTATTTACATGAATGACTTTAAATGAAAACACAAAATATATATGAACTCATTTTATTAACTATATCTACCGTCTTTCACTACGAAGTAAATCTTTAAAATAATGGTTTACTAAAAGAGATCTTGTTGAGTTATTTACATTTGATGATTCCTGTTGTGTGTTTCAAGGAACTGTTAGCACGAAATTCACAGCAGATGATATGTCATGTGGTAATATTGGCAATTCAGGCTCGCAGTTCATGCAGCAAATATTATGCAAGACTGCGGTAGCTACAATTATACTTTGGACTTTTCTATGGTTCAAACGAATTCCAAGAGATAAAATAGGAAAGCGCCTTTTCCATACTCCATAACTTCTTTCAACGGTACAACGTGTTCTAATTAAAGACTTATTAAATTACTTTTCTTCTGGAGCCATCGGATTTGTCAAAGGAGTTATCAGAAATTTTTTGTTCGGGTATCCACTATCCGCAATAATTAAACCGTTACCGAAATCACCACTTTCAAACCGTGAGTATATCCTCGAATTGCTTAATATATTTGAATCATGAGCAGATCCTGGCCACCGGGCCACAATATTTGTTATTTTGAGGCTAGCATCACATGTAGTTTGTACGTTTATAGAAAAAAGTCCCTTTCGATTCCGATACAGCTCCGGATTGTCGCCACCTTCAAAAGAGTTATGTAAATAAGTATGAATTCGGTATCAAGTTAAAGTAAACTTATTACCATGAGAAATAATCTTTATGTGTGTGCAATCCAAAGACGCTATTACTGTGGGAAACTTTGCTATTTTGAAGAATCCTTCATATTTTCATGTTTCTCCGTTTCGGTTTCCGGGAATTTAATAAAACTACTACAAATCGGCAATTGTTTGAAGCATTCCACCAGTTGCATATACCCGTAGAGTAATAAGTAGCATTTGTTCTACCGTTAATGCGTGATTCCTTAAATTCCGATAATTAAATATTTTGAAGCAAATTGAAATCTTAACTTTTACCAATTTGTGGGGTGCCTGATATGTTCTCCAATAAGTTCCAAGACACTATAAGCGGATGTTTTTGTCAAGCGAAAGCGGTCGAAGAAATAATTTTCGCCAAAAATATCAAAATGATTCGGATGAGTAGATATTACTCTTTTTCTCCTTAATATAGTAATTGTAAGTATTTCGCTTACTTCTGTGTCACTGTAGTCACTTTTACCAGAGGAAATATCCATTTTTTTAAAATAAAAATTCAATTAGAGGACCTTGCGCTCAAATATTTGTTGCAACCAAAATAAAGTAGTTGGCGAACAGCTGATTCGTTAAACGGAGTTTAACCGTGTCAGATCGGCCGTTTAAACTTAGTTTAAACTACGTTTAAAGTTGACTGAAAAACAAGCATGCTGAGTTTAAACTTAGTTTAAACGGCAAACAGAGTTTAACTTGCACTGAAAAACTGGCCCTAAGTGTTTTTGATTGAACATAGCAAAGTAAGTGTAATGTAGAAGCATACAATGTTGTTTTAAGAATGCATACGTATTTGCATATACTTCTGTACTTAATTCTGCCTTTATAAAAACTCTGCTGCGTCTTTTATATTAACCCTGTCGGAAACATATACAACAACAACAACCAAAAAAGAAACCTTGTTGCTTATTTTTGAAGCAACGTTCATTGTCCAGCTTTCAGCTTCGTCTCTCAAGCAGCCAACAAAAACGTGCCTCTCCTATATAATTCGTCAAGATGACACCCCTCCACAGATTCGTAGTATGATCTCCATTTATCCCTCCCCGCACTCCAATTAGGACCCTATTAATGAGATGTTTGCTTGATAACGCTGGTATTTCTGCGTTTAGCCTCAGCCACAGCTTACCTCAGTAGCATTGTAGGTGCTTCCGCCTCATCGTCGTGTGATATGTATGCCGAGATTAGTCAAAGTACTCCAGCCTTACCTTCCATCCTAGTCGTCGTATTGCCCTGGGTAAAAGGAAAATCTTAGTTCCATTCGAGGGAGCATGCAGTCTTTAGTTCCCCTTGTTCTAGTAGTTTTACATCGAAATAGCGTGTTTCCGTCACTACCCAACCAAGTTTCCAGTAAACTGCAGGATTACTCTTCATTTGGATTAAGCAAAGTTGTGCTAAGTAACAGTTAAATGTGACCGGCTTTGGACAACTAAACCGGTTCGGGTTGCTAATTTTTTAATAAAATTTTCGGGTCACATTACTGCTTGCCAGCATCTCAAGCTCTTAGCACTCACCTCTTTCCGCCTCTCCTTTATTCCTCTTGAAAAGCCGTTTCATTCTCTCCTATGTTTCCGGCGACGCAGCATTCTTCGTCATTTCGCCTGTTTCTACGTGGCTAGTAGTAACCAACCATCTCTTTCGCATTGGTACGTAGAAATTGAGAGACGCGTATCCCATTTCTCAATTCTATTGGGTTGATGAAGAGTTGCTTATTTTAGAATCATTAAGAGTCGTTCTTTAATTAAGCTTTGATACTGCAGTGATGCCAGCCTTATATTTATGGAGGACATCCAGCCGTTGGATATGTGGCACGGACAAACTAGCAAGCCGCTGGAACTAATGTAGACACCCGCCTGCAGACACACCTTATAGTGATCAGACGCTGCGGGGTTTAGTAAACTTTTAAACCGACTATATCTTAATGTTCCCGCTAAAACACAAGGCTTCTCAGGCGTTGGTTAACGTAATTAATGTATCTCGCACATGAAAGCTGGAACCTGGGCGTAAGGTTTGGGTACTACCCTTTAATTGTATCTGCAGAAGCCCAGAAGCACAAATGTACTCAAACAAACAACTTTCAAGACATAATTTTTGAATTTCGTCTTGTTTAAAAAAAAAATTTCTTAAGAACTCGACAACACCTGAACTTAATATTTTCTGCGTAAGCTTATCATGTTTTTGAAAGGCAGGGTTAGTGATATGACTAATGATAAAATACCTAATCATAAAATGTCTGAAGAATAAACCGAAAGGTCACTAAATCTTAATTATTTTGCTCCAAATCTTTAAAGAAGATTACTCATAATGAAAACCAAAAATTGTTGAAGCTTAAAAACCGCTTTAATTGTTTTCTGGTCAGCCTTATATACATACATAGTTATGTGTGTGGATATGAATGTACATATGTATATAAATCTAGAATACTTTTTGCCCTTTTGTAATACAAGTTGAAATATTATCAATGACCAATTTCCACAAGTTTCTGTTGAGCAGCCAATTTTTTTAGGTAATCGCTAACATTTTATTAATTTTTATACTTTTTATTTGCACACTCATACATATTTTTTTATTTAAAGAAAAAACCATTATGACAATTGGCAGTGGCATAATATTTGCTGTCAGTTGCAGGTATTGTGTAAATACCTTGTTTTGCACTTGTTGTTGTAGGCTATTGTCAAAAAATGTGAATAAGCACTCCGTGTGTACACGGGACAATAAAATAGAATGAAGCGCGTAAGAGCGAGGAGAGTAGGTGAAAGAGAACGATATAGAACTAGTTATATGAAAGAGAGATTGGGTGTGTTATTGAAAATTTGATGCGATGGTAGGACATTGCGGATCGAATGTATATGTAGGTACATATGTACATACATACGTATTTATGTATAAATATATATTTTTAGATGAATTTTTTGTAATATTCTTCTTTCTTCTTTATGTAGACACATACTTTTATCCAACAATAGAGAAAAAGGCAAAAAGTTTTAGTGGATTGAAAATGAAGTGCGTAACGCACACATAAAAGTTACTAAAAAGTTGAGGTCGAGTGCAACTGGTGTTGTCAGATTAAATTGCAGAAAAAGCAATGGAAATGCCAAACTGTCATTGAATGCTTGCGGGATTGAAAGTTACAGAGGTCAAGGGTTAACCGTAATAGTAGTAGATGACTTGACACAAACATGAATTTTGTTCTAACAGAATTTCGCAGAAATTTGCTGGAGTGTAGAAAAATTTAATATTAACGCCCTAAAATAATTATACAAATTAAAAAGAAATTAGTTAAATGCTTGCAGCGTAAAAGAGTTCGCATGAAATTCATTTGTAGTCGCGAGAATGCTTAAAAATGCTGACTTCCTCAGACACAACTCCGTGTTTTGGGAGTAGATTCACTGAAGAAAGTGTTACAAATATATGAATGCTCGCGCCACAACTTTCTAAGAAAATTTTGTTATGAAAATAAATTATTAATGCTTTGGAAAAAATTTAAATTGCATTGTATACATGCAACGTTTCCCAAAAAGATTTCTAACGCAGCTAAATTAAAAAATGTTGTATACCCATATACATACATACATATAGGTACGCATAAGCATGTAAGAATATGATGATTATGGTATATTTATGCATTTGTTAAATAATCACTTAAAATCACAAAAAGCGTAACAATGCGCAAAAGTATACGAAATAAAAGCTCATAAAGAACAATGACTAACGACCCATTCACCCGTCAACATAAACAACGTAATGCGCGCTGACGTAAATGGAAAGAGTTTGAAATAAAGAAAACCTGGCCAAGAGAAAAGAAAAAACACCTGTCAATTGCACAGCAGGCGTCTGACAGGCGTAACAAGGCAAAATACACAAGCCCGCCCAGACAAACCCCAGAAAACACCTTCGGCCGAGTAGCTGTGCGGTAATTTCTACCCGAACTCCGTTTGAGAAGGGAACAATTGCCGTGTAAAAATAAATAATATATAAATAGGTACGTAAGTCTAAACATGCACAGATACATCAATAAAGGTGGAAAAAACGGTTTCAATAAGTATTCAATGAAAATGCAATTCCAATTGCAAACTTATCAATTGTTCCATAAGTTACCCGCACTCTTTTGCCTCGGTAGTCTCTTGGGTATTGAATAGGAGTAAGTTAGAAATAATGAGGTAAGCTTTCAAATTGTTTTGTATATTTTATATGAATGCATGTCATACATATATTTACATGCATACATACATACATATGTATGTATATATGTACACAAAATTCTTGCTGTAATAAGTAACCGCAGAAAAGATTATTAAAATTTATTTGTACAGGAACAAAGCTCATTGATTAAGTCGATTCCTTTGAATTAGACATATAATCCTTTCTACAGGAAATTATTTAGTTCTATCGTTTCAATGGAATGTTTATACGAATTTCAACGTAAAAACGAAAATTTTGGACTATTTATTCAAACTGAAGACTGTAGATTTTCTAAAACGAGTACATTATCCGGATAACAAATCTTCAATGATGAAGATTCAAGCTATTCAATTATTGTGAATATTCAAGAATTTAATTAAGCTTTATGAAATCTTCAGCACTATATGTAAATTTGATTGACATATCGAATACTCTGTTATGCTTGCGGAAGCAACTCGATTTAAAGGTTTTATCTTTATGAAACCAGTCCAGGGTTCACAATCGCGAGGCCAAAATTTTGAACAGTCCGAAATGAGGGGTGGAATGTCCCTAAACCCAAATAAAAACGAGCTAAACAAACAATTTTTTTTGGTTTTCTTCGACTTTATGGCAGGTGTTTGACGTTAAACACTAAAACGGGCCAAAAACTGGAGTTTAGTTTTTAGACAAGTGGTTTTTAAGAACAAATAAAACGCATATAATTTAATGCTATGACCAAGAATTTAGATTTTTTATAAAGATAAGGATTTAACATTATGTTTTAAAAATGATTTCGGGCAAGTGACCGCCGCAGCTGGCTCGAATAAATTCCAGCCGAGGGGAGTATCATCATTCTAATTTTACTGCCATTATAAAGGAGGTGGAGTACCCTCCTTGAGTAGAAAATGAGCCTTACTATGAAAGCGATGTTTAAAACACTAACGACGAGGTGGTTGAGATGGCTATGGTAGTAAGTCTCAAAGATAAATTTCATCAAGTTTTAATGGGCGAGTGTCCCACGATAGAATGGCATGCAATTTATCAGAAGGTTAGGTTAAAGAAATTTTTATTATGAAGGCGATATAGGTTTATATGCAACAAATTTAAGTCCAGGTTGGAGGATAAAACACTTAATGTTTTAATTTCCTTAAAATCTTATTTTGAACAAAAGAAGTAATAATTCTGACTCGCTCATAATGTAATGGGTTATGCATTTAATTTTTACTTGATTTTTATGTTATATTTAATTTTCGATTCTGTGTTTTTCTTATTTTTGATTAGAATACATACAACTTGGTAAATTTTCAATTTTGAATATGTGTAAATAAACGATGATTTATCAAAAACCAGAATCTGTTTATATTGATCTCAAACCGTGATAAAAAAAAATTTTACAGTATGTACATTTGCTGCTGTACCCAATATGTACTCGTATATTTGTACTTGAAGAATAAATTACATACTTTGTATGTTGGTCAAATTTTACGTTTATTTTTTTTTTTTGGATTGAAAAGACTAATAAATATATATGTACATGAATTACAACAAAGGGTTCTTCTTTGTTATAATGTTATTTAGTACTACTATAATATGACGATTACAGAAGTGTAAATTTTTTTTGACAAATTCAAAATTACCAATTAAAACTTCCTGCAATTTGGGATCCCGTTATTGTTCCGGGATTTTGTTTTAAAATTTTGAAAATCCCCGCATCAATAAAAAAAGTCTTCAAACCAGGGCACATTCAATAGCTAGCAGCAGTAGACAAATTGAAAAAGAAAATGTTAGCTCTGTATATTGGGTTTTTGCTTTTAAAAGCTAAAATTTCAAAAATCTTTTATCAACTACCTTGAATATATAGGTTTATATGCAACAAATTTAAGTCCAGGTTGGAGGATAAAACACTTAATGTTTTAATTTCCTTAAAATCTTATTTTGAACAAAAGAAGTAATAATTCTGACTCGCTCATAATGTAATGGGTTATGCATTTAATTTTTACTTGATTTTTATGTTATATTTAATTTTCGATTCTGTGTTTTTCTTATTTTTGATTAGAATACATACAACTTGGTAAATTTTCAATTTTGAATATGTGTAAATAAACGATGATTTATCAAAAACCAGAATCTGTTTATATTGATCTCAAACCGTGATAAAAAAAAATTTTACAGTATGTACATTTGCTGCTGTACCCAATATGTACTCGTATATTTGTACTTGAAGAATAAATTACATACTTTGTATGTTGGTCAAATTTTACGTTTATTTTTTTTTTTTGGATTGAAAAGACTAATAAATATATATGTACATGAATTACAACAAAGGGTTCTTCTTTGTTATAATGTTATTTAGTACTACTATAATATGACGATTACAGAAGTGTAAATTTTTTTTGACAAATTCAAAATTACCAATTAAAACTTCCTGCAATTTGGGATCCCGTTATTGTTCCGGGATTTTGTTTTAAAATTTTGAAAATCCCCGCATCAATAAAAAAAGTCTTCAAACCAGGGCACATTCAATAGCTAGCAGCAGTAGACAAATTGAAAAAGAAAATGTTAGCTCTGTATATTGGGTTTTTGCTTTTAAAAGCTAAAATTTCAAAAATCTTTTATCAACTACCTTGAATTGTACTGAAAGCATTCATATCACAACGAAATTCAAAATTTGACAATTCAAATTAAAATAAAATATGAAAAAAGTTCAATAACAAAAAGTTCGCTGCGGCTACCTTTTTAATGTACCTTGATTCAAATTTTACGTGTTATAGTGGGTTTTGCTGAATTTCACCTTAGTATTGCATATGTTAACACATCGTCGTTTAAAGTACAGTGCAACCACATATTGACGCATTTGGACAATTTATGTTTCTTTTATTTAATTTAAATTCAAATTATATTGAATCAATGTTCACTTTTCATATGACTTAAAAAATTTGGTTTTCAAATTTTTTGTTGGAGATTAGCCTTAATTGAAACACATTTAAAATCAATAAGAATGTGTCAATATTGAATTAAGCTATAATTGTTGAACGCCGTCAAGTTGATATTAGGAGTTATAGGAGTGAGCTATGAAATGGGGAAGCAGTCCCAATGAGGCCGCTTCATCTGCATTTCATACTGTGGATTTGGTGGATAGCGCGAATTGATTACTGTTGTTGTTCGTGAAAATGTAAATACTTTGATATACTTATGTACATATATGTATAAATCGTTGCTCAGAAAACATGTTCCTAGTTGCCACATTACACATACCTGTGTATGTAGTACATAAATACAATTTTGAAATTTAATTTGTACACAATTAATTTATTTTTCAAATATTTTGTAAACAGTTGCGGCAACATTGTCAATCGTTAACAAATAAATACTAAAAAAAAACAAGCCAGTAAAGTTGCATAATTGAAAAACCGCATACTCTGCTCATTTACTTTCAAACAAAAAATCCCACTTCACTGCACTTTTGTTTCAATTTCTATGGGATAAAATAAAAAAAATAGAAATTTCCAGACAGTAATTAATGACAGTTGCCATTGCAATTACAATAAATGAGCAATGCGTCAAAGTTATGTGGGAGATGGTGGAGAATGAAGTGTTTTTTTCACGTGCACTGCGGTCTTCGTCTCTAGGGGCGAGCGCGTGGCTTCCGGAACAAAAAGGGAAATTCGCGCCGCCATTTTTTGTTGAGTATGCGTCAGCCTTTGTCAGCCACTCTTCGTTTTTCGTTTCCGTAATTGTTGTTATTGTATCTGCTATTGTAGTTGCTTTTTAAAATTAATAATGAGCTGACGGCTGCCACTGCTACTCTTCCACTATTGAAAACAACAACACAAATAATAAAAATAAAACAAATAACAAAAAGCAAGAAAACATGGCAACTGCAAAAAATAAACCACCAAAAAGGCATGTTCACAAACTTTTCAAGTGCAAAAGTTTGACATTTCACTTTTGTAATATTTTTGTATTTTTGTTCTCTTTCGGCTTTATTATAAAATGTGGCAACATTCGATTGCTTTGGTACTTTGGTTTTGAAAAATGTCTGTTTTGAATGCCATTTGTGAGCTACCACTTCCAATTTTATTTTGCTTGCTAGTGTTGCTGTTTGTTGGCTTTGCGATTCATTTTTTTGCTGTCAAATAATACTCGAGTGTTTTGTTGTTTTGCTTCGTTTTTGTTACTGTTGTTGCATTTAATAAGCTACCATCCAAGGCGTTTTTCATTGTACAAAAGTAGATTTCACAAAAACTGATAGTGTCAATCAGGCGAACGGGTGCACAATGTCTGAAATGGAAAGGAAACTGGCTGCCGGACTGATAATATGGCAAATCACGTTGGCAGCATTGTCTCACACATGCTATATACATACATACATGCACATGCAAGTAACTGTGGGACACATTCAAACCCACTAGCGACTTCCGTTAAGAGAAAAAGGTCAATAGTAAAATGAATTCGTGGAACTTGTTTCTTATGTTTCTTAGCTTTTCTTAATATCGCGCACCCCTAGAAAGGCAAATCTACAAGTTTATTTATGCAACGAAACGGTTTCTCGTAAAAGCCCCCATAACACAAAATTTTATGTACTTGACTTTGTTCTAAACCATTTACATCCAAAGGCTAATACATTTATTCACATCTGAATATATTGAGCGGTTTCCGGTTAAACGCTAACCGCCGATAATTTATCCGGTCTTTAAGAAATCAACCCTGAGCACGTGTCAATGTTTTACTGTTTTCTTTTCAATGCAACATTTAATAATAATAATAACGTGACGCATTTGAGCTTCTCCTTCCATTTGTAGTGGAATCCCCGGCTGAGATTCGAACCTTGAACTCAGCGGCACGCACGGCTAAATAAATAAAAAAATAATAATAATAATATAAAAAAAATTATTTTAAAATAACACTGCGACAGTACCAAACATTTCCGCTTTACTAGAAAGTTCAAAGCAAAAGCAAAGTACACATATTCTTCCCATTGCAAATTGTTTTAAAGGTTTTACTTAGAATGAATGCACCCACACAAATATTCTACATTAGAATACATCACTCCCCATACAAAAAGAATATAGTTAATACCTTTTCAGCGGAATTATAAAATGTATTAAGGATTTACGACAAAATATTGCAATCAAAATATTTTTGCAAAAAAAATCATCTCAGTTGATATAATAGTTTAAGCTCAAGTTTTTCTTAAACCTACATATCTTCCAAAAGAGGTGAAAAGGGCATCAAAAATATCATTATTTTGATTAACATGTTTTATCACCTGATGCGATTATTTTGAAAAAAAATTTTAATCAAACTATCTTTGAACAAAGCCTCCATAAAGCAAACATTTCCGAATTTAAAAAAATTCTTTGTATATATTGTAAAATTTCCAAGTTTTGTCATAAAAAAATAATTGTATCAGCTTCATCAGTTTATTTTATACATAAACGCTTTTTCATGAAAATTTGATTTTATGCGAGCTTAAAAGTTTTGACCTTGGTATACATACATATATGTACATAAATGGTTGACGACCAAAATATATCACACGGATATTTAAAATTTTTTTTTTTTTTCAAATAAAGTAAAGAATTCTCAAACAACAACCAGATGAGCCCAAATTTCAAACTTTTTGCTAGATTTATAATAATTTAAAGAATTTTTATATATTTTTTTTTAAATTATTTGTTAATACATTTGGTAAGAATTCAGTTATGTAGCCCATTAAATTTTAGTAAATAAAGCGCAAGGTTCAAATCTCTTAAAGTTACCACTGGTTTTTGATATTTTTAATTTCCCATATAACACTATAGTCACATTTATTTATTTATTTATAAACAGGAAATAATAATAAAATTTTTTAAACACGAAAAAACGTAATAGCTGCGCTAACCAACTTTCATAAACAAGTACATACTTATTTTAAGCTACTCCAAAGTGGTAATTGAAAATTGAATGAACTACAAAAATTCATACTTAAAAAAACCTTTGAAAAATATATGTTATTTTAATGAAAATTCGCTGTATTTTGGAACGAATTTCCGTCATCCCTTGTCAAGTTTGGTTTGGAGACAAACCGGTTCGTTCTGAACGAAAAATTACACTGAAGATGGCACAACGCCGAAACCGGTTTGTCTCCAAACCAAACTTGACAAGGGATGACGGAAATTCGTTCCAAAATACAGCGTATAATTACCCTGTCGGAAACCACAACAACCAAAAAGAATTTAATGAAAATTGATTAAACTGATAAATAAATTAAACTTCGGTTTTGGCGTTGGCCGAATTTTCTCTATTGTAATTAAAAAATATAAAAATTTCATTGTCTAATCTTTTCAAATCATGGCTGTGCTATATTTTTTGCATGGACGTATACAAATATTATCAATGGATTCGACGTATTCGAATTAGGTTCTTTCGCCGGGGCGAAAATAAAATTAAATGCGACATTTCTAATAGTACTTCAGAATGCGTTAACTGCTCTTTAAAAATAAACCTTAAGTATTCTTCAATTTAGTCAAATGTACTTCAAAAGTCATAAAATACACATCAGTACAAGTAATAGTACTTCAGATGTTGCTATGTAAATTTATGTATGATGTATGTACTTCGATTAGTAAAGCTTCGCTCTAGAATCCTTCCAAAATTACCGTGTATACTTTATCTGTAAGAAATTTGCCTAAATCGTCCTGTACTTAGTGAAGTGGAGTACCACTCATTATTTGTCTGCGATAGCTGATTGTAATATCTCCTTTGAACAAACTTTATTTAAGAGAGGTCTGAACGGCAAAAGAGAGTATTATATATGTACATATGTATGTACATTTACGGTAAAATATTTATACAGTTTAGAAAACTGTACAACATTGCAATTCACATAACTGAAGTTTATACCAAACTGATACAAATAATATATAAAAATATATAGAGTAAGTGGGAATTATCCTACATAGATACCTCAATAAGTATTTTATTGTCTAGGTAATTTCTAATTAGTTTCTAATTAATTTTCATGACGTGATGTCATGAAATACAAGCATTTTCGAGATATTGCATTAAAATTTTAATTGAAGAAACTTCAGTAAGTCCACTTTTAGCTCTCAATTAGTAGATGAGTGTAGAAGAGAGATGGTTCGATTTCCAAGCAATATGAAATTACACTGATATGGTTCCCAGGGCATAGAAAAGCTTAAGGCTAATCAATAAAACTCAATTATAATTGATTATAAGTCCCTTTACATATGTATTTACATATATTATACGTATTTGCACATATTTATTGCTTATTAGCTTCTTTAATGTGATACTATTTTTTCAGTAACAAAGCACTCAATTAGCTGAATACATTATAGATATGAGCAAATATACTTACATACTTCTGAATTATACTCAGATATTGCTGTCACTTGCAATAATAACAACATATGTCACAATTACTTAACTAGCCGAAACTAAGTTACAAAATGAGTACGACAAAGGAAAAACGTCACAAGAGACGAGATGTAGACTTACGAGTGTACAATATGGCTAAAAAGGAACAACAAAAGATATTTTATTTGAAGACAAATACAATTTCCTCCATTTATGTTCTTATACAAGTACATATAGATACATATGTACATACACATAGTATAAGCTACTCAAGCTGTTCGGCGAAGGCTCGGCGAGTGAATGGGACTTAATACACTTTAGTACAAAGATAATGGTCCTTCAAGGTAAATATGTAGGATAAAGCGGAGACAGGACGAAATCACAAAATGCGCAATTCCTGTTTTGACACCTTCATATTCTAAGGAAATACACAAAATTATTCTTATGTTCATATGTACCTACATTTGTAGGTACAGATATAAGAATAGATAGGTTATATATGTACGTATGTACATATATAAGGGTGATCCAAAATAAAAGTAAAGTCGTTATTTTAATCCAAAGTCATTGCTCTATATCGAAAATATACAACTGTGTGCATGTATTAATTATCCAACCCGATAAGCAATGCGGGGAACGTGGCCTTCGATATCAAATCTTAATATGGAACTGAGCCCGTTCCACCTTAACTTTCCCACCGTTCATTGCATTGTGGAATTACGTTAATTCGAAATTGGTTCAGAGATAGCAATTTGGATAAAGGTTCCATTTAAATTGATTTCAAATTGTTAACTAAGGAAAAGTTTTCGCTCAAAGCTCTAAAAGCGCTCCCCATGTATATATATAAAATGCAGAAAAATAATTTCAGTAGAAATTGCATCTTCTTCTTTTATGGCGCTACAACCGTTTGTTGGTTTGGGCCGAGAACAAAAGTCCCTCTCTTCTTCGCTTGGTTTCGCCAACTATTCACACCAAGTAAACCTGTCTTCCTTATGCTCTTGGTCATTTCAGTGTATTCGTAGGCGCCCCTGCCTTCGTTGTCCACCCGTGGGTGCCGAATCGAAGGATTTTCTTACCGGAGCATCATCATCCATACGAACGACATGGCCAAGCCATCGCAGTCGTTGAATTTTTATGCACTTGACTATGTCCATATCATTAAATGGCTCATACAGTTCATAATTCCATCTTCTTTGGTACCCGTCGCTAACGCGAACAGGACCATAAATCTTGTGCAGAACATTTCTCTCGAAAGCCCCCAAAGCCTTCTCATCGCTGTTTATGTGCCTATACGAGTATAAGAGGACAAGCATGATGAGAGATTTATAGAGCAAGATTTTCGTTGGTCGAGAAAGGATTCTGCTTTTCAAATGTCTACCGCATCTAATGTAACACCTATTGGCAAATTTTATTCTTCGCTTGATTTCGAGGCAGACATTATTGGTGGTGTTAATGCTGGATCTAAGGTATAAAAAATTCTTGACTACTTAAAAGTTGTAACTGCCAACATTGACGTGGGTCGCAATACGCGAGCATTTTTTGTTTGTTGTCACAAGGTACTTTGTTTTGTCCTCGTTCACTGCAAGACCAACTTATTTTGATTCCTTCTCTAGACTGGAAAATGCTGCATCGCCGGCCCGCATACGCCAGCAGCATCGTACTTTTTTTTATATATAGTGCCACTGCGATTAAGATTGGCAACTCTTGTTACGTTTTCCAACATCAGATTGAAGAAATTGCATAGAAAACTTTAAAATCAACTATGTTTCTATTCCAAAGACTTCTGGAAATAATGCCCAATAGTTTGTTTAACTGATTTTTTATATTTACTGCCTTTTTATCGATCTCCTTTTGGGTGATTAAAAAAAAAACCATTTCAACACTTTGGGCGACCTCTAAATAGTTTTTCCTTTTTATTTGTTCCACCCAAAATGGGAACCCATAGAAAAAGTAAATATCAAAAAACAAGTTTATTAAAATTGGTAACTATTCTTTGAAGTCTTCTGAAGAAAAACAGAGTTTGAAGATTGAAAAATAATTACTTTTCGGAGTTCTATATCATTTTAACGAAAAGTTGTTATTTCATATTTAAAAATAAAAATAAGCAGGATTGTTTGTTTTGAGAAAGCTTTGATTATTGTTTTCATTTGAAACACAAACAGGGATATTTTTCCAATATATGGGATGGGAGTGTTCAAATTATTTACTTATTTTTGGACTACATTAATACCTAAGTGTCATACTCTGAACATTTTGATTCGAAATATCATTTGTATATAAATATTTATTTATACATAAATATGTGGGCATATATGTATGTAAGTTTGAAAACAACAATGGCATCAAACCACGAAGCAACAATAATAATAATACGTGTATGAAGACCTGTCAACACCAAAAGCAGTTAATGACGCTGCCAAAAGCAAGCAAACCAAAACCTTCACAAAGTGAGAAGTCGTAGGGGAGTCTTTGTAATCGAGTTCTTGACCGACACTGAAACACACACATTCATATGTACATTTTATAATTGATGTGAAGAACAAATAGTCAAACTCAGGGCGCCCTGTTTGTCAATACAGAAGCCACACAAATGGCAGCTCTGCATTCAGGCGTTGCCAGTCTACCAGTCAGTGACTGATCCAATGGATGCTAGTGCAGTGCATGTCCAAGTATTTGACAACTATTGCAATCCAACAAAACTGATAACTCAAAAACAGTTGGTGTGTATGTACAAATTGCAATCGTCCATGTAAAAAATTGTTAGTTAAACAGAGTCCGAAAGCAAACAATAGGAACACGTTAAGTAGAGCAAAAGACTGCAATGGCCAAATCGATTACTTACAAGTGCACATATTTAATTTTTTAAGTGAACATGAAGCCCGCCACCATCACACACATCCTCTCCTCTTCGTCCATACGTACATACACATATACTAGGGTGTTCGATTATTTGACTTTTATGTCAAACCGGTTTTCCAAATATTTGAAAAATGGCACAATTTAGAAACTAGAGGCAATATTTTGAAACTAATGAATGCGGGGTTTAAAGATTAAAAAAAACCGATTTAATTCACATTCGAAAAATTAAGATTAAAAAAAAACCGTACAATAATTTATGAAAAACCAAAAAAACTGGTTTGAAAAAACCAAGTCAATCACCCTTATATGTACATACATACAATCATATTTACTTTGAAGCATTTGCTCTAACCATAATGTCAATATTATCAAAGCGAGTAGAGCTTCCACAGTTACACATCAGAATTTTGTACTAATAATCGTTCTTGCACTTATAAATCTTGTCAATATAACTCGACATTTTGTTGCAGCCGCAGAGTGTATTTCGACGAACAGCCGAAGTTAGTAGAGCACATATGGCTACTTGTTATGTACTATTTATTTAACTCTAGTTAATGGCCAATCCTCCAATCTTTGTTAGAGTTTTGTAAACGTTTTTGTGGTAAGGTACAAGAATAGAAAGAATACTGGTGTCTGCAGTCTGCATTGCATTGGACACCAAAGGTGAATTGTGAGCAGAAAGCTGGATTTGAAGTTGGGGCAGTAGAATCTACGGTGTAGATAGAAATTGTTTGGGTATATGCTAACATAGAAGTAATTACATATGTTACTTTCGGCCTTAACCTGCTGGCAATTCTCGTTTACTTGATAAAGCAGAAATAAGAGCAGTGTTGCCATTGTGTTAGCCCTTAGGGTATCTGTCAAAAACTTGAAAAGGTATCCAAATGTATCCATCTCTAAAAAAAATAGTATATCGGCATTTATAACTTTTTGAAAGTTCCTTAACTTTTTGAAAGTAAACTTAATATTTCCACAAGTAAAATAAAAACAATCCCGAAAGAATATATTCAAATTTGTCTTATTATTAAATAAATATTGGAAGTAAATACATAAGAAACAATAAAAAATAACATAATTAATTCAATACGTATTTTTGGTTAATTTAATAAACCTGAAAAATCGTATATGCTTTATCCACAATCGATTAAAGCAATTTTTTTAGTAGGATCGTGGTTGATCCTATGTAACAACGTATTTCACATATCTTAAAATAAAAATATTAAAGAATATAGGATGACTCAAATCACTTAAGTATAAAATAATCATTACAATATCAATGAATGATATATCCCAATAGAAATACTTAAGCTACCCCAAAAATACTTGACAGTCCATTATTACTGCTACATATGCATTGCAATTTTACAACAATGGTTGACGCGTCAAGTCGAAATGGTTCCTCAGTTTAATGCTGAAAAACAAGTTAATAGTAGTTGTGAATCATAACTAATTCTATATATATGTTATAGATATATAGATTTCAATTCATATGAAAATTTATCCAAATTTGTACTAAGCCAAAATAAGAAGAATCCCGCATTATTAAATGCTAAAATGTATCCATTTGGATGCATTTGTATCAAAACCACAACGCTGAATAAGAGAAGTATACTTTCTTACGCAAACCGTGTGGTAAGCTACTAGCTCTCTTGCTTTCCATTGTCATTTTAAATGTTTAAAAACCATTTTCTGAGTTGATAAGCCAATGAAGACTGTTGGCTTTTAACTTTATTTTAATTTTCTTAGACTCAATGTGTTTGCGCCAAGTGAGGCGCCTGTCGAGATGCACATCAAGGATCGTAATGCTATTTAAGGATAGCGGCGGACAGGAATTTTATTTAGTGTAAAGGTGACGTGTTTACTCTTCTGCTCATTGACCTTTATATGCCAGTTGGCTAACCACTCTTTCAAAAGTATTAGATAATGGGCTAAATAATGGATCCAGTTTTTGGACATCGAAATCGGCCAAGGATCGCTGTGTCATTCGCAAAGATTGATAAAGTAAGACGAGAATCAGTTGGAATCTCTGTTGTGTATAGAATATACAAGAACGGCCCTAGAACGCTTGCTTGTGGAACTCCGGCGGCAATGTCGAAAAATGATTGAGCGACATCCAGAAAAATTGCTGAGCAGTAATCTCTTCGTTCAAATGCCGTCCTTATCTCGGATATGAGAAGAACAGCATATAAAAAAAAAATGTTTAGGCATTTTAAAAATACACCTTTTTCACAAGAACCTTTTTCAAAAAAATGTAAGTGTTTATATTTGCATTTTTATGCAAAAAAAAAAATACATTTTTAAATTTGCATGACATTCTTCATTCATTTGACATCTACATATGTACATATTTATGTAAGTCATATACTTTAATAATTTCTTGTCTAATAAAATGATTAATTTCGCGGTTCTTATTTTAATGTTCCAAAAACTTTCTAAACAGAAATGGGATAGAGACGAGAAACTGGAAAACCAAGGTCCTTCAACAATCCACCATTTTTAAAGTGCCTTTATAACCAAAAATTAAAATATCTTTTTTTTTCCTTGAAAAAGAAAAAAAAAATTTGATCAAGGCACTTCCAGTAGGTAGCCCCAGCAATTTTTTTTTTTTAACTTTTTTCATATTTTATTTTAATTTGAATTGTCAAAATTTTTAATTTCGTTGTAATAAAAATGATTTCAGTACAATTCAAGGTAGTTGATAAAATATTTTTGAAATTTTAGCTTTTAAAAGCAAAAACAAAATATACAGAGCTACATTTGAATGTGCCTTGAAATTTCATATAGAAAATCGCATGTAAAACAGCAGCGGGTGTAAGGAAATTAAAAGTTTATTTGTCTGTCAAAATATTGACTCAAAAAATTTAAAGGAGACCTTTAGTAACCATCAACTAAACTTTGGAAAAACAGAACCGATATGCAGCAATTCGAAAGTTTGTATGGTGGCAATCCAGTCGAAAGCCCATTTATTGAACTGCGATCGGTGGAATACACGATATCAACAATCAATTGGATGCGCTGATGTGAGCGTTTTTTTGCTGAAAGGTCCCTGTTTCTTCCGGAGTTAGAGTCAGCATTTTCGCTTAGAGCTAACTCCGAAGTTAATCTAAACTGCCATTCCTGTGTTTGTCCGAAGGATTTAGGAACTGTTTCTTTTTTAAAGAGTGAATGTGAGTACTGGTTTTTGTTTAAAAAGTGTGTGAATTAATTAAAATAAATTTTGACTTTATTTGTATGTGCATATGTAACGAATTATTTGTTACTCTTGATTTATAGTATAGGAAAAGACTTCTATAGTTGCTATACGCTCGGGAAGGCACTGATAATTTTTAATTGAAGTTTTAAATAAAGAACAACCGAGTAATAAGAGTGGCTATGAACTGATTTTCCATTTATAGCAACCAAGCAACAACAAACTAATTTTAAGAAGTAAACAATAGGTTGATTGAAGTCAAAATTTGGTGGTTTTTGTAATATATTGACAAATTTGGTCTTTTTGACAGCTGTTACTTAATGTATACTCAATTTGGTTTGCCACTTCAATACACCTTGGAAGAGAATATTCGGCGTGTTATTGCTGACATACGGCCCCAATTGCTGACAAAAGTGGTCGAAAATTGGGCCTCTCGGCTGGAATTTATTCGAGGCAAACTTTTATCTTTATAATAAAGCTAAATTTTGGCCATAGCATTAAGTTATATGCGTTTAATTTCTTCTTAAAAACAACATGTCTAAAAGAACACCTTTTATTAATACAAATCTCATAATCGAAAGTGCACAATCATCTGTAGTAGCAGTTATAAGTGTCCCCATGAATTTTCTTACCTATTTGAAAGTCTAATTAACGACAAAATATCTTCGAGGGATATCGGTTTGAACTGTTATTGTGTCATTTACATACATTAATTATGTGCATAAGCTACAACCATTTGTATGCAGCAGTTAAGTCATAAGCAAACGGAGTATTCAACCTCTTCAACAATTTTAGCTCCTTTCCTAATGCCATTGTGGCCACTTGTATACGTCATGTTCCATCACAATATCTCATTGTGACACAACAAGCTACATTATAACATATTGAAAGTACAGTACTTATGTACATACATATGTAGGTATGTATGCGTGTTACTATCTATGCGAATTGCCATATACAATGCTGCTTTTGCATACATACCATATATGTGTGTAGGTACATACTTATTTAATATAACCCATAAGTACGTACATATTTACAAACGTTAATAGGAGTATTCATCCTCTTCGCTGATGACTGGCAATGTCCTTATGCATGAATGTAAACTCATGTCCTTTAGTTGGATGATACAACAAGTCAGTAGATACTTCAGCAAAAAACTGTTCTCAAAAGCATAACCCAGTCAGCATATTTCAAAGGAGTTTCTTAAATTAAGTCTCAATCCATGCATAACTTACAAGCGAAGATCATCCGTATCTCGTTCAGAACAAATGAAGCACAGTTGGGATCCGGTAAATGCCTTCCCCGATCACTACTTTCGCCTGCCTTAGAAGCTAACATATCAAAAACTTCTAAAAATCGATAAAGCAGCTGCGAGAAAAGGTAATCAAACCACTTTAGATTTCTCCAGTGATATCTTTATGGCAAAAATGTTAGGTGAAAAACTGTGGAGAAAATAAGAAAATGTGCTGGTACTCTTATAAGAGCCGCTGATATGTATTAGAGATAATGCTTAAGAAATAGACAAAACGATTTCCATATTTAGTCTGTAAACAGTGTTGGCATACAATAGTTGCCTGAATTACCTTAATTTAAAGCATATCCAAAGAAACTCATAATTCAATGCAGAAATAGTGTTGTTGTAAATAGCTTACTGCCTAAAAAATGGTAGTTTAAATATTAATTTAATCAGAAATGTATATATTTTCCTCCTAAAGTGATTCGCACCAATTTTGTTAAGAATACATATTGAGTATATTAAATATAAACTTTAAATGGAGATTTCATCGTAATTCTAATTTTATTCTATAATCAAAATTTCGTGAATAAAATGCTGAAATATTTGAATTTTCTTATTTTTGTCAAGAACTATGATTTCTTTAATGTTGCAATTTTTTATTCTAAAATATATTTTACCGAAAGAAACTATTTCTTCATGTTTCTAATGTGCGTAAAAAAATTGAATTCGGCTTGAAAAGACCGCCCTTCGATAAGAAATCCACAAATGTATAATTTACTTCACCTTCTTTGGCATCCAAAATCAAGCGGCGTCAACTCGAAATTGTATAGCCGGAAAAAATGTCAAATTCTTCTTCCTTTAGATATGTAGAAATCCATTTTAAAAATTAGGGTATAAAATTTACTTTTAACTAGTTTCAGATCTTTACAAAATGTTCGAAATTATTGAAGGTATTTTTTTATTTATTGAATTTAAATAAAAAAATAAAGGATATAATTTTAATAAAATTCAGATGGCTGACAACAACAAAGAATTTCATTAAATGGAGCAAACTTCGCTTTATTATATTTGGACATAAAAAATTAAGCATTGAAAGTAAAACAGTATTTTTCTTCGACTTAAACTAAAAAGTTCTCCGTTTCGTCAAAATTTTAAGTAATTGCACGGCAAATGGCTCAAAACTGCTACTTTAGCCATTTTTGGGGTTTTTTTACAGAGACACAAAAACTTTTCAGGAATCATCTTCTTCTGTTCTTGTAACTGAAACACTCTAAAACTTCGAAGTCCTGGTTCGTAATATTCTGTTTAATGTTTCTACAACTGATCGGTTTCTTGCCTTTGGTTTTTTCAAATTTTATTCTCAAAATTAGCAATCGATACAGGCAATAGTAATTGTTAGCCTTAATCCATATATCGTCAGTTTAAAGATAAATCTGCAGTTAAGACGGCGTTGTCTGCAAATAGTATGTAACAAATTACAGAAATTCACGTGTCCTAACTTGCGCATTCCCACTTACATAGTACTTATTATATATCTATGTATGTATGTATGTATGCACAGCATACATCCTGTCAAGTGTTCTTATATTTATGTACTTGTAAATTTTCCCATTCATTTCCGTATTCAAAAACAGGCAAACAGGCGGTCGGCCGGCTCATGCAAACATTTCAAACCGACTCAATCTCAGTTCATTCTCTTCAGACCCTGCCGAATCATGCAATCCAACGCCCACTCGACAAACTGAATCAGTCTTCTTCTAATTTACATACTCCATGTACTGTATGTGCATTTTTGTGTAGTCATAAGCATATATGAATGTGTGTGTATGAAGGCTGACTTTCCACAGTGCGG
Organism: Philophylla caesio; assembly: GCA_963971545.1. Classification (NCBI taxonomy): domain Eukaryota; kingdom Metazoa; phylum Arthropoda; class Insecta; order Diptera; family Tephritidae; genus Philophylla; species Philophylla caesio. The sequence goes on along the minus strand of OZ020608.1, from coordinate 29,441,112 downwards.
TTACAGTATTTGAGTTTTACACCCACAATGAGGTATCGTAGTATTTTTGTGCATACGTGTATGCGTGCTGCCGTAGTTACTTACCTTGTTTATTTGTTTCCATTTTGAAAATTATTTCCTTGTGTGCTCATTCAAACTCATTTTGCAACACACTGAAAGCAAAAACAGTACCGGTTCGGATACCAGCACTGGTATATCCTTTTCACTTATGTTATTGGCTTTGTGCGTGCGCATCCTTATGCCTCTCGCCTTACTCTTCACCCTTTACTGAATTCACATTTTCTATTGTTAGTTTTGTTTCTTTAATGTGTTCACTGTTAGTGAGCAAATCGTCAGCAAACGTTACATACTTTTTAGCACAGTGGGACTTTTATATTATCTTGCGTCATGGATTTGGACATTTAGTTATTTAGAGATACCCTTTCTTTCATTTCAACGTTCATTTAAATTATTTATTCAGCCCTGAGAAAATTATAGAACTCTTAGGTATTGTTACAAATATTGTTTATGCATATCATCGTCACAATGAATATATTTTTTGTCTTTGCTTTTGTGCATTGATTAATATTTTATTTCAGTTAATAACGAGCGCCTTTGAAACAGCCAAAACTAATCGAAATATATAAAGGCATAATATATACCAAAATGACAGGAATGCTTGTCCGTCTGTCTATACGTCCGTCCGTTCCAGGATAATTTGAGTAAAAATTGAGATATACATACATATGTACAAATTAAGACCCTTCCATAAAAAGCAACATTTATTTTTATGTATATGGGAGAAAGTCGCAACACAATTGAATAAAAAATTCTAATAAATCAACGGTAGTTCCTAGCTACTTGAAACTTTCACATTGTTAGACTAAAATTTAATGAACTATAACACTTCTGAGAAAAAAGTTTAAAATCTCTGTATATATAAATTTGTTAAATTTTTTTTAGTTTTCTGCAAAGTTTAAAACTGTGATTTTTATGGTTTATGGTAGACAATGGACTGAATTTTAATTAAAAGTTCTTAAAAATATATATATAGATATACAATTAGAAAATAATTAGATAGTGTTTAGTCTACCTTATGTTATAAGCCTGTTTCACTATTTAATAATTTATTTTGAAATACCCTCGAATCCCTCAGGCAAAATCCCACTAGGCTTGGGATATATCGATTTATCGATATTTTTTCAAAAAAAAAATAATAGAGAACAACGTCGATACTTTTTGCAGCAATAATGCGACGAATATTCTCTTTCAAGACGTCTTTTTTTTCCATAGTAATTTTTTGACAGATCACTCGTGACTCCTGTCAAACTGCCATTTTATTTTTGTTCAGTATTGTTTGCCATTTCATCATGGAAAGACTCTGCCTGGAACAACGTTAACAAATGTTTTTCGTGCGCCTTTGCCATTTTATGGTCGTCATAATCACATAATCATAATAAAATTTTAGTCTCAATTTACTCTAATTGATGACCCGCGTCCTATTCGTCCACATCCATCGTTGTTTTGGACAGTTTGGTGCGGTTTATAGGCCAGAATGGGCTATTTCAGACGCAGTTATGGCCAACATTTCAATGAGATTATTTTCAAAAAGTAATGGCAAATTATGTGATTTAACATGATAATAAAGGTTTCACGATCGAAATGAATTTTTCGTGTTTTTTATTTAATTAACCAAAAAAAAAGCATCCGATGGATCACCCTTTATGTACGAGTATATGTATTTACATCAGGGTCGTGCGCAGTACTCAGACTACGGGGTGTTCTGCATTGAAATTTCATTTCCGAATAAAATTTGATGAATACGATTCACTTATTTTCATATACGTTAATTTTCCCAACGGGGGTTCAACCCCCAAAACCGCCCGTGCACACGGCCCGGATTTACATATGTAGGCTAGCATATCGAAGTACTCAGAAGATGTTTTAAAATTTTGTATATTTACAATAGCATTGTAAATTTTTAAATAATTTTATATTATTAATTACACGAAAATACGCTAAAAGGTTTTAACTAACATTCGTCGTTTGGTTTTCGTTTCAGGCGCCGAATGGAAACTTTTAACCGAAGAAGAAAAACGTCCATTTATCGATGAGGCAAAGCGGCTACGGTAAGTTTGTATCACCAGAAATCTTGAATAAATATTTTTATTAGGCTTTGTTTAAAGTTAAAGGCAATTATGCTAATGGAAAATTTTTGCTCACATAACACTCGACTACTTCCCAAAATATGTGCATACATACTTACATATAAATATGTGTGCATGTATTTGTTAACAATCTCTAAAAGTAATCCTCTCTGGTTATTTCCAGTGCAATGCACATGAAAGAACATCCCGACTACAAATATCGTCCCAGAAGAAAACCGAAAGCGTTGCGACGTGACGGTTATCCTTATCCGATGCCATACCCATCAGTGCCCGTGGAGGCGTTACGTGCAGGTGAGTAAATGGTAGTTCTTGTACATACATACATACATACATACATTTATATGTAGGTATGTATGTATATACATTAACACATAAATGAGTGGATGTGATTTACATCCGTTAGGGCTTTGAATCATTTTAATGTGTAATTAAAATGCAAAGTTTTTGCAACGACTGTAAAAAACGCTAATATCTGCATAAATATATACAATTATAACATACATGCTAACTCACTAACTATAACTCCATTTATGTATATGTATAAGTAAAAGCCACTTAACAACTATTGCAAGTACATACATATGTATGTACATATATATGCAGTTGGTTACTGCATGTTATGTAATGGGCATTGGAGTCGCGTTTCAACCAGTCTTTAAAAATTGATAGAATACAAGTTTGTGTATTTGGGGGTTTTCAAAAAATTTACGACTTGCGCAACTACGCCACTGCAGCCCAGAGCAAAAAATGTCAAAACATGTGTATTAACCCTTATTGATTGGATGGAATTGTGATCGCACCAATTTTATCAACTAAAGTTCATGTACACGCGATATTATTGCGGCAAGTGTGGATTTCTGCGAATTCATCTTACCGGGCAGAACAAACCAGGGGTTGGTCGACATACATATAAAAAAAAATTCTTTATTACCAAGTGAAAAGAGGCTGTCTTCATACCTTTCACGGAGAGACGAATTGAATGGGAGCCATATTTTATATTTCTTCGACATTAATGATCTTGACTGCTGTAATAGTACCAATATTAAATGATTTTCATCTGATCCTAATGATTTACACTGCTCAAATAGTTCTCATAATAGCTATTATTTGTGCAAAATTTCAAAACTTTAGCTGTTTAAATGGAGGGTTTTTCGTGCCAAATGAAATATCTGAACAATCAGTTGTATGGGAGCTATATGTTACATATATATAATCTATAGAGCTTAGAATGGCGGACCTTCTTAAGCTTATTGCTGCTTAAATAAAGGAGTTATGGAGCAAAATATTATATCTAAACAATCTGCTCCTATAGTCGTCCGATCTGGCCGGTTCCGACAAACGTCTAATAAATTATAAAAAGGCACTTTGAGAAAGCGAGCTTGATAAAAAACGGAGCAAATTACAGAGATCTCAAGACTATAAGATAATTGCAAAGAGACACTATATCAACGGCAAGTCTGAAGTAAATCTAAAGAAGTAATGCTGGGAGCGAAAAGTCAAGAAGCCAAATTTACAAATACTCACTTCCCAGTACCTATCCCATCGCCGGAGAATAAACCAAAATATGATATAGTTAGAAGAAATTAACAGAAACGACTGAAGGGTGGGTTGGTAGAAGTGGCGAGGCTTAGGTGTGTGGTTAAACGATTTAAGCCACTTATATCCCCGAAGCAATTAAAATCTTCCCAGTCAGGCTTCAGAATGGCATGGACCTTTTAGTTGGAACGCTTTTAAATATGGCTGTGGTGTACAAACCAAAGGCATACCGAAGAGCGACGGTGGTGTTTTCCAAAGGTTTGAAAGAAGAATCCATTTCATCCGAATAAATGGTAACCTGGTACAGGGACGACTCACTTACCGGGAAATGTACCGATGTAGGAACTTACAGGCTGGTGTTCTTTTCTTAGCAGAAATACATATACCTATATACACTAAAGAAACATGTTCGAATTTCAATAATAGTTGCTACTACCGCATCATCACACATTACAATTTGCAAGTCTCACCAATTGACTTGTAAACTGCTCATGGAGTACCTTGACTAGCTGAACACTACTGGCCTGACCAACAGGGTCTGGTCTCTCTAGGACCCTGGCCACGCTGGTATTGTTGGCAATGAGATTGCAAATAGGCTCGCCAAAGTAGGAGCAATAACTCCCTTTAACCGAACAATAGCTTTAAATAGATAGAATATAATGACATTGTGGATAAGCTCTCCAATACATATCAAGTCATGTCAGACATCCCAACAAACATCGAACAAATATTTATCCAACCATTGGGATATATATAGCTCTCAAGTAGATATCCTTCAACATTCTCCAATTATGCTCTAAACTTTGACAATTTTGCGAAATTTATACCTCTCATGTTGATATCCAACAAATTTCTCCAGTCATTAAGTTTAAGTTGAGAACTAACTCTTTCTAAACTTGAAAAACATTATTATTGCCATGCAAAGCAAATGTCCGCTATGATTCTCAAATTGAGTAACTGTAAAGAAACAACGTTGGAGATTTGAGAAGTACTTTAATTCTGAACTTCTGCTCTAAATGATTATTAAAATTAGTAAAACAAAATTTTTTAGACAAAAATTTAACTGGCCCTTATTTATCTAAGGTTATTTGCAATATTTGTCTATTGGATATATGTATGTTTTATATGTCTTTAAATTTTACCCTAGTTAAATACACATATGTATGTATGCCTACATAGTTATTTAGTAAAGTAAACTACCGAAAGGCCATTTGTGGTAGAATATCAAGACGCACACTACAAATGGTAGGATAAGCTCGGCCAGACACTGATCTATCGTGAGTGATCGTGGTGCAGATGTTTAATTATATTAACTCACTAAAGTCATGCTGACTGATTTGGTTAAGATGCAATTTAATTGCTGATCACAGGAGCATCAAATCTACAAATCAATAGAGATAAAATTTTAAAAATGGCATCTTTAAAGCAACTTTTGTAGTGTTGTATGTACATACATATATATGTATTGTATTTGTATCTCAATTTAGAGAGGTAAGGTTTAAAAAAGTTATAGTGGAATTACGTTATATTAAAAACTCGTATATATAACCTAAATTATGCCCATATCTTCTTCCGAACAATGTGTATACGTTTTTTTTGCAGTCAATTAAATTTTTATAAAAAATTTAATAGGTTTTCTTCCAGAGTTTAATAGCAAAATACGTTTGCCTTTCACCAAACTATTTAGTTGAAAAATATTTGTTAGAAAAATATATAAATTTATGTATGTATGTATATATAATATATTAACAATTTTCAAAAAACTGACCTAACGTTATTCAAAAAATAAATGAAGACTGGCTGCATTAAAAAAATGTGTTAGGAACTCCACAAAAAAATTAAATTAAGTTGAAAATATACTCGGTTACTTTTACTTAATAATTTGTACATACGAACATTAACAATAAAACTAAATTTTCAGCAAAAACTTATAACTTTTTTCTTCATGGAAAACGTTCGAAGCAATATTCTAGTTCTAATAAAATAGTAGAACTCTTTAAATAATTGCTAAATATAAGCATGTATGAATCATCACAATCTTGAGCCATAAACAAATTAAAAGAATTTTACAAATATATTCAGACACCTTCAATATCAGTTTCATTTTGGGAGCGCTCGAACTTGGGAGGTTCAAGTTAATTAACTTGACTTTTACTATTTACCGCTAATAATTTTTATTAGTTTTAACTAATGGCTAGACCAGTGAAAAAATGGAGTCGTTTCGAGTATAAATACTATAGTTTTTATGAAGAAAAAGCGTTTCCTGCTAAGAAGGAAATATATATTCATATACACCCTTATATACCTATATTGATATGTACATATATGTATGTACATATGAGGCGGCACATTGCGCAAAAAAAACAGCTACACCCTGCACATCTCATAGTGAAATAGTTCGGCGGAAGTTCATTAATTGCCAAAGACAAATTTCTGAATGACACGCACGAATATCAACAATATCGAGCGTCGCCTATCCCACAAATATGGCAAGGACATGATAAGTACTTATACTCGTATATGAACATATTTAATGTATGTATATTTGTGTGCATTATTTGAACAACCCTTATAAATACACGTAGTTCTTATGGTAAAGTAATAAAATATGCTCCTACATACATATGCTAAAACTTATAAAGTCATCAACTTGAACTATGAATACATGAGAAGTCTTCTCCCCCCTTGACAATGGTTCAGTAAAAAAAAAACTTGGAATTATAATATCTTCACCCTCAGCGTAGAAGTTTCTCTCTTAAGGAATGGAAGATTTGCTTATTTCACGATTTCATTGAGTCATATTTCGCAAGTAGTGTGAGGTTTTAAATCTACATTATTCAATTTGGTAAAATTATTGCATCAGTTGACAATAACAGTCATAAAATCCCATAATAAAACACACATAGTATACATATGTATGTACATATATTTTTAAGTAAAAAAACCGTTTTTCGTATTATGCTTAGCGCTTGATCTCAGTATGCAGAAAGGCGCAAGCAACAGCTTTGTTCAAAAATGAATGAGAATTAAAGTAGAATATTTAAGGATCGTTTTAAAAGGGAAACAATTACATAATTTCAGTAGCCTATAGCCACTAGCGGGTTGTCATGCGTAATGGAAATTTTAGTATACGGTTTCCTACCAGCTGCTTGCTAGTCCTGCTTGTTCTTCATACATAATAAACGAATTAGTCGGACCAATGTAGGACAATCGGTAATAATTTACTCTGATGGCTATACGAGTACATCTTTACAACAGAGACGGTATTCCATCTAGGTGGAGCAGATAATCCGGTACGTGTGTAAACACAGATTGCAATGACCGGTAAGCGACCTAATGTTGGCACTTTTCAGCAAACAACCGAATATCCAAATAAACTGGCCTACATAAGGCCATTTACCGCTCCCCAATACTTACTGCGTTCACATACATGTTTCGGAGAGGTCCAACTTAGTCCGCAAGTCCGTCACATAAGGACAGTATAAGTCTTTCCTAAGCAGTTCATCACCGACATCGCTTCCTTAAATTTAATAAAAAACTTGCATTTATAATGGCATTTTTTTTGCAATCGTTCAGAGAAGGAGAATATTTAAAATATGTAGTATAATTAATCGAACTTCGAAAAATCGTGCGAAATCGCAAAGGAATGGAGAATCCCAATTCAGTGGATAACAACAAAGGATCCAAGAAAAGATCACTTGGAACTTGCATTGAAATTTTTGGTTAAAAATCTGTTAGTTATTGATTAAATCTTCGAAAATCGTCATACATTTTAATAAATGAAGATTTCCTCTAAGAAAATGTGTTTTACAACAATATTATTTTCTTGTACTCGTATAAAACCTCTTCCGCTATAGCAATGTACAGTAATTGTAAGCATTTTCTTCATGAAAGAAGTTCCCAACCCACAAAACATGGAGCTCAAGTATTTCCTTAATTGAAAAATGCCTGGTAACTATAATAAATTATTGGTATGGCGCTTATAATTACAAATAAAACAGTAAGACGATAAGAATGGATTTTTACTATTACATTTTTCTTACTAATATAAGTATGTATGTATGTAGGTTTGTACATACGTAAATATTTTTTTTATTTGTGGTTCTCCACCACTTTTTAATAATAACACTAACTTGAAAATATAAAAAGCTGACTCATAAAACAATTACATGAAGTCAGCAATTTAACCCTTTTTTCATTGGACATGATAATTTTGATAGGAAAATAATAGCAATGGATTAAAATTTCAACATTCATCTTTGTATTTCAAGAGGATGGCAATTATTTTAGACATTTGAATAGCGCTACCAGAATTCCAAAGCTTATTCATTCATTTTTCTACTCTTCGATTTTCAGGTATAACGCCAGGGTACTTTGCGCCAGGCCCAGCAGCCGCATACCACTTGGGCAGCCATCTGACACAGACGAATTCGCCAGCATCACAGGTGAGTCAATACAGAAGCATTGAAACTCGCATATATGTATGTATGTACATATGTACATGTGTATATATGGACTATGTATGTACTTACATTAATAATGGGTACTCAGATAACAAGGCTCAATTGCCAAAAAAAATTATCAGCGGAATCTTTCAAAATATGGATGTTAAAAATATTTTTGTGAAATAGGAAAACAACGATTACGGCGCCAACCAATTTGCTCATATACTCGTATGCATTTGTATGTACATTTATGGCAGTGGTAATCGTCAGTTGTAGAAATGACATTGAGTGCACCGGCCACCTTCCACATTTCACTTGATGTGCATCAAGTGGATGTGGCACCTGCGGCTTGTGTGAATATGTACATATTTATGTATGTATGTATGTACATACGCACAATTTAAACACATAATTACTGGATTTCCATAAACGGACGCCTACTTTTCACTGCTACCAATTTTGTATTTATATGTACTTACAAATAAAACCGATGAATGATTTCAAATGTGAGCGTTATCTTGAAGAAGACATGAAGCACTTCACTGCAGCGCTGCCTCCACTTTGCCCGAAGTCGCTTCAGCTGCAACATAATGCATTATTATAATCCTTTGAACTTTTTCGCACCAATTTGCTGCGCACAAGCATTTATGTCAAGTCATCGTCAGCTTTGTTATGATGAAATTTCCATAGTTGCAGCACACGCTAAACGTTAGGGCGGACGAAGAGTGAACCGTGAGCAATAACCAATGAGCAATGAGCAACCAAAGGGTAGGATACATTTTCGTAGAGGTGTCGGCCGACCAGAGCCAACTTGCAATTATTCAATTATTGAATTGATGTTGCAGGAGTTGGCCCGCAAACAGTTTTACAAGGATATAATTGAGTAGTTTGGTAAATAATGGAAAATGTCCCTAACAAGGCGAGTTACAATAGCGTGGATTGGGGTAGGACAGCCAGAGTTTTAGGCGTGACAAGTAATTTTAATTGTTTTACAAATATTAGTATTCGATGGATGTATGTATGTTTGTATGCACATAAGAGCCGTTGCATTTATCAGTAAATAAAAACGACATGTGGGCGTTTTATGCTTGACATATTGAACAGGACCTTATTTGTCAGTGAAGTGAGTTACACCTGCCATAAACGAAAAATAACAAAACAAATGGGAAGCTATAAGTGGGTCGGGATATTTACTTACCATGTAGAAATATTTGTATACAATGTATGTAAGTATGTATGCCATACTGCTTTATTATCACTATGATAAGCATCCCCCGCTTGCTAGTATGGATATTATTTTAAATTCATTTTGTTATTGAATATACATTTTTCAAATTGCTGTACTCCTTAGTAGCAAAGAATCCAGTGATATTTTAGTGAAGTTTTTCATCATCGTTATGATATAACTTGGCTACAGGTGTTAAACTTTGTTGATCTAGGAATCACAATGGCCCATAAAGCTAAACTTTAATATTCACATTAATGTAGCAGTCAATAAAACGAGTGGTGTATTGACTTTTTAAAACGATGTTTAGTGTCCCTGAATTTGCAAAAACTCTTTTCAAAACGTTATTAAGCTCAATATAGATCCATCGTTTGACACCTGCGCTATCATGTTTATTAAGACAGGATTGAGTTTATTCACAGTATAACCTGCCACTCTACTCTGTCGTTCGCAAGTCCCAGCGAAATGTTAGGCAAATTATTTAGCATCAAGTTACTGACAGACTTGATTTCTAGCCCATCTCTTATGGCGGAATGAAAATTTAATGTTGCCTCCCGAGTTTCAATAAATTTCTGAGCTCTTCTTAATTCTGAAGCTTGAATAAATAATTAAAAGAATTAAACGAACCACTCCATAGTTTATGTCAGGATTTCAAAACTCACTCCAGTGATTTGGATATACTCGGGATTATTATTATTATTGGGATGAGGCCTATTTTTTGGTCATTTAAGTAACATTCGTGAGATTACACCTTCATGAGGGTACCAAAGGGTGGCAGAACACTCTGAACTTTTAAAAATTGGCGATGAAAATAATAATATACATCGTTTAGCAGATAATAAAATGGTGGCAAAACGCCCCACAATGAAATTTGTATACCCAAGTGCATATGTGTATTATAACCTTGTTGATGATTTCTTACAGGAAAAATGTGTCGAGATAGAATTTAGTTATATTTAACAAAAATTATCAGATATAAAAGAAAAGTCGATTTAGAACTGACTGTCTGTCCGTCAATCCGTCCGCGCGTGCGCACTTAAAAATTATTAATCAAATTTTTTTCATGTAAAGGCCATTTCCAGTAGCGGGTTGTCTGTCATGCGTAATGGAAACTTTAGTGTATGGGTGCCTAGCGGGTATAAATTATAAACATAATAAACATAATAGGGGTATAAATTAATTTTCATTCAGAATAGGTTTGGCTCCAGGTTAGGTCGACTGCATGAATATAAGCTTGTGATAATCAATTTAATCGCCTATAATGATTAAATGTGGCCGCTGTGGTCGAGTGGGAAGCAGTGCGTGACATAACTCGATATGCCGCTGAGTTTGAGGTTCGAATCTCAACCAAGGCAAGTGAAATCATAAAGACAAACCTCGGTCAAAGCGGGCAATGGCAAACCTCCATGGAAAAGCTTCTCATAAAATGCATCTGCCGTTCGGAGTCGACACAAACCTGTAGGTCCCTCCATTTGTGGTAGAATATAAAGATGTACACCACAAATGGTGGGAGAAGCTCGGCCAAACACTGAGCTACATATGTAGTATAACTTAGCGCCAAATTATTATTATTATTATTAGTAATGATCAAATAAAACACACTGTCACACAGCTCACCACGACTTAATTAATATTGAGCCATCATCATTTGAATAAGTCTTAGCTGACAGGAAGAATATGTTGTTTTCTTAAATAATATTCAGGATATGAAAATTATTGACTTTTTCGAATGCTCATAAGAGTTACATTAACTGTTAAAACTTAACCTAAAAGTAATCGTTGGTGAACTAAAATGATGACTATTGATTCGTTTTTTAGCGGCATTTAAACGATCATCCATATAATTCCACCGAACTTATACACAGTAAATCAAACATTACGAATAAAAAGTCAATGTGATATTGAGTAACTATGTTAATAACTGTGAACTCGACCTTTAGAGTAAGCTGATATGTATGTACATATATACTTGTGACCAAAATCGCCGATTTCCGTGTTTGTTTTATTAAAGTGATATCTTTAGAAACAAAATGTGATTCTTTCTCGTTTACCCATAACCTTTTGGCTGTATATAATTTGTTATGATACGTTTTCATAATTTTCATCCCAAAACAACAAATTAAGTTAGTTGACTTGTATACTTAACACTTAACTATCGGAATTCAAGTAATATTTATAATTTAAATTAGCTAAATGGAAAAATATGTTTGTAATAAGGAAATGGTTTTATTAATGCATTTTTAATCGTTACCTATTAATACTTATTTGAAAAGTCCGCCCCGTGCTTTAATCACATTAATAATAAATCATTTAGTATGGACAATTTTTTTCTGTACTTTGAACGCAATTGTGATTAAACCTTTCTATTTTCTTTCGTTTTTATTTTTTACCCATCTGAGAAAATCACTTGGTCCACTCAATCAGTTGCGCCCAATTTGTTCTCTATTGACAGCAAATCACCCGAGCAGATCACATGACAGCTGTGCGGGGCGGCCCATTAGATCAGCTTCTCGGTAGCGATAGTGGTATCCGAAGCAACATCTTGGGCAGTTAAGAGCCATCTTCACGATAACCTTATCATACCGTTCAGTGATCTTTTGTAAAGGGTGATCTTTTTTTAGACATGTGTTTTTAATAAGAAATAAAACGCATATAATTTAATGCTATGGGCAAGAATTTAGCTTCATTACAAAGATATGGGTTTGCCATTATGTCTTAAAGATGATTTCAAGCATGTGACCGCCGCGGTTGGCTCGAATAAATTCCCGACGCAAGATAATGTGCTCACCAAAAGTTTCCTTCAATACATTTATTGTTTTGTTGGCTGTATTGGCCAATTCAGGCAAGAAAAAGTCACTAATCATGGCCGGCTACATAGTGAGTATAAATCAAGTAACAGCTGTAAAAAATACGAACTCCGAAAAAAGTATTGCCTTACTGAAAACGACACGTCCAAGACGACGTGATATGAATATGTCTTCCAAAATCTTCTTACGGAAGATCTTTTCAAATATGCAAAACAACTCTTCAGAACCTTTTTTTTACTTTAATTTCAATATACCGACCCTATAATTACCAAACTTGTGTCCATTGGCAGTCTTTTCAACAACATCACTCAAGTGGCATTCAATCAACTACATAGTAATATTCATCCGTCGAGCGTCAAGAGTCAGCGGCACCAACTTTTCAACTCAATCGACAACACCTCGAAGCCTACAACAAACGGGCCACAATGAGGTGCACAACAATGCAGTGCTTCACCATAAAAAGAAAAATCGTGCCTTTAATAGATTGTTAACAAAGCAAGCATAAGGAACAACCTCAATAAATAAATAATGTAAAAACTATATTTACAAAAAGATTACAAGTATAGCTTCAAGTACTTGTTGCAAATGTTTTAAGGCGTCTGATTCGATAGAGAAGTAATACATACAACTATCAAAAGAGAAAGTGAAAATTGTTAGAATCGTATATGGAATTATTGGCAAAAGCATTCCATTGAGGTACAATAGCACATTTAAGCTAATTGGATTGCATATATATTGATAGCAGAATTGTTATTGATGAGGCGAATTTTTCGAGTGCACATTCTTCCAAGCATACGAAGCTTTAAAATATTTAACTTCCTTGTAACAACACAACAAACAAAAAAATCTGCTTTCTATTGGTTAAAAACTAAACTAATGCAAATATTGTAAGGTATTCACAATGTGTACTCTCTTATTTTATAAACTGTGCCGAAATTCAACAAATAGTTTCAGTCTCTAATAGAAACAAAAGCCACATTCCTCAACCAGATTGGCATTCACTAGTCTAAAAAAAAAGAAGGTCACAAATAGTTGAAATTAAAATTAAAAACTACCAATCTCAAACTAATACATTTTAAAATTAATAAACATATACATACATATATACTAATGCAATGTAAGCTATTTTTTCATATTTCATAAGTTCTTGAGTAATAAAATAGCAGAAAAAGGTTCCAAAAGAATAAGTTTTCAAGATAAAGCAGTAAAGTACTAAGTTCGCGTTTCAAGTGAAATGGCTGTCAAAATCCATATAAATTGCATAGCCATGAAATGTGCGTGAAATTTCATATGTATTTCACACGCATTTAAAATGCTCAAGTCATTTAAATTTGAACGAAAAGTGGCATTCGTTGAAATTGACAAGCCATTTCAAATAAACAGAACATTAAAAAAAGCAAGTTTATTTTAAATAATACTTTTAAAAATTCTATTCAACCGTTTCTTTCTCTTTTGAATAATAGTGGATAATACAGCAGCTACCATAAAAAGTGCGAAAATCCAATGCTGGTGGTTGTGCAGAAAGTTTACAAAACTCCCTAAATGCTGCGAATAAAATTTGTTCTACTACGAATATAATGTTTAAAAACACTTAACAAAATTTGGCAATTGCTTCTGGGCTGATGGTATACAACAAAACTTTAGCACACCCTCATGTTGACATATTTAAAATACAGCGAATTCTCAAAAAAATAACATATAAACCTAAGCTTAAATCTTTCTACAAGATTTGAAATTATTTAACATATTTTAATTAAAAATAAAAATTATTTTTAAACAAATACGTTCGCGAACGTCAAGCTGTACAGTTGTTTTCGTTGTGATACTTTTTTCTTTTTAAAATTTGTTTATTTCTTCTTATTTAATTAATAATTTAGTGATAAAAGATTTGTAGATTCATCTGTGCACTTTTAAAGCTACATAAGTATAAAATATGTTAAGCATTTTTTGCATTGATTTTCTTACACTTTAATTAAGTTTTTCAATTGCCGAGTCATAACTTGGTTTGCATTGTTATTGTTTTTTATTTACTTACGCGGGTGCCGCGTCAAAAACCTTCAGGGCTGGAGCTATTTCATCCATTCGAACGACGTGACCTAGCCAGCGGAGCCGCTGATTCTTAATCCGCTGCACTATATCTACGTCATTGTACAGCTCCTACAGCTCATCGTTCCATCGTACACGGTATTCGCCGTCGCAAAGACGAAAAGGTCCATAAATCTTTCGAAGAATCTTTCTCTCGAACACTCCAAGAGCCCTCTCGTCTGATGTTGTCATCGTCCATGCTTCTGCGCCATACAATAGGACGGGCATTATGAGAGACTTATAGAGTATGGTTTTGGTGCGTCGAGAGAGGACTTTACTGTGCAATTGCATACTCAGTCCGAAGTAGCACTTGTTGGCAAGAGAGATTCTGCGTTGGATTTCACTGACACTGTTATTGGTGTTAATGCTGGTTCCTAAGTAAACGAAGTCCTCTACTTTTTTAAAGTTATAGCGGTCAACAGTGATGTTAGATCCCAGTCGAGAATGCGCCGACTGTCTACTTGATGTCAGGAGATACTTCGTCTTGCCCTCGTTCACATCCAGACCCATTCGCTTCGCTTCTCTATCCAGTTTGGAGAAGGCAGAACTAACTGCACGGTTGTTAAGGCCGATGATGTCAATGTCATCGGCGTACGCCAGCAATTGCACACTCTTATAAAAGATGGTGCCTGACCGATTTAGTTCTGCGGCTCAAATTATCTTCTCCAGCATCAGGTTAAAGAAATCGCACGACAAAGAATCACCCTGTCTGAAACCTCGTTTGGTATCAAACGGCTCGGAGAGGTTCTTCCCAATTCTAACAGAGCTGGTGGTGTTGCTCAACGTCATTTTACTTAGCCGTATAAGTTTTGCCGGGATCCCAAATTCAGACATTGCGGCATATAGGAAACTTCTTTTCGTACTGTCGAAGGCGGCTTTGAAGTCGACAAAAAGTTGGTGTGTGTCGATCCTTCTTTCTCGGGTCTTTTCCAAGATCTGGCGTATTGTGAATATCTGGTCGGTGGTAGATTTACCAGGTCTAAAGCCACAATGATAAGGTCCAATCAGTTCATTGACGGTGGGCTTAAGTCTTTCACACAAGACACTTGACAGAACCTTATAGGCGATGTTAAGAAGACTAATCCCGCGATAATTGGCGCAAACTGCCGGATCACCCTTTTTGTGGATTGGGCAGAGCACACGTTAAGTTCCAATTAGCAGGCATGCGTTGTTCCGACCATATTCTAGAGATGAGCTCGTGCATGCACTTAACCAGCTCCTTTCCGCCGTACTTAAATAACTCAGCTGGTAACCTGTCAGCCCCGGGGGCTTTGTTGTTCTTCAGCCGTGCTATCGCTGATGGTACATCACGTCCATCATCATTGATTGGGTATTCGGGTTCAACATCTTCTCCATCGTTGTTGCAGCTGCTTCCATTAAGCAGTGTGAAGAAGTGCTTCCTCCATAATTTAAGTATGATGTGGACATCAGTCACCAGGTCACCGTTTTCATTCTTACAGGAATTCGCCCCGGTCTTGAAACCTTCTGTTAGCCGCCGTACTTTCTGAAAAAAATTTCGGGCGCTATTCCTGTCGGCCAGCGTCTCAAGCTCTTCGCACTCACGCATTTCGGCCTCTCTCTTTTTCTCACGAAAAATGCGTCTTGCTTATTTCTTCAACTCACGATAACGCTCCCGCAGAGCTCACGTTGCGCCCGATCGCAGTGTGGCCCTGTAGGCAGCGTCTTTACGTTCCGTAGCGGCGCGACATTCCTCGTCATACCAGTTGTTCTTGTGGGCTCGCTGAAATCCGATGGATTCTTCAGCGGCGGTATGTAGACAGCGAGAAATATGGTTCCACTGCTCGGAAATATCGCTCTGTTGATTATTGCTCTCAGAGAGCAGGAGTGCAAGTCGAGTGGCGAAGTGGGTGGCTGTCTGTTGCGATTGCAGCTTTCCGACGTTTTTTATTTACATTGTTATTACTTCTTATTTGCTTTAAACTTTGTGTATTTGTTTAAGTTTACGCGCATTTTCTTTTCTCTTCTTTGATTGAAACAGCTGTTTGCGTTTAGTTTTTTAGGTATCGCATTACCTTCCAAGCTGCTTTCTTCTTTGTTTTAATAATACAATCTTTATTTTTTCTCATATTTACTTAATGCTGTTAAATTATGTCTTGCGTTTTGACAATTGCAAAATTAAAAAAACCGATAATGATGGTTGTGCGATGGCGTTGCTCATATTAAATGTGCCGGATTGTTTGGTAGAGTCCTAGACTTAATAGAGGTCTTGTTTAAAATGCAGATCAACTGAGGTTGTACTTTTCAGATTTTTTAGAGAAACCCAGAAATGGCTTTTTCGAAATCGGCAAAGACCTTCGGGCATTTAATGATAAATTTAAACTTTATGAAAACGTGTTTAAATCGTTTAAATGCTTAGATAATCAAACTTTGCAACCTGTAAGAGACGCAACCGGACCCACAGTCCACCCAAGGAAAGTATTGTCGCTCCTCTTACATTACTTCAAAAGAATGTTGGGCCCTAACCCCAACAAATTGAGCTAATTAATCTTTTGTATCCTGTCCCTCCGCCTCAGGGTCCGTCTTCATCAACTTCATCAAGGGCTATCTGCTCTCGCGCTTCTTCTTTTAATAAAAGCAGTTCAGATCAAGCTAACGGACAGGTATCTTCATCTGAAGTGGGTCCATCACCACCTCAATTGCTTCCACCTTCCCAATCTGTTCTTATTGTCTCAAAAACTGTAACACCTGTGGAAGAGACTGACTGCTCTGCAAAGAAGCTGGTTGCGGTTCCTTTGAGAAAATCGATTTTCGTTTCAAAGTTTGTTAGGGACACTTCTTCTGGTGATATAGAGTTTTACATTTCATCAAAAATTAAGACTTGTAACTTAGCAATCCGAAAATTTAACTTTAAATATGAACGTAACGTATCATCTTTTAAAATTGATGTAGCACCTGAAATTTTTGATTCTTAGCTTAACAATTATTTTTATCCAACCGGGGCATTAATATCCCCCTCATCGAGTCAATCGAGTTTAAAGCAATACGAGTTATGGTAGGAAATGGTTTCGTTTCTTTAGCTGTTTGCTACATTCCTCCTAATTCTGACTTATCGGTATATTCTCAACATATTGCGTTACTTAGATCCTTAAGTTCAATGATTACTGCACATGACTCGATGAATGGACTTGGTGACTTCAATATGCCAGGCATAGCATGGCCTCTCATGGACGACTTTATCGTTCCAATTTCATTAAAGGATAGATACAATGTGTTCTTAGAAGATACGGCTGAGCTCTGTCTTTTTTTGTTGATGATATATCTAAATCACATATGAAGAGGTGCGAACCCTTGGTTATTCCAGAGGCCTCTTATCACCCAGCGATTGAGGTAAATTCCGAGGTTATTGGTGATTTTGGAAAAGGATATTTTCGCGAAAGCCAATTTAAAGAAATTAGGTCGATAATTGTCAAAATTATCATGGGCGACGTATAAAGATTTTGTTGAAAGCTGTGGCCAGCATTTTAATAATACTATATATAGTTTATTTCAAAAGATTGTACCTAAACGGGTTTGCGTACAAAAGGAGCAATCAGAACCTTGGTTTACAAAAGAACTAAGACATTTAAAAAATAAAAAGTCGCGATCTTTTAAATTGTACAAAATAACTGGTTTGCACACTATCTATGTATGTTAAATACTCAGTTCTCTCAGTTCTTGAATTAAATAAAAATGCTACAGATCTTATTTGTGCTAAGTTAAAAGGAATTTAATAAAAAACCCTGAATTATTTTATGATTGACTAAAAACGCAGAGTGACTAGTTGTCCGTCTCCTATGAAATATCAAAATACCGTGTCTTGTGACTTCCAATCTTATTCCAACATGTTTGCCCAATTCTTCAGATCTGTTACTCCATTAACTTTCTTCTGAGCAAACCTTATCCTTATAAACTTTTTCCCTTCACCTCTGCTATTATTCCGCAAATATCTTCCGAGGAAGTATTTTATTATTTGAGTAGCTTAAAAGCATCTTTAAAGGCTAAACATATTTATGAGCCCTTAACTAACTTATTTAATCTTTCTCTTAAGCTTGGGGTTTTTCCTTCAGCTTGGAAATAATCATTCATTATACCCCTTCATAAGACCGGGAGTAGGTCCTCTATAGAAAATTATAACGGTATAGCTAAGCTTTTATGCTATTCCTAAACTATCCTCTACAATTTCTAGCACACAGCACGGGTTCTCTAAGGGTAAATCCACCGTTACAAACTTGCTTGAGTTCACAACCCATGTTTCAAATGGATTCAGATAATTTATGCACACTGATGTTATATATGTATACCGATTTTAGTGAAGCATTTGACAGAATATATCACTCTTTATTGAACCATAAACTCGATCTCCTTGGTTTCAACCTAATCTCCTTCATTGCATATCTTCTTACCTCATTGACAGAACACAACGAGTTCTTTTTAAAAATAGTTCCTCAAACATTATTCATGTTTCTTCAGGGGTCCCGCAAGGAAGTCACCTTGGTCCGATTATGTTTTTACTTTTTATAAATGACATACTGTAATTAATTATTCAAAAAAATTTATTGTATGCTGATGATGCAAAACTTTTTAGATCGTATCATTCTGTTGGGAAAGGTCCTTACTACAAGAGGATTTTAATAGCATGGATAACTAAACCTTACAAAATAAAGAATGTATGTGCTTTTCTCGCAGAGCAGTTCAACCAGGTTTTTATGACATATGTAACCATAACCTCGAACAAGTGCTTACTTTGTTGAACTTGGAATTACAAAGGACCCGAAATTTAATTTTAATCTTCACATAAATGTTACAGTTAACAAAGCCAAAGGTGTTTTTGCATTTGTAGAACGATGGTCAAAAGAATTCAATGACCCATACATTACGATGGCTCTGTTCACAACGTTAGTGAGGCCAATACTGGAATATGGGTCTGGTGTTTGCAACCCGCGCTATCAAGTTCATTCCGACCGAATAGAGTAAATTCAAAAACAATTTCTGCTATTTGTTATTCTCAGTACAACCTGTCGCAATATATAAATCGTTTAAAACTTATAAATCTTCATACACTTGCTGAAATAAAACTAAACGTTTCAAGACATTTTCAGCCTCTTTTTCTGAAGCCATGTAAAAGTAATTTTGAGTTAAATGAGCCACTCCGTAGTTTGTGTCAGGATTTGAATACTCACTCTGGTTCTTTTGATATTTGATACACACATACATACATATACATATATTACTATTCGATTAGCTGATTAGCATTTGTTCTGTAGCTGAACAGTTTTAGATCTCGACACTTAACAAACTTGTGCATATACATATGTATGAAAAAAAAAAAAAATTTTTATTCTCGTGAAAGCAGTATCCAAATATATCCATCATACGGATGCGCCCGACGCGTCGGTCAGGCGAGTATGGAGGGATAAAACCGTTGGGATTATTATTATTATTAATATTAAATTTTTAGAATTTTTATGGGTATGCAGTATTGCAGCCCATTCAATCCTGGTAAATAAATGGTCAGTTTGAAGACACTAAAAATTATTTAAAAAATGTTGGGGGGTGTTGAGTTTTTCCCCCATAAAAAAATATATACGATAGAAGAAATTGTCAAAAATCACTGTTACTCTTAAACGAATTCGAGCTTCCTGTTTATTGCACTCCAATTGAATGGATTGAAAAACTGCATCTACGATAAAATAACAAATAATTTTGGAAACAAATTTCTACCAGAAATTAAAATTTGTTAAATTATTTTAAATATTTTGGAAAGTTTTAAACTTTCGTTCAAATGTTTTTTGCTTGAGAATTCTCTGTATTTTAATTGAAAAATAAAAAATAAATATATATTGTCCAAATTTTTCATTATGTGGGTAGGCTAAAGTTTTGTCGTGGAATGTCTGGTCACGTTGTGGAATGTCTTGTTCAATTTTCATTTCAACGTTTTTTCTAGTTTCAAAAATTAACAAATGTTGCCAATTATTGAATAAATAAATGTGTAGCAGATTTGTGTAATCAATGGAAATGTATCCTGAAATATTTTTTGACTAGCAACACAGCTTACACAGCTATTTGTTTGCAATCGAATCAGAATATATGTAAGTTGTTATGTGACCTGTAAGGTTTTACTAAGTACTTTATACTTTAAGTTTGATTATATATTATGGTTTTAATCAGAGACCCATCATAATAATAATTTCATGGTAGAGTTTTTTAAAAGTTAACTAAATTTTCGTAAGAATTATAAAAGTCTTTTAATAATAATAGATCGTCGATGAGTATTATTATTAACGGGCTATTTTTTTTAAGTCTTTAAAGACTTTTATTTTACAACATATATTATAAAAGTCTTCTCATAATTTTTATGAGTGAGCAAGAAGTTGTATGTCTTGAAGGACGTGACTTATTCAGGACCATTCCGGGATTTGTTCGGAATCTGCTCGGGACCACTCGGGCACTAAGAATGCAGCAAAGTGTTGGGTCGAGCTTCTTTCCTGGTGTGCATCTTTTCGCATGGAGGGCAGAGGTATTTTATAAGAAGATTTTTCACGCTAATTGCTCTGTAGTCGTGATTCAATTTAAATTTGCTGGAATTCAAAAAACTACCGCAAAACACAAACAATCTCCCTCAAAAGCTCTTAATACTCGAATTTAAAAAAACTGAGTTTAACTAAAGTATAGAATTCAATTCGTTGAACAAATAATTTTGTCCGGCTAGTTTGTTCAAGACATCATACTTTTCATTGTAATTCTGGATATAGGATTGGCATTTGAAGCATTCAATTTTTGCTATGAAAGTTAGATATATTGAAATATTTCATGTGAAGTCTCGATCTGTCTGAAAAAAAGAGTGGCGTTGTGGCATCCAAAATGAGTTAACAAACAAGTCTGAGAATTTCTTTGACCACTCAAACATTTCTATAAGTGAATATGTATGTACGTGTTACTACCAGAGCGTTTAACACAAAATCCCCTTGCACACAATAACAAAGATGTGTTAACAACATAATTACAACCCAAAGCATTTTAGAATTTTCAAATACCCCTACCCATTCATCCGAACTGCGGGCATATGTTGCAAAGTGCAACACATCTGATTCTCCAAATGTAGCAGACATAATCCACCCCTTTTCGTATGCCTATGTTTGATGCTTGACTAATATTGGAGTAATCAGAGCATTATCAACCGTGCAAAAAAAAACGAGCGTGAAATAAAATAAACAAATCAATAGAATTAAATTGAAAAGCAAACATTACAGTAAATACGATTACAGCTGTATTAAATTACATCCTACTCGCACTCTGTGCTGGTAGAAATGGAGGGAAACCTGTTTCGAATTTGCTTACTTTTCCACTTCACCAGATAATTGTGGGTACAGAGTGGTGGTTGTCTCTTCAATTGCTTGTTATCGCGGTTGAGTTCCCTTCATGGCTTAACTGAATAGCCCTCAACGAATCTGTGACATTGAAACAATTTCAATAAATAATAAAATTAAGGACCGTTTTCTCAAGTAGCTTTGAAAATGTATCTGCCCTTTGAATACATCAAAATATACCTCAGTAAACGACCCTAAGCCTCATAATAATTATTGCACTTTACTTAAAGTTTCTACTTTTGTTTGTATACTCTTCTCTTCAGACCGGACAAATGGATGTGCCGAAGTTTGCGCTCGATCGCAGCTCGTACCTAAGCTCCGCAGCTACAGCTGGTTCGCTCTATGAAACATCAAAAGCGGCCCAAGCGAGCGCCGCCTACAGCGCCTACTTGGATCCAAGCGTGCTTACGAAGGCCTATTTCGACTCGAAAATGTATCAGGATCGTGCCGCCAACTATGCCTTTGACATCTCCAAAATCTATGGTGCCCAACAGCATGGCTCTTCAGCGGCTGCCGCCGCAGTAGCGCATCAACAACAGCAACAACATTTACTCAATGGTCTGGGCATAGCCAGTTCACACCAGAACAATGGCAACAATAATAATAACAACCATACAACAGCGAACAACAATTTGGATGAACGAGACAATACTCCGCATTTGGATAGCGGCGGTGGTGGAGTTCCGGGTGGAGTGGTAGACTCTAAACCTCATCTACACTCACCAACGGACACCCAACTTGACTATTCGCAATATGCACAGTATGGCCAAATGGGCGGAGCCGCCGTTGGTCTGGGTGGTGGCGTTGTTAGCAACGGTGGCTTGGGTGGCATTGGATCGAGTGGTGGCCATAGTGCTGCTAGCGCCGGTGGCGATTTTAGGCGTCCGCTTACAGTCATATTTTGACCACCATCCGTCGAGAGTGAGGAACTCAACCTGTCCATGACGAATTAGATTTGGAAAATGGGAAGAATAGAATTAAAAAGAATGTAACGAAGACAAGCGAATCAATCGAAATAGTTCATGTAAAAACGGTTTTACTTATACAATCTAGTACATAAATATTTAAAATTGAACACAGGCGATTGAGCTGGGGCTATACGTGTGTATATAAAAACGAAGGTAAAGTTACACACAAATAAATATGTAAATATGTAAGAATTTATGAACTTACATATGTACATACATATATACATATGTACATTAAAATTATTATAATCATAGTAAAATAAATTGAAATAAGAGCATATGAATATTCAGGATTTGCAGTAGGTGGTCTGAAAAAAGTGTAGAATGTTAAGTTAGATCAGAACTTCGAAATTGTTAAGCATTATTTTTGGGAAATATTATATGTACCTTTTATAATTTGCTGAGAAATCGTGAAATTTAAAAAAAATTGGCCAAAAATCTCCTGTAGAAATCAAATTATTATGTGTTTATCAGAATTATACCCAGACCTTCATAAATTTCCAAATTTTTAACTATTTTTGTTTTATTTAAATTCTTTTTATTTTTCTTATTTTCTAGCAGAACCCTTATATGTAGATTAAAGTTTAAACTTTAAAATATCAATTTTTAAGTATTTTTATTTCTATTCATTTTTGCTTTGAAATATCTTCAAATTATCGTTGATTTTTAACAAAATTTTTATTAGGGTTTTTTCGTAATTTCTGCCATCTAAAATAAAGCCGAAAATGCGTTAATTATATGTAATAAAATGCGGAGTAGTGTCAACAAAAGATTGTCAAAAATATTTAGTAACTTGAAACTTACACTTTGTTGGATGTGATTTAAACGGGCTTATAATTTTTTGTATTTCATAATTGCACGATGTGTAAATTTCGTATTTCAAAAATTCATACATATTGCCTTGATCCTGTTTTTAATCCTGCATATTCCTTATGCGCAGATTAGGTGTTTTTCTATGCCGCCTGTCGTTGTGATTGTGCGAAGCATAATCAGCATTAAGTACGTAAGGTTTTGCGAAGCTCTCAAACGTTCTGCGTAAGTTGTGCAAAGTATGCATAAGCAACGCATTATGCATAACTATTGTACATATGTATGTATTATGTACATTTTGAGTTAATGCGACGAATGGTATCTGTTTTCAGCCTGGGCCTGAAAATAAAAATATGTAGAGACAGTTAATCCACATTTACGCTGTAAAACTTTATGAACCCAAAAAACTGTGAATATTCTCATCAAAAATGTAAAATTTTTAAGAAAATCTGTTGTTTTCCTTTGATTTGTTCGATTTTGTAACAATATGAAGAATGTACACATACAAATAATATTTTAAGAATTAATAACAAAAAAACCAATTTATTTCTTTTACATGGAAAACCTTAACAAAAATATTAAATTTGTTTATAAATACTTTTCCAAGGCGAATTAATATAAAACCCATGTTATTAATATATGTACATACGTACATACATAAAATAAGAGTACTACAATGATTACATGTTCATAGAAAAGTTTACGGCTTCTTGATATCAAAAATAATCTATTCTCCTAATTTCTTGATTTTGGATCTGAAGGTAACAGAAAAGTTTGCCGCCCAGTTGTGCTTTTCTGGGATTGATCACGTACTATGCTTTCTACTCATGCTGTCGATTTGACGCCCTTATGAGTCACTCTCATTTTTTGTGTTTATGTATTACAAAGAGCGATTTTCACTTGCATTTGAAGTGGTAATTGCAATTTTTCTCATTTACACGCCTCCATTTTTAGTGAGCTCCGAATTTAGTTTTTACAATTTAACAACAACACGCATGTATTATAAAAACAATTAAAATATCAAACACAACCGAAGAAACCCTCAAATCACTAGGACAATTTAAATTCTGCATTAGTTCACAGTGTTCGTTTCTTTCCTTCTCTGTTTTCTTTTTGACGTCCAAGGATGACATGATACGAAACTCTTTGATTCCTGAGAGCGTTGCTAAAACGCGCATTTTTTAAACCATTTTCCGATAGTAGTAAGTAGATGTAAGAAATGAAGTTTGGAAGTTTTCATTGCATTTTTTTAGGATTTTGCAGTTTCCACTCCAGCTTTCCCATAGACATTTCTCTTTGGAAAGATATTTTCATGATATGTTATTTTAATAAGAAAAAAAAAAACAGTATTTAAAAGTAAAGCTAAAACCTAAATACTTTGTTATCACTAAACTGTGAAATTTACCTCTTAATTTAAAGATTTCAACCGATATTTCTCTTTTCATCCAAATGTAAACGCACTGATTCTGATTACATTTTTAGTACCTCTGGTAGCCTGTATTTTTGCGGATCAGCTGTTCGTGGTCCCCTGATTCGGTATTGTTGCCAGCTCCAACCGTGAGTTCAGGGGACATTTTCAGTAGCAGAGGAGGAGAGTTTCGTATCATATTAACTTTGGTATGTCTGTGGTCGGAGCAATTTTGTATTATAACGTTATTTGTAATTTCTAACTGCGTTCTGATTGGCTGAAACCAAGGAGAACTCAATATGATGATAATGAAAATGCAAAAACCGGAGTAACGTTAATTTTAAAAATTTCAGAGTTGACATTTGTGTGACGTTAGTGAAATCTGTAATGAAATCATTACAACCATGAAACTATACGGTTCAAGTACAAGCGAACTAGAGGTGATACATTCCGAGGTACCGCTACTTTGCTTTTGCCAATTTTGATAATTCTCAAATAAAAGTAAGAAAAACTTAAATTTCCTAAAACAATTTAGATAACCCTTTCTCTTCAGTTTTTTGGTAATTTATTAATTAATTCTTCATATTTTTTATTTACTTTTGCTTGCGATATGTCACTAATTTCCTAAAACTTATTTGCCAATATCTACTTATTTGTCTCAAACTATTACTGTTATGCTTATTTCATTTATATATTCCTTTTCTTTATTATTTTCCGTTTAAGGACACTTTGCTTAGCACCTACTCTTCGCTAAAATATATCAAAACTATCAGATCAACAGTTCAATCTCACTCAACACGACTTGAAATTTTTGAATTACAGAAACATCAAAGCCTCAAAGATTGACAAAATATGTGTGGTTGAGAGCTGCATACATCATCAGCAGTAGAGAAATTATCTATTGAGTTATCGAAGCCACCTACTGTTATCCATTATATTTTTTTTGGTTTTGGTTTGACACACATATCGCTCTCCATTGCCCAGATTTTTGTGGTGAAATGAGCCGATATAACTTGCAACTTCTTTGTTATCTACGTTCTTTGAATGTACGTTTCCAGCTTTAGAATAGTCAGCCGATAAGACCAAGTTGGATAGAGTACACAGGGAGGCCCCAAAACTCTACCTAATTTTCTTCCTACATGCTGTCTCAACGGTAGGTAGCCCGCCGGATGCAACGCAATAAAATTGAATGTATCTACCGAATGGAAACACTTTTGGCTTAGTTTTTGGAAAGCGTTCCAGCGGGAATGGGATTATACCAACCCAATGCCATTCTTCGAAAATAAATGTTCAGCAAAAACTCAAGATAAAAACAAATGTCGTTAAAAAGTAAAACATGCAGCGAAATCTACTGCGAAGACATCTCAATAAACCTAGGCGAGCGCCTTCCCGACCATTATAGCGATTCCAGGCCGAAGAAATAGCTACAAGGGAGACCTCCCTTTGACTAATAAAGTCAATTTCTTCTTTACAGTGTATTACTATTTGCCCTAAAAGACAATTATATAAATATGTATGTATGTAGGTAAGCAGCAATAAAACTTCAAAAGTAGAGCAGTACCTAATCACAGGTTGCGGTAAATGATAGGAGGACTCTAAGGGCCGTTTGCAACATCTCCGGTTAACCGCCAGTTAATAACATCCGTCACGTCAAATAAATAAGTGCTGAATTGTAGCTAACCTCCGGTAATTTTACCCGAAGACGTTGCATACGGACCTAAAAGAGTTAGCTGTAAAAGTGACTATTAAACTTTTGAATACCAAGACACGGTGGCACTCGTGGGAACTACGCGACACACGAACCTGCAAAGGAGAGATCCAACCTGCTCATAGTGAAGCCAGAACTTAATACCAGACATTTGTGCTTTTTAAGCTTTCAGTGCTTACCAGCAATATTGGTCATAAGCTTAATATGCGCTCAAAGCGTGAAAGGTCGGAACGCTTGGTATGAACTTCTGGCTTTAGCTCTATGCAATATATGCGAAAAAAAAATTCACAAAAATGTAACCGTCTGAGCCTTTTTAAAATTTGCGCTTTATTATACGGAAATTGCATGAGCAAAATAACTACTTACCCAAAAATTTTGTATGTATGTACATATATATGATTGTACATATATTAAACAATTTTAAGCTAATTTCCACGAAACAAATATTTTTTTAAATATTATTATTATAACACCGTTTTAAATATGTGAATGGAGAAGTAAACGAATCCATATTCTGTGAACTCCTTTATTTCCACAGTTTTCAGTCTTAAGGGTTTTCCAAAATAAAAATTTTAAAAGTAAAAAATAATATAAAAAGGAATTATGAATGTAATGTTTACACAAATACATACCAATACACTCGTTTCATAATAACTTCATTTATAAGAAAGTTTTAATCAGACATTGCGCAAGGAACAGAATGTTGAAAAGAGTGAAGTTCATACATATATAGAAGTGTTGAGATTATTTGGCTATGTAATAAAATGTATGTAACTGAAGTAAGTTTTGGCGAACATATTATTGGTAAAATAAAAATTTTATTTTAAGAACTTAATATATAAATATTTTTAGAATAAGAAAGATATACCATTAAGCATTTATTATTAAAAATACGAATAAAATTGTTAAAAAAGAAATACTAGAGAAATAACGAACCAAATGAAGGCAGCAGCAGTTTTTAGCACTTAAGCAAAGAGTTATTAAGATACATATAACGTATGTATGTATGTATGTTTATGAATTAGTAAATGTTATTAAATAGAAATGCATAGCATAATTAAAAGTAAAATTACATACACATGCACTCAAGCAATGTGAGCATTAAAATTAAAATTATTATTATCAATAAAAATTATCACAAGAACGCTGTGTTTCTCGAACAACTTTACATATGTATGTACATATGTACATACACAAGTATATATTTGAGCACAAAGTCGAGGGATTTGAAAAGTAGCAATGCGCTTTTACTGGCACAACATCGCCACACTCCGACCACATATTCGAATTAGCGGTTATATCGGTTGCATGCATTCGTAAGTACATCCGTGTAAATGGAGATATGCGCGTTTATAATTAACTTAAATTAATATCAAGTTACAAAGGCAAAGGCAAACTTATTAACCCGCTGTGCTGCAACCGTACTCCAAAAAAAAAAACACTCCAATCAACTCAAGTGGGCGAAAGTAAAACGTTTTGCCTTTATTCCTTATTTTGCACAGATTTTTTTCCCCCCATTCGACAAGTTTACTTACCAATGTGACAAATAGAAAAAAAGGAAAAAGATTTAGAAAAAATCAACCCCCACAAACACACATATGTTTGTATGTATGCAGATACATTTAAGGTATTTGTTTTTATTTTAATTGCAATTTCGTTCTTTTAGCGCGCCAGTCAAAACGAAACGAGCCCTCAGCGGATCGAGCAGGTAAAAGTAATTGGAAAATGGCACTAATTGCAATTTGCGCCAATCTGAACGCGCTTCAACTACTTTGGCTTTGAGTGTCGCCCTCCCTGCTGGAAAACAGCACTACACCCACCATTGGCGCACTCGTTAGTGTACTGAGTAATGAGCAATTGAGTCTAATCATTTTGCATACTTCGCTTGGCTGCAATTGGTCGCTTGAAAGCGCCAACGCCTCACAGTTTGTCGAGGTGGGTATGTAGAAATTTATTTTTACACGAATTCAGTAAGCAGTCTCAGTCTCTAATATAGACAAAAGTCACAATTTTGGACCAGTTGGCCTTCATTAGTTTCAAAACAAAGCCTCTAGTCTCTAAATAATGGCCAGGTGAGAAGCAGGTCACAAAAAATTAAAATGAAAACAAAAGAAAAAACGGGAAAGCGAGGAAAAGCAATAATCTTTAGCTCATTTTGAGACTTGAGATGATACAAAGTTACAAAATAACCCACATTGACTGCTCCCAAAGCCACTAATAGCAAATAAAGCAACTTCCTTAAGTTTTTGAATGCGCACAATCGTCTTCTACGGGGAAGCTTCATTACATTACATTATTTCCTATTTAGCGCGCAAATACTTTTTCCAGTCCAGCATTCCATTAAGATTCGCGTAGGAAAGTATGAAACAACTATTGGTATTCTTGCTCTTTTTAATGTAAATTGCGTGCATAATTTTTCGCCATAGCCTTGCAAAAACGGTCGACATCGACCTGGAAAAGTCCCTTATTACGTTTTTTTTTATTTAATAGCTTTGCAACGCTAAATCATAGACATTTTATTGAGCTCGAGGCCAGTTTATGGACGATTTTTAATTTGGAAAAAAACTACAGTTTTATTGGTAAAAGTCGCCCTATGATGACGGCAATGCAATCTTATGGCACCGTGATATTTATTAAGGTGACATGGTGGTGACAAACAGTTCTACAACGCATTATGTCAAAGTCACATCTGTATTGGTGTTGTCAGAAATGGTTAACAATGAAACCGATATAACATAAATAGTTAATACAATAAAATGTCAGTTAGTTTTGGAACTCTTGCTTATCAGTTATCGTTGGAATAAACTCGTATCGCACAAAACATTGCAACAACGACACTGTTTAATAATTTTTTAATCTTTTTTATACAATGAAGGAACTTCATACATATGTATGTATGTATATAAGTATGTCTGTTCCTCTTTTCTTTCTCTTGTGAATAGCGCACATAATATGTAACATCAGCAAAAACGTTTTTTTTTTTTTAATTTCAATAAAGTCCGAATCGGTTTGGTCGAAGCTGTGTTCCTGTTATCATGCTCGGTAGCAGACAGCAAAGATGAATACATGCGTTTGTACGAAACTTGCTACATATTCAACACCATCGCCAAAGCGAATCAAAAACTTGGGCAACTCTCATCTTTTCGCTTGCTTTGACAGTTCGCTCATTACCAATTTTGTTTATTTCTTACATTCGTCTATGAGTAAACGGTCCCCGTAAATTTGAAAATTTTCCTACAAAATCAAGGTTAATATAAAATTTAACTGAAATAAATGCTTAAATATACAGTTTTTTTTAACTTTTAGCAAAAGAAATGGATGAAAAATTAATCGAAGCGGTAAAAATGCAGCCAAGCATCTACGACAGAACATCCCACCTCTTCCGAAATATGTACCTGAAGGTTCGGGCATGGCAGGCAGTTGCGGCTTTTGTAGGAGTTTCTGGTACGTGTATTTTATTGTTCATAAATATATGTATAAATGTGATTATTTACTAAAGGTTTTTTTCTTCGTGCGGGAGGTGGCAGCAAATCAGCCACGTTCAGGAGATGCTGCAGGCGAGAAGGCGGAGTAGTGTTTCATGGAAGCAATGCGCTTCCTAAAAAAACACGTTGCGCCAAGAAAGTAAGCATGTAAGTCATGTGCATCCAAGTGTCCAAGGTCAGATTGACCATTAAGAGCGTCTTACGGAGAACCCTTGAGTAGCATGTTTTGTTTTCCTTCCTTAGGAGAATAAAAAAATTATTCATTATGGTAACTATGCACACCAAACTATGTACATACATATACATATGTATACTATACATAAGAAATAAAAAAAAAATATTCACAAGCATGTATGTACATACATACATACGTCTAGGCAAATATGTATGTATGGATATGCGTGTTGCTGTTTATAAGAATTAGCTAGTAGTTAATAACTATGTATGCTACAGAACTGTAATTTGATGTTCGACGATGAACAGCCATCGTGCAGTAATTCTCCACAAATTCCGGAGATAAAAGATGGCGAAATGATGGAGGATTTGGTTGAGGTGATTGAAGAGTCACCAAATGCAAGCTATCCTGCAGGAAAGAAGCGAAAGCGTTCCGATGAATGAAATGTTATTGTTTTGTCTAGTCTTGTTGTTTTGTATATGTATATCTTTTAATTTTTTAAAGTTTTTCAAGCCGAAATTAACAAGCAAGTTTAATTGTAAAACGTATTTGTGAAATAAATTTTATTATTAAAATATGAATTCGAAGCTAGTGCAGCAAAATACAAAAAAATAGAAGAATTTGCTCGCGTTGAAAGTGATAATTGTGCAGTGGTTAGTGAAGTGACATCCTTGGGCGAACAGGAGGTGCAGGAAAGTGCTACTTTGAGGGATAGTGAGTTTGCAAATTCTAACATCAATGAAAAGGCTTGTGAACTTAAAGCGTGGGCAATAAGAAACAGCGTCTTTTTTTTTTTAAATACTGTGACAGATTTGCTCCAAATATTAAATAAAGTTGACGTTAAGGATTTGCCACTATGTGCTAAAATTCTTTTTGACACAGAAAATGTAAAAGTTATACAATTCATGCCGAGTGGAGAATTCATTTATGTTGGAATACATATGCCTTCGTAATTAGGACGACTCGCGTTTGAAAAAACATTGCGGAAAAGCGATGAACTACGAGTATGTAAGTCGCAACAGGTGGCGGCAGAAAAAAATTTTACAAAACCGCTCCGCTGTCAACAAGTCAGTTATTTTAAATTAAATTTACAGTAGTATTGATCAATGTTTTTAATTTTCAGATCGGATCAAGAAAGTGATGTAATTGTCAACCAATAAATTATATATAATATAACCAACTTATTTATTAGTTTTTGATGTACATAATTAATTTGTTTATAAATGAATCCTCATTATATCAATTAATTGCTTATTATTTATGTTACCTTAATGCTAAAGCTTATACTTACTAACTGATTAACCCCGGTTTACCCAACTACTTAAATATAATTGTTAAAATGATCCCCTTTAAGACTGCATGTTATTTATTAGCTAATTCATTTACACTAATTTTACTTGCTTAAACTAAATTTTCAAATAATAATATCTAGTTTGTAAATAATGTTTAGCTAAGTGACTGATTGTTTTTTTTTCCTTTAACCGAAAATGTTAATTAATTTGGATTTAATATCTGTATGCATAAAGTTATTAATCCAATGATTTAATTATAAAATAACTTAATGTAACCAAATAAAATCATAAATTGTTGTGTTATGTTATATGTTAATAAATTATTCTAATTAACAATTTGTAAATAGATTTTATTTTATTTATTTATTTATTTTATTTAACTTATCCTAGCGCAACAATTTTTAAGTTATTTTATAGTGCTAGTCACAGTTCTTACAATTTTCTGACTAAATATAACGTATTTAATACAAATAAATAGGTAATAATTTTAAATACACACGAAAAAAATGATCTTAATTATATTCTACGTTAAGATAACTGGTTAACTGTTTTTTGAAAAGCAGTGCATTTGATAGTTTTCATAGTTTAATTGGTAGAGAGTTCCAAAGACTTTAGGTAGGTCATTAACATACAAAACGAATAACAGTGGGCCAAGAATTGAGCATTGCGGGATTCCTCTAGCTACCGTCAGAAAATCATCAATGCTCACAGCTTGGGTTCTGTAACTTAGGTATGATTTGATCAGAGCAGTGGAGTGACTGGAAAAGTTAGATAAATTTTGTAGTTTACAGCATAATAATTTGTGATCTACAGTATCAAATGCCTTCGAGTGATCTAGAAGTGTTAAAAACAGTAATGATGATTGATGAAAACTACAATTTGCTTTCCGTTACGTCTAAGAAAGCAGTGGTGCAGCTTCTATTGGCTCTGAAGCCCGATTGGCGATCAGTTAAGAGGTTATTATCGTGTACATATGCACTGAGATTTAGTTGTTAAAATGTAAACATTTTAAAAACTAATAAATACTAAAAAGAAAATTTTTTTTAAAATAAATTTCTTATTATTTAATTCTAACTGTTAATTGTTTTATTATATATAGAGTAGGAATAACGGATAAAGATATGTATTACATATATAATACGTTTTTTATATCATAACAATATGCGATATTTGTACGGCATTAGTTTCCATAAATAATACATTACCAAGGCAAGTACTTTATGGCATTTGCCTATTTTGTTTGTCAACAAAAAATTATTATTTCACCGATATTACGCGAATGTTAATTGCTTGTGACATTCCATTATACAAAACCAACTTCCGTGAATTTAAAGTTTTTATGGAAAAGTATGTATACCAAAAAAAAAAAACTTCCTGCTGAAGCCACTTTGAGAAGATATTACGTTGATGATTTGTATGAAACTGTTTTAGAAGAGATAAGAGCGAAAATTGGGCAACACAATATATGTATATGTTTCTATTGATGATACCACCGATAAGGCTGGGAGATTTGTCTGCAAATGTCATCGTTGAAGCGTTGGAGAAAAATGCACGAGGATATCTGCTAGCGGTAGAAATAATAGAAAAAGTGAACGCATCAAATATATGCAGCTACTGTATTCGATAATGCTTTGAAAAAATTATGGCCGGAAGGAGTGAAGCGGGAAAGGGTCTTGATTTTTGTGACTGACGCTGCCAGGCACATGAAAAAATGTGGAAGAGGGTTAAAACTTTTGTATCCTAAGATGATTCATGTGACCTGCGTTGCCCATGGCATCCACAGAGTTTGCGAAACCTTGCGTAGCACATATAACGAAGTCGATGCATTTTTTTCCAACGTAAAAAAAAATTTTCTTAAAGCCCTGCACGAATATCGATATTTAAGGAAACTCTACCCAACATTCCATTGCCACCCAAACCTGTAAGTTATTGATTTTGTATCTTATTCACATATAAAACTTGAATTTTTTAACAGGTGTTAACTTGTTGGAGTACATGGCTTTCAGCTGCTTTGTATTATGCAAAGTATTATGCAGAAATTAAAAGCGTTATTGAAACACTGGATTAAGATGCAGCAGGTGTAAATTTTGCCAAGAAATTATTATTAGATGGTCGACTTCCGGAGCAGTTAGCTTTTCTGCAAACAAATTTTAGCTTTTTAGTTGAACCAAACAATGGAATTTTTTTTACGTTGCAGAAAAGAACAAATCCTTGTGGTACTCCTACGGAAATGTTGCATTTTTTAGTGCCTTCGTCTGTTTCATAAATAAGTACTCTATCTTCTAGGTAGTTACTTAATATTTTCCGTAGATATATCGGTACTTGAAAACCACAGAGAGCTTCGGCAATTTTTTTCCAGCTTGCGGAATAAAACGCATTTTTAACCGTTCTGTGCTTCACTTGTGAGGAGTTATTTCTTGAGCATATTGCGCACTTTACTTTTTTTTGCATTCCACCGCTTTGTGGTTTGTCTCTC
The DNA here is from genome assembly GCA_963971545.1 of Philophylla caesio. Taxonomy (NCBI): domain Eukaryota; kingdom Metazoa; phylum Arthropoda; class Insecta; order Diptera; family Tephritidae; genus Philophylla; species Philophylla caesio. Next base: position 29,407,178 of record OZ020608.1, on the reverse strand, counting down.
CGCTGTTGAAGCACGCATTCTTTATGTCGAACGCACTCTTGCAATTTCTAGCAAGGTGACCAAACTCTAGACATTTAAAACATTTTATTGGCTGGATTTTCATTCGTATTCGGGAGATTACCCACCCAACACGCACTTTACCCGCGGCTATCAGTTTGTTTGCAACTGTAATGGGAAGGAGGAGAGTTGCTGTTTTAGTCCCACAATAGACGCTCCTTAAGGACTTCACGCATGTTTCGGCAAACTGTATTCCATCAAACTCTTTCTCTAGCGCAGTACAAAGCTCTTGTTTGCTTGTAAGTTCATCAAGGTCTCTAATTTCAATAGAGGTTTCCGCTGTTAGCGTCTGAACCGAGGCTTTATCGCCTAGTGCTGCTCAAACCGCAAGTTTTAACTCTTCAGTATGTGCATATGTGGGTTTCGCCAATTGGAGTATGAGATCTCCGCCAGCCGTTTTCCGCACTTTCGTTATCATACTTCCAACAGCTTTAAGTTGTGGGTCGCTTTTCACTGTTTTGAGTATATCTGCGTATGTTCCCCCGCTATTACTCTTTATAATAAGCGCATCTGGGCGCACCGTCTTTCTATTATTCTTTAATTTAGGCAACACAGTTTTCCATTGAGGTTCCATTTGGGCTTCTGATGGTTTAAGGGGGCCAACTTCTTTGTTACTTGCCCCTATAGGTGCCGTTGCTTCGTTTTTTTGCTACTTTCTCCATTTGTTGTCTTGCCCATGGTGGCTTTCGGGGTTCGAGGCTACATTTATCATTTCTACTGGGGCATTTACTGTTACCTTGTCGTATAGAGACGACAGCTCCGAAATAATGTCACGCATCTGTTGGTTGGCTGACCTTCTTTTGCCATCATCCATCATAACGTTGAGCTCTCGTATTTTTTCTCCTAGCGTGAGCCATGCAGGGCGTTTCAATCTCATGGGGGCTTGTTCGATGCTTAGAGAAGACGACAGAAGCCTCGGTGGCGAGTACAACAGCCTAGGACGCTTCGCAATTGGGTTTGATATACCCCCGTCTGGCGGATTATTCTCCGGTAAGGCAATGCCTACTGCCTCTGAGATGTTTCGCCCGCCTGGGGGCGACCTAGTAACACTAATATTTTTGTTTTTATTGTTATTTTATGTTAGTTATTTATATGTTTTATTTATAGTTTTAATTTAATTTTTTATTATTATTATTATTATTATTTTTTATATTTATGATTTTATTCGGTTTTATGTATTTGGATTATTTTTTCCGGTATTTATGACCTACCCTAGTGATCTACTACCTTACTAGTATCACTACACTATACTACTACAGTGCCTTCGCAACTGTATGGTTTGTTACTACGCTAACAGCTGTTCCTGCTTTGGGAGACAAGTTCAGCTGTATTTGACAATTAGTCTAAACAAGTTAACTTCTTACCTGTCTCGTTTTTTTATGTTTTCCTCAATAAGTAAAAAATTTTCGCTGAAGAAGAAAAAAGAAACTAATGTTTTCCCGTGGAAAACCAGTATCACTGACACTAGGATAGCCAAAGGGACTACCTCTCACTTCTGGGATATGTTGTATGGTGAAGCCCCACTTAACACTTCCTATTTCTATTATAATTTCGGATTTATTTTCAGCACTTCTATAGCGCGACTATCTCCTATCTCACAAAACGAATTCCATAATATTTTCCATATTTATTTCGAAATCATAATTGTTTATCCTAATTAAATCTTGAATGTGTTGATCATTCAAAGTATTTCTCAATTTGGTTTGAATAAACTAACTTCACAATCATATGAGGAACCAAAAATTTGTTTGACAAGGCCAAAGCAAAAGCGAAAGAGGCTTTTTTAAATTTTGAGTTTTCTTGATCATTATCATCATTAGTAATATCATTATCATCATTAGTAATATCATTATCAGCATTAGTATTGGTATTATCATCATTATCAAAAATATATTTCAAAAAATATTTTGCTTTCAACTCATACAATTTTAGTTTTCTTTCATAAGCTGAAAGGAATTCAAAATTATTGTGATGACCAACGTAGTGTCTACGTAAAAAGTATTTTACAGAACGACAAATAATATGTTCGCATATTAAACATTGAACTTCATCATTCATATTTTGAACATTCTTATGTTATATGTACAATCAGCTATCCCATAGCTATATTTTCAAGTAAAGCTAAAACCTAGGTACTTTTTATTACTAAACTATGAAATTTATCTCTTTACTTAGAGATTTGAACACAACATTTCATAAAATAATAACATCAACTTTAGTTTTTATCCAAATAAAATTGCACTGATTTGATAGCTTTCTTCACGCATTTCCCTCTGGTAGCACGCCTTTTTGCGTATCAGCTGTTCGTGGTCCCCTGATTCGGTATTGTTGCCAGCTCAAACCGTGAGTTCAGAGGACCAATGCAGTAGCAGCGAAAGAGAGTTTCGTATAATTTTATCTATGGTGCAACTGGTATGATTTATTTTAAGAATGTGCTCTCAAGCTACTGCCCGAAGCCATTTGAATGGCAGAGTCGTGCATTGATCGTATGCTTAACGAAGAAGCTTATTGTGTACGTGTAACAGCATTGACGTCGGCAGCGAATGCTGTTCAATTACGCGTGATAGCAAAATTTTAAGAATGCCCTCCACTGACATAAACAGAAAGCGCGTGGCGAAGCTTCGCGCAACCGTTGCCAGCTAGTTATATTATATAACAAACGGAGGGACCTACAGTTTTGTGCCGACTCCGAACGGCAGATGTATTTAATGATGCTTTTTCAAGGCAAAAATACCCTCGGAGGTTTGCCATTGCCTGCCGAGGGGTGACCGCTATTAGAAAAAACTTTTCTATAATCAAGATTTTGCTTGCCCTGACTGAGATTCGAACCTCGAACTCACCGGCATATCGAGATATAGCACGCACCGCTACCAACTCGACCACAGCAGATTGTCATATGGCCCTATATAAATTCATGGAAACTTTTTGAATTACTCACGGAAATTTTTTTTAGGACTATGGATGGTATAATGCATTATATATCACATAGCGTTCTTGCTGGGTATATACGTACATACATGTGTGTGTATGTGTGTGCCTGTGTGTGTGGCAATAGATTAAAGTAGCTAAATTGACATGGACTAAGTATTTATTCCAAGGACATACCCTGCAAAAATTTTAGGACCAGGTTGTCTAAAGGGACAATATTTTAAAGTAGATACGAAGGGACCTGGTTACATACTGGTTACATATTACGCAGCATATGACCATGTCAAGTGCACGCCGATCTTCGTTTCTTAGTTCTTTCGTGAATAATCGGTACTTTTGCTTCGGCCAGCAGTATTGCCAAATGTTAAAAAGTTAAATGTAAAATTTAAAGCAAATAAAGTTTTGATTACAAATTTTTTCTATATACATACATACATATCTACATATGTTAATTAATTTGACACAAATAAATTTGTTGCAAAGTTTTACTTAAGCATAATATGTAAAACCTGATTAATCTCAATCATTAGTAATACCTTTGAAGTTCAAACCAGTGCCGCTGCAACTTCACTTTGTTGAAAAAGAGTACTATATTGACAAAACCTATAAAACTTCTTTCGAAGCAAAATTTCCCTAAGATTTTCACCTCAAATGAATCAGAAACACTTTCAGTATTCTCTCTTTTCGAAAAAATTCGAAAGCGGAAGCATTGCTTATTTTGTTTTTGTTGTAGAATTATAATGAATCAAAAAAGTTAATCCATACCGAATTTCATGTGAAAAATATATTCTGTTATAAAACGCAAAAATTCGCAGAAGTCAAACATTTTAGTAATTTAAAGAATTTAAATTCCAATATTTTAAATGCGGAAGCGCGGCGCTTAAATTGTTTGTGGAAAATTTTCCAAAAATTTTCGGGGAGAATAGTGTATCATATAACGTTCACGGTATATTACACTTGGCTGACTGCGTAAAACAGCTCGGAGTACTTGGGAATTTTTCTGCGTATGATTTTGAAAATTTTTTGCAAACATTAAAAAAAAACGTTAGAAAACCTACACAAATATTACAACAAATTAATAATATAAATAACCACTCTGAATTTATAGTTGAGCAGCAAAAAATTGGATTTATAGAGTCACACTCAAAAATAAAATTTTATGCCAATGAACATTATTTCTTTAGTACTATGAGTCCAAATAATGTCTGTTTAATAAAACCTTTTATTGTGTTCAAAATTGAGAGTTTTGAAAATGCGATGGTGGGATGGGATTTATAATTGGTAGGAGATATCTCAACATAAAAAGTTTTTTTGAAGAACCCGTAAATTCAGTTTCGCTAGGTATACATATGTTTCGCAGATGCTGTCCCCAGTACTGAAAAAGAAACATTTTCTATTGAGTAGATAAATTGCAAAATGATGAAAGTACCTTACACACACAATTTTCTTTTTATACCAATTTTACATGGCTGCACTATTTAAAAATTTTAAATTTATACTTAAAAAGAAACGAAAAATATGGAGAGATCAGGAGTGGGAAAGGTAGCGAAGCTTCGTCGACTGAATGCGACACTTGGAACATCCAACGTGTCAAGTGGTAAGTTTAATAGTGTGATACTTTAAAAACTTACTTCGCATATCATATTTAAAATACTTATAAACATTTATTTTTTAGATCTCAATGTCGGCTGCAATAAATGCAAAGAATTGGAAAAACTTTTAACGGAGAAATTTACGAAACTAACAGGTACATTAACATTATATATAACAATTTATGCATTTAATACATATACAAGTTGATATATCAAACATTTATATTTTAACCGAATTTCATTATATTAATCCAATTCAAATTTACAGGTTTAATTGAAAAACAGAATAATTTTCTCGTCGACGTATTGGCAAAACATACGTTGCTTTTGGAACAGCTGTCAAACAAGGAAAAAAAAGCTGTGGAAGCATGTTCTCGCTTCCCATTAAAGACTGAAGAGGATATAGCCAAACTGGATAACGATCTTAATGACATCAATCGAGACTCTTATGTAAAAGCTTTAATTTATATTGTATGGAACGATTTTCATAAAACATCTAATAATACTATATTTGTATCTTAGATTTCTGCAGTGCAATATCTGTTGCAGGGTGAAGTTGGCAAGAATTTTGAAAAAGTTTTGTCAAGGAGTTTGTGTCTCGAATTGAATATTTTTGGTATATCTGGCAAAAAATCTCTCAAAGATTTTCCTGAGGTTTTTACTGTATTAAAAAGTAAAAGAATGTGAAAAGTATTATGTTAAACTTGCAATGCACTAATTAGGCTTCTTTTTATTTACAGGGGCACTTGGAAAACTTCGATCGACGCGGAGGCCGAAATAAGGAAGGCTTTCCAAGTAGTGAAGAAGCGGCATTTCCGTATGGTTTCCCTACAAAAATCGTATATCGCCAAAATATACATTTGCTTTTTACGTGAACATACATACATATGTACATATTTTCCATTTTTTTTTTCTTCTCTAAATGTGTTTTAATGGCTACCTGAATTCGCTCTACGTTTAAGTAAAATTTAAACAATATATTTAGTGTAAGGTAAAATAAATAATTAAATTACATAAATGCATAAATCAATATGTAATTGCTATGAATTTAATACTTAATAGTACCTAGATAAGTATCTTAAAAAAAATATTTATAGTAAAAATCGAAAAAACGTTTTTTAAGACTGTGGATATACATATGTATGTATGTATGTACATATGTATATTTAAAAACTATAATTATAAGTTTTGATTTCTTATGACACGTTTTCTGTTTTTGAAATTGTATGTCAGTAACTTTGAATTGTTTTTTTATGTACAAATATGTCTAAGCGGCTACGTTATAAAAAAAAAATGTTATAAAATATCAATCAAAATGTAATTAAAATGAATTTATGATTATAGGCATGAATCAATTATAAAAGATTACATATGTACATATGTACTTACTGACAGCTAAATTCTGACACTCCTTAATCTATAGTTGTATTTTGGAAGTACGCATAAAGGGGGAATAATGTGATCCCTTTTTGCGAAATGGAAGTAGAAAATACTAAGTAAAAAATGTATTTAAATACTTTTTTTTTTTAAGTATTTATTTAATTTTTATACATATGAGCTAGCTCATACCCGCGAAATTTTGCATAAATAAAATATATGTACATATAAACTGTGGTCGAGTTGGTAGCGGTGCGTGCTATAACTCGATAAGCCGGTGAGTTCGAGGTTCGAATCTCAGTCAGGGCAAGCAAAATCTTAATAACAGAAAAAGTTTTTTCTAATAGCGGTCACCCCTCGGCAGACAATGGCAAACCTCCGAGGGTATTTCTGCCATGAAAAAGCTTTTCATTAAATACATCTGCCGTTCGAAGTCGGCTCAAAACCGTAGGTCCCTCCATTTGTGGTATAATATAAAGACGCACACCACAAATGGTAGGAGAAGCTCGGCCAAACACTGAGCTATATAGTGTACGCGCCAAAAATTATTATTATTACATATAAAGAAAACAATACTTTTCCTGAACATATCGATATAAATCTTTAAGAGACCTGTTGCTGATTTGAATGCCTCGTTGAAATGGCAACATTGCATTTCGCCCATAGGCTCGCGTATGAAAATTCAGATCATCCATCCTCGCAATGGCTTCCATCTGCTCGTGTAAATTCATGTCAAATGGTTTTTTGGTGGCAATTGATTGAAAGTTTGACAGCTTTCTGTTAAACACGTCAAACCAATCGTTAATAGTCTCAATAAATTCGGCAGTTTCCAGTGGCATATGTATATAAGTCGAGTCCCAAAGTATAGCACCTTCGAATTGCACTAGCAGTGGTGTGCGAAAACAATTGCGCTGCCAACTTCACTTTCTGCCTGCCTGCATGATGAACTGTTAAGTGCAACTCCGATAGTTTATGCACTATACATGCATCAGACACTGAAGTGTATGTCAGCAGCTGTGCGAGAGTTTGAGTCGTCAAGAGACTACCCTTATATAAAAATCCGGTGTCGAGAAAGTGGTTACGGAACAGTTTGAGTAAATGCGGAACATCCGCAAACACAAATACTTTGTCGCCGGTTACCGGATGTGCGAATCACGTTTGTTCTGAATAGAAAATAAAACTTTGTCATACAATTATAAATTATATTTTCATTTAAAATTTTATACCACATGAAACATTTAGTTCTTTCCAAAGGGCTTGGTTTCCGGAACCCATATCGGAAACGATTGCGACAACCGGATATCCTGCGTAATATAATTTATTGATTGCATTATATATGATTGCTCTGGACATTTTACAATCATAAGCGCAAAAAATCGGCTGCTTCCAGGAAGACTTAAGGCCTCGCGCTATCATTACTTGCACATTTGTTGCAGGCTTGCGAACACTGTCAGTGAGAGGATCGTACTCAAATACCGACTTTACTCTCATCTCATCAAAGCTTATCACGCACAACCGATCAGTCATGGGGGTATCCCCTGCATTTCGCATAACGCTTAGAGAAAAATTCAAAATGCCATCTTCAAATTTAAGTTTTTGTAACCATTTTGCAATCGTCGACTCGCTCGGCAAGGGAAAGCCTTTACTATACAAATGGTTATAAGCCTTTGGGCCAGCAGCATGCAAAGATATTGCAGATGCGATATCGTCCCAAGCCCAGTGATGCCTCTTGGCCTTTCGTAAATATAGTCTGACTATTTGCTCTTAAATTTTCCAACTCCTGGACCCTTAACTTCCATTTGGCCAATTGTTCTTCAAGTTCTACAACTCGACTGTCTATATTCATTCTAAATCAAAATATATTTTTAATGAAGCTATATTGCTTCAAACAAAATTGGTTTATACTCGGTTTCTGTAGACACATCGGCAAAATAGGGTCCATTGGAAGAGCATCAGCACATAGCTTCGCCCTTTTTTGATCGCACCTGGTCTCGAAATCTTTTGCTGCGAAATGGAGACCACACATTTTTTCATTTGGCTTCAAAAAAGTACCACACGATTCAATCCACTTTTTTTTTCATTTCTTCTCGTGGGACATAAACAAATGGTATTTTCTCTTGCGACAATGTCTTGCGACACAATACGTAACTTGCTTTTGGCATAATGAACCTATTAAAATTTATAAAACAAATATTAATATCATATTAAGCGTTATAATTATGTACTTATTTATATACGTATATCCTTCATTAATCTGAAGTAAAGTTTCTTCAGGATGAAAAAAAGCGTTTAATATGTTTACCTGATCTCAATAATCCTAAGCGCTGTAAAAATAAACTCACCACAAATAAACATACCAACCGCTTCTAAACTCAGCGGACCTGAAAATACTGTGTGCTTGCGACTCCATGCCTAGAAAAAATTTCATATACCTCCCATCATGGCAGCGGTACCCATTAATCTAATTGCCTCTTTAAAACATTCAATTCCACTTCTTAACCCTAGAATGGTAAGATAGTTTTACCCTACGTTATTGCTAATATACGTAAATTTTACGTACTACACCGTTTTGGTATGTTATTTTAAATAAATGTTCCATAAAAACTTGCATGTCTTTTATTTTGATTTTATTGAAAATACAAAGTTTAATGTTTCTTAAAGTGAATTATAAAAAAAATTTATGAGAAATTCTGCTTACATTCCGGGCATATTTTTATTTGGTGCTCACCGCACAGGGCTGCTTCATTGCATATCGAGCAATAGGTAGTTGTCATCCGTTTTTTGGAATAGTGACAAAATTTGCAGTATGTTCGTTTGCCTTTTGATGAAGAAGCTTCGCTAACTGTTCCAGTTTCCTTTATATTAAGTATATCACGGATACTGTTCTTCAATTCTCTAGGAAGGTTAGATATATTTTCTAGTCTCTCTTGTTGCCACGGTCCTGTTAATTGTTCGTGTAGTTTTAACATATACTTTGTTCTATTTAGTGGTTTCAATCCCTTTTCCATTACGTTATGAGTGTAGATAACGTAAGAGTTCACTGAAGCTATATTTAACATGTTGAAAAATATGCAAAGTGGCCATCGCTTGGTTTTCCTGTTGCATGAAATATTTTGGGCCATTTGATCAAAGGTATCTACGGCACCTTTGGTGGAATTGTAGGAGTGTATAATTTCTGGCTTTGATGTTACTTCGTTCAAAGCACCAGTAATGTGCATTGTAGATAGTAACGTCACGATCTTGTTTTGTTTAGGCTTGTAAGACACCAATGTCATTTCGTTATCAAACGCAAACATTGATGATCCATTTGGGCGAGATTTTGTTTCCAATAACTCTGCCGGTATTTCTGCTTTATTTTTGCGTAAGGTTCCCACGATAGTCAATTTGTATGGATTAGTCAGTAATTTTTTAGCTTAGGGAATACTGGTAAACCAGTTATCCATTGTAACGTTGCGATGACTTCCATGCAATGGTTTGGTCAAACTTTCAACGAAGTAACTGGCTAATGGAGCACCATTGGTTTCAGTGGATTTACCAAGATAAGGACTTGCATTTATTACATATTTTGTTGCTACATCACATACCATTACAATCTTTATACCATATTTGTTTGGCATATACATGCGGAATGGGCACCTTCCCCGGAAACCTACAAGCTGTTCATCAATTGTAACATATGATCCTGGCTTGTAGGACTTTATGCAGCTATTAATGAAGATGTCCCATATCATGGATATTGGAGCAAAAACCGTTTCCTCCCTGCGTTCTTCTCTTGTCAATTGATTATCAAACCTCAGGGCGTTTATCAAAAAGTTAAACCTATTACGGCTCATGGTTGCTTTATATCTGTCGCCTGAGTAAGTTGGGTCAAACAGAACATCCGTGGTGAGATGATTACTTTTTAAAGTTGCGGAGAGAAATATAAGTCCGAGTAAGGCCTTCAGTTCACTAAGATTTGTATCTGAAACAGTGCAGTCTTTGATTTTATATTTTTCTCGTAGTTTTGCAATTTTTTCGTTCGTTCTCAAAAGCACTTCGTTTAGTATTTCGTCGTCAAAAAATAAGCCAAAGGCATCAATAGGTTCGATAGCTTCTTTCGCTATAGCGCATGGACCTAGTTTGGGTTTTATTTCAATAATTGTATTTAAAAAAGCATGGGTTTTTAAAAATATTTACCTGGTCTAATATAAACAACATTCATAGCCATTGTTTTTCTGCTACTACGTTGCACTGGATTCCTACTCCAAACATGACCATTCTTTCCCAAAAGTGGATTAGAACTTGATACATCTTCAATATCATTTAGTTGTTGCTGTACAGTTGATGCTGACTTATGTTTTTTTGTCGGGGGACCTTTGTTTTTTTTTTCAGATGCCATATTCTTGGCAGACTCCACTGCTTTCATCAGTTCCTCTTCAAAAGTATTTTCCTGGAATTCAGGAGAGTAGTCTGGATCCCCCAAATTATCGTCACTGTCAAAATCAACTTCCTCTTCCAGGACGTCATCAGTAAAGCTTACATCGCTTTCAATACTGTCCAGGAGGGCTTCTATTTCTGCATCCGCTAGGCACCGACTTGAGTTTTCCATTTTTTCTTTTATTTCTCCTGAAAATCACACGGAACTTAAATTTCATTCACAAATATTAATACGTTATTAACAAGACCACGTAAAACTTACGTACAAAAATTTATACGTTAATGCTAAGACCACGTAAAATTTACGTGCACACTTTTTTTTTTAAAAACGATTAAAGCGAACCGCGAAGTGACAACTAATTTATGAATCACTTAATAATGCAACAATAAAATAAAGAAAGCACTGCCGAGAGCGCGCAGCGATAGCGTATAACGGTAGAGTGTAACGGAACTTTTTTTGCGACATACACGTAAAATTTACGTATATTACGAATCTAGGGTTAAATTTTTATAATTACTATTACTTTATTGTTAAAAGTATTACTATTGCTAATTAATATTCTTTATATTAATACCCATCTTTTCTATACAATTATTATTTTATTCAATATCTTTATTAAATTTGAATAAATATAAATATTTTTAAAATTTGCAGAAGTGTTTGTGAATTGTGTAAGACGGCCTTTTGTATCCATTGTGTCATTAATTTATATAGAAAAATATTAAAAGTAAACACTTACGATAAGCTGTCGCTGCTTGGTAGATATACATAAGTAAAAGTTTTAAAGATAAGTTCTCTTTGCAGTTGCAACACCAAACGTCCGAAAGAACCTGTAAACAAAAAGGTTCAATCATTAAAATACTTATATTTAGTTGTAAATAGTTACTCTATTTTAGTTTTACTTACGTGTGTGTGTGTGTGCGTCTTAAAACGCGAAAAAGTTTTCTTTGCAGTTGCAACACCAAACGTCCGAAAGAACCTGTAAACAAAAAGGTTCAATCATTAAAATACTTATATTTAGTTGTAGTTACTCTATTTTAGTTTTACTTACGTGTGTGTGTGTGTGCGTCTGAGAACGCGAAAAAGTTCTATTTGCAGTTACAACACCAAACGTCCGAAAGAACCTGTAAACAAAACGGTTCAATCATTAAAATACTTATATTTAGTTGTAGTTACTCTATTTTAGTTTACTTATGTGTGTGTGTGTGTGCGTCTGAAAACGCTAAAAAATTCTATTTGCAGTTGCAACACCAAACGTCAGAAAGAACCTGTAAACAAAACGGTTCAATCATTAAAATACTTACATATATTTAGTTGTAGTTACTCTTTTTTAGTTTTACTTAGGTGTGCGTGTAATCGCTTTGCAGTTGAAACAAAGCACCAGGCGATTGACGATGGAAACGTATGTATGTTTATAGTTATTCCACTACGCTGACTGGGGAAAATGTATATTCTGAAAATAAATGTATTTATCATAATGTAAACAACTCCAATCAAAACTGAGATTTACTCACCAGATCCTCAGGAAAATGCAAATAATGTCCCACTTTTTGTAAGTGATGGTTAACTATACTGCAAATAAGATATATTTGAAAAATTGCTAAATTATTACAAAATAACATAAACTTTTTGTAAAACTTACCCGAATTCACGCTATCACAAAATCAAATGCCAATAGTGAAAAAAATTATAAATTAGACAAACGAGTCAGTAATGCCAACGCTTTATTTAGTATGAAGATGTTTTCAATATATTACTATAACAAGTGAAAACTGTAGAATATGCAACATTCTTCATGAGTTAAGGAGCCGATTTGTCATGCGCGAAAGAGTGAGCTGCTTTATTACAGAACCTTTTATTATTGAATCATGGATTATAGGCATAAAAAATAAGAACGAAAATACTAAAAATCAATCTATCGTCAGGACCAGTATTATAAATGTAAGATAAAGTTAAGAGGGCAGTAAATCTTAAAAAAGTACAAATTAAAGTATTCATATTCCTGTTAATAAAGGGGTGTTTACTTTTTACTTAGCAGAATGTAATTATTTTTTGTTTTTAGTGTAACTAGTCCACGTAATAGTACAATCAAGGTAGTTGAGTAAGTGGTCCTATGTTATGCAGCGGCTGACCATACATGGTCAGGTCCTATGACATCGCAATGTTAATGTAACCATTTGTTTTCATACATTTGGACCATTTTGGTTACCAGTCTTGGTTACAGCGTAGCGTAGTCCTGTACTAGGTTTTAGTATGGTCCCACTTTTTGCAGGGTATCTACATCTTCTCTACACACATACACAGATGTTCATATTTGTACGTATATATGTTACATGTATATGTTTATATAAATGAAATATTTATGTATCTTAATACGTACCTGGTAAAAAAAAAAAATAAACTGAATTATTTATAAATTGTAATAACTTTTGTTCAAAAATATATGTATGTATGTATGTAGGTAGTAAATTGTTACACTGGTTTTGCTCAACATAAATATCTAATTTGTGTTTACATACGGTTTTCGTTTTTCTTGCAGGCAATGCAGCTTACAAATGCGTATGAATGTACGTACATATGTATATGTATATACGTATTAATAAACAAATGTATGTACATACATATCTGCGTTCGTATGGAAGAGTAGCTTAACAATTTAGTAATCGCAAAAATATGACCTTACATTTACATATGTACATAAGTATGTATATTCATGTGCATTTATGTACGTACATATATGTACATGCGCGCTCGATCGGCGTATTGCTGCAAACTCAAGCACATGAATACAAGTTGGTTAACCCAGATATCCCTAATGTGCTATATGTAGTACACCAAAATCATGTCCAATCATGCACTTGCGCGAGTGCTAACTAATAACGCTGATTCATTTTTATGTGCAGTAAAGATTGCTCAACTGCGTTAGTAAGGGTTTTGTCTTTCTTTTGCAATAGAAGTGTGCTGTATTTGATTTACATAGAAATTTGTGAAATTTAAATGATGCAAAATTATAGCATCCGCTTGGAAAGGTAAGTTAATTTTAGTATGATGAGATTAAATTTTTGTTTCTGTTATTTTCTGAAATTAAAGGGAAATACGTGTATTTTCTTATGTATATATTGATATCCAATAATTTTGTATATTTATTGCTAATTTCAATGAACAAGTGTTAGTGTACTATATATAGTACATCAGGGGAATCCACGTCTACATGGGTTTTTTTATAACAGAGGTTTTTCGCTTCATAAGGCTCTTGCTTTATTGGAAGACGATGGAGAAAGTGTAACTGAAGTCGATGAAGTAATTTTATTTCCTCCGTTAAATGCAAATGGCAATATTTCTGATGAAGATTCTGGTCCTGAAGAAGCTTTTGATGTACATAAATAATTTTTCCTGTTCACAATTGCAACTGGTTCGAACCATATCAAAGAGCTTCGACTAACATAAGTACGGAATTTGCGCACCTAGGCGTTGGTGCCGGCGTAGTGCTCGAATATGCTCAATCTCCACGTACCAAATGGCCTGACTTGAAGTTCCATCTATTTTTCGATAACTTTTTCAGATCAGTTGCTTTGATCGAAAAACTAACAGAATGGAATCTTTATGAAACGGGAACAATAAGAGAGAATCGGCTGAAAGGAGCATCTCTAACATATTTTATTAAATTGAAAAAAAAAATACCGTGGCTATGCAAAAATAAGTGACCAAAATAGTATTGCTGTAAAATGGAATGATAACAACGTTGTGTGCCTTATTTCCAATTTCGCGGGGGTTTGCACCTATTCATTCAGTGAAGCGTTATTCACAGAAAGAAAGGATAAACATACAAGTAGAACAGCCACATTTAATTTACTTGTATATTTCCAACATGGGAGGAGTTGGCCGTTCTGACCAAAATATAAGCCTGTATAGAACTTCAATCAGAGGCAAAAAATGGTACTTTGCTTTGCTGGTTCACTGCATCGATATAGCGATTCAGAACGCTTTGGCATATACATCGCGAACAAGGAGGCCTTCTTGATCAGCTGAGTTTCAGACGAGCAATTGCTACAACGTTACTGACAACTAATCCAAAGCCACCAACATATTAGAAAGGTCGACCAAACAGCTCGAAAGGAGTAGAAACTCCTTACGATCGACTGGACCATTTTGTAGTACCACAGGAAAAACAAACCCGTTGTGGATTTTGTCATCAGAAGACCACTTCCAGATGCTTGAAATGTGATATAGGAGTGCTCACCAAGTGTTTTGTTGATTTTCATACTAATGAATAATAAGTTTGTTTACACCGTTTATTGTCCTGATGTACTACATATAGGACAGTTCAAAAAATATAGATTTAAAAATTTGTCTTTCGTTTAAAGCTTTAAAATATCTTCTTATATAAGTTTTAAGTAGGTCGACATTAAGAAAGTAAAAAAAATGCGCTAAATAACTTTTAGGGTTATCTGGGTTAATGGCGTATATAGATAGAATCATTACTAGTACAGTGGGTGGTAACAAGTAGATGCAATTTTTTGACGGACTGCATCAGACCAGTAACTGACGTAGAGCTTAGCGCTCAAACCGCCTCCCGACGCAATACTTAACGGTGGTACCGGGGGGATTGGTACTTGACGGTAGGAGGTTTAGTGCGGTTAAAGTCCCACACTGACGGGGTATAGGCTTTCGATGCTTCCTCCTCTGAAAAAAAAAAAAATAAAAAATAAATAAAAATGCGCTTCAATTATAGGTTCACTACTTGCATATTTACTTGATTTTAGATATACGAGTATATTCTACAAATAAATTTCGATTTTTAAAAAATGTTTAAGTTCATGTTTCAACGGCATTTAATTAATTAAATACATATCCTTGTATTAGCACACATGTGCCAGGTAGGCAGCGGCATTATCAGAGAACAGCGTCTAAAAAATATCAAATTCTTTAGAGTTGACGTAACGTAGTTTAGTGTGCAGATAGGTTTATGGAACATGGAGGGCGGAGGGATTGAAACATCATTTCTCCATTGACCATTTACGATTTCTTCGTCATCATATCTGTCCACATAATTAGCGGGACCGTAACTCCCATCGTGGAACTTTAAAAAGTTGTGGAGAACCACTGTCGCTTTCACAACTTTTTTTGCTGTTTGTGGGGCATAAACAATGGCGAAAGAAGGACTCTCCACAGAGCGGACAAAATTCCAAAAGCGTTTTTTATAACTATTCTCGCGCGGGATAAGCGCTTGTTAAATATATATCGATCAAATGGCCAACGTAATCCTAAATGCGAAAAAATAAAAAATTGTATAGATATTAAATATGTTTTTATATACTCGTACATACATATGTACATAGTAGGTATATTGAAATTAGTATTTGCAAACCCGGATATGGACGCATGATACAGTTTTTTAGCGGAAACGCAGCGTCACCAACCATAAACCGGAATTGGGGGGCTATCGTTATATGCTTTCCGTCTACCGCACCAACGCAATTCCGAAAATTCCACATATTTTTGAAATATATTACTGTATGACCTATATTTTTATAAAATCCTATTGAAAACATTTTGTCATGAAAAAAACATTGCTAATATCTTAAAAAAAAACTGATACGTACGAAAGCAAAAAAGCCTATTTTCCAAATTAATCGAGCGTAAAATAATGCGGGTTTTACAAAAGCGGATGATATGAATACGGATTATATTCGCTTTAAAAGCGGGTTAATCAAGTTTATATTAGTGATTCTTATACTAAGAAAAACACGATGTTCGTGATTTCCTTATACTATTGTAGTGACATAACAAGAGCGTTGCCATATTAGCAGGAACACAAACATTCAACCGTTTTTGCTTGCCAGTGTACATATAAAATGCAGGTAAAAAATGCTAATGCAAAAAATAACTGCATTGGGGTGAATGACTTTAGATACTTGGCCTTGAATACCTTAAGCATATAATTAGTAAATAGGTGACAAATTAATAGTAACATATTATCGACGAATGCTTCGGTGGGCTATCATGACCCAACAGCATCGTTTAATTACAGCGCCTATACACCAAAAAGCATTTTTTCAACCACTTAGTTGATAACTAATATAAATTCACATGTATTTAGTTAAATATCTTTTTTCACTGAAAGTTTAGTGATAGTGCAATTTTTTTTAACTTACAAATTTAGGCAGAAGAACCCGAAATGCAACGAATCAAATTACTTATCAATCTAATCGTACTGCCCAGGAACGTGCAGATCGCAATGAACGTGAAAGAATTCGGGTAAGACAGATCCGTGAAGCGCGACATTCGACTAATAATTGTGCCAGTTTGAATCGAGCTGGTTTTGTTACGATATGTTAATTGATAACAGTGCGTACAACTGTGTTGGTATTGGACCTATGAAATCAGTTTGCCAATATTGTAAGGCATTCAAATACAAAAATGAAGCCAATGGATTCTGTTGAGCAAATGCAGCAACTTTGCTTGAAGGCGGTCGAACAGCCCATGCAGCTCTAAAATTGCCATTGAATATGCAAAACAACGAACTCCAACCTGCAAAGTTTCCAAGAATTCTGCAATGGCAAAGGTTTTGCAGCAATGTAAACTAATAGTGTGGGTTAAATGCACGATGGCACATAACAAATCTTTAGAGGCTTTAGATAGAACCTTAAAAGATCTGCGGAACAATCAAAACCAATTTGGTGACGCAATGATTGTATTAGCAGAAGCACATTGCCAGTGGTTCGACGTTCAACGCCAGCTGATAACTGAATGCATGTTTAAAGTCCTCCAATTTGTGGGAACATGCCATTATTATTACATTTAAGCACGAATATTCGTGTCATGTTGCAAAATGATCAATTTGGAGACATATTATCTAAACAACTCATTAATATTGATAATGGCAAATTACCCATAGATGTGCTGACTGGCTGCATCACCTTTCCTGAGATTTTTTGTCATTTTACTCAATCAAAAGCTGAACTCATTCGAAAAGTCTTTCCAAATGTTGCTCAAAATTACTTATTCCATGATTGGTTAAGCGAACGAACTAAACTGGCAGCCAAAAACACTGATGTAAATGAAATAAATTTCAAAATGAAAGATGACATTCCTGGCGAAATGAGGACATATAAATCAGTTGATACGGCAACTAATGAAGATGATATAGTGAACTATCCACCGGAATTTTTAAACTTACTCGATTTACCAGGATTGCCGCCTCACAATATTAAATTAAAGGTTGGATCTGTAGTTATAATGTTTCGAAATATTAACCAACGACTTTGTGACGGCACACGATTAGCGATCAAAAATTTACTGAATAACGTAAAAGAAGCCATCATATTGAAAGGAAAGTATAAAGAAGAAAACGTTTTGATACCCCACATCCCAATGATTCCGACTGACGTATCGAGTTTATTTATTTAATTTTATTTAGTCTATGAACAATAAATTCTTACAGACTATGGGAAAGAAAAAAAATATTTGCTAAAATAATTAAATTAATTAACAATTAACATTATATAATTGAGTTCAAAATGTTTACAAAAGATGACCGTGGTAAAGAAAAATCGAGCTCGATAGAGTTAGAGATTAAATTGAACTCATTTAAAGCACGAACAAGAGGAGCATTGCGTGCATAATTCGTTTTAGAATTGTTGCTATAAAATGTATGTGAAAATTGAAGGGATTTTTGCGGAATATTAAAATATATACGCTCTAAGAGGTCAGGGCAATCTACAGTTCCTTGAATAATACTCGCTGCGAAACTTAGGGAAAGAACCGATCTTCTCTTTTCAAGTGACTTAAGACCTATTAGAAGTGAGCGAGAAGTATAGGAAGGGATCGGTTCTGTGAAACATAAAGAACGTAGCGCATATTTAAGGAAACTTTTTTGAACACGTTCAATTCTATCAATCCTGAACTGATGACACGGACGCCATATAAATGCAGCATACTCCAAATGAGAGCAAACAAAGCGGGCCAGTCAAGGTCTAGAAATAGCCTGTTGATACTGACAAAGTCACAGCGAGTATAATTGTAGGAAGCGTTATTGTTATTTTTAACAACCGTTGCAAAATTGTAAGATTCAATCTTAAGAACAAGTGCAACATGATGCAACCCCGCGGGAGAAATCGGGTCAAGGCATTGGGAAAGGTTGTATTTTAGATCATCGCCGATAAAAATTAAATCTAAAATCCTATCAAGCTCGTTAACAAAATGATTAATTTGCAATAAATTTAAACTATGTAAGTTATCAATAAGACAAGATTCGTTCAACGAAGAAATATTATTAGCTGTTAGTCCAGCAGTGGTGTAACTATTAGACCAACTTACTTTACTTAAATTAAAATCACCAAATACACATATGTAGTCATCCCGTAACGTATTGTGTACAAAATTTACAATGTTGTCAGAATGTGCTCGATATAGGCTATCCACACTGTTCGGTGGAACGTAACAAGCAAAAAAAAACAATGCGCCCGACAGAGACGAGCTGCTAACACTAACACATATCTGGTCCAGTAGAGAATCAGGATTATTTAAATCAATTAACGCTGCACGGAGTTTGCGACTTACTGCAATCAGGACTCCTCCTCCTCTCGATTTGCCAGTTTTGCATCTCTATCTTTCCGAAAGACATCAAACAGCTTGGGGTCAAAAAATTCTGCATTAAAGAAATCGGGCGTGAGCCATGTTTCAATAATAATAAAAATGTCGTAGTCCAATTGGGAGCTCAATGACATAACAGCATCATATTTGGTTCTAAGCCCTGAGATATTTTAAAAATAAATTCGCAATTGGTTACACGTCTTATCCGAGTTTGGATCACTGTCCGGCATATTTAGGCTAAGCGGATTCACTCTTTTCCTCTTTTGGAAAAAAACGAAATGGGCGAACAAATACGCCAACCGGCCAGAGATCAGAGGAGAGAAGCTTATCATATAGCATAGATGAGATTCCGAGTTTAAAATTCACCTTTCGAACCGAATTCGCCGGCACATCTTCATACTAATTCATTTCTGTCAATAATTGTGTTTTTTAAAACATAGTGAATAATATCTTCAGGCCCTACTGTTGGTTAAAATGAAGATAGATGATTGACTGCTCTTTCCAGTACGGCTTGCTGTCGCTATGACTATAAACAAATCCCAGGGGCTGTCGTTAAGTGTTTGTGCTATTAATTTAGAAAACCCATGTTTCTCGCATGTGTTGTAAAATGTAAAGACGACGATGACTTGTGCTATGTACAATGACTGACTTTATTCAGAGTTTGGTGATGTGTGTGTTTGTCGATAACTAAGCTAGGGTTGCTTAGTCTAGTTATTTTTTAATCTAGTCATACAGTAGTTTGGTAGTAGTATTTAGTGTTTATGTAGATAGAGTAGTTATTATAAATATCTTGATATACAACATCTTCCCTTTATAAATATAGGTATACTTGATAAAATTCAGATATCATATAAATTAACACATACTAATAGATAGTTACAAAGTTAGTTTGCTTGGAGGTTTAACTTTTCTTCCTCTTTGAGTTATATACAATTCATTGGACTTCTTAGTTTGGCCAGTTATGCTAAACTCATCACAATTATTATTTTTGTTTTCTTCAGCTTTATTTCTTTGGATTTGTACTTCATTATTTTCATTTACATTAGTATGGATATTTTCTGTATTATTTTCTTTTACATTTTCTTTAAGTGAAGGTCCTTTAAGAATATGTTCCCGGCTTCTTCTATATAAACCACCTTCTGTGTCTTGAACTAAATAAGACCTTGGTTCTGGACATTTTTCTGTTATTACACCTGGATACCAAACAGACGTGGGATGTTTCTTATACATTACTTTTTCCCCTTCACTAAGTGGTTTAAGATTTTTAGTTTTCTTGTTGAAATTTGCCGTTGATTTTTGATTTTGCTTATAGATTTTATTCTTATAAGCAAATTTATCTACAGTTTTTGATTCAATATGCATGGGTATTGATGGAATTTTCGTTCTCAGTCTTCGAGACATGAGTAACTCGCTTGGACTTGGCAAACTATTTTTCGGAGTTGTTCTATAATGCAAGAGTGCTGTGTAAGGATCAGTTTTTTCTGCTGTACATTTATTTAACATTTTCTTAACTGTTTGAATTGACCTTTCTGCAAGACCATTCGACCTGGGTAAATATGGACTGGAAGTTGTGTGTTGAATATTCCACTGGACACAAAATTTTTTAAAACCAGTTGAGTTGAATGGCGGACCATTATCCGAAATAAGAATGCCGGGAATCCCATGGCGAGCGAAAATAGACTTTAGTTTAGTTATCACTGCCAAGCTTGAGAAACCCGTGTTTAGAAATTCTATTTCAATGTATTTTGAATAGTAGTCTACGACTAATAAGTAAGTTCTTTTGTTGCACTCAAACAAGTCACAGCCTAATTTGTACCACGGAATATCTGGGATCTCATGACTAATAAGTTCTTGCTTTGGATTCGCGACTTTGTATTTCATGCAAATCTCACAATTTGAAACTAAATTAAAGATATCGTTATTTATATTAGGCCAATACACCGATTCCCTTGCTAGACTTTGACAGCGCTGAACACCCATGTGGCCTTCGTGTATATTGAATAAAACCTTTTTACGAAGCTGTTTTGGGATAACCATGCGATTATTTTTAAAAAGTAAATCTACAACTGAAAGATCATCTTTCGAGTTATAGTATGGCATTGCTAACTTTTCAACTTTTTTCTTATTTGACGGCCATCCGTCTTGAACATACCTTTGCACTTTTAACAGAACTTCATCCGTTTGTGAACACCTTTTTATTTCATTTATCGACTCTTCTGAGAGGTCTATGTGAGACATTAATAAGTTACACTGTAAATTCAATTCTTTATCAATATCACTGTTAGTTTTTTCTTTTAATGGCGCTCTTGATAGTGTATCTGCCACATATAAATATTTACCGGGCTTGTATACTACTTGCAAATTATAACGTTGTAACCGCATCATAAACCGTTGAAGTCGTGGTGGGATTTTAAAAAGAGGTTTATTAAACAGCGATACTAAGGGTTTATGGTCAGTCTCCACAATAACTTTTAATCCATAAACGTATTGGTGAAACTTTTCACAGCCAAAAAGAATAGCAAATAGCTCCTTTTCTATTTGTGCATAATTAATCTGCGAACTTGTCAAAGAGGCTGAAGCAAATGCAATTTCTGCTCATGAAAAATAGCTGCACCGACTGCAAATTTAGAGGCGTCTACAGACAATCTCAGCTGTTTGCGGGTATCGAAATACCTCAGCACTGGTGCCTTGGTAATTTCACTTTTCAAATTACTGAACTCTTTTTCATGAGCGTCATTCCAATGCCACTGTATGTCTTTTTTCAGTAATTCTCGTAAATTTTTGTTTTTAGCCGACATATTTTCTACAAATGCCCCAAGATAGTTTACCATACCCATGAATCTCTGTAATTCAGGTACTGAGCGTGGTGCTGACAACTCTGTTATTGATTTGATCTTGTCTGGATCAGGCTTAACCCCTTTTTCATTAAAAACGTGCCCTACAAATTTGATTTCACTTTTATAAAAATTAGATTTTGTTTTGTTAAACTTTAGACCTACGTTTTGAGGCCTTTCTAGTACTTCATTTAAGATTTTGTCATGTTCGGCAATAGTACACGCATGTATCAAAAAGTCATCCATATATATTATCAACCCATCAATGTCAGAGAATAATTTCACCATCTCGGCATGGAATATTTCTGGTGCTGCATTGATACCAAAGGGTAAACGTAAAAACCGATATCTACCGAATGGTGTATTGAACGTGCATAGCTTTGAGGAGTCTTCATCCAATGGCATCATCCAAAACCCTGAATTCGCATCCAGTGTACTAAAAACCCTAGACCCGCTTAGTTTAGATTTACATTCATCAATGTTGGGGAATGCAAAACGTGGGCGCAAAATAGCTTTATTTAAGTTTCTTGGATCTAAACACAAACGTAAGTTGCCATTAGGCTTTGTTACCAAGACAATTGAACTCACCCACTTCGTTGGTTCTTTAACAGGTGTAATAACTTTTAAGTCAACCATTCGGTTTAGTTCTTTTTTAAGAGGATCATACAGAGTAAACGGAATTTTTCTAGGAGGATCTGTCACGGGTTCTACCTCCGGATTAATTTTTAAACGACACTTGTCTTTGAGTAGACCTAAACCTTCGAACACATTTGAATATTTTTGAAAGTTTTTATTTATACAGTTAATAATATTAAGCGTTTTAATTAAATCCATAGAAATGGCACTTTGTAGACCTATAATATTATTACATTTCATATTCAATATATAGAAATCAATTGAATATTCTTTCTGTTTGAAAACTACTTTTAGGTTACACATACCTACAGTTGGCAATTTTTCGCCACTAAAAGTTAATATTTTATTTGTGACATGTTTTTTTAAGTTTTTTAATTTCAATGTTTCATACGTATTTAAGGACATAATATTCGCTTGTGCCCCAGTGTCTATCTGGCACGCAACCGTTTTGCTCCCAATCTGCACGCTTATAATCCATTCCTTATCTGACGAACATGGTTCGGAGTTTTTCATTACACCTACAAAGAGGTCGTCACTTTCGTCTTCACTTTCACCCTCATTTTCTTCCAATTTCTTTACGTATTTCATTTGCTGTTGTTTTGTGAGATAATATTTTGCGAAATGATTTAGCCGACCGCAGGCATGACATTTTACCCCTGAAGCTGGGCATTTGTTTTTGTGTAACTGTCCGCATCTCGTACATTTTGTTGTTGCTGCTTGGCCCTGAAATTCGTTCGGGTACTTGGAGTGCTTGCGGTACTTGTTATTTTGGCGCGTTAGTGCAGCCACTGTGCTTATTTCTTGTTCGTCAGAATTTTCTATTAAATTTTTGTGAGTTGTGGCTAACTCTATACTTTTAGCAATGTCGAGTGCTTTTTGCAAACGTATATCCCCCTCACTTAAAAGCCTCTCTTTTATTTTCGAAAACCGCTGTGATAAACCACATATAAATATGTCGCGGACTAGGTCCTCACGGAGGTTGCCGAATTCGCACGTGGAGCTCAAATTGTTTAAAACAGCCACATATTCATTAATTGACTCACCTACATGTTGGCTACGAGTGAAAAATTTGTGGCGCTCCATAGCGATGTTCGCTTTCGGCACAAAGTATTCGTCAAATTTCTTCAGCAACAGTGTGTACGTAACTGTGTCGACGTCTTCATTGAAGGATTTAAAAACTTGTAGAGACTCTGGTCCAAGATGATGGATTAGTAGCGCGACCTTTCGAGCGTTCGGTTGGTCCTCCAAATTTGAAGCGCGAAGAAAAATTTTGAATTGTGTACACCAATTTTTCCACTCGACTGCTAGATTGCTGGCTCTCAGATTAATCGGCCCAATCGTGGTGGTGAAACTCATAATTTGGTTTTGAGCCACATTATTCTGCGAATTGCTAGGTTTTTCGTCCGTCATAATTTTGTTTTCGATGTCTTAAAACGTTTTAATATTTCAATTAAATGGTTCGGACACCTGACACCATGTTGTAAAATGTAAAGACGACGATGACTTGTGCTATGTACAATGACTGACTTTATTCAGAGTTTGGTGATGTGTGTGTTTGTCGATAACTAAGCTAGGGTTGCTTAGTCTAGTTATTTTTTAATCTAGTCATACAGTAGTTTGGTAGTAGTATTTAGTGTTTATGTAGATAGAGTAGTTATTTTAAATATCTTGATATACAACAGCATGGTCAATTGTATGTTGCCTGTTCCCGTGTTGCTCTGTTTGTTTACGCGCCAGGTAAGGTAAAACCGGGATAGATGCCCCACTTTTTGGAAAACCCGCATAACTTTTAAAATATTAGTGTTTTATTAATAGCTATGATATAGCTAGTTCAATATTTAAACTTGAATAACTGAAAGTTTGGTTTACCTATCATTCACAGTTTTTTCAGAAACTAGGATTTCCTGAAACCTTCTTTTTGAGGTATAGATGCGTACCCTACGGATAGTTGCCCCACCCTGAAAATATTGAGAAGGATAGATGCCCACAGTGGAGGATAGATGCCCTCTGTAATATGTATGCGCAAAACCTACACAAAATGTAAGGTAGTTCGACTCCTACTCCAGAAAATATTTTATTTGTTATCATTAGAACATGTTCATGGCCAATAATGGGCGTTTACTTAACTAAACAATAAATCATTGAGTTTTAAAATTCATAGTTATATTTTTTTATAAAATTCAAGTTTAAACGCTTTTAAAAAACAAAAATAGAAACTTGTAATAAAAATTCATTTTAAGTGTCACATTGCACGTACATTTTTATAAATAAATAAAATTAAAATAAAAGTAAAATAAAAATAAATAAAAGTAATTCCAATTTTATTGAAGTTCAGCCTGTTTTAACTTTTCCACAACGTATGCAATAATTTTTAAAAAGTGTACAGGTTTCATGTAGCCACATATGACAGCTTACACATTGAATCCAGTCGGAATGCGACGTCGTACTTAAATAGTTTTCAAAACATTCAATGCAGTTATCAGTATTCTCTGGATTGTCTTCATCTTCGCTTGAACTGTAATTAGTTTGTTTCTTCAGTAGTGCTCGGCGTTGGTTTGCTTTCTTTTGTTTACTTTGTTTATTTTTGTTGCCTTTATTTGTAGTTCTTTCCTTTGTCTTCTTAAGTTTTTTGGTAGTTTCAGTCTTGTTTTTCTTGTCTAACCCAACTTTTATTTGCTGGTTCTTTCTTTCAGCCACATCCTTCTTGCGTTTTATATTTTCTTTTGAATTCAAAATATCTGCTGATTGTTTCGCCCTCTTAGCCATGGTCAAAGGAATATTGGGAATAGGTGATGCGTCCATTAGAATTTTTGATGGTGTTTCTTTTTCTTCCTCAATGTGGCTTCCTAAAATCTTTGCAATTGTAGAATCACCAATATCAACAATACTTATATCATCTAAAATATCCGAATCGAGCAATAGACTAGGAGATTCTCTGTCAATTGGATTACCTATCGGATTTGGTGGTGTCTTATTGTGTATATGTTCGCGAATATTTTCTGTTTGATTGTTCAGCTCTAGTCCACTAATTACAGAAGCAGAAACCTGAGGTAGAGATGTTTCTATTCCTTGTTCGGCCGAATGAGTCTCACGGGAAGCTGCAGGATTTTCACCATCCAGCGCAGTATCTGATATCAGAAACGTAGTATCTGGCAATGCATTTCGGTCCACTGGGTAAATTCCACTACCTCTGAAGCCCCCTAGAGCGTTTGCAGGGATAGCAGCGCGAGACCAAGCATTATGTATAAGCTTTCCAACATTGTAACGGCTGATCTTTTTATTAGGATTCAAGCGCATGAATTGATTAGTTTCATGATTGAAATATGTACGTTTTAAGTGGCCCAAATACCGACCTGTCTAAAGGCTGTAAGGCTGAAGTTGTGTGACTTGGCAAACACAATAAAATTATATCATTATCAGAAGCAGCTTGCAGCATGTCTGGTGCAGTTGAGTATGACGAGTGGCCGTCTAAAATCAGCAGAACCTTACCTTGGGGCTTCAAAGGTATGAAATGAGTTGTTAACCATTTAAAGAAAAGCTCAGTGTTGATATAAGCTGACTTTTTGTTCATGAAGACTTTTGTTCCCAACGGAAGTCCCTCCTCAAATTCAGGTTTCTTATTCACACCTTTTATTATAACAGTTGGTGGAAGGAAACTTCCAATTGCATTGTAACATGCAACAATCGTCATGGTTTCACCTTTCTCGGCGGATGTGACGGAATTGACGACTTTTGTACCTTTTTTTGCTATGACTTTGCCGGGTTTATTATTTGATTGAATTCCAGATTCATCCATATTGAATATTTTTTCTGGTTTGTCCACCAGATCATTTTCGGTGAAAACTTTGATCAAAAGATCATAGAAGCTATTAACTTCTTCTCTATTAAGACCTTTAGCTCTAGCCACGGATAAACCCTCAGCTTGTCTGATGGACAGCTCTGAATTTCGTTCAATAAAACTTTTGCACCATGCACTTCCAGCCATTTCGGTTTCGTGGTTAAAATTGTGTTTTATCCCTAGTTTTTTAGCAAATTGATAAGCTAACATTCGTATACCTTGTCTATTTGGGGGAAATCCTGCATCACCAAGCTTCAAAATGTGCTTTACTAGCCTTTTCTCGTTGTCACAATCCAAAGTAGGATGTTTTCCTAAAAAAGAAAAAAAAACCTAATAAATCTAGGTATTGGAAACTAGAGACTACACGATCTTCAATACATACCTAGAGTCAGTTTTTTAGTATTTTTAGCAGCATACCGTCTTCGCAATGTCCTCGATGGAATTCCAAATTTTCGGGATATTTGGTTTATCACCAGGTTTTTTTTGTCCATTTCAATGAACGCTTCCTCCAGGCTCTCCGTGCTCCATGCACATACTCGAGCCCGCACTCCCTCCTTTCGTTTATATACTCTCGGCATAGCTACCTACTTAGTTTGAAATCTGTAAAAACGCAAATATAAATACTATATAAAATATATGTATCGGACTCTAAGAATATTTCAAAATTATATACTTACCTACTAACATCACACAAGAGGAGCCCCAAACCAGAATATAGTGAATTAGCCTAGCGCTTTAGTTTAGAACTCCTCATGTGTGATGTTGGGAGGGATACATGCCCTTAGGGGCATCTATACCTCGAAGAATCAGGGCAACTATCCTTTTTGACAGGGATAGATGCCCTCGTATTTTTTAAATAAATTATTAACAAAAATACATTTATTAATACGTAGATGCAGTCTCAATGAATCAATATATTGAGGGAAACAAAAATTTAATCGAAATAATTTCTCACTATAAAGTTATGTCACTTCAAAAATTTACCTTTAAAACTTTTACGCGTTTTTTAACTTCGCCGCGGATATAATTGTACGTATCACCGAAACCGTCCACACTACATGAATGACCTTTGGTAAATAAATTGTGGTATGACTAAGCCTATTAATAATTAAAAAAAAATTTTGTCACGAGTTCGGGAAGTTAGGTTTTTTGAATATGGGGCATCTATCTCGGCTTTACCCTAATCATACAAAAAATATCGTGTACCATAAAGTACTACAAAAATAGGAATTATTCTAGGACTTTATAAGTAGGTATCATAATAAAAAATGTGAAATTAACTTTCTTTTTTCTTATTCTTACTTACTAGCTGATCCGACGTGCCGAATAGCAGAATAAGTGTTTAAAAACTAAAAAATTAAAGAATCGACCGATAGCGGTCCGAAGTTCGCCGGGTCAGCTAATAACTAAATATATTTCACCTACTTATAAACCAATGGGATTACTTTGCACTCCGATTTGGAACTCAATGCGATTTGAAAGGCGACACCGACAAAGGGAAATTCAACTACTCAACATAAACACAAAAGTCTATAAGGTCTTAAAAATATAACTTTTTGTACATTTCTATTAGTTTTTAGGGGGCTATGAAACACCTGCGAGATTGGAATTTTCATAGTTGTAAAGGTCGAGAGAAGATCGGTCAAACACTGAGCTATATATCTAGTGTACAAAATTCTGTATGGATATTTCCAACTGATTTCTATGTATTTAGGTGTTCTGAAAACTAATAATTATTACTTATTAATTATTAAAGGTCGTTAGATGCCCTTTCAAACGGTGGTACCGGAAGTTTCACCACCCCGCACTTTTCTTACCATTACAACAAATCTGGGGACAAATAGAGAATTTTGTTCGATTTATCTATCCCAACCAGATGTGTAGTTAGCTCAAAAATATAGTCCCTGAACTTTTTTTGTTTGTTTGTATGTAGATGTCGACACCCTAAAGTCGCAAAAGCACGAATTTTTCACGTTCCTTGAATAAATCCAATGGGTTAGAATGCCTATTCCAGAGCATTTCGATTTTTTCACAATTATGGGTTTCGACGCCCTTGATAATTTCTGTTTATAGTGCCTGCTATAGTTCAAGTTGATGTCAGTTTAACATGAGTAGCTCGAGTTATCAAGGTCATTCTATCACCTTGATGATTGCTTGTAAAAAGTTGGTATGAAATCATTATCTCTAGTAAACGAAATGGCACATCGTTAATAACGCGCAATTGATATTGTTAAAATTTTACTATTGTTCACTGAGGATTTAAAACACTGCTGAATCCAGAATATCTGAAGGAAATATGTAATATTGTGTTAAGTTACTAATAAACAAGCAAAACTAATGGTGCATTTTAAATTTGTTTGTTCTTTTGTTGTGTAAGTGAAGTAATGGTGAAGGTTTTTTTCAGATTAATCGCTTTGAGAAAAATTTGCTTTTGGGCTCAATATCAAATTGATAGCAAGTATTTCGAGAACAGCAGTCAAATAAAGTTCACTGCAAATTGCTTTTTTTTGTGCCCTTTCGTTTGAGAAGAGCTTTGATATCAAACCCATATCAAGCCCTTATCAACCTTTAATTTCAACGGCCAGTGTTTAATAATTGTTTAGCCATCAAATTGCTCGCTATTAAGTTAAAGATTAAATGTTGACTATGGGTGCATATACCAAACAAAGAACACAGCTTTTTTCCTCTTAAGCATTCCAAACGCAAACTTTTTGTTAAAACTAAAATTAATAAATTGTTATCGAAGCTTAAATTTGATTAATTTATACCAACTGCGTTCAGTTAGGCTTGATGGTCTTGCATTCATAAGCTTTTCAAACGTCTCAGTGGAATTCATATCGCAGTGCTAAATTGCAAAGCGACGTTTAGGAATGCAGCCGAACTAGCAATATTTATACTTTTAATTTTTGGAAACTCTTCAAAAAAATTCTCTCGCGTCTCACTAAAAGGAAAACGTTGAGTTTTTGACAAATTATATGTATGTATGTATATGGAACTTTACAACGTCCTGCACTATTCACATTTAAAAATACTGGTACATGAATTTTCGTCCAGTCGAACCTCCGGTGGTGGTGGAGTTCGAAACATTTTTCATTTTCGTTTTTCATGCTGGCAACAAAACCTAATGAGTCCCCCTATTATCAGTTAACAAGTAAAATAGCGAGATGCCAGAGGCAAAATGTGTAAATTATCAACAAAGTCAATGCGTTTTCTAACTGTGCAGAATAATATATTGATTGTTAGTAGTTTGCAAAAAAAGCGTTTCTATCTCAAAATAAATGGTTAAATAATCTATTTCGGCAATAGCAACGTATAAAATGATGAACTTTACGCAAAAATGTTTCGCTTTATTTAGAAAAAGCATCTTGAAAAATGCTAATAAAAAATTTTTCCAAAGAAACCTGCTTATAAATTTCTTATTTAAATACTTTTTAACAACAAACTTTATATACATACATACTTACATACATAAACATATTTTGATTGAATTTAATATGTTTGATTAGGTAAAAACTGATATTTTTATTTCAGTTAAAATTGTTGGTATACTATGAAGTTTTCATACTGAACTCATAAATTTATAATTTTTTTCATTAATACTCGTATTTTACTTGTTACTTCATTGTATTTGTATTATTTACGTCTGCATAACGCAATGGTCGTATTCAATTCATAAAATCTTCAAAAAATGCAATGATAATTACCACATCTGGTTTCGTTCATAGTGGCATCATTAGAAAATGCTATAAAAAATGCGCTTTTAGTAGGCGCTCTCACGAGAACGAGAGTTTCGTATCATATAATCTTAGGTAATGCGAAAGCGTTGTTAAAATTATTGAACCCGAATGGAAAACAACAAACAAGAAAGAAAATTGATTTAAATAAAAACATTTTTAAATGTTTATTTATTTTTCTGTTGGCCTAGTAAATTTTTACAATTTTTTTATTGAGCTCAAGGCCAGTTTATGGAAGATATTTGTGAATGGTAGAAATTATAGTACTATTTCGGAAATCACCACATTTCCTCATCAGACTTCTTTTTATTAAATTAATTGAATATATTTTTCATAACCACTTCTCCCAGGCTTTGAACCCGGGAGCTCAGAGTTGCAGGGCCAATACGCTACATATTGTGCTACGCTAGCCGAGTTAGCTGTTGTGTTTATTTCATCTTCCATTAAAAAACTGTTGTTGTTTTTTCACAAAAATCTTCCATAAACTGGCATTGAGCTCAATAAAAAAAAATTATAAAAACATTTTTATCAAATTTTATACATATGTATCTACTCAATTTCTCACTATGTTTCTGTACTATTATAAACTATTGAAATAAAGTAAATATTTTCCTTCAAAAAATCTACCAAATTGGACTACGAATGAACTCACCGATGAAACTCTACGAATTTCGAACCTATGACGTAGCCATTCGTACTATGTGATGCCTTTTTCGTGGAATCTACGAAAATCGTACTACGACGTACTCAGCGATAGGGCTGAATATACACAAATACCTTTAAGTCCTTATCCCATTTTTTTGCTTTCTCCTTGACCCCAATTCCGACAAAATTTGACGTTATGCACGTTAATAATCAAAATATTTTATAAAAGGGATAAGTGGCATTTTGACTAAAAATTTGATGGTGGTAATAGAGAAAATTGAACAACAAATTTCTTAAATAGTATTAGTATCTACATTGTGACAGTGATAAATTTAAAAAAAAGAAGGCCTCCCTAAACATCTCCACCAAGTTTCATGTCAATATTCTTTATACTTTCGGTAAAATTGAGAATAGTTCCGTATTTGAAAGCCAACCCCTTCAAATTCTTTGTTTACATTTACTTGTCATTCATTGTCAAATGGCGATCCATATGAAAACGAAAAAAATTATACTGTGTTCATCCTTTCGACGAATGGTTACCGTTCTAAGTTTAAGACCTACTTAATTCAATAATGCTTTTAAAGTGATTAACACCTTTAATTTAAGAGGGAGTTTAATTTTGAAATCATTAATTACGCGCTGCATAGTGGTGCGCGTCATACACAAAAGTCAAAAATTTTGATTTTTCAAAAACGACTTTCTGCAATGCATATGTATAGCGGGACAATCCCGGGATCCCGAATATCACGAAGTTTTTATTCGTAAATTTTAACTTGTCAAAAAATTTAACACGTCTGTAATAGTTGTATTATGGAATAATGCAAAATAACATTAATAGAACGAAGAACGAGTTGTTGTAGTTCATGTATGTATTTATTGGTATTTTCAAAAATAAAAAAGAAATAACCGTAAAATTTGACATACACAAAATAATTTATATCTAGAAAACAAGCCGTGTTATTTGTCGTATTGTGTTATCGTAATAAAACAGTTGAAAACTTGTTAGTTTTGTTTCTCATGTTAAATTTTATTATTTCAATACAACTCTGAAAGGTATGTTTAGTGTGTTTTTTTTTAATCGATCTGCCCTTTCTGTTTTAATTCATTTAAGGTTTATTTTTGTTTGAAAAAATGTAAATTTAAAGTTTAAAAAATAAATGGCTACTAACTTCACTGTTTTCTGTAATTCCGGGATTTTAAAGACTGATCCCGGGATATTCGCGAGTTGAAAAATGCCGGGATTCCGGGATTAACATGCCTAGTGAATACCCATTTATACACATTTAACACATGAAACGTTACTTTTTTCTCGTTCATGTGAAAAACAAAATTTTATGTGAAAAGTTCGTATTAAGTCCTAGCACTTTCACTTATACTGCTGACAGACGGTCAAGATTATCTAGATAAGTAGCGAAGATCTGCATTAACTTATGCATAATCCTCTTCCAAATGCGCATAAGCACTCGTAGATATGAACGAAAAGTATGTGCATAAGTACTGAATATTGTGAATTCAATATGGCAAAGCTGCCACTTTGGCAGAAAATTGCTATTGTGAACGAGCAAAATGTCTACAGCTGTTGTCAAAAGTGTTTATTATTAATAAATAGCTGCAAATATTAGCAAGTTAAACCAAATTATAAATTAAAATGTGATACTTTAGATTTGTTTTTGCGTTGGAGGATAGGAATTTATGCAGTCCGAAAGATTTTCGCAAACTGCTTCTCAAAAATCCACAACAATTTCACAGACAGTTCTGCATCTTATAGACTTGCAAAATTTCTATATTCAAAAGCGAACAATGAGATTGCTGTTTACCTTTTCAATGTCCACAACTTTTCCACAAAATCTGCATTTGTTTTGAAATGAAATTTTTCTTTGAAACGATTTTCGTCTATTGAAGCAGAGAATTTATAAGAAATGAGAAGGAGCAAAATGACTCCGTCTTTTATTGTGAATAAAATTTGAGATTCTACTCGGGGGAACATACCTCAGCTCGGAGGTACACACCACGAGCAGACTCGCAGCCACCACAAGTCGGGGGTACACACCACAAAAACTTGCAGCCACAGCGGCTGCAAAGACTATTTCCACCATAGCTCGAGGGTACATACCATAGCGAAAATGAGAAAAATATAAATTTCACAAATGTGCAGCGCGGTGCTTGCGGAGGCAGGCGGCTGCATATGATCGACGAAGACGAAAACAATACTAGAATTGAAGTTAGCCGAAAAAGGAACGGTAAATGCAGCAACGAATAAGAAAAATGCATACCTACTTTTAATTTTCAGCTAATACCTAATTCAATTATTTAAACAAATATGAGAATTAATACATAAGTAGTATAAATACCTATTTTAATATGAAATTATAATTTGCAGTTGCATATTTTTGTTATCGAATTGCCGGCGGCATTTTGCATCTCGAAAATTAGTTCAATATCATACATTATGTACATTGTATATGTACTTATGTATGTATGTATGTATGGACTATGTATAAGATAGTCGATCAAACTAATGAATTCCTAAAATTAATCTTGAGTGCAAGCTAAAAGACAAACGCATACATATTTATTTGAACACAAATATGCGCGTAGGTACATACATTCATATTAAAATCCAAATGCACACTTGTTTACATGTCCGCAACTACCCCTCTACTCAAATGTTGGCCTCTGCTCGGACATCCAACAATTCTGCTGCGTGACGAAAGCAATAAACCACCACCATAAATTAGAGTTGGGTGAAATTATTTTTTGTTTCGTAGTAGGCCCTAGGAAAACAAGTACTAGTACAAAAAGGTACGTTTTTATCACTCAGAGACATATAACTGGGATAAAATCAGGAATATTTAGGTGCATAACAAATATTAAGTTAATATATTGGGTAATAACTTTTTTAAGTAGCCTGAAAGCCAAAATGTATTATCAATTTGTTGCTACTTTTCTCAAGGTAGTCGATTTCCTACTCCAACTAGAAATCGCGGTAAATGCGTTGCAAATGCAGTGATGACCAACACTGTTGTTCAAATGCGACAGAATTTGTTGACATATTTACATACATATACATATGTGCTCATACAAATGAACACAGCGCGTATAGAGGTGATGAAGATGTGCTGAGCCATGAACTTGGTAAGGTCGCTTTTGCGAAATTATCCCAAATGAATTGATATATTTTGAATAGTTTTTTAGTAAATAATGGTTCGTAATGATTTAATATTGATGTATTAGATATGAATTTAGTAAATGAATCTCGTATTAAGTGAGGAATGCCTAATATACATATTTTAAATAATTTTTCAACTACTTATTTGTCGGACTGGGCCAAAAAATGCGGACGCCCCTGTACCTGCAAAGCTGAAGACGAAAATGTTGAAATTTATAAATTTTTGCAAGATCGCGAAAAATGTGATAGATAGATAGACAGATATGAATGTGAGGTTAGCACTGCGACCGATGGGTCTATTGTGCCCTCATGTACTTTACAGCATCTCAACCAGCCCCAGCATCTCCAGGAATCTAAAGATCGATCCTGGGGATAGGGATTGTATGTGCTCATCCTTGGGCCATAATGTTCCTATGCACCTCTCCCTTCTTCGCGCCACGGCATCGCACTCCAGAAGTAGGTGCGTTGGGGTTTCCCTGGCAAGGTCACAGTAGCGACACTGATCGTTCGACCAGATCCCCATCTCGTACATGTGCCCTTTCAGTCTACATTGCCCTGTCAGAATGCCTGTTAGGATACGGAGTTTGGCCTTAGGGAGGTTTATCAGTAATTTGTACCTTTTGTTATTATACCCCCCTAGTAGTCTCTTTGCCTGGACCAGTCCAGGTATGCCTTTCCAGTGTAGATCCCTTAATCTCCTACACTCTTCCCTCAGCACCTCCCTCACCGTGTGTGAGCCCACCGCGAGGAATGGCTCCGGACCTATGGGGGTTGAGGCAGCCGCCTTCCTTACTAGATTGTCTGCTTCCTCATTGCCCTCGATACCTGCATGTCCTGGCACCCATAGGAGTGTGACAACGTTCTGTTCAGACAGTGTGTTAAGCTTCTCAAATTGAGAATCTCAATGCATTCCAAGACCAAAGAGGGCTTGACCTCAAAAGACAAGAGGGCTTTGAGAGCTGCCTGGCTGTCGCTAAGGATAAGGATGTTTTCTCCTTTATATCCCCTGTTAATGTTAACATCAGTACACCTGCTGAGGGCATACACCTCCGCTTGGAAGATACTGGGGAAGGCCCCCAGTGGTTCCGAGATCTTAGCTCTCGGACCGTAGACTCCCGCCCCAATGCCTTCCGGGGTTTTTGAGCCATCCGTGTACCACTGTAAAGTGCTCGTTAGAATCCTGTTTTCCAATATGGAAATGTTCCACGTATTTTTGTCATGAAGTATAACTACAAAGTTTCTTACGAAGGTAGTTATCTTGTGCCTGTCATCTCTTGGTAGGAGTGTTAGTGGGAGCTTTGACCCTATTTTGTCCTTGGACCTGGATGTCAGAACTCTTCCTTTGCCAAAGCCTTCTCTCGCAAAGCTTAGCAGGGTTCGCTTTGCGGCCTGTTCTATGTGGATATGGAGCGGTTCCAGCTCGATCATAACCTCCTGCGCGGCCGTTGGGCATGTTCTCATCGCCCCCGTTATGCACACGCATGCAAGACGCTGAATTTTGGCGAGGATATTCCTTCCCGTTGTGAGTGCCGCTATCGAGGCCCACGCAACCGCTCCATATGACACCATTGGTCTAACAATCATGGTGTACATCCACCTCAGGATCTTCGGGGAGCTTCCCCAAGATTTTCCTGCCAGACGCCTGCACACCATTATTGCCCTTGTTGCTTTGGAGGTGGTCGACTCTAGATGTTTGTTCCACCTCAGTCTGGAGTCCAGGATGAGACCTAGATACTTAACTTCACTGGAGGGTTCAATTCTGACCCCTCCCACCTTAATGTCCTTCATGTTCTGCGTCTTCTTTTTCCTGGTGAAGAGGATGATGTTCGTTTTAGAGGGGTTGATATTAAGTTCCACCTCCGTACACCATCTCTTTGCCAGATTAAGACCCCTTTGGACCACGTCGCACATAGTGCTGGTGAACTTTCCTCTTGCAATAACGACGATGTCATCCGCATATCCTTGGCAGCGGATTCCATTGTCAGTCAGAGTCTGTAGGAGTTCATCCACTACTAGGCTTCACAGGAGGGGAGACAGGACCCCTCCTTGTGGGCATCCTCTTGTTGCTCTTAGTTTCTCTGTATTGCTTCCAGTTACAGTTTCAGCAATCCTAGTATTTAGTAGCGCCGCTATCCACCTGCGTATAGTAAGCTGGATTCCTCTTTTCTCCAGTGCTTTGTCCACGCTTCCGTGAGAGGTGTTGTCGAACGCCCCCTCGATGTCTAGGAAAGCGCAGAGCACAGATTCTCCACACTCGAAGGCCTCCCGGATCTCCCCTGTCAGAGCGTACAGCGCAGTATCCGTGGATCTGCCTACCCTATACGCGTGCTGGTCAGGGTGCAGGGGGGCAAGCTTCAAGGTGTTGTGCCTTATATCATGGTCGATGATTTTCTCCATTGCTTTTAACACAAAGGAGGTGAGGCTAATCGGCCTGAATGATTTTGCTAGGGAGTAATATTTCTTCCCTACCTTTGGGATGAAGATGACTCGGGCTCTGCGCCACACCTCTGGGATGTGAGCTAGTGCTAGACTGTCCCTCATTATTTTGATCAGGTGGGGGATGAGTAGCTCACCACCCTGCTTCAGCATCACCGGTCTGATGCCGTCCACCCCAGGGGCTTTGTAAGGTTCAAAGGAGCCGATGGCCCAAACGACAGACCTCCAGGTGATCAATCTTCTTGATTCTGACCAGTCTGTCGAAGGCCTAGGGCTCCTAAGCACCACAGCCCGAGGGGCCGCCCCATCATCCGGAAAATGCGCCCTAAGCAGGGCTAGCGATCTTTCTCTTTCTGATCCCGTGTACGTGACATCAGGTAGTCTTATTGCTGACCTGATATCTGGTTTCTGATTTCTTTGCTTTACTTTGTTAGTTTGGCTGAGTACTCGTCCCAGTGCCCATCACGTTTTGCTCTGTTGAAGAGCCGTCTCACTTGTTTCCTGAGCACCCCAAGCTCCCGAGACCACCATGGGGCTTTTGACCTCACCATTGGTTTTGTCTCGGGACAGCTATGGTTAAATGCGTCAACCATGACCTCATTTAGCTCGTTTACCCTAGCCTCTAACTCCATACAGCGACCTTTATTGTGCCTGGAATCTGCTCTATGCAGATTCAGTCTTAAAACATCTCTATACCTATCCCAGTTTGCCCTTTTTGGGTTCCTGCCTGGGAAACCTGTTGGGACTTCCACCCCCAGCTCGAATCTGATAATCCTATGGTCCGACAGTGACGGCTCCGGTGAGACCCGCCACTGAGAGACCGCAGGAAAAGGCAATCCCCAGCTGAGTGTGATGTCAAGTACCTCCTCTCTGGCCCTTGTGACAAATGAAGGCTTACTACCAACATTATGTATGCTTATGTCTTCGCTAATGATGAATTATAATAATGACTCACCCCTGCGGTTTGTGTCCTTGCTGCCCCACTCCTCGTTGTGTGCGTTTGCGTCGCAACCAATGATGAGGGGTAGCTTCTTACCTCTGCAATAGTGCACCAGTGCTTGTGTCTCGCGGGTTGGGACATTGGAGTTGTCTCCGGGGAAATAGGCCGAGGCCACTACCACCTCTATGCGCCTGCCGTTCACCGCTAACGTAGCTTGCACTGCAACTAAGTCCTGCGTCAGGAATTCTGTAATGCAGAAGTAGTTAATTTCCTTCTTCAGCACAACACACGCTCTGGGCCTCTCACAGGAGAGGTCCCAAATTACCTGGTTTTTATTATGGTTGAGGCCCCTTACCTGGCCTCTGTAGGTCCACGGTTCCTGTATCAGTAGCACGTCCAGGTCCTCCGTGGCACACTTGCCAGCGATGACCGCCGAGGCAGCTATCGCGTGGTGCAGGTTGACCTGGGCTACTGATATGTTCGACTTGCCTAGAGCTGCGGTTCGTCGAAGTCGGCAAAGTCGGAGAGCCCTGGATCGCCCTCCCCTTGCACGTCGAGCTCTAGTCTCCTGAGGTCTATACCTTCCAGAAGCTCCTGCGTTGATGGTAGACGCTCACGCGGGCTTAGCTCCGCCACTTCAAACACCGGACCTGTTGTCTGTTGCAGAGGGGTCGGCTGCAGGCTCGTCCGCTCGGAAATTCGCTATGAAGCCGACCCTTCGTAGACTCTCAAAGGATGCCTCGTCAACACAAAGATTGACTCTGATCCCGTTGTCTAGTGCGCTCTTGGACAGTACTCTCCACGCGGTGGTGTGTAACCCACCATTTTGCGCTTTGAGCAAATCCATGGCATGGTTTAGAGACTCCATGTCTGTCCTTGGAAGGAAAATGGAGACGTTGTGGAGCGGGGGTATGTCGTCTCCTGCTTAGCACAGGTCCTTCCCAGCGCTCAAGCGTTGGTATGGTGCTTGCCAGCCATTTTGCTGTGCCTTCGTCCCTGCAATCTACCAGGAGCATTCCTGTGCGGA